>CM075937.1:35494947-36774986 GCA_038030265.1 Corythucha ciliata | reverse complement strand
CTATCTACCAGCACCATCTACCAGCACCATCTACCAGCACCATCTACCAGCACCATCTACCAGCACCATCTACCAGCACCATCTACCAGCACCATCTACCAGCACCATCTACCAGCACCATCTACCAGCACCATCTACCAGCACCATCTACCAGCACCATCTACCAGCACCATCTACCAGCACCATCTACCAGCACCATCTACCAGCACCATCTACCAGCACCATCTACCAGCACCATCTACCAGCACCATCTACCAGCACCATCTACCAGCACCATCTACCAGCACCATCTACCAGCACCATCTACCAGCACCATCTACCAGCACCATCTACCAGCACCATCTACCAGCACCATCTACCAGCACCATCTACCAGCACCATCTACCAGCACCATCTACCAGCACCATCTACCAGCACCTACCAGCACCATCTACCAGCACCATCTACCAGCACCATCTACCAGCACCATCTACCAGCACCATCTACCAGCACCATCTACCAGCACCATCTACCAGCACCATCTACCAGCACCATCTACCAGCACCATCTACCAGCACCATCTACCAGCACCATCTACCAGCACCATCTACCAGCACCATCTACCAGCACCATCTACCAGCACCATCTACCAGCACCATCTACCAGCACCATCTACCAGCACCATCTACCAGCACCATCTACCAGCACCATCTACCAGCACCATCTACCAGCACCATCTACCAGCACCATCTACCAGCACCATCTACCAGCACCATCTACCAGCACCATCTACCAGCACCATCTACCAGCACCATCTACCAGCACCATCTACCAGCACCATCTACCAGCACCATCTACCAGCACCATCTACCAGCACCATCTACCAGCACCATCTACCAGCACCATCTACCAGCACCATCTACCAGCACCATCTACCAGCACCATCTACCAGCACCATCTACCAGCACCATCTACCAGCACCATCTACCAGCACCATCTACCAGCACCATCTACCAGCACCATCTACCAGCACCATCTACCAGCACCATCTACCAGCACCATCTACCAGCACCATCTACCAGCACCATCTACCAGCACCATCTACCAGCACCATCTACCAGCACCATCTACCAGCACCATCTACCAGCACCATCTACCAGCACCATCTACCAGCACCATCTACCAGCACCATCTACCAGCACCATCTACCAGCACCATCTACCAGCACCATCTACCAGCACCATCTACCAGCACCATCTACCAGCACCATCTACCAGCACCATCTACCAGCACCATCTACCAGCACCATCTACCAGCACCATCTACCAGCACCATCTACCAGC
Source organism: Corythucha ciliata (assembly GCA_038030265.1). NCBI lineage: Eukaryota > Metazoa > Arthropoda > Insecta > Hemiptera > Tingidae > Corythucha > Corythucha ciliata. The sequence continues at coordinate 36,773,664 of CM075937.1, read as the reverse complement.
ACCATCTACCAGCACCATCTACCAGCACCATCTACCAGCACCATCTACCAGCACCATCTACCAGCACCATCTACCAGCACCATCTACCAGCACCATCTACCAGCACCATCTACCAGCACCATCTACCAGCACCATCTACCAGCACCATCTACCAGCACCATCTACCAGCACCATCTACCAGCACCATCTACCAGCACCATCTACCAGCACCATCTACCAGCACCATCTACCAGCACCATCTACCAGCACCATCTACCAGCACCATCTACCAGCACCATCTACCAGCACCATCTACCAGCACCATCTACCAGCACCATCTACCAGCACCATCTACCAGCACCATCTACCAGCACCATCTACCAGCACCATCTACCAGCACCATCTACCAGCACCATCTACCAGCACCATCTACCAGCACCATCTACCAGCACCATCTACCAGCACCATCTACCAGCACCATCTACCAGCACCATCTACCAGCACCATCTACCAGCACCATCTACCAGCACCATCTACCAGCACCATCTACCAGCACCATCTACCAGCACCATCTACCAGCACCATCTACCAGCACCATCTACCAGCACCATCTACCAGCACCATCTACCAGCACCATCTACCAGCACCATCTACCAGCACCATCTACCAGCACCATCTACCAGCACCATCTACCAGCACCATCTACCAGCACCATCTACCAGCACCATCTACCAGCACCATCTTCCAGCACCATCTACCAGCACCATCTACCAGCACCATCTACCAGCACCATCTACCAGCACCATCTACCAGCACCATCTACCAGCACCATCTACCAGCACCATCTACCAGCACCATCTACCAGCACCATCTACCAGCACCATCTACCAGCACCATCTACCAGCACCATCTTCCAGCACCATCTACCAGCACCATCTACCAGCACCATCTACCAGCACCATCTACCAGCACCATCTACCAGCACCATCTACCAGCACCATCTACCAGCACCATCTACCAGCACCATCTACCAGCACCATCTACCAGCACCATCTACCAGCACCATCTACCAGCACCATCTACCAGCACCATCTACCAGCACCATCTACCAGCACCATCTACCAGCACCATCTACCAGCACCATCTACCAGCACCATCTACCAGCACCATCTACCAGCACCATCTACCAGCACCATCTACCAGCACCATCTACCAGCACCATCTACCAGCACCATCTACCAGCACCATCTACCAGCACCATCTTCCAGCACCATCTACCAGCACCATCTACCAGCACCATCTACCAGCACCATCTACCAGCACCATCTACCAGCACCATCTACCAGCACCATCTACCAGCACCATCTACCAGCACCATCTACCAGCACCATCTACCAGCACCATCTACCAGCACCATCTACCAGCACCATCTACCAGCACCATCTACCAGCACCATCTACCAGCACCATCTACCAGCACCATCTACCAGCACCATCTACCAGCACCATCTACCAGCACCATCTACCAGCACCATCTACCAGCACCATCTACCAGCACCATCTACCAGCACCATCTACCAGCACCATCTACCAGCACCATCTACCAGCACCATCTACCAGCACCATCTACCAGCACCATCTACCAGCACCATCTACCAGCACCATCTACCAGCACCATCTACCAGCACCATCTACCAGCACCATCTACCAGCACCATCTACCAGCACCATCTACCAGCACCATCTACCAGCACCATCTACCAGCACCATCTACCAGCACCATCTACCAGCACCATCTACCAGCACCATCTACCAGCACCATCTACCAGCACCATCTACCAGCACCATCTACCAGCACCATCTACCAGCACCATCTACCAGCACCATCTACCAGCACCATCTACCAGCACCATCTACCAGCACCATCTACCAGCACCATCTACCAGCACCATCTACCAGCACCATCTACCAGCACCATCTACCAGCACCATCTACCAGCACCATCTACCAGCACCATCTACCAGCACCATCTACCAGCACCATCTACCAGCACCATCTACCAGCACCATCTACCAGCACCATCTACCAGCACCATCTACCAGCACCATCTACCAGCACCATCTACCAGCACCATCTACCAGCACCATCTACCAGCACCATCTACCAGCACCATCTACCAGCACCATCTACCAGCACCATCTACCAGCACCATCTACCAGCACCATCTACCAGCACCATCTACCAGCACCATCTACCAGCACCATCTACCAGCACCATCTACCAGCACCATCTACCAGCACCATCTACCAGCACCATCTACCAGCACCATCTACCAGCACCATCTACCAGCACCATCTACCAGCACCATCTACCAGCACCATCTACCAGCACCATCTACCAGCACCATCTACCAGCACCATCTACCAGCACCATCTACCAGCACCATCTACCAGCACCATCTACCAGCACCATCTACCAGCACCATCTACCAGCACCATCTACCAGCACCATCTACCAGCACCATCTACCAGCACCATCTACCAGCACCATCTACCAGCACCATCTACCAGCACCATCTACCAGCACCATCTACCAGCACCATCTACCAGCACCATCTACCAGCACCATCTACCAGCACCATCTACCAGCACCATCTACCAGCACCATCTACCAGCACCATCTACCAGCACCATCTACCAGCACCATCTACCAGCACCATCTACCAGCACCATCTACCAGCACCATCTACCAGCACCATCTACCAGCACCATCTACCAGCACCATCTACCAGCACCATCTACCAGCACCATCTACCAGCACCATCTACCAGCACCATCTACCAGCACCATCTACCAGCACCATCTACCAGCACCATCTACCAGCACCATCTACCAGCACCATCTACCAGCACCATCTACCAGCACCATCTACCAGCACCATCTACCAGCACCATCTACCAGCACCATCTACCAGCACCTACCAGCACCATCTACCAGCACCATCTACCAGCACCATCTACCAGCACCATCTACCAGCACCATCTACCAGCACCATCTACCAGCACCATCTACCAGCACCATCTACCAGCACCATCTACCAGCACCATCTACCAGCACCATCTACCAGCACCATCTACCAGCACCATCTACCAGCACCATCTACCAGCACCATCTACCAGCACCATCTACCAGCACCATCTACCAGCACCATCTACCAGCACCATCTACCAGCACCATCTACCAGCACCATCTACCAGCACCATCTACCAGCACCATCTACCAGCACCATCTACCAGCACCATCTACCAGCACCATCTACCAGCACCATCTACCAGCACCATCTACCAGCACCATCTACCAGCACCATCTACCAGCACCATCTACCAGCACCATCTACCAGCACCATCTACCAGCACCATCTACCAGCACCATCTACCAGCACCATCTACCAGCACCATCTACCAGCACCATCTACCAGCACCATCTACCAGCACCATCTACCAGCACCATCTACCAGCACCATCTACCAGCACCATCTACCAGCACCATCTACCAGCACCATCTACCAGCACCATCTACCAGCACCATCTACCAGCACCATCTACCAGCACCATCTACCAGCACCATCTACCAGCACCATCTACCAGCACCATCTACCAGCACCATCTACCAGCACCATCTACCAGCACCATCTACCAGCACCATCTACCAGCACCATCTACCAGCACCATCTACCAGCACCATCTACCAGCACCATCTACCAGCACCATCTACCAGCACCATCTACCAGCACCATCTACCAGCACCATCTACCAGCACCATCTACCAGCACCATCTACCAGCACCATCTACCAGCACCATCTACCAGCACCATCTACCAGCACCATCTACCAGCACCATCTACCAGCACCATCTACCAGCACCATCTACCAGCACCATCTACCAGCACCATCTACCAGCACCATCTACCAGCACCATCTACCAGCACCATCTACCAGCACCATCTACCAGCACCATCTACCAGCACCATCTACCAGCACCATCTACCAGCACCATCTACCAGCACCATCTACCAGCACCATCTACCAGCACCATCTACCAGCACCATCTACCAGCACCATCTACCAGCACCATCTACCAGCACCATCTACCAGCACCATCTACCAGCACCATCTACCAGCACCATCTACCAGCACCATCTACCAGCACCATCTACCAGCACCATCTACCAGCACCATCTACCAGCACCATCTACCAGCACCATCTACCAGCACCATCTACCAGCACCATCTACCAGCACCATCTACCAGCACCATCTACCAGCACCATCTACCAGCACCATCTACCAGCACCATCTACCAGCACCATCTACCAGCACCATCTACCAGCACCATCTACCAGCACCATCTACCAGCACCATCTACCAGCACCATCTACCAGCACCATCTACCAGCACCATCTACCAGCACCATCTACCAGCACCATCTACCAGCACCATCTACCAGCACCATCTACCAGCACCATCTACCAGCACCATCTACCAGCACCATCTACCAGCACCATCTACCAGCACCATCTACCAGCACCATCTACCAGCACCATCTACCAGCACCATCTACCAGCACCATCTACCAGCACCATCTACCAGCACCATCTACCAGCACCATCTACCAGCACCATCTACCAGCACCATCTACCAGCACCATCTACCAGCACCATCTACCAGCACCATCTACCAGCACCATCTACCAGCACCATCTACCAGCACCATCTACCAGCACCATCTACCAGCACCATCTACCAGCACCATCTACCAGCACCATCTACCAGCACCATCTACCAGCACCATCTACCAGCACCATCTACCAGCACCATCTACCAGCACCATCTACCAGCACCATCTACCAGCACCATCTACCAGCACCATCTACCAGCACCATCTACCAGCACCATCTACCAGCACCATCTACCAGCACCATCTACCAGCACCATCTACCAGCACCATCTACCAGCACCATCTACCAGCACCATCTACCAGCACCATCTACCAGCACCATCTACCAGCACCATCTACCAGCACCATCTACCAGCACCATCTACCAGCACCATCTACCAGCACCATCTACCAGCACCATCTACCAGCACCATCTACCAGCACCATCTACCAGCACCATCTACCAGCACCATCTACCAGCACCATCTACCAGCACCATCTACCAGCACCATCTACCAGCACCATCTACCAGCACCATCTACCAGCACCATCTACCAGCACCATCTACCAGCACCATCTACCAGCACCATCTACCAGCACCATCTACCAGCACCATCTACCAGCACCATCTACCAGCACCATCTACCAGCACCATCTACCAGCACCATCTACCAGCACCATCTACCAGCACCATCTACCAGCACCATCTACCAGCACCATCTACCAGCACCATCTACCAGCACCATCTACCAGCACCATCTACCAGCACCATCTACCAGCACCATCTACCAGCACCATCTACCAGCACCATCTACCAGCACCATCTACCAGCACCATCTACCAGCACCATCTACCAGCACCATCTACCAGCACCATCTACCAGCACCATCTACCAGCACCATCTACCAGCACCATCTACCAGCACCATCTACCAGCACCATCTACCAGCACCATCTACCAGCACCATCTACCAGCACCATCTACCAGCACCATCTACCAGCACCATCTACCAGCACCATCTACCAGCACCATCTACCAGCACCATCTACCAGCACCATCTACCAGCACCATCTACCAGCACCATCTACCAGCACCATCTACCAGCACCATCTACCAGCACCATCTACCAGCACCATCTACCAGCACCATCTACCAGCACCACCTACCAGCACCATCTACCAGCACCATCTACCAGCACCATCTACCAGCACCATCTACCAGCACCATCTACCAGCACCATCTACCAGCACCATCTTCCAGCACCATCTACCAGCACCATCTACCAGCACCATCTACCAGCACCATCTACCAGCACCATCTACCAGCACCATCTACCAGCACCATCTACCAGCACCATCTACCAGCACCATCTACCAGCACCATCTACCAGCACCATCTACCAGCACCATCTACCAGCACCATCTACCAGCACCATCTACCAGCACCATCTACCAGCACCATCTACCAGCACCATCTACCAGCACCATCTACCAGCACCATCTACCAGCACCATCTACCAGCACCATCTACCAGCACCATCTACCAGCACCATCTACCAGCACCATCTACCAGCACCATCTTCCAGCACCATCTACCAGCACCATCTACCAGCACCATCTACCAGCACCATCTACCAGCACCATCTACCAGCACCATCTACCAGCACCATCTACCAGCACCATCTACCAGCACCATCTACCAGCACCATCTACCAGCACCATCTACCAGCACCATCTACCAGCACCATCTACCAGCACCATCTACCAGCACCATCTACCAGCACCATCTACCAGCACCATCTACCAGCACCATCTACCAGCACCATCTACCAGCACCATCTACCAGCACCATCTACCAGCACCATCTACCAGCACCATCTACCAGCACCATCTACCAGCACCATCTACCAGCACCATCTACCAGCACCATCTACCAGCACCATCTACCAGCACCATCTACCAGCACCATCTACCAGCACCATCTACCAGCACCATCTACCAGCACCATCTACCAGCACCATCTACCAGCACCATCTACCAGCACCATCTACCAGCACCATCTACCAGCACCATCTACCAGCACCATCTACCAGCACCATCTACCAGCACCATCTACCAGCACCATCTACCAGCACCATCTACCAGCACCATCTACCAGCACCATCTACCAGCACCATCTACCAGCACCATCTACCAGCACCATCTACCAGCACCATCTACCAGCACCATCTACCAGCACCATCTACCAGCACCATCTACCAGCACCATCTACCAGCACCATCTACCAGCACCATCTACCAGCACCATCTACCAGCACCATCTACCAGCACCATCTACCAGCACCATCTACCAGCACCATCTACCAGCACCATCTACCAGCACCATCTACCAGCACCATCTACCAGCACCATCTACCAGCACCATCTACCAGCACCATCTACCAGCACCATCTACCAGCACCATCTACCAGCACCATCTACCAGCACCATCTACCAGCACCATCTACCAGCACCATCTACCAGCACCATCTACCAGCACCATCTACCAGCACCATCTACCAGCACCATCTACCAGCACCATCTACCAGCACCATCTACCAGCACCATCTACCAGCACCATCTACCAGCACCATCTACCAGCACCATCTACCAGCACCATCTACCAGCACCATCTACCAGCACCATCTACCAGCACCATCTACCAGCACCATCTACCAGCACCATCTACCAGCACCATCTACCAGCACCATCTACCAGCACCATCTACCAGCACCATCTACCAGCACCATCTACCAGCACCATCTACCAGCACCATCTACCAGCACCATCTACCAGCACCATCTACCAGCACCATCTACCAGCACCATCTACCAGCACCATCTACCAGCACCATCTACCAGCACCATCTACCAGCACCATCTACCAGCACCATCTACCAGCACCATCTACCAGCACCATCTACCAGCACCATCTACCAGCACCATCTACCAGCACCATCTACCAGCACCATCTACCAGCACCATCTACCAGCACCATCTACCAGCACCATCTACCAGCACCATCTACCAGCACCATCTACCAGCACCATCTACCAGCACCATCTACCAGCACCATCTACCAGCACCATCTACCAGCACCATCTACCAGCACCATCTACCAGCACCATCTACCAGCACCATCTACCAGCACCATCTACCAGCACCATCTACCAGCACCATCTACCAGCACCATCTACCAGCACCATCTACCAGCACCATCTACCAGCACCATCTACCAGCACCATCTACCAGCACCATCTACCAGCACCATCTACCAGCACCATCTACCAGCACCATCTACCAGCACCATCTACCAGCACCATCTACCAGCACCATCTACCAGCACCATCTACCAGCACCATCTACCAGCACCATCTACCAGCACCATCTACCAGCACCATCTACCAGCACCATCTACCAGCACCATCTACCAGCACCATCTACCAGCACCATCTACCAGCACCATCTACCAGCACCATCTACCAGCACCATCTACCAGCACCATCTACCAGCACCATCTACCAGCACCATCTACCAGCACCATCTACCAGCACCATCTACCAGCACCATCTACCAGCACCATCTACCAGCACCATCTACCAGCACCATCTACCAGCACCATCTACCAGCACCATCTACCAGCACCATCTACCAGCACCATCTACCAGCACCATCTACCAGCACCATCTACCAGCACCATCTACCAGCACCATCTACCAGCACCATCTACCAGCACCATCTACCAGCACCATCTACCAGCACCATCTACCAGCACCATCTACCAGCACCATCTACCAGCACCATCTACCAGCACCATCTACCAGCACCATCTACCAGCACCATCTACCAGCACCATCTACCAGCACCATCTACCAGCACCATCTACCAGCACCATCTACCAGCACCATCTACCAGCACCATCTACCAGCACCATCTACCAGCACCATCTACCAGCACCATCTACCAGCACCATCTACCAGCACCATCTACCAGCACCATCTACCAGCACCATCTACCAGCACCATCTACCAGCACCATCTACCAGCACCATCTACCAGCACCATCTACCAGCACCATCTACCAGCACCATCTACCAGCACCATCTACCAGCACCATCTACCAGCACCATCTACCAGCACCATCTACCAGCACCATCTACCAGCACCATCTACCAGCACCATCTACCAGCACCATCTACCAGCACCATCTACCAGCACCATCTACCAGCACCATCTACCAGCACCATCTACCAGCACCATCTACCAGCACCATCTACCAGCACCATCTACCAGCACCATCTACCAGCACCATCTACCAGCACCATCTACCAGCACCATCTACCAGCACCATCTACCAGCACCATCTACCAGCACCATCTACCAGCACCATCTACCAGCACCATCTACCAGCACCATCTACCAGCACCATCTACCAGCACCATCTACCAGCACCATCTACCAGCACCATCTACCAGCACCATCTACCAGCACCATCTACCAGCACCATCTACCAGCACCATCTACCAGCACCATCTACCAGCACCATCTACCAGCACCATCTACCAGCACCATCTACCAGCACCATCTACCAGCACCATCTACCAGCACCATCTACCAGCACCATCTACCAGCACCATCTACCAGCACCATCTACCAGCACCATCTACCAGCACCATCTACCAGCACATCCAGCACATCTACCAGCACCATCTACCAGCACCATCTACCAGCACCATCTACCAGCACCATCTACCAGCACCATCTACCAGCACCATCTACCAGCACCATCTACAGCACCATCTACCAGCACCATCTACCAGCACCATCTACCAGCACCATCTACCAGCACCATCTACCAGCACCATCTACCAGCACCATCTACCAGCACCATCTACCAGCACCATCTACCAGCACCATCTACCAGCACCATCTACCAGCACCATCTACCAGCACCATCTACCAGCACCATCTACCAGCACCATCTACAGCCATACCAGCACCATCTACCAGCACCATCTACCAGCACCATCTACCAGCACCATCTACCAGCACCATCTACCAGCACATCTACCAGCACCATCTACCAGCACCATCTACCAGCACCATCTACCAGCACCATCTACCAGCACCATCTACCAGCACCATCTACCAGCACCATCTACCAGCACCATCTACCAGCACCATCTACCAGCACCATCTACCAGCACCATCTACCAGCACCATCTACCAGCACCATCTACCAGCACCATCTACCAGCACCATCTACCAGCACCATCTACCAGCACCATCTACCAGCACCATCTACCAGCACCATCTACCAGCACCATCTACCAGCACCATCTACCAGCACCATCTACCAGCACCATCTACCAGCACCATCTACCAGCACCATCTACCAGCACCATCTACCAGCACCATCTACCAGCACCATCTACCAGCACCATCTACCAGCACCATCTACCAGCACCATCTACCAGCACCATCTACCAGCACCATCTACCAGCACCATCTACCAGCACCATCTACCAGCACCATCTACCAGCACCATCTACCAGCACCATCTACCAGCACCATCTACCAGCACCATCTACCAGCACCATCTACCAGCACCATCTACCAGCACCATCTACCAGCACCATCTACCAGCACCATCTACCAGCACCATCTACCAGCACCATCTACCAGCACCATCTACCAGCACCATCTACCAGCACCATCTACCAGCACCATCTACCAGCACCATCTACCAGCACCATCTACCAGCACCATCTACCAGCACCATCTACCAGCACCATCTACCAGCACCATCTACCAGCACCATCTACCAGCACCATCTACCAGCACCATCTACCAGCACCATCTACCAGCACCATCTACCAGCACCATCTACCAGCACCATCTACCAGCACCATCTACCAGCACCATCTACCAGCACCATCTACCAGCACCATCTACCAGCACCATCTACCAGCACCATCTACCAGCACCATCTACCAGCACCATCTACCAGCACCATCTACCAGCACCATCTACCAGCACCATCTACCAGCACCATCTACCAGCACCATCTACCAGCACCATCTACCAGCACCATCTACCAGCATCATCTACCAGCACCATCTTCCAGCACCATCTACCAGCACCATCTACCAGCACCATCTTCCAGCACCATCTACCAGCACCATCTACCAGCACCAGATCAGGAATGCCGGGTATGTAAAAAAATTAAATTTACGTAAAAAAATCCATTAAAAAACATATATTAACATTTAATCTATAGTCTCTACTGACGGTCTGCCTGACATTTTTGCCAGCACCATCTTCAAGCACCATCTACCAGCACCATCTACGAGCACCATCTACCAGCATCATCTTCCAGCACCATCTACCAGCACCATCATCCAGCACCATCTTCCAGCACCATCTACCAGCACCATCTACTAGCACCATCTACCAGCACCATCTTCCAGCACCATCTGCCAGCATCATCTTCCAGCACCATGTACCAGCACCATCTACCAGCACCATCTTCCAGCACCATCTACCAGCACCATCTTCCAGCACCATCTTCCAGCACCATCTACCAGCACCATCTTCCAGCACCATCTTCCAGCACCATCTTCCAGCACCATCTTCCAGCACCATCTACCAGCACCATCTTCCAGCACCATCTTCCAGCACCATCTTCCAGCACCATCTTCCAGCACCATCTTCCAGCACCATCTTCCAGCACCATCTTCCAGCACCATCTTCCAGCACCATCTTCCAGCACCATCTACCAGCACCATCTTCCAGCACCATCTTCCAGCACCATCTTCCAGCACCATCTTCCAGCACCATCTACCAGCACCATCTTCCAGCACCATCTACCAGCACCATCTACCAGCACCATCTTCCAGCACCATCTTCCAGCACCATCTTCCAGCACCATCTACCAGCACCATCTTCCAGCACCATCTACCAGCACCATCTTCCAGCACCATCTACCAGCACCATCTTCCAGCACCATCTTCCAGCACCATCTTCCAGCACCATCTTCCAGCACCATCTACCAGCACCATCTTCCAGCACCATCTTCCAGCACCATCTACCAGCACCATCTACCAGCACCATCTACCAGCACCATCTACCAGCACCATCTACCAGCACCATCTACCAGCACCATCTACCAGCACCATCTACCAGCACCATCTACCAGCACCATCTACCAGCACCATCTACCAGCACCATCTACCAGCACCATCTACCAGCACCATCTACCAGCACCATCTACCAGCACCATCTACCAGCACCATCTACCAGCACCATCTACCAGCACCATCTACCAGCACCATCTACCAGCACCATCTACCAGCACCATCTACCAGCACCATCTACCAGCACCATCTACCAGCACCATCTACCAGCACCATCTACCAGCACCATCTACCAGCACCATCTACCAGCACCATCTACCAGCACCATCTACCAGCACCATCTACCAGCACCATCTACCAGCACCATCTACCAGCACCATCTACCAGCACCATCTACCAGCACCATCTACCAGCACCATCTACCAGCACCATCTACCAGCACCATCTACCAGCACCATCTACCAGCACCATCTACCAGCACCATCTACCAGCACCATCTACCAGCACCATCTACCAGCACCATCTACCAGCACCATCTACCAGCACCATCTACCAGCACCATCTACCAGCACCATCTACCAGCACCATCTACCAGCACCATCTACCAGCACCATCTACCAGCACCATCTACCAGCACCATCTACCAGCACCATCTACCAGCACCATCTACCAGCACCATCTACCAGCACCATCTACCAGCACCATCTACCAGCACCATCTACCAGCACCATCTACCAGCACCATCTACCAGCACCATCTACCAGCACCATCTACCAGCACCATCTACCAGCACCATCTACCAGCACCATCTACCAGCACCATCTACCAGCACCATCTACCAGCACCATCTACCAGCACCATCTACCAGCACCATCTACCAGCACCATCTACCAGCACCATCTACCAGCACCATCTACCAGCACCATCTACCAGCACCATCTACCAGCACCATCTACCAGCACCATCTACCAGCACCATCTACCAGCACCATCTACCAGCACCATCTACCAGCACCATCTACCAGCACCATCTACCAGCACCATCTACCAGCACCATCTACCAGCACCATCTACCAGCACCATCTACCAGCACCATCTACCAGCACCATCTACCAGCACCATCTACCAGCACCATCTACCAGCACCATCTACCAGCACCATCTACCAGCACCATCTACCAGCACCATCTACCAGCACCATCTACCAGCACCATCTACCAGCACCATCTACCAGCACCATCTACCAGCACCATCTACCAGCACCATCTACCAGCACCATCTACCAGCACCATCTACCAGCACCATCTACCAGCACCATCTACCAGCACCATCTACCAGCACCATCTACCAGCACCATCTACCAGCACCATCTACCAGCACCATCTACCAGCACCATCTACCAGCACCATCTACCAGCACCATCTACCAGCACCATCTACCAGCACCATCTACCAGCACCATCTACCAGCACCATCTACCAGCACCATCTACCAGCACCATCTACCAGCACCATCTACCAGCACCATCTACCAGCACCATCTACCAGCACCATCTACCAGCACCATCTACCAGCACCATCTACCAGCACCATCTACCAGCACCATCTACCAGCACCATCTACCAGCACCATCTACCAGCACCATCTACCAGCACCATCTACCAGCACCATCTACCAGCACCATCTACCAGCACCATCTACCAGCACCATCTACCAGCACCATCTACCAGCACCATCTACCAGCACCATCTACCAGCACCATCTACCAGCACCATCTACCAGCACCATCTACCAGCACCATCTACCAGCACCATCTACCAGCACCATCTACCAGCACCATCTACCAGCACCATCTACCAGCACCATCTACCAGCACCATCTACCAGCACCATCTACCAGCACCATCTACCAGCACCATCTACCAGCACCATCTACCAGCACCATCTACCAGCACCATCTACCAGCACCATCTACCAGCACCATCTACCAGCACCATCTACCAGCACCATCTACCAGCACCATCTACCAGCACCATCTACCAGCACCATCTACCAGCACCATCTACCAGCACCATCTACCAGCACCATCTACCAGCACCATCTACCAGCACCATCTACCAGCACCATCTACCAGCACCATCTACCAGCACCATCTACCAGCACCATCTACCAGCACCATCTACCAGCACCATCTACCAGCACCATCTACCAGCACCATCTACCAGCACCATCTACCAGCACCATCTACCAGCACCATCTACCAGCACCATCTACCAGCACCATCTACCAGCACCATCTACCAGCACCATCTACCAGCACCATCTACCAGCACCATCTACCAGCACCATCTACCAGCACCATCTACCAGCACCATCTACCAGCACCATCTACCAGCACCATCTACCAGCACCATCTACCAGCACCATCTACCAGCACCATCTACCAGCACCATCTACCAGCACCATCTACCAGCACCATCTACCAGCACCATCTACCAGCACCATCTACCAGCACCATCTACCAGCACCATCTACCAGCACCATCTACCAGCACCATCTACCAGCACCATCTACCAGCACCATCTACCAGCACCATCTACCAGCACCATCTACCAGCACCATCTACCAGCACCATCTACCAGCACCATCTACCAGCACCATCTACCAGCACCATCTACCAGCACCATCTACCAGCACCATCTACCAGCACCATCTACCAGCACCATCTACCAGCACCATCTACCAGCACCATCTACCAGCACCATCTACCAGCACCATCTACCAGCACCATCTACCAGCACCATCTACCAGCACCATCTACCAGCACCATCTACCAGCACCATCTACCAGCACCATCTACCAGCACCATCTACCAGCACCATCTACCAGCACCATCTACCAGCACCATCTACCAGCACCATCTACCAGCACCATCTACCAGCACCATCTACCAGCACCATCTACCAGCACCATCTACCAGCACCATCTACCAGCACCATCTACCAGCACCATCTACCAGCACCATCTACCAGCACCATCTACCAGCACCATCTACCAGCACCATCTACCAGCACCATCTACCAGCACCATCTACCAGCACCATCTACCAGCACCATCTACCAGCACCATCTACCAGCACCATCTACCAGCACCATCTACCAGCACCATCTACCAGCACCATCTACCAGCACCATCTACCAGCACCATCTACCAGCACCATCTACCAGCACCATCTACCAGCACCATCTACCAGCACCATCTACCAGCACCATCTACCAGCACCATCTACCAGCACCATCTACCAGCACCATCTACCAGCACCATCTACCAGCACCATCTACCAGCACCATCTACCAGCACCATCTACCAGCACCATCTACCAGCACCATCTACCAGCACCATCTACCAGCACCATCTACCAGCACCATCTACCAGCACCATCTACCAGCACCATCTACCAGCACCATCTACCAGCACCATCTACCAGCACCATCTACCAGCACCATCTACCAGCACCATCTACCAGCACCATCTACCAGCACCATCTACCAGCACCATCTACCAGCACCATCTACCAGCACCATCTACCAGCACCATCTACCAGCACCATCTACCAGCACCATCTACCAGCACCATCTACCAGCACCATCTACCAGCACCATCTACCAGCACCATCTACCAGCACCATCTACCAGCACCATCTACCAGCACCATCTACCAGCACCATCTACCAGCACCATCTACCAGCACCATCTACCAGCACCATCTACCAGCACCATCTACCAGCACCATCTACCAGCACCATCTACCAGCACCATCTACCAGCACCATCTACCAGCACCATCTACCAGCACCATCTACCAGCACCATCTACCAGCACCATCTACCAGCACCATCTACCAGCACCATCTACCAGCACCATCTACCAGCACCATCTACCAGCACCATCTACCAGCACCATCTACCAGCACCATCGACCAGCACCATCTACCAGCACCATCTACCAGCACCATCTTCCAGCACCATCTACCAGCACCATCTACCAGCACCATCTACCAGCACCATCTTCCAGCACCATTACCAGCACCATTTACCAGCACCATCGACCAGCACCATCTACAGCATCATCTACCAGCACCATCTTCCAGCACCATCAACCAGCACCATCTACCAGCACCACCTACCAGCACCATCTACCAGCAGATGGTGCTGGTAAGATGGTGCTGGAAGATGGTGCTGGTAGATGTGCTGGTAGATGGTGCTGGTAAGATGGTGCTGGAAGATGGTGCTGGAAGATGGTGCTGGAAGATGGTGCTGGAAGATGGTGCTGGAAGATGGTGCTGGAAGATGGTGCTGGAAGATGGTGCTGGAAGATGGTGCTGGAAGATGGTGCTGGAAGATGGTGCTGGAAGATGGTGCTGGAAGATGGTGCTGGAAGATGGTGCTGGAAGATGGTGCTGGTAGATGGTGCTGGTAGATGGTGCTGGTAGATGGTGCTGGTAGATGGTGCTGGTAGATGGTGCTGGTAGATGGTGCTGGTAGATGGTGCTGGTAGATGGTGCTGGTAGATGGTGCTGGTAGATGGTGCTGGTAGATGGTGCTGGTAGATGGTGCTGGTAGATGGTGCTGGTAGATGGTGCTGGTAGATGGTGCTGGTAGATGGTGCTGGTAGATGGTGCTGGTAGATGGTGCTGGTAGATGGTGCTGGTAGATGGTGCTGGTAGATGGTGCTGGTAGATGGTGCTGGTAGATGGTGCTGGTAGATGGTGCTGGAAGATGGTGCTGGTAGATGGTGCTGGTAGATGGTGCTGGTAGATGGTGCTGGTAGATGGTGCTGGTAGATGGTGCTGGTAGATGGTGCTGGTAGATGGTGCTGGTAGATGGTGCTGGTAGATGGTGCTGGTAGATGGTGCTGGTAGATGGTGCTGGTAGATGGTGCTGGTAGATGGTGCTGGTAGATGGTGCTGGTAGATGGTGCTGGTAGATGGTGCTGGTAGATGGTGCTGGTAGATGGTGCTGGTAGATGGTGCTGGTAGATGGTGCTGGTAGATGGTGCTGGTAGATGGTGCTGGTAGATGGTGCTGGTAGATGGTGCTGGTAGATGTGCTGGTAGATGGTGCTGGTAGATGGTGCTGGTAGATGGTGCTGGTAGATGGTGCTGGTAGATGGTGCTGGTAGATGGTGCTGGTAGATGGTGCTGGTAGATGGTGCTGGTAGATGGTGCTGGTAGATGGTGCTGGTAGATGGTGCTGGTAGATGGTGCTGGTAGATGGTGCTGGTAGATGGTGCTGGTAGATGGTGCTGGTAGATGGTGCTGGTAGATGGTGCTGGTAGATGGTGCTGGTAGATGGTGCTGGTAGATGGTGCTGGGAGATGGTGCTGGTAGATGGTGCTGGTAGATGGTGCTGGTAGATGGTGCTGGTAGATGGTGCTGGTAGATGGTGCTGGTAGATGGTGCTGGTAGATGGTGCTGGTCGATGGTGCTGGTAGATGGTGCTGGTAGATGGTGCTGGTTGATGGTGCTGGAAGATAGTGCTGGTCGATGGTGCTGGAAGATGGTGCTTAAAGTTGGTGCTGGTAGATGGTGCTGGTTGATGGTGCTGGGAGATGGCGCTGGTGAATGGTGCTGGTAGATGGTGCTGGTAGATGGTGCTGGTAGATGGTGCTGGTAGATGGTGCTGGTAGATGGTGCTGGTAGATGGTGCTGGTAGATGGTGCTGGTAGATGGTGCTGGTAGATGGTGCTGGAAGATGGTGCTGGTAGATGGTGCTGGTAGATGGTGCTGGAAGATGGTGCTGGTAGATGGTGCTGGTAGATGGTGCTGGTAGATGGTGCTGGTGATGGTGCTGGAAGATGGTGCTGGTAGATGGTGCTGGTAGATGGTGCTGGTAGATGGTGCTGGAGATGGTGCTGGTAGATGGTGCTGGTAGATGGTGCTGGTAGATGGTGCTGGTAGATGGTGCTGGTAGATGGTGCTGGAAGATGGTGCTGGTAGATGGTGCTGGTAGATGGTGCTGGTAGATGGTGCTGGTAGATGGTGCTGGTAGATGGTGCTGGTAGATGGTGCTGGTAGATGGTGCTGGTAGATGGTGCTGGTAGATGGTGCTGGTAGATGGTGCTGGTAGATGGTGCTGGTAGATGGTGCTGGTAGATGGTGCTGGTAGATGGTGCTGGTAGATGGTGCTGGTAGATGGTGCTGGTAGATGGTGCTGGTAGATGGTGCTGGTAGATGGTGCTGGTAGATGGTGCTGGTAGATGGTGCTGGAAGATGGTGCTGGTAGATGGTGCTGGAAGATGGTGCTGGTAGATGGTGCTGGTAGATGGTGCTGGTAGATGGTGCTGGTAGATGGTGCTGGAAGATGGTGCTGTAGATGGTGCTGGTAGATGGTGCTGGAAGATGGTGCTGGTAGATGGTGCTGGTAGATGGTGCTGGAGATGGTGCTGGAAGATGGTGCTGGTAGATGGTGCTGGTAGATGGTGCTGGTAGATGGTGCTGGAAGATGGTGCTGGTAGATGTGCTGGTAGATGGTGCTGGTAGATGGTGCTGGTAGATGGTGCTGGTAGATGGTGCTGGTAGATGGTGCTGGTAGATGGTGCTGGTAGATGGTGCTGGTAGATGGTGCTGGTAGATGGTGCTGGTAGATGGTGCTGGTAGATGTTTTGATTTGTTAAATTTTGTCTAGAATCCTTATTTTTCGTGCTCAAACACTAGAATGTTTCACTTTTCCTTCGGTCTTTCGGTGGAAGGGTTGGTATTTAAACGTACTGTGGAATTCATTGTTTGTGCAATTCCTTCCGAAGCTATGAGGCTGAGTTGCCGAAGTGAGTAAGCCAACCTGATAATTATTTTCCTATTTATTTTACAATCTACGCATCGTTATCCTTGGTATGTTCCTATTTTTGGTTTTAGGACCGGAAGAACGTCCTTGGTCGAGACAAACCTTCTCAAAACGCGTCTTTAACCAGGAAAACTACAACCCGATTGCTCGACAAATCTGTTGAAGCCTGCTTCGTTAAATTGAAACGTTCCTGGTCCGAGCGACGGAAAATAGCCACAAATCTCTACCTTTACATAGTTATCTGTGGTTTTTTGGTGAAACTATCGGGATTTCACGGAATTCTCAAGTAAAAGTCTTGTCAAGACCCCCACACACCGACACACGGGTTGTCTTGTCTATGACTCGAACGGGGGGGGGGGGGGGGGGGGGGGGGGGGGGGGGGGGGGGGGGGGGGGGGGGGGGGGGGGGGGGGGGGGGGGGGGGGGGGGGGGGGGGGGGGGGGGGGGGGGGGGGGGGGGGGGGGGGGGGGGGGGGGGGGGGGGGGGGGGGGGGGGGGGGGGGGGGGGGGGGGGGGGGGGGGGGGGGGGGGGGGGGGGGGGGGGGGGGGGGGGGGGGGGGGGGGGGGGGGGGGGGGGGGGGGGGGGGGGGGGGGGGGGGGGGGGGGGGGGGGGGGGGGGGGGGGGGGGGGGGGGGGGGGGGGGGGGGGGGGGGGGGGGGGGGGGGGGGGGGGGGGGGGGGGGGGGGGGGGGGGGGGGGGGGGGGGGGGGGGGGGGGGGGGGGGGGGGGGGGGGGGGGGGGGGGGGGGGGGGGGGGGGGGGGGGGGGGGGGGGGGGGGGGGGGGGGGGGGGGGGGGGGGGGGGGGGGGGGGGGGGGGGGGGGGGGGGGGGGGGGGGGGGGGGGGGGGGGGGGGGGGGGGGGGGGGGGGGGGGGGGGGGGGGGGGGGGGGGGGGGGGGGGGGGGGGGGGGGGGGGGGGGGGGGGGGGGGGGGGGGGGGGGGGGGGGGGGGGGGGGGGGGGGGGGGGGGGGGGGGGGGGGGGGGGGGGGGGGGGGGGGGGGGGGGGGGGGGGGGGGGGGGGGGGGGGGGGGGGGGGGGGGGGGGGGGGGGGGGGGGGGGGGGGGGGGGGGGGGGGGGGGGGGGGGGGGGGGGGGGGGGGGGGGGGGGGGGGGGGGGGGGGGGGGGGGGGGGGGGGGGGGGGGGGGGGGGGGGGGGGGGGGGGGGGGGGGGGGGGGGGGGGGGGGGGGGGGGGGGGGGGGGGGGGGGGGGGGGGGGGGGGGGGGGGGGGGGGGGGGGGGGGGGGGGGGGGGGGGGGGGGGGGGGGGGGGGGGGGGGGGGGGGGGGGGGGGGGGGGGGGGGGGGGGGGGGGGGGGGGGGGGGGGGGGGGGGGGGGGGGGGGGGGGGGGGGGGGGGGGGGGGGGGGGGGGGGGGGGGGGGGGGGGGGGGGGGGGGGGGGGGGGGGGGGGGGGGGGGGGGGGGGGGGGGGGGGGGGGGGGGGGGGGGGGGGGGGGGGGGGGGGGGGGGGGGGGGGGGGGGGGGGGGGGGGGGGGGGGGGGGGGGGGGGGGGGGGGGGGGGGGGGGGGGGGGGGGGGGGGGGGGGGGGGGGGGGGGGGGGGGGGGGGGGGGGGGGGGGGGGGGGGGGGGGGGGGGGGGGGCAGCAAAATAAGTCCCTTTGCCACTTGGCAAACTTTAGCGTAGCCACAACCTAAAAAAACTCATTTCGTCTTCAAGAAACAAGGGTCGGGTCTTCTACCTTCGATTTTTGCCAGGTAAGACAAGGTCGAGCGCCAAGAGCGGGGTTCATAATGCGCAGTCTACTCGGAGAACAATACAGCGATTTCCCTTTTCACCCACTTAATCACTCCCACATACCGCCACCGATTATACTAAAAAGTAGGAACTTCACACCACCACAATCCAGATCGTTAGACCGACAAACCAAACAATTTGGCTCACGGTCTGATTCAAAACTAATCATAGGCATGTGGCACTTTCAAAAACAAAAATCGCCATTTTTGACTCTCACAAACGCCAGATTTGCGGATTTTTACTCATCCAAATCTTTTGGCGGATTTGTCTCGTTAAAATCGTAATTTCGTGAAATTTGCTTGTTCAAACTCCAAATTTCGTGGGTTTTGCTCTTTCAAAAACCTCTTTTACTGAATTTCACTCTTTCAGAACCTTTACTACATAAAATTTTTTATAAATTTATCTATATGACAAAGACCAACGTCGAAAAGCCAGAGCAGTTCATCCACCAAAGGAGGGGGGGCGGTTTCATCATTGCACATAGCGGAACCGTTTTTTCTCAGTTTGGCAACATGTCTCTTTGTGAAGCTCGGAAGTTGAATTCAGCAACATGAAACACAAAGAAATGCATAAATAGTAAATTAGTACTAAACAGTAATTTGTTTTATGCGAAGGACCGCTGAGTGAATGTTCACAGTCCGTACTCCTCCTCCATTTGTTTGTAGGAAGAACCCACGAAACAGGGGCAGCCATCCGCTCCAACCAAGGTATACATGGTCAACGGATATGGGGCGGCGCATCAACTAGATGACGAGTAGGCTGGAGATAGGAGTTGAGTGGCATAGGCTCGGTGTCGCTCGCAAATATAGTGTGGAAGAAGGCAAGAGTGAAATCAGAAATGATTTGCAATCCAACTCACTGAATACACCTCAGTCCGAAAACGCTTTACATCAGGGGTGGCCAACCCACGGCTGAGCCTTTCACAATGGCCCACCCGTGGCCTGCAGTGGTAAATTATCTTTTTTAATGTTGGATTTTGGCGCCCCCTGGAAAACGCTGAAACTCGCGCCTCCTCGTGGGAGGCCAGAATGCCGCGCACTTATGTGCTGTTCTTGGGACAAGTAAGCGGATAAAAGTTCTGAATGTGCTAATATTCGTGCCCTCTTAATCTAGACCAAAATGGAACAAAACCACTATTTTTGGGCTAAAATTGAGATAAATGGCTAATTCACGGCAACACATACTGAAAAAAATCTCTGATTAACGGACAGAAGCGAGAAAAAGTGCTAAATTTACGGGTAAAATTAAGAAAAATGAATGAAGAATCATCAGCTCACCTATTTTATGAGTAGCCCCCAATTCGTCCTCCGACTGCCAACAGGATGTAACGTTGTGGGCCTCTTGTACGTACGTTTCATCCAGGAAGACAATATTCTTGTTGGCCTCTCGATGTTTTTTATCTCCCTCAGGTAGGAGACCCTACGGGGTGCAATTTCTGGCCGCTCAATTAGAATTTTACGATTGGATTGACACTTCTTCCACCTAAACCCCAGTAGGCGCTGCCGAATGTACTCCTTGCCGCAGTCTATAACGCCTTGCTCTAGTAACTCCTTATGGAGAAGCCTAATTGACGGGCACTGCTTTTTAACAGCATAAAACTCGCGAACTTTAAAACGAATGGCACTGTCAGTAAAAGAACCGAACTCGACTCGCTTCTTATGTGGAATGTTCTTCCTCGTAGGTGTGGTGAAAAGTGACCGACTCGTACTCGAGCCCTCTGAGGTCGATCGTTCGGCTTCCTTCACGATGCGGAAAACAGAAGACCGGGAAACACCGGTCGCCTCAGCCACCAAACTGTTGATGTCGGGCTTAGGCTCTTCCTCTACCTTCTGCCGGGTAAAATACTGAAAAAACGATTTGCCTTGCTTGGCTTCCTAAAGTTCTTCTCGCGTTCCCTACAATATGTTTTAAAACCTTTCTTTTGAAATATTTCATTTGATACTAGTTTATTAGCCGAAGCGTAATTGTTACCTTCGATGACAATCCGATTTCGCCCTTGAGTTTTTATTGAAATAACAGTCTTTGAAATCTCTGATAAAGATTCAAATATCATTTTCCCGACAGACATCGGATGAACTCGCCCCACGCCTTCTTTGACCAGATTCAGACTTTCTACATAACTTTTATAAGGTCCTGAATCCTCCTTACGAAATAAAAATTCGACTCTTTCGCTAATGCCTTCTTGCGGGTAATTCGATTCTACCACGACCATTCCCTGAGAACTAGAGTTCTCTCCATCCGTCTCCTCCCCCATTACGGAGGAAAAATAAAAGGGCAAACTTCATGCTGTGCCTTCTCCAAGCACAGAAAAAATAAAATAAAATAATTAGGACTTACCAATTAATAAGCGTAAGAAAAAAATAAATAAAGATAATTATACTTAGACGTTGTCACCGATCGAAATAGAAGATTCTGGGTCCTCCTAATTTGCGGACGAACATAACGAATTCTGCGGACCAGCCCATAACTCTCCGTAAAGCGTTCCGACTGGGCTGATTTTCTGTAATTATACTTTACTCCGGTGGCAGTACAAGCCATCAAAATTTGATGATGATCGGGTAATTTGCTGACCCCCCTCTCATCACACCTCACGGAGTTGAATTCTGCGGACCAGCCCATAACTCTCCGTAAAGCGTTCCGACTGGGCTGATTTTCTGTAATTATACTTTGCTCCGGTGGCAGTACAAGCCATCAAAATTCGATGATGATCGGGTAATTTGCTGACCCCCCTCTCCCCACACCACACGGAGTTGAATTCTGCGGACCAGCCCATAACTCTCCGTAAAGCGTTCCGACTGGGCTGATTTTCTGTAATTATACTTTACTCCGGTGGCAGTACAAGCCATCAAAATTTGATGACGGTCCCACCAGTGAACGTCGTGGGTGACGGGTGTGGGCTCCGGCCGAAGGAGAGGTGCCAAGCCGGGCACACAAGGTGGAGCAGGCTATATTATGTGCGCTGGCGTGGAGATGGGGATGATGTAACGGCCTAAAAAGAGCGCTATGGTATGTGAAATATAATATTGAAGAAATGAGCTCGATCCGGGGTAATTCGCCGTTCGGTGAGTGAGCTCGGCCAGCTCAGGGATGAGCGAGGGACAATTGCCAGGTAGCGTCAACTTTATCCTTGAGGGAACTGCTCGCTATCCACAACACTAAGGGATTTTAGAAACATGGCTCTGGGTTTCTGACGTTCTGCGAAGTCTTTAAGGGGGAGCCGTGCCTTCACAACCTGCCCGCGCGAATACGCTTGATCACGTGACCTCAAGCCCGTCGGGTCAAAAGGAACGTAAGTTCAATCTTGGGTAGTTTTTAAATACACAATCACTTGTCACTACGCTTTTTCGCGCCACTACGGTCACTCGTTTGAATCTATACACTCTGAATTGGCATCCCGGTGGATCCCTGAATTAAGACGTGGTCGGGCGTTAGAGATCCATCAATATCACTTTCATTTGTGTTAAAGTTGAATTTGATTTTTTATTAAAATTAAATTTGAGGACCGCGATTTTTGTGCATGTCTTTTTGAAAAGGCACTACTGATCTCAAGTAGCAAACATGGATCATGTTATGTGTGGATCATATTTTCACGTTTCACGCGAATTCACTGCACTTTGGTTATATGTATGTTACATTTATTTATGGCCTTTTTCTTATTGTTAGCACGATAACTCTCAAAGACATTAAATTAGCGGAACGAGCTTCAGCCCAAAAACCAGTAGTCATTAGACCTCAGGGGGTATTGAATTTGAGCCAAATAGGTCGAAGGGGAGGGGGAAAATAGGGGTTGCAATGGTAAAGAAAATCACCACAATTCACCAGTTTATTCTAGAAGCATCATATTCGGTGCAAATATTTCACGTGAGACGTGAAGGTAGCTAGTCATTGCTGGGTTAGTAGTAATTGTTGGGGGGGCGGGGTGAGGTGATGATGGGGTAGGGGATGAAGTTGGGCTCAAACTCAACCGACAGTACACATCAGTGTTGGTAGGAGGGGGGGGGGTTGGTAATAAAAATTAATAGTATAACGCATACTGCCAATTGCGCTATAAACTCGAAAAACTTGAAGGGGGATAGTAAGGTATGACATTTGAAAGAAATTGCCGAATTCCAGTGTATTCGGATTTTGGTCCAAAATGTTGTGAAGCGATTGCCTTCTACTATCGGAGACAAAATCGAATGGTAGGCAAGGGGTAGAGAACCTATAGTTACACACAGGCATTGACAATAACCACCATATGTGGTCCATTAGAGTGGGAAGGGTTTGTGATTGGTTGGTGAGCGCAACCTACAAGACCGAAGCAACGAATGAGAGATATCAAGTCTTTTTGATCCGCATATAGAGGGCTGGTCGACAGAATTCAACTCGTTGTGCTGTGGGGAGAGGGGGGTCAGCAAATTACCCGATCATCATCAAATTTTGGTGGCTTGTACTGCCACCGGAGTAAAGTATAATTACAGAAAATCAGCCCAGTCGAACGCTTTAAGGAGAGTTATGGGCTGGTCCGCAGTTTTTTTCGAGTCTTCTGCACAGGGGTACCAAATTGTTGACACCTGAATCATATTGGGTGACCCCTACGGGATACACAAGCTGTACAATAACTAAATCCAACATTTGAGAAATTTTGGGACGCGATTTTACGGTTTCAAAAATTGTCAAATTTCTCGAAATGTTACTTAGTAAAATTGGTCCCAATTGACGTCCCCAAGCTCAGGTTTTTCTCTGAGCAACTCGTTATTGTGTTCCCTGAACAGACACCAATGCATCGAACTGTGCAGCCCGGCCTTATCGCACTGCAGTAGTTGGAATCACCTGTACTAAAAATTACAATTTTCGGACCATGGTTGTTTTTGATCGCAAATGAGGTCTATTTTATCGTATTATTTAAGCTCGGTGCACACCGAGCCGATTTGTGAAGTGTGAACCGATTTGGCCCAAACGCATTACCAACCGAGGTCGCATGACTACTGATTTCTGGGCCAAATCTCGTCCTGCTAAATTAATTTCTTCGAGAGTTATCGTGCTAACAAGAAAACGCCATAAGCCTATAAATGTATAAACCAATCAATCTATATATACAGGGTGTTCACCGGTGGCGTTGACTATATTGCATACAGTGGTAGTACATGCCAAGAGCTGTAAAATTTTCCCTTTCACTTTTTTTTTATCTCCAGCCGTTACCGATTTATGATTTTTTGAACACTTTTTATGTATAAAAGCATTTTTCACCATAAAAACACGATTTCTCTGGTTCTGGGTAGTGCGATAAAAAATTTGGTGGCAGCTTTGGATTCCGCACAAAATTTACCTCTAGATGTGATAGGTTTCGTTTCGGAATTTCCTTGAAACACCCATCATTTTGGGCGTCAAAGTTATTAGTTGCACAAAAAAATATTTTTCGTGAATTTATCCTGTTGATTTTAACGAGCGGAAAAAAACTCAGGTAGCGCACCTGTGCTCTAAAAACATCTCCAAGTTGTCAGCATTCGAATGGCTTATCATAATGCCAGCTTCTGACTTACTTTGGCTGAGAA
This sequence comes from Corythucha ciliata, assembly GCA_038030265.1. Classification (NCBI taxonomy): domain Eukaryota; kingdom Metazoa; phylum Arthropoda; class Insecta; order Hemiptera; family Tingidae; genus Corythucha; species Corythucha ciliata. Next base: position 36,747,692 of record CM075937.1, on the reverse strand, counting down.
AACATGATTTCGTTTTTAAAACAACATTAATTTTTGGCACCTTTTTCATTTCGGTATTTTTAGTAATTTGTTTTTGATTCCGAGCTGAATACTAGGACGCGTCAAATCCATTTTTCAGGCTCATAAACTATCTCTTTTTATTGCGCCAGAAAAAAAAAACTTTTCGATGTGGCAATAATGGCTTCTTCTCAGCGCGTGAAACGTTCGCTGACTAACAATTGTATTCAAAATACAAAAAAAAATTAAATAAAAATAAAAAGGTTACTAAAACTACATAAATTGTTCGAAATGGCCTTCTCCGTGCTCCAAGCACAAAGCTGCTCTTCTTGAGACACTACTTGTTGCTCTCTCTATTTCTTGTTGCCTTGCGCTCATGCTTGTGCAGCACTCTTGAATCCTTTGGACAAGTTGCTCTTCATCCGTTATATCCACGCTGTAAACCATGGATTTCAGCGTTCCCCAAACGTAAAAATTTGGTGGCGTTAAATCCGGGCTCCTCGCTGGCCACGTGACGGGACCATGGCGCCCAATCCACCGATCCTCAAAATTTTCGGCCATCCATTCTGTGATTATTCTCGCGTTATGGGCAGGACATCCGTCCATTTGCCACCACATATTTTGCCTAATGCCAAAGGGAATGTCAAGCAAAGAATTTAAATTTTGAAGCGTTTGGAGGAATGATGCCGCGTTGAGACGTTGGGGAAGGATGAGGGGTGGTAGGATCCATCTACCGATGATACCGATCCAGACGTTTACTCGGAAGTCGTACTGGAACTTTGACTCCCTGATTCCATGAGGATTTTCACGTGCCCAGATGTGTGAATTTCTAGAATTGAAAATTCCAGCCCGCGTGAAAGTCCTCATCAGTCCACAAAATTCGTGACTGGAATTCGCGGTCTTCATTCGACTTCTGCTGGAACCAACGACAAAATGATGTCCTCGCTTCATAATCCCTCGGGAGCAGCTGTTGGACTTTTTGCAGATGGAATGGATGACGACTATCTTTTTTGAGAACTTTCCAGACACGGGAATGCGAGATATTCAACCTTAGCGCAGCCCTTCTGGTACTCATGGTCGGATCATGGTCGAACTCAGACAGAATCTCACGTGTTCTTCCACCAGTCGTGATTCGGTCCGGGTATGTCTGGCCTGAACTAGGATCGCGTCCGGTCTGTCGCATGAAACGGTAAACGTTTGAAAAAGTACGCCTGTCAGCTTAGGGAGCCTTCTTCTTGGAAAAAGTCGAGCGTACTGCCGCACTGCTTCGTAACCGTTTCCTCCCCGCCGCACCATAAGTGTAAACCATATCAACGTACTCTTAATTGGTGTAAACCATCTCGCATGAGTATCGTGGTAAGCAAAATGAATGAAAAAGAAAAATTAAAAGAAATGCCCACTTCTTTAATGTCAAATACAACACTACTGTAACGGCTTTTTTATTTCCTTAAAATTATGTGCAGTATGTGAAGGTAAATCTATCATTCTCACACATCTGTGCCCATCGAAACCCATAGGAAATCAGGGATCCAAGCTAGTGTAGTTGTGTCTACTTCCTGCTTCTACTTGAGACCAGGAGTGGTTCATGATCGGAGCTGCGATGGAAGTGGTTCGAAACTTGCTATGCCTGGCTATCCATGCCCCACTCCACGTCAGCAGTGCTCGCTGACCAGTCGAGCACGTTACTGGTATGGACTGGAGTTTGCATACTGATTTTTAGTGCATTTCATTCTGAAAAATGCACTATTGGTCTCGTCGTGATGGTGGCAAACATGGGTCATGTCATGTTTTTTTCACGTTTCAGAACCTCTAGAACACGAATTCAGTGGTCTCCGGAATTCATATATATCTATATATATATATATATATAATTAAAAATATATATATTTATGGCCGTTTCCTTGTTAGCACGATAACTCTCGTAGAAATTAATTTAGCGGAACGCGCTTTGGCACAAAAATCAATGGGTCAAGGTGGAGGGGGGGAAAATCGGGCTTGAAGTCGTCAAAAAATCACTAAAAATCACCAGTTGATTCTAGAAGCATAATATGTTTGACTAGCCTTTGATTCCCATTTTAATTTTTTGAAAAAGTCAAGGGGGAGGGGGTGGTGCCCCCGGGGTGAAAGTAAGTGTGTGGTCTTGTTAGCACGATAACTCTCGTAGAAATTAATTTAGCAGAACGCGCTTTATCTAAAAAATCAGTAGTCATAAGATCCCGGTCGGTATTGCATTTGGGCCAAATCGGTCAAGGTGGAGGGGGGGAAAATAGGGATTGAAATGGTAAAAAAATCACTAAAAATCACTAGTTTATTCTAGAAGCATCATATTCGGTACGTATACTCCATGTTAGACTAGCCTTTGATTCCCATTTTAATTTTTTGAAAAAGTCGAGGGGGAGGGGGTGGTGCCCCCGGGGTGGAAGTAAGTGTGTGGTCACGTTAGCACGATAACTTTCGTACAAATTAATTTAGCGGAACGCGCTTTGGCAAAAAAATCAGTAGTCATAAGACCCCGGTCGGTATTGCATTTGGGCCAAATCGGTCATGGTGGTGGTGGATGAGGGGGGTGGGTAAATAGGGCTTGAAATGGTAAAAAAATCACCAAAAATCACCAGTTGATTCTAGAAGCATGATATGCGGTACGTACACTCCATGTTAGACTAGCCTTTGATTCCCATTTTAATTTTTTGAAAAAGTCGAGGGGGAGGGGGTGGTGCTCCCGGGGTGGAAGTAAGTGTGTGGTCTTGTTAGCACGATAACTCTCGTAGAAATTAATTTAGCGGAACACGCTATGGCACAAAAATCAGTAGTCATAAGACACCGGTCGGTATTGCATTTGGGCCAAATCGGTCAAGGTGGGGGGGGGGAATAGGGCTTGAAATGGTAAAAAAATCACTACAAGTCACCAGTTGATTCTAGAAGGATCATATTCAGTACGTATACTCCATGTTAAAGTAGCCTTTGATTCCAATTTTAATTTTTTGAAAAAGTCGAGGGGGAGGGGGTGATGTTCTCGGGTGGAAGTAAGTGTGAGGCCTTGTTAGCACGATAACTCTCGTAGAAATTAATTTAGCGGAACGCGCTATGGCACAAAAATCAGTAGTCATAAGGCCCCGGTCGGTATTGCATTTGGGCCAAATCGGTCAAGGTGGAGGGGGGAAAATAGGGGTTGAAATGGTAAAAAAATCACTACAAATCACCAGTTGATTCCAGAAGCATTATATTCGGTATGATGATTCCATTTTGAAATAGCCTTTGATTCCCATTAAGTTCAGCTTAAACAAACCCGGCAGCAAACAGTACGAGGGAGGGTCAAACATAAACGAAACAAATCATGGTCTCAACATTACTACTTCTGGGACGGCTTAGGGTATCCGTATACAAAATGAAATGCACTCTTTCCGACCGCCAGCTGCCGGAGCGAAATTTTTTTTACGTTTGGGAACACTGAAATAGTTTTCTTTTGTTAGGAAGCTGATTTTCTTGGTCAAAATCAGCCAGAAGCTGGCATTGTGATACGCCATTCGAATGCTGACAACTTGGAGATGTTTTTAGAGCACAGGTGCGCTACCTGCGATTTTTTTCCGCTCGTTAAAATCAACAGGATAAATTCACGAAAAATATTTTTTTGTGCAACTAATAACTTTGACGCCCAAAATGATGGGTGTTTCAAGAAAATTCCGAAACGAAACCTATCACATCTAGAGGTAAATTTTGTGCGGAATCCAAAGCTGCCACAAAAGTTTTTATCGCACTACCCAGAACCAGAGAAATCGTGTTTTTATGGTGAAAAATGCTTTTATACATAAAAAGTGTTCAAAAAATCATAAATCGGTAACGGCTGGAGATAAAAAAAAGTGAAAGGGAAAATTTTACAGCTCTTGGCATGTACTACCACTGTATGCAATATAGTCAACGCCACCGGTGAACACTCTGTATATGTGTATATGAATTCTGGAGACCACTGAATTCGTGTTCTAGAGGTTCTGAAACGTGAAAAAAACATGACATGACCCATGTTTGCCACCATCACGACGAGACCAATAGTGCATTTTCAGAATGAAATGCACTAAAAGGCGTCACTATTAATGTAAACAATGTTAGTTAGGTAACTTCAACCTAACTCCCGGTGGTGAAATTGGCCCTATGAGTACCTAAGTCAAAGGATCCTTGTCAGCATTTAAAAACTCCATTTCAAATTAATTACGCTCTCACAGCATGACATATACTGGCATTCATACACAAATTCAACTGATTACAAGTAATATTATTACGTAGTAAGATTCTGAGCGTTCGGTTCATGATTTTGTTCTTTTACTGATGTTGTTTATGGTCACTGCCGATCAGGGTCCAGGTGCAGATGAAGTTTTCAACGCAGTGAGTTGGCTTGACGGTAACAAGTTTGCGGAAAAATCTGTAATAATATTTCAACCATTCACAAAACCTTGAATTTTTAATCCTCAAAAATTAGGGAATGTTACCTTTCACGTTAGCATGTAGTTCTTTACAACAGCCTGACCCCTCTTACGCAAAAGCTACGAAAAGCTTTGAGCTGCAGACTCTCACAGAAAGTGAATCTATGAAACGGTGAGCGCTGCCAACAAATTGCTGTGAATTCACATAATTTCGTAACAAAAGACAGCTTTCCATGCCACCTTAAGTAACGATGCTATGAATTGATACCACGTTTTTCAAACCATCGTTACTAGGAGGTACTGTCTGGACTCGTTTCAATTTTTTTAGGTTGTTGATCGCCGAAAATCGAAGTCGTGACCATGAAAAAATTAATGAGTGTACGTCGAAATTATAGAGATTTACAACGATTTTCAGCCCTATGACAACCGTAAATACAACGCCGCATTACACTGTTATTCGGAAGTGTAATACGTTCTCCATCTCTGTCTAACAGCCAGAGATGAGATGCTTGTTGTGTGAATGGCTGGAAGGTGCAGACGATACCTAGAACGGTGGGATATCACGCCACTGCCTGGGGAGTTGCTTAGCCTCATAAATGACTAGAGCTTATTTCATGGCGGCTCTACTCGCCATGACATGGGTAGTGTCATAAGCCTTGCTGGCACTTTGTAAGAAACCCAGGAGTCACCCAAAGTTCCACCAGCGGCCTCAGCCACCCACCACGTAAACGCTACACAACTCCTGTCCAGGCAATCTAGTCCGCGGCTTCGTCGTCACTTGAAGCTGTGAAAAAAAAATTAAAACATAGAAAACACGTACAAAAGCAGGTCATAGAAATCTACGATATACTTACCACCTTCTACATTGTCGGCAAGATATCCTTGACCCGCGTAGCCAACTCGGCACAAGAATTGCACCAAGCTGCAAACACCGCTACGCACGTCCTCCCAGGCAGCGTTGATCGTCGCGTCATTGCGTGTCCTGGAAGTGGGCCTAATCCGACGGATCTATAAGCAAGAAGAACACTAACAAAAAGTTTTGCGCCTAAATAGTACGAAAATCAATTACCTGAGCTCCAGTCATCAACTGCTAGAATGCTACCCTCGTCTTTTGGTCGATAACCCGAAGGTAATCTGGGGCATGGAATGGACGACGCACGATCACATTAATTTCAGGCCATAAAATAGAGGCTAATCATATTTCACAAAACATTTTACACTCACCGTAGGCATCCCAAAAGGCCGGCCGAAATCGCAGATCCCTTATGAATCTCGCGTGCAGGGATTCTGCGTGATTATTGGTGCGCCAATGCGCATTGGTGCGCATTGGCGCACCATAGAGGGAGATTCGGGGAGCTCCTACTTGATTCAACCAGTACTGCCGCAGGTACTGGAGAAATGGGCGCATAGTTTCGGCCACGCCCAAGTAGTGTGCCGCGTCCTCAATGCACGTAACTCCCGACGCCGTCGTGAAATCCAGCGGAATCCCCAAGACAGGCTCGGAAGGGAGGAGCGGAAGTGCGTACACCTGCAAATTACACTGCAAAGTACACCTGTTCACATGTATTTCACTAATGCGAGTAAACGTTTATTTCGTATGATTGAGGCCTGGGTCGACCACATGGGTTTAAAGTTCCGTTTAACACTAAGCTGAGCTTAAGAGCTTACACCCCAATCCGAATTTAGAATTTTGAATACTAAATCGTTTAAACCCTTAGCAACGTTTAAACGGACATTGTCGACCTAACTTGACCTAATTTTAACCGGTGACCGAACCTTGGATGGGACTTCCTAATAATCTGCTGACCAAAAAAAAAAAAAGTGCCACCGCGCCCATGAGTCATCCAATCTCTACCAAATTTGGCATGGTAGCATTCTAACACAATCCCTAGGTGCCACCGAGGTCAAAACATCAAATTTATTTCAAGTACTTGTACTTCCCCCCGCACCGGTTCAGTGATATATGTATAATAAATTCAAGATTTTTTAATCTTGTATTTAATCTTGTAGGTAATTTCGAACACGCCAGCTAGCATGTTAGCGTCATAAATGCCTTCCGAAAAAAATTCGCCTGTAACGTTGCTGTTGGGGAGGAGTTTGTTGTGTTTTTTTTGCATTATTTTCTACGAGAGCTCTTCAATAATAAAATAATGGAGTATAAACAGATGAGCTATTTAGAGGCAAGAAAAGTCTGAAAATACATGGGATGTTAAGCCGGCTCCACACATGCGGTGTTAGGCTCCTTTTACACGAGTAAGTTTTTTGTTCAAAAATATGTTCAATCTGATCACAAACAACTCATTTTAGGGAGGGAACATCTGTTAATTTTTTTCAAAATGGCTAATTTGATCAAAAAACTTACTCGTGTAAAAGGGGCTTTAGCCAAATACGAGCAAAATATTAATCAATTTCTAGCTTTGCCTAAAAACCAAAGTCATATGGAAAACCAAGTCCTCAGACTCGAGGAAAAAAATGTTTTTTATTTTGGGTTGGGATTTTTGCTCCCGTTAAGAATGAAAAAGGAGAAAACCCGCCAAATACAAAAATTATTACATTTGTTTTCAGTTTGAAGTTGTAGCGTGATATCTATCTTGATACCATATGTCTTTTTCAACACTTGGCTTTTGTATAATTTTTGAATTTAGCGGGTTATCTACTTTCATAGTAGCGCAGCGCAACGTATCGGGAGCAAAAATCCCAACCCACGAATAGCTTCATTTTTTTATCATCGGGAGCGGACACGAATGCCTAACCTTCACTGATAAGAGTGAAAATTCTAATTTGGTGGGCAGCTTGCTGAGTCTTCGTATAGAGAATTTTAAGAAAAAGTCATTTTTCTTATTATAAAGTTACCTTCTGTGACTTCATATAATTATTTTGAAGTGAAATGTACCCCACAAAGCTAATCTCATACGCTGAAAGCCTTGTCGATGCTCTCCGAGAGCGTTACCACGCCAAAATAACTGCACTTGGCGTCGACCCAATTGTAAGATTGTAAGCTTCTTATTTATTGAATTATTGTTGATGGAATTAGTTTTTCCCCTATTCGTTCGTATTCAGGGGCCTTGGATCTGTCTTCCACTGGAAGCGTTTTCGAGCGACGTTACAACGAGCGTTCATCCCAAAGGCTCAAATTGGATGTGACATCGTCCACTGCAGGCTTAGCTGCAGTCAATTCGATTTAAGGCTTTGAGATGTACGCTCGTTGTAGCGCCGCTCGAAAACGCTTCCAGTGGGCGACCGGCCTTATTCAAAGACATTATAATGGAAGCTTAATGCTTAAAATTAAGGCAGAGTTATTTGATAGATATTGGGGTCTGTGCTTGAAAGGCCTCTACGCTTAAGATGGCTAATTCGATAAAGGAAACTTTCAGATTATTTCCCCTGAATAGGGCTTAACGTTCCTTTACAAGTTTGATCGGAGATCGTGGGGTAATTGCAATTTTCAAATTTTTGTTCAAAGACTTGATGATTACTCCTCGGATGAACGTCACTTTCCTCCTTTAACATGGACTTCGTCAATTATTTGGTCTTCGGTGTGAGTGCTTATACGACGGAGCATCACAAGAGCTACAAAACCTTGGAGTCCTACACCAATTTCAAATCGGGGTTCGTAAAATCCATCGGACACGTCATAATGAACAATCTCATTGTTGTCACCGGTAAAGTAAATAAGCATGATGTTATTTCTGCAATTTGACACTTTTCGACGTCTATAGGGTTTAATTAGTTTACCCCCTTGGTGAAAGGAGGTACATAAACTTCAGCCATGTGACGGTTGACCCGATCATGTATGTGAAAACCACGATCGCCCAGCAGTAAGTCTCCCGGAATTAGTTGATCAAGGATGCTGCAATTTTCAGCGATAATTTTTTCACTGGAATGGCCTTCGTATGCTTCGGACATAATCATAACGGATCCTTGAGTAACGATTCGTACAAGGAATTCAGCAGTCATTGCATGCTTATTATTGGAAATATGTTGGAAGGAGGCTACCTTGTTAGAGGGATTTTGACAAAAAACTTCGAAGCAATCAATAAATAAATAAAATCGTGAGATATTTTTAATAAGTAGTTACGCAGAGAGAGTTAACCCGAGGCCACAAAGAGCGATTTGCTAGGAACTTTCGAAAATAATGGAAATATCTACGACTCTAAAGGCCTAAAAACCAATAGGATGTAGCGTTACAGTTACACGATTTCTCAAAATTTAAGCACTCCGCGACACTTTTTTAAAGCGATTTATTAACTCCGGCGAATGCCCACCGATCTCCAAATATGAGAAAAACCCAAAATTTACGCGAAATAATAGAAAAACAGCAATACCGGCTATGCATTTCCATTACGATACCACAGTCAATGGCCCACCAAGTTAGAATTTGGAGGTAATATAACCCAACTCTTATCTCGTGTCCGTTCCCGATACAAATAATACAGAGTTTAATGACTTGGTTTTCCATATGACTTTGCTAAAAACCGACCAGCTGAAAATTGAACAAGTGTGAAGATGGCCCCCTATTAGTCTCTTTGCAGGGGCAGGATACTAACCCACATCACAGAAATCGGCATAAGAGTCTAAAGCCAACAAAACTGGACGCTAACAAAACCCGAGCATCTGTTTAATGCTTCTGCGGGGAGCAAAAACGCTAACAACAATGATCCAAACCCAATTCCGGAACTGGAGAGTGAGAGAGTAAAGTAAAGAGCGTCCCCCCTCAAAAGTGCCACCATCAAAAAATCTGAAAAAATTACACAAGGCTCCTCTCATTACTAGTAACGAAAGGGCACCAACACCCAATTCCGATAAGGCACCGTTCTCGGGGGGCAGCGCTTCAACTATGAGTCGAAGGCGGAGGCGGAAGTAAAGAGCGTCCCCCCTCAAAAGTGCCACTATCAAAAAATCTGAAAAAATTACACAAGGCTCCTCTCATTACTAGTAACGAAAGGGCACCAACACCCAATTCCGATAAGGCACCGTTCTCGGGGGGCAGCGCTTCAACTATGAGTCGAAGGCGGAGGCGGAAGTAAAGAGCGTCCCCCCTCAAAAGTGCCACTATCAAAAAATCTGAAAAAATTACACAAGGCTCCTCTCATTACTAGTAACGAAAGGGCACCAACACCCAATTCCGATAAGGCACCGTTCTCGGGGGGCAGCGCTTCAACTATGAGTCGAAGGCGGAGGCGGAAGTAAAGAGCGTCCCCCCTCAAAAGTGCCACTATCAAAAAATCTGAAAAAATTACACAAGGCTCCTCTCATTACTAGTAACGAAAGGGCACCAACACCCAATTCCGATAAGGCGCCGTTCTCGGGGGGCAGTAATGAGAGGAGCCTTGTGTAATTTTTTCAGATTTTTTGATAGTGGCACTTTTGAGGGGGGACGCTCTTTACTTTACTCTCTCACTCTCCAGTTCCGGAATTGGGTTTGGATGGGGGGCCCTCAACTCATCAACAAACCCAGCTCTTCAACAAACCAACTCATCAACGGGAAAACCGTTCAACGAGCTGATAACGCATTGATAATAAATTGCGTTCAACTCATCAACGAAATCCCTCTGATAAGGAGTTGTTCGTTTAGATCTCCGGTAACCAACTTAACTGCTAAACGGACTGTGCCTCTGGTGAGAGCTAAGTTGTTGCTACCATCGGCAATGTTTTGACAGCTTTGATAAACAGTGATATCTTTTCCTGGTTGCCCCGTTAACCCGTTCATTAAAGTTCTACATTGGAAGCTTGCTGAGTTGCTCCAAATGCGTTTTCTTTCAATAACTCAGTCTTGATGGCTTGGTAGGCATCAAAATTACGTAAAATGGAACTTAAGTGACTACGCTGGGGGACTATCGAAGGAAGGATCGCCGTCATTAGCTTAAAAAAATGAAAAAAGATCGGTGCCGGTCCTTGCTCGTGAGTTGACAACACACGACATTTGACATCTTGTCATCAATTACTTGGAAAAGAATCTGAAAAAGGATACACGGTCCTTGCCAGCCCTCGAGTAGCACCCAATAAACGCGCAGTTCACCAGCATTTCGTTCTTGTTGGGTCGGTCGAATAAACGCCAAGTGTGTTTACACTTGAGAACACGTTTTGATGATTTTCTAGTCAACATTAATTTTTCCAAGTGACGTAGGAACAAGACTTCTTCGCCGAGCGATTGGGGAATGCACTTTCTTTTCTGCTTCAGTGACTGAAAACCGGAGGATACTATCACCGTCTGTGGATCAATGCTTACAGTAGACCTAAATTTCAGCTCATAAAACATACAACAAATTTCAGGACGTTAAAATTAATAGCGTTTTCCATTTGAATAAAATTCCGCTCCAAAGTCGAGCATTTCCACCCGTCTTCTCTGAATTACATCATTCGGTAACAAAGAAGACGAGTGGAAATGCTCGGCTCCTGAGCTGAATTTTATTCAAATGGAAAACGCCATAAGTAAATATAAATAAATCACTCAATACTGTAATTTATTTGGGGCAACCAGGAAAGGTAATATAACAGTTTTCATTTTTTTTTTTTTTTTTTTTTTCATGAGTGCAACTTGATTATCAGGTATTATGCGAGAGTCTACCTGAAGCATTCACTCTCATGCGGCCAGTCAGATTCTCTAAATTCGAAGGGCGCATCGGCCGAAGTAACTTAGTCAGCGTCAGCGCCATATCATAGAGACCTCCTAATTTGCAGACAAAAAAAAGGTGTGAGGACCAATCGAACCCACAGTGGCACGTGTATATCTCATACCAATAGCTATAACCACACAAAGTTTGATTGCCCTAGCAGCAAAACTAATAGTACTTTACTTAGATGCGCCACTGCTGACCAGCGATGAACGTCTGTGATCCGGGCATTAAAAGTGCATGAATAGAGCCCAAATTTGACACATGTATCGCTCATAAATTTAGTTATAACCATTCAAAGTTTCATTGCTCTAGTACGAACTAATAGTAGGTACTATTATTGGATGCCCGTCTGCCGAAAACTGTGGCGTTATAGCTATTAGTACGAGAGACACAATTTGGGCTCGATTGGTGCACTTCAAATGCCCGGCCCGCAGACTTTTGTCGCTGGTCCGCAGTGGCGCATCGGAGTTAGTGCTTAGGTTTGGTGCTAGGGCAATGAATCTTCGTGTGGTTATAGCTATTGGTGTGGGATATACATGTGCCCAATTTGGGTTTGGATCATTGTTGTTAGCGTTTTTGCTCCCCGCAGAAGCATTAAACAGATGCTCGGGTTTTGTTAGCGTCCAGTTTTGTTGGCTTTAGACTCTTATGCCGATTTCTGTGATGTGGGTTAGTATCCTGCCCCTGCAAAGAGGCTAATAGGGGGCCAACTTCACACTCGTGAAAAACGAAAGATATTTTGCTTGTTATTTGGCAAATACCGCATGTGTAGAGCCGGCTTTACGTTGCGGAAAATGTTCGTTTTGGCGGTATTTCAAATATGTCAACTTTTGTTAATAAATAAAAAATATTTCTGAAGGGTTTTAAATTTTTATTTAATTCATTTTCATGGAAGGATTGATATGCCTCTTAGAAAAAAAATATTTTTGGAAAATGTGAAACTTCCTCATTCAATACGCTCCGGTGCGGGGAGAAGGGGGTCAGAAAAGCCACCAAATTTTGATGGCTTGTACTGCCATGAAACAGAGTCTAAATGCAGAAAATCAGCCTAGTCGTAACACTTTAGGTTGAGTTAAGGCCAGGTCACACCTATCATGCACGCTTCCGATCCGACACCGATCATGCATGTCGAATCGGAGACTGTGGAAACCCTCGCAGCGGTTAGACTATATTTGGGTTGGAAAGGCAATTTGAGAGGGCTGAGAATTACGGTCCCCACACCTATCAAAAAATGCATGATCGGTGTCGGATCGGAAGCGTGCATGATAGGTGTGACCTGGCCTTTATGGGCTGGTCCACGGAATTCGTTTTGTTTGTCCGCAAATTAGGAGGACACGAATAAATTTACACAGCCTATTTTTCAAAAAGTTTAACTTGGAGTCTAGGATTTGACAGAGGGGGAATCAAAATAAATAGAGGCGAGTAGTTTCACTGTTTGTTTTTATTTTAATCTGTATTATCAGGCGACCCTCCAAACCTACATAAGTTTCCAAATTTGCAAGTTGTGTAGTTTTTAAACCATTCGAACACATGTTGCTATGTGTATGCAACCTATACAAATTTGTAACTTTTGTAGCTTTTGTATGTCGCCCAAAAATGCCTAATAATGAACGAATTGAAACATATGTCGTTTTCCATTTGCATAAAATTCCACTCTGGAGCCGAGCATTTCCACCCGTCTTCTCCGTTACCATATGATATAATTAGGAGGAGACGCGGGTGGAAATGCTCGGCTTCATAGCGGAGTTTTATGCAAATGGAAATCGCTAATAGTTACTATAATACTTTTTATAGAAAATAATTGTACGACACACAAAAGGTGCACTGTGAATGACAGCAATGACTTTTTATCAAATATTCCAGTTGATTCGAAAAGTCCAAGGCCAAGCCAATTGCTATTCAGCTACAATCGGCCTGAAGGAATTTCAATACCATTTTGTGGGAGCCCTTTTTTGCGAAAGGAGAACATTCTGTTCCACTGCAGCCATGGTCCTAAAAGATATAAAACGAAATCGGACCAGTCACAAGTTAGTAGATATTCATTCCTTGGGCCATGGGAGTAAAAAATGATGCCCTTCGCTCTGTTCATTTTTCGCTTAGGAGGATCATCCAAATGGTAAAAAAAAGAGATTCTGGTTACACGAGACAAAAAAAATGAACTGCCAGGCCAAAATGACAGTGTCTAAAATACTTGTGTTCCCGGACTATAAAGTTGAGGATCCCAATAACCGGGATGAAAAACAGATTGTAAGTATGATCGTCAGAGGTTACCCACTTTTTGATTTTATTTGTTCAGCAGGTTAATAATGTCTTTTTTTAGGTACGAAAAAAGGTGTTGGAAAATCCACAGCTGTCGGATTCGCTGACAACTTTGGTGAGATACCACATTTCATTATCCAGTCCGGGCCAACACAACCACCCAATCGCCACATCTTTCATGAATCAGGAATTGGATGACTCTTTAAAAGGTGAAATAAAAAAGCACATAGACAGTGGGATCACCAACGAACGATAAAAATGCTGCTGCGGAGCTACGTTAAAGAAAACGTATCGGACAATGTCACCCACTTTTCTCGGGCGTTTTTCCCCACGTGCAAAATTATTCAAAATTTCGTTTCGAAGTTCATCATGCAAACGAAACAAAGCAAAATCGACCAAGTGGCATTGTCGACGAAGGCTGAGCAGTGGAAGAAGGAAACATGTGGACGAGTTTTTTTTCGGCCACAAAATGAAAATGCATCTTTCATATTTTGCTTTCAAACTGCTTGGCAGCAAGACTTAATCGAACGATACGGAAGTATAGTTCTCCTGGATGCGACGTACAAAACAACGAAGTATGCGCTTCCGTTGTTCAGCCTTGTCGTAAAAACTAATAGCCACTACGTTGTCGTTGGGGTATTCATAATCAGCAATGAAGACACCCGTTCAATATCCGAGGCGCTAAACATTTTCAAACAATGGAACCCAGCTTGGAAGCCGACGTATTGCATCGTTGATTATTGCGACGCAGAAATCAACACCATTACCACTGTTTTCGGATGCAGGATCTATTTGTGTGATTTCCATCGTGAACAAGCATGGATCCGGTGGATTAAAAAAAGGGACAATGTCAACAAGACCGACGGCGAGGAACTATTGCGATACTGGCGGCGCATAGCATCTAGTACAACCGAAGAACAATTCGCCACATCTACTGGGGAATTATTCGAGATCGAGGCTTGGAAAAGAAATGAAAAGGCCCAAAACTATTTCAAAAGCACTTGGTTAGCAGAAAAAGAGAAATGGACTAAGATGTTCTTCGATAAAGAGTTCACGTTCATAATTTCAACCAATAATGGGATTGAAAATCTTAATAGGATCATGAAACATTCCTACCTCAACCAACATACGGACAAGTCACTGTGTGGGGTTCTAGACGTGATAATTGCAGAGTTTTTCCGGACAGTTTAAAAAAATACCAGCAAGAAAACAGTAAATTAAGCGGTCACTACAAAGTGTGTAGTTCGGAAGTGCCCCCCTTTCTCGTTAATAGACCATTATTTTTTGTAAAACACGTTCATCAACGATACACATCTGCTCTTAGTGTATATTCTTCAGAATTGATCCACATGCAGGAGGAAGGAATTTTCAAAATGAGAAGCGAAACGAATGCCAATGAGCACCATATAGTAGATTTTAACGTTCCCTGTTGTTCTTGCACAGACTTCAAGAAATTTCGATTTCCCTTCAAGCATATTTGTGCGGTGATAATTTTTGTGCCAACTCGTGATTTTTTTAGTTTACCAAAAAAGTACATCAACAGTCCCTATTTAACTTTAGATGCTAAATATTCAATTTTTAATGTACAAGAACTCCCGTTAGCTGAAGAACTTGGCAAAATTGACCAGCACCAGCAGCATGGAACGCAGGAACCACCGGATGAGCCAGCAGCCGATTCGATTCGGTCTCACGTCGACACAGTCAAAAAAATTCGCGAGACAGCCAAGAATATTTATGATTCAACTTTTCTTTTGAAAAAAGATGGGAAAGACTTAACTAGTTTACTAGAAATTCTAAAAAAAACACAAGAAGAGCTCAATAAGTGTATTGAGCTCGAAGAAAACAACAATATTGCTCTTTTGCCCGATCAAATCAGGGAACTTCCCACGCGTAAAAAGAGAAAATTTAATTCTTTAAATTCTTAGGTGATCCACTGCCTTGTCGCTAACTTGAAAATGATGTTGTATACATTATTGAACTACTTGTTTAACTTAGTTTCTCTTCTTGTGTGTAAAGAAAAAGAAACGCTTTTTAAAAACGTTGAACCTACTTGGGACGATTTTTTATTTATTTCATTTTTTCATTAAATATTCGTCTCATTTTACTGCTTCAACCTGGAGTAGGCCTTAACTCGAACCTACACTCCGTACAGGACCAAAATTAAAATGCGCATACCCACAGAAGGCTGAGAAATCAAAACAAAATATAATGTTGTTTCTGGAAAAAAACAACACGCTTGCATACGAGTCTGCAACGCATTGGAACCGTTGTCATGGTAACCGTTTCTATGGCAACCGATGCTACGGTATCCGTTACCATGACAACTGTTGCTATTTGACCTGTTATTATGGCCACCGTGCTATGTGAGCCGTTACCATGGCAACCGTTGTCATGGTAACCGTTTCTATGGTAACCGTTTCTATGGCAACCAATGCTACGGTATCCGTTACCATGATAATTGTTGCTATTTGACCCGTTATTATGGCCACCGTGCTATGTGAGCCGTTAACATGGCAACCGTTGTCATGGTAACCGTTTCTGGGAGTTGTACATGTGATTCCTCGACCCCCCTCCAATCAAACCTCGCCTACTCCGCGTTTTTTTTTTTTTTTTTTTTTTTTTTTTTTTTTTTTTTTTTGAGGGCTCGGACGGTCTCCCGACTCCGAAGGTGCCAAAAGCCTTTCGGCCCATACACCATACCCACTTGGGGCCCGGACTCGGGAGAGCCTAGTATGGCTCCTCAAACCTATTTATCCTTTCCAGCAAACTCAGGAGACGGGTCCCATTCTCCTTTGAGAAGCTGGGGAAGGGTATCCTATCGTCACCAAAAATGGTGTATCTGGCCGCCGCGTAGCCGTCACACTCGCATACGACGTGCTCCGCGGTTTCTTCAGCCTCCCCACGCCTTTCGCAGTCGGGCTCCCCTACTGCCTCCATGATTGACAAATGCCTATTAAGGGCGTAATGTCCTGTATACATCCCTACTATCCGCCTAAGCTTAACCCGTGTTAGTCCCAGCAACCATGCCAAAGCTTCCTGGTCTTCCTCATTGATTCCCAGTTTTGCTTGCCGGCACCCGGGTTCAGTCCGCCATCTCCTCAGAGCTTGGTCACTGGCCCAGACCCTTATCTCCCTCAAGACCACCCTACGGGCAATGCCCACCGATGGTTCAGGTCCTATTACCGGCTGGTCCGCCACGCTTGGCCAGCTCGTCTGCTTTTTCATTTCCCTGCCATCCTCTATGACCCGGGATCCATCCCAACGTTAGGGAGTTCCCTTCACCCTGGAGGTCCCGTATCCCTACTCTGCAACTCGCCACGACCGCTGAGTCCACCACGGGTTTGGTGATCGCCCCCAGCGCCGCCCTGCTATCAGAGTAGATACCGATCGCCCTACCTGTCACTTTCCGCTTCAGTAGCTCCCGAATACTGGCATCGATTGCTACCACCTCGGCCTGGAAAACTGTGGTGTGTCCCCCTAGCGGGATACTTATTTCAACCCCCAGCTCCGGCACGAAAATTCCAGCTCCGGTCGGCCCTTCCTGACCCTTCTTGGAGCCGTCCGTATAACACACCAGCTCCCCTTGCCGGGATTCCCAACCTTCCTCTCTCATAATGACTCTCTGTTTGATTTTGGTCGAGAAGTCATTCCTTTTAACCACGTAATCCGGCCTAAGTGCCGAGGACGGGGATACTCTGTTTAGTTCCCCTTCCCAGTCCCATTGGCCCAGCCTGGCTCGCTTTAGGCCTCCCTGGCATCTCAACCTGTAGGCAACTTCAAGTGCCCGACCCCTGACTTCAATGTCCAAGGGCTTCAGGCCTAGTAATCTTCCCATGGCCCTCGTAGGGGTTGTCCGGAATGGCCCCAAAATCGCCAGGCAAGCAAGCCTTTGTATTTTTGCGAGCCTATCCGCCCCCCTCCCTTCTCTATCACCCTCCACCATGCGACCGCCCCGTGCAGGATGCACGGTCCCCATTGTAGCCGCCTGAGAACCTGGCCGGCTTAAGGGGAAGTTGCACATGTGTTTCCTCGACCCCCCTCCAATCATACTTCGCCTACTCCGCGTTACGGAAATTACCGCCGTATTTCTGCACCAATCGTGAACTTCAAGGGCTCATTTAAATCTTTAGGAAATTCCGCACAAGCGTGCGATCTTCCTTTTTCATATTTCATCCCTAAAATAACTGTAAAACGCACACAAACTTTTACCTTGAAAATTCACACTCTTTCGACGACTTATTTAGGAAAGCAAGATCGTACGCTTGTGCGGAATTTCCTGAAGATTTAAATCAGCCCTTGAAGTCCACGATTGGTGCAGGAATACGGCGGAGTAGGCGAAGTATGATTGGAGGGGGGTCGAGGAAACACATGTGCAACTCCCCCTTAAGCCGGCCAGGTTCTCAGGCGGCTACAATGGGGACCGTGCAAAGATAAGAAAAAGAGCGCTCTAGGGGAAGAGCTGTAAGTTTAGGTACAATAACGAACGCCGGTAGTCATCAAGATTTCAATAGAGTTTGGTACGGCAACCGAAGAAAATCTCAGATTTAGACAATTTCCGATTATAAAATTCCTCCCGAAGCTATCAACGAACTTTCGTAATGGAGTGTCTGTAATGTTAAAATTAATTACAGAGTTATATTAGGGGAAAAGTTCGGAGAAAAAGGTTGCTATACCTGAGATCAGTTTTCTTTTCAAGAAGTATCAAGTAAGTTCATTGCAGTAATCGCGTAGTGATCTTATTATCCCTTGAAATTGGTCAACAAGTATCATATTATCTTCCAGGTAGCCAGAATTATCTCTATCCAGTTTTGGAAAGTACAGGGCCGTATTCGTATAGTCGTCACTCAAGCTGAGTATTTGCTTAAACGGCTTCAATCCGGTCGTTCTAATTAGTGAGTCGTCTGTTTTGAATCGAAATAAGCAAATACTCAGCATAAGTGACGACTATGAATGAAGGCCAAATGTTTATAGTAGGGGACCGATGCCTATCTCACACTCACCTCAACCCTTATAACCCCTGCAAATTTGCCGTCGACTTACCAAATACCCTGTATACATTAGAAACAAAATTGCTAAGCAGAGAAAATTAATCCAAGCTTAATCGCTTGATCTTGTTGGGGGGGGGGGGAGTGTGAATAAAATAGTTTTGTAGGAAAGGATTAGTGTATTTTATTGGCAGCCCCAATGCTTGCGTTTACAGTTGTTATATGAATGAAACAACATGTAAACTCAAAGAACGTGTCATCAAACTCCATCACACTCGCATCCCACATGAATAAATATCACTCCGGTTTCGTGGTCGAAAGTGTCAGAGATAACTGTTGTTGCTGCTGACGTCGAAGGACGAATAAAAGACCCCTCTTCGGAAGTGATAGATCCAATGACGGGGTGTTAGTGGAGCTTTCGTGAGATATCCTTCATCTTTTCTCCCAGTCGAGATCTTGTACGCCTCGGGGAAGATGGTATGAACGTATGGTGAGTGGTTCAGGATGTTTGAGGACCTTACCCAAACGAAATGCTGGCAACCATGGGCAACCCGCAAAAACGTTGCCGGAACCCAAGGCTTCCATCAGCGCTGAAAAAATTAAATAAAAGAAGATTTAGAGATATGCATGTTGACAATGGTTGCGTTACAAAACTCGGGGCTCGTGTTCAAGCGCTGAAGTGTAGAATTATAAGCGCTTATGGAGTTTTGCAAGGGTGATTTCTATCGCGATGGGACGTGTTTTGTTGGATTTCAAACACTTATTCAGCGCTGAGCCAGATTGACAGTTTTGCAACGGCAAAAGACTAAGTGCTCATTAAGCGCTGAACAAGTCTGAAGTTTTGCAACGCGGCCAATCACTCCGGTTGGCTCGGATTAAGGCAACGCAAAACTTGAGGCATTTTGTGCAGGTGACCTTATAGCAATGAAACAAAAGACAAGGAACGTAACTTCCTTGCCATTTCATTTAACGTATGCTACAAGCGAAAAGAGGGTACTTACTTCTTGCGGTTGACGGCTTTTATCCATCGCTCTCGCCGCTCCTTCTCGTTGGGTTTATTCAGGGAACGACAACTTTCACGCGACAATTTTCTCGCGCGTTGAGGCAACCCACAACCGAACTAATTACCATTGGGAGGAAAATTCAAATAAATTACTGTAAATGAGGAAAAAATGTCAATAACGAAAATAAAAATAGTGTCATGATTGGAAATACATAAGACTGATTAGTTTGTTAGTGTACACAAATCGTAGAGGTCACCGCTAGTTGGCGCAGCGCGCACTTTGCACGGTCCCCATAGGCGTGTTGCATTTGCGTTTTTCATTTTTTTTATTTTTTGAGAACCTGACTTGTTGAAGTGAGTTTGAGGTAATTAGGCGTCAAAGCGCTTACACCTAACCGCGCTTAAGCGTTGTTAATTGTTGAAACAAACTCACACTCACATTCCCCCGAGGTAATAACAGTACTGGGTAACAAAATTTATTCGTTCTCAGGTATGGAGTATTCTTAAAGAAGAAAGACTACATCCGTACCATGTGCAGCGGGTTCAGGCTCTGTCAGTGGCTGATTATGCTCCGCGACTGCGTTTTTGCCGTTGGCTTCGGCAGCAGCTCCGCCTGGACAGACGTTTTACTGCAAATATTTTATTTACGGATGAAGCATGCTTTGACAAGGACGGCATTGTGAACTACCGTAATAATCACCAATGGAGAGAAGAAAATCCTCACGCTTTCTTCGAGGGCAGGTCCCAACATCAATTCTCCTTGAATGTGTGGCTAGGGATCATAGGACCAAATCTAGTCGGCCCATATTTTTTACCGCCGCGACTTACCGGTGAAATTTATGCCAATTTCCTCGAGGAAGAGTTGCCGGCATTGTTAGAGGATGTTACCCTAGCTACTCGAGCAAGAATGTGGTTAAGGGGGGGTTTCAGGCGGGTTTCCTCGACCCCTTCCCAGTCGACCCTCGCCTTAACTTCGCACATAAATTTTGGCTCCATTTCTGCGTCAATATTCGATTTCAACGTCTCATTTTAATCTTCAGGAAGTTCTACAGTGACGTTAGATCTTGCTTTTTCAAATTTTATCCCTAAAATAACCCCAAATCACTTTACAACTTGAATGTGTTTTAAGGTAATTTTAGGGATGAAATCTGGAAAAGCAAGATCTAACGTCACTGTAGAACTTCCTGAAGATTAAAATGAGACGTTGAAATCGAATATTGATGCAGAAATGGAGCCAAAATTTATGTGCGAAGTTTAGGCGAGGGGTGACTGGGAAGGGGTCGAGGAGACCCGCCTGAAACCCCGCCTTAATGCATGATGGAGCCCCTCCACATTATAGCAGGCTGGCGCGCCGCTACATCGACCAAACCTTCACAAACCGCTGGATCGGACGAGTTGGTCCTGTAGCATGGCCTCCTCGTTCACCAGACCTCAACCCTCTAGATTTTTTCGCGTGGGGCCACATCAAAACGCTCGTTTACAAAACGCCAATTCCTGACGTCGAAACATTAAGGCTAAAAATAATCGATTCCTGTAATGAAGTCCGGAGAAATCAACGTGCACTAAATAGAATTCATCATTCGTTGAGAAAAAGAACGCAGTTGTGCATCCAGCAAAGGAGGAGCACAGTTCGAGTTTTTCCTATGAAAATTTCTCTTGTTCTCTTATTTTTTTGGTTCTTATTGTTTTCTTTTATACACTTTACCTTCTTTTTTTAAAACTTTTTCAATTTTTTCCAATTTTCCATAACCAATTTAGAGATTTAATATCAAGTAAACAACGTAAGAAATGAATAGGTGTCTCGTGTCTTTTCTGTGAAATTATCCTTGCTTATTTTCCTTTTTTAGTTATTTATTTTATTATTATTATTATTATTATTAGTAGTAGTAGTAGTATTAGTTCTCTGATTTTTTGGATCTTATTGTTTTCTTTTGTACACTTCACCTTATTTTTTTTTTTTACACTTTTTCAATTTCTTCCAATTTTTCATAACCAATTTTGAGATTTAATGTCATGTAAACAACGTAAGAAATCTCGTCTCGTGTCTTTTCTGCCCAAATTTGAAATATCTAGAAAAATGTCCCTCTAAGAAGGCAATTAAAAAATATGATTTTCATGGTGACACTATGCGCCAACTTTTCTGAAAAAGGGTCATCTCGGAAAGCACCTGTTGAGGAACAGTCCAGCTTCAAAATGTCGTGAAAAGAGGTTGAATTTTGAACAAGTTTGACTTTGTGGCCGAAAATCTGAGCACGTGTGGATTAAAATGGAATTGAATGCCTAAATTCTAATAGAAAAAAGTCTGCTCTTTCCAATGGTGCCGTCAGATTTGGCCTTAGAGCCACCGGTTACCATGCAACGGCCACTTTTCCAAAAAAAAAAAAAACAAGGCAGAATCAAAAAGTACTTAAATCCTGAATATCTCGGAAAATAATGAGAATCGGACTATGGTCAATAGGGGTCATTTTGACCCATTTGTGGTGCAGAATCACCGGGTGAAATATTGCCCTCTATTTCTTGAACACCCTGTATTATAATCTAATTTATTTGATGACATTTTAAAAGTTATCGAAAGTACGTACGGGGAGGAAAAATGGAATTTGATAATGGCACTCAACAATTGGGGAGGAAATGACCCCCCCCCCCTTAATGTGTCACTGCTAAGTTCTCGTGCCGATAAATTGGACCTAGGAATTCTGACTTACAAGTCTTGAAATCTCAAAGGCTGATCAGACGCCATTGCTCGGTTTTTATTAGGAAAAGCGTGCTCCGCCCTCGCCCTTAGATCTCGTTTACACCTTTGAATCGTGAGAATATAAAAACTAGGGGTTTCTAGGGGTCACGTAGCCGTCACGTGTAAAAATAATATGTAAATGAGTTCTCGGTTTAAAATAATGAGACACGAAGAACAAAGCGAAGGAGGGCCCACTTGAGCTAATATTGAAACGAAAACCACACTTCAGTTGCTCATGAATCTGGAGATTTTGAACAAAATTTTAAAAATGTAATTATTTTAGAAATAATATACTGTGACGGGAATTTCCTCTCCCGCCGCCGAAATCGCTTTATTATCGTAATTTTCTGAATCGGAAGCTCTTTAGAAGGCTCGTGCCTCTAATGGGCTCTTTTGCAAAATAATAACTACAATAACAATAATCATAACACATCTTTTGAATTTTCCTCTTTTGACTCTCGGTGTCATTACATGAAGAAGATTTTCCCCTCTTCTCAGTTAATCATTTCGTCACGACACAGAGCCCTCGCTATTCTATAAATGTGATTGTTTTATACCACGGGAATATTTGAAATCCAGCTTTGTGGCTCTCTCACCGACACCGTGTTGGTTTGAACTGTTTTCGGGTTCGAGAAACTGCTGGAAAATGTACGGCTAATGACAGTTTTGAGGAGGTCTTTGTGAGAGGTGAAAACGCAAATTTTACCCAGCACGACGATGATAAATTTGACCTGAAAATGAGAGATTTTTCTTAATTTTAGGCGTGAATTAGCACTTTTCCTCGGTTTTAGCAGCGAATTTAGCCCCTTTTTCCTCATTTTTGCAGCGATTTATTGAATTCACATCTTTAGACACTGTATATGTTGCCTCCAAAAACCACGAATTGGCGTTTGCTCGATCCCCCCCCCCCCTGTAAATTTGAGTTTTTCTCCAATTTAGCCGCGAATGAGCGGTTTTTTTTTACTTTTGGGTCAGAAATTTACCGCTTGTTCTCAACTTTAGCCACGAACTTGCTTCATTAACAGTGCTTCAGCGATTTTTCTACATTTTAGCTGTATAAAAGGACCGCAATAAAACCACTAAATGGGGAACTTGCACATTTTTCAAAAGTTGGTGTTTCTTAAAGAGGGCTCTTTCACAAGCCTATTGTTCTCATTAAACTTTGAAATCAATCAAGGATGCTTTTTTTAGCGAATTTTTAAAAATTTTGAGTGGGGGTTCGATTACGTCAAAACTTATTTATTGAGATTGATGATGTGGGGAAGAGGGGGTTAGACGCGTTTACTGGAGGGAAATTTTTCATGTTACTTGTAAACAAACAATTTTAGAGTTCCCTCAAATGCTTCGCAAGTAAGGACTTACGTTATTTCCCCTCGCACCATCCATCCCCTCCTGAAGAACTTTGCACCTTATTTAAAAATCTTAAAACGCACCAATCGGGTTGCAACTTCCGTTGTTATCACGGGTCAAATCACCGGTACATGCTTTTCTTCCCAATCTGAGATTCACGCAAGTTCCCCATTCACGAATGTTTCTCAATTTTAGCCACGAATGAGCCCCTTTCCGGAATTTCGTTCTCAAAATTTATGAACAAACAACCTAAAAATCCCTATATTTTCCATCTTTAAGCTTTTCAGGGGCCTCAGTCTGCCACTCCTCGCCAATACCATAGACACGCTACTGATTGCAACTTGTTTGACGGAATTTTTTGGGGAGACGCTGCACATTTTGGCGGATTTCGGGCTTGACTATGAGAAAAGCAAAATGTTAGTTAGCAACGCTGATCCACGGTTTCTTGAGGCAATTTTTGGCCTTAAGATTTCAGAGAAAGCGCTAATTTGCGGATAAAATTGGGAAAGAATGATAATTCGCGGCTAAAATTGAGAAAACGCTGAGTCCCGACTACAATTGAGAAATGGTCTAATTCGCGATTAAATGGGGAAAAATCACTTACTTTGCGGCTAAATCTAAGAAAAAGTGTGCTAATTTCCGGCTAAAACTGAGAAAAAGTGCTAATTCCCCGGAAAAATTGCCTATTTGTGGATTAAATTTGGAACGTGAAAAACATAATTGGTGGTATCCTGTTGGACGAGTATACGAATAAAAGTACAGAAAAAGCGATACCTAATAATATTCGCGGATAAAATTGAGAACAAATTCTGATTTAACTGAAATTGAAGAAAACGCTGATTCATGGGTGAAATTGAGAAAACCACTAGTTCGCGGCTGAAACTGATAAAGAGAGCTGATTCGCGGCTAAAATTGTGAAAATGTGCGGCTGAAACTGTTAGCGTTTTTTATTTACGTAAAATTCGGCTCAAGAACAGTTCATTTCCACTCGTCCTCTCTGAATCAAAACATTTATTAATGGAGAAGACGGGTGGAAGTGAATTGCTCTGAAGCAGAATTCTAATAAAGTAAATGGAAAACACCATGAGAAAAGGAAAAATGAGAAAAAATTTTGAATTCCCGGTTAAAAAATCGCTCATTCGACGCTAAAATTAAGAAAAAGCGCTGAGTTCAAAGAAAAAATTGAGGGGGTGGTGGGGGAATCGTTCGCTGCTGAAATTGAGAAAACGCCAATTTGCAGTTTATCCATGTAAATTCGCGGCTAAAATGGGGGGTGGAGCGCTAATTTGTTCATAAAATTGAGGACATAATACATATTTTCTATTCTTTTCTAATTTATGGATAAATTTGAAAAAAATGCTAATTTGGGGCAAAAATTTAGGAAAGTACTTTCATCCATGGCAAAAATTGCAATAAAAAAGTCTGAATTCGTGGCTTCTGGAGGCGTTGAAACATCTTCTGCTAATATGTAACCAATAAATCTGGATTTTCTGTTAAGAACTGATGGTTTTAGCCGCTATTTAACCGATTTCCTTTCCCAACGGGAAAACGGAAGAATAAAACCTACTGTTTTGCTTGGAGAGGTTATTGCTCTCCAAAAACAGTGTAGAATACCTACTATATCTGAAACAATTATTACCTATAACAAGTCTACTCCTCTGTATCACGTTCCATTTAATTTTTTTTATGCCAAAAAGACCGGGCCACTTATTAAATTGTAATATGCATGATTAAAAATAATTTGGTGCCAATGTCTCCCCGGTCCTTCTCAATGCGCCGCAGTCGTTTGAACGCTCGATAAAGAAGTCATTATAGCTATCTCAGAAGAATCTAATTAGTATTAAAAATCAATTTGTTATGATGGGTTAGTGTCTTTCGGTCTTTTCGAGGTAGTATATAATCGACTGAAACCACAGACCATTCATCAGTCAGTTAATACAACGACTCTTGCAATATTCAAGATGAACGCTGTCGTGCTATTGTCTCTCGTCGCTTTCGCCGGTGCCGCCCAGCTGGCTGCCTACACACCAGCCTACGCCTACTATGCCGTTCCATCGGCTCCCATTCAAGAACAACGCTACATCACTCCAACGTCGCAGTCCTACTACTACAAATCCCCTTCAGGCTATTACCTTCTCCCGTCGACCAGCACCGAGTACCAGTACAGCCGCTACTACAACCCGTCAACTAACAGCGCCACCACGTACTCATCACTGTCGCCCTACTATGTCGCTTCGTCTCCTGCAGTCGTTCAAATCCAAGAGCAGGCACTTCCGTCAACCTACAGCTTTCGTCAGGGTGTCGTCGGCTCAAACCAGAAGGTGGCTTGAAATAGCAAATACTCGAATTTCACCTTATGAAATTGATGTCCTAATGTTGTGCATTCCGACTGAACAATAAAATCTGTTCTAAAAAATAATTAAACATTTTTTTGACCGTTTTCACTGTGTTTCGATTTACGCGGTTCGTGATTATCACTCAGACCACGCAGAATTCACGCGGTTTTAGTCAAAACGCCCCAATAAGGGTTCGTCAGAGCCTCTTAAGCAGAACTCTGGATCCATAGCCTCGAATCGGCTCTTTATTCCTCGCTTGCCCAGTTCTCACGCCCGGCTTAATAGTTATTACGGTATCAAAATTATTACTTCTGGGACGGCTTAGGGTGTCCGTATATGGAATGAAATGCACTCTTTCCGACCGCCAGCTGCCGGAGCGATATTTTTTAGTGCGTTTCATTCTGAAAATGCACTATTGGTCTCGTCGTAATGGTGGCAAATATGGGTCATGTCATGTTTTTTTCATGATTCATAACCTCTAGAACACGAATTCAGTGGTCTCCGGAATTCATATACATATACGGGTGTTTCACGAGGAGTGTATTATATTTTAATATGTTGTAGTACTGATCGATTGCGTCCAAAATCACTCTATGAACATAGGGTCGCAAATGCTTTGCTTCAGAGTTACGTGGACATTTGTGGTTTTTTAGCCACTCGCTACTTTTTAACCTAAAAGTGACGGTGGTGACCGAACCATCAACTGTGGAGCAAAACGAAGCACATTTCTGAAAAGATCACTAAATTTTTCTTCAGAAATCACCGCTCAACTTTGTTTTTCACGTATTCGAGTATTTTTCACGAATTTTCAAAAATTGCTCGGATGGCTTTTCTCGACTGTGTGGCACAAATCATCGACGATTTGTACCTTCTCAGACTGCTTGAATTTTGGTCCCAATCCAGGAAAAACATGCCTGTTTTGTGAGCTTTCCAATGATCACGCGTAAATTGGAATCGGTTCATTTTTTAGGGAGATATTGAGCCCAACGTCTGAAAAAGCAAGAAGAAGATAGCCAAATCGCTCAAGTTTGAAACTGTCATGTACGCAACACCGTGCCTACTAATTTTAAGATTTGTGCTTGGGTACAAGAAATCAGGGGCCCTATTCTCTAACAACAAGCAATATTTTTTTCGCCAGCCATGTGTCTATTTCATTCATTTGTTTGAAGAAACTTAATGAAATAAACATATGACTGCGAAGAAGCTATTGCTTCGGAGTTAGAGAATAGGCCCCCAGTAGTATATCCAATAACTACAGTTTATTATAGGCACTTGACCGTCTTTTATTTGCTTCTTTAAAATGACCTTTGCTCTCGCAGCTGGTGTTTTTCCCAACTGGTCTAGGAGTTCAGAAATTTTTACAGTTTCTGTCTTAACTTCCTCACTTTCTTCGTTCATTTCAAGTAAATTTCATTGTTTCGCGAAATGCCCGAGCTATTTTCCCACGCGGAATACGCTGACATCAATTTCGTTTACGGAGTTTGCGACGGTAGCTCTCGAGCTGCTCGCATAGAATACGCTCGAAGGTTTCCTGAGCGGCGCCTACCATGTGAAAGAGTATTTCAGCGTACTTTCGAATTTTCGCGGAGGACTGGTACGTTTCCTAGCTTTCGGCAGCGCACCTCGAAAGGGATGATCAACAAGCGGACGGCGAGGTCGATCAAATCCTAGATATCGCCGCCAATGATCCCTCGACTAGTACGAGAAGAATCTCGAGTAGGATAGGAGCCCCTCATACACGAGTGTGGAGAACTCTCCGTAAGCATGGGCTCTATCCATTCCACATGCAAAAAGTGCACCATCTGCATCCAGGGGATGACGTTCGTCGTTTAAAGTTTTGCCGTTGGGCTATGGAGAACCGACACCTCAGCCAATTCATTTTATTCTCGGACGAGGCGACCTTTACTCGAGACGGAATTAACAACTCTCACAACTGGCACCTCTGGCAAGAAGAGAATCCTTGCGCCACACAGGTTCGAAACTTTCAACACCGCTTTTCGGTTAACGTGTGGTGTGGAATTATTGGGAGTGACCTGATTGGGCCCCATATTTTTGATCGTAATCTCGACGGGCCAACTTATGCCCAATTTCTCGAAAACGAACTTCCCCAATTATTGGAAGACGTCCCTTTACGCATAAGAGCTGCGCTCATCTACCAACACGACGGAGCGCCAGCCCACAATTCTCGTCAAGTTCGTGAATATTTGGACGACACTTTTCCAAATCGTTGGATTGGCCGTGGCGGCCCCATCAATTGGCCTGCGAGGTCTCCTGACTTAACCCCACTGGATTTTTCTTTGTGGGGTTGGCTGAAGGATTTAGTTTACCATGAAGAAGCTTTCAATTCTCGGGAAGACTTGGTGACTAAAATCCAGGAGGCTGCGCAGCAAATAAAAAATCGCCGGGTTGCACTGAGAGAGATGACCGCATCGGTAACAAGGAGAGCATCGAAGTGCATCGAAGTTGGAGGGGGAATATTCGAACAATTCTTGTGATTTTTTTTTTCTTGTGAAATAATAAGTACATTAGAATTTTTTCCCATCCATTTTTCAGCTATGTTGAGATGAATCCTACTTGAGCGATTTGGCTCACTTCTCCTTGCTTTTTCAGACGTTTGGCTCGATATCTCCCTAAAAAATGAACCGATTCCAATTTACGCGTGATCATTGGAAAGCTCACAAAACGGGCATGTTTTTCCTGGATTGGGACCAAAATTCAAGCAGTCTGAGAAGGTAAAAATCGTCGATGATTTTCACCAGACAGTCGAGAAAAGCCATCCACGCAATTTTTGAAAATTCGTGAAAAATACTCGAATACGTGAAAAACAAAGTTGAGCGGTGATTTCTGAAGCAAAATTTAGTGATCATTTCAGAAATGTGCTCCGTTTTGCTCCACAGTTGATGGTTCGGTCACCACCGTCACTTTTAGGTTAAAAAGTAGCAAGTGGCTAAAAAACTACAAATGTCCCCGTAACTCTGAAGCAAAGCATTTGCGACCCTATGTTCATAGAGTGGTTTTGGACGCAATCGATCAGTACTACAACATATTAAAATATAATACACTCCTCGTGAAACACCCTGTATATATTGATTGATTGGTTTATACATTTATAGGCTTATGGCGTTTTCTTGTTAGCACGATAACTCTCGAAGAAATTAATTTAGCAGGACGAGATTTGGCCCAGAAATCAGTAGTCATGCGTCCTCGGTTGGTAATGTGTTTGGGCCAAATCGGTCGACTTGGATGGTGGGGGGGGGCAGGGTAATTAAAAAAATCACTACAAATCACCAGTTGCTTCCAGAAGCATCATGTTCAGTACGATGATTTCATTTTGAAGTAGCCTTTGATTCCCATTAAGTTCAACTTAAACAAACCCGGCAGCAAACAGTACGAGGAAGGGTCAAACGTTAACGAAAGAAATCATGGTCTCGATATTATTAATTGTGGGGCGGCTTAGGGTATCCGTGTACGAAATGAAATGCACTCTTTCCGACCGCCAGCTGCCGGAGCGATTTTTTTTTTCGCGGCAGGTGCTCTAACAAACTGAGCTATAGTGGGTACACCTCTCCCCCTGCCATGCTACGTCTCCATTTCATTGTATTGTTGTGTTTTTGATTCTATTGAAATTTTTTTTTATCCAAACTCGAATCCCGTCGGGCTATGCTCTTCCATCGTCGTCTGGAAGATATCACTTTCATTTAATTAAATAACGGCGACAACATCTTTCTTCATCTAACTTCCTTTCTGAATTTTCGCGAAATTGAAAGTTTCGAGTGTTACATGCATGAAACTAGTATGGTCTAAGCGACCATACTAACAATATCAGTTTCGAGTGTTAATTCAAGCGAAATTGCAAGTTCAGGGTCTTAAGCCCTGTTCACACGATGCAATGTTTGAAGCTTAATTGCATGCTTGATTTTTAAAAACATCCGGTCACTACCAAGGAACATATGTTTTTAAAAAACCTGCATGCAATATAACTTCAAACATTGCATCGTGTGAACAGGGTTTTAGTTTAAGCAAAATTGCAAGTTCTTGGACCTTTTTAATGGTGACGGATCCCCTAACCTGGAGAGAGGCTGACAAACCAGGAAATTGGAAGTTCAATGGCCGAATATAATATCCGCGGCACTGCGACTTTCTGGTCTTAATTCCTACGAAAATGCATATTTATGCCCGTTTTTATGAACGTTCCGTGACATTAAGGAACCCTTGAAATTTATTAGAATAGATGTTTTTATTGTGATCAGAAACTCTTCTCAACGGTTCCTTGACTCAAGGAACCTTCAAGGAATGTTGATAAATACGGCCCTTGCCCTTAGGGTCATAATTCCAGGGTAAATGCAAGTTTTTGGGATTAGTTTCAACGAAACAGGAAGTTTCGATTATTAATTTCGGAGAAATTGCAAGTTTTAGGGCTTTTTAGTGGGCCTGAACTGCGTAGGACAAAAAAGGCACGGTGCCGGTTGTCACCTGGAAATTCCCCTTTCGTCCGGTTTGGATAAAAAAAGAATTTCAATAGAATCAAAAACACAACAATACAATGTAATGGAGGCGTAACATGGCAGGGGGAGGGGTGTACCCACAATAGCACCTGCCGCGAAAAAAAAAAAAATGTAAGAACGCCGTGCAGAACCGGGCAAGCGAGGAATAAAGAGCCGATTCGAGGCTATGGATCCAGAGTTCTGCTCAAGAGGCTCTGACGAACCCTTATTGGGGCGTTTTGACCAAAACCGCGTGAATTCTGCGTGGTCTGAGTGATAATCACGAACCGCGTAAATCGAAACACAGTGAAAACGGTCAAAAAAATGTTTAATTATTTTTGAGAACAGATTTTATTGTTCAGTCGGAATGCACAACATTAGGACATCAATTTCATAAGGTGAAATTCGAGTATTAGCTATTTCAAGCCACCTTCTGGTTTGAGCCGACGACACCCTGACGAAAGCTGTAGGTTGACGGAAGTGCCTGCTCTTGGATTTGAACGACTGCAGGAGACGAAGCGACATAGTAGGGCGACAGTGATGAGTACGTGGTGGCGCTGTTAGTTGACGGGTTGTAGTAGCGGCTGTACTGGTACTCGGTGCTGGTCGACGGGAGAAGGTAATAGCCTGAAGGGGATTTGTAGTAGTAGGACTGCGACGTTGGAGTGATGTAGCGTTGTTCTTGAATGGGAGCCGATGGAACGGCATAGTAGGCGTAGGCTGGTGTGTAGGCAGCCAGCTGGGCGGCACCGGCGAAAGCGACGAGAGACAATAGCACGACAGCGTTCATCTTGAATATTGCAAGAGTCGTTGTATTAACTGACTGATGAATGGTCTGTGGTTTCAGTCGATTATATACTTCCTCGAAAAGACCGAAAGACACTAACCCATCATAACAAATTGATTTTTAATACTAATTAGATTCTTCTGAGATAGCTATAATGACTTCTTTATCGAGCGTTCAAACGACTGCGGCGCATTGAGAAGGACCGGGGAGACATTGGCACCAAATTATTTTTAATCATGCATATTACAATTTAATAAGTGGCGTAGCTAGGGTGCATTATGCCCGGCCCGGTCTTTTTTGCATAAGAAAATTAAATGGAACGAGATACAGAGGAGTTGACTTGTTATAGGTAATCATTGTTTCAGATATAGTAGGTATTCTGCACTGTTTTTGGAGAGCACTCTCAAGCAAAACAGCAAAACTCTCCAAGCAAATCAGTAGGTTTTATACTTCCGTTTTCCCGTTGGGAAAGGGAATCGGTTTAATAGCGGCTAAACTACCAGTTCTGAATAGAAAATCCAGATTTATCGGTTAATAGCAGGGAGATGTTTCAATGCCCCAGCATGTTGCAATGTCCACGCTAGAAAGCCCCCGCCCATCGACTCTTTTGTGCGCTAGAGAGTTCAGTCCTCAATTTTTGAGCTCCTCATGGTTTGTTGCCGAAGTGGACAACACATCGGCAACAAACGAAGGGACACATACAATTAAACCTTTTGCAGAATTAATTGTATCAACAACCATCCGTGTGCAGTGGCGTACCTGCACCTACCTGGGCCAGGGCCGGAAATCTCAATGATGCCCCTTTTTTCGTGTGCAGGCGCTCGCCTCCAAACTCGTCTCTAAATAAACAAAGAAATATAATTTTCACACGCGCTACATTGTTCAATTATAGTTATTTCTGAACTTTAGACACAGATTGGCCTCCAGACCACGAATTCAGACTTTTTTGTTGCAATTTTTGCCGTGAATTAAAGTAATTTTCCTAAATTTGTGCCCCATATAAGCAATTTTTTCAAATTTAGACGCAAATTAGAAAAGAATAGAAATATAATTTGTTTTCAATTTTAGGCACAAATTATCGCCCCCCCCCCATTTCAGCCGCGAATTTGCGTAAAGAAACTGCAAATTGGTGTTTTCTCAATTTTAGCAATGATTGATCGTTTTTTCTCTCCGGAAGACATCACTTTCATTTAATTTATTCAATTCAAAGAGGAAACTTGTAGTTTTGCTCACATTAGGACCCAAATTTGCAAATTTCACAAATATCCATCCCTAAATGTTGCAGTTATTCACTGCTATATTCGTCAGAGTAAAGGCGCACTAGGGGGCGGGCCCAGTGTCCGCGACCTCTAAAAAGTAAAATTGGCCCTGAAATTAAAACCCAGAACTTGCATTTTCACCGGAATTAAGACCCAAAACTGCCCATTTCGCGTATATTCAGCCAGGAAACTTGTAATTTCTCTCAAATTAGGACCCCCAACTTGCAAACTCATTCAATTTAAATTGAGAAAATAAAAATATAAAAAATGTTTTGCAATTTTTTCGGAAGTAAAGACTGGAAACTAAGCAATTTTGCGGATGACCACAACTGAACTTGCAACGTCGCTGAAATTAAAACCTTAATCTTGTAATATCGTGAATACTCGGCCAGTACACTTCAAATTTTGCGGCTATTCACAGACCCGTCGAGAGGGAGGGGGCACTGCGGGTCCGCGACCCCCGCGGGCCAGGCCTTCCTTGAGGTCCTAGATTTCAGATATCAAAAATGGGATGACAAGAAAAAAAAAAAGGAATGCTTTACGGTGCTTGAAGCTCTTTACTGAGGTACGCGAGCTTTGCTGTGGTTAGGCCTGCTTGATGGTTGGTGTTGTTCGTGGTGGTCGTTTTTGTGATTGATGCTCAACTAGTTGGCTGGAGGTTTACTTCAGATAGAGCTTTTTGTGGTAGGAACGTTTGCTGTGGTTTGAGCTATGCACACATACAGTCGATTGGAGCTCATTTGTCGTGGTTTCGAACTTGGCAGTGTTTTGGAGTTTTGTTGTGGTTGGGGCTTTACTGCGGTTAGGAGCTTTGCTGTGGTTATGGGCTTGAATTGCTGTGGCTAGGAGCTTTGCTGAGGTTAGGAGCACTCGTGTGGTTATGGACTTTGCTGTGATTGGGAGCTTTGCTGTGGTTAGGAGCTTTGCAGTGGTTATGAACTTGGCTGCGGTTAGGAGCGTTGCTGTGGTTATATGCTTTAATTGCTGTGGTTAGGAGCTTTGCAGTGGTTATTAAATTTGCTGCGGTTAGGAGCTTTGCTGTGGTTATGAGCTTTAATTGCAGTGGTTATGAACTTTGCTGCGATTAGGAGCTTTCCTGTGGTTAGGAGCTCTGGTGTCGTTATAAGTTTTGCTGTGGTTAGGTGCTTTGCTTTGTATAGGAGCTTCACTGCGGTTAGGAGCATTGCTGTGGTTAGGAGCTCAGTTTTGTTTAGGAGCTTTGCTGTGCTTAGGAGCTTTGCTGTGGTTAGGAGCTCTGATGTGGTTAGGAGCTTTGTTTTGGTTACGAGTTTTGCTGTGGTCAGGAGCGTTGCTATGGCTAGGAGCTTTCTTTTGTTTAGGACCTTTGCTTTAGTTAGAGATTTGCATAGACTAGAAGCTTTCCTTTGTTTAGCAGCTTTGCTTTGATTGGGAGCGTTACTGTGGTTAGGAGCTTCGCTGTGATTGGGTGTTTTGCGGTTGTTCGGAGATTTGCTGGGGTTAGGCCTTTTTTGTGTGTAAAATATCTGTTATCCTTACTCGATGTGAAAACGTGTGCTTTCAAGACTCGCAATTGTCATGAAAATACGATTTTCATGTCTAGGCATGAAAATTGTTGCCAAAATTTGCCCCCAATATGCGCTTCGGATGGCTCCCGCATTTTGTTTCCCATTCCTGCAGGGGTTCTTCTTGCTGCCACGCAACGCACCTCTTCTCACTCCTCTTCACCGACCGATGTCCTTCCCACTCACAGAGGCGTTGTCATTTGTCTAGATGCCCTGGCTATTCGTAAAGCTTTCGAGTGGTCGGAGCTCGATAGCCCGCGATCCACAGCCTCTAGAAAAAAAAACCCTACCCTTGTAATTTCGCGGGGGGTGAGGTAATTAACTTGCAATTTGCAGGATGTTTGTACCGGAATCTTACAATTTCGCAGATATTTAACCCCGAGTGATGTAACTCTGCGGCTTTTTATCTCAATTACACCTGCGAATTACAGGTAAACTTTGAAAGGTTTTTCCTCAATTTTAGCTGTGAATTAGCGTTTTGTGTGTCAATTGTATCCGCCAATTAGCGATTTTCACAATTTTAGCTACGAATTAGTGATTGTGTTGGCTTAAACGTTTGAGAGAGCTTTTGCATCTTATACATTTCGTTATATCTTGTTTTGCCTTTAGTTTAGTCCATTTGCCGGCGTATCAGTGTCTAAGAGATGGATATTCTCCGCCCCCTCCACCAACAATTTGAATAGGGGACTCAAATTGTGTTCAACTCCGATGGATTGTTTATTTAATACGACGAAATATTTTAGTATTTAAATGAAAACTTTACTTTGTTGGGATACATTTTTATGTACTGTACATAACGAGCAAGGTACGTATTCATAGGTATTTTGATAATAAAATCACGTAAGTAAGTGTATTATTTAAGTAACACGGACGGAAGAAGACATCATTTTAAGAAGTCTGTTACCCAACAACTGGACGGATTCATACTGCGATCTCATGATGGAGGCAATGATGATTTCATAATGTTGTATGCACGATTCTTGATTGACGACTTGAGGCAACAAATGAACTGCCAATAAATGACTCGACTCTTTGTTGAACTGAGTCAGAAGGATCTCACTCACCATGATTTGATCCTTGGCTACGAGCAGATGCATTGGTAGGGCATCTTTAACGGAGTAAATCACTAGGGGACCGTAGAATGAGACAAGTTCATTGGTCATAGTGTCAAGGAATTGTGCCACGACGTTTGGAGTGAGAAGTTCCTGGCCGAGAAGATATTGACGAAGGTAGAAAATGGTGAAATCAAGCAAGACGAACTCTTCGAGAAGATGAGCCCTGTTGAAGACGGCGGACAATTTCGATTTAAATTCAGTCAGAAGATTTAACGGCTTCAGAGGAGAACCGCTAAGCTTAAAACTATCTGTGCAAATTTTTTTAATGAACTGAGCCAAAGTTTTCCTAGCGGGGAACACGAAGTAGTCCGACAATGTGTACTCATTCCAAGCGTCGAAAAATGCATTCTTGATGTGCTCAAAGACAGTGGCCAGCCTTCTTTGCTGAACTGTATCGTCGTCATTGTACAAGAGGTAGTTGCAAGGGAAATTGAATAGACTGTGATTTTTTATATTCTCCCTGGAAAAAATGTGTTTCAAGAGAGTCCCACAAAATTCTTCAGGCAGAACCCTAAGGATTTCTTTATCAATCAAGTCGATTACTTCATTTCTACCTTTCGATCCCAGTGTGTCACCTTTTAGTCCGATCACTTCCCAAAGCATTTCCAGGTACTGGGCAATATACTGGTCGGGAACTTTTTTTAGGTCGAACATCAATTTCATGATTTCTTGATCGTCGGAGGTCAGACCCACGAGAAATGATTTCAATGCTTTGAATGTATCCTCATTGGGTTCCGAACCGAACAGGCTGAACATTCGACTGAAGAGAACCAAGCGAATTGATAAATTTTTCTCTTTTTCAAAAAGGCACACGAGAAGCTGGCCAGTACATTCAATCGGAGCTATGGCTGAGTAGTTTCGAATGAAGTGTTTTCTGAGTGAAACCGGGCAGTCGAGCCATTCGACAATTTGAGGCAGTATGATTTTTTCGGGGATTTTTAGGGTGACGCTGAGGATTGCTCCGACAGAAAATTTCAAATAGTCGCCCTTGGCGAACTGACGAAGAAGAACAAGAAACTGCGATGGGTTGGAAACGTTCTTGAAGGAGGCTGCAACAGCTTCTTGCATTCTAGTTATATCCGCTACTTCTTTCGTGTAGTCTCCAATTCTGTCCGAAGCAGGCGCAAACTTTTGCGCAACATGGAAGAAATCGGAAGAACGCATTAGTAGCGACAATATTTTAATGGCGTTCGGCTTTGAGTCAGCCGTGTAACTCTTATCAGGCACGGGATAGTTCAGGAGAACCTGGCACTCCTCAATAAGCGCTTGAGGTACTCCAAAAGGTGAATACAGGCTGGATCTTCGAATAAAACCCCGAAATTCAGGGAGTCCTCGACAGACGGCAGCTCTGATTACAGCTGCTTTGTTAGCTTTAATATCAAGAGGTCGCCTTCTGAGCACGAACGTCAAGACGTCAATTTCGCAGTGTGTAGGAAAAATAAGGTCGTAAATTCGACATTTCAGTTCTGCATTATGCTTGGCAGCATCGATAATCGATCTTTTATGGCAAAAATATGTATCGTGCTTGATTATACCTTCAATTGAGTCAATCAACCAGTTAGGTATCGCCACTTGGTCCTTGGAGCTAGCATTATGAAGATTAATGCTCACGAATAGACTAACAGTTCTCGCCGATATATCACCCCATTGCATCTCGTGAAATTTAGCGATGAACCACTCGAGGCACTGCTTATGATAAGGAGTGTCTTTACACAGATCAAAGCTGTAGAACTTTTTTTCTTTGAGAACGACCTCGCAGAAGAAATTCAAATGAGATTCCACTTCCTGGTTTTTGATGAAAGCAGCATGAATTCGACGACTCAGAATTTTCTCCATATAATTGAGAAATCGGCTGACTTCATTGTTGAGCCGTGCCTGATTTACGAGGTCAATAACGATGGCCCAACCAGAGTCAGTGATTTCCAAAAGCAGCTTATCGAATTTACTCACTTCATCGAAAAGAACAATGCGGACTTGTTGCTGGTCGTTTCGATATCTTTCGACGATATACCCAATGACTGGGTCAAAATAGTCAAGAGATTTGTGCTTTCTCACTGACACAATCATAGACCGTAGGACGTTAACACGCATGGTCAAGTCAGATTGGTTTTGAGCGAGTTTTTTCAGCCTGGGAAACGAATCGGCGACCACAAGCTCGGATATATATTCCGCTTGATTTTTAACATTGTCCTCACCCTTTAAAGCGCTTTCAACCCATTTGGCTCGATCCTGAACGGGTAGGAACCCTACCATTCGATGGGGTAAGACACTGACGAAATCATCGACCGAGAATCTACGCCCGAAGGCGGCTTCGAAGTTTTTCCACAGTAAATCCTGGGCGATTTCTTCGGTTAAACCAGAGGTAATATCAACGAATGTGTCCCTCTTGCTTGATTTGAAAAACTCCGTCATCGTTTTGGGGAAGGTGGACAGTTGAATTTGTTTGATGTGGTCTGTGCTCAGGTATTTAACAAGTATCTTCTTTTGCAGAATCCTCGAGTAAATTTTAAATTTCTCCACTAGGGCAGTTACGTTAGTTTTAATGAATTTCTTTATAATCTTCCTACCAAGTTTCATGTAAGGCACATTTGCGTGATACTGCTCATACAGTGACATAAATGTTTTTGTATCATCTCCTGCCATTTTAGCGAACACAGCACCGTAACAGCGAATGTCAAAATTGCGGAAAGCACGATTGTATTCAGTGCTATGGTCCAATAGGAACGTAATGAATTCGATAACCAATGACGGATACTTGTCGTACAGGGCCAGTACAGTGCGGGCCGGTAGCTGAACATGAATGTGACGCAATAAATTCCGGACGAACTTCTCACTACAGGCGGGTAAAATCATCACCGCCTTGGACAGGCCGTAACGCTCTCGAAGGGCGAGAAACATTTCTTCAGCTTTCCTGCTGTCCTTGAGATTACGAGCGTATGCACCGATAACTTTGGTTCGCGTAAAAAAAGACATGCACGGGAACGCCTCATTCACA
Organism: Corythucha ciliata; assembly: GCA_038030265.1. NCBI lineage: Eukaryota > Metazoa > Arthropoda > Insecta > Hemiptera > Tingidae > Corythucha > Corythucha ciliata. Next base: position 36,709,812 of record CM075937.1, on the reverse strand, counting down.
AGTGAATGGACGTCGTCGATGTCCTCAAAGTACCAAGAGCAGCGGAGAACTTTTGTAGCATAAAGACTATCCTCGCTGCGGAGCATGTCCTCCAGAACTTCAACACATTTGAATTGGTCGACTATTTTCACCTTGAAAAATTTGTGAAGGTCAGTCTCGGGTTGAAATGCGGACAGTATTTGAGCTATAGGCACTGGTTGGACTTCATTTTGCATCGAGTTGAGAAGAAGCTGGAAGTCCCTAAACATCTCTCCCAGACTTGGGCACAGAGCCAGTCCTTCGACTTTAACAAGAAAGTCTTGCTCCATTCTGAAAGAAAGGAAAAGAAACAAAAGCGAAATTTTATAAATCTTAAACAATCATGACAGGGAAAACGCATAATCAATAATCATACATAATATACAACAAATGCCAAAACAACCCACTCCCCTCCCTTACTGACCAAATATTAACATCAAGGGGAATGGCGGACGGGAAGGGGATGCCGTCAAACAAAGGGTGGACAATAATACGCGTAACCAATACCAAGCATGCATGTAAATCTCGAAAACCGAACTCATCACCCCTAGCCCAAAATATACGTTCTGGATACTGCAAAATACAGGATTGAAATTGTTGTTTTCAATTGACAGTGCCCACAATAGTTGCCACGACCGTTTGACTGCAAGTTTCCAAGATAGTTTATTGATACCTTTCAAGTGAGGAATTTCAAGCCGTTGATTTCCGAATAGTCATGAGGTTTGTTTTCTTGTTCAATCTACAGGTCTGGACCTGTACGGGACCGGGACAGATCTGGATCTTTCTGGACTGTAGATAAACGCTACAATGCTATAAGCGGCAATGAAGTGTAGAAAAGGGGGAAAAAACGCGTTCGGCCGCCCCAGAGCGGTAACCCTGGAGAACTTCTTTCATTAGACGCACGGAGTTAGAGGTTAGAGGTTAGAGGTAGGGTAGGCCGAATACGGACAAATCAGATGGAAATGAGAATAGTCGGACGAGGTCAACCGAATGGAGGAACAATCTCCTTTCACACCGCCGGCTCCTTGACCAAAAAAATGTTCACTGTTGTTTACTAAATCTTTTTTTTCAAGGTGGTGAATATCACGAGGATTCTCCAAAATGAGATTGACCCAATATGCTCCCGCCCTTAGTTTTCTCCGTGATCTTTACAAGTCAGCATGGAAGTCTCATGCAGAAAATAGCCACACAACTATCCTTCAATAGAAGAAAATTGAGAAGAAAAGCACGAGCAGCGCTCACACGTCGACAACAAGGTTGGGCGAAATTCGGTTGCATTGTACGAGGGTCAAGTCGGCCGACCCCCAACTCGGGAAGCTACGGTGCCATCAGTGGGCTGGCTCGTCAGCTTAATTGCGCAAAGCATGTTTCGCGTGACTCCTTAAAAGCGGATGTTCAGAAACGGTCCAATGATACCGTCAGAATGTTCGGAAGACTCTAAAACTGGTAACATTCAAGAAAGCGGGATCCTCGAAACTTTTTCTACTGCATCTTTCGTGTACCCGAAAAATCGGCGTGCACGCAGCTAAAAGGAGCACAAGTAACCAAATTTTGCGTCTTTGAGGGCTGAGAAGGGTAAAACTAACCCACTGACTACGTGATTGTGGTGTCATGGACACCATAACGGTTCTGTAGTCAGCGGGTTCCTGATAGTGACCGTCACTCTACCTTTTACATTTCGGCTCTGTTCCGAAGCGAGCTGAGAGACCACCCGGGGCTGCCGGGTCCCAAGGGGCGTCTAGCAAAACTGGAGGGAAAAAGGCGGAGTGCGCTTGATTTATGAATAATTCAAAAGCCGGAAATTGGAATAATTTCAATTTTAGCCGCGAACTAGCACTTCCTGTCAACCGGGATCGGGCGCGGACTTGAAGTGGCAACGTTGCTATAGAAATCCTGCACCCGCACGTCTATCAAATCATTTGTGGCATCCAAGAATCCACCAATCATGCTCGAGAAAACTTGGATGCCAAACAAAAGGAGCCCGTTCCCGATAATTTTAGCGAACTAGCACTTCCTCTCAATAATTTTAGCGAAGTAGCATTTTAACCCATGGATTAGCGATTTTTCTCATCTGTAACCATTGCGTTTTCCTCTATTTTTTCTGCAAATTAGCGATGTTGTACCGTTTTAACACTTGTTATCAATTTCAGCTGCAAAGTAACATTTTTTCTTTAACTTTTGACTCATTATTTCTCAATAATAAGTCTTTGTAATCGTACCGCAAACAATTTTTTTACCCCCCCCCCTCAAAATTTGTAGTTTTAAGTTTCAAAGTGCGTAGAATCCAATTCTTTAATAATTAAAAAAAAAGTCCGTCCGCCGTCCTGGCTCTTATTCGCTGCAGGACCGATAGAAAAATACCAAATTTCGTACAAAGGCTCCACTCAATACCTAGTTGGTCCCAACTTCTCGTCAGCCCGAACCACAACTCCAAAAGGCTGGAAAGCGTTTTCTTAGTTGTTAGGAGATTTTTCGTCAGAAATGACAATGTTTTAGAAAAAATAATTATTTTTCTCTTCAAAATAGCTTGTTTTGACCTGAAAAATTTGAACAAGTTTTGTGATTTTAACGTGATAAAAAGCACTAAAACCTTATCCTTATATGTTAGATTATTTTGAATCGAAGAATCTGTTTACTGAGTCTCAGTTTGGCTTTCGTCCGGGACGCGGCACATCTTCGGCGGTGGCTACTTTTGTGAGGGAGGCGATAGGTATCCTGGAGTATTCTGGGAGACCAAGTGCTCTGTTCTTCGACCTCTCTAAAGCCTTTGACTCGGTGCATCACGGTATGTTGTTGAAAAAACTAGAAAAGTAGGGGCTCTGCGGGGATGCTCTGGGTCTCCTTAGTTCATACCTGGGTGGCCGTCGACAGTCCGTTGCGTTTAATGATCAGCTATCTTCTGTGCGTGCCATTTGTCGCGGTGTTCCTCAAGGCTCAGTGCTTGGACCGTTTCTTTTTTTGACCTTCATTAATGACCTTCCGTCCATACTAAACAGTGCGGTTAGATGTGTCCTCTACGGTGATGATGTTTCGCTGGTTTTCCCTTCTTCTGTTGACGCCTCATCGTGCTGCGAAGACGTTGCTTCTTGGTGTAAAGACAACGGTCTACTCCTCAACGAGCGGAAATCGAAATGCCTGAGCTTCCAGCTGAAATGTTGTGAATTGGACCGCGAGACGGCCTCTCTTCTGGGATTTACCCTCGATTCTTCTTTTAATTGGAGGGCCCACGTGGATGTCTTGTCGGGGAAACTAGCCAAAGCAATATTCCTGCTTCGTCGGCTTAAACTCTCGGTGGATGAGGTTACTCTTCGTACAGCATACTTTGGCTTTTTCCATACTCATATCACCTATGGTCCCCTTTTGTGGGGTAACTCGGTTGGAGCTCGTAAGATATTCGTTCTGCAGAAGCGCGCTCTTCGTCTACTCTGTGGTTTGAAACCCACTGACTCGTGTCGTCAAGTATTCCGGGAGTCTGGAATCTTGACAGTGCCGAGTGTATTTGTTCTGCAGAGTCTTTGCTATGCTCGTGATAACGCCGCTCTCCCGATGAGCAGTCGTCACACGCATGTCACGAGAGGAAAGAGTAATTTAATTCAGGCACGATACAGGCTGGCTGTGGCGTCCAAGAGATGTTTAAGTTTGTCGGTCAAATTCTTTAACCATCTCCCTGAACGTATTAAATCTCTCGAGCCTGAGCCCTTCAAGCGAATAATTCGTTCGACATTAGCAGAGGCTGCACTGTACTCGGTGGACGATTTCTTGACGAAATGTTTCGTGAACAATTGAAACTTATTTATTGACACTTGACACTGTAATGCCATATATGGCGGCTACAATAAAGTTATTATTATTATTATTATTATTATTATTATTATCCAAAGCTATACATTGAATCGAACTGATTATGCACGCCTACCAAAGTAACAAAAAATGTCGCTCCGGCAGCTGGTGTCGGATAGAGTAAATTTCACGAAATACGAATTTCATTAATTTCACTTAATTAGAGATTATTCAGCAAGAATGGCTATACTAATGTAGAGTAACAAAGTGAAATGTTACTTAGTGCCGAATAATAGCTAAATAACAAAAAACGTCGAAACTTGTAGTCATGTAATGCACTTCACCCGACATCCAGCTGCCGGAGCGACATTTTTTGATACTTTGGTAGGCGCACACATTCAATTCCATTCCAAAGATAGCTTTGGATGTGGTTTTATACCTTTTTAGCATGTTAAAATCACAAGGATTGATCGAATTTTGCAGGTTGAAACAAGCGATTTTGAAGAGAAAAAACATTATTTTTTCTAAAAAATGATCATTTCTGACGAAAACTCGCCAATCAACTTAGAAAACGCTTATGACTATTTTTGAAAAGGACACTTTGAAGATGTTTTTCTGAATTACGGGTCGTCCGTACACTCAGATTTAGTGTGGACAAACGGAGACTGACTTTTTTTGAAAAAAATAAAATTTCCGATTTTCACGACTTTGAGCCGCGTTTGAGGCCACATAAAGTAGTTGACGTCTATCGAAAATGGCTAATCCTGACAGGAAATAGGGTGCTCTTTCCGAATACATCACCAAAAGTTGCAAAAATTCAAATTGAATGCGAGTTTCTCGCAGTTAGTTTAACAAAATGATGTAAGCCTTAAAAATCGTTAGAAAAATCATATCTCCAAGGGTTTTGATTTTCGGACCATGGTGTACATGGTGATTTCGGTCGCAATGAGGTCTACTTTCACCCACATTTTTTTGTCACCCTTATCCCCTTCCACCCTGTATATGTAAAGAAAAAGTGACGTAAGACATGCACTGGCCCGATAGGTGCAGTTTGAGTTCCGGGAGGGGATTCCTGGGTGGATCCAGTCAGTACTTTTGGTGCCAGAGCAATGAAACTTCGAGTGATTTGTGCTGTGTGGGGGGAGAAGTCAACGTGTTGAATTTGGGCTCGATTGGTTCAATGTCAAGTACCCGGTCCGCACACTTGTTTTTGTTTGGTCTGCAAATTAAGGAGATCCATCTTGAATTATTGAATTCGGAGAGAGCGAATGCTCCACCAATGGTCAGGTGGGCGGAGCGGCGCTCCCCCATTTGGAAGTTTGAGGAGCCGAAAAAAAAAATGGATTCATGTTGAATTAATCTCCTAAAATTTATAGTTCGTACCACACATTCTTCCTATTATTTCTGGCGGACTTCCTTCACACAGGAAGAGGCTTGAGAGCTTCGGGATTTTTTCACGTCGTAACAACCTAAAAATTCCTATGTTTTCATCTTGAAGCTTTTAGGGGGCCCGGTGCAGTCTACCCTTTTGCCCTACCCCTATCTCGGTACACACTCGAGTTTGAAAGGGCTGTACCCTAGAAATTGGCTTGAGGTCCGCAGTCCGGCAAGATCTACTTTTCGAGTGCGTAGAACCCGTGAAAGCGGGTTCTGTGAGATCCAAATCCGTAAAACTTGGGTGTAACAAGGGCTAAACCTGCAAAATTGATTTTTTAAAGTTACAAATCTTTGAAATTTGGGTTCAAAGGGGGTGAAAACCGCAAAGTTTAGACATCGATGTAACCATAAATAAGAGGAGGGTAACTCGGGTTGAATCAATTGTACTGTCTACCCGGAGGGCATTTGGGGTGAGTAAAACCCTCAAACTTGGGTTTTGTGAGATCCAAATCCACGAAATTTGGGGTTTTACAGGTAGTCCAGTCAAAACGTAATAAAACAAATACCATGCGTGGACAAAAATCTCGTCTTTGATTTTTTCACTTTTTTCTAGGTTTTTTGGGGTGAGGAACACGAATCTGAAGAGATCCAACACAATTTCCTTGTGCGTTTTGAGAAAATCGCGAAAAACTGAAAATGTTTGGCACTTTTTTTAGTTTTTCGCTTGCAATTCCTCAATGACGCCTTCTCCGGAAAATTGTACCCTGTTCTTTTTTGAAGAGCACCAAGTTCTGCGTCGAATCACTTTTTCTTTTGTCACAATTGACCCAACCGTTTAGCCGGTATTGATTTTTTTTAAATGGTCATTTTTAGTCGCTTTTGGCAAAAGTGTGTGAAAAAATAAAAGTAGTTCAACTCTCAGTTGAGTGATATAATCTCTGACGCTGCCTATAAGACTGGTGATATGGTGAGTTTTAACATTTGTGGACAAAGTTAGTGGGCATAGCCACTTTTTTTTTTAACAAAACCTATTTTCATCGCCCTGAATAGAATATTTTCCGGGTCTTGAAAAATATGGTTTCTGACTGTAAATTTTACCAGCTTTCACTGAAAAATAGTGCAATTTTCATCGAAGGCTTCGTTCGATAGTTATAGGCAAAAACGTTCGGCTGAAGAAAGGAGTTATTGGGAAATTACTCATTTTGCGAATTTCCCACTGCGTTTTATTGCAACTTATCGGGTCTTTATAAAAACGCCATAGACGACTCCTTATAGGAAATTTAATGAGCTTTCAGATGAGTTTCTTTAAAGTTTAATCGGATGGATAGTTTTTGAGTTATAGGCCGAAATGTGACAAAAAACGTTTTTTGCAGCAAATTTCAAATTGTTTGACGTTAGGGCCCAGTCTTATATTAATCTTCAAATGAAATTTCATATAATAGGTCTGATAGAAAATGCACTCAGCTTTCAGGTCGTTTTTCATAGAAAAAGATTGGACTACTAGTTCTCGAGCTACTGGCAAAAATGTGCAGAAAAACGTGGTTTTTGGGCCGCCTTTTTTCGCGTTTTTTGTCGCTGACTGATACCACTGATTTTTTCTGTAGGTTTCAAGGCTTTTCACTTATGTAAAATTCAATTCTGAAAACTTTGATTTCTTGACATTTTTCGATTGGAACAGCCGTTTTTAAGTTGCAGCTGCCTTAGTCATTTTTATTAATTTTACCAAAAGTGGCTAAAAATGATCATTTCAAAAAATTAATACCGGTGAAACGGCTGGGTCAAGTGTGACAAAAGAAAGAACGATTCGACGCAGAATTCAATGCTTTTCAAAAAGTGAGAGGTTAACATTTTCCGTAGAATGCATCATTAAGGAGTTATAAGCAAAAAACTGAAAAAAGTGCGAAAAATGAGCAGTTTTTCGCGATTTTCTCAAAACGCACAGGGAAATTTTGTTGGATCAGATTCGTGTTTCTCACCCCCAAAAAACATAGAATAAAGTGAAAAAATCGAAGACGAGGTTTTTTTTGTCCACGTGGAACTACCGTTTGACTGGACTAAGGGCTAAACCAGCGAAAAGTATTTATTAAGAGTCAAATGGGCGAAATTTGGGTAGAGCAATTCTCGGCCCACTGTTCCTCTTCTTTTCCCAGTTTCCGGGGCTGAATACACCATTCCATGGCCGATATTGCCAATTCGGCTTATAACTCGCCGTTTACCCAATAAAACTGGACAACACATGAAGCCAGGAGAATTAATCCAGAAACAAGAGAATTTCATGACAATGCTGTAAATTTGGTGACAAATTTGGATTTTTGGCCTTAAAATTTGTAATTTTGGACATGTGGACATAAATTGTGGAACATGGGGGGGGGGATGGGGATCTGAAGAAGAACTGCTCAAATTCTCTCTATCCCATCCGTCTGACTTCCGCCGTCACTGCTGAATTATGCGTTATTTTAATATATTTCTGTTCATAACTGTTTTTTTGTTTATTATTCATTCTGAATAATACAACAATGTTTTTGGCCAGGAAAAAAGTTTTACAACCCACCCTCAAAGTTTTTCTGTGTACGTCTGGAATGCCCGTCCGCCGTAAGGGCCATAATCTTGCCCTAGGATTGCTCGGAAAAACTCGTTCTTTCGTACATAGATTCCATTTGGGATCTAATCGGCCCTAAAGTGTGATCAGCTTGACTAACTAACCCCCTGGGGTTTGATGGCACAAAATCGGGTTATAATTGGGTATTTTCAAAGGTTTTGAGAACATAGGAGTGAGGGGTGTCGATTTTCAAGTAATTTCAAGCCTGATCTGGCTACATTCACGAATAATGAATCCACGTGTAAAATTAGCAGCGTTTTTTAATCATAGTCATTATTATGTCTAGTATTCATGTCGTAGTGTTTATCTGCAGATCCGGAGTGTCTTGCAGATCTACGTTAGGCGGACCCAATTTGACTAACTGAGCAGTTAGAACAGTTTAAAAGTAAAACTGAGGTTTAATTTAAGGTGAGATCAGATCTATAAATGATTCGGATGGTACCGAATCCAGAGAATTCCATCAAGTCAAGCAAACTAAATGCGCGCATGAATTAATAAATTGGGCTTACAACAGGGCATATGCGTTTTTCAGATACGTTGAACTACCCCGGAAAAATTCAAAAGACCCTCCGACACCTGTGAGACCAAAAAGGTGGACATGATAAAGTACTTCACAAAGTATTGTTGCAATGAATATTAATATTGCACAAATTATAGCCATCAAAGTGTAAGAATTGTAAGCTTTCGCTGTCCATCAAAATGAGATTGACGGCGAGGGGATTATTACAAATAGTAAATTGTTTTCCAAGAATTACCTGAATTTTTGTGCGAATGAGAAAGCTGAACACAAGAATATATTTCTGTCACTGGCGGATTTTTAAGTTTACAGTCAAAGACTCCGCGTATTTCCAATGCTACACTTGTGTACGAATGACTCACACACCCACCTCGCTATTGTCATAATAACAAGTGGAGAGATTATTGAATGCACGCCGGCTCAAAGAGACGAGGTCATCGCTGGAAATAAAATTGCCAAAAACGAGGGGGGGGGTAAAAACAAAGTTGACACAACAACGGGAAGAGGCAAGAAAGAGGCAGGGAGAAAAAGATTAACAGGGAAGTTGTGATAGCGGGGGCCACATGACAACCAAAACGTGAAACAACAAAGTTCAAGGTCACTGATCCAGGCAATGCGTTCGTTTGGTGTTCCAATGAAAAAATTGCCCCCCCCCCCTCCCATACAGCCCGAGAAAAATGCCTTGGGCAGATTTCACAACAGAGATAATTTTAATTGTATCCTATTCTCCAATGCGATTCCGGAATTGCATACTTAAATAATCGTTAAATAAACCCGCCACCGGCGAGTTTCATTCCTCACTTCTCCGCGTCACTGCCTATATGGCATGAGCGAAGAAGTCGGGAACGAAAATCGCCGGGATGCTGTATCACGATTGTTTTAGTATTCGTATGCGATTCCAGAAACACATTCGCCCGCGGATATACATAATATTATGTATGTACAATTGTACATACGTATTTTGTTTTGTGATTAGCCAGCCCGTGATCAAAGGGTGGGCAGCCAGGTACGGATCCAGAGTTGAGGGGGGGGGGGGCGCACGTCTTGAGAAAAAGCTGGATGAAATCCAGAAAAGGACATTGTGCGGCTAAGGCAGAGGAAAAACACCCATTCACGGCTAAAATTGAGGAATGGCGCTGATTCACGTTAAACTTGGGAAATAAATATCATTGTTCGCGGTTGAAATTAGGAAAACACACCAATTTGCGATTTCGCGATGCAAAGTCCGGGGCGAAATGAAGAAAATTGCGCTGTAATTCACGGTTTGTAGAGCTCTCTATAGAGGCGACAGTTCGTGGTTTCACGAACCAGTCACCTCGGTATCATTTAATCATTGCGAAAATGTGCTAATTGACCGTTTTTATATGTATACATAGCAAGTTTGCTGGTACATTTGAGAAAGAGCACGACTTAGCGCATTCATTTTTAAAAAGTGCTTATTCACGCCGGCTAAAATCAAGGAAAATTGTTTGTTTGCAGGTGAAATTGAGGAAAACATCAGTTTCAAGGTTGCAATGTTCGCGTCAAAATTAATACAATTCGCTAACTTGCGGATTATGTGGACCTTTTCCCTGCTAACATTTGAAGAGGGGAAAATTGCTCAAGGCAGAATTGGGAAAAATCACAATATTTGCGTTTAAAATTGAGGGAAAACGCATTGGCAAAATTATTACGTTTTGTTAATGATTTTTGGAATTGTCGTGGCTAAACTTGAGGAAAAACTGATATTTTGCGGCTGAAATTTACAGAACGTACCAAATCCGCAGTTAGGAAGATGCCCAGTTGTGCTGGGCGTAAATTGAAAAAGTAAATCAAAAATGCGTTATTCCACGGGTTTTTGAGACCTTATTTTCACGGCTAAAATGAAGAAAATGGGCTAGTCCGAGGCAGAATTGAGAAAAAGCACTCAGTTTCAGCTAAAATTGAGGAAAAACGTCATTTCGAGGCTAAAAATAGTGCTAATCACGAGTAAAACGAGGGGGGGGGGACTCTGTGCAACTCCTCTTGAGAAAAACTGGATCCACGCCCGTGGGCAGCTTCACTGGAGAAAATATTATATGAACCATGTTGCCTTTTTGCAAGCTTATAACAGGATCTGGAGGTTGGAATCGCGTCAATTCACGGTCACCAGAGACTAAATTTGCACAGAAACTACAGACGCGCGAAACAGAAACGCAAATATGATTCTCTAGTAGCGAGCAAAACCCTGGAAATTTTGGCATTTTAGTGAGTCGGAATCGCGACTATTTTATAACAGTTTATAACAGTACAAAATCCACACAATTGTAACGTTTTTGAAAGAGGAACCCCCGCAAAGTAAGTCAAGCCAAAACCCACAAAATCGGCGAGTTTTGGTGAGCTCGCGAAAATGACGGAAAATTGGCGTTTTCGTGTGTGAAATTTGTTTTTGAACGAGGCATTGTTTCAAAGAGCAAAATTCGAGAAATTGTTTCTTTTTAGTGAGACAAACCAGCTAAAATCGGATTTTCAAACGCAAAATCAGTGAACTCGGTCTCACAATTTCGGCCACTTCACAAAATTGGTTTGTTGCAACAAATATCGGAAGTATCGGTGAATTTTTGATGAAACCGATTCGCGAAAATGGATAAAAATCCGCAAAATTGGTTTTATGGAGCGAAATCCACGAAATTAGTGCTTCTCTTAGCCAGATCAGGGAAAATGTTTTTTTTTTTTTTTGCAAGAAAAAGCAGTCCAAGTGGCGTGGTCGAAAGCTGAGGTGTTGATGGCTTAGTGAGGCAGTGCTGCGATTATGGTCTTGTTGGTGTATTTTGTGAGCGAAATTCCAGGAATTGTTTCTATTGCTGAGCAAGTCCTGCGAAAGTTTTAAAAATTGCGTTGAGTCCTGTTAGATTTTAACTTTTAGATGGAATTTGGGGGTGGGCAGCTGCCCCTCGAAATCTGCGCTTTTGATTCTAGGTGAGGGCAACTGCCCACGGACGCCCCCCGCTGGCTACGCCCATGGTACATATCGACATCCTAGCGCCCAAAGGGCTCAGCACTACTTGAACACAAGGGCGACTCGAATTATTTGGACTAAAGGGCTAATCTGAACGCGGTTAGAGGTCCAAAGTCCATCGGATTCACCGTCGTGAGGCCAATCTGAAATTCCTCGAGCATGTTTTTAGGGCCAACCTGCAGCAGCCTTCACCACATGGCATTTACGTTCTTGTCAATCTGAAGAACAAATTACGTCGCTCATTCATTTTATACTCATGTGTAGCGGCTGAGATTAGAACGTACGCTTTGTAATAATGAGATGGGGCTATTTGCGGTTTGAAAATTGAGGAAAAGCGCTAGTTCACGACCAAATTTTAGAAAAACCGCTAATTCACGGCTAAAGTAGAGAATAAGAGTGATCAATCAAACCTCTAATTGAGAAAAGGCCATTTCCAGATTTCTGAAGGTAACTTCGTGGCTGAAATTGAGAAAAACCGCTAAATCTAAAATTGGGAAAAATTGCCAAAGCTATTTTTCGAAGTTTCAGCTATGCGAAGGTACCTCGCTAGTATACACGTTTTATCAGTTTTAGTGGTTAATAAGCGATTTTTCTTTATTTTAGCAGCCAATTAGCACTGTTTCTAAATTTGACCACTGAATTATTATAGCGATGGTTTCACATTTATCTATGAATTAGCCCTTGTTCCCACAATTTTAGCTGTGATTCAGGATTTTTCTCAATTTATGAGAAAATGCCAGTTCACGATTTCTGGAGGCAACTTGATTCGCGTGACTAAAATTGAGCAAAAGAAAATAAATCCGGGGCTGAAATTGAAAAAAAGCGCTATTTCGTAGCTCTAAATTATGAAGACAACGCTAATTCACTGCTGAAGTTGAGGCAATAAATTGATAAATAGCTCTAATTCTACAATTCTAGGCTAAAATAGAGATCAAGGAGCCGATTCGTAGATAAATCGATACAAAGAGTGAATTCATTGCCAACATTTGGAAAAATCGCTTATTCGATGCTAAAATTGAGAAATTCGTGGTTTTCGGAGGCAAATTTCGGGCCAAAATTGAGTAAAATCTCTATTTCATGACTAAACGTGAAAAAAACTCTAATTCGCTGCTGAAATTGAGAAGCTAGGATCATTCGTGCCTCGGAAAGACATTGACAATTCACTGCTAAAATAGATAAAAACGCTAATTTGCGGCTAAATTATATAGAAAAAGCTCTCATTCGTGTATAATATAAAGAGGACGCCAGTTTTCGATTTCTGTAGCCAACTTCACGGCCAAGGTTGAGAAACCACTACAAAAATATTATATTCTGATCGTTCAGAGACTGAGGAGCCTCACAGAGATTTCCGTCCCAGCCTCTGATATAGGTGTAGTTTCGCCAGTGATTATAAACCACACGAGCATTGGATCAATAAGTGGGCGATTCCTCAATTTTAGCAGCGAATTGTCGCTTTTTCTAAATTTTAGCAGCGTAGTAGCGTTTCCAACCCGTGCATTACCGAATTTTCTTAATTTTTGCCAAGAATCGGCGTTTTCTTCAAATTAAGCTGCAAATTAGCATTTTTCCCCCCATTATTGAATAAAATTATCAATGCCTCCCAATACGAACCGAAAATTAGCGCTTTTCTTAATTGTAACCGCGCTAATTAGTGATTTTTTCTAGTTGATTTTCTTCATTTGTATCCGCGAATTAACGTTTTTCCTCAACTTTATACCCGCAAATTGCAAATTAGGTAGCGATTTTTCGCAATTTCAGTTGTGAATTTGCTATTTTCGCCCAATTTTAACCTGAAAGCATCTTTTCTATGTCTATATTATAGTGTGTTATCTCAATTTTAACCGCGTGGTTGGTCAACAACACTTTTGCGTTAATTTCCACAATTTATTCGAAGAATAGCCACCATGCACCGCGAATCAGCGATTTTTACTCAATTTTATTTGGAAGTTTCATTGTGAGACCATTAATCAGCGCTTTTTCGCAGTTACAGTCACGAATATTAGCGATTTCTTCAATTGTTTGCCTCGTCAGCAAATTGGAAATTGCCGATCAGCACTTTTCAGGACCTAACGAAACTGGGGACACGGTTGTATTTTCTCTTTTTAGCTGTTAATTTTCCTCAAGATACAGATAGCGCGAATTTTCTCAATTTTAGCCCCTAGAAAAGCGCTTTCGGGGGGCTCAATCGAATATTTAGCCCACAGTCTTTGGGGTAAGCTAGGAACTGCGTGGGGTTTGAAGCACAAAGGAAGCAGCTGGAAGCACGCGGACCTTTTCGGGCAGCTCGAAGTCGAGAAAATCTGCTAAAATAACCAACACTCGTCTTCGGAGATTTTATGGTGTTCTGCAGAGCGTTGGTACTAGTGTCCCTCCGTTCGTATACTTGTCTACCCCCCCCCCCAATATCCCCCCGTACCTACGCTCATGATTGAATTAATTTAACTACGAACTAGACTTAGCCTCAACTTCAGCAGGAGAACTAGCGATGTCTTCAGCAATTTATTGCTGAATTAACGCTTGTTCGTATGCTTAGCAGCAAATTAGCGACTTTTTCGTATTTAGCCATGATTTAGCGATTTTTCTCTATTATTTGCATGTTATTTAACACTCTTGTTACCCATTCTGACAGTGAGTTAGCGCTTTTATCAATTTAATCATCGATTTAACGATGTCTCTCAATTTTAGCAGTTGGCGCTGCTTCTCAATTTGAACAGTAGTGAATTCATTAGCGATGTATTCACATTTATAGACATGAATTCGCGCTTTATCTCAATTTTAGCTGCGAATTGGAGGGTTTTCTTAATTTTGACAGCAAATCAGCGTTCTTTCTCCAAAAATCGCGATTAGCGATTTCTAAATTTTATCTTTGAATGAGTGCTATTTCTCAATTGTAGCGCTTTTTCTTAATTTCGGACGCGGATTAGCAATTTGTTCACATTTAGCCATGAATTAGCGTATTTTCTCAATTTTAGCCCCGAATTAGCGATTTTTCCCAATTTTAGCAGCGAATTAGCACTTTTTATCCTTTTTATCAACGAATTAGTGGTGTGTTCATATACAAGGACGAATTGGCTTTTTTTCTTCATTTCACTTTCAGCCGTGAATTAACGCTTTTTCTGAAATTCATTACCGGGTAAGCACTAGCGCTAAACACAAAAACACTCAACAGAATTCACTACAGAAACTTCCAACCACCAGCAAAGTTGTGCTCATACGACCACTTACCGAGTTTCTGGAGGTGCCCCCGGTGGAATTGGAGGGTTTGAACGAGCGAAATTCAAGAAATTAGGTTTCGAAAGAAGGAAAATCCGCAAAACTGGGGTTTAAAAGAGCTGAAAATGACGAAATTTGGTTTGTGAGTCAGCCAAATCCGTGAATTTCGTTTTATAAAGAGCGATTCTATTTTTTAAAAGAAAAAATACTACAAACTATTTTGTTGGAAAGGATGAAATCCGAAAATCTGGGACATTTTTTGATTAAAAAGCGACGAAATCGTGGTTTGAAAGGGCAAAAATCTTTGATTTTGAACGAACCGAATTGGTTTTAAGAGAAAAACAAACCTGTTGAACTGGTTTTTATGAATCGGTGAAGTCACGGTGTCGGTGGTGCTCATGAGTTTAGGTAATGTCATCCACAAAATTGGGTTACGAAGGTACTAAATCCGAGATTTATTTTCCTTCGAAAAACCAAATGTCCGCGAAATTGGGGCTTGAATAAGCCAAACCCACAAAATTTTGTCTTGAAAGAGTAAAATTCCGTAAAATTAAAATCTGAACGAGTCGAATCAACCAAATTTGGTTTTGAAAGAGCGAAAATTCGCTAAAATTTGGTTTGTGAGAACCAAAATAACGAAATTTCGTATCTGAACTAGCCAAATCCATTAATTTAATTTTTGGGAAGAGTCAAATTTGTTTATCGAACTAGCGAAACTTATTCTAGCTAGAGCTAAAGGCCAGGAAATTTGGTTTTTGAAACAGCAAACTTCTGTGAAATTGGGGTTTAGAGTAGCTAAATCTGCGAAATTTCGTTATGAAAGAGTAAAAAACATCTAAAATTGGGGTTTCAAGAGCCAAAAATGACAAAATTTCGATTTTGAATTAGCCAAATTCAGGATTTTTTTAAAGAGCAAAATGAGTTTTTTGAATTAGCCAAACCTGCGAAATTAATTTCAGTAAGAGCTATAACCGTGAAATCTGGGTTTTAAAAGCCTCAAAATTCGCAAAATTGCGGTTTGAAACAGCAAAAATCTGTCAAATTGCGCTTTGAACGTGCCAAATCTGAGACATTTGGTTTTGAAAAAGCGAGAATATCCGGCAACATTGTGGTTTTGAAAAAGCCGAAATCAAGAAATTTGTTATTTAGTCGATCGTTCATCGCCAAATAACGATCTGAAGCCACAAAAGTTGGTTATTGATAAGGAAAAAATCCCCGAAATTGGGTTTTTAAAAAAGCGAAGTCCATAAAACGGTTTGAAAAGAGGCAAAGCCCCCCAAAATTCGTTTCTGGAAGAGCAAACCCCATGAAATTTGGCTTTTGAAAGAGTAACCCCCACTATATTTTTTTTGAAAGTGCCAAACGCACAAGATTGGTTTATTTTTATTTATTAGTGCATTTCATTCTGAAAATGCACTATTGGTCTCGTCTTGATGGTGGCAAACATGGGTCCTGTCATGTTTTTTTCACGTTTCAGAACCTTTAGAACACGAATTCAGTGGTCTCCCGAATTCATATACTATATATATAATATTATGCCGTTTTCTTGTTAGCACGATAACTCTCGAAGAAATCAATTTAGCGGAACGCGCTTTGGCACAAAAATCATTAGTCGTAAGACCCCGGTCGGTATTGCATTTGGGCCAAATCGGTCAAGGTGGAGGGGGGAATAGGGGTAGAAATGGTAAAAAAATCACTACAATTCACTAGTTGATTCTAGATGCATCATATTCAGTACGAATACTCCATGTTAGAGTAGCCTTTGATTCCCATTTTAATTTTTCGAAAAAGTCAAGGTGGTGGGGGTGGTCCTTCCGGTGTGGAAGTGTAAAAATAGCGTTGAACTTCACTAGTTCATCTTTGCGCTCTAAAATTCGACTCAATAATTTAATGCAACCTAAGCCCTGGGTTCCATTGAGATTTATCGAAAAATTTGATGTGGGGGGGGAATTTAAAAAAAATCGCTTAAATTCACACGTTTAGGTATTATAAAATACGGCACAAAAATTTAATATAACAAAGCCCTTGGAAAACTACCGACACTTTTCGACATTTTTGAAGAGAGGTGGGTGAAAATAGAGGAAGAAGTTCGGCTTAATGAAACAAATTATGGTATCAAAATTATTACTTCTGGGACGGCTTAGGGTATCCATATACGGAATGAAATGCACTCTTTCCGACCGCCAGCTGCCGGAACGAAATTTTTTATTAATTTTTTTTGGTGAAGTGAAGGCGTGACGGTGTGTGGTAGTGACTCATTGGGTGGAATCACTGGAAGTTTAGGCTTTATTCGAGTCTGAATTTCCCGATTTTGGAACGCGGGAAGAAGTCTCGCGTTCTATCTATGCCCTTTCCCCCCAGAAACGAGGTTAGCGTGGAAAAAGTGGAATGATGGCCAAATAGAAACGCTAAAAATTGCATGTATTATCGCGGAAAATTGATCAACCTCAAAATGAGGAAATGAATGAGTACCCAATAATCAATTTTGTACACTCAAGTGAAAAGATCTCCAGCGGACGGTAGAGGCGCAAGACCGGACGTTACATCCGGTAATTGTTTTAAATCCGGCAAATTACTTAAATGCGACAGAACTTCGTGCCGCACTTGTTCAACTTTTATAAGTTTCTCTTTATATTCCTGAAACATAAACAACAACGCCGTATTATTGCGAGGGTTGGTGTGATGAAATTCTTTAAATTTTCCAACCTCAAGGCGAGCCTCGGCCTGTTGAAGTAATTGCTTTTGGGAGAGCGTGTATTCTCGCAACATTTGATGAACTTTTTTCCTTTCATCCATTTCAAGAGCAAGTCTATTATTGTATTCGGTTAATAGTTCAACAGCTGCGTTGACTCGCTCGGCGAGTTTAAGAGCTTGTTCTTTATCTGGAATGAAAATCAAATCGTTAAAATTATTGTCTAATGAGCTTTCTCATTATGTGGTTGCTTACCTTCTAATTTCGATAGTAATTTCATTTCGGACACCTCGGGGGGAAGTTTCGAGATTTTCTCTCGAACAGCGACGTCGACGGACGCGGAATTTTCCAACTCCATGAGGGATCGTATGAGTTCTTCAACTTCTGGAGGGTCACCAGCCGCTACCAGTGGGGGCGACAATGATATCCGAGCTTCCTCCTGGTGATTTGAGTGTTTTTTGGCCGATCCTTTCAGAATGGATTTGGTTTCGCTTTTGTGGCGTTTGACTGGAGGAGGCGAGGGTGATTTCTCTGATCCAGACGTAGCGTCAGCTTAAATAATTTTTATTTATTAGGATATTGAAACGTAACATGGGTTCCCAACTCTAAATTTGGAAAAATCGGGACTAAAAAGTTCAAAGTCCCAAGTATGACGGGACAAAATGAAAAAAAAAGGGGCACATCCCAATGAAGTTTGGCTATTATACAAAAGGTTACGATATGATTGTATTTAAATCCAAATTTCGTGAGTTTAACGTAAATTTCACGGATACGTCACTCAGAAAAACAAATTTCCGTAGATTTGGCTCTCCCTTGCCTTGGGTGGGTGGGGTGGGGGCTTCTCATTTGACAAAAAAAAAAAAGCCAGGGGTGTCACTCGTAAAAATAAATTTCACTCCTTCAAAAACCAACTTTCTTGGGTTTAACTCTCTCAAAAACCTGCAACTTCTGGGGGAATTCGCTGGTTTTCCACTTATTAACCAAATTTCAAGGAATTAACAATACGAAACACCAATTTTTCCAAAACAAACGGCCAAAATTAGCGGGTTTTCTAGCTAAAAAAAAAGGCATTTTGGGGATTTCTGCTCATACAAAAATCAAATATCACGAGTTTGACTTTTTAAAAAACAGAATATGTCGGTTTCGGCTTTTTCAATACCAAATTTAACGGAGTTTCCTCTGAGAAAAACCATGTTTGCGGGTAGCGGGGTAGAGGCTCCTAGAATCCTGGTGACATTGCTGAATTTGAAGAAGCGAAATCCGCGAAATTATATTTTAAAATGATGAAAATTCCTGAAACTTGGATTTGAAAAAGACAACATGACAAAATTTGGTTTTTAAATGAGCCAAATCGCGAATTAGATTTTGAAAGAGCTTCATTTGATTTTCGAACTAGCGTAATCCTCAAAATTGATTCTGGATAGAGCTAAGGCCAGGAAATTTGGGTTTGGAAAAAATATAAATACGCGAAATCACTGTTTGAAACAGAAAAAAATTGGTGAAAGTGGGGTTCGAAGGAGCAAACCCGACGATATTGAGGTTTAATTTGGGGTTGAAACAGCCAAAATCAGGATTTTTTTTTTTATGTCGACTTTCAACTTAAATGTGGCACTGATTTCGGAAGGAACCAAATTCGCGAAATTTGGTTTGTGAAGTAACCAAAATCTGAGAAATTGGGATTGGAATGAGCCAAATCGGCAAAATTAGATTTCGATCAAGTGAAAATTCGCAAAACTTGGGATTTGTGAGAGCCATAATGACGAAACTAGTGTTGTGAATAAGCGAATCGGGGAATGTGGTTTTTGAAATAGCCAAATAAATTTTCTGAATCCGCCAAACCTGCGAAACTGATTTCAGAAAGGCATGAATCCACAAAACTTGGTTTTTATTAGCGTGAAAGTTGGAGAAATACTCGAAACTTGCGTTTGCAAGGGTCAAAATGACGGAAGTTGGATATTAATAGTGCCAAACTCGCACGATTGGTATTGAATCGGACTGTGAGCCAAATAATCTGGTGTGTCAGTCTAATGTTCTAGATTGTGGGGTGAATTTCATATTTTTAAGTGATAAGGAAGCATATCGGCGTGAGGGAATGATTCAGTGGGTGAAATTGCTGACCTGACCAGTCGAAACCGAGTCAGAGAGGAGACAATCCTCCCTACGAGTTCAGAGTCTGCTCTCAACTCGTAAGGCGTTTGTAGCAAAAGGCGCGGCCTTTCAGCCGCCCTTTAGTGGGCGGATTTTTGCATTTACCTGAACCTTCGAGGGTATTCGGCTCTACAATGAAAGCGTCATTTAGTTTGAGGGGGAGTCCCTGGTTTCATCAAGCTTTTCGGGCGCTGATCGAGCACCAAAAAAATAGGCACAGAAACTAGAAATGTTGGTTGAATTAAGACCCTAAACCGGCAGTTTCAGTGAAATTAATACCCGAAAATGTCCATTCCACATTTTCCGCCGCTATTCCGTCAGGAATTTACTGACTTATAGCTCCAAATGATGTAATTTTGCGGTGGATCATCGAGCTTTAAGCGATCTCGGGGCCGGCTGTACCGCGGGGGAAGCGGCTACTTTAAAAACAGGTCCCGAAACTTGCAATTTCGCAAAATTAAATACAAAATGTTTTGAATTTCACAGAAGTTAGGACCCGAAACTTCCTATTTCCATGAAATAAAGCCCGAAATTTGGAGTTCAACTGAAATTAAGACCTGAAACACGCATTTTCGCAGGAATTAAAGATCCGAAAGTCGCATTGCGGTGGATATTCGGCCATGGAACTTCCAATTTCCTGAGTATTCGTCAGGAATTTTGGTCCTCCCCTACGAAACAGGTACCAAAACTTGTAATTTTTGATTAAACTAAGACTCTGAACTTGCAATTTCTTTTAATTCTTTCAATTAACACACGAAGACCGGAAATGTTCAATTTCACGGATGTTCAGCCAAGTCAACCTACGACGCGGTTGGTTGTGGTCGACTAGCCCGTGGTCCGAGCCCACAAAAAACAATTGCAAACCAGCAATTTCAGGGATGTTTAGTACCTAAACTTGCAATTTGTCCAAAATTAAGCGACTGGCCATTTGGCCATTTTGGTGAAATTAAGACCCGCAACTGTCAATTTTGCGTATATTCAGCCTGGAAACTTGTAATTTCACTATAATTGGGGCCCTCTATCGCTCATACGAACGTACAAATTCAAATTGAAAGTTAAGGGCGCAGTCTGGACGGTTTGCCTACAGTTCCCACCGAAAAGGCCCTGAAACTTGCAGTTTCACTGAAATTATGGCGTGAAACTTGCAAAATCGTAAATGTTCAGCTAAGAAAATTCCAATTTCACGGACATCTACCTTAAAAATGTTGCAATTATGCGGCTATTCGCCAGAAGAGTTAGAGCACTGTTGTGACTGGCTAGCCCGGGTTCAGCGGTCGCTATGAAAGATCCCCTAAACGTGAGATTTCGTGGAATCAAGGACCAGAAATGACAATTTCGCGATAATGGATGCATGAAACTGTAGCCGTAGGAGCCTAAGTTGTCTGTCTTTCCTCATTGAGGAGCGTTAAAAACGATCCGGTTTGGGCTGCTCGCCATCTTCAGCGTCTGGAAGTACAACTGAAACAGCTCAGTTTCAGCACGCTGAAGATGGCGAGCAGCCGAAACTGTTTCGTTTTTAACGCACTGTTGTGCGTCTGGAAGTAGGTACTGAAACTGAACTGTTTCAGTAGTACTTCCAGACGCTGAAGATGGCGAGCAGCCCAAACCGGTTCGTTTTTAACGCACCTCAACGAGGGAAGGCAGACAACGCAGGCTCCACATCTACAGTTTCGTGCATGCATTTGCCTACTAACCCTCGTAGTTTATGCGATCACTCTAACAATATCAATTTCGCGATAATGTTCCGAAAACTAGCAGTTTCACCGATAATTAGACTCGAAAATGGCCCTTCCACTGATTTTTAGCTCAGAATGCTCAGGCTTGGGTGCTGTCGCGGCTGGCTAGCCCTAGGTCAACGGCGTCTGAAAAATAAATAGGCCCCTAAACTTTCCGCGAAGGGTAAGACCTTAAAATTGCAATTTTCTGGACATTTAGACCCGAAACTTATCATTTCACAGCTATTTAGCTCCAGATTAAGCGGATAGTAGGGATGTATTCGGAACACTACGCCCTCAATAGGCACCTGTCCATCATGGGGGCAGTAGGGGAGCCCGACTGCGGCAGATTTGGGGAGGATAAGGAAACCGCGGAGCACATCATATTATGTGAGTGTGACGGATACGCGGCGTCCTTGTCCAGCTTCTCAAAAGGCTAGGCTCTCCCGAGTCCGGGCCCCAAGCGGGTGTGGTCTAATTTGCGGCTATTTTTCTCCAGTTTATTTGCGAATGCAGGTAAAATTGAAAAGTTGTTTATCAGTTTTAGCTGTGAAATAGCGCTCACTCGGCGCGGACACTCTAAAAAGTAGGACATGTTTGGGGAAAGTAGAACGTCTGGTCACCCTAAGTGCGATAGATGTTGCTCCTCATCATCATTGGATCAGACAAAACCAAAATTTTGCGAGTTTGGCACCTTAAAACCAAAATTTGGAGGGTCATTGCTCTAACTGAAGCCAACTTCACTAGTTTTTCTATTTAAAAAAAATACAATTTCTCATGTTTTGCTCTTTCAAAACAAAATTTCATGGAAAAAAAAAAAAAAAAAATCTCGCGGACATGGCTGCTACGAAAACCCAAGTTTCACATGCTTTCCTGCAGAAACCAAATTTTGCAGGTTAGCTGACTTCCGTAGAATATTGGAAAAACTCGTAGTTTTGGAACGTTACCATTTTCCAGCAGAATTTAATAATAATATTAGTAAAAGACTATTGCATAACGAACTATGGAATTGCCTCCAGGGACTTATTCTGGCCCTGAGATTTAGGGCCGTATTCAGAAACCCACCTTTACGAAGCCTTTACTAACTTAAGGAGTTGAAAAATCTGATGGTTAATAAAAATGTGCCATCTGTTTTGAAGCGCTTAAAGGAGATGTAAAGGTTAAGGTTGGTTTCTGAATACGGGCCTAAAGCTCGGTGCACACGATGCATTTTTCGAAGCATGTTTACATGCATGGTGAAAAAAAAACATATGATCCCCGGTAGTGACCGGTTGTTTTTTGTTTTTTTTAGAACAGGCAGGCCATCATGCTTCAAAAAATGCATCGTGTGCACCGAGCTTAAGTCTTCGTTGGTCTACTCAAATTTGGTCTGTCTCCTTGAATTACTACGGTACAAGAATAGCAGACGCTGGGACAAAATGCGCTTCGAGATGAGCTTGCCCCGGGACAAAAAATGTGTCCCAATGTGACCTTGCCCGGGACAAAATGTGTCCCAATGTGACGTTGCCCGGGAATAATATAACCAAGTGCGGTTATAACCAAGACATAACCATGACATGACCAGGAAGAGAAAAGGAAATATACTCACAGATTTTGTTATATATCCTCCTGAACTCATCGACTTGTTTCTTATCGTACACGGAGCGTTCTTGCCAAACCTGCAGGATTCTGTCAAGTTTCTGCCGAGTTTTGGTGCCACACTTGGCATTGCTAATGACTTGAAACGCTCGTTTTAGCGCAGGAATGAACTCCTTTGGGTATTCCGGACCTTTTTTCCTGCTATTCTGGATAACGTCGTTGGCGAGGTACATGAGGGTGAGTTTCTGTAGCTCATTACCTGAAATCAGCGCGGAAAATCAATAAAAATGAACATTTACTCTATCGCATGTCAACAATTTGTACCTTTTACTACCTCCTTCCCCCATGTCTTGACTATGAGTTGGTAATGCTTCCTGTGGTGTATCAACCATAATGAAAGCGTTTGAATTGATTGTTGAGACTCGTTTAAATCTTCCAGTTTTTTCTGAAGCACAGATTCCGTAAAGCCGGACATTCTTGAAGATTGTCTACTCGTTTTAAGACTGTTTCATGGGACCGTTGGAAAAGGAAGCTGCAAGAGTTCACACCGGCGTTATAAGTCCGAATTGTTTTGTTTCTCTTAAACTAGAACTTATGAAACTTTTAAGGCAACAAGTGTTTACCTCTGAAATAATTACAGTCGTTGAAGAACACACAAAATAAGTTTTTACGCTACAAATTGATAATAAAATATTAAAAACAGCTCAACGGAGTTTCATATCTGGATGATAACCAGAAGAAGTCGATTCCTCTTACGATTCCCTCCCTCTGAATTTCTTTATTTCTGACAATAATTAACACTCGTAACATGCATACACGGATTGATGGCTAAAAGACTAATAACTGGAGCCACGGATCAGCCAAATTTAAAGATTTTAATTAACTTAGTGGGGACATTTTAAAAACCTTTCAGCGAAACTTTGTACTATCGATTTCCGTTCTTGTCAGGTCAAGTAGGGCCAAGAAGCTCGGGGTAAAATTAAGGAGTTGAAGTGACCCCTTTTTTTGTTGTTGTTTTCCAGATTTCACCAACAACTTTTTTATATTTATTGCGTACAAAATTCTTGTTCCGCGTGCTCACTTTGGGAAATTTCGTTCGTCGAGAAAAAGTCTGTCAATTCGAGCTTAGGGCGCCTCCCTTTAGAATATTATAACAATATTTTCACTGCCCATATCTGATATTGTGTCGTCTTCAATTCGACACAATTTCCACAATACAAAAAAAGTCCTCCAAAATTTATTGCAA
Organism: Corythucha ciliata; assembly: GCA_038030265.1. Lineage (NCBI taxonomy): Eukaryota > Metazoa > Arthropoda > Insecta > Hemiptera > Tingidae > Corythucha > Corythucha ciliata. The sequence continues at coordinate 36,685,952 of CM075937.1, read as the reverse complement.
AACTCCTGTGGATCTGATTTTATTCCCTTCGGTCGTCATTATGGCCAGCACGAGTGCCGAAGAAGAGCAAAGTTTACGCGAGTGTGAAGCTTACGTCCAGGAACATTCGATTCAGCAAGTGTTAAAGGATTGCATCGTACAGTTGTGTGTCAGTCGTCCTGACAATCCCATCAAGTTTTTGAGGGAATATTTCCAACGCCTCGAAAGGGTGAGTGCTAGTTAAATATATGCGATTTTCTTTATTGCCCTGTTGTGATCAAAGCCTGCGTACAAATCCGAGGGGTAGGTGCGACCCGTCGTGACCTTTCGGAGGCATAAGTTTGTGTTCGATTGTGGAAACTGACGAGCATAAATTATTTCATTTGAATGCATCAACTTAACAACCATATTCCCCCTTCATACGTCTCAAGAATATTAAATTTGCCAGTTGCCACTCCCTGTTGGGTGAACATCCTCGCCCAATATGCCCTGCCTTGATTGTCAATTGTTTGCTCCTCATTTCTACAGAGGCCAGTCTTGAGGGAGTCTGGAGACACTGAGGACTGAAATGTACGTAAAAACGTGAAGTCTCCTTAAATTAACTCATAGTGGCAGAATAATCTGTTTTCGTGGCCAAAATACCGGTACTACCTGCACTCGGGGACTAAAAACTAAAGTTTTCAGTTCATGGGTATTGATGAAGACTGTATCATGGCTTAAAAGGAACGTTTCTTGGCTGTAGACTAACAGTAATACATACCCAGAGTCGACCACTAACGCGTAACTCGTTGCTCCGGTTCAAACGACATTACAATGTTCAGTATCGGATTACCGATTTCGTCACTTTGTAACCAGTCGCGCCCGAAACGATTTCAGTAAGGTGTAGCAGAACTCTGGAAAAAGGATCCACCCATTGTAACAAACCTCGAAAAACGATTATTCGTCTACTCATCGGAAGAAAAATAGAAGCGGCTAGAGTGCTGGATCAGCGAAATAATCGCGAGAAATGTCCAGTAGCGGTTCCCCTTCCTCAAATGCCTAGTTTTTCAGGTTATAAACGCCATTTTTTGGCATTACACGCGTGGAGGAAACTGCTCAACTTGAGAATTTTCCCCACAAAATAGATTTTTCTGGCAAGAAATGGCGCGTTGACAGAATGAGCAACACCTGAAACTTGATAGATTGGTTCAAAAACTGGATGTTTTTACCAAGATCGCATGACTCCTTTAGCTTACGTGACAATTTTCAACAGAAATATTTCCAACCCCCCCCCCTCCTAACCAAAAACTGGTGATCTGACCACAGAGAGAGTTAGTCTAGAAAGAGAACTGCAGTACAGCATTGGCCCCAGAGAATTGGAGAGGTGTATTTCACGCCTCCCCACACCGTTAAGCTTTGTCCACACAATTTTGCGCTTTCGATTCGGCATTCTTTGCGATACCACTTCAACTGCTGCCTGCGAGATCACATGTTTTAACAGATTTTCCAGGGGTAGAAATTGTCGTTTTTCGGATAGTAGCTCTGTTCGCTGGCTGCTTCCAGTATTGCAAATAAAACAGAATAAACAAAACACACCAATTTGATTGGTTAAAATCACGCTTCCCCATGACAACTGCCAATTTTACTGTACTGTCAGCAGCCACCGAACAAAGCTAGTGGCTTCACGGTTAAAATTGAGAACACTTCAATTCGCGAGGTTAAAAATTGAGAAAATGTTAATTCGCGCGGTTTCTTGAGGCATCGTCGTGGCTAACGTACAGAGATCCATCATAATTTGCGATATTGCAAGATTCACGTTCTGATTGCATAGCGAAACAGCAAGGGCGTTTTGTTTTTAGTGCCCGCGAGACTAGGGGGCCTGTTCTGTAAGGTTTCAGAGTTCCTAGTAATATCCTTTTCTACCCGTCCGCCCCGAATTAAATCACATATGTTGGGGGGGGGGAGGACGGGTGGAAAGAGACAGTGATAGTGACAGCTAAAAGTTATAGAACAGGCCCCCTGATCAATCCTGCCCCGACTGCGCCCGTTGAATTTGAAGTGAATTTATTTGCCAAAGTCGTATAGAAAACCAATTTATCCAGCTTACTAGAAGAGCTCGTGAGACCATTCTTGGGTTTGACATTTTCCTACCGCTAGATCGCACTACCATCGCATTGAGATATTATGTTTTGTGTTACGTGGAGTCAATGCAAACAAATTTATTCCCTCGAATGACTCCACACATGCATAACATCGTATGGCAGTTTAGGTATAACTGAAAGGAATGTTTGAAAATTAGGCCTTCGAAGTGGAATCGGGTTTGCTCGACTAAGAGAGGATTCGAATTTTTCAACTGTCAATATCATCGAAGACTTCCGCACACGGGTCGTCTCTCATCGAAGGTTTTCTACAATGAGGAAGTTCCATGTTCCATGTATCGAAAATTTGAGTCGGTGACACTTCATTACTGTGAACTACAGCTAAATAACCCGACGTTGACGAGGAGATCGCGAAATTATATCTTTGGAGCGCGGAGGGCCTTAGAAATACTGTTTTGTTTTCTTAATTATCGTTTGCGAATGAAAATACCCTATGCATCATGGTCCGAAAATCAAAGCTCTTCGAGATATGAGGCTCATATCACTTTTTAATCTAAATGTGATGTAATCGGTTTCCTGGTGACTTTCTGCATTTTTTGAAAACAGATTCAGAAAGAGCTCACTTTTTTCTGCCCGGATTAGCCATTTCGTCACAAAATAAAATTTTACGTGGGGAACGGGATTTTTGATTTGTAAAAAAAAAAAAAAAAAATCCTCCAACATTTATTTACACCGAATCTAAGGCCCGATTTCACCAACTTCTTAAACCAAGATCAACAACTAATCACGATTAACAATGTAAACACTTGTATCAAAATTCACATGGGTCGCAATTGGCAACTAATCACGATCAACTTTAAACGAGATCAATTTTGTTGGTGAGAATGGGCCTAAGTGTATTGACTTACCAAGGGCCGGAAAAATTTCTTCGATGTGCCCCTTTCAAAAGTACTCAAGATCGTTTATTTCGCGATTTTTCGGCAGAAACGGTCATTTTTCTATTTAAAAAAGGATCATTTATTTTCTCTTCGAAATCTATTTCGACTCCAAATGTCTCAATGCGATGGCAGTGAGAGCTAACGGGAGCAAAATTGCAAACCCACGTTTGGTAATTATTTTATATTTCGAGCTGAATAACTTGGTTTTCTACATATATGCCTTTGTTATTTGCAAATGAAATTGAATGAGTTGCAAGTAGGGCAGGCGTGGATCCATGGAGGGGTAAGGGGGCTTGAACCCCCTCCTTCGTGGCAGTGCTCGATGGGTTCGAATCCCGGGTAGCGTATTTACAATTCCCCTACGAGTTCGGACCTTATTGCGTCAGCAAAACCACCGCATTAAACGTTTCCTTGGGTAGCGTTTGTAACGCTGGTTTGGCATTTGTAGCGGGCGCGCGATTTTCACAGAAAACGCACAGTGCATAGATAGAAAATACGGGCGTTTTCGAAATTGGGCCGAATTTAGCGCTATTCTGGCTTTATGTCCTGTACTACTAACGGAGGAAACAATAAAATGCTTCAGTTGCATCCACGGATAGTTCTTTTGATTTACCTTCGAGCTAATTTAGCTCTAAAAAGAGATTTACCATGAAGCGCTGTGATTGTTTAAGTAATCTTATTGTTTAATTTTTGTTAATTCTTTCATGAACACACACGTCTTTGATTGGCGCACATAAAATTCCGGATTCGTTATTTTATTTATGGCGAATTTCACCACCGGGAGTTTGGTTGGAGTTACTTAGTAGGTCTATTCGTTTGTCGTCGTTTGTCGGAGTTACTTAGTAGGTCTATTCGTTGTCGTCCCGGACTACTCCGAGCAGCACGAAATTTTGCAACCTCGCGGGTTATCATGTGAAATAACGAGAAAAAATAATGAAAGGTTAGTACTTTCAGTGCTAATAGAGTTGTGCCCGAAATGCATTCGACGTATTAAAGGAGACTGCGAAGTATTTTGGTTGTACTTAGTTCTGAAAGTTTGGCGCGGAGCATTCACAGAGGGACAACCGGTATAAGGAGGTGGATTCCATTATCATTAGGAAGTGTTTTTTTTTTATTTGAAATAATTGTTTGGTCGGCATTCGAAGTTCATATTTTGTACGACGGAGTTGATCGAATATGCCTGTAAGAGTTGGTCGCCGCTATTTGGATGAACTAAATGATCTTGGGGCAAACACATCCTCGTAAGTCTCCTACCGCTCGGGCGCTGTTTGGTAAATGGTTTTAACATTTTCGGCAGCAGTCATTATAAAAACAAGCCAGTATAGTTGTGAATTCCAATTTTTTCTGCGGTTGTTGCTACTTAGATTCGTCAGTAATAGTTTGATGGACGTGAGAAATATTTCGGCCATCAGTGGCTGCAGCTGGATGAATTTAGGTGCTAAGCATTTCTTGAACATAAGCCGCAACATAATATTTTGGCGGGGGTTGGTCTTTTGTGATGGGGTAGCCACTGCCACAAAACAGCACGGCATGTATCTTTATAAAAATAAAAAACAACGCGAGAAATCGCCAAAAACGAACTGACGAACGGTACATAAATTACGATAATTAGTTAAACAACAGTATTTCTACAATTCCTGTGAGTTCTGCACTGAACCGGAACGTTTTTGTTTTTCCTTTCAGGGGCAAACAAAGAGCGAAATCAGAATAACAATAGTTCAAAAGTAAACAACAGCTTATTTTTAGCCGATTTTTTTATTAAAGGAGGATTCAAAAGATAAGAGATAATATCTGGTAGCGATAGGAGTACGCTCTGGCGGGAGCAAAATTTCAAACTCATGAAAGGTCTCGCGGCCTTCCCCTAGTAAGCTGGATAACTTGGTTTTCTATATAACTTTGGCGTGAACTCATGAATAGGAAAAGTGTAATTCAAGGTGACTAAACTTTACTATAGGTGCCGCAGATTTCCCCCTGCCCATCGGACGGGAGGGGTGGAGACTGACGTCACTAGCAGTCCTTTGCGCCCGATTGCTCACCCTAGAGAAGCAGAGCAAGTTAATTTTGAAATTGAAGTTTATGCATTCTCAAAAATCACAACCCAACAACAATTAATAATATACTGGGTCCAGCGTAATAGCGGTTGGGACTGCTCGTGACGTAGGTGAAGGACAGTGATCTGCGGCACCTATAGAAAATTTAGTCACCTTGGTGTAATTCATAGTGTTAGTCGCACACATGGAGGAATGAAGAGAGAGGAGGGAGCGATAGGTGTAAAATCAAGTTAACGGGGTGAAGCCAACATACGTCACATTGGTAGTCCCGGAACGCATCAGGATTTGTGCTGAGGACTACTTTATCACGACTGCTCCTCTGTTATCTATATCTTGAATATTAAGGCCGAGGGACCACCAATATGGCGAAAATCGGCGTCACCCTTTTCAACTTATGCTCCCTCCTATCTTTTCCTTCCTCCATGGTCGCACACAATCGGGAACGGCCACGAGATAAGAGTTGGGTTATATTACCTCCAAATTCTAACTTGGTGGGCCACTGACTGTGGTATCGTAATTGAAATGCATAGCCGGTATTGCTGTTTTTCTATTATTTCGCGTAAATTTTGGGTTTTTCTCACATTTGGAGATCGGTGGGCATTCGCCGGAGTTAATAAATCGCTTTAAAAAAGTGTCGCTGAGTGCTTATGTTCAGAAATCGTGTAACTGTAACGCTACACCCTAGTGGTATTTAGGCCTTTAGAGTCGTAGATATATCCATTATTTTCGAGAATTCCTAGCAAATCGCTCTGTGTGGCCTCGTGCTAACTCTCTCTGCGTAACTACTTATTAAAAATATCTCACGATTTTATTTATTTATTGATTGCTTCGAAGTTTTTTGTCAAAATCCCTCCAACAAGGTAGCCTCCTTCCTACATATTTCTAATAATAAGCATGCAATGACTGCTGAATTCCTTGTACGAATCGTTACTCAAGGATCCGTTATAATTATGTCCGAAGCATACGAAGGCGTTTCCAGTGAAAAAATTATCGCTGAAAATTGCAGCATCCTTGATCAACTAATTCCGGGAGACTTACTGCTGGGCGATCGTGGTTTTCACATACATGATCAGGTCAACCGTCACATGGCTGAAGTTTATGTACCTCCTTTCACCAAGGGGGTAAACCAATTAAACCCTATAGACGTCGAAAAGTGTCAAATTGCAGAAATCACATCATGCTTATTTACTTTACCGGTGACAACAATGAGATTGTTCATTATGACGTGTCCGATGGATTTTACGAACCCCGATTTGAAATTGGTGTAGGACTCCAAGGTTTTGTAGCTCTTGAATTGCTCCATCGTATAAGCACTCACACCGAAGACCAAATAATTGACGAAGTCCATGTTAAAGGAGGAAAGTGACGTGCATCCGAGGAGTAATCATCAATTCTTTGAACAAAAATTTGAAAATTGCAATTACCCCACGATCCCCGATCAAACTTGTAAAGGAACGTTAAGCCCTATTCAGGGGAAATAATCTGAAAGTTTCCTTTGTCGAATTAGCCATCTTAAGCGTAGAGGCCTTTCAAGCACAGACCCCAATATCTATCAAATAACTCTGCCTTAATTTTAAGCCTTAGCTTCCATTATAAGGTGTTTGAATAAGGCCGGTCGCCCACTGGAAGCGTTTTTGAGCGGCGCTACAACGAGCGTACATCTCAAAGCCTTAAATTGAATTGACTGCAGCTAAGCCTGCAGTGGACGATGTCACATCCAATTTGAGCCTTTGGGATGAACGTTCGTTGTAGCGTCGCTCGAAAACGCTTCCAGTGGAAGACAGATCCAAGGCCCCTGAATATGAACGAATAGGGAAAAAACAAATTCCATCAACAATAATTCAATAAATAAGGATCTAACAATCTTACAAGTGGGTCGACACCAAGTGCAGTTATTTTGGGCTTGGTAACGCTCTCGGAGAGCATCGACAAGGCTTTCAGCGTATGAGCAACGTAGCAAAGTGTGGGATCACAGATAGGGGCGTAACTAGAAATCTTTCCGGAGGCAGCGATTCCGGTAGCCCGGAGGCTGCTGTGTGCTCGTGGGGGAGGGGAGATGTAATAAATGTCCTTCATATTGCTTAAATTTCACACGTTTCCTGGCTTAATATACGTGAAACTGCCAAAACGTCTCGGAAAACACAATTCTACTTCAAGAAATACGACCGTTAATTGAATCGTCAGATATGTTATTTTCAGGATGCCAAGTGGTCCGTTTTGCCATTTTCAAGGCGCAAGTAGTCAGTTTTGTCCAATTTGCAGGATGTGATTAGCCGGCGAGTTCAGTTTCATTACCATTTTTTGACAGAAATAGTCAGTTTTCCAATGTTTAGTCATTGAACGCGAACGCTCAGTCGGCCATTTTTGGCGTGAATGGTGAGTTGGGTTTTTTTAGGGCGTTTATTGTCAGTTTGGCTATTTGGAGGGCGCGAATTGTCAGTTTAGCCGTTTTCAAGACACGTAACGTGAGGTTGCCAATTGGTCGAGAGTAGTCCGTTTAGCTTTTATCAGAATGCATTTATCAATTTTAGGCGTTTTTAGGGCGTGGACTGGCAGTTTGGCTGTTATCAGTATGGCGATTTTTACATTGCAAATATTCACTATGATCATTTTTAGGGCGTGAATGGCTAGTTTCGATGTCAGTCTGTACTTTTGCATTGTTTCGGCTGCTCGCCATCTTCAGCTTTGAAACGTCTGAAACCTACTCCGACAGAGAAACGATGCAGCTAAAAATGTCAACCCCCCCCCCCCATTTAACCCCAGTTAACCCACCAGCGTATTTTTCTGGAACAAGGGTTTTTGAACCTTTTGGGTACGGAGTACACCAATGATTTGGCCAGTGGTAGTACGTCTCCATTGCCAAAAGCTCGGCGATTCAAAGGAGGTGCACCGACTCGATCACTTTAGCGTTTCTGGATACAGGTGAAATCGCTGGGATTTGAAGGAGCAAAATCCGTGAACTTTCTTTTTGAAGTAGCACATTTGTTTACAGAATTATAGCGAAATCTGCGAAACTGATTCTAGAAAAAGCTAGAAAAGGCCGTGGAATTTGGTTTTGAAAGAATGGAAATACACGAAACTAGGGTTTGAAATATCAAAAATTCGTGAAATGGCAAAATCCGCGATATTTAGTTTTGGAAGAGCGAAAATCATGGGCAAAATTTAGATTGAAACTGCCAAAAACATGGAATTCGGGGTTTCGATGTTCATTTTGCGAATTGGCCACAAATCTCGAACAGATTTCAGACGGAGCTAAAGTTCACGAAATAGCAAACATCTGACAAATCAGGGTTTGAATGAGCCGAATCCGCGAAATTAGGTTTGGGAAGAGTGAAAATCCGCAAGACTTTGGATTTAGTGAGGGCCGTAATGACGATGGGTTTTGAATATGCCAATTTGGTTTTGGAAAGGGTCAATTCAATTTTCTGAATTGGCCAATTAACTAACGTAACAATTTTAGTGAGAGAAAATCCGCGAAATTTGGGTAGAAAATGACAAAAATCCGTGAAATTGAATTTTTAAGGCGCTTTTGAAACGTATGGTTACGGAAAAGCAAAATTGGAGTTTGAATACTCCTAAGTCGCGAAATTCGTTTTTTCCCTCGTTCGTTTTCCGCCATATCAGTTTTTAGAATTAACCAAACCTGTAAAACTGATTTTATAAATAGCTGAAGCCACGAAATTTGGTTTTTGATTAGGCGAAAATGCTAGAAATCGGACATACAAGGAGCCAAGACGGTGAAATTGGATTCTGAAAAAGTGAAACAAGGTACAAATGGTTTATGAAAGAGCAAAATGCACACAAATTGGTTTTAAAAAGAGTAAATCCCCAGAATTTAGTTTTTTAAATTGTGAAAATCCGCGAAATTGAAGTAAAAAATGGAAGACATTCGTGAAATTGGGTTTTTACGGTGCCAAATTTGAATCATTTGGTTATGGAATATCTCCATCGAAATTGGGGTTTGAAAAAGCTAAAATAAGAAATTTGTTTTTTCGTCCGTCGTTTGTTGATAAATTAATGTTCCGAGCTAACCGAACCTGTGAAACTGATTTTATAAAGAGCTAACAGAAATGGAGCCAAGTCCTCAAAAATAGGTCTTGATAGAGAAAACCCCGCGAAATTTGGTTTTTGAAAGTGCCAAATGTGCTTACCCCCATGTGAGCCTAATTGTCCAGTTTGACGGTCGAGTGTTCTAGATTTCAGGGAGATTGTCAGACTTTTTAGTGAAAACGGAGTATGGTGGTATGTGAGAGGGCATGAACTTATGGCATGAGGATGCTGTAATGGTGGATTTCACCACCTCGGCTTAAGGTTCGACTTAACATTAAGTCAGACTTAAGGGGAAAAATGCGGCGAATTTTATGTAAACAAAGTTTGGCTTAGGATCACGACGGTGAAATCCATCGTAAGAAATCTGTAACATTTAACCTCTCTCTAGTCATAGAAACTTTCCTGAGCGTTATTGTTGATACATGACTATAACCACGAGGCTCCTTGTTATACTCGAGAATTTGGAGTCGTTTTCAAAAAATCTACAAATGTAACAATAAATTATTTTAAAACAAAACAAAATTAGATAATTTAAAAAATTTAACAACGCCACCATCTTTTAGGCGTGTTTTACACGAGTAAGTTTTTTGTTCAAAAATATGTTCAATCTGTCACAACCTGATTTGCGGCAGGGAACATCTGTCAATTTTTTTCAAAAGGCTAATTTGTTCAAAGAACTTACTCGTGTAAAAGGGGCCTTACAGTAATGGTATCATTCAGTACTTTTGTAGGTTAAAATCACATGTACTTACGCCACAGATCACGCACATAAAAGTAAGGGAGAATGTAATGAAACCCTGTATGTTTAAAATTAAGTACTCGACAAGACACTTTCAGTGGTATATCCTTGTTTCGTTCCAAGAAACCACTTTTTTCCTAACCGTGTCCAACCTCAGGATTCAACAAGAGAAAATAAAAAAAATACCAAAGCCAACTAGTTAATAGTTTTAGGTCTTTATATCCCTGTGAAAGACGTTGAGGTTTTTCAATTTTTCCGAAGGTGGTAGTCCAATATATTCAGGACGCCATAGTTGATTTCTAAAAAACGATTCGACGATCGACAGTTCGTCGTTGACTGGCTCATGCTGTTGGAGTGGAAGTGGAAGTTGTTCCTGCTGGGGGGGAAAAAATTGATGTCCAAATTTACCCCGGACAAAAAATTGTATTGCCCTCTGCTTACCACAAGTGGGTTTGTCATTTTATCCTGATTCGGTTCCGTGAACATCTTGTGCTCTTTCGAATCGTTCCTGAGCTTGGCTATAAGTTTCTCTCGTTGGAGTCGAATCCTTTTTTCAGTTATCCCGTAAACGTTCATGAACGCTTTTTGACAAACTTCTATCGTTTTTATGTTGTCTTTGATTTTGACTACAAAAGTCGTTTTTCCTTTGGCATCTGCTTGAAAAAGAAAGTTGATTAAAAAGATGGTATCGATTTATTTATATAGATTCGATTGTGTGACTGACTAGTGTGAATTTTGGACTCGTGCTCCTGACTATTCATTTCCTTTGGCACTTCGACGGGTATTTTGTATTTACACGACACTCGACGTTGAAGGCGACCACCCACTCGTTCTTCTTCACACCACAGCCTCTTGTAGACGGATCGCATTTCAATGTAAGACTGAAGATATTGATTTTGTCTGTAGTGATCGCCCAGTTGAGAGAATTCTTTGTAGAGTCCCAGTCGAATCTCTTGAGGAACTCTGGAATGGCACTTCTGCGGGCAGTTGCACAGGATTTCTGTAACAGTCGTAAGTTTAATTAGGGGGAGGACAGAAATTGTTTTTTTTAAGAATTCGGATGGGCCTCCCGAATGCCAAAATGCCAAAAGACTTTCGGCCCACCCGCTAGACCGGCGCCGAATTCGGGAGGGGCTCCTCCCCAGTACACTTAAGAGGTGGGTACTAGTCTTGCCATCGTTAAACCGTCACACTCACACAATGACGTGATCCGCGGCCTCCGGGTTTGCTGATCGCATCCATTCCATTGTGGACAGGTGACTTTTGAGGGCAGGTATAGCGCCCCTTGTGAATTTTCACTGCATGCCTGGTTATCGCTCTCGACATTTTGCCAACGAAAAATTGGCTTGGATTTTTATAAATTATTATTTATTTGTTTTTTAGAAATTAAGGTGGGGATTTCAAGATGCTTTCACGACTAATAAAGCTCCTGTAACACGTACAGTTAAATGAAAAACGCTAGGTTTAGTTTTATATGAAAATTAAATCTTCTACGAACGATGCAATTTTTTTCACAAAAAGAATTACAATTCTTTTTGTTGTCTTATTTGCAGAATAAGCTATTTCTGTTGACAGTTAGAGTGCATTAAACCTTTGCTACTAAAATGTAACAATGATGTCGAAACGCCTTTAAAAACGCGTAAATTAACAACGCTGGACAACTTTTATCTTCAGAACCCCCCCCCTTCCTATGTTAATTCGAACCAACCAGCTCAAATAACGCTTATCGTTTAAAAGATAAAAAAAAAACCTTGCAACAACGCCCCTTTTTCCTGTTCTTGAAGGAGTAATTTTTAGGACCCGAAAAATCGTGTTAAAACTATGATTATTGTAATTGAAACGTTCCCCACTCACAACCGTTTTACTCCGGTATTTTATTTATTCATTTTTATCCAACTCCATCTTTGCCCTAATTATGATTGTTTCGTCATATGCTTTATTATATTTTATTCTTGTTGTTTTAAACGTTGAAACCAGGCGTGCATTGTGTTTACATGACGAATTACATGCACTCTGGGCAAAGATTTATTGTTAGAACGTTTCTCGTTGAAATGTTGTGTTTATTACGTTGTTTGAGACGAAAAAAAACAAAGAAAAAAATATCGCCCTCTAAGCACTTCACCATTTCTGATAATAACAGTTGAAAAATGAGGCCATATTTTGTAATTTATTGTGCTCCGAGTGAGTTTGGCTCCTACCGATCCCCCCCCCCCTCAGAAACCCACAATGTCTGAATAATCTCAACGAATTGTGGGAACGAAAGAAGACCACAAAGTTCAGTTGTTTTCTTTAAACTTATCTTACTGATTGGGGCGGTGGTGAGGGGGAGCGCCACTCCCACAGGATGGTTTTTATGTGAAAAACTGTGGAGTACCCTGCATACTTCTCGAATAAAAAATATGCGTTTTTATTAGTATGAATATGGATCTGCTGCATTTTTTGTGTGGTAAATTCCATGAATTCCGCTGTTGGGTCATCGGAAGGATAGTCTGCGTGAATCTCTCTTCCAGGAACTTTTGATTGAGGGTTCTCCCCTCCGTTTTTGTACTCCAGTATTTTTGTACTTCGTACAGAAAGGCCACGGGGAGCCTTTCCTGAAACATTACTCCACTCGTATTAAGACAGCTAAACAACCGAGTGAACGCATCGTCCATCTTGGGGTTATAAAATTGATTAAAGTCTAAGGGAATGGAGGTGGAAATACTATGGAGAAATCAAAGAGGCCTTTGAAGCGAGGTGAAACTCTCTCCTAGTAGTTCGGGCCTATAAATAGCCAAAATGGTGGTGCGTTCACCTGGTTTATAGGATCTCTAAGTAGTTCAGATCAGTGAATCGGGCAATTTGATTACCGATTTGTAATTACCAGTGTTGTGGGTTAGTAGGCGACAACTTTTTAGATAACGCGATTAATTTTAGACTCTTCTTAGCTTATTTATTTATTCATTCATTTTTTCCACTTTTGTTCTGTTTTATCTCTCCCGTCTCCTCCCCTCATCCCTAGGTTGGAGGGAAAACGATGTTTGTGAGCGCCTCGATATCACACACAAGCACACAACTATACATCCCGGATAAATACAATTTACAATCGGCGGGTATCTTGAACAAGATTTATACGTAGACCCAGGGCGGGATCCCAGATCAAAGGGTTCCGAAACTGTCGCGTAAAAATATCTGTGGAAGAGGGGGGGGGGAGAACATCGAAAAACAATTAAGTCCACCCACCCGCTTCTGACGAACCATACAACAAACTTTTCCACGCGCTGGGATCTTTTCACGTGGCGGCCACTGCTCCGTGCCCCGAGAAATCATGGGCCGCGGATTTTTTTCGGGAATCCTGTACCTGTGGAGATAAAAGTATTTTGGTTTTGACCGTGAGGTTTTAATGGCCGATGGCCCGCGGCCTCTTGATCGCCAAAAATGGCAAAACTGACTACTCGCGCCTTGAAAATGGTGAAACTGGCAATTGCCGCTCTACAAACTGGCAATGCTGAGCTCCAAAAATAGCCAAACTTACTTCTCGCACCCTAAAAATGACTACACTGACAATTCGTGCGCCTTGAAAATGATCTCAATGTCTGGCCTGGAAATGGTGCCAAAAATGGTCAACACTGACCATTTGCTCCTTTGTCATGACGAACCTGGAGTCCTAAAAACGCCTTAATACTGACTATTCGCGCCCCAGAATTAAAAACCATGCTGATTTTTATGCGCGCTAAAAATAGTAGAACTCCCGCTTTAATTATCGCCACTTTAAATATGGCCAAACTGACTCCACGCGCCCTAAAAATTGATTAATTGACGTTTCGCGCCCTGAAAATGCCTAAACATATGATTCCTGTCCTAAAAATGGCAAAATCGACCATTCGCCCCAAGCTGAACTTCGCGCCTAGGCTTGACGTGCTATTCGCATCATGGTGTGAATGGCAAAACTGTCTCTATGCGCCCTAAGAATGGCTGGGATTGATTGGAGCCTTTAAAATGACTGAACTGAGTTCGTACTCTGTTGTTGACTAAAATGACGAATTCGTGCACTGAAAGTATCAAACTGATTATTCACGCTCTAGAAATGACCGTACTGACAGTTTGCGCAGTCAAAATGGCCAAACTGGCTAATTCACTCCCTAAAATAGGTAAAACTGACTCTGTGCGGCCTAAAAATGGCTAAACTGACGATTCGTGCGCCCTAAAAATGCCGACCTTGCCTTTGAAAATGGAGTTAAGAATGATTCCTGTTCTTACTAACAAAAACGGCCTTTTACGCGTCAGAAATGGCCAAACTGTGCCTTTATGGCTTGAAAATGTCTGAAAAACTGACGATTCGTATCCTTAAATAGCAAAACTGGCTATTTACGCTCCAAAAATTGTTAAACTGATAATTCATGCCCTTCAGAGGCTACAGAATGACGATTCGCACCTTCGAAATCCTTCAATAACAAAATTTCTAGGATTTGGCTATTTGAAATATCATTTTTAAGGGTCCGGCTCGTTCAATAAACACATTCCGTGGGTTTGGCTCTTTCAAATAATAATTTAGAAGGTTTGGCTCAAACAATAAGCCAATTTGGTGATTTAGGCTTCTTCAAAAGCCAATTTCGAGGGGTTTTCCTAATTTGAAAATACGATTTTGCGGGGTTTTCGAAAACCACCTAGGATTTCTTGGATTTGGCCCTTTGAAACCGCCAATTTGGCAGATTCCCCTTCTTCAAACATCAACTATCGTTAGCAAACCAATTTCAAGGATTTGGTTATTTCAAATGGAAATTTCGGATGTTCGGCTGAAATACGCCAATTTTGCATTCGTATGTTAGGCTCTTTTAAGTCCCCCATTTTGTGGTCTGATGTCGTCTTCAAAGCCGATTTCGACGATTTTCGTAATTTCGTAGGGTTTAATTCTTTAAAAACCAAGTTATTCGGATTTAGTTCTGTAAAACCGTGGACTTCCTCTCCTTCGAAAAGCATTATTTTGTTGTTTTGGCCTCTTGAGAGCGCCAATTTCATGGTTTTGACAAAATTGTCTAAAAATTGTAAATACCAAGTTGAGTGTAACTCATGAACGATTATTTTGTAATGATTTTTATTCCAGGCTGGGGGGCCTATAGGCGGTAGCCTACCCCTAAAAACGCGACCCTGCCGTTAAGTTGGAGAGGGAGTGACAGTTAGTTTGTTCACTCGTTTGCTTTTTGTTTTTTTCAACGCGCTTCTGATAGCATCTCAGCTTAATTTTAACAGTCTTTTTTCCTCCCGTACCCTGCCACGCAAATTCGCATTAGTTCTTGTTTTCAATTTATTTCAGTATCACATTATTATTTGCGTTGACACTCGTTAGAACAATATTAATATTACGTATGCCCCACGATGAGTGGGGGAGAGAGATTTGTGTGAGAAAAATCATAGTTATGCTTGGCTTCGTCCTTACAATAGACTCCCCTCCACTTTCGAATGCCAATTGCAAACCGTGTGGTATTCCGTATGAATTTACGAGTTTTACTTTTTCAAGTAGGAAAGGAAATTGTTTCGGCCCCGTTCACAAGCTCATTTTGATCAGTTTCATGAACATGGAGACGCATACAAAATGGTTTGTGACCCCCGTGTGCCAAATGTATTTAATTTGTGAATTATTGAAGTCCAAAAATTGTTAAAGAACGCAGGATAAATTTGAAATGCTGAAATTTCTGCGAACTTTTTTTTTTAACCCTTTTTACGACAGACCATCCACAAGTTCTAATAGCTCTGTAGAACTGTAGATTCTTGGAATATCAAAGTGTTAACCGGATATTTTGTTCGTTTTGAACCTCCTCTTTAGCTTTCAATCCATATAACTGTCCAGGAAAAACAACATTATTTACCAAATCTATTTCCAGAAGTGTCTCATTAGTCTAAACGACAATAATACCCAGATTTATCCAAAATTGCCTATGATCGTCACTCTATTCCTATCGCTTAACTACCTTAGGGCGTTTCTTGTTAGCCCCCCTCCCACCCTGCCATTGTCTTCCCATCTCAATGGGTCGTTATTTTGTTGTTTCTTTTTCGTAAGAAACATTTGAGTGTTCATTTCTGCCCGTGCGTAAACAACCTTGAAGGGAAAAATGACGTCTTGAATAGGTGGGGAGGGGCGCGAGGAAGGGTGCACGATTTGAAAATGAGTTGTTAGAAGAGAAAAGTGTCTGATGATGACTGTGAGAATTTTTGTTGTTTTTTGAAACCCATTTGAATAAAAATGACGGCAGATTCGTTTTCAGGGGCCCCAAAACTTATCTGTTTTTAGTGTGAAATACACATAAATAAAAGTAATAAAAACCCTGACCTTGCTTGAAAAAAAAATGAAATTACGCATAAATCTATTTTTAAAGGTTTATGACTCATTGTTCGTGCTTTTGAAACAATAATTTCCCCATTTCCAAAGGAAACTGTGATTTCTTTTACCTGCCTTATCTATCTGTTGTTTTCCGTAATGAAGATGTGCAAAATCGTAACGCTTGAACTTTCCACGCTGCCAATGATAAAGCAGCAGAAAAGTAGGGAAAAGGAATCTAGGGAATTGAGTGTTGTTAAGGGGGGCTTAACTAGCTTTCAAGGTTAACCGATTAGTGATTTGTGCTGTTTTTTTTCCACTAAAAGAAGATCCTCTTTCCCATCTTTCATAGAAAAATGTTAAAAAGCGAATTTTTTACATGATCTTGACCCATTTTTTATGTGAATAGGTCTACCAAATGTAATCAATCCTGTCGTGAGTGAGGCCGTGCTTTAACGAAATAAAAATGTTTATGGTTGACTAATTATGTTAATCATTAATTCGTGGGAAAACTCCCATGACCGTTCTTAACGTCTATGAAGCGTATGTCCATTTTATTTTCCTCGTAAATTAGTTTTTCTTGGTGGCATTGTGGAAAATACAATTATATACGGGAAATTTACTGGATTTAGTGAGCAAATTGCTAGAAAGCTTTTATGGACGAAGAGAGAAAATGAAACCATGATTTACCTGCCGGTTTTTTCACAATTTTGGTAGGCGGCTGTTTGTTGTCACCTTCTGGTTGTACTAGCACCGACGGCACTGTTACAGGAAGGATTTCCTCTCGTTTTTGCACTTCAGTCTCACTGTCCATTTTTTTTCTTCTTTTTGTCGTTGAAAACAAAAAAAAAGTGAAATAAATGTTATCGTAGTACGAACGACATTCGCGTTACAACTGTCCCAGAACGCGGCACCACTGTCTACAAACAAAAGGAAAAAAATAAAAGATCCTAATTAGATCGGTTAAGTAATAACGTTGGTGGTGTTGGGGGGCATCCCACGGGAGTGGGGTATCCACTTGTGAAAACCTCTTCCTCGCTTCGTCAGTGAACACCCCCACTTTTTTATTAAGAAAAAATACACTCTTTTTTTCCTATGTATTCTGTTATTCCAACCTTGACTGAGAGAGATGATATGTGCTCTGTGGTATAATTTCTGGTATTTTGTCGATTTGTTATTTGACCTATATTTAACGCGTCAACGTTAACGACTACATTTACTCTTCACAGGGTTTGGATTGATTGTGAGATTCTTGTCAGGATGAAGGGGAGGGAGACATTTCCTTTTTTCATCGTTGAATGATTTAGGAAGGAAAATGACGTGGAGAAAACCTCATCATAAATTATTGATTTCGTACTTCAAAGTTCTATTCTCCTACTGGGCGAAGTTTGAGGCTAGAGATAGAAAGACAAATATTTGAGGAAAAAAAAACACAAGATTTCCCCAATTTTCTATTTTTCATTCTGAGTCAAAAATTGCCATCGCATCTAAGTTGGTGAAAAGCATATTTTTCTCGCTCTCTGCCTTTATTCATTTATCTCGTACTGCTCCATTTTACGTGGCGTACAAACTTTATCTCAGTAACTCTCATTTCTTTTATATTTTACGCAACTTCAGAGTCATTACTGGGCACTTCTGAAGATATGAAAAAGGAGAGGAAAGAGGAGGGTTTTCAGAGCCGTTATTATTTCAACACGTATAAATTGATAATTTTTTTTTTTATTCCAATTTTTTTTTTTTTTTTAGTGCATTTCATTTTGAAAATGCACTATTGGTCCGTCGTGATGGTGGCAAACATGGGTCATGTCATGTTTTTGTCATGTTTCAGAACCTCTAGAACACGAATTCAGTGGTCTCCGGAATTCATATGTATATATACATATATATATTTATGGCCGTTTTCTTGTTAGCACGATAACTCTCGTAGAAGTTAATTTAGCAGAACGCGCTTTGGCACAAAAATCAGTAGTCATAAGACCCCGGTCGGTATTGCATTTGGGCCCAATCGATCGTGGTGGTGGGGGGGAAAGTAGGGCTTGAAATGGTCAAAAAATCACTAAAAATCACCAGTTGATTCTAGAAGCATCATATTCGGAACGTATACTCCATGTTAGACTAGCCTTTGATTCCCATTTTAATTTTTTGAAAAAGTCAAGGGGGAGGGGGTGGTGCCCCCGGGGTGGAAGCAAGTCTGTGGTCTTGTTAGCACGATAACTCTCGAAGAAATTAATTTAGCGGGGCGCGCTTTGGCACGAAAATCAGTAGTCATAAGACCCTGGTCGGTATTGCATTTGGGCCCAATCGATCGTGGTGGAGGGGGGAAAGTAGGGCTTGAAATGGTCAAAAAATCACTAAAAATCACCAGTTGATTCCAGAAGCATTATATTCGGTACGATGATTTCATTTTGAAGTAGCCTTTGATTCCCATTAAGTTCAGCTTAAACAAACCCGGCAGCAAGGAGTACGAGGGAGGGTCAAACATTAACGAAACAAATCATGGTCTCAACATTACTACTTCTGGGGCGGCTTACGGTATCCGTATACAAAATGAAATGCACTCTTTCCGACCGCCAGCTGCCGGAGCGATTTTTTTTTTTTTTTTTTTAAGATGGTTGGTTGGTCTGGATATGTTTGACCAGGTTGTCTGTCATGTATTGCGGGTTAGAGTATCAATTTAATATATTTTCGCTTGCTATATTCATGTCCCCCCCATCCACATTTTTTTTTTCTGGCTCGTCCAGAAAATACTTCGAGCGAGTGAGCCACTTTTAGTGCATTTCATTCTGAAAATGCACTATTGGTCTCGTCGTGATGGTGGCAAACATAGGTTATGTCATGTTTTTTTCATGTTTCAGAACCTCTAGAACACGAATTCAGTGGTCTCCGTAATTCATATGTACAGTGGTGGTTAGAAAAAAAACTGACGGTGGATTCGGAAAGAGAACAAAATCCTGTTCCTGAACTCACCATGAAAATCAAAAAATGTCGCTTGGGCGTGGCTATTTCAGCCATGTGAAAAGTCAAGAAAGTAGTTTTTTCGAATATCTGATAAATTTCACATCAGTATCAATCAGCTACTAGTGCACTCATCGACGGGCAAAGTTGTGGAAAACTACCCGTTCTGTGTACTTTCGAACGGTGTCCTGATAGTTGAAGTTTGCAACCCTCGGACTTTAGGAATCAAGTTTAAATGCAAAAAAATGTAAACTTGCTTTGTTAAAACAAGCCGAATAGTTCAGTTTAAATGCCGTTTCCTTGGGGTATTGCGTTCCTACGAGCATGCTCCTCTAAATGCCTGAAGTAAGGATTCAATTGACAACGAGGTTTTCCATGTATGGAATGTGAGTTTAGGTGGTGGATGAACAGCGTTAGGGTGAAAATTATGGACTTCGACATTTCACCTTACCAGATTCAGCCGGTACGGCCAAGTCCCCGGTCAAGTCCTAACGTAGCAGTTCATCCACGGCGTCTCTCATGGTGATCCTCGCGTAGTGAATTGAATTCTTAATTTTACTTCAAGGATTGAGGGTAGCATGCTCGGAGGAACACAATAGCCTAAGGAAAGGACATTTACCCTGACCTATTCGGTTTGTTTTATCAAAGCAAATTGCATTTTTTTGCACTGGAACTTCATTGCTAAAGTCGGAGGGTTGCAAACTTCAACTATCAGGACACCGTTCGAAAGTACACAGAACAGGGTAGTTTTCCACAACTTTACCCGTCGATGCGCGCACTAGCAGCTGATTGATACTGATGTGAAATTTATCAGGTATTCGAAAAAACTACTTTTTTAACTTTTCACATGGCTGAAATAGCGACGCGCAAGCGAAATTTTTTGATTTTCACGATGGTTTCAGGAACAGGATTTTGTCCTCTTTCCGAATGCACCGTCAGTTTTTTTCTAACCACCTACGGTGAGCCCTGAACACGACAATTACCGTAAAAAGTAATGCAACTAGAAAAAAACAGAAAAATGCTCATATCTCGTAACCAAAGCATTTTCGGCTATGCGTCCATATGACGATTTTTGTGCGTCCAGCTACGCACTATCACCTGTGTAAGTTTGTCACATTCCTCCTGAATCACCCTGTATATTTCTTTATATAAAGAAATATAATATATTTATTTATTGGTTTATTTATGATATTATGGCCGTTTTCTTGTTAGCACGATAACTCTCGAAGAAATTAATTTAGCGGAACGCGCTTTGGCACAAAAATCAGTAGATCCCGGTCGATATTGCATTTGGGCCAAATCGGTCAAGGTGGTGGGGGGGAATAGGGGTTGAAATAGTCAAAAAATCACTGTAAATCATTAGTTGATTCTAGATGCATCATATTCAGTACTAATACTCCATGTTAGAGTAGCCTTTGATTCCCATTTTGATTTTGCAAAAAAGTCAAGGTGGTGGGGATGGTCCTTCAGGTGTGGAAGTGTAAAAATAGCGTTGAACTTCACTAGTTCATCTTAGCGCTCTAAAATTCGACTCAATAATTTAGTGTAACGAAAGCCCTGGGTTCCATTGAGTTTTATCGAAAACTTTGATGTGGGGGGGGGGGATTTCAAAAAAATCGCTTAAATTCACACGTTTAGGTATTATAAAATACGGCACAAAAATTTAATATAACAAAGCCCTTGGAAAACTACCGACACTTTTCGACATTTTTGAAGAGAGGTGGGTGAAAATAGAGGAAGAAGTTCGGCTTAATGAAACAAATTATGGTATCAAAATTATTACTTCTGGGACGGCTTAGGGTATCCGTATACGGAATGAAATGCACTCCGACCGCCAGCTGCCGGAGTGAAATTTTTGCTCTTTCAAACTCTAATTTCACTTATTTTCATTATTTCAAAAACAGAATTCCTTGGCCTTAGCTCTTTCTGGAATCAGTTTCGAAGGTTTCGCTAGTTTGAAGAAGAAATGTGTCTGTTTCAAAATGCAAATTCACGGGTTTGGTTCGTTCAAAAACAAAATGTTGTCATTTCGGCTCTCACAACACTGTGCTTCGCGTACCTACGTTGGCTCTTTCATAACCTAATTCGCGGATTTGGCTCATTCAAAAACAATAATTTTCAACCTGAAATGTTAAATTTAAGTGGTCGTGAGGGCGCACCTCCTTTAACATCAGTCTGATCAAAGATTCAAGATTATTCGTTGTTAACTTGGTTTTAGGCGTTCTACTGTTGTGTCCTACTTTCCGTCGAAAATGTTCTACTATTGTCCTACTTTTCATACCAGGCGTCGTCGAAAACCACTTTTACACCTGGTCACCCTATTATTAATTGGCCTAGGGGCAGTAGATTCTATTTCTTCATAGGGGGAAGGATATAATAATTAATTATATCCAAAAAAAACAACCCCGCTTGATAGTCGATCCCTCTGCCTGTACTGCGCAAAACTCAAGCATCGTTAACTAGATAAAGTGAAGGCGGAAGAGGAATTCATCTTACTGTCATTGTACAAAAGGGACTCTCCTTGTTTGATCTCGCATGAATGATGCTCCCGACTACAGGCTTAACATCGTTCTCTTGCTCGAACCTTTCATTTCATATGTTATTGAAGTTATAATTCCCATGCTTTCAACTCAACAATAGTATTTAGCCTATAATGACGAATACGGTGAATTTAACTTGAAAAATAGGCCAAAAGCCCTGGCTATAAAAACCTGTCTGTTAGTGCATTTCAGTTAGGTGCGTTAGGTCAGTTAGGAATTTCAAATATGACCTTTTATATCTCGCGAAATTGGGTAGTACAGTATAACCCATCAGTTTTGATGTGAAATATTCTTCACATCAGGGAGTGAGGGGGGTCATGTTACAACCTTCGTCTTTCCCTTCTGAGCCCTCCCGGGCTATACTTCCTCTTTCCCACCACTACTCTAAAACTTTGATAGCGAGAACCATACTGCACTGCTGCGGCTAGAAGGAATAATGGAGGGGGAAGTAATGTTGCTACTAATATAAGTTGAGGGGAAACGCTGAAATATCTCAGTAGTCTGTATATGTATACTGAACGTCAATGAGGAATCTGGCATCCTCTAAGTCGGCTAGAGTCAAACAAAGTTCAGCAATGAAAAATTCATTTACATTTCCTCTCCACGAAAGGGTTGCTGAGTGCAGCGAAGGGATGAGAGAGAAAAAAAAGAACAAACAAAAAAAACGTTTGAAAATTGAGAGAGCCTCGCCAAGTGGGGAATCATAGAATCAATCGAAAGAGCTTTTATCAAGATTCACAGCTATTTGAAGTCAGTAGGAACAAAGTTGTGAACTTATGTACTCACCTCTCATCTACAAAAGTGTAGGATTAAGTATTTCAGGAAAAAACCTTGATAGGTATCTATTTTAAAGGATAACCATAGTTGGCTAAAACCGCGAATTTTTCGATTACAATTTAATGAGACAGTCCATGGCTTACAATCTTCCAATTTTGGGTATAATTAGCAGTTGAGCAAGCGATACACGTACCATCAAGTTTGTTGGGTGGGATGATAAGTTAACATTAATGGGGACGTGTTGCAGTGAGCTTCCATAGTCAGATTAGGCATTTTCAAGGCGTGAATAATCAGTTTTCCCACATTTAGGGTCAAGTGAGTTAGATTTGCCAATTTTAGGGCACGAATGAATTTGTCAGTTTTCAATGCGAGAATCATCAGTTTTCCCATTTTTAGGGCCAAATGAGTTAACTTTGCCAATTGTAGGGCATGAATTGTCAGTTTGGCAATTTGTCCAGAGTGCAAATCGTCCATTTTGCCATTTCCAGGGCAAGATTATAATATCGACTGTTTAAAAAATGTCCACGGTGCGAATAGTCAGTTTAGTCATTTTAGGGGCGAATTTGAGTAAGATTTGCAAATTTTTGGGCGTCCAGAGCCAGTTGGGTTATTTTCGTGGCGTGAATCAAATCTGTTTAGACGCTTTTAAGGCGCGAAACGGGGGGGGGGGCGTGAATAGCCAGTTACGTCATTTTCAGGGCGCGAATTGTCAGATAAACCATGTTTAAGGCGCCAATCGACAGTATTGTTATTTTATAGGATGGCAAGGTTGGTTTATGAACGGATTAGCCAGTTTAGATATTGTTTAGGCCGCGAATAGTCATTTGAGTCATTTTTAGCAGAGCGCAACTCAAAATCAAGAGAGCAAAACATTTTACTTCATTAAACAATGTTGAATGTTGATCGTTGTTTTAGCCATTTACACGGACTTCTCACACGTGCGGCCCAATTAACTGTGACTCAAATCATTTTTCGAGCGAGTTTACTCCTAAAGATTGTTATTTTCCATCGTGTTATCATTAATAAACAGAAGACAGAGGGACTTAAGATGGCGTATGGCTGTACTTGTGCTTCAAAAATTCTCTATCATGGGCAGCATTCTTCAAGCGGCGCGGTTTTAATTATTAGCCCCCTCTTCACTACATCCTATCACCAAACAAATTATTTATTACCCCGCGCATTTATTTATTGCGCATGGGGTTCAGGCAGCGTGGCTGATTTTTGTTTCTTTAGCACTTCACCCGGGTAGACCGATACAATAATACAATATCGGGACCGGGGGTCCCGACGCATATTAACAGTTTTTATTAAATAATAGAGGCATTTCTTGAGGATGAGTAAAAAATAGTCAGTTTGGTACTTTCGTAGAGTAAATTGTCCGATGCCACACCTATTCCTCGCATGAACGATCCCGTTCATCGTCTAGGAACTTCATCAGCCCCAGTGCAGGGTCGCTTTTGACCATTGAGGCTTTTGACTAATTTTGCTGCCCTGACGCCCTTTAAAATCAAAGCGTGTACGTCGTAGCAATCTAGCGTTTACAGCGATTCCCTTGCTAAACCCGTTGCGATTATGACCAAACCCAATATCGAGCAAAATTAATATTTGCCCCTTCACCCGTTTTTCATTGCCAAACATTTTGTTTTGTTTCTATTCTATTTTATTATCTTTCCACGATATTTTCTCTTTGTTTAAAAAACATTATATCATACTTGAATTCTTACTTGTCCCTGCGTGATATTCCTCGCTCGACTTGTACGAAAATGTCCACTCTCTTAACAATTATTATTAGTGTGAATTCGAGCGTTATTTTTCGTTAGGTATTTATTTAGTTATTTTTTCTTTAAAGGAAAAACTGTGGGCGGCTTAGGGAGGGAAGCTTTATTCTTGAGAGGCGGTTAATTTCTGCACAGAGGAATATGTGGGTGGCGGCGGCGGTAGCAGGCCCTTTTTCGCGGCTCAGCTGAGGGGGTGGAATAGAGTGGAGAGAGAGAGAGAGAGCGAGTGAGTGAGTGAGAGAGAAAAAATAAAGAGACCATGGGGGAACGACGAAGCGGCGGTGGTGATCTCTTTCTCACTCACACTCTCCCACTTTCTCTCTCTTCTTCGAACAAATCCCGCTTTTCTCCCCGTTCCCGTTTCAAATCCCGCGGCAGTAGTGAGCTCCGAGCCGCGCCGGTGTGTTGTGGTATCTTGTCGGCGTGGTTTTTCAGTTGAGAATATTGTACATAAAATATATTTTTATTTTCGTACCACGCTCGGGTTAAACTAATCGTTTAGTTGTAGTTTATTCGATTTTTTTTTAATCCAGCAATTTGCTTTGTAATAAAGTGTCATTGTGTTTCTTGCTAAAAGCGCCAGTTACAACCGTCGTACGTTAACTGATTTCATTTTTGGCCTCAGAAATGCCAATAAATCAGGTGAACGATGTTTTTAATTTCGATATTACATACATTATTTACACACACGTACATACGTTTTACACATACACGTATTTTTAGAATAGCTCTTACTCCCTAAAATCACTGAAATTTAATTAATGTTATCACAGTTTCCTCAAAATTTATTTGCCTACATGCAGGTGAATCGCAAGGTATCGTAAGACAAAAAAAAAAAAAAAAAAAAAAAAAAAAAAAAAAAAAAAAAAAAAAAAAATCAAATTTGACTGTTTCGTGTCGTAGTTTCTTGAATTTCACTCCGCGACGTTCCCCTTCTTTTAGCTGAGCTCGAGGACCAAAATAAATATAAACGTGCCAAAAATGGTCGATGCTAGGAGGGAAACGATTAAATAAATGGAATTCACCACCTGCCAAATGTCCTTGCCAGCCATTTGGGGCTGTTTGGTGTGGACGTGTTTGTCTATAAAGTTAGTGTGTTTGGATGGAGGAATGGGATGGACGTGTAGGATGAGGCTAATCCTTCCTATACTTTCTGTTTTTGGGAAATAAATCATTTTTTTTCTCCTTCCGCTTTTCCTTTTCATTCTCGCGGTGTGATATATCAACAGCGATCGTGTTTTTTGGCGGAAATGAAAAAAAAAAGAGTTATAAGTTGTTCCTTATTGCTCGATTTAAAACGTGGATATAACGCAAGGGAGAAAATCAGAAGTTGTCTGGCGTGTGCACTTGCAACCGAATCATTTAGAGTAATCGTGGGTTCTCTGATTCTAATTAAAATAAACGTGGAGTTCAAATTACAGCGATGTCTGGGTATGGGTGTGGGTGCAAACAAGCACACGCACGCTCTCACCACCAGTTATTTGACTTTATTCTAATGCAGACTTTCGAGGGGGAAGTCCTTTCGAATGCGGAGATGAAAAAAAGTGATGGATGTGTTGAGTTGTTGTTGTTGAAAGCCGCTAATTAGTTTTTATTCATGTAGTATGACTTTCGAAGAAATTAGGCTGTATTTCCCAACAATCAGGATTGATTGTGATAATTTTCTCGCATCATCTCTATTGATGGAGGTATCCATGTTCTGGTGGCTTGTGCTCTGATTGTGAAAGCGGGCCAATCCTACAGAATTAACGTCCTCTGTAACGTACTCGGTAGAAATTTTTATCGCATATCCCTGCGCATTTCGTTTAGTGTGCAGTGGTGGTGTGGTGCTGGTGCAGTCAATTGGCACGACTTATCTGGATTTTAGTCTCTGAATCTGTACGAAACTTCTGAGTTCTCTCCCGCCGAAATCTGTTTACTTTTTATTGTTTAGGCCTTGACGTCACCTTGACCTCGTTTGAAATTTAGTAAATCTAGACGGAACTGTTGTCCTTCTTCTGTAAAAATCAGTTAAATGAAACTTATTTGGCATTGCGATGTCTCAATGACGGTAGTGTGACAAACCTTTTGAGCCACCGCATCGTATTGATAGACGTCGTTGAAAAAATCTCCATTTTAGGTTATTAGTCCAGTCAAATCAGAATTTTACCTTGCAAAAGGTCCAGTATCATTTTTTATTTTTTCGTCTCTCTTGTTACGTAAGGAGTGTTTGAGAAAAAAAATGTAAATTCTAATACGCTCGGCACAACTTTTGGCGCCGGAAAACCACGATTTTTCGGCACTTTTTAAACGTTTTTTCTGAATATTCCTAAGACCATCGGGTTTTGAGGAAATTATCCAATACAAAAAAGGCAGGACATTACATTTCCTACATCTTTTGCATTCAAAGTATTTTTCTACGACCAATATGGAGGGAACTACAGCCTCTCGGACCATTTTTCCTGTAATGGTTGAAAGTTTTAAAATCGCCCGTTTACGACTAAAATTTGTTCAGTGAGCTTCATTTCTTTCCGTCAACATTCGTCCCTCTGTCACTACCAACTTTTCAAGCCCCCAAAACCAAATGCTGAAGATGGAGAGCAGCCTGAAACCGGTCCGTTTCTGACGAACCTCGGCGAGGGAAGACATAGAAAATGTAGGCTCCTACGGCTACAGATTCATGCACGCTTTAATTAGTGATTATCCTCAATTCGAGCCGTGAATTACCACTTTCTCTTAATTTTAGAGGCGAAGTAGTGTTTTTATCCCACATTAGCGATTTTTCTCAATTTGTGCTACGAATTGGAGTTTTCCTAAATTTTTTCCTGCATGTTAGCGTTTTTTACCTTTCAGCAGCGAATTAGCACTTTTTCCGAATTTGAGCAGCAAACTAGCGTTTTTTAAAATTTCAGCTTCGCTAATTATCAGGGACTATTCTCAGTAGGTATACCGCAAATTATAGCGGTGTATGAACTATTTTTCACTTTAGCTATGGATTAGCGCATTTTTTCAGTTTCAGTCCCGAAGTTGTCTTCAGAAGCAGAACTGATTTGTGTTTTTCCAAATTTTACGCTCGAATCTGCTTTTTAGTACATTTCATCCGTGAATTAGCGTTTTTCTCAATTTTAACTGTGAATTATCTGATTTTTTTCATCATGTATCCACGAATTAGCGTTTTTGTCCTATTTCATCCACAAATTAGCGATTTTCCTCAATTTCAGCCACAAATTAATAGCGGCGATTCTTTTGTCTTGTCCACGAACAATTGGGATTGTCCCAATTTTAGTCACTAATTATCGTATTTTTTTCGACTTTGCAAATTAGCAATTTTGAATTTAAGCGATTTTTTAGGAGTTATTTATTTAGCTATTTTCTCAATTTTTGCCGTGGATTAGCGTTTTTCCCAATTTTAGCTGCTAAATAGCCATTCTTCTAAATTTTAGTCGTGAATTAGCGTTTTTCGCAAACGTAGCTGTGAATTAGCGGCTTTTCTCGTTTGTATCCACGAATGGGCGTTATTTTCAATTTCAGTAGCTAATTTGCAATTTGTCTCTATTTTAGCACTGAACTGGCGTTTTTTGATTGTTTGTTTATGTTTGTGTGTGTTTTTTCTCACTTTCATAGCCTTGAATTAGCGTTTTTCTTGCCATGTCTTAGCCTTTTTTCCCCCGCATTTTTCCATTTTTGGACTTTCCATGAAGTGGCATATCTATTCACAGTTAATCGGCGATTTTTTTCTCAATTTTTGTCTGGAAGTTTCATCGAGATATCGCGAATGAGAGCTTTTTCAAAGCTTTAGCCACGAATATTAGCGCTTTTTACTAACTTTTTGCTGCGTACTTGCCCCAAGAACAGCATGTTAGTGCGCCTTCTCATTTTTATCCGTTCAAGGACCTAAAGAAACTGTGTATCAGTGTATTTTCTCTATTTCAGCCACGAAGTTACCTCCAGAAGGCGCGAATTCTCTCAATTTGACCCTTCAGGCAGAACATTTCTGGGATAAATCGAACATTTAACTATACTCTCTTATTGCTGGTCACCTGTAACGTTCCATTCCGACCAGGGTCGGATTGACTGAAATTGTCGAAAGGAGCCAATATCGCTGTTCAACTGCATACCAAAACTCGTTTTCACGTACCTAGATGCATAAACCTATAGAACATAAGTATCCTCATTTTTCCATCTTTAAGCTTTTCGGGGGCCTCCTCTGGTCCGCCCCTACTGAATTGGTTTCTCAGAGACCCAATTCTGTGAAATTTTGGTTTAATTAGAGAAAAGATCGACAAATTTGAAAAAGCAAACAGCAACAGTTTCAGAGGTTTCAGTCAAACAAAAACCAAATTTTACTATTTTTACTTTTCACAAAACCAAATTTCGTGTTGTTGACTCGCGTTGAAACCAAATCTCACGGAATGTTACTCAGAACAACCAAGTTAGCAGGCAGGGGATTGTCTCACAAAAAAAAAAAAAAAAAAAAAGAATTTCTGGGGTTTGCTAATAACAAAAGCAATTCCACAAGTTATTGCTCTAAAATTACAATTACGCGTGTTTTTGGCTTTTTAAAAAATGTGATTTCGCGCGTTTGGCTTTGTCAAAGGGACAAAAAGGCGCGAACTGGGCAATTTTATCAATTTTAGCCGTGAATTGGCGATTTTTTCCGTATTATTCATGTGAATAAGGACTTTTTCTCAATGTTCAGCCCCGTTGTTGCCTGGAGAAATTACGAATTGGCACTTTTAAAAATGATAGTTGAGCCTGCTGAGCGATGGGCTGCAGCTTTTTCTCAATTTTGTAGCTGCACATCTTGCCCTAGGATTGCTTGTTCTTTCGCACATAGACTCCATTTGGGGTCTAGTTGGTCCTAACCAACTAGCTTGGTGGTTATTTGATCAGCTTGATCAAATAACTCCCTGGGGTTTTATGGGCCAAAAGCGGGTCCAAAATGGGGATTTTCAAAGGATTTGGGATCATAGGGGTGTGGAGTGTCGATTTTCATGTAATTTCAAGCCGTATTTGACTACATCCATGAATAATAAACCCATAAACAGTCGAAATAATAAGGCATTGTTCGATAATTCGCAGCGTTTTCGCCTAAAATTAGTGATTTTTTTCGCTTTTCACTATGAATCAGCGCTTTTTTTGATATTTCAGGAGCGAATATTACCGCTTTTTCCCAACGCTTTGCCGCGTACTTGCCCCAAGATAGCACAATGTGACGCTTTCTCAATATTGTCTGCCTATTAAGGGCCTAAAGAAACTTGAGATTAGCGTAGTTTTGCTGTTTTGTCTGCGAAGTTGCTTTCAGATATGTCGAATTGGTCTATTATTCCTAATTTAAGTGGCAAATGAGCGCTTGTTCTCAATTTATCGCCAATTAACGCTTTAAAATCCTACAAATTGATATTTTTCATCTTTAAAGATTTTCGCCGCCCTCTTTCGGGGGATTGGTGGCCCCAAGCCCTGGTGTGCCCCTTCGTCGATGCACTACTGATTGTATTGTAGACGAGAGGGGATCGAGGAATCATCAAGCAGCGCCTTATTTAACAGCCCACTGTTTGGGTGATTTTCTAGGACCAAGGCTCGCGAACGTGAGCGGCTCTCCCATTACTTCTAGGAACTGCGAAATAAACATTGCCCCACGCCCTTTCAGGGGTGGTTAATATAAAGCTCGCCCCTCCCTTACAAGCGCCACAAAATAAGAGAAAACCCCTAGGTATAATTACGGTTTCCCTCTCAAATTTTTCGAATTCCCATCATAATTGATGAGGCGTCTTCCAGCGACTCTCTTGATAAAAAGGATGAGAACGCCATTCTATTGGGGCGTTAATCGTGTATCGGAGGGGCTTGGGGGCTTTCGTTAAGAGGGGGTAATCGTTTCGCCGCAACGATTGGAGGTACACAAGTTTTATTGGGTCTCTTACGTTTATTTATTTTGGTCTCTATTCAATTAAAATATTATATGCTACAACACACACAAAAAACTAGCTGCATATAAAAAATTACAATAAAAAAATGGAAGGAAAGTAGTGGCTCTGATACGGATGCACGCGTCAGAAGCCAGCGAATACCCAACGCGGCGGATATTCTTAGAAACTAACCTTCTGCGTCGAATAAACCATTGGGCAATGTTTCGAGGCGAGAACTGCGTATGGCTGTTTGCTACCTACGAAAACTTTCTGATTTTTACTCAAATAATTCCAAAAGTGCACCGTAATGCTTTCTCTGATCACGTTTAACGTTTTATACGCCATAAACTCATTCATAGTGAAGAGCAGTTTCCAGCTTCTCCAATGAATGGGGTAAATTTTCGACGGTGGAAGTACTTCGAAGATCACGCATTCGTCGATGGTCATCTCATAGGTCTAGAGTCATAGAAATAAGAAAAAAATAAAATTAAAATAAGAAATAGCCGTGTCGCACACATAATAGTGTTCTCTTTACATATAAAACCTGGCACCATTTGCGAATACTTCTCATTATAACGTCCGGTCCATTATTCATCCAAAATATACCATCAAATTTGGTCATCAAGTCTTCTAGGTTCAACAAATTAAAGGGATGATCCTTATTTATCGATAACACAGCAGATCCTATTGTATCATCATCCTCAGCTCCGGCAAAATTTGTGCGATTAAGGGGCCTGATAAAAAAGCAAAAGGTTTAGAGAAGGAAGGGAGTAAAAAGGTAAAAGGGTTAAACATCACCTCATACCTTAAAAGAATGATATCTGTGTCGAAATACGTTCCCCCGAATTTCCACAGAGTTAAAAAGCGTAGAACGTCTCTGGCGTGAGCTGCAGGCCACTTGCTCGTCTGTAAATGTTTTTCCCAATCCCACTCTTTCAAAGGGGTTTCACTTATGTATTCTGGTACATTCACGTGACGGACGAGGACATTTCCGTAGGATTGTAGTAGCGCTTGCATGTGAGCCGAGTTTTTCGATTGATGAACCGGCGAAGGCACTAAAACGTAAACGCTAGAATTCGGATGGAGTCGAGCGACCGACTCGATTGAACAAGCCTGTCTTGGGTTTAATTCAAACACGTTGTTTTCATGGCATTCGGTTTCAATGAAGAAAAACGATTCATCTTCGGCGACAAGGTTTTCGTCCAGAGTTTTGATGGCGTTTTGTTTCTTTTCGTCATGATAGCACGCCAATTCGAAATTCATAGGGCCTATCACTGGGGGTACTATCTTCATGGTTCTCGGCGAAAAATATTCAGAAACGTAAGCCACATTAGAGTAGTAAAGGTTTAAACCGATGGCCGAAAGAATGAAAAATAACTTCATGCATTTCCCAATTCTGCGTTGTGATTGATCGACCTCTCCATTTCTTGCATTTACGTGCATAACGTCGTCGTCGTCGTCGCGGTCACCCATTTTAGTTAACGGTCAAATTCGAACTGGTACCTAATATTATTTGAAATTATCTAAAATTTTGTAGATTAAAAAAAAAAAAAGATAAGACGCCTCGGGAGATAGAGATGCACAGAAAATCTCACCTGGGGTGGCGGGAGGGGGACCAAAACTATTGAATAAGGTCAGTGGAACTTTAGACCTAAAGGCATCTTTTAAGATTATCGTGAATGAGATAATTCGCATAACAAGTCACGTTCAAGGTTCCCAGTGAAATAAAAGCTAATCAAAACTTGAGAAACACTTAAAATTAAAAACGATGGCAAACACAATAATCGCCTCCCCCAACCCCTCCAATAATGAGTCGCAATAATTAGATTGCGAGATGAAAAATGTCTGTTTTAATTTTCCAGCATGTTTTTATACGGTTAAAAAAAGTCGTGTCACGAAGAGCGAATGGCTGTATCTGCCAATTGGCCACATTCGGAGGGTATTTACATCCCTGAGGGACTGATTTGTCGTAATTAGCAGACTGATTGTGAGATATAATCACAGAATTTGCGGTGGTGTCTCTGATGACCGTGAATCGACGTGATTCTATACAGTGGTGTAGGTAGGAATTTTTCCTAGGTGAGGATCAGATTGAAACCTCGTTAGGGGGTGGGGAGGGGGTAATATCACATTTTAGTCATCATTCCATCCAGCCTGAATCTACCGGACATCTTGCTGGCCCCATCACAGCCTTGCCCGAGAACAAAATTTCTATTAATCCCTAATTCATCCAGACATTCCAGAATTTTCTTTTGTATAAATCTTTCCCCGTTTCCTGCCGGATACAGATCGACAAAATCAGTGATACGAGAACAAGTGCAAAACGCTCACTTTTAGCTTATTTAAGGGGCAGTGATGAGGAGAAAACCGCGTACATTGGTCAATTGAGCATTCTACACGGGTCTCATACTGGCTCAAATCGAAATACTCAGAGAAAATGACCCTAAAAATCTCTCAGTTTTTGGAGGACATGACCCAAATTTAGAAATGAATGAAACCACGTATCGTGTGGTCACTGGCGGACCCTACGTCTATCGGGGCCCGGGGCGGAAATCTCCAAGAGGCCCCCCAAGTCTCTGTATAAACAAAAAATATCATTTTTACTTATTAGTACAGGGGGCCTGTTCTGCAAAATTTCATAGTGTTCCTAGGAATATCCTTTCCACCCGTCCGAACCGAATTAAATCACATGTTGATGGGGAGAACGGGTGGAAAGAGACAGTGATAGTGACAGTCAAAAGTTATAGAACAGGCCCCCAGGAAATAAAGCCAGAACAGCGGCAAAATTCGGCCCAATTTCGAATGTGGCTTAAAAAAATCATTTTGATGTATAATTTGAGGAATCGAAGAGTCCACAACGATACCGGGGTGGCGAACCGATTTTAAGGCTGGGAGGACGTTGGCAGTCGATAAAAATCAGCTCCAAGTCCGTGGGCCGATTACTTGACTTCGAGGGTTATGGCATAATGGCAAAAGGAATTTTAAAGTTACATTTGAAGTTGGGCCGAATTTCGTCGCTATTCTGACTTTTTTAAAGCTTTATTTCCTGTACTACTTAGCCTTTTCCTTATGGGCACCGATAACCGCTATTTCCTCTTTTCTTTCCGCCAATTAGCGCTTATGACCAGTTTAAGCCGCAAATTTCTCATTTTTAGCCACGAATGAGTGCCTTTTGTCGACTTTACGCGCAAATTAGCGCTTTTCTCAGTTTTGACCGCGTGTATCGCTCCTCTCAATTTCAGCCGCGATTAGTGGTTCCCCCCCTCCCGTAGCCTCTTTGCCTAACTCTAGCAGCAAAGTAGCGTTTTTATTCCGTGAGCGATGTTTCTTAATTTTCCGAGAGTTCTGGCGTTTTCTTCAATTTTAGCCGCAAATTAGTGATTTTTTTCAATTTTTTTAGAAAGGGATTAGCAATTTTCTCAGTTTTAGTTGAAAAGTAGCATTTTTCCGGAGTGTTTTCCTCAATATTAGCCGCAAAATAGGAGAGCTTTTCACAAAATATGATTTTTTTTTTTTTGGTTCAGCTTATCGTACGCTATGCGTGAGCGATTTTTCTCAGTTTTACTCGTGAATCAGCGGTTTTTTCACTTATTGCCATAAATTGGCGCTTTTTCTCAATTTTACCCTCAAAAGTTGCCTTCAGAAGCCGCGAATTTAGTCCAGTAAAATAAGAAATAAAAAGGGAGGTCAGGTTGCAATAATTAG
Organism: Corythucha ciliata; assembly: GCA_038030265.1. Taxonomy (NCBI): domain Eukaryota; kingdom Metazoa; phylum Arthropoda; class Insecta; order Hemiptera; family Tingidae; genus Corythucha; species Corythucha ciliata. The sequence continues at coordinate 36,652,182 of CM075937.1, read as the reverse complement.
GGTAGATGATTTTTTGGTTTCATGTTGTCTGTGGTGGTGTAGGTATGACGTGTACCAATTGTTGACCTCGAAAGACCTCGGGATCACCCTTAAATTATAGAAAAACTGCGACATTTTGGAACTTTTTGTGGGTTGTGGCAATTTTTTGCAAAATCAGCCTGTTTTCGGTAGTGACTACGAAGTAACTTTTCAAATTAGACAACATTTCCGGCAAAACGAGTCCAAAGCGAGATTCGGAGATATCGTATAACTCTTTCGGATTCGTGCGAGAATCATTACCTGTTAGTATGTCGCAATGGATTTGATTTTCATGAAGGAAAAATGATTTTCGAACGGTTCTGAACGTTTTCAACGGGTGGGTACGTAGGAACAAACCGAATAATAATGCCTACACTTAGTTTGATCCATTTGAGTACACGGCCTAATTTTGCCTGAGCGATGGTGCCAGGACGAAGTGCCTCTTGTAGTTGATAGTCCGAGGCCGAAAAGAAGACTGAACTACACCCTTGGTGTATTGCCCTACGTATTTCTTCCTATAAAAGAAAAAATGCTTAAAATTATAGTTTTACCTACAGTTGTCGAAATATTGGGGTTACAGAAGTTGACCTGGTCTACTTTTGTGAGAATGACCATTAAACCAATCCCACATGGTCCCGAATAACGAAAACCGAAAACATTTTTACAGCCTACTACGAGTAATGGCCGTACCAACTAATGCAATTATGAACTACATCTATCTTCAATTAATTATTGATCAATGTAGTTATGCAGCTTCTTGGGCGACAGTTACAGTTTTGTTTCCTCTTTGTTGGAACGTTTCGCCCAAATCTGAAGGCCGTGTACCGTTTTGTCCACTAAAATGAGCCCACATGGTTACAAATGATGGAGACATAGGGCCGTATTTAGAAACCCTCCTTTACGAAGCCTTTACTAAAGGAGTTGAAAAATGGGATGGTTTATAAAAATATGTCATCTGTTTTGAAGCGCTTAAAGAGATGTAAAGGTTAAGGTAGGTTTCTGAATACGGCCCATAGAGACATCAACATCATTTTTCAATTTTGAAAATGTATCCTAAATTTGACGATGTCTATCTTAGAAACTGTGATACCTCCAGATCCCGCTTTGGACTAGTTTTGTCGGAAATTTTGTCTGCTTTGAAATGTTACTTCGCAGACACAGCCTAAAAATGGCTACTTAAGCAAAAAAAGTGCCTAAATCCGAAAAAAATCAAAAAATTTCGCCGTCTTTCTCGAATTTAAGGATGATCCCAAGGTTTTTCGAGGTCAACAATTTGAACACATCTTACCTACACCACCCCTAACAACATGAATAAAAAAAATCATCTATCCTAATTATTGCAACCTGATCATTGACTAATTTTGCGGTGAATTAGCATATATTCCCTTTCTTATGCGCGAATGGGCGATTTTTCGCAATTTCAGTCGTGAATTTGCCATTTTTGCCCAATTTTAACCGGAAAGCTTCTTTTTTGGGTCAGTATTATAGTGTGTTTTCTCAATTTTAAGAGCTGGGTTGGCCCAAAAACAACACTTTTGCGTTGATTTCCACAATTTATTCGTAGAATGGCCTCCATGCACGGCGAATCAGCGGTTTTTTATGAATTTTAGTCTGGAAGTTCGTGATTGAATGATGTAATTGGGACTAAATTACCGTTACATTACACATAAATCATAATTGTAGTAGTAGTAGGATAGAGAGAATCTGGAGGAAAATTACCAGTTTTTAGACAGTTTAGGCTGGAAGTGATCGAGGAGGTGTTAAATATCTAAATTGTAGACCCCAGCCTGTCTGTAAAAACCGCGAATTGATGCTTTCTCAATTTTAGCCGGGAATCAGTGGTTTATTACTGTTTTAGCTATGAAAAATTAGCGTTTTTTCTTAATTTTCGTCGTCAATCAGTACTTCTTGTCGATTTTCTTTCGATTCGATTTTGATTTAGCCGCTAATCATTTCTTAATTTTAGCCGCGGATTACCGGTTTTTTAGTACAGTTTTTCCTTTTCCAAAAATTGACGTTTTTGACCATTTTAATCTGATAATAAGTACCTTTTGTCAACTTAAACCGCAAATAATACGCGTTTTCTTTATTTTGGCTGCGAATTCGCGTATTCTCTTTACTTGATCCATGAGTTGGCGTTTTTCTCCATTTTAGCCGTGAAGGAGCGTTTTGTATTAAGTTTAGCGGGGAATTAGCGATTTGTTGAATTGATCCGTGAATTGGCGTTGATGTTTTTGTTGTTATTGTTGGTGGTCTTTTTGTTTTATTTTTTTAACCGCCAATGAGCGCTTTTTGTCAACCTTAGCAATGAATTTACGTCTTTCTCCTTTTTCAATAACATTTTGTACCAGACAAAAATTCTCTATTGAAAAAAAATCTAGTTTTTTTTAAGCCCATAATAAGTATAGGGTCTAATTCGAAATAAGAAAGTTAGGTCAAATTTGGGCCCTACCGGGGCTCAATAAAAATTTTTGGGCTACAGATATGAAATCCTCACCTAAGATCAAGGGGACATAACTCCGAGCACCATTCCAATATCATCAATAATAGCGGAGAAAAATGGGTGGTCCACATTATCTGCCGCACCCTGTATATGTATATATCTTTACGGCCGTTTCCTTGTTAGCACGATAACTCTCGTAGAAGTTAATTTAGCGGAACGCGCTTTGGCACAAAAATCAGTAGTCATAAGACACCGGTCGGTATTGCATTTGGGTCAAATCGGTCAAGGTGGAGGGGGGAAAAATCGGGCTTGAAGTCGTCAAAAAATCACTAAAAATCACCAGTTCATTCTAGAAGCATCATATTCGGTACGTATACTCCATGTTAGACTAGCCTTTGATTCCCATTTTAATTTTTTGAAAAAGTCAAGGGGGAGGGGGTGGTGCCCCCGGGGTGGAAGTAAGTGTGTGGTCTTGTTAGCACGATAACTCTCGTAGAAATTAATTTAGCGGAACGCGCTGTGGCACAAAAATCAGTAGTCATAAGATCCCGGTCGGTATTGCATTTGGGCCAAATCGGTCAAGGTGGTGGGGGGGGAAATAGGGGTTGAAATGGTAAAAAAATCACTAAAAATCACCAGTTCATTCTAGAAGCATCATATTCGGTACGTATACTCCATGTTAAACTAGCCATTTATTCCCATTTTAATTTTTTGAAAAAGTCAAGGGGGAGGGGGTTGTGCCCCCGGGGTGGAAATAAGTGTGTGGTCACGTTAGCACGATAACTTTCGTACAAATTAATTTAGCGGAACGCGCTTTGGCAAAAAAATCAGTAGTCACATAAGACCCCGGTCGGTATTGCATTTGGGCCAAATCGGTCAAGGTGGTGGGGGGGAAAATAGGGCTTGAAATGGTAAAAAAATCACTACAAATCACCAGTTGATTCTTGAAGCATGATATTCGGTACGTATACTCCATGTTAAACTAGCCTTTGATTACAATTTTAATTTTTTGAAAAAGTCGAGGGGGAGGGGGTGATGTCCCCGGGGTGGAAGTAAGTGTGAGGCCTTGTTAGCACGATAACTCTCGTAGAAATTAATTTAGCGGAACGCGCTGTGGCACAAAAATCAGTAGTCATAAGGCCCCGGTCGGTATTGCATTTGGGCCAAATCGGTCCAGGTGGAGGGGGGAAAATAGGGGTTGAATTGGTAAAAAAATCACTTCAAATCACCAGTTGATTCCAGAAGCATTATATTCGGTATGATGATTCCATTTTGAAATAGCCTTTGATTCCCATTAAGTTCAGCTTAAACAGACTCGGCAGCAAACAGTACGAGGGAGGGTCAAACAATAACGAAACAAATGATGGTCTCAACATTACTACTTCTGGGACGGCTTAGGGTATCCGAATACAAAATGAAATGCACTCTTTCCGACCGCCAGCTGCCGGAGCGAAATTTTTTCTCTGTTTTAGACGCCGATTAACACTTTCCAATTTTAGCCGCGAAGTAACTTTTTTCCAATTTCAGCCGTGAATTAATGTGTTTCTCAATTTTAGCTTAGTTTACTTCAGAAGCCGGGAATTGGTGTTTTCCCCAATTTATCACATTATTAGCGTTTTTCTTAGTTTTAGCGGTGAAATGGCGGTTTTTCCCCACATCTGAGCTATAGCTGGTGAATGGCTACATGGTGTGGTGCGACGGTGGGGCGAGGGATGATTGGGCTCCCATAGGTTTTGGGTTGTTGCTTTTTAAGAATTCTGCTACACCTAATTGAAACTGTTTTGGCGCCACTGGTCTTGGCCCAAGAAAATTAAATTAGAAGTTTTCTTAATTTTGGGCCGGGAAACCTCGAACTGGCGCTGACGGGCTGCTTAGCCCATCGTCCCCGTCATCCGTGTCGTTTTAGCTGCGACCGCCTCTGCGCATCACGTTCATATAACCTCTGGGGCTTCTCGGCAAAGGGAGTCTGTAAATCGGAGACTGATTTTCATGCTCAAGTTGAATGAACATTGTAATAAGACCACCCAACTTGTTGGTTTAGTTTTTGCCGAGTGAGGGGGTGTCCCCTAATGGATCCGCGCCTGGTTGAATGCCTGTCCATCCCTAGATCACGGGCTGGCTACGCCCTTTCACCAAGCCCACGCCAAAGCTGTGCTGTTCTTGAGTATTCACTGACGACTGACGAGTTTCTATAAAAGACGGCGTTTATTATCGGCCTCCTGGTTTCCCTCAGGCCATTAGGAAGGAAACATCAATAACATCATTTAGCTTGAATATACATCAGGATTTTTTGTACATCATTTCGAAGGAATTAGTGCTGTACTTGGGAGCGCACCCAGTGCCCCCCTCCCCAGTGACGCGCCCGGTGTTTCTAGGAAAGAACTTTTGAAAATAATCCCTCCCCCCCCCAGCTCAACCTTTCATCATTCAACTTCGCTTGACTAATTTTCAAGACCTCTTGTGAGGAGCATCTGAGCGTTCATTTTCCTTACTGGTATAATAAAATGGTTGAGTTTACTGAAAACTTTGTTGGCACTGACGAAGGGAAAACTTCTTACAACCTTTTAAGCACTTTATACTTGACAGTGATGTGTCCACGTGTTCAATTCCTTGGAATTTAAATGGGATATTTTTCTTAATTATGTCAGTACTAACTCTCTTTTTTTTCTACTGTTTCAGGTGAGTTTTCACTTATGGGTTCTGAGATATTCCTTAGCTTTAAGGCCTCCTTCGAAACAGATCGTCATGTTTATGTGAGCATTCATTACTTTCTAAGATTATTTCGTAATTTGATGTCATTGTAATTCGATTGATCATCGATACTTTTCGTAATAGAAAACCCATAAAAAGCACAAGATACCACTCAACAACAAAAAAACAAGGGCAATACTCAAGTTTTGTTTCTTTTCTTGAGTTTGAATGTTATTGCTCCAACGGGTATACGTGGGCTCAACTTTAGAATCACAAGAGGTCACGCGCGAAGGGGGACAGTGTATAAATAAAATATACACCCTGCCCCCCCCCCCAGTACCACGTTCGCCCCTTCACCGACGAAAGCGGTCCAATAAACCTTTTGTCTCCTCCTATTAGGAGGCAATGTCTCTCCGTGAGTGTGTGAGCCTTGAATCGCGATTTAGAGTCCTGCCAGTATCGAACAAATGCTCGTTTGTTTATTTTATAACTGTTGCAACCCTTCAATTTATGTTAGGAATACTAATTTTCTCTCATGATCTACTTATACGGGGCGTTTTCTCACACGTTTTGTTGAATCATTGTGGACAGACGCAACCTCTTGAGAACGCCAAAATATAGATTGAGCATTAAACAAAATGAATGTTTGCGTGCCAAGTTGGTCTTTACAAAATAGTTCGTTTTTAGTGCAATTCATTCTGAAAATGCACTATTGGTCACGTCGTGATGGTGGCAAACATGGGTCATGTCATGTTTTATTCATGTTTCAGAACCTCTAGAACACGAATTCAGTGGTCTCCGGAATTCATATATATATATATATGGCCCTTTTCTTGTTAGCACGATAACTCTCGTAGAAGTTAATTTAGCGGAACGCGCTTTGGCACAAAAATCAGTAGTCATAAGACTCCGGTCGGTATTGCATTTGGGCCCAATCGATCGTGGTGGAGGGGGGGAAAGTAGGGCTTGAAATGGTCAAAAAATCACCAGTTGATTCTAGAAGCATCATATTCGGTACGTATACTCCATATTAGACTAGCCTTTGATTTGCATTTTAATTTTTTGAAAAAGTGAAGGTGGAGGGGGTGGTGCCCCCGGAGCGGAACTAAGTCTGTGGTCTTGTAGGCACGATAACGCTCGAAGAAATTAATTTAGCAGAACGCGCTGTGGCACGAAAATCAGTAGTCATAAGACCCCGGTCGGTATTCCATTTGGGCCCAATCGGTTGACTTTGATGGGGGGGGGGGTAATATGGCTTGAACTGGTAAAAAAATCACTACAAATCACCAGTTGGTTCCAGAAGCATTATATTCGGTACGATGATTTCATTTTGAAGTAGCCTTTGATTCCCATCAAGTTCAGCTTAAACAAACCCGTCATCAAACAGTAGGAGGAAGGGTCAAAGATTAACGAAACAAATCATGGTCTCAACATTATTACTTCTGGGACGGCTTAGGGTATCCGCATACGAAATGAAATGCACTCTTTCAGACCGCCAGCTGCCGGAGCGAAATTTTTTTGAAAATTGTCATCCTTCTTTTTTTAAATAATGAATATTTTCAAGTATTCTTGTCTAGAGATCAGAAATAGGAATACGGACATTCGTCGAGACCCAGTAATGAAATTCTTGGAAAGTTTCGTCGAAGGAATAACCCCTTCGGTTTGGTGGTTGGGTGGCATAGGAGGGAAGTCGATTTATGAAAGTAATACACCAAGATAATGAAATGATGAGGCGGCAGTTTCTTTCTGTGTGCCCTTTTTTCGCTGTCTTTTGTAAAGAGTGTCACGAACGGTGCAGCTCTTGAGAATTAATGAGGGAGGTGGAGGACCATTTTTACGGGCTCAGTCTGTCCGTTTGCGGTACAGTGAAACATTGAGCGAGTCAAGGTTGAAAACTTAAGCCCTTTTCGTAGGATCAAGAGAAATTTCTTTCTCATTTTTCTTTTAGAGTAGTCTTCTTTTCCTTTTCCTAGGCCTTCGAACATTCAAACTCTAAAAAAAAAATGTTTTTCCCGTACACAGCGTTAACGTTTCAATTCCCGTAGAAGTTGTTAATTGAGTTTTACTTTCAACACGTCAGTGTGATCGATATGACCGGGAATTCAATTTTCCTTGCGATACCGATTTTATTTGGCTTATCCAGACCCCATTCTGAACATTTTTACTTTTAGCATAAGGGAAACGGGTTGGTTATTAAAGCACCCTACATAATTTGTGCGACCTTTCGCAGCTCGTCTTTCGTTGTTGGGTTGATGTGGAGAGAGAGCGAGAGAAAAAAGTGGCGACATTTTACAAAATGATCGATTGCCTATTTAAACCTAGCGCTAGCGCCCATATTATTCGGTCACCTTTTGTTATGACGAAAAGAGCGGAGGTTGTTTGTATTATTATTGTGGTTTGAAAGTTACCTAATAAACTATTGCTTCGTTTCCCTGGTAATTTTGGAGATCAATAACAGTGCCAGATCTTGTTGACTCTTCCAATTCATTTCTAGGTCATCAAGAGAGGCGTCCGGGTCTCTTCTCGAAAAACAAAAACAAAACGTGTCCAATTCCAGCTATGTCTCATCCTTGAACTCTTTGCTTTTTACGAAGAAAAGGCAGTCTTCTTTCCGGGGCGAGATTTTTCTGCAATGAAACAGTTCAGAGAAGCCTTCCCAAGTCAAGACTTCTACCATTTTAGACTTTTTACAGCTTTTTTTCCGGGATCTAAATGCAATAATAGCCAACTGTGGGTCGCAACGCATGGCGTGCCCCAAGATCAGATTATACTGTCTAAAATCTGGTAATTTTCCTCCAGATTCTCTCTATCCTACTACTACTACAACTCTGATCTACGTATAACGGCAATTTAGCCCCGATTACATTATTCAACCACCAAACTGCGTCTCCCCCCGCCTCTTCACCCACAGGTGTAATGGGCAAGTAACAGGTTAGACCAAAACACAAGTCAATATTTAACCGCCGAGCTTCGCGAGCACGATCAAAGTTTTACCTAAATAAATACTCTTGAAAGTTGAATTTCCCTTATTTCGGCACCCCCTCCCCTACCCTATGAGCGGTGCCCATTGTGGACCACAGTAAGACGTGTTCGGAACATATGTCAAAAATAAAATGGCTTGGAGCAGAGGGCTAGAAACGTTTTTCCAAATTCACCCCCCCCCCCCCTCTCTACCCCTCGCAAGCTACTTCAAAGTTGGGCTTCAAGCAAGCACAAACCGGTGTAATTATCTTTTTGACAAAGCCAAACTCGCGAATTTTGGATTTTTACAGTGCCCAAAATCAGTTTTTTGTGGGCTCAATCTGTGAAACGCATCATTTAAATTTTGCAATCCCACGTCATTGAGTTTTCAACCAGCGAAACCGTTGCGTTTCTAGAAAGTGAGGCCCACGAAACTCGAAAGTGGTCCTTTTGACCGAGAAAAACGCAAATCGACCGGAACATCCCCCCCCCCCTTATTCATCCCCCGAACTCGCAACTATGCGGCCATTTATTGTTGGTTATCGATTACCGAACTAGCAATTTCGTGGCCATATTCTTCATCTGAAACTTTCAATTTCGCTTTTCACTCCTAAAACTTCCAATCTCGGTGCTCCCCGTCCCCCACGAAAGTCGGAATTTTGTGATATGACTAAAACGTCAATTTAGTGGTTATTTATCCCGCTAAAGTTCTAATTTCACAGCTAAGGATCGGATCGAAACTCATTTTGAGACTCACCCCCCCCCCCCCAACATGTAATTTTGTGGCTCCATGACTTACAAATTCTCGGCTATTTATGCTACAACATTTGCAATTTCGTAGCTTTTAATCCTGCGAACTAGCAATTTCGTGGATGATTAGTATTCATAACGGAATGGTGGATTTCACCACCACAGCACACATGCTTACGTTGACGTTGACATGTTTATGCAATCGGTCACCCAAAATTGAGAAGATTTGGTCCTTTAAAAATCAATCGTGTCCGATTTGGACGAAACGTCGGCATTATAAAATATTGTGGGTTCAGCCCTTTCCACACCCAAATTCTGCGGATTTGGGAACCCAATTTCGCGGCTTTTACTAATTCGAAAGGCGAATTTTGCATGGCAGTATCCCTAAAGCCAATTTAGAGGTTTTGGCCTCTTAGCGTACCGAGGTAGAGGCAAGAGGGGCGCACCGCTCCGGGCCTCCGTTCGGATGGGGCCCCGGAAAAACTTAAAGATGAAAAAATTGGGATTTTTATGTTGCTAGGATGTGCAAAAATCGCTTCTAAAGTTGAGAAAAGCGCTCATTCTCGGCTGAAATCAAGAAAAAGCGCTGATTCTCGCGGTTGAAATTTGAAAACAGTGCTAATTCACTTCTCAAATTGGAAAATAAAAACGTTCTTTCGTTAGGATAAACGGCGAGATAAAGCGCTACGGTTTGTGGCAATGAAAGTAGAGAAAAAGTGCTGAGTCACTGCTAAAATTAAGAAAACGACAACTAGCAGTTCCGAAGGCAACTTTGTTGCTAAAATTGAGAGAAAGATGTAATTTAATGCTTCTTGAGAAGACAAAAGTATATTTTCCCCGTTTATCAAGAGATTAAGTGGTCTCCTACAGAGATTTCCGCTCCGGGCCTCGGCAGGTGAAGGTCCGCCTCTGCTTTCAAAACTCAATTTTTATGGACTTGTCACTCACAGAGCCCAAATTTTGCGGGGTTTTCACGTGCAATAATCCAATTTAGCCGGATTGACCCCCTAAACAACCAATTTTAGCGCGGTTGGCCCATTTATAAAGTCCGATTTAACGGTGTTCAAAAGAGCAATTTCACACGTTTGATGCAACTAACAGAACCCAATTTGGCCGTAGCTAATTCGAGAATCTGTTGGTTTGCTCTTTTAAAGCCCCAATTTTGCGGTTCTAGCTCGTTCGATACCAATGTCGTGAGGTTGGCTCCTTAAAAAAGCCAACTTCACAGATGTCATATCTTCAAAATTTCCACGGTGTTTCTTATTTTTAAGAGAAATGTCACGGGTCTGGATCCTTTCATGAACAAAATTTCGCACGATTGGCCCATTAAAAACCAATTTCTTCTTCAATATCAATTTTGTCCGAATAATTTGCAATCGTAATAACAAAGTTGCACTGATATTCGAAGAGACTCGGCTCAAATATGGGATTAGGACTCTAGAATCTGACTAAGTATTGCCCAGAAACTCACTTTGTACTATCCAGAACCGTGTAATTCAGTTTAAATTGGAATGATGGAGGCAGAGTCCTGAACACTTTACTTACAGACAGAAGTGGGCTACTGGCAGGGCTATTATTGAGTGCGGGAGGGGGCACAGGTCCGTTATCCCCGGGCCCGGCCTTCCTTGGGGGCCCGTATTTTATAAATCAAGAAAAGGAGAAAAAATAAAGCTCCACTGTGGTTAGAGAGGTGCCGTGGTTGGGATTTTTACTGTGTTCAAGAGCGTTGTTGTGGTTGGACCTTAGCTGTGTTTGGACATTTGTTGTTGTGGTTAAACCATTGTAGTGGTTTGACCTTTTTTTGTGGATGAGCTTTAATGTGGTTTGGAGGTTTGCTGTGGTTGGAGGTCTAATTGTGGTTATAGCATTTCATTGTTTGAGTTTTGCTGGGGTCCGAGCTTTGCTTGAGGTTGGGCTTTGGTTGAGGTTGGACCCTTGCTGTGGATGGCCTTGCCTGAGAGTGGAACCTTGCTGTGGTTATACCTCTGCTGTGGTTCTGCTACTGCAGTGGTTGGGTATTTGCTGTGGTTGGGCCTTGGCTGAGGTTGGGCCTTGGCTGTGGTTGGACCATGGCTGTGGTTGGGCCAAGGCTGTGGTTGAATCATTGCTGTGGTTGGGCCTCTGCTGTGGCTGGGCCTTTGATGTGGTTGGGCATTTGTCGTAGTTGGGCCTTGGCTGTGGTTTGGCCTTGACTATGGTTGGATCATTGCTGTAATTGGGTCTCTGCTGTGGCTGGGCCTTTGATGTGGCTGGAATTTTGAGACCAAAATGAGGCTTTGTCGTCGCCGGAATATTCTCTCTACAGCCTTGGCCATAGGTGTGCCAAGGAGCCGTGGTTCGAATCCCCGCTACTATGCCCCACAAAGTGCACTCGGTTTCGTGTGGGCACCCCACATCAGTTATAATATGAGCCCTATGAGCATATGAGCCCTAAAAGAGGCTTTTTCGTCGTTGCGGCCCAAAAATTAAAAAAATAAAGGTATCCTCAAAGTGTCTGGGCGTGCTTCTGGAGACCCGTGAGTTTCCGTTCTGACGATCCTAAATTCTTATTTTTAACAGGTTTATGACCAAATGTTCTTTTCATGACTTTTTCGGGGCTTCTTTACTTGAGGTTTTGCCCCCTATTGTAACGAATTTCGCAATGTATATAGATTTGTTGAAATCAACAGAGTTTAATGCGATGTTCCGTTTATTTTTTTTTTATTGCACTTTTTTCATCTTCAGAGAAAAACCCTGATGGGTAAATAGCAGATAATTTCTTTGGAAACATTCTGTGGCAATCCGCGGTTTTGTTATTGAATGAAAAAACACGCCTCTCCCTGCTGACAGTTTCATCTCCGACCGTGTGCCTATCCGAATCTTCTTCTCTATCTTATTTTAGGTCATTTCCCTGAGGATGAAGAAATCAATAACTAATCAATACGAGAGTAGACAAACTCAAGTGCTAAGATAATTAAAGATGACGACAGAACTCTATCTGATATTATACGAGGAATAAGGTAGCATCGCTAACTTTCAGACTGATTGGGGGGAATCGCAACGGAGTTTTTTTTTTCAATGAATCTTTAAAAATCTACGCCTTTTTAATCAATAAAAATGTTAACTTTAGTTGATTTTTTTGCGGGTGACATTTTTTTAGCTGTAACAATATTTGCATTTTCCGACAGCAGCGGGTAGACGATTATTATAGATATTTACCTATTGATCTTTTAAGTATCATGAGGAGGGGGAATTATGAAAATTAATATTCTGAAGAGGGTTAACATTTAATATTTGTGTCAAATACCGGTTTCAGAGTCAAACATTCAATTAGTTTTAGTGCGCTCTGAAAAAAAAAAAAAAAAAGAAAAAAAAAAAGTTAGTTTCCGTGAAGTTTAGGAAATTCCTTCTCCCTTTCGGCTTCATAAAAAGTAGGGTCTCTTTTTGACTTGATAAATCGCTCTCTTTCTCTCTCACTCTCCCTCGTTCTGTCACTATCATTCTCTCTTTCACTCTCTCTGGGGTTTTTTATCCACTTATCTCACGTTTTCGATCTTATGCTTCAATGTGTCCGTATCAACAACCCATTTCTTACTCCCAACCCTCCCCATTTTTATAGTCTCATCGCAAAGGGTCGTCCTGTGAATGTGAGTAATTGGTGGGGGGGGGGGGCTCTCGTGCTTAAGAAGATATTTTTTTCCTTTCTTAATTATACTGTGCCATTGTTTTAATCCGTCTGAAGCCTGACGTTTAGTGAATAGAAAAATCGTGCTTTTAACACTTTTCCTTTAGCGCTTGATTTACCGATGAAGCTACAGTCTATGGGATTTGTAAGCCATTATGGTGGGGGTGGGGGTGTTAACGACTTGTATGGGCGCGATGTTGTGTGCAGCAAAACGATATATCCAGTTTTTTCTGGCAAAAGGTCTTGGAAGTGTTGGTATATATCGCTGCAATGGGACGATTTCAGTACATATTCGATCCACCGTGTGTCAATGTATTCTGCAGTGTTTATCTGAATGTATTGTCTCGTTTATTTAAAGCTCTCCTTCCCCCGAATTTTTCATTCATTCCTGGCAGTACATGCTCGATTGATTTCCAAGTTTGAACACATTTTAATAATTCATGGAAATTATTATGTAAGGAAATGGAAGGGACAATCGCTCCCAGATGAGCGTCTTTTCCTTATTTTACAAAATTAAAGACCCGTATTCCCTCGGTAAAACCATCTCGAACCTTGAAGCATTTCTTCTACCTCTAAATTGTATTTCAACCCTCACGTCATTGTCATATTGAAGTTTAAACTTGATCTCAATTGATCCCCCCGCCGACACAACCACCGCGTCCACGCTCCGCTGAAGAGCACTGCATTAAGTGAGGTGAGGTCTAACGCTCTATTGTTGAAAGAGCGGAGAGCGAAGTAAAATTAATTACACGTTCTTTGGAATGATCTTAAAGTTGAAAGACAGCCAAAAAGTAAAAAAGTTTTTGTTGATTTATATCTACCTTTTTCCAGCTGGTCAAACTTTCTTAATTGCTTTTTTCGAAACGAAAAATTAAGAATTTATTTCATAACAAAAATATTTAAAATAAATTCAAATGGGCTTTTAAAAAACTCATAAAATTCTAGAAATAATTTTTGCTTTCATGGGCCTGAGATATTTTTTTTCTTGAAATTACGTCTTTCCCCACGGCCATTATCTCGTTCACTTGTTTTTTTTTAGGTGGTGTTTATTTTAGGAAAAAAGCTGTATCAGGGACTTTTTGAGTGTTTCCGACGAAAGAGATGGGAGAGGGGATTCATTCACGGGGTTTTAACTTAGGAAGGCATTTACATAACGAACATTATTGTAATAGGGAATAAGGGGGAATGCCTAAATCGTTTCGCGTGTATAAAAATAGATATTCGCCCACCCGAATCCATAAAATTTATACACTCGTCTGTATGTGATCGATTTGCAATTATTACGGTATTCCGACATGGGCCACGAATAAATAACTTATTCAGTCCTATTCTTGAATCAACGAATAGAACGGATATTAAAAGACATGACGCGTATGAATATCTGAGAGGGTTGATGTTTCCAAAAATATATCAGGGAACCTTCTCTGCCTTTATAGCAGAATCCCAAGAGGAAGCTTTGGGTGAATGCGTATAAGCCGTTGCTAAATTATTATAATTAATGGTTAACCCCCCCCCCCATCTATTCATCATGAATTATGTGAAATGATGTTAAATTGAATTGTGTGACAAGGCTGTGTCTTATGTCGATCCCTTTCTACAAAACGCTTTGTTCATTTTTCTGTCACGCTTCGGTCGACAAGAGATCATTAGGCGGGATTTGTCTATTACGCTCAATGTCAATTGAACACGACCTGTGGGGTACACCAGTGCATAGTTGGCTGGTCACGGTGGAAGGGGGAAAAGTGAACGTCAAGTGCAGTGGGTCTCGTCGATTTGTTTAGGAGATAAACTTTTATTGGAGAGATTTTTTCCAGCCTCGTGACTTTTATGCGAAAAATCGCCGTTTCACAACTGTTTTTCTTTTATTCGATGATACGTATTTTCCAAAGTAAAACGTTCCGTATTGAAAGGGCGGGGTGGGGCAGAGAGGGCTCGTGCTTCCGGTAACGTCTTTATAGGGCCGACATTCTGATGGTTTCTGGTAATTTGGATTCTCGCCATCAGTGAATTATTATTTGTAAAAATGTCGTGCTTTTTTTACTCACTGAGGGGGGGGGGGGCACGCGCTCTTGACTGCAATCATACAGTTGCATCGCTGTATGTTAGGGCGCCTTATCTCACTCTCAGTCATTTCATTCCCTCTCTCATCCTCTTGGATAGCAGCAGACTGGGTCCAAATGATTTAGCCCCGGGAGTTTTTTTTTTTTTTTTTTTCAAGGAACCTGCGATTCGCCCAATTGGCTTTTCGAGTAGCCAAACCCGCGAAAAAGGTTTTTTTTGACGAGTCAATCCTCCAAAATTGGTTTTGAATGGGCAAACTCTGCAATATTTTGTTTTAAAAAAAAACCATGTCGGCGAAATTGTTCTCTAAAATGAACCAATACCTTGGAAATTGAAGGTGTGGACTCCTTGGAGTTAGCTTTTTTAGGGATCTAACCCTGCGAAATTTGGTTTTTGTAATTACCAAAGTGGCGGAAATACCTTTTTTTCAAGGAGCCAAAGGCCAAATTGGTTATTGAATTAGTCAAACCCGCAAAATTGGGTTTTGTAAGTGCCTAGTAATCGGCTTAGTAACCTAGTAATCGACTTCTAGTTGTTTCTTAGTACGAAATACACGAATATGGCCTTTGTTTTGAGGAGAAATCATTTCCCAGGCATGTTCTCCCAATAGCGGAATGCTATTTTCGGTCTTTCTTACTTTTTTTCTATGCATTCATTGATGTACTCGAAAAACGGGAACATGGAACTATCGTGTGGTCCTCCATATCGACCTCCATCTTGAGAATATGATGTGCTGGGAGCTGCGAAAATCTCTCCGTTGACGAACTCCCTCCCGGCACATTCTATTATCCTGGTCATTGGGAATCAAAACCTTCAAAAAATGACGAATTTCGCCCTTTTTTTTTCTCGCGTGAAAAAAACTGCAAAATGAGTGCCAAATCTGCAAAATTTTTGTTTTAAAGGGGACAAACCCGCGGTATTGATGTTTTAAGTGAAGGCTGAAATGGAGAAGAGCGCTGACGCGCGGCTAAATACTCCCAAAACATGTCCTCAAACCGGAAAATGAACGTTTTTCCATAAGAAGCTTACAATTCGCCCTGGACGTAGTCAAATTAGCCCTGAAATCTCTAATTTCTTGTCAATTATTTTACAAAAACTCACATAGACTTTTTATTTGATAAGGGCACCCTTATGTCCCGGTTCGGGGGCCCAGAGTCACGTCATTCCCCAAATGGTGGTGAGGGGGAAGGTGCCAAATTGTTGGAAAAGCTTTTGTCCGTTTAAAAAGTACTATTCGAGGAAGTTTTCGCTCATTCTGAAAATTAGGGTGACCCGCGTTCGACTTTATTTTGTTGCCTAAATTCACCAAGTACCAGTTTTTGCACTTATCACTCTGCAGTGTTAACTAGAGACCTGAATATAAAAGACACTTTTGAGTGCTTGTATCTACACTGATGGATCGATTCTGTCGTATAAAAGACATCTTTTCACAGAAAAAAGTTCAAGGGTTTTAATTATGTTAGGAACTTCCCTCTTTCTCAATTTTCATCCTGTCGTCCAGTCGAACAACATTTCAAAGTGGAAAAGAGAAAATGATGCGCGTTCAATTTCTAAAAATCTCTCCAAGACTGGAAAAATTGAAGGCAGGCTTCCTACTATGTTCCGAATGACTTTCAACTCTCACCATCTTGTTTTTCTCGAGGTTACGCAGAGAGAAATTGAAGAATTTGAAAAGACGAGCACAAACTAAATGGTCTCGACTTGCCCTCCGGCAATACCGTCTAAAATTTACCGCCTTGTTTGGTGCAATTCGTGTTTATCTCTATTGTTCGCTTTGTGATTGAATTCAAGCGGTAGATTCTGTGCGAGAGAATATTTTATTGACAGGAACGATGAGAAAATATATACTCAATGACGGTCTGTGAAGAGGAGACATTGACAAGATGAGTTTCTGGGGTAGAGGGGGACGTAATTGTTGTTCTAATTACGGCGAGTCAATTTCATTCTTACTTCCTGTTCTACAAGTTAATTGTTCGAGTTGTGATGGTGTGGGATGACACATAAAAACAGTTGTGTTATTTGGATTTCGGGGAAAGAGTCTTTTTTTTTATGACGCGGTTGAATTTGTTTTGACGCTTACTCGTGTCTTAATACAACTTTATTTGAGGGTTGGAACGTTTCTTGGTTCAGTCTATATTGCATTTTCTTTCAACTTGTCTTTTAACTTTTGATTATTTTGCAGTCCAACTTTTTCAATTGTTATTAAACTTTTTCAGTGGGGAACTTGCATGAATGCCCGATTTGGGAGAAAAGTATACCGGTGAATCAGCACTTGGACAGAAGGATATCAACGGTAGTTGCAGCCCGATTGGTGCGTCTGGTGATTTTTAAATGAATTTCAAAGTTCTTAAGGAGGGGATGGATGGTGCGAGGGCCGGTTCAAAATGATTATCCGGAACACAAATGACAGTTTTTCGGCAGAAACTAACTATTCGACCTAGAAACCGTCGAGTTATTGAATCTTAATTTTCGGGCCAATGACCAGGGATGGACAATTTCCAGCCTTTTGAGTTCATTTCTAGTTGAGTTATTTCAAAAAAGAAGGACTAATTACGAATTACCAAATACTTCGCTTTCGCGAGTAATTACGAATAGTGAAATAGTACTTGATCAATTAACAAGTACACGTGACGCATAATCTTTAGTTTCCATTATGTTATCTGTGGCAGGGGCGTAGCCAGCTTTGATCTGAGGGTGGGCAGACAACATCAGATGCACCCCTGCCTATGGCTGGCTTATGTTTTGAAGGAGGGGGGGGGGTAGACACGTGTAAAAATTCACCTCATCCCACCACTGTATACCTACAGCAAAGTTGTGTCTATAGCAAGCAAAACCCCTGTAAAGCTTTAAATCATCGTTTAAAACAAGCCAAACTAACTAAATTTGATATTGACAGAGCCAAAAATGAATTAATTAATGGTTTCTAGTGAACCGAATCTGTGAAACGGGTCATTTTAACGTGGCAACCCCGCGAAATTCAAGTCAAACTTCAAATTTGGAGGTTTATTTTACCCCGAAACAGGATATTTTTTACTCCACAACAGACAATTTTACACCGAAACTGGCGTTTTTTCTCTAATTCTTACGTTTTCCCCAAAACTGGCGACTCTGACTTGAAAACTAACAATTTTACGTAATACTAACGATTTTAACCCAAAAGTTACGATTTTACTCCGAAACAGACGATTGCCCAAGCAGACGCGTTACACCAAAACTGAAGATTTCACTGCAATATTGTTAATTTTAGCATGTCCGAGTACCTCCAAATTATTCTTTGCAACTAACGATTTTATGCAATGAAGTGCCATTACCCCAAAACTGGCGATTTCATCCCGAAACCCCTATTTTTTACTCCAAAAAGGACGATTTTACTCCAAAACTGATGGAATTTAGGCGTTACTTTTCACTCCAAAACGAAATATTTCACTACAAAACTGGCGAAATTTTACCAAAGAGCTTTTGGAAGTTTATAACTGAAAGTTTTACCTGAAAAATGGCGATTTTAGCACACAAATGGCCATTTTAGATTTTTTAGATAGCAAAATCTGAGAAATTGGTTTTCTTGAGTGCCAGGCCTGCGAAAATGATTTTTCTTTTTTTTTTTTAAGGAAAACCCGAGAAATCGTTTTATTTAGAGAGTCAGACCTGCGAAAATCGTTTTATTTTTTCATCACAATCACGATCCAAACGATTGGTTTCAATGTTTTTCATTTTGGTAGAGTGGGGGAAACGGGCAACGCCTCAAACGGAAATTAACTCAAAAAGGGTCTGGAAGCTTTCTCACCCCGATCCCCCCCCCCACTCTCGTGCGTTTGCAAACTAACTGTACAGTTTGAATGTGGTCCGTAACTGGGAATTTATTACCAAAACTTGGAATTTTTCCCTAATAAATCGATCAACAGGCTCAAAGGATTACCGACTAAACCGGCCCGATCGACCGACCTTTGGGACTTTGCTCAATTTACCAATTTAGTAGGGACATTTCAAGTTTTTTGGTCAAAAGGTCATTCTTAGGCATAATTGACAGTTTTTACACATTGAAAGGCTCCACCTATTGACATCTTTCATAAATACAGCAGCGCTCTTCCGAGCTAATATGAACTAACAATCTGGGGTAACATCTGACCGGTGTCACTTGCTTTGTTTTGTTTATTGTGGTAGTGAGAGAGAAAATTATTGAAGTAAATCCAATTGAAAATTGAAGGATACCTCAGGAGGTCGTTTCACTTAGTCGTCACATGAGCGCTGGTGTATTTATGAAAGATGTCAATTGTCAATAGTTTACAGGCGAATGGCGAGGATTTTTTGAATCGGAAATCGGTGAATCGGTTTTTAAAGCGGCAAACCCAATAAATATGGTTTTTATGGACTCGAATAGGCCATATTTCGTTATTAGAAGAGCCAACTATGAGGAATTGAATTTTAGAGTCAAACTCGAAAAATATTGCATTATGTTGAACCAAAATTATTTTTTAAGTAGCCAATTCCGCGAATTTGGGGTTTTATGGTTGGAACTCGTGAAATTTGGGGGTTTTCTCTAGAGAGCCAAGCCAGCAAATCGAGGTTTTCAAGAGGAAAACCAGCCTGCCCCTGTTCCTAACCACAAAAAAAATCCAACCAGAAAAAAGCCCGACCAGCTTTTTTGGGCATCGAATGTGGGCCTATCAAAAGCGTTTGACGCGCTATCGCTCCAATTCTAACTGGCAGGCTCGATTCAAGGGGTAGGTAAAAAAAAACTACTGGAGTCCAGCTATTTGACCGGAATATCTCAGGTAGTTCTGAGTTGAAACAGGTCAGGTGTTCTTCCTCTGTAACATGGAGTACCAAAACTGGGAATCAATGAGGAAGACCAGGAAGCGTCGGCATGGTTGCTAGTACTAACACGGGTAAAGCTTAGGTGGATAGTAGGGATGTATATACAGGACATTACGCCCTTAACGGGCACCTGTCCATCATGGGGGCAGTAGGGGAGCCCGACTGCGATAGATGTGGGGAGGCTGAGGAAACCGCGGAGCGCGTCATGTGCGATGAGATGGCTACGCGGCGGCCAGATACACTATTTTTGGTGACGATAGGATATCCTTCCTCAGCTTCTCAAAGGAGAATGGGACCCGTCTCCTGAGATTGCTGGAAAGGATAAATAGATTTGAGGAGCCGTACTAGGCTCTCCCGAGTCCGGGCCCCAAGTGGGTATGGTGTATGGGCCGAAAGGCTTTTGGCATCTTCGGAGTCGGGAGACCGTCCGAGCCCTCAAAAAAAAAAAAAAAAAAAAAAAAAAGAGTACCGCAAGGCTCTATTGTAGGCCCATTACTTTTTCTGATACGCATTCCAAGGCGCAAAGCCTTCTTATTTCTATAACAAGACAAGTGAGAAGCGCACTCCGAATTATCTGGGAGTTGTCCTCGAAATTCAGTTGGTCACCCGTTGTAGATATGGTAGCCAGGAAACTTGGTGGTCCAACCTTCATCCCAAGAAGGCTAGCTCGGGTTGTCTCTATTTATAAGAGCTGTGATCTGTATTCCAGGGCCGGGGAGCATAATGTGGAGGTAAATATCAAGTTTTTCGCCTTTTGGCCAGATTTTTTAGGCAAAATTGATAGTCTCACAGCTGCAGTAAATCGGGTTATGACAGTATTGGGTTATAAAATCAATAAAATATTAATGCACTCTTTCCCGGCTTAATCGCGAATGCGTGAGTCAAAAATAGTCAATTTGTGGTTGTGCGTTTAGTCAGGTTCTTAGTGGTTACCTTGTAGTTTTTGGCATTACACAAGTGTGACGAGACGAACGGTTCGTCTGCGATCTCCTCAGAGAAGCTGCAGCCAAGGACTGGCTTCGCCCTCGTCCACATCCATCACGGATGGTATGTACGTTATCGGGAGTTGATTTTTTAGGGTTTTCCAGTAGGGCTAAAGTCGTCGATTGACTTTTTCAAGTTCGATTGGTGTCCCTAAGGGCGTTTGTGGCACAATTTTTGTTGGAAATGACCTCGTCAGGGCTCTCCCCCATCCACCCTACATTGCATAACTGATTAGCATAACTTTGTATATCTAAAATGATTGACGTTGAACGCAACAAGAAGGTCTTTAGAAAAAAAGAGGAAGAAGCTAAGATTGTGCGCCCAGAGTGACAGATGAAAGCTTAACGGAAGATTTGACCGAAATGAGGAGGAGGAGAAGCGCAGTAGAATGAACGTGAAGAAGTGTGTCATTAAGGAAGAAAGGAGAATCGATTGAGTGTTGACGTTCGGCTAGCGGTAGAGGAAAGAAGGTTTAAAGGTCTGGAAAGAAGGTAAATAAAAACGGCTGTGGTTGGAAGATTGGAGGGGGGGGGTACGAGGAATAAGTCTTGAAAGTCATTTTGATCTTGATTTGTTCTTGAGGAGGGAAAAGTGGAAAAGAGGGAAAGAAAATGTATTGATGGGTACGGTGGCGGGCCCTTTCTGAGGATTCTGTCAGCTTTAATAACCTTCACGCCTCTTTCTTGTTTATACAAGCTTACGTAGCATGAAGTTTCCTGAAACTTGCCTTAAAAAACTACGTAACTATATAGGTTGTTGTTTTGGAGCTTACTCTTAGAGCCTATTCTCTTGTTTTGCCCTTCCTTATTCCCCTCAGCCCCAGAACTTCTCCCTGGCTCTCGGGCGGTATACGAGAGGTTGTTTTAGGGTGAAGTTGATCCAGGCCTAATAGGCTCTTCGAAAAACTTACGGTACTTCTCGAATTTCGGGCTGGATGATAGTCAAAATCGAGTGATCTTATGGTAGTGTGAGGCCGAAACAGATACTGATCTAGATCATGCTTCGCAAGCGTAGCGATGAAGGTTCCCTTCCCCTTCCCTGTACTGTACAGTAGAACAAACGTCTATACCGTCACTTGTCTCAGACGCGCACAATTTGTTCTGTTTGAAACTACCCGCTTCTCATATTTTTCCTACAATGAGTAAACAGTATGTATTTGTATAGGTTGCTAACACTTACACCGAACCATTGTTATCGTTCGGAACATGTAAAAACTTAATTGGCGCCAGTAGCAAGTAGTGTCCCTCCCTTCCCTCTTTCTCTTTTGGCTCTGCCAATCAGGCGGACCTTGTCCGGCCCTTCATTTTTTTTTTTTTTTTGCATTAAAAAAAAAAATCGTTCATACCGGTGTTAATTTGGACAAGCTATGTGATTGAGGGATCCTCCCGCACATAACGACCTGTGCGGAGTGGGCGACAGTAATTGTCAATCTTTTTTTTTTTTTACCGTTCGTCTGTGTTATAATAGCGTTATGATTCTGACGTGTCCAAACGAATCATAGATTTTTTTTGTGACTATAATTACACGTAAATTTGCAGCGTGTTGGATTGGATGGTGACTCCAAAATTTCTTGAGCCCTAAACTCTTGCCAAACAGAGCGTTATCCAACTTTGACTTGAAAATAACGCCCGGGGGAACTATAGGAGTGAATGTCTCATTTTTCAAATGGGAAAGTTCAGCCTTCCACCACTCTACTTTTTAACAAATAAAAGGACTTGAGGTTTTGAGCCACTAAGACGATTGATAGGGTGTCTAACAGTGACATTTCTAATGATTTATGCTCAATTCTTTTGTGATGCTAATCATATTAATAAAGGGAACTCATTGTATTAGAGATATGTGGTTGAACTTTTGAACTGGAAGAGATTTAACGCGTTCATTGAGTATTTGTATCCATTTGAATACTTATTAACGCGTGCGTAAGAATTTATTTAGTTTCAAAATAAAATTAGGAAAGCCGCCGTACCACCATTTTCCGTTCGCAATCAACTCTCCTTATGTTTACACGTCATGTTTACAAAGCTACTCTCTCTCTCTCTCTCTTGAAACCGAATCCTTTACGTGAAGAAGGGTGGGTGGGTGGTGGCTCGGTCTTGAAATCGTAACCACCTGTGAAAGTATTAATCTTACTTCCCGTTTCAAAGATGTGTAATATAATTCTTGAGTTCAACGACAACGCAAAATTGAAACAACGACATCTCTAAAGACTCTATATCTGGAAGCATTTCGTCCTTCACTTGGAAAGGAAGCCCCCCCCCCCTCAACTAAACGAACTACTACTAAACTTTAACAACTAATTCCCGAATCAACTTCCTCTCAGGGGCGATTTTATGCCGGAGTGACGGGGGTAGTGGTCAACTTTCTTCTCATGCCCCCCCCCCCACGTATCCTCTTCGCTTAATTTTCTTATTTAAAAAAAACTCAGTAGCACAATAGCCCGAAAGCCCAACATCTCTGGTTCCCAAAAACCGGATCTTTTATTGAAGTGTCTGAGATCTTCTCAAGACTCTGGGTTAATGTAGCATTATTCGAACTAAAAACAAAAAATAGATTAAATAAAAAAGAGAACAAAATCTGGGAAGTCGTTCCTAGAACCCAGAACATTTTGCCGAGAACCCCGACCCGACGAGACTAGCGCTGCGCTGCGTGGGCGAGATCTTGACTCCGTATCTGATCAAAAACGAAACACGCGCGCCTCGCTCATTCAAAAATTAAATACCGCAATTGAGGCTGTTTTAAACAAAAATTTTGCTTTTTCAAATCCATTTTTTTTATTCGGCTCGTTCAAATCCAAAGTCTAGGGATTTTTTTCTGTCAAAAACAAAATTTCGAGGGTTTACGTCTGTCAACACCCAATTTTACGGTCATTTGCTCTTTCAAAACCAAATTTATTGGATTTGGCTCCTGCAAAACCCAATTTCGGCGATTCACGGTTGATGAGGAACCATATTTCATGGCTTATGCTGATTCCATTATTTTGGTCAGTACGAATAGACAAATGGCTCGTTTGAAAACCAAATATCGTGACTTCGGCCCTTTTGGAAACCACAATGTCACCGAAGAAATGTGGTTCGATCTATTTGAGTTTAGAACGGTCTGTGATCTGAACATTTTGTCGTTCGAACACTGTGTGGATTGAGCACTTTGTAGTTCAATGCTTTTGTGGATAGGTCCACAACATTATTGAACCGCAAAATGCTCAATCCACACAACCAGTCGTAACAGGTGGTTCACGCGTCTTGAGTGTTTAGACGAATTCGTGGTTAGAACTTTTTGTGGTTCATGCAATGTATGGCTCCAGTAGCGTAGCGGCGAGAGGGGCCGATCGTCCTAGGGTACCGTTCAGAGGGGGCCCCCTAAAAGGTTGAAGATGAAAAACAGGGACTCTTAGGTTTTAAAGCGTTGATTTGTGACTAACATTAAGAGTAAGTGCTCATTTACCACTATAGAACTATAAAAAAAAAAAAACCAATTTTGTGGTGTCTGAATCTGAAGGAAACTTCGCGGCTAGAAAATACACCTTTATTTAAATTTAGAGAAAATAGGTCCTTAATTGACGTCTAAAATTGGGTAGACGCGCTAATCACGTAGGAAGTAAGCGGCAAAAAGTTACGAAAAAGAGTTTTCGCGACTAAATAGCGAAAATGCGCTATTTCATGTCAAGTTGCGGAAAAAATCACACATTGGCGGCTAAAAATTGAGAAAAAGCAATGAATAATCGCTCAGCACGCCCAGGTAATAATGAGAAAACGCCAACTCATGGTACTCGAGGCAACTTCGCAACTAAATTGAGAAAAACTCGTAATTCGTGGCAAACCGCTAATACGTGGCCGACACTGAGAAAAATCACAAAATTCCCGGATTACATTGAGTTAAAGCGCTCAATCGCAGTTAAACTTGAGAAGGAGCGCTAATTCCTAATCAATTTGACACAATCCGTGGATTCGCGGCTACAATTGAAATAATTCGTGACTAAAATTGACCCAAGCTCACAAGCGCTTGTGCGCGGCAAAAATTGAAGAAAAGCCAAAATACGTGCGGCTAAAATTGAGAAAACCGCCATTTCCCGTTTAAAATTGACATAAATCGCTAATTCGCATCATTACACTTGAGAAAAAGCTCTAATTCACGGCACACTATTTCGCATGGCTAAGAAGTGGAAAAGTGTTGATAGCTTGCACCTATAATTGACGAAAGCCGCTCATTCGCGAGTCTAATTGAGAAAACCCGCTGATACGCGGCTAAAACGGAGAAAACCCACTGATTCGCGGCTAAATCAGTGATAAAGCGCCGATTCACTGTTTTAAAAAAAAGCGTTGAATCACGGCAAAAAATCGCGCGCGCGGTGGATCGCGAGACGCGAAAAAATAGCCGTGAAATTGAGACTTTCGCGGAATATAATCATCCACGAAATTGCGAGCTCTGTCAGGGAGTTTCAAGATTGAACTTTTACCCAAAAATAAAATGCTTTGATGGAACTGTAAGTTTGGAAGGATGAAAAAACAGCTGCGAAATGGCCAGTTTTGGAGTATAATCAGCCGTAAAATTAAAATTGCGTGCACGGGGTATGAATAGCCGTGACATTGAAATGTTAGGGTGGGGTGGGGGGTTGCAAGTAGCCACAGTGGCGAGGGGGCCGACCCGCCTCAGGATGGAAAAATGACGGGTTTTAGGTTGTTAAGATGTAAAAAAAATCGCTAACTCGTTTTTGAAATTGAGAAAAGTGCTCATTCACACTGAGAAAAATGAGCTGAACCGAAGAGAATTACTTTTGAACCGAACGATTTTTCGGTCAACGGGCTTTTTTGTCGGTTGAGCAGAAGCTGATGATAAGACTGATTTCACACTAACAAATAATTTTCGGGCCAAAAATTATTGTGCAAGATTAGTGAACTGAGTTTCAGGCAATTTCAGCACGAATACTTGGACCAACTGGTCACTTCGAACGAACCACCTTGGTGGTTCGTGTATGGTGGAACGAACCACCATACTTGGACCAACTGGTTCGATCAACTGGTCACTTCGAACGAAATATCAAAGACGTTGCCCGAAGGGTTCGGGCGATGGAACTTTACGACTGATGCTCGGTTTATCTTGACTGTTGAATCGAAGTTAAGTTGAAAAGATTTCAGGACTGAACTCTTCTTCCTCTTCTACGAGACATAATATAGAGCAATATGTATTAGAATGACCCGAAAAACTTCAAGACTTATCGTAGCCGACCTTAACAATATATGGTCTTGAAAAGTGTGTCACAACCGAAAAGCCACTTAATAATTTAAAAATGCGCTAGAGGGCATTTTATCTTTATTTTCTCCGTGAATTATGGTGATTTTTCTCAATTTTAGCCGTGATATTAGCGCTTTTTCCCTAGTTTTATCCGTGAATCAGGGGTTTTTCTCCGATTTGGCTTGCTTTTTTCTTCCTTGAATTAGCAATTATTCTCAATTTGAGCCGTGAACTATCATTTAGCTCTATTATTGGTACTAAATTAGTGGATTTTTTCAGCCGCGGATTAGCCTCTTATCTCTTTTTAAAGGCTGGTTTACATGACCAGCCTGGCTAGTGAGTGAGCCAGTCGACTGGCATCAGTTATTGGAGCCTCTCGATTGGCGCCAGTACCGTTTAGACGATTCAAGTGGGTGAGTTCAAACGATGGATATCATATAAGCACATAACGAACGTAAACTGACCAATATGATGATTGAATGCTGGCCTGGATGATGAAAATGTCGTTTACACGGTATCAGCTGATGGTGCCAGTTCATTTTTGGGTGGTGGGAAAAGCACTATTGCTCGCTGGCTATTCCCGGCGCTAGTCGACTTGGCACGAAACTGGCGCTAGGAGATGTTTACATGGGGCAGTCAACTGGCGCCCTTACTGGCATCGTGTAATCCAGGCTGAATAGTTATATAGTTTTGGTGAAAGAGATCCTAATTTAGGGGGGGGGCGATTGGCACTCTGGCCGATTGGCGTGAACGAGATTTTGTTCGGGATCTTGTTCAAAATCTCGTGCGTTCAAGCTTGATCGCGTGATGGTTTTGAATTTTCGAAATAATTGTTTGTCGGGGGAAATCATTTAAATTTATGATGAAAGAGGTCTAGATAATGTTTTGAAAAAAAAAAAAAAAATGTGTTCATTTTCCTCAAGGGTCTAAAGTGAAGCAATCTTTCTTTCCTGGCTCTGAAAAAGGAACTGGGCTGGTATTACGGGGCGTGGAGGCGGGGGCATTAATGGGAACTAGAGCAAAAAGACGGTGAAGTAGAAAAGTGCTCTGATTTCAATTTAATTCTCCTCCCTTTCCTCAACGCTTTCATGCTTCATTCTTTTGTTTGGGCCTAGGAAAATAAAAAGACAACGCGACATAAACGAGGGAGATTGAGAATAAAAAAAGGAATGACATTTTCTCAGAATTGATCAAGACATAAAAGACGTTGCAAATCGTCCTGCTCCTGTCAATGTGAACTAATTAAAAACATGCCTCTTCCCTGCCCTTGTAAGTTCGTACAGCTTTTCAACATCATGACAAGCTTCAACCAGTTTTTTTTTCACTCAAGCCCAGTTAAGGGCGATACCTATATCCTCTTGCTTTAGCACCCGGACGCAACTTCTCGACCATTATAGGGAGAAATATTTTTAAAGTCTCACTTTCAAAAACCAAGGATGATTCAAGCAAAAGTGTATGAAATAATTTTTGGTAGCGATCCAGAATACGACGCAGTGCCGACATTTGGTTAGGAATAGTGAGAAAAAGGACTAAAATAGATCGCGCTATTTTTCATTTAATTAATTTTGGCCCCACAGCTTGAATTACGTCTCAACTCTCATTCCTTCGTAAGTCCTCTCTCTCTCTCTCTAGAGAGAGAGAGAGAGAGTGAGAGAGAAAAATCCATGAAAGCAACGTCTTCTTCAACCGTGTCACCTTCCTCGCACTTGAGCCTTAAAACTAGGAATGCCTCTCCGTGTCAGTTTAATTGTGTCCCAAATGGTTGAATATTGTTATGACTGCTCGCATTAGTGCTACCTGTCAAATCCCTTCGCTAAACTTTGTCCTCTGCGTATGAACCGAACGAAAAGTGATTTCGGTTTTATGGGTCAGCACGTTGTGGGGCAGTGAGTCGTAATAATTCAACTTCACGATACCTGAAATTGATTCAGACATTTCCCTTTCACAAATTATCTCACCGTGAAATTGCCTGTTAAAAAAAAAAATTGAGTTATACACTGAGGGCGTATTTTGTCGTTATTGGGAATGCAAAGCGTATGAACGAATGGATTTTGTCGTAGCGATATGATTGGGTGGAATGAACCGAGGCGTGAACGCTGGGTGCTCGAACGAAGGTTTATTACTTGCGTTTAGCGATTCCATTTATTTCCGACAAAATTGGGGCGTTATAATGCTTTCTCAAATCCGTTTATTTTCGCTAAGGAGGTTACAGTGTAAAGTGGTTTTGTTGTATTTTGAATAAAACACTCAAATCCCAAGGTGCCCTTTTGACTATAACCTTTGCATAACCTCTGTTAGGTTTTAAACCTTTGTTAACCTATTTGGCTGAAGATATTTACCCAAGGTAACTAAACTTTCTATAGGTGCCGCAGATCTTCGGCCATTACTGTCCTTCACCTACGTCACGAGCAGTCCCAACCGCGCCTTTTTGCTGGACCCAGTACATTATTAATTATTATTGGGTTGTGATTTTTGAGCATTCATAATTAACTTGCTCTGCTGCTGTAGGGTGAGCAATCGGGAGTAAAGGACTGCTGGTGACGTCAGTCCCCACCCCTCCCTCCTGATGGGCAGCGGGAAATCTGCGGCACTTATAGTATAGTTTAGTCACCTTGTATTTACCCGAACTTATATTATTTGTATTTCGCCTGGACAAACAGTCATTTTTTGATAGAATGTTAGTATCCGGTCAATCAATAATATTTTGTAATCATTCATGGGAAAGCGGGGCTGGCCCTCTGGAGCCTAGAGCACTTGTGGAATTACCTCCCCCCCCCCGCCTTTAAACGGACGTAAATAAAGAAGTGTCGGGCAAAATAATTCAGGCTTTTTGAGGAAGAACAATAATTTTAGAAATTATCATCACCATATAGAATCAGTGGTGGTCGGTTGAGTGGCGGGACCGTCTCCTATCACGCAGTTGACTTTTTCCTATCACATTTGACCATGGTTCTCTAGTTACAGCTCCAGTCGTCAACTCCCTCTGACTTTGTGACCGTTAAGCACGGTCTTCACGTACAGTCTTGCATGAGTTGAAGAAAGTTTCACACGAAACTGACAAACTTCCGCGCCCACATGACTCAAGCAATCACCCAGTCTTTCCGAAGTAGCCATGGAGAGAACATTGTTGGACACTGTAATAACAGTTATAACTACAAAATGGCACCAACCACAAAAAACTACTCCAACCATAAAAAAGTTCTCACCATAAATCCAAAAAGCCACAAGAACTGACTATTTGTCAATAAAATGGTAGGTAAATATTCAAAAATTGGCAATTATAGGTCAGAATTTTTGTTGGCGATTAAACGCAGATTGAACCGAACATAATTTCGCACTTTATAGCCAGAAAATTTTACTGGCCCAGCCTATAAAATTACTAGTCTGCTCGATTTCTGTAACCGTCCAGTGCTCCTGACAAAAAACAAAGAACTTCTTCATCCCACGAAATTGATCAGGAAATGATCAATTCAACTTCAAGTTGATGATTGTTCGGTCCCTAAAACCACTCCACTCCACCCCATTGGCAAGCACAGTCAGAGTTGTCTCATTTGTGATCTTAAATTCTGCATGTTCCATTCCCCCCCCCCCAACCTGGTGCCCTGCCTGCTGGGGCTGGTCCCTGGGGCCAAGAAGTTCGACCACTATTTGCTTAACATCCAAATTGCCCAAAAAGGGCCCACTTTATTAAAGTTGGGGGCCCGGTATAACATTGGGCCCCCCTCTTTTACCGAATTTCGCTCACTAAAATAAATTTTATATCAGTCATACTAATTTCACGGGTTTTGCGCCCTAAAACCCACTTTTGCGGGTCTGACTCACTAAAAAAAAAAAAAATCGCTCCGGCAGCTGGCGGTCGGAAAGAGTGCATTTCATTTTGTATATACGGATACCCTAAGCCGTCCCAGAAGTAGTAATGTTGAGACCATGATTTGTTTCGTTAATGTTTGACCCTCCCTCGTACTGTTTGCTGCCGGGTTTGTTTAAGCTAAATTTGATGGGAATCAAAGGCTACTTCAAAATGAAATCATCGTACCGAATACAATGCTTCTGGAATCAACTATCCAGAGGATCCTATTCCAGACATCGAGAAATTAAGACAAAAAATAATCAACGCGTGCAACAGTATCCGTGGTGAATTGCTCGATAAGGTCCACCGGTCGTTGGAAAGACGCGCACAACTTTGTATCCGCTAACAAGAGATGCAATTCGAATTTTTTCTTTAAATTAAAAATTACTTAATCCCTTTTATGTACGAAAACTTCTATGGAAAACTTAATTTTAGAATTTGTAATGAATTTATTGTGTTTTTCTAGGGGGTTACTTTCGGAAAACCCTACAGGATCACCGAAAAGTGGAAATTCGAAAAAATCATTTTCTCAGAACTTTCAATTTTTTCTAGAAATGATTATCTAGAGAAATGATCCGTCTATCACAAAGATGAAGAATAATAAAACATGAGAGTTACAATTATTTGGAGCTACTGTGGTCATTAATGTAATGACTACATGAGGATGCATGTAGCGTTTTTTATGGTATGAATAGAAAAACTCTGGAAAAATTGTGGGTAAAGGGTGGGGATGAACATGTCACTTTAACGATGGTACCGTGCGCCAACTTTTCTCAAAAAAATGTCATCTCGGAAAGCACCTGTTGAGCAGAAATCTGACTTCAAATTATGGGCAACGATGATGAACTTGAACATAATTTTGAGTTCGCAGCTGATTTCCTCAGCGCGTACGTACAAAATCGAATTGAACCACACGAAGTCTAATGGAAAAAAGTCTGTCCTTTCCAATGGTGCTACTTAATTTGACGTGAGAGCACTGGTTGCCAAGCTACGAATGATTTTATCCGTAAAAACGAGGCCCATTACAAAAGTTCTTATTTTCTTAATATCTCGGAAACTATTAGGAATCGGACTATGGTTAATACGGATAATTTTGACACTTTTTGGACGTACATTCACAGGGCAAAATATTGACATCCATTTTTTGAACACCCTGTATATAAGTATATGTGTGTGTGAATTCTGGAGACCACTGAATTCGTGTTTTAGAGGTTCTGAAACATGAAAAAAACATGACATGACCCATGTTTGCCACCATCACGAAGAGACCAATAGTGCATTTTCAGAATGATAAAGACCGGACCGGACCGAAAAATCATAACCTCTGAACCGGACCGAACCGAAAAAAAATGGCTTGGACCGGACCGAAAAGGACCGATTTTATTTTGAGTCTTAGATAAAATATCGCTGGAAAACGTACACGAAATAATAAATTCGAAACGATGTATATAAAAGTAATAATCCTTGGCTCGCAAGCTCTACGTATATATTTTGTGGGCTATGCAGCCCAAAAATGCTTCACATTTAAAAGGAAGAAATTTACTGCACGTTCAAATCCGATCGAAAAGTGGGGGTAACGCCGGCATTGCCCCTAACAGGCTAGTAGAGCTAGTCAAATCGCTGAAAAATAATGGGTGGATTGAATGAAAACTGTTCAGTAGGAAGGGAAAAACTCCGACTATTAATAGATGGACTTTTTTTTAGTTTTTCCCTTCCTACTGAACAGTTTTCATTCATTTTATTATTTTTCAGTGATTAGGCTAAACTGGATTTTGCAGAAAATGGTATTTTGGTACTGAAAGCTTAATTGCCTTTTTTTTTTTTTGTCGGGGGCGCCGGGCTTTGAACCCGGCAGGCGCCTAAGCCTCCCTCGGGCTCCTACGCCATACCCAGATCTAACTGTGCACTTCACACCCGTACTACGCGAGCGTTTCGGTCGGTGAGCGGTTTGTTGAACGCACATCGCCGGGAACGCCCACACGAAGCCGAGTGTGCCGTGTCACAGCTCGCCGCAGCCTTATAGTGTAATGTTAAATCAATTACATTATAGTGTAATGGGCAATGGCTGGATTCGAACCCATGCCCGCTGGCATTGGCTGGCGGGCATTGTATCCATTACACCATCGAGGTGCGCTGCTTAATTACCTATAGGTTGAATTTCAAGATGTGGGAGATTTCTCTTGTTGAGTCATCATTTCGCAGGTTTGGGTCACTTATGGCCCTCTCCCCCCCTCCACACGATGCTCATTCATTGCATCAAATTGTAGCGAACAGGACTGAAACATTTATTTAATAGTGTTTCCATTTGCATAAAATTCTGCAACGAGGCGGTTCAGTTCCACCCGTCTTGTCAATCAACAAATGATTTAATTAAGAGAGGACGGGTGGAAATGTTCTGCTCAAAAGCAGAATTTTGTGGAAATGGGAAACGTTATATTTTTCTTGGATATTTCGGCCAGAATAGAGGGATTTTCCCAGCGTATATACCAGTGGTGGTTCTAGGGTCCAAAAACAGGTGAGGCGATACCCCTTACCCCTTCCCCCCACCCACAACCACTACTACTACTATCTATATGACTGTTATTCGCCATGACCGAATTCGCCCATTGCCCGAAAAATTTACCCACAACGCGTTATGTGCAGTGTGAAATGCTCACAATGCGTCGTGGGTAATTTTATTCGCGTTCTGGGTAATTCATTTTACTCAATAGCCGAAATAAAGGTCAGGGTGTGTCTATTTCGCGTCGTGGGTTTTCCGATTTTACCGACAACGCGTTGTGTGTATTTCGAATTAGCCATATAGCGATTTTAACTCGACTTCTGTGTCTCGCCTGGTTAAACAGTGATACCTTACAGTTTGAGTCTGTTGGGCGTCTCGTGGGAAATGCCATGGAACACGGGGGCATATATCATGCGTGAATAAATAAAGTTTGCCTCTTTGAGTGTATTTTTCTCCCTCGTTCTTTGTTTCGCTACTATCTTTTCTTTTTAATTTCCTTTTTGTTGTACTTTTTTTTATTCAAGCATAATCGTGTTTAATTAGCATTACGTTTCGATTTATGTAATTATACAGCAATAACGCTGTCATGGGAGTTGAGACACATGCGCACAATGCGTTGCCGGTAAATCGAAGTAGCCAGAACGCGTTGTGGGTAAAATCGGAAGACCCACGACGCGAAATAGCCTGTCCTAATCTTTATTTCGGCTATTGAGTAAAATGAGTTACCCAGAACGCGTTATGGGTATTTCATTCCTCTCTCTGTGCGAAAAGAATTACCCACGACGCGTTGTGAGCATTTCACACTGCCCATAACGCATTGTGGGTAAATTTTTCGGGCAATGGGCAAATTCGGCCATGCAGCCGCTAGAGGACATCGGAGGCAAACTTAATTTTTTGTGACCGTACACACTACACTAAACCAAAAAAGGTCATTTTTATTATTAATTTAACCCTTGATTTCTGTTGTTTTTCTTCCTGAGGCAATGCCTACCTTGCCTCAGCTGAAAAACCGCCACTGGCATGTACGCCGCAAAAGTTTGACGTCATCGGTTATCAGATTCGACTCATAACAAACGTGGATATCACTTATCACCATTCAATAATCCATTACCGGTTCATTCCGCCCCGCCCCCAATTTATGAGATTTAACGACATTTATAGTGCGCTAACCAGACGTGTTAAAGAGGTGACGTCTATCTCTCTCAGCCGCAATAGTCGGCCCCTCCCATTTAATGCTCAAGCAAGACCCTTCCCATTCAAGGATGTTGAAGTATGTATTGCACTCGGCTTTGTATATGGATTTATCGCTGCCTGCAGCTCTCCTCTCAAAACGAGAGATTCAAGGGGAACTTGACAGAATGTGGCTTCTTGACTTTTGCGATTGATTGCATTGAAATTAAGTGGAGTGACAACTTCAACATCATTTTCGAGTCGATGAAATGCCGTGATTTAATTTGAACTATTCAGATTAATTGTCAATTGTGAAACAGAGTTAAACTGAATTGGGATCTAATACTGCTGCACACCCACTATGTTCCTTTTAAGCCCGTTGTCACGTATTCAACCCGACAATACGAGCTTGTTAACTGTTGTGAAGCGACTGGATATTCCTCCCCAATTATTTTGAAGACGGAGTTGCATTTATATTCATTCCCCTTTTCTTTTCTCTTTACACCCAACTCAATCGCCCCCTTCCTCGGGAGAGTTTACTACTTAATACGAATTGTTTGTACTTATTGTTAGTTCGGTTCTAGCATTGCCTCCCCAACCTGAATATTAGAGGTTGAGTCCATAACTAACTTGGCAACCCTAAGGCAATCCTCCCTTAAGTTACAGTTAAATTGTTTCAAGAAAATTTGTTGTTTTTTAAATACAGCAGCGACTAAAGAAAGCAGGGTTTAATTATCTGAATTCCGTGTATTATTCGTATCGAGAAAGGCAGAATATTTTTAATATCCTACTGGCCATAATATTTTTGGCTTTTGAAAACTTTCTTTAGATTGTTTTAAAGTAAATACACTTCCTTCACCCCAGATATAGAGAACATGATTCAAATAAACAGGAAGCTCGTGCTTGGCACTATAACGAATTGGATTCCCCTTTCTTCTCTTCGAGAAACTTACAGGAAAGGGAAGGAAGGAAAAACGCCCTGCAGTGATCCCTGCGTCGACAAGGGGCTGTATTGCGCTTTTCAAAAGCGTCTGATCTTCGATATGAGAAAGTGGGCTCCAAAGGAATGTACTGGACGCAGTTCCATCTCATCAATTTCTAACCGTTGGCTGTTTTCCCAAAATTGACGGCAAAAATTAATCTTTGGCCCTGAGATTTATGACTTTTCTTGGACTGATTCGCCCAGTGGCGTAGCAACATGGTGGAGTTGGTGCTCAAATTGATAAAAACGTATCTGCGAACTGCGATTCACCCCAAAAACCTGATTTAATTTCGCATCGTTGACCTATTCAAAAAGCTATTCAGCGACATTGGTGAAGGTGCAATTTCTCGGGTCTGACTCCCTTTAAAAACAAAATTTCGCAGGGTTGACTCACTCAAAACAACTTTCGCGAGATTGGCTCACTCAAAAAAACAATTTCGCGGGTTTGGGCAAGCTGCAGCAAAAACAAAATTGCGCGCTTTTACCAATTCAAAAACCCTTCCTAAAACGGGGAGGAAATGAGCTTTTCATGATGCTTTTGGTTTCGGCTGATTTTCTTGATTCCTGGGCGCCCGTAGTGAGTCGAATAAAGCAAAAACGCCGGAATCAAAATTCAATAATTTGTTGGTTTCATTGAAATCTGTTTTCTATACTTAAATTAAACGCAGTAGATCCTTTTGTCGGAGTAGTTGTTACACCGGCCGACAGTCAATTCAATAGGCTTTCCAAGATTGCAGCGATCCTCTCCCCCACCACTTCGAGTCTCCTCTTTACCGCCTGTGAGGCGTCTATTTTCAGCGATATCTGTGCGACGGGGAGGGGGCAGAGGATCATTCTTTTCATGGAACTTCCAATTACTCAACCCATTCAAAATAGTGAAAAATGGTATTGAATGTTGACCCGATTCACACCCATTAAACACAATTATCGATTCAAATATTAAGAGGTCGCCTTTTAAATCTTCAAGTCGTTAGTCTTGTAGTGACCGCTGTAAACAGCAGCGGCGGAACCAATCAAGGGAGTTGGGCAAGAAGGGTCGTCTCCCACATCAGTGATATCGTGCCTTCACTGGCTTGAAGAATCACAGGCTTACGCCCTCAATAAATCATCCCTCGACACAAACGGCAGCGAATCCTGACTTTCCCGAGTCGAAAAAAAAAGTGGGTAAGAAAAAAGAGAGAAGAAAAGAGATTGAGTGGTTCGAAGAGTTATTAAGCTTAGCTGTGGGAGGGGGTTAAACAATTTTAATATCCATACGTATAAATGATTTTAGGATTTTGGTCTCCGTTTTCCGTTTCCGCAGTTAACGGGGTGAGAATGAATTGTAAGCGATCACTGACACACCGTATACTATATTCGCACCCTCGCTACTGTAGTGTCGTAACTCAAAAACATATTTTTTTCAGTAAACACCAAAAAACAGTTTTTGAAAACTTGGCTGAAAACTGTTTTTTGTGTTGTTTTTTTTAAAATATGTTTTTGAGTTACGACACTATTGTAGCGAGGGTGCAAATTATAAGGATCTAAGTATAGCCCGTCAAGTTAAACGTGGACCTCGCCCTCTTGTGTTCAGCCCCTCTAGCTATTTTTCCTTACCCCCTCAATGGAACTTCGTCTTGATAATAACACTTATCTTTGGTAAACAGTGGGACAACCAATTCTGTAAGGAAAGTAGAGGGAAGAGAAGTTGCAACTAATCGAATGAGAGTGCGCTGGCCGCGGGTTCATATTCTTCTTGACGGGAAAAAACAAGTTTTCAAGACAGTGAACCCCAATTCTTTAGGCGATTTCTTAGGCGACATTTTTGCCCTGTCTCAATCTCGATTCCCAATGGTTTCCTTTTCCCTGTACAGTAAAAAACACCACCATCGAACCATCGTCCTCGAAAAAACAGTACGGAAGCGATACAAAGCCTGAAACCCCCCCCCCCCCCGTTTTGCAGTTAGTTGGTACGCGATTCGATTCGAAATTATTCGCCTACCATTTGGGTAAACACTTCCCCTGCTACAGGACGTAACGCTTATCACCCACAGCCGACGCCGGTGAGAGTCGTCCGGGTTGGACAGTGGCTAGGAGCGGTTATAAATGGGAAAGAAAGAGATAAACAGGAAGAGGGAGAATGAGGGACCATCATATTTTATCTCTTTGTTTCCTTTTGTTCAATCCCATAACCCTCCGGCTTAGTGCTTAACTATCAATAAATAAGGTCAATCTTAACTGTCGGGAGTAAACACAAATTATATCGGTTTCTCATTTTTTTTTTAATATGAAATTAAAGGCAGCTAAAAACAATTTCAGTGTGTCTGGGACGATATGGCTGAATCGTGCTCCTCAAAATTTAAAAGCCTCCGCAGGGGAGAGGGGATTAGTAAGTCGTTTAAACGTTCCGCTGTCGATTTGAATTAGGTATGCCACATTGAAAGGAGAGTGAATCAGGGTAGTGAGACTGGAGAGACCGCAGCGTTTTTTCTCTGTTTGTTTTGCTTCCAATACGTCAGTGGTAGGGGCAAGAGGGGGAGGGGTGATAACGTACTGAAAACAACAACTAGAACCAGCCGGTATATAGATACTAGATACCCGTTGTCACGATGCGTGGGCAGGAGCAGGGTGCCTATTAGCCTTACTTTCGTCAAATTGATCGGGCCACACCCAAACTCCCAAAAAACCAAAATCGGTTCGCCATAAGTACAGACAAGGCGGGATCGCTACCTTCTCTACTTCGTCAATCATTTTTGAGAAATGCAGAAGATATTGATCCTAGCCGCCCCATCACCTATGCTTATGGTGAGAAAGGGGATTGCTTGTTTTTGTTCGTTCTAGTGCAAATGTTTTCGGTTATTAATTGTATAACAATAATTATTAATTATTGTATAACAACCCCACGCCACCATAATGGCAGACAAAACAGATCTTGCTCAGCTCAATTGCCGGGCTGATGAGACTAGAACCGAGTCCCTCGTGCCTGAGGTTGAAACAGTCCTTTAAACTTTATTTATCGTGCTGACGTCACTTTAGCAAACCACATGGCTGTAGCCAGAGAGGGGGGCAGATGCCCTCCCCTAGAACCGAAATCGCAGAATTAGTGGGGCAGCTGCCCCACTCCAGATTCCATCAAAAAGTTAAAATCCAACACTACCGCCACATTTTGTATCTTTAAAACTTTCGCTGGTCTTGCTCAGCAATAGAACCAATTTCTCTCACTGATACATCAATTTCGCGTTTTTTTGTGGTGAAACCCAAATTTCGTGGGGTGGTCTAATTCAAAAAATACTTTTTCATGGCTTTTGCACACTAAAAAACCATTATCGCAGCTCTGACTCACTGCAAAACCAATATCTCAGATTTCGATCAGCCATCAATTTTCCTGATTTTTCTTGCCTTAGAAAACATTTTTCTGGATATGGCTCACTGAAAAACAAATTTCTTGGATTTCGCTCTAAAAATCCAATTTTGCAGATTTTTCTCACTGAAAAAACCCTTTTTCGCGAATCGGTTACACCAAAAAATAAATTTCGCGGATGTTTGTGGGTGGTGAGATATGGTGGGCGGTGGGTGGGTGGTTGTGTTTGACCAACCAATTTCTTGGGGCGGCTTCATTATTCAGAAACCAATTTCGCTGATTTTTCGCACTAAAAACCCATTTTCGCGGGTTTGACTTTTAGTCGCAACTGACTTTAGTTTTACGTGTTGATGAAAAATGATTAAAATTAAATATAAAATTTGTAATGAAGCAGTGGACAACTGTGCTGCCACAGACTCACCAATAAATTAATTTCACGAATTTCGCTCTCAAAAAAAGCATATTTCGTGGATTTTTCTCACAATTAAAAAAAAATCTCGGGTCCTGCTCACAAAACTAATTTTGCGGATTTTACTCATGAAGACACCAACATTTTGGTGTTTTCCCCGTTAAAAAAATCATTTTCGCGAGCTTGCCAAAAACCCTCAATTCGTGGGGTTTGGCTTGACTTGCTTCATGGGGTTGCCTCTTTCAAAAACGTTATAATTAC
Organism: Corythucha ciliata; assembly: GCA_038030265.1. Taxonomy (NCBI): domain Eukaryota; kingdom Metazoa; phylum Arthropoda; class Insecta; order Hemiptera; family Tingidae; genus Corythucha; species Corythucha ciliata. The sequence continues at coordinate 36,614,054 of CM075937.1, read as the reverse complement.
GTGGTATTTACTCAGTTGTAAACCATATTCGAACAATTCTGGCTCACTAAAACGCCCATTTCTCGCTTATAACCATATTCTCAGACAGTTGCAATCTCTTGGCTGGCTCAAACCGTGTTTGTTTAGCTCTCTGTTCCTGGCAGACTTAAGGTGAGAGGGGCATTGCTACCCCCTTCAGTCTCAGTGTAATTCCTATAAGACAAGGGTTGGCCTACGCGCTTGTGACGACGACTGTAACTTGCCAGTTTAGAGGTCAGTGTGAGTTCCTGACTATTAAATATTCGTCTCGAAGATGGAAGGTGCAGTTTCAGGGGCTAAATTACAGCAGTTTACCGTCTCAGGCCAAAAAATTTAAAGTTTAGCTCAAAAAGTACCACTTTCCGGTTTTAGCCGTGGTTAGGCACTATTCCTCACTTTCAGCCGTGAATTGATGTTTTCCCTCAATTTTAGCCACATATTATGAGTAATTTTCCTCATTTCTACATTGAACGAGCACTTTATTTTGTCATTTTTAGCCGTGAAACAAGTGAATGAGCGATGATTTATTCCTCAAGTTTAGACGTGAATCAACGCAATTTCCGTTAGCCGTGAATGGACGTTTTTCCTCAATCTTAGCTGTAAAATGTCATTTTCTGAATTTCACCCGCGAACGAACGCTCCCCTCCTCCTCTGGTTCCACGGCTGGCTGCCCACCCCTAGAACACGTGCTGATGGCTACGCCCCTGGCAAACCATTTTCAACAATTATTGGATACAGAAATTACAGGTGTTTTGCTCAAATACGCTAATTTCGCCTTCCAACGGTTGGCTCTTTCAAAACCCCTGTTTGTGGATCTGACTCCTTCAAATACAATTTACATGGATTTTCATTATTCGAAAATTCCATTTCCTGGGGCTGAATTCTTCATTTGAACACATTGCTCGTGGCTTTTCTCTCCTTTAAAAATCATTATTTTGTGGGTTTGGCTATTTCAAAATATTAATTTCATGGTTTTGACAAAAGTGTCTCAAATTTGTAAATAAGTTGGGTGTAACGCCAAAAGGATTATTTTGCAATGATTTTTATTCCAAGCCTCGGTTCTCCAGCGGGTGGGGTGGGTGGGGGGCGATTCACCATTTTCCTACTCTTAAACACCTAAATTATGGGCATATTTCTGCGCCTATTTTGGATTTTGTGGTCTCATTTCGATCTCCGGAATAATCTGTACAGGTGCGCAAACGTTTTTTCGCTTGTACAAAGAATTCGAAGGAGAGCATAAATTCCCATGGTCAAAGTTTCAATCAGATCGAAGTTATTTCAAGGACGAAATTCAAATAAGTAGTAAGAACTTAAGTGCCTGTAAACTTTTTGACCTTTTGTGGGGGGGGGGGGTCTGCTCCGTGTCAATCCCGCCTAATTTATGTTATTACGTATATCCACTTTTCAAATTGCTTCCCTTGTGTGGTTTTAAAACTTATTTGAACTTTGAATGAGGAAATTCACGCTCTTCCTTCGACTTGGAAAAAGTAAAAGTTCGGTCGAAAATCGAAAAAGACCTCTCTTTCTCTCTCTATTTTCTTCAACATTTCCTTGTATTTCGAGAGATAGCCACGGTCTATTTAAACTTTCTGTGAGTAATCTCGTCTCCTCTTCCGCAGTTTGTGCCAAGTTATATCATGTTTTAATCATTCCCGATCCAATTAATAATTCAAACCTATCTCCTCCAAGTCATGTTCTACCGAATTGTAGAGGGGAGAGGGTGAGATTTTGATATCCTTCGAGGAGAGTGTTTATAATCAACGTGCGGTTTTCCTGGCGCTCATTCGCTGTATTTCCCACGTTCTAACTGACTTCCGCACCGTCTTCCTTCGTTTTTTCGAGCTACCGACCGTCTTAATTTCCGCCAAGTTTGTTGGAAAACTTGAAGCGGCCCATTTTTATTGCGCAATTTCTGAATTCTTGCAATACAAATTATTGAAAGTGTTTTTGATATGGAAAGGTTGTGCAAGAGATGAATTGAATCCTGTCATTTAACAAGAAAAAAATATTTATTGAACAATAATGGGAAACTCATTTGCACATTCTACATCAAATACGTAACTTATGTTTTGAAACCTTGAAACCGAGTTCCCAAGACATTTTTGTGAGCTGGTAGATTGAACACGTTTTTTTATTCTTATTTTGTTGCTTCGTACGCATTGAAAAACTTAAAATCGAGATGTTAACTTAAAGCACGACTCCACGGTCGTGCAGGTTGTTGCCTATCTTGTTGTGCATGTTTTCTCAGTATAAAATTGTGAACGGAGCCGATGCTTTAACGAGACACCCATTATATCCAACCTTTAACGGGGGCGTTGAAATACATTACCCTATCACGCTAATGGAAATTGTATCTATTTCGTTGATGAGTTCCTCCTCTTTCGCTATTGCGCCTTTAAATTGGTTTTCCGAACTCTGGCAGATTTTATAATGTGTAATTTGTATGTTCAAGACCACACTCTACCCTTCTCTTCATCATTCACCCCTTTTATCAATTTTCGTGATACGTGAGTCCCGGTGTTTCCATGTCCCTAGCTAAAGCGTAGCATTAAATTTGCTTTCCTCTTTCACAATAACAACAACAAAAAACAAATGTTTTAGAAGTCTTAACACGTTCTTTTATTGGAACGAAATATGGTAGTTTGGATAGGAGAGGGATTCTCACGCCTGTTGTTGAAAAAATGTATTGTCTTATAAAACTAATAACGCACTTCTTGAACATAATTTCATGTATCTTAAAAGAACGAGATACTCTTCCTTTTGATGAATAATTGAATATTGTGGAGGGAGGGGGGGGCTACTTAGGCTGGCAGGGATTGATCCTGCGCTTCAAACTGCGTGATGAGAGAGCTGTTGTGAGCTGGATGAGTTAAACAGATTAGCGATTAGGGATGTGGTGTAGTAAACGTAAACTTGAGTAACTTTTTTCGTGTTTTTTTTTTTTTTCGTGAACGAGGTTGAATCCCCCTCCTCGTATATTTCGCCAACGTATACATATATGTACACAGATAAAATTGAATCCGACTTTGATCAATGAACCTTAAAATGTTCACACCTTTGAAATACAGTTCCGCATCCGCCTCACTGCATCGTTCCTTTTATGATACCTTACTCACTCTAATTCTAGCTCGAGGGCTCGGCTTTGTTAGTAGAAAACGTAGTGAAATGTACCCCCCCCCCACCCGACCACCTTCTTTAAAGGCCGGGGCAGGCGGCCTTTTCACGCGATGCTGAATTCATTCAAATGATCAACGACACGGACTACTGGGCTCCTTCTTCAGATGTGTTTGGGAGAACCGAGAGAAAAAACTGTATCATTCGGGAACGTTTACGATCGGTAAGATGGAGTGTATCAAATAACATTACATACAGAAAAAAAGAGAGACGTTCACGTCGCGTAAAGATTACTTTATTACGGGACGGTTTCAGCTGCTGCCAGCCATCTTCAAACATTATATAACATAAAACAATAAATAATTAGCTAAAAGCCATACCCCTTCAAAAAACAAAGGCAAGGCTTCCGGAACCGTGAACCAATAACAAAAAAATCACAAAAAATCAATGTATGAAACCGTCGTCGCACCTCCGGCCTACAAACTCTTGGTCAGCAAATAACATTACGTTTACCCTACTTTAGGTTGTGTTTTTAAGCTCTGAAGCAGTGTGTTGATGAGGTGGGGGGGGGGCGTCAGAGGGTTGTAAGTGACATGTGACGCACGTTTTATCGTAAAATGATAGAAAATATAGTGTCAAGCTGCCCAGACGAGAAAGTCATTAATCATTTACTGCGGGGTCAAGCCAACATAACTCCTATGTGTTTGCAGTGGGGCGTAGTCGTGAAAATTGAAAAGCCTCACGAAGGATAGGAAGAAAAGTTGTTTAATCCGAACAAGAGTTCCTTAGTCTGAGCTGTCTGCTCCGTGCCGTCATAAAAAATGCAATCCGTTCGTATCAGAAGCGAATATTTTCATAATTAAATTCAATATTGTTAATTTCTATCGACCTCGTTCGATTTTACGTGCCTATTTCAAACTTAATGTATTCGCAACAGATAAAAGTTTGTTTTAACAGACTTATAAAATGCATTTCGTCCGTCAATTTATTATGAAGGTGGCAGTATTTCAAGTTTGTCTCTAAAAACAAGTTTTAACTGGCTCACACAGTTCAGGACGATCTTAAAAACATCGTCCAAAGTTATTCTCAACAGGACACGACTGTAAAAAACTTTATTTTTGAATAAAGTATAGCTCGGGTCACTTTGTGAAATTGCCTCGCAAAACTCTCGTGCGACAAGTTCCAAACACTCTTTCCCAGAGGCGTAGGCTTACGTGGAGGGGGGGGGGCTAACTGTCATTCGCCTACAGGTGCGGATAGCCGCCCCTTGCAATTCCCCACTAAGTTTTAGCGCTTCGCCTACTGTGGCTTATTTATACCCAAAAATGTTGCTCACACGTTTTGTGTGAGTAAGGTCAAATTGACTCGTAGCCAGTTTGTAGGGGGGGGGGGGATTGAGTGTCAAGGAGAAAATAAAGCACAAAACCGAGTTTCTGGAAAGGAAAATTTAATTATCTTGTGCAGATCCAGTCAGCCAGCGATTTCACCCACTGAAGAAGTCCCCACAAGCCATCAGCTCACACCTTCTCACTCGAAAAACCTGGAAATTCGACCTCAGAATCAATAACAAACGACCTACAGATTGGTGGTTCTGACTCACAGTCGAATTCAAAACTAATATCGTGAATTAAAAAGTCAAATTTCAAGGTTTTTGCTGTTTCAAGTACCGATATCCGAAAAATAAGGCCCGTGTGCCAAGTCGTTCCTTGAATTTTCCTCAACCTCAAAGCTCCCTCCCAAACTGGAAAAATTATAAAATAACAAGTGATTCTACAGTTTGCGAGGAAGGTTGGAGTTGAGGAGATCTCGAGGAACGACTTAGCATACGAGCCTATTTCGCGATTCTGGCACTTACAAAACCTCATTTCGCGGGGTTGGATGCTTCAAAAACTAATTTGGCTCTAAAGCTGCGTTTGCATTTGAGAGTTTCTTGCTCTCGAGAGCTTGACTCGCCAGTCGAAACGGGCCAGAGAGTTCTCGGGAGAGAGCACCTGGCACACTCAGAGAGTTCAACTCTCGAGATTTACTTTCACGTGTAATAGCACCATAAAAACCCGAGTTTCGTGGATTGTGTAACAAGTTTCGCCCCTTTCAATGGCCAAATAGACGGATTGACTTCATTCAGAAACCCCAATTTCGCGGAGTTTCACTCTTTGAAAACCGAATGTCGTGGATTTGCAGGGTTACCAACTCAAAATCCGACGGGACAAAAAGAAAAAAAGCGGGTCACTTGACTTATTGAGAGATGATACTTCATGACTCAACCTGATGTCGCCACGTAGGGCACTCGCGAAGGACGTCCTTGAGGTCGATCCCAAAATATGCTCTAACCATCGAATGCTTCAACCACAATAAGACCGAGCCACAAACAGCTCTAGCAGTTTACAGCTAATTAGCTATTTTCGTGCTCCTGGTGGTAGTGTGAGGTTGAGGGTGTTTGCGAATGATCGCACACATGTCGGTGAACAGCCAGTTTATGGTGTGAAATTACCAGTTTTGGGGCTGGGTACATTTTTGGGGGATTTAACGCATTCCTCGTTACTCTCGAAGCCAACCCGTAGACCCGGGGCCTTATTCCGAACGGTCGGGAAGAAAATGCCGCAAGAGGGATCCAGGGACGCCGTATAAGAAATAACATTATCCCTCCGTTGTAACCGCACTCGCGGCATTTTTTCCCGATATACCTCTGAATACGGTCTCTGGGGGTCAACCATGAGCTAGCGTTAAAAAGTAACGAAAGCGGTAACTAAGGACGCTTTATCACAAATAATGTTATAACGCCGTAGATACCGCGTTTTGACGGTATTTTTACGCTAGCTCATGGTTGACCCCCAGACCGTTCGTAATACGGCCCCTGGGACTCGAACCCGTATCCGAGCGTTGCCCCGAAGGAGAGGGGGCTTGAGCCCCTCCCTAGATCCGCACCTGATACATACCAGTATTATTCCGAGCGTGCGATGTGGTCTCAAGCCATACAGAATTATAAGTGTTTAATTTCGTAGACTTTGTACTTCCAATGTTACCCGAATCATCTCAGAGAATTTCACAAAACTGGGTCCATTCTGAGGCAACCCTGTGTCAGTTTTTGACAAATAGCGACCCTTATTTCATTGAAAATTCAATGTCGGGGGGGGGGGGATTGAGTGTCAAGGAGAAAATAAAGCACAAAACCGAGTTTCTGGAAAGGAAAATTTAATTATCTTGTGCAGATCCAGTCAGCCAGCGATTTCACCCACTGAAGAAGTCCCCACAAGCCATCAGCTCACACCTTCTCACTCGAAAAACCTGGAAATTCGACCTCAGAATCAATAACAAACGACCTACAGATTGGTGGTTCTGACTCACAGTCGAATTCAAAACTAATATCGTGAATTAAAAAGTCAAATTTCAAGGTTTTTGCTGTTTCAAGTACCGATATCCGAAAAATAAGGCCCGTGTGCCAAGTCGTTCCTTGAATTTTCCTCAACCTCAAAGCTCCCTCCCAAACTGGAAAAATTATAAAATAACAAGTGATTCTACAGTTTGCGAGGAAGGTTGGAGTTGAGGAGATCTCGAGGAACGACTTAGCATACGAGCCTATTTCGCGATTCTGGCACTTACAAAACCTCATTTCGCGGGGTTGGATGCTTCAAAAACTAATTTGGCTCTAAAGCTGCGTTTGCATTTGAGAGTTTCTTGCTCTCGAGAGCTTGACTCGCCAGTCGAAACGGGCCAGAGAGTTCTCGGGAGAGAGCACCTGGCACACTCAGAGAGTTCAACTCTCGAGATTTACTTTCACGTGTAATAGCACCATAAAAACCCGAGTTTCGTGGATTGTGTAACAAGTTTCGCCCCTTTCAATGGCCAAATAGACGGATTGACTTCATTCAGGAACCCCAATTTCGCGGAGTTTCACTCTTTGAAAACCGAATGTCGTGGATTTGCAGGGTTACCAACTCAAAATCCGACGGGACAAAAAGAAAAAAAGCGGGACACTTGACTTACTGAGAGATGATACTTCATGACTCAACCTAGGGCACTCGCGAAGGACGTCCTTGAGGTCGATCCCAAAATATGCTCTAACCATCGAATGCTTCAACCACATTAAGACCGAGCCACAAACAGCTCTAACAGTTTACAGCTAATTAGCTATTTTCGTGCTAGGTTAGCTCGATTAGCTCGTGTGAGGTTGAGGGTGTTTGCGAATGATCGCACACATGTCGGTGAACAGCCAGTTTATGGTGTGAAATTACCAGTTTTGGGGCTGGGTACATTTTTGGGGGGATTTAACGCATTCCTCGTTACTCTCGAAGCCAACCCGTAGACCCGGGGCCTTATTCCGAACGGTCGGGAAGAAAATGCCGCAAGAGGGATCCAGGGACGCCGTATAAGAAATAACATTATCCCTCCGTTGTAACCGCACTCGCGGCATTTTTTCCCGATATACCTCTGAATACGGTCTCTGGGGGTCAACCATGAGCTAGCGTTAAAAAGTAACGAAAGCGGTAACTAAGGACGCTTTATCACAAATAATGTTATAACGCCGTAGATACCGCGTTTTGACGGTATTTTTACGCTAGCTCATGGTTGACCCCCAGACCGTTCGTAATACGGCCCCTGGGACTCGAACCCGTATCCGAGCGTTGCCCCGAAGGAGAGGGGGCTTGAGCCCCTCCCTAGATCCGCACCTGATACATACCAGTATTATTCCGAGCGTGCGATGTGGTCTCAAGCCATACAGAATTATAAGTGTTTAATTTCGTAGACTTTGTACTTCCAATGTTACCCGAATCATCTCAGAGAATTTCACAAAACTGGGTCCATTCTGAGGCAACCCTGTGTCAGTTTTTGACAAATAGCGACCCTTATTTCATTGAAAATTCAATGTCGGGGGGGGGGGGGATGAATTGACGATTTCCATCTTACATCTTCTCCACTGTAGCAGCCCATCCCTGAAATCAAGAGCTGGCTACGCCCCTTGTACCAACCCCACAAAAAAGACAGAAACCCCCGTGACCGAAATTCACTATATTGACTTCGCTACGCCCATGCATTTTGGCATGGGTGATCTTCCTTTGGAAAAAAAAATATATCGCAGATTTGTTGTTTTGCCAAGAAACTTGCCTTTCAGCCCCAGAAACGCAATATTTCTAGGTGTCTGTAACCCTCAGATTTGCACTAAATTGAGCATATTAGAATGGGGAAAAATGGGGAGGTCGTCCACTCCCGATTCTATTACTTCCCTACTCTTTCCCCTTCCAGTGGCTTTTCAAGAACAATTATTGTGTTGCTGAACTCTTCCTAAACTGTCTTCTATTGTAATAAAACTGAAGGCAGGCACAAGCTATTCAGGCCCTTTCAAGCTTCATTTTAGAACTCATCCAAACGCGAGCTCATTTTAAATGAAAGGTTCTGTCGAGGGTTTGAGTGATTCTCGTTAGTCAGTGGTTTACTAAGGTCACTGATTTACTGAAGTGATTTTTCGCCAGCCCAAATGTTGCCTTTCAAGCGCGCTGTAATAATTAAAATTGCTTTCCACTATATTACCAACTCCCTTTCCCGGGATGTGGTTCTGAAACAAACAGCCGCCTGTCTCTCATGCTACATCATCGTTCTATTTTCATTCTTCCTAACATGGAATACTCCCTATACAAAGGCCAAGGTCGGGGCAGCCCTTCTTCCCATGGCTATTTAATTATAGTCACTCCACCCTCCATGTTGATTAATGCAATTAGGTTTCTTGCTACAGTTAAATAGCTTATTCTAGTCTATTAGGAGGAACTTCGACTATACGAAGCCGTACGCGAACTTATTTCATCAGTCCCTCTCCTCTGGCTGGAGACGAGCGGTCGCGAACAAACTACAAAAGAACAACTCTCCCCTTTTTTTTTTTTTTTTTTTTTTCAGAGGACGAATAAATTGTGTTCTCCTTTGTTAAACGTGATATTGGGTTGAAGGAAACTTCTACGAACAGACCTTAAATTTGACTTGTTAATAGGGCGGTAATTAAAGTGAAGTTGAAATATGGGTGAGGGTGGGAAGGTTCGTAAGTAGATTTCGCCAGTAGCGTTTTCAGATAAATCTGTGAAATGCTTAAAAAGTTGTATTGATGGGGTGGAAAGGGGGGGGATACATTTCTTAAAATTTCCTTCTTTCTTCTCTGGGCGTTCCAGAAGTAATTTATGGAAATAACCCTCTTAAATAGAACACAGTGTTTTAGTAGACAGAAACGTTTTGCATTTTAGATTGCCCTGCGTATGGTTGTTGAGGCGAGGGTGTATTCTTTACCTCCTTCTCCATTTAAACGTATTTTCATCGGAATCGATTTCTTTTCTTCAATTGTCGCCTATTGTATACGTTTGTATCTTATAAATTACAGTTCCAAGATATATCCTTCTACAGGTTTCAATTATTGGCGTGCAAGAAATATTCCGTGGTGAAAAACATTCTGAGCGCCCTCGCCCCTTTATTTCCCCCTTCCCCTTCACCGTCTACCAATGCCCTCTTTGAACTAAATAATTCAATCTTTTTCACTCTGAACAGAAAAAAAAAGTTCGGAACAAACTCTTTTCGCTTAAAACTCTCTCTTGACTATAGTACTACCTATACATAGCGATTTATTGAATTTCAAACTATACATGACCAATTTCTAATACGTTCCTTGTTTTCAACAGGAGCAAGCTGCTCAAGATGCCAAGCAACAAGTGACCTCACCCGAGGACACAGAAGATTTGTCGCCTCTTCCCAGTTCTGTACAACAGTCGTCGAGGCGACGGGGTGGCATCTCGGCTGAGCCAGTGACTGAGGAGGATGCTACGAGTTATGTCAAAAAGGTGAGTCGATTATAAGGTTGAGTTATTGATGTGGTGGTGACGGGTGATGGTGAGGGTGAAGGGGGGTCCGATTGTGTGTCGGATTAGCAGTCGATACCCTACCGAGAGAATTGGCTTGAAAGGTAATAAAAGACTCCTTTAGGAGGTGGTGGCAGAGGAGGGTTTGTTTAGTGAAAAGAAGGAGTGGCGTGAACAGGCTTTTATTCTGTTAAGGCTATATGACGCATAATGTGGAAGAGCGGGGAGTTTGCTTTTTGAAACAAAGTGAGGAGAAAATAGGGGAATAACGTTATTTCTGTTCAAAGGGTGATCACCCTGTGAGCCTATCTCTCTTCAAACCGGCACAAAATATATATACAAATTCTTATATACAAAATCGATTTTGAAAGAAATAAGTAGAAATCAGGATTGTTCACACGTGAGTCACGATTAATCAAAACAGGAAAAAGTACTTTCAGAAGACTGTCTGAGGGTATTTTCTAAAATGGGCATGTATGAAACCCTTAAACGACACGGTCCATTGGATGCCCAAGGTTCATTGCAGACCAGTGCACCCCAAAAGCTCTGAATTTCCGTCATTTTTGCTTCAGCTTTCGCCCTGGCAAACCGCCAATTTTCATCCCCGAAACTTATTTTTCGGCCACCGAAACGTTTTCTACGTGTGACTTACTGACTCTTACACCTCAATTGACTATACTTTTCTACAAATACTCACTGCTTGACTGAAACTTATAAATTGGGTAAGAAAAATTGAAACAATTTCGTGGATTTGGTTAATTCATAATCAAATTTCGTAGCGCTGATTTCAGGCGCATCGAACAGTTTCGTGAGTCATTGTCGTTTTTCCCTCCTTTGGACCTCTGAGCCCAGGGAACTATGGGGTCCACTCTGGCCAATTCTAACGCGAGAGTGCCAGGCCTGTTTTGGCCAGTCTTAAAGCGCGCGTAGCCCTAGGGTTGCCAGATTTACAGTTTTTATTGTAGATCTACAGTTTTTAGTGTTGATCTACAGTTGGGGATCTACAGTATTTTCGTGAGCTTCTATTTATTTTTCATTTTTCCCACCAATAAGTGAAAAAGTTCCCATGAACTGCCCTTATTTGAAAATTTGGCGAATATTTCACTCTGCAATGGAGTGGGGAGGAGGAATGGTAAAACTTTCTCCCTTGTAAAACTTACAAGTTCGTGAAAAGTGCTCTTTCGCGCCAAGTGTGTTATTTTGTAGCCGACTACAGTTCAATTGGCAAAGGCGTAGCCAGGAGAGACCAAGAGCGAACAGATGTCCAAGGCCCATCCTTCTTCAACTCGCCTTTGTTCGAAAACCAGCTACAGCTACAATCCGAAACCTTCAATTTGCCCCTTCAAACTGGTTGATAAGAATTGAAGCTGAACATTTTGTTCTTTAAAAAATAATACGTAATAATAATCTTGAAATTTCGCCCGAAAAATATATTTTTCATATAAGAAATGTTCATTTTTTTATGATAATTCACGGCTAAAATTGATGAAAATGTCAATTCGTGGTTTCAAGAGCGAATTCTTGGCTAGAAGTGGAAAAAATGAAAATGGATTTTAAGTGAGCCAGACCAGCGTAACTGGTTTTTTAGTGTCCAAAATCCGCGAAATTGGGTTTTTAGAGGGCGAGAGAAATTGGCTTTTTAAGTGAGCTAGACCTGCAAAATCGATCTTTTAGTGTGAAAATCCGCAAAAAAGATTTTTTTATTGGACTCAGAACCACAACAAAGCTCACCACAGTAAAGTACAACCCTCAAAAAGCTCCAATCAAAATAAAATGCAACCATAGTAAAGCTCGAAACACAGCAAAACCCCGACCACAACGTCCAGTAGCGCCGACACTATATCCAAGGTATACACGGTACGCTGCAGCTATTTAAGGGGTGGGCGGTCCGTGATCGAGGAGGTGATAAATAATTTATCTAAATTTTAGCCACGAGATTGTTTGTAAATAACCGTGAATTGGCCTTTTCTAAATTTTAGCCAGGAATTACTGGTTTATCGCAGTTTCAGCCACGCACAATTAGGGGTTTTTCTCAATTTTTGTCGTGAGCCAGGACTTTTTCCCTAATCACTTCCATTTTTTTCCCCCACGAATTGAAGCTTGTATAATTTTAGCCACGAATGATTTTCTTAATTTTAGCCACGAATTAGGGGATTTCTTCAAGTTGATCCAAGAAAATTATCGTTTTTCAGCTCATTATGAATGCCTTTTGTCAGCTTTAGCCGCGAATTACGCTTTTTCCCTATTTTAGTAGCGAACGAGCGCTTTATATAAATTTTTCGCCGGGAAACATAGTGAGTTTTCTCAGCAGGAGTAGCGAATTATTTATCATTTTTAGCCTCCCACTAAGCGTAAAGAAGCTTTCGGTTTAGCATGTTTTTTCTATTTTAGCAGCGAAGTTGCCTTTGGATTACCCTGCCGTACTGTACTGGTTACATTGAGGATTGGTGTATTTTTCTTAATTTTTGGAGGTCAATGAGCCCTTATTTTCAATATTAGCCGCGAGTAGCAACATTTTTCAATTTTAGCCGCGAACTAGTAGTATGCCTCAAGTTTTTACCCGTTAATTAGCCTTTTTTCCCCAATTTGTGCCATGAATTTTGAATTAGCACTTTTTCTCCATTTTAGCCACAAAGTTGCCTTCAGAAACCGCGCATTGGTGTTTTCTCAATTTTAGCCTCGAATTGGCGTTTCTCTCAGTTTTAGCCGTGAATTTGTGATTCTTTCATTTGTATCCGTTTATTACGATTTTGCTTCATTTTATCCACAAATTAGCGCTTTTCCTTAATTTATCCGCTAACTATTGATTTTTCTTCATTTATTCACTAATTTGCGAGTTTTCTTAATTTTAGCAATGCTATGAAACTTTTGTTCTGTTTTACCCGCCAATTAGCACTTTCTTTCCATTTTAGCGCCGAATTGACGTTTTTCTCAACTTTCGCCGCACATTAGTGATTTGTCTCAATTTTATTTGTGAAGTAGCATTTTTTTTTTTTTTTTTCAATTCTCCCCGTGAATTGGCACTTTTCCTAGCTTGCCTTCAGAAGCCGCGAATTGTTTTTTTCTCAATTTTAGCCTCGAATTAGGTTTGTCTCAATTTTAGCCGTGAATTAGTGATGTTTTCCTACACTTTATCCGCAAATACGCTTTTTTCTTAGTGATTTTTCTCATCTTTATCCTCGAATTAGGGCTTTTCCCCAATCCGAGGCACTAAATAGAGATTTTTATTACTTCAAGCATTGACGTTTTTCTCCATATCCACCTCTTGCCAGACTGCGAGCTAGCTGGCGGAAGGCAATGTGGCGTGGTGTGTTTTGAGGGTGGGGGGGAGGTGGGCTCTCATAGGTGTGGGTCGTTCCTTTTCAGGTAATCTGCAACGCCTCATTGAAACCGTTTCGGCGCCACTGCCAATGTCCAGCCCGAGCAAATCTGCAACCACAAAAAGCTCTTACCACATTAAAGCTCTAACCACATTAAAGCCCAAACCACAGCAAAGCTCCTACCATCGTAGCATGGGCATAGCCAGGGGGGGGGCAGGGGTCGGAAGTTGCCCGCCCCTAGAATCAAAAGAGACGATTTAGTGGGGCAGCTGCCCACTCCTAGATACCATCGGAACGTGCAAATCCTTCAGGGTCGCCACATTTTGTTTCGTTGACGATTTCGCTCAATAAAAAAAATATTTCAAGGATTTTTGGCCACAAAAATAGATTTTTGCAGATCTGACCGAACTAAAAAACAATTTCTCATATTCAGCTTATTGTTAGTGAAAATCTAATTTTGCGACTTTTTCCAGAATTTTTTTTTTTTTTTTTTTGGCCGGTCACTGAAAAATTAATTTCGCGGGATTGGCACTGCAAAACCCGATTTCACGCATTTTGCCCTCAAAAACCATTTCCGCGCGTTTGGCTCACTTGAAACCAATTGCTCAAATTTCGCTATCTAAAAAACATCAATTGACGGATTTTTTTTTTTTCTGGAAGACCCTCAGGCAAGACGTTGTACGTACGACTCGCCGCATTGGAGGGCTAAGCATTTCCTATACGAGCATCCATATTTCTGGGGAAAACATTGTCAGTTTTTGGACAGAAAATCCTGAATAGAAGGCTACGACGATAGTTTCCCGGTGGAAATGTTTCTGACGGATTCTAAACCTTTTTTGTGAAATTTAGTTTCTGGGGAACAATTTGACGAGTTAAAGCGCCTATATCTGAGTTGATGAACTACCACGCCTCTTGCTGGGGTCTTTGGTGCATCTGACATATCTTCTGCCCACCCCTAGACCAAGGGCTGGCTACTCCACTGCACCGTAAAGCGTTCTTTGTTTTTATTTTTCTTCTTCTTGCCTTTTCTTTCCTGACAGCCGACATCCGCGCTCCCAAAGAAGGCCTTGCCCGGGGGTAACGGACGCTGTGCCCCCCCTCGCTCCCTCTCGACAGGCCTGTCCTTCCCTTTCGAAGTTCGAAACCCACTTTATTCTCTTTTTCTTTTAAAAGCGGTACTTATACGTCGCGTTCAACCTGAGTACTGTTGCATACGACATCATCGTGCTGTGAGAAGGAAGGGGGCGTAAACTGCATAATTTTAAATGCTTCAAACTGCTAAAAAAAAAAAAAAAACTAACATTCCGGCTAATCAAACGATTTTACGACTAGAAATGGCCTCCTGAACAAACGATGTAGTTCATGGGTCGGGTTCCGTCAGGTTGACCGCAACCCAGTTTGAATTTTGTTGAATGGGCTTGAAAGGCTAAACAAACTATATTAAAACTAGAAATGATGCTAAACAAGCGATTCCGTTCACGGTCACGGGTCGCGTCGGGTTACAGTACCACGTGAAGTTGGCCGCGCCCATCCATGTTTTTAAATAAAATTATAGTTAATTGAGTTTAGATAACCCTACGGACAATTATGGGATTACTCCCCTGTCCGTAGACAGGGTTATCTAAACCCAATTAATTAATTAATTGTCGGACGCAAAAAAACGAACGTTTTATCTAAACAAACTCAGATTCACCAAAAATATTGAACGTTTGGGTCTAAAAAGTTCAATTCTGAAGGTTTATTGTCCAAACCCAATTGAGTTTCCGGGGATTGTTCATCTTCAGACATGACCCCAAAATGATGTTCTATTAAGTTCAATTTTTGTCTCGTCTAGGTGGTGCCTAAAGACTACAAAACGATGGCCGCACTTTCTAAGGCCATCGCTAAAAACGTACTGTTTTCACACTTGGACGAGAACGAACGGTCGGACATATTCGACGCCATGTTTCCAGTCAATTTTCTTCCCGGAGAGACGATAATTCAACAGGGTGACGAAGGGGACAATTTTTATGTTATCGATCTGGGTGAAGTTGAGGTGAGTCATTTAAAAAAAAAAAAAAAAAAAAAGTCACAGGTTGAAATCAATTCTCGCTTGTATTAAAGGTCTACGTCAATAACGAACTGGTTACAACCATCGGCGAAGGTTCAAGTTTTGGCGAGTTGGCACTCATTTACGGTACACCTCGAGCGGCAACCGTCAAAGCCAAAACGGCGGTTAAATTGTGGGGAATCGATCGTGATTCATACCGAAGAATATTGATGGGTTCGACGATTAGGAAAAGGAAAATGTACGATGGCTTCCTTTCTCGAGTGTCCATACTTGGTAAAAGTCGTTCATTCATCTTAGAATTTCGTTGTTTTTTTTCTTTAATTAGTAATTATTGATTCGTTTATTCAGAGAGTCTTGACAAATGGGAAAGATTGACCGTTGCCGATGCCCTCGAACCAGTCTCGTTCTCAGACGGTGAAACGATCGTCAAACAGGGTGAACCGGGCGATGATTTTTACATAATCGCCGAAGGGACTGCTTTGGTTCTTCAATGTCGAGGCGAGGGTGACACGCAGATAGAAGTGGGCAAACTGGGAGCCTCCGACTATTTCGGTTAGTAAATAACTAAATTTGACGCTATTTCAACCCTCCTCTCCACCATCCACTTCTCTCATGAATATTCAAGGAACTGCTTTCCTGCTAAGTTGATGTCATGGTGTGTGGAAGGGGGTTGAAGAGTTGAGGGTTAGACTTTGAGAGTCTTCCAGAAGAGATGAGAGTGTCGATTAGTTACAGCTTTATGAATAATTTTAAATTATTTCCCCCTCGTTACTTGGAATTACTTAAAACACTTTCCTCGTGCTTCTCAAGTGGGTTCCTTTTAGACAAAATCCAGAAAATCTCGTTTTTGCACCTTTCCCGTTTTTCTCTTCCCATTGCATTTACCAACTTCGTATGTGATTAATAGGGGAGATCGCGCTTCTCTTGGACAGACCTCGAGCTGCCACAGTCGTGGCTAAAGGCCCCTTAAAATGCGTCAAACTCGACCGAGCCAGGTATTTGTTTACATGAAAACCAACAAGAAAACGCCTTTTAATTAATTTGTATGCCCTCTACCAAACCTCTCTAGATTTGAACGAGTACTGGGCCCCTGCGCGGATATCCTCAAACGCAACATAACTCAATACAATAGCTTTGTCTCACTCTCCGTCTAGCTCCAGTCCTCCAACAAAGAAATATAACATATTTAAATTTAAGGCGTTATTTTCTTATTTATAATTTATTTCCTTTGAAGAAGAAAAATTTGTTTATCTGGTACATGTTCTATTCTGAGCTCTACTGTTTTCTTGTATGTATATTACCATGGACCGATTTTAAACCCACCCATTCAATGGGCCCGTTTAATGTATACTACGACGCCCAATATGGCGTATTTTCATATTTAACAAAACAAATTATTGTTGAAAAGCCAAATTTGTTCAGTGTATAAAATTAATAATATGGGTAACTGTTACAGAGCTGTGTGCCAGATGGGTTTTATCTTCCAGGAACTCAAGCCCCCCCCCCACCACCACTCTTTTGTAAAGCCTATTCCTTTTATAAGATGAATTTACGGAAAATTGTTTGGATGTTACTAACGGTCTTTGAATTTTTTAGGTTCATAGTTGAGAATATTTGTTATTTAAGCCCCTGTTCACACAATGCAATGTTTGAAGCTTAATTGCATGCTGGATTTTTAAAAACATCCGGTCACTACCAAGGAACATATGTTTTTAAAAAACCAGCATGCAATATAACTTCAAACATTGCATCGTGTGAACAGGACTTTAGTTTGGAGCATTGGAAGGCCTAGAGCCACCGTGCGGAATCACGTGGAAGACGAAAATAGCCTTCCGTATAGGCGAATGAAACGTCAGAGTAGTGATAATTCCCCTCTACACTGTCTACGGTCACGGGGCTTAACGGAAGGGAGAAGGCGTGCATTTGATGTTGTTATTTTTACCTGGAATACTACAATACTACAAAAAATAACTCAGGCGGCTGACTGCCCTTTAAGGCCTCGCCACACCGAACGCGAACTGCCGCGCGGACTTGTCCGCTCGCTAAAAAGCCATGACAACATGTACATTTCTTGACGGCGACATTGTGTGGTTTTCGTTGTGACAAATATGTTTATGAAATATGTTGTCTCCACGCGTGTTTTATTTTCTAACCAGAACCGGTTTTCCGCCTACTTTGAGGCCATCCTCAGTGGTTCTATCTGACAACAACAAGGAAATACAATTGGGCTAATTACTATGTGATAAAAAATCAAAGAAAAAAGAAAATAATAAAGGAAGTCTAGGACTGGCACTGACTAGAGAAGATTAATTAATAATAACAATAAATAAATAAGCAAATAATAATAATAATAACATGCGGTCATACCTTAAAGAAGCTTTTGTGTGCAGAGCACTTCGTCCCATTTTTAAACGTCAATTGAAAATCGAAGCCTACCTAAGGGGTATTTTTTCTTTCTCACTAGTGGGCGGCAAAGAGGGGAGCAACGAGAGAAAGGGCGAATTGGGCACCTCTGCTCTAGCATTCAGGCACGCTGGATTTCTTCTGAGCTCTTCAAAAATGAAACAGGCTTCCAGGGCGTTCAACATGGCTGGCTTGTTTTCCGTGATGAGGATTTCCGCCGAGTGACCTCCATTTCCTGGGCAGTTGCTAGAATGTTGGAAAAACCTCGAGTCAGATCTCCTGAGCTGCTCCTTAAACCAAACTCTAAACTTTCGCCCGGTCCGACCCACGTACGTCGATTCATTGCACCCTCCACAGTGAATTCTATAAATTCCACTGTACTCAGTGTCGTCTTTCTCGTCTTTGCCATTCGGAAGAAGATCTCGCAGCGATCCGATCGACTTGAATGCTGCCTTATAACCATAAGCGCGGAGTACTCTTTCAAGTTCCAGCGACGTCCTCCCCAAGTATGGCATTGGCACCCAAGAAGTCACCCCATCAGTGTCCTGGAATATTTCCCCCATAAGGAGACGGTGTTTTTTCTTTTTAATTAATCTGTACACATCATTTTCAGTGTATCCGTTATTTACGGCTATCTTCAAAACGTTCCGCAGCTCTTTTTCATACCCCTCATTGCTAAGCGGTAAATAAGAAGACGGTGAATGAAACTCTGGAGAGCGGCCATCTTGTGTTTGGGATGGTGATTGGAACTGAATGGAATAATTATGTCCGTGGCAGACTCTTTTCTGTAAATTTCAAATTCCCAACCTTCTCCTCCCCGAGCGATGGTCAAATCGAGGTAGTTCAGTCGGTTGCCAGCTTCCACTTCCAAGGTGAATTTTAAACATTTTTCTTTACTATTTAGGTAATTGAGGAAATCGTTAAGCTCCTTCTTCGTGCCCTTCCATACTACAAAAATGTCATCCACGTATCGTCCCCAAAATTGTATTTTGTGATGATACGGATTGTTGTTGGATGTTACAAACACCCTCTCAAATTTATCCATTTCTAATTCTGCACAAAGTGGCGAGATACTGGACCCCATTGCTAGTCCCGATTCTTGACTATGACATTTCCCGTTGAATTGGACATAACTCTGTCTTAAACAAAGCTCCATCAATTCGAGGATTTCTTCGCCCACTAACGGCTCTCGACAATTTTTTCGAATACAATTCTTCGCAATTCTAAGTCGGGAGGTACAGAAGGGAACAAATTAACCACGTCAAACGAACAAAGAATTGACTAATCAGTCAGTGCAACGTCTCTAAGGCGACTCACCAAATCTTCGCTGTTCTTCAATCATATTTTGGTGTAAAACGTGTAACTTCTTTGAATTTAGCGTTAACGAATTTCGCCACTTTTTGACATGGCGCTGAAATAACACGAAGCTATGGGTCTTAGGGCGGGGAAGCCGTCGTTATTCAAGGATTTGTGCATTTTTGGAAGGCACTAAAGCCGAGGGGACTGAGGGGATTCATTTGAACATATTTCCCAGCTACTTTTTCCCTGTCCGTAATAACGTACTGGCAGCCCTGAATAGCATTCCTTACAGCTTTTTGGTAAGACTCTGTAGGATCATTTTCCAGACGCTTAAACCCATTACTCCGTAGTAACTCTTCCGCTTTACAAATATATTGGGCCTTGTCTAAAATTACCGATGCCTGTCCCTTGTCCTCTTTCAAAACTATTAAATTATTCTCCCTGAATTTGTTTTTGAGATCCTTTACTATTTTTGCGTCTCTATTGTATTGTCGTGGATCGTTATTAATTGAGCTCAACGATTTCCACTCACCTTTTCCCTCACCCAAGAATCAAAACATTCCCACTCATCCGGGCGTAACAATCTAACCAACCTATTCCAAAGGACATAAAGATAAGTGAAGGCGGCAGAACGTTTTGAATACCAAGATTTTAACTCTTCCCTCATTAAAATGACGTACAATTTTTCTTTCAACTTATTGGTATCAATCGAATTCTTTTTGAAAATCATGCTATTTACTATGAATTTAGGGAATACTCTTTTCTTTAAACAAGTACTAATGAACCATATATTCCTATTTGCCAGTCTAACTTTTAACTTCAAATCAAAATATCTATTGCTTCCGAGCTACGGAAGCATTGTTTTCACTTTTAGGAAATATTTTTTTCTTCTTCTTTAAAATCGAAATTTCCACTTGCATTTCACGTTTTATACCTTCCTGAGCAATTTCGGTTTCGTGTCTGTCTGTCCGCAAATCCTTGTAACAAGCATATCTTCCATAGTTTTTATCCGAATTTGATGAAATTTTCAAGGAATATATGTGTTGGCTAGCAGAGGGTCCCCTATCAATTTCGTCAAAATCGTACAAGGGGGAGGGGGTGAAAAGCGAGGAAGCACTGTGCTGTAATCATTAGCAGACGTTATTTTTTAATTTGCTAAGAGAATAGTTATTAATTATATCAATGGCTTTGCTGTTGAATGTGTGGAAAACAGAGGCGTCTGTTTCCACGGTTCTTCCGCCAGTAACTCGACGAGTTGAATGATCTACATTTCTTGACGGCGACATTGTGTGGTTTTCGTTGTGACAAATATGTTGTCTCCACACGAGTTTTATTTTCTAACCAGAACCGGTTTTCCGCCTACTTTGAGGCCATCCTCAGTGGTGAAAAGCACTACGCGAACCGAGAACTGAGAATGGCGGTGGCTGTAATAGGATGCCTCAGGGCCCGTCTAGGTGTAGTAGAGGGCAAAAGCTGGGGGTGACGCCTAAACTCTGTCTGTAGAAAAGAGGGGCAGCTGACATCTACTGGGTGGTCTGGCGGCTATTTATCCCGTGTTAGCGATTTTTCTCAATTTTTGCCATTAAATTTTCCTCGATTTTTACCTTCTCAGCAGTGAATTAGCACTTTTTCTCACTTTGAGCCTCAAGTATAGCGTTTTACGTTAATTTCAGCCGCACTATTAGTGATTTTTCTCAATATTGGCAGCAAATTAGCGGTGTATGAACTATTTTTGACCCGTATTGACAATTTTTTTAGACTTCTAGCTATTTTCTAGAATTTTAGGCCCGAAGTTGCCTTCAGAAACCACGGATTTGTATTTTCCTAAATTTTAGCCGCGAGTCAGCGTTATTACTAAATTTTAGTCGGGAATTAGCGTTTTTCTCAATTTTAGCCGTGAATGAACACATTTTTTTATTTTACGATTCGCTTTTTCTAGAATTTACCCGCAAAAGTTATCGGATTTTTCAGATTTTATCCGCAAATCTTTGTAGTTGTATCCGCGAGATAGGACTGTTCCAGTTTAGCCTCTAATAGCGCATTTTGTCAATTTCACTAGTGAATTAGAATTGTTGTTGGATTAGCGTTTGCCCAGATTTTTGCAGCTAATAAGCCATTCTTCTTTTCAGTCGTGAATTAGCATTTACAAGTTAGCTGCGAATTAGTGGCTTTTCACTTTTTTATCCGCGAATGGGCGATTTTTTT
The DNA here is from genome assembly GCA_038030265.1 of Corythucha ciliata. Classification (NCBI taxonomy): domain Eukaryota; kingdom Metazoa; phylum Arthropoda; class Insecta; order Hemiptera; family Tingidae; genus Corythucha; species Corythucha ciliata. The sequence goes on along the minus strand of CM075937.1, from coordinate 36,592,815 downwards.
GCAATTTCAATTGCGAATTTGCATTTTTTCTCAATTTTAGCCCCGAATTAGCGTGTTTTTTCTATTGCACAGCCGTAGCGGGTTTTCTTGCTTTTTTAAGCTTCTTTTAGCGCTTGCAGAAAAGCAAAAACCGGGCCACGTCTCAATTTTACCAAAAAGAACAGAAAATTAGCGTTTTTTGTTCATTTTAGCCTTAAAGTGGCATCCATGCACTGCCAATCAGAGATTTTTTCTCGATTTCGGCGAGAATGTTTCAACGGTATACCGCAAATGAACGCTATTCAACAGTTTTACTCACGAATATTAGCGTTTTTTCCCAACCTTTTGCTGCGTACTTGGCCGCAGGAACAGCATATTAGTGCGCCTTCTCGTCTTTATCCGCTTAAGGACCTATAACAACTGGGTAACAGCGCATTTTCTCTATTTTAACCGCGAAGTTACCGCCGGAAGGCCGCATTTTCTCTCAGTTTGAGGCTTCAGAATAGAGCTTTTGTGGGTTAAATCGAATATTCAGCTACACTCCTTGCTGATCACCTGCCAAGTTCCAATGACGGCTAAGATTAAGAAAAATACTTAGGCCCGTATTTAGGAACGTTCCTTGAGTCAAGGCGTCCTTGAGAAGCCTCCCTTGACAAGTTTTCGTATGAAACTTCCTCGAGTTGAAGGCTACCTTGACTTCAAGGAAGCCTTGGTGAAAATCGTTCCTTGAACCAAGGTAGCTTGTGATCTGCCTTGAGGCTTCCTTCACTTCCATTAGGTCGGTCGTTCACTGGAAGCCTTTTCGAGCGGCGCGACAACGAGCGTACATCCCAAAGGCTCAAATTGAAAGTGACATCGTCCACTGCAGGCTTAGCTGCAGTGAATTAAATTTAAGCCTTTTTGGATGTCCGAGCGGTGTATAGCGCCGCTCAAAAACGCTTCTAGTTGACGACCGGCCATATCTGGGTCATTCTACGAAAATACCTAAATTCGGACCTCCAATTTCGTCGAATTCAAAATAGTCAATTTAAAAAAAAAAAAAAAAAAAAAAAAAAAAACTGGTTCATTTTGCTTTACATGACGCTTCTAAGTGGGTATATATAAAATATGCAATCGTAATTCACCGTATTTATGGCGAATTCGCGGGTTTCATTAAGCTGCCAAATGAGGGAGATAGAAATACCATTTTTCCCGAGGATGAGGGAGATAGATGTGTATGAGGGAGGTGAGAAAACAACATTTAGGGTAGGCCGTTAATTGGAAAAATTATATTTTGACTGTCGTGCTAAACTCAAATGATACCAATCACGCTTTCAAAAGGTTCTGTAGTTGGGTCTGCCTCTGACCGATGGACCGCTGATTTTCCATAAGAAACTCTCATAATATCACGCTTTTTGCTTAATTCACATTACTTGCACACATTTTGGAACAACTACTATAAAAATGAAAACGTGTAATACGTCGTCTAGTGATACAGTGTTGACATTTTTGCTAGAGGCACTCTATAAGTACCTAAGGTGAATTTGTCGCAATCCAGGCAGTCTACACAACTTAACCTATTCATTTTAAGTTGCCTTGGGTGATCCGCGACGTACACCACCTGTTGTGTGGACATTGTCCCTTTGAACGCAACTAGCTGCGATGGGATGCTGGCGGTGATATCAGAAATATCTTGGTGGCTGACTATGTGAATCATGGCATTCTTTACTTTTTCTCTTAGTGTTTCCACGAAAACGTGGAATGTCCCGATATCTGCTCCACATGCCACTACGCCATCTGCAGTCCTCTTGAGGCAACCTCCGATACCATCGACGGCACCTTTCCCGTGACCCGCAGCCGAATAGTTCCACGTGATAGCTTTGGCTAAGCTCAGGGTCGAAAGAAGATAAAACATGGTCTTGTTTCGGTATTGCGTGGCAGGTGAGTCCGACAGAAAGTGGAAAGTTGAAACTTTAGGAAGGCTATTACGAACAAATTCAAAAACTGGCTGCAAGTGAGCCCAAACAGCGGAGGGGCCGTGCTCTAAGCTTTCAGAAAGAGTTCAAATGGCTTGGGTAGACAATTGGTCACTCGAACTTGTCCTGAAGTACACTTGTACTGTATGGAGGGTAATTTATTTCCTACTTCCCCCGAAGTGCATCGCCTGAATCTCTCGACCATACTTGTAATTATAATTTTCTGAAAAATCGCAGTGGATTAGAACCTCTTCGCACGTCATTCTTTCTTTCAGGTGCCTGATTGTTCGGAATTGGTGGTACATGATCCCCTCGTGCACCATGAATTCCTTGATTTTTCTTTCGAAAACGTCAACCGCATCCATTATAGAAGATATTATCATCTCCTTTGATACGTGACTAACTTTTTTCGTTGCCTTGTCTTTCCCCTGATAAATGTCTGACTTCGTGATCCACTGATGGTACGCAATGTCCCCTGCATCATATATGGTTGATAAGTCACCATCAGATCTTTGCAAGTTGCGCATTTTCTTAGCAGGCATGCTGCGCTACTGCTGTCACAACAGATGCTGCTCAATAATTTCTTCAAGTCGCCACTGTACAATACGTTTGAGTTGAAAAGGGATAAGGTGAGCTCTTTCATATTTTCATGTACTCTGCACATGCACGTATCCCTACTGGTGGCTTTCTGGCTAACTACCCAGAATGGTTTCATCCTGCAGAAAATGGCATAGCTCAGTTTATAAGGCATGGTCTCGCAGAATTTCTGGTGAAGTCCTTTTAGAGTGTCACAAAGGATGCGTTTTTGTTTCTTCACTTTTTTCGGAGTAACGCAGCCCTTTTTACCATGGCACATCTTGCTATTTTCATCGTCTTCAAAAAAAACCTCGTGGCGTTCCTTCTAAATGAGCTACTGTTTGAACGCTTCTCGAAGTTATTATGAAAAATGTTCGACGATATGAAATTCATTTCGTTCAGAAGTCGGTATCTCCTGAGAAACTTCGTCTTGAACGATTTACGGAAAACTACTTTTCCTTTTCGGTTTAAAGATTTGTAATAGTCGGCCAAACCATCTCGAATAGTTTCTCCAACCAAAAGACGTCTAGAAATTTCCTCACGTGTCCCGTTCTTCATCAGAAATTCTACTTTTTTTCGAGGAGACATGTCAACGGCTTTCATGAATTTATCAGACCTCTGAATTCGCTTTTTTAGCCTCTCGTGAGCCCTGGAAGCAAAATTAATACACCACTTCAATTAGTAGGCAGTGGCTGGACCAACAGGTGTTAGCAAAAGCAATGAACTTTGAGTCAACCCATGTGCAGCGAAGATAGAGTATAGAAAGCAAGAGAGAAGGAGATGTCTTAGACAAACAGATGTAACTATTATGGAGCGTCAACTAACCTTCGGAGTGTCATGATTTCTTCTTCTAGTTGCTTTTTTATTGTCATTAGCTTGTAGTGGTTTCTCCGAACTCTTCTTCTTGCAATGCAAGAAATTTGACGGGCACGCTTTGTCTCATTTATTGGAGTCTGGGGTGGGGTCGGTACGGGTTTGTTCTTGGCGTACCATTTTCTAAATTTCTCTCGCCAGATTTTCCGGTGAGCTCGACGTTCACGGGGAGTCATATCTTGAACGTGTTTCACCTAATCATATTCAAAACGTTCATGTAACTTATAAGTTGCAATTCAGTTATGAGCCACTTGATAGGAATGGTGGTGTACCTTTTTTTTCTCAAGTTTTTTCTTATATTTCAGCTGTTCTTTCTTTTTTTGTTCGGCAGCTAGGACAGGATCTTGTTTTATTCTTAAACGCCGTAGCCTGTCGTATTCTCTTTTTTTCCTTTTTTTTTCCTCGTCAGACATCGCAGTTCCCTTCTTCGGAGCCTTGCTAAACCACATTTCAATTTTAAATATGTCTTCTGCTTCCTGATATGATCGCGGAGTGTTCTTGGAAGGTCATGATTTGCAGAAAAAATATGGTTTCACGAGCTAAATGGACCGCTCCTAGAAGCGGTCTATCTCCCTCACCAAAACTCTATCTCCCTCACATTGAGATAAATGAGGGAGATAGATTTTTAATGAAATCAGCTTTTTTTGGGCCCAGACATTTCAAGATGCAACGCCGAATGGTCGTACTCTGTGTTTTTACCCGGAATGACTCTTAAATGACGGCCACAAATTCGTCATCTTTGAAGCCCAAGCCCAGAGCCTCGATGACACAGGCCGACTTCGATAGGCTGCTCTACGGGCCTGGACAATCGACCAATTCGTTGACAATACAATATGCTCATTTTTGCCCCCTCCTAAGGGACGCTGGCGTCTCCTTAGATGCTTTTTTAGCCGTGCTTGTGCTATTTACTATTAATTGGCAGCTGAAATTGAGAAAAACGCTCAAATTTGAGATGAATAATCGCAAAATTACATCATTTGGAGCTAAATATCTGCGAAATTGTAAGTTTCGGCTTCAAGTTGCTGGTATGAACACCCAGGAATTTTCAGGTTTCAGGGATTTTTCTTAAACGAATCGTGGAGTCTGGCCTAGCCGGCCACGACAGTGAACAGACACTGATTTCGTATAAATAGCCCGTATCGGGGCCAAATACTCGTGAAATTGGAAGTTTGCAATTTTTTTTTTTTTTTTTTGGTGTGGAGACCCAGACCTCGAGGTACCCGGCCACAAAGGACGCGGCGGCGCGCGTGGGGTCGCAGGCTGACAGAGCCCTCCTCCCCCTCTCTATAAAATTGCAACGTTTGGCCCCAAAAATGGCTGAAAATTCGTGACATTGCGCGTTTCACGTCTTAATTTCAGTGAAATTTCGAGTTTCGTCCCCTTTTTTACTTCCATGTTCCCTTAGGAAAATGAATAACAGCGAAATTAATAAACAAATAACATCCGCGAAATTGAAAGTTTCTGGCCTTAATTTAAGTGAAATTGCAAGTTAAGCAAAATTTGTGTGTTTTTTTTTTGTGGTGGTGAATCAGACGAGAGCAGAATTATGTCTTGTAAAATCCGCCTTTTGTTGATGTCAACAAACCATCCCAACCATTCTTTTTGAACTGATAATAACGAACATGGCGCCGTATGCGTCTACTCGTCTTTAAAGGTTTCTTAGCTTCGTTAAGGAACCTTTAAAGACGAGTAGACGCATACGGCGCCATGTTCGTTCTTATCAGTTTAATAGGAATGGTTGGGGGTGGTTTGTTGACATCCACAAAACATCAACAAAAGGTTGATTTTACAAGACTGATAATTGATAAGAGCGAACATGGCCTCTGTGATTTTACCTGTCTGACTACAGGTTCTCTAGCTTCGTTAAGGAACCTTTAAAGACGAGTAGACGCATACGGCGCCATGTTCGTTCTTATCAGTTTAATAAGAATGGTTGGGGGTGGTTTGTTGACATCCACAAAACATCAACAAAAGGTGGATTTTACAAGACTGATAATTGATAAGAGCGAACATGGCGTCTGTGATTTTACCGTCTGTGATTACAGGTTCTCTAGCTTCGTGGCTGATTATCCCCGTGATTACAAGTTTCGGGTACTGATTTCGGAGAAATGGCAAATTTTGGGACTTTTTTTTTTCAGTGCCCGTCGACCGGTACTGGACTGGTCCAGTCGCTTCTGGAAGCACTGAAAGCTTTATGAAATCCATGACCTCCCCAGTCACTATCATTATCCGACTCAGTCATTGTTGTGACGATTACGCTCGAGGCCTCAAGGGAATGCGAAAAGCTGCCCATACTTCTGCCTTGTGGCATAGCTACGCCTATGTTTCGATTTAATTGAAAACCAAGAATGTAAGAACTTACCAGGCAAGATGGTCTATGTTGTGTTCTTGAACGATTAATGTACTCGATTCAGCTCAAAACGTGTACTTGACATTCAAAACACTGTCTTATTTTTTAAAACAAATCGGAAGGGTAATAGACGATTTCCACTCATGCGCTCTCCAGTCCTACTTCAACAGTTTTGCAACCCGCTTAGGCCAGGTTATGGGTTACTCTTGTCTTGTGCTGTGTAAAGTGGACTAATTTTTCTCTCATTCCCGTCAAACTAAACCCACTTTTGCAGTGATTCATTCCTGATTTTATTCTTCAGCCTCCGTCTCACGAAATGTACCGATGAAAACTCGTCGTTCCGTTGGCACCTTAACATGAAGTCCCATCATAGTTGCGCATTTATCACACTTCTTCACATGTACTTTCTCTTCCCTTAGAGCCTTAGAGGTGAAGCGATGGTGCTGATGAGGGGCACCGGGAATGGGCCCGAAATGCATCCATTAAAAAACACCATGGCTGTATGGTCTTTCTCTTCCCTTTTTCCTCAATTTAAGACGTTTTCAATTAAGTGCTGGGAAGGTTGAGGGAAAGGGATAAATTTAGTAGCTCGGTCAAAACCAGGTCGACCCGGAAAGGAAGAACTTGTACAGTCATCGAAGCAGCAATAGTATCGCATTTTTCTGACTTAAGATGAGAAGCACGCGAAGGAAGTATAATTTTAGACTCGAAATAAACGAAAGACTCAAAAAAACATGTAGTATTTGAAACCGAAATTCACTCGTAGTAATGCTAGCAATGTGGAAAAATTACTGTTGAAGAGGCTCTAGGCAACTAGAAATAAACCCATAACCTGCAGTTCTATACCTTCGCTTTTTCCACGGAAATCGTCTATTCAGAGAGAACGGGTGGAAAAACATACGCCACACGAATGTATTGCAATGAATGGAAAACGCTATAAGTGAAACGGCGCTTTTCATAGGTAGAATCGGCGTCTAGGGAAAACTCGGTAGTAAATCGTTCCTTTTTAGTGCCTTGAAGGCGACCTTGGAAAAGGAAACCTTGAACCAAGTGAAGGAACGTTTCTAAATACGAAAAATGGTCAAGGCGTCCTTCTCAGCAAAGGGCACCTTTCTCGAGGACGCCTTGACTTCAAGTCGAGGAACTGTTGAAGGAACGTTCATAAATACGGGCCTAGAAGTATAGAAACGACAATTTTTGGCTTCTGAAGGCAAGTTCGTGGCTCAAACTGAGAAAAAGCCCTAATTCGTAGCTAAAAGCGAAAAAATTGCTAAATTCGAAGCTAAAAAAAGAAAAAGAGCTAATTCATGGATAAAATTGAAACAAATGGCTCTTTAGCGGTTATAGACTAGTCAATATAGACACAAAAATCGGGGTAAATCGCAAACATGCATGTAATTGATTTTTTTGTTGCGTGTTGTTGGGACCAATGAGAGCAGTTATTACTCAAGTTTGCAACCCTCAAAACCTTGTGCTTAACTCATGGCACTCGAAAAACTAAGAAATGTCATCACTTTTTCTGTTTTTTCAAACAAAGATACCAGAAGAAAGAGTTTTTCGAGCATGACCACAGTATACATTGTTAAAGCCAACTAAATTTGCTACAATTTAAGCCATGCCCCAGCATCCTAGGTATGTTAGTTCAGGGAATACAGTCAATCAATAAAATACCTGATCTCGCCAAAAAGCGAGATTTTATTGGTAGGGTAATTTTTCAAGACCCGTAGCACTCAAATGCACGGTGATTGGTACTTGGGTGAACAAAATGAGAGGGGTGATTGTACACCAAAAATGCAACAAAAAATTTCCTATGACCTAAGGTCAGATTTCCATTCCTAGTTCAGATAATCAATTTGTTGTTTTTTAGCACATCACGGGTTTTCGCAACAAAAACATAAATGTAACATGGGAAGTAAGCGTCCTAGGTTAAATCCAATGACACCACTGAAAAGAACACTCTTTTTTTCGTGTGTGACTAAAGACATGTTGTCTAATGATAGCGAAAGATTCTTTGAGTAAACTGGGAAAATATCAGGATATTTTTAAAAATGTGAGTTTTTGACAACTGTTCAAAGCTAGACTACATTAGCCATGGTGCTCCCAGCACCTGGCAAGTTCCTCTAAAACTGTATGAAGTAACTCAGTTTAATACTTCATGCTTATTTTACTCCTGTCCTTTGCAATATCTTGATAAAAATCCATTGTTATACCAAAAAATGAGGCAATTAGGCCCATTTTGAGTGCCTACAAGAAGATCAAGAGCCATTCCCAAAACTTTTTTTTTCAGCTTAATTCACTTTTCCTATGCCAATCTATGGGGACAGACAAATAAAAGTGGAGTAAGCTGCAAAAAAAATGTTGGAATAGCTTTCGTATCTTCTTTTAGGCACTCAAAATGGGCCTAATTGCCTTATTTTTTGGTATAACGATGGATTTTTCTCAAAACATTGCGAAGGACAGGAGTAAAATAAGCATGAAGTATTAAACAGAGTTACTTCATACAGCTTTAGAGGAACTTGCCAGGTGCTGGAGCACCATGGCTAATGTAGTCTAGCTTTGAACAGTTGTCAAAAACTGACATTTTTAAAAATATCCTGATATTTTCCCAGTTTACTCCAAGAATCTTTCGCTAACTTTGGACAAAATGTCCTTACTAACACAGAAAAAAGTGTGCTATTTTCATTGGTGTCGTTGGATTTAACCTAGGACGCATGCTTCCCAAGTTACAGCTGTTTTTCTTGCGAAAACCAGTGATGTTCTGAAAACGTGAAAAAATCTATTATCTCGACTAGGAAAGGAAATCGGACCATAGGTCATAAGACAATTTTTGTTGCATTTTGGATGTTTAATCACCCCTATTATTTTGCTCAACCAAGTACCAGTCACCCTGTCCTATAGAATATCCACGCGAAAATAAATTTTAGGCAATAGCGTAAGATTCAAATTGAGCTACTGCCTATGAATTATTCTCGCGTGGATATTCTGTAGGACCATTATGTTTGAGTGCTACGGGTCTTTAAAAATAACCCTATCAATAAAAATCTCGCTTTTTGGCGATATTACATATTTCTTGATTGGCTGTATCTCCGAAAATAACAAACGTAGGACGCTCGGACTGGGCTTAAATTGTAGCAAATTTAGTTGGCTTCAACAATGTATACTGTGGTCATGCTCGAAAAACGCTTTCTTCTGGTATTTTTGTTTAACAACCTAAAACATTGATGGAATGTCGTGGTTTTTCGAGTGCCACGAGTTGAGCACAAGGTTTTGAAGGTTGCAAACTTGAGTATAAACTGCTCTCATTGGCCCTAACAATGTGCAAAAGAAAAAACAATTACATGCATATTTGCGATGTTTGATGTTTATATTGACTGGCCTATTAAAATTAGGAAAACACGAATTCACTGTAAAAATTAATAAAAACCGCCAGTCTTTGTCCGTCAGTCTTTGTGGAAAGACTGACAACGTAGGCTCCCAGGGCTACGATTTTTTGCATGCACTACTTACTAAACCTCGTATCGTAGCATAAGCTTCTACAAACAATTTTAACGGTGAAAAATCGCTAATTCGTGGCTAAAATAAAATATAAAATGGGGCGCGATAAAATAAAAATATAATATAAATAAATGTTTAAAAAATTGAGAAGAAGCGTTGAAGGGAGAAAAACGCTAATTCGTGGTTTAAATGGAAAAAACGTCAAATTCGCTGCTCCTGAAGGTAAACTTCGTGCCAGAAAAAGAAAAATTTCGCTAATCCATCGCAAAATTCAGAAAAAGTTTTAGGTAATTCGCGACGAAAATTGGGGGAAAACTCTAGTTCGTGGCTGAAATGTAGAAAAATCTATAATTTCAGCGGCTAAATTGAGAAAAAACGCTAATGTGTGGTTAACATTTTCTGATAAATGTAATTGGGAATTAATTTGAAGAAAAATACGGTTGTTAAAAAATTATAAAAATTCGCCAATTCAAAGAAAACTGAGAAAACGGCGAGCCGAGGTTTCCGGTGGCAACTTCGTGTCCATTAGCAAACAGCGCTAATTTATGGCATAAATTGAGAAAATCGCTAACTCGCAGCAAATTCGCGGCTAAAATGGAGACAAATCGCTTATTCACGGCTAAAATACAGAAAAAGTGCTTCGACCCATCGATGAAATTGAGAAGGACGCTGAAGTTTTGAAAAAGGCTCATTCGCGGTTTAACGTGGAGGAAACGCCAAATCGTGGCTTAATCTGAACGGTGACTTCATGGGGGCGCTGGTGAAAGATTCGCCCGAGGGGGCGCATATAATGTCTAAGGCCGGCACTGGCAAGGGTGGGGGACACGACTCTTATTAAGGCCCAAACTGACCTTTCTCGACTAGACTTGACGTACTATTCACGCCCTGCAAAGGGCAAAACTGACTGGTTTTAGCAGCGAAGGTGCCTTTAGAAACCCCTCTGGCGTGTTGGTTGCCTTAAGAATTGGTGTATTTTTCTTAATTTTAGCGGCAAATGAGCGCTTTCTCAATATTAGCCACGAATCAACGCTTTAAAACCTAAAAAATCCTAAATTTTTCATATTTAAGATGTAGTGGCCCGGGGCGGTCCACTATTGGGTACACTATTGGGTTTGTGAAACAGACGTGGTTAATGAGTCCCTAGAACTAAGCTGAACCGAGAAATACATCCGTTACCAGCCTACCTGACGCGTAACAGAGAGGCCGCCAGCGCCCCTTTAACTGTCCATAAATGAATGTTTCGTGTCATGATCAACGGTGGCGTATTAAACAGCGTTCATGAATCCCGCCTGCTGCGTTTTTTCGGGGACGTTCGTACCACGGTCCCTGAACTGGCCAGCGAGGTCCATGTCGAATTGTCGATACTCTTTCGTGGACTCCCGGAAATGCACTCCCATGGTTTATCGCGGGAAAATTTTATACGGTTCGTAAAAACGGTAGCATCACATATGAACCTCTTTATTCACTCTTTTGACCGAAAATCCGTCTCAATTTTCGGATTTGCTGCGTGGAGAAACCCCAAAACACTGAGGTTGAAGCTTTACAGTGTTGTAAGTTTTTCTGTCGTTGGGCCTTCTACAGACAGGACAGGAGCTTGCTACGGGGTTCGAAGTGCCCCAAGTTAGAGAACCGTGGTGGCCCCACGTTACGGGCGCCAATTGTTATGGGGTTCGAAAATACCTCGAAGGTAAATAAAAGAGTTGTCATGGAAGTCGAAAAGGATGCCACCGTGAGAGATGGTTAAAGACGGGACATGAAGGCAAATCGACCCTTGGACAGAAAGTTCAGAAATCGACTGCCGAAGAGTGGAATTAAGTGTTCGAGCCTAGACGGAAAGTCGTAAATCGAGGAAAGAGGCGATATTCTGGAGGTTAGACCGAGCCACAACTCTTTATCAATGCACGGGTAGGAGACGCTGAACAGAACAGGTAATTTCTTCAGCAAATTTTCGCTCTTCTATAACCAAATGTCGCGAATTATGCTTCTTCAAATCCCAATTTCACGAATTTTCAAAAACAAAATTTTGTTGCTTGAGCTCTTTCTAAATTAAGTTCGGCAAGTTCAATTCGATAGCCTAATTTGGGACTTTCAAACCCCAAATTTCGTTATTTTGGATATTACTAACTACAGTTTTACAGATTTTAGCCCATTCAGTAACACATCTCACGAATTCAGGTATCTTGAACCCAAAATATGTTTTCCCTCTTTCACCCCAATATCGCGGATTTTCGCTCCTTCTAAACCAAATTTCAGGTATTTTCGCTCGTTACGAATTCAAATTTAGTGGCTTTAGCTCTTTATAAAATCAGTTTCGCAGGTTAGGCTTCTGTGAATGTTTCATAACCACTTGATCGGCGACTTCTTCAAGACCGAATTTCAGACATTTTCGCTATTTCGAAACCAAATTTCAAGCGTTTGTCTCCTTCTACAATGAGGTTTACTGGTTTGGCTGAAAATAAAATTTAACTATTTCGAAAACCAAATTTCGTGATTTTGGAACTCTTGAACCTTAGTTCAGAATTTAGCTCGTTTGGGACCGGATGCAGCGGATTTGGCTCTTTCAACGCCCAATTTCCCGGATGGTTGCCATTTCAAGCCTAATTTCGCGGATTTTCACTCTTCCATAAACCAAATTTCGTGGAATTCAATCATTCTATAATCAGTTCCAAATTCGAAAAAAACAAAACAAATTTTACAAACGCCTTTTATTTATAAAAACCTTTCTATGTGGAGCTGACGCCGTCCTATATAGTATCGTTTATGCCGGAACCGGCTACTTGCAAGATACTCCTCGGCTACTTGGAAGATTGTTCCAAGGATTGACGAACTGCAACCTGCTCAAATCGAGAAACTTTTGATAAATTGCCCAAAATTGTAAATTGCCCACCTGGGCTATTTACCAAAAATGGCCAACAATTAAAATTGGGTGAAACTGCGTATCTTGGGGTTCAACGACACGGGGAATCCGTCTGTGGATTATATTACGGAAAAGTAAATCAAGTCTTAAAACCGAAATGCAAGACATTTTTCGAGTCCGAGACCCCTTAAGAGGCCGACTTTCCATATTCGAGAGCGTGACCACTCGAGTCTCGTCTCGGTCTCGCTGCTCGCATTTCCTTCGTTTTTCAATAAGCAGGGAGCCAGGGGCGTAGCCAGCCCTTGATCTAGAGGTGGGCAGCTTCACAGGAGAAAACGTCAAGTGGACCATTGTTTTTTTTTGCAGCGTTACATTCTGGAATCCGGAGGTGGTAATCGTCACTTCATAGTAATCAGAAACGGTTACTATCCGTCAAAAACTAAAGGCGCGTTAACACTGTTCAATCTCATGGCTCAATTTCATTGATGCAATTGTAACAGGGCGGAAAATGGACTTGAAGAATATGGTTAATTGATTAATTTTATTCCAGTGTAAATAGGACTTATTAATTGTTAGTTTAAGAAGAGCTTCAAATATGATTCATGCGGGGTTGAAGAACGGTAGATGGTAGATGTTGTGAAAATAATGCAGTACCCTATAGATAGTAAGGACAAAGGGTATGGGAATCGAGAATGAATCCAACTCTTCTTTTTCACTGTATTATATTTTTAAAGAACGTATACAAAACTGAAGGGTTCAGACAAGGGATAGAGATTAGATGTAATGGTTTACAGAAAAAGAGGAATTAGAACGGAAAGCATTGAACCTTGCCAGATATGGAGAGAGCTTTGTTATAAAGCAACTTCTTCGAGATCGGTCAGTCACTACAGTCAGTGATTACTGAGTCGAGCACAGAGTCGAGTAGACGTCCGGACCGTCTTCACGGTCGGCAGGCCTCGGGCCTAGCGGGGGGATTCATGTGAGTACCGAAAGTTTCCGAAGTTTTGTAGCCGGGAGGGAAGAATAATAAAAAGCCCATTGTCTGATTTATTTGTAATTATCCATTTTTAATAAGTTGTGTGATTTAATTAAATTAAAATTAACGTTAAAGCAAGCTTTAACGTGTGTTAAAGCAAACAAAAGTTTCCTTCCTCTGATTTATCCCTCTCGTTCACTCTCACAATATCTCGAAGCGGTCGTTTTGGACCGCACAGTAACCGGCCGTAGGTAAATCCACCGGTTTACACAATCAAATTGAAATGTGTAAACATATTTTCAATGATCTTGCTCCATCAAATTTCTATAATAAACGTGAAGCCTGAGCCATTCAATGAAATGTCTTCCACCATACTGAGCAGTGAGATTGAACCGTGTAAACGCGCCTTAAATCTCCGCTGGAATTCTGTCTTTCGTAGCCTCTTCTCTGTCTCGTAGGCTCTTTAACGAGTGGAAACCGCAAAAGTGGTTTTTGATTTTAACAGACCCACGAAAGTGATTATTCAGTGAATCACTGATCCGCGAAAACATTTTTTTTTCTTTTCATTCTTTTTTTTTTTTATTGTTAATTCGCGAAATTTGGGTTTGATTGAGACAACTCTACGAGATAGGGGGTTTCAGCAGCAATACAAATCCGCGAAAAAGCTTTCATAGTGCGCGAGCAAATCGAACCAACTTAAATTGGGTTTTAACGCGCAAAATCATCTTTTGCGTGATTTATGCATGATTTAACGTAGTTTATGATTTATGATTTAACGTATATGATCATTTAACGTAGTTTAAGCGACTCTACTAACGACTTAAATCTGCGAACATGCGTTTTTAATGAGAAAAATCAGCGATTTTAAGCAATAAAAATCCACGAAATTGATTATTTAGTAACTCAACACTCAAAAAAATGTTGTTTTTCTCAATAAAAACGCAGCTAAAGAAAAGCTGATATGTCTGAAAAAATCCTTGTTTCGTTGTTTTTTAGACAAGAAAAATAAGGAAATTTGGTGTTTTAGGAACGAAATTTGGGAAATTGATTTTTTATTCGGCCAAACCAACTATGTAAAATGGGGTTTTGGAGCGCAAGATCAGGGAAAACGGTCACTGAATTCTGGCACCCTGTAAAATTTGTTTGACAGCAACAATAACCCTCAAAATTATTTTTTTAGACAAATTTCGCGATTTCTTTTTTCCAGAGATTTCGCTTTTCAGTGAAGATCCGGATTTTTTTCAAGAAAAGTCAGGAAAATTGGTGTTCATTGTGATCGAAATCTGAGAAATTGATGTTAGTAAAAATGTTTTTTCAGAGTGCAAAAACCAGGAAAGGGATTTCTGAATTAGTCCACCCCACGAAATTTGGTTTTTAGCACTCACAAAAAACGTGAAATTATGACGTGAAACGTAACCGTGAGAAAGCTTTGACTAGTTAACTGGTGGTACAAAGTGGTTTTTCGGTCGTGAAACTTACAGGGGCTTTCTCCGAACCCCACGAACTACTATAATTGCGCCTCCAAATATTCCAGCTACCAAGATGTTTATTATTTATAGCGTCTGAACCTCGTGACGACGAAATCACAAGTTTCAAAGCAGAAAATAGTCATGAAACTTCAAAAGTTCAAGGCTTCAAAGATTCAATAAGCGTAAAATTAACATGTTTGAAGCTAATTAGCCGCAAAAATTTAAAGTTGGGGCCAACAAATCGAGTTTCGATTGATAAATAACAGCGAAATTGCATGTTTCGAGCCTATATATCCATAAAATTCAAGTTTCTGGTTAATTAGTTGCGAAAATGTATATTATCGGGGACAAACCGCTGCGCGATTCCTATATCAGGCGGAAAACTTTCAAATTTTAACGCAATAATTTGTGTGGCTAATGGCGAATTTCACCACGGGGAGTTACAGGTTGGAGTTACCAAACTCTAACATTATTTACATAAATTGTGACGTGTTTATTCGTTAATTCGGAGTTAACGTAACTCAAACCTTAACTCTTGGTGGTGAAATACACCAGCAGAGTTCTCGGTTAAACAAACAAGCTCAAATATCCACGAAATAAGGTTTGGTTATAGACATTCGCGAAATTACAAATCTCGGGCCTCAATGACCACGAAATTGCAACCTTTTAGACCATGATAGCGTTTTCAATTGACAGCTCATTTCCACCCCTATCAATCAATTTAATTTATTGTTAAAACTTAAACGTTTTAATTCAGAGAGAGGACGGGTGGAAATGAACTTCTCCATGGCAGAATTTTGTGCAAATGGAAAACGCTATTCTGTGGGCTCGTCAGATCTCCCTCCCACTTCGGGGTTAGTCGGCCCCGTCATTGCCCAAAGCTTGTCGAATTGCCGTGATATTGCATCATTTGAAGCGCCACGAAATTGAATGTTTCTTGGCTGAATATCCACGAAATAGCGAGCAATAGCAAGTTTCATGGCATATTTTTAGTAACCGTGGAACACGTGGCCCAGCCCGACGGCCTGACGAATAGCCGTGAGAAAAATATATCCTCAAAATTGGAAGTTTCTAGTCCAGCACTTTCGCAGCATAGCAAATTTTCTGAATTTTAGCAGTGCATTTTTCTCTAGAATATCATATTAGCAAGATTTTGTCCAATGTACCCGTGAAATCGTGTCCTTCAACTGTAAATTAGGGCTTGTTGCCACTTTTAGCCGCGAAGTAGGCTCCAGGGATCACGTATTGTCACTTTTTCCTAATTTCAAACAGGAAAATGCATCTATAGACCAGTCAATATAGACACAAAAATTGGGGTAAATCGCAAACATGCATGTAATTGATTTTTTTGTTGCGTGTTGTTAGGACCAATGAGAGCAGTTATTACTCAAGTTTGCAACCCTCAAAACCTTGTGCTTAACTCATGGCACACGAAAAACTAAGAAATTTCATCACTTTTTCTGGTTTTTTAAACAAAAATACCAGAAGAAAGAGTTTTTCGAGCATGACCACAGTATACATTGTTAAAGCCAACTAAATTTGCTACAATTTAAGCCATGCCCGAGCATCCTGGGTCTGTTAGTTCAGGAAATAAAGGCAATCAACGAAATACCTAATCTCGCCAAAAAGTGAGATTTTATTGGTAGGGTAATTTTTCAAGACCCGTAGCACTCAAATACACGGTGATTGGTACTTGGTTGAACAAAATGAGAGGGATGATGGTACACCCAAAATGCAACAAAAAATTTCCTATGACCTAAGGTCAGATTTCGATTCCTAGTTCAGATAATCAATTTATTGTTTTTTAGCACATCACGGGTTTTCGCAACGAAAACATCTGTAACATGGGAAGTAAGCGTCCTAGGTTAAATCCAACGACACCACTGAAAAGAGCACTCTTTTTTTTGTGTGAGTAAAGACATTTTGTCTAATGATAGCGAAAGATTCTTTGAGTAAACTGGGAAAATATCAGGATATTTTAAAAAATGTAAGTTTTTGACAACTGTTCAAAGCTAGACTACATTAGCCATGGTTCTCCCAGCACCTGGCAAGTTCCTCTAAAACTGTATGAAGTAACTTAGTTTAAAACTTCGTGCTTATTTTCTCCTGTCCTTTGCAATTTTTTGATAAAAATCCATTGTTATACCAAAAAATAAGGCAATTAGGCCCATTTTGAGTGCCTACAAGAAGATCAAGAGCCATTCCCAAAATTTTTTTTTTCAGCTTAATTCACTTTTCCTATGCTAATCTATGGGGAAAGACAAATAAAAGTGGAATAAGCTGAAACAAATTTCTTGAAATATCTTTCGTATCTTCTTTTAGCCACTCAAAATGGGCCTAATTGCCTTATTTTTTGGTATAACAATGGATTTTTCTCAAAACATTGCGAAGGACAGGAGTAAAATAAGCATGAAGTATTAAACCAAGTTACTTCATACAGTTTTAGAGGAATTTGCCGGGCACTAGGAGCACCATGGCTAATGTAGTCAAGCTTTGAACAGTTGTCAAAAACTGACATTTTTTTTAATATCCTGATATTTTCGCAGTTTACTCAACAAAAATTTCGCTATCATTAGGCAAAATGTCCTGACACAGAAAAAAGTGTGCTCTTTTCATTGGTATCGTTGGATTTAACCTAATACGCATGCTTCCCAAGTCACAGCTGTTTTTGTTGCGAAAACCAGTGATGTGCCGAAAAACGTAAAAAAAAATCTATTATCTCGACTAGGAAAGGAAATCAGACCCTAGGTCATGAGACAATTTTTGTTGCATTTTGGATGTTTAATCACCCCTATTATTTTGCTCAACCAAGTACCAGTCACCCTGTCCTATAGAATATCTACGCGAAAATAAATTTTAGGCAATAGCGTCAGATTCAAATTGAGCTACTGCCTAAGAATTATTCTCGTGTGGATATTCTGTAGGAACATTATGTTTGAGTGCTACGGGTCTTGAAAAATAACCCTATCAATAAAATCTCGCTTTTTGGCCATATTACACATTTCTTGATTGGCTGTATCTCCGAAAATAACAAACGTAGGACGCTCGGACTGGGCTTAAATTGTAGCAAATTTAGTTGGCTTCAACAGTGTATACTGTGGTCATGCTCGGAAAACGCTTTCTTCTGGTATTTTTGTTTAACAATCTAAAAAATTGATGGAATTTCGTGGTTTTTCGAGTGCCACGAGTTTAGCACAAGGTTTTGAAGGTTGCAAACTTGAGTATAAACTACTCTCATTGGCCCTAACAATTTGCAAAAGAAAAAACAATTACATGCATATTTGCGATGTTTGATGTTTATATTGACTGGCCTACTAATAGAAATTGTGAATCAGCAAAAGTTTTAGGGCCTCTTTTCAGAGGCATACCCTCGATTATAGCCGGTAACGACAACGTATGGCTGAAAGGCTAACGGTTAGTGTTGAATCGATAACTAGTAATAGAGTAAAGTATCGATACTCAGTCGTTTTGGTATCGATACTTTTTCGATACCGAGTACCATTAGATAAAAGGGTTACCATTCAATACTTCAAATGAGTAAGGTACTGATACTTTACTGGTAACGATTCAACACTACTAACGGTAGGGCTCATACGCGCCGTACCTGCTCTGCCCTCACCATTTGTGCCATGCACTTCCCGTATCGTCCCGCGCTGTTAGTGCGCAGTAAACGAAGCGCGCAATAAACCATGGGACATGGCTCGTAAACTTCGTAAGTCGTACTGTCTTACAGATTGCCTTGTCGAGGGATAAAACAGAGACAGTGGATGATCAACAGGTTTTGCCCAATTAACTTTATCTACATGTTTCACTGCGTAGGTTGCAAATAGTGAAAAAGTATTTAAAAATGGGGAAATTAACATGGGGGGGGGGGCATAGTAGCAGTTTTTTGACCGAGCAGTTCAGTTCGGTGCCTAATTTTTTGTTTCGTGGCTGGTTTTTCTCTGCTAGAAAGACATATCTACAAAATTATATGAAAATATAAAAAAAATTTACTTACAAATTAGAAAAGAAGCCGTAGTTGCCTACGTTGTCAGTCATACCTTGTTGAGGAGTGCCCAAGACAAGGTATGACTGACAACGTAGGCAACTACGGCCATCATCTAATTTGTATTATTGCACGCCTTGTATATATAACGATGTTACTAATCCTAAAATTTTACGTAATTCCTACATTAATCCTTGAAATATGCAAATTTATGCAATATTGCTCAAATATGCAGCATAAGATTTTAACCACAGCGTCCCAAAGGCAAGATTCAAATAAGTGCTTATTATAACCATAGGCATATTATCATAAAAAAGAATATGCAATTGCATAGGATCCGGGCTCTACGTCATCACTTTAGTTTCGTGGCCAACTGAACTGAGCAATGCATCTCTCCAAGTGCCTTATTTGTTCCAAGTACTTTGGTACAGACATCGAGCCATGAGCAATGCAGCCATTACATTATTCTCCATTTGACGAATCCAAAGGGTTTGTATTTTGCTACCCCGTGTGGCTACGCCCATGCTGGTCTGTTGCATAGCAATGGTTTGAACGTTTTTTAGCGAGTCCAAATCCTAGCTTGTCAAAAGTATAGATTTGGTGACTGCACTGAGGGTCATTGGAGCCATGATGGTAAGGTCCATCTCTTCCAGAGTTATTCTCGACCTCTTTTACCTAAAATAAATGCTAGAACGAGCCCATTCCTTCGATTTCATTGGGATAGGTTCACGGGCCACGTTTTGAAGTTGTTCTGAGCCTTAAAATCAGCATTTTTCAAAATCGGTTAGCTTGCATCGTATAGCAACGAGTTATGAAACGTCAAATACGAAGTTAACTGAGCCCTCTAACTTACAGTTTGTATAAGTTCAAAATTTGTCAGATACGATGTTGTGCTCTACTATTTGTGATCTCGTGTGAGTGGTCAATTTTTTCTGTTAAAGAGAAGCCCCTCCCCCTATGTACATCAAAGAGGAAGAAACAAAAAAAATCTTCCAACCTAATTATCATGAAGAAACTAGGTCCATGTATTTAATGAGACGAATTAAAATATCGCGAGGGCTGGGGTATGTGGGAGGCTTTCTGCTATATGTATAAATTGATACAGTGAAAGATGACGTTGAAGGAAAAATAGCCTTGGGTTTGCTGTACCACAAACTATCACATGTGTGATGGGAGGAGTTCTTTGTAAATGTGTGTGAGCGAGAGAAAAAAAAAAGACAAAAAATATAATAGATACTGTGAATGAGAATGAATGAATGAGATTCTTGATCGCAGGAAGTTCACACAAAACTGTCCATTCTCCTGAAGTTTACAACGCAGGCTTTTAAAATTAAAAACACCTTCTTTTCTTTTTCTCAAAAATAAATAAATAAAAATATTAATAATTACTTCCCCTTTTTTTCTACAAAAGACTCACCCCCTACCCCACCGTCATTCTCATTTTCTCTCTTTCTTGATCGCTTATATCTCATTCGGTAAAACGTTCAGTTTTATTCATTTTTACCGAAATTGGAACTTCTCTCCTCCGTCAGATAAAAATTAGATTACGAAAGACAGCAAAGAGCCTCTCCCCTTGCCCATCATTGTGACATCGGGGCGTCCCGTTTATCGCAAGAGTCGACAAGCTCCGAAGATAGCCCAACAAGTGAGAAAGGGTTAGAATAGACGATAAAAAACAAACAAATAATCATGAATGAACCTTGTGATCAATGACTATTATGTTGTCATATTTTTTGGATTTTTTTTTTCCTCCACCGATATGAGGTTCCCTAGATTTTTTCTTGTATTATTTGTAAAGTGAGTTCATGATTGCTTTCAGTTTTCTCCAGAGAAAATCAGTTGCCTCCCCGCATAAAAGTTTCAGTGGGAAAAGTCCAAAAGGCAGTTTTTACTGGAAAAAAAAGTTGGGAAATGATGATGTGGCATTTCCAAGGTCGTTTACTTTCCTTCGACATTTTCAGAGAGCTAGAAGAATTTTAATTCCAGGAAAAAAGTATTTTTAAAATAACAAAGCGAGGACGATTTAGCTAGCAACGAAAAACCAAAACCTTGATTTTAATGGTGTGGCTACGATATTTCAACTTTATTAATTATAATTTTAATAAGCATATAAGATAAGTATAATATATAAGATAAGGGTATTCACGTCAACCATCGTACTGTTTGTAGTTTTGTATACTTGCGTTGTTGCTAAGGTCCGTTGTTAGGGAAATCGAAATTGGAATCATTTTGTCATTCATTTCGTTTTGGGTATATTTTATACTCATTCATTCGAAATTTGATTTCCCTGGTAACAAACATCTGACTACGCAATTACGAAACTATACAAACAGTACGAAAGTTGACGTGAATACCCTTAATAGTGAGATTTTGACAAACGTAAAGAAGAAAATCGTTCACGTGTCTTTTCGAAATTGCACTTATCATCTGTTCCGTACCCTATAGCAACCGTCGGACGTTAACAAAGACGTTCATCTTTGTACTTCATTCAAAATCTCACTAATAACAGTTTGTTATACTATCGGTGTATGCTGTCAATGAGTCTGAGCGCAAAAGTCTCCTTATACACATAGTCATAGGTAATATTTCACAAAATTTTTGATCAAACTAGGCGAGCTTAGCTGAGAAGTTATTTTTCATTCGCTAAAATCAAAAAAAATATAAAAGCGCCATTTGGGCTACTACTGATGAAACGCACCCGTATTGGGCGAACATCACTGAGAAAATCTGACAATCTTGTCCAAAATATCCAGTGATTCACTCTCACATAAGGGAGGGAGGCTGGGATGGCTCACTGTTAGTGCATTTCATTCTGAAAAAATGCTCTATTGATCTCGTCGTGATGGTGGCAAACATGGGTCATGTCATGTTTTTTTCATGTTTCAGAACCTCAAGAACACGAATTCAGTGGTCTCCGGAATTCATATATACATATATATTTCTATATACAGGGTGTACAAAAAGCGACTGAAAAGAGAAAAACCAGTGAAGGGGCAACTCATTTCTGATCGAAATGACTATTTGCACTTTTCCGAAATTCCGCTTTGTTTCCGAGATATCCGCCATTTTCTGATTTTTTTAGAAACAGCTTGTTGCGCACGCAGTAACCGATGCAATGGCAAAACTGATGAGCCCATTGGAAAGAACAAAAAATTTTCCATTTAAAGAGCCTTTTTTAATCAGCTTATTGGCGAAAAATAGTATATTATGCACCTAGCCGCGAAAGTGTGTCTTTGCCGGGCCTAGAGGAGTTGTACGGCCGAGGCGAAGGCGAGGCCGGACGCCTCGAGGACTGGCAAAGCACTTTCGCGGCGAGGTCAATATACTATTTTTTTTTTTGAATGAAGTGAAAACTAAGGTGTAGAAAAAACCAAATCATTTTATTATCAAAATTAGAGACTAATTAATGGTCTTTTGGGGTCTGAATGTAGAAGGTTGGGTTATGATGTAGCTCAGGACCCTCTCGGCAGTTGTCTCCCGATTTTCACAGATGTTTAAAAACTCCTTTGGATGATTTTGTTTTTTACCTTTTTGTCAGTATGAAAGTGCAGTTCGGAGAATCACTGCTCGGAACGCTCCTGACGGACTCTTTCCAAAACTACTTTCTCGGGCTAGCCGTAGAAACGACCGTTTTATCGCTCGTTTTCGAGCGATAAAAACATGTTTTCGCTTCATGAAGAAAAATAACGTAATTTTCTGACCACATCACCATATCACCAATACTTCCGGAATTAAGTTTCCTCGCTAATAAGCTAATTCAAAATGTAGTAGATGTCGTCTGATCTATAAAAATAGGCTCTTTAAATAGAAAATTGTGTGCTCTTTTTCAATGGCCATTGCAACAATTATTGCGTGTGCAGCAAGCCGTTTATGAAAAAATCAGAAAATGGCGGATATCTCGGAAACAAAGCGGAATTTCGGAAAAGTGCAAATATGTAGTCATTTCGAGTCATGAGTTGCCCCTTCACTGGTTTTTCTCTGTCCAGTCGCTTTTTGTACACCCTGTATAATTATACAGGGTGATTCAGGAGGAATGTGACAAACTTGCACAGGTGATAGTGCGTACCTGGACGCACAAAAAACGTCATAGCGACGCATAGCCGAAAATGCTTTGGTTACGAGATATGAGCATTTTCCTGTTTTTTTCTAGTTGCATTACTTTTTACGGTTATTGTCGTGTTCAGGGCTCACCGTAGGTGGTTAGACAAAAACTGACGGTGGATTCGGAAAGAGGACTAAATCCTGTTCCTGAAACCACCATGAAAATCAAAAAATGCCGCATGCGCGTCGCTATTTCAGCCATGTGAAAAGTGAAAAAAGTAGTTTTTTCGAATACCTGATAAATTTCACATCAGCATCAATCAGCTGCTAGTGCGCGCATCGACGGGTAAAGTTGGGGAAAACTACCCCATTCTGTGTACTTTCGAACGGTGTCCTGATAGTTGAAGTTTGCAACCCTCCGACTTTAGCAATCGAGTTCCAGTGCAAAAAAATGCAACTTGCTTTGATAAAACAAACCGAATAGGTCAGGGTAAATGTCCTTTCCTTAGGCTATTGTGTTCCTCCGAGCATGCTCCCCTCAATGCCTGAAGTAAAAGTAAGAATTCAATTCACTACGCGAGGGTCACCATGAGAGACGCCGTGGATGAACTGAAGCGTAAGGACTTGAACGGGGACTTGGCCGTTCTATCTCATCAGAATCAGCTCAGCTCAGCAGATTGTGGGCGGCGATGAGGACCAATTAACTGTTCTGCGAGGTCTCCTGACCTAACGTCCCTCGATTACTGTCTCTGAGGGTGGGTGAAGACAATGGTATACGAACACAAGCCCAGCAAGTGCGAGGAGCTGATCAACAAAGTCGTGGTCTGTGCTGAATCGATTAGACAACTAGATGCCGAAATTCGTCGTACTACCAGAGATATACAGAAAAGAGCGTCCGAGAGTCCAAAGGGGAGGAATTTTTGAACAGTTATTTGAATCACGTTATGTTGTTATTCCAACTTAAGGTTGTTACTGTAAATTGATCTCATACAAGTTGGAGGGACAAACGATGGACAATGAACTCCGTGAATGAGAGATATGAGTGTACGTGAACGACTTATTATAGGGTACCGGCTGAATCTGATAAGGTGAAATGTCGAAGTTCATAATTTTCACCCAAACGCTGTTCATCACCTCTACTCACATCCCATACATGGAAAACCTTGTTGTCAATTGAATTCTTACTTCAGGCATTGAGAGGAGCATGCTCGTATGAACGCAATACGCCAAGGAAAGGACATTTAAACTGACCTATTCGGCTTGTTTTAAAAAAGCAAGTTTACATTTTTTTGCATTTAAACTTCATTGCTAAAGTCGGAGAGTTGCAAACTTCAACTATCAGGACACCGTTCGAAAGTACACAGAACGGGTTAGTTTTGCACAACTTTGCCCGTCGATGCGTGCACTAGCAGCTGATTGATACTGATGTGAAGTTTATCAGGTATTTGAAAAAACTACATTCTTAACTTTTCACATGGCTGAAATAGCCACGCCCAAGCGACATTTTTTGATTTTCATGGTGGTTTCAGGAACAGGATTTTGTTCTCTTTCCGAATCCACCGTCATTTTTTGTCTAACCACTAACGGTGAGCCGTGAAAACGGCAATTACCGTAAAAACTGATGAAACTGGGAAACAACAGGAAAATGCTCATATCTCGTAACCAAAGCATTTTCGGCTATGCGTCCCTATGACGTTTTTTGTGCGTCCAGGTACGCACTATCACCTGTGCAAGTTTGTCACATTCCTCCTGAATCACCCTGTATATCTTTATGGCCGTTTTCTTGTTAGCACGATAACTATCGTAGAAATTAATTTAGCGGAACGCGCTTTGGCACAAAAATCAGCAGTCAAAAGACCCCGGTCGGTATAGCATTTGGGCCAAAGCGGTAAAGGTGGAGGGGGGGAAATAGGGCTTGAAATGGTCAAAAAATCACTACAAATCACCAGTTGATTCTAGAAGCATCATATTCGGTACTTATACTCCATATTAGACTAGCCTTTGATTCCTATTTTAATTTTTTGAAAAAGTCAAAGTGGAGGGGGTGGTACCCCCGGGGTGGAAGTAAGTCAGTGGTCTTGTTAGCACGATAACGCTCGAAGAAATTAATTTAACGGAACGCGCTTTGGCCCGAAAATCGGTAGTCGTACGACTTCGGTTGGTATTGCATTTGGGCCAAATCGGTCGACTTGGATGGTGGGGGGGGGGGTAATATGGCTTGAACTGGTAAAAAAATCACTACAAATCACCAGTTGGTTCCAGAAGCATTATATTCGATACGATGATTTCATTTTGAAATAGCGTTTGATTGGCATCAAACAGTACGAGGAAGGATCAAACTAGGAGTGTAAATGGAAAATGCTACATTCGCGCCTCCTCGTGGGCGGCTAAATCTGAGAAGGTGCACTTATATGCTATTCTTGAGGCAAGTAAGCGGATAAAAGTTTGAAAAGTGCTAATGTTTGTGCCCACTTTATCCACACCAAAATTGAAAATAACGCTAATTTGGGCCTGAAAATGAGATAAATGGCTAATTCACGGCTGATATTACTGAGAAAAATCTCTGATTCATCACGGACAGAAGTGAGAAAAAGTGCTGTCTCTGCTTATACAGAACTCAAGTTTGTAGCTCAATCTGAAAAAAAAGGAAAAAAAAGCTAATTCAAGGCTAAAAGTGAAAAAAACGCTAATGTGCGGGGAAAATGAGGAGAAAGTGCTAATTCACTGATAAATTTGGGGGAAAATCTCTCTTTAGCGGATAAAATCACGAATTCACGGCTTAAGTGGAGAAAATCGCCAATTCACCGATAAAATTGAGAAGAAGAGCTGACGTGTGAAAAAACCGCAAATTCGCGGTTAAAATGGAGAAAACGCGAATTCGCTGCTTTTGAAGGTAACTTTGTGGCTGAAAGTGAATAAAATCGCTAATCCACAGCTATAGATGAGAAAAATGCGGTAATTCGGGGATAAAATTCAGAAAAAGCGTTAATTCACGGAGAAAATTGGGGAACAAATCTCTTATTCACAGCTCGCTAGGATGGTAAAAAAAAAATTAGGCAAAATTCACGGCTATAATAAAGAAAAATTATTTTTATGGGGTTAAATTGAGAATATTTGCTAATTCACAGAAATAAATTCATTGCAAGAAAAATCGATAAATGAGGCTGTAATTGAGATAAATCGCTGATTCGCGGCTAAAACGGAGACAAATTGCTAATTCACCGGTGATATTGAGAAGAAGTGATGAAGTGTGGAAAAAAACGCGTCGGTGAAAGATTCGCCCGGGGGCGCCAAATGTCTAAGGCCGGCACAGCAATGAGCTGCCCCAAAACTTTCCATTTGCGAATGAGCGTTATTTATCAATTTTGGCCGCGGAATTGTTCCAATAACAGCAAATTATAACTCTTTCTGAGTTTTAGCGATGCATTAAAGGGCCTCGATAAACTTCGAAATTATAGCACTATCACTATTGGAAAATTTTGGTCTGGAAGTTAATTCTGGAACGAAAAGCCGCGAATCAGCGCTTTCTCTCAATTTTAGCAGCGTACGAGCGTTTTTGCTCAATTTAAGCCATGAACAAGCGTTTTTTTCCTCAATTTTAGTCGTGTAAAGCGCAAGCAATTTCCTCCCGTTCTGCCACGGGATAGCCTCTGCAACAGCACATTAGCGATTTTTCTTAATGTTAGCCGTGAGCAGGGGCTCCGTCAACCGCGAATTAGCGCGTTTTCTCAATTTTTCCTGATGGGATTTGCTTCGAAAATCCATACATAAACGCATTTTCTCAATTTTAGCGCGAACGAGCGCTTTTTCTCAATATCAACCGCGAATGTGAGCTTTTCTCAATTTTAGCAGCGGGCTAGCCCCAAGAACGAAAAAAAAAAAATGTTTTTCTCCATTTTTGCCGTGAATTAGCACATTTCTCTATTTCAGCAGTGATGTTGTGCTTCCAGAAATAGCTATTCTGCACGCAAAGATTCCTTCAGATACTATACCTAGAATCCCAGAAAAATCCATGGCGGGTTGGGGCGGTCAAGGTGACCACCTTACTGGTCCATGAAGCCCAATCCACTAACGCTATTTTAAGCTTCGCCACCACCCAATTTCAACTCACCAACGTAAATTGGAGTTAGATTTAGCTGAACGCTTGAGTCCGAATGTCTCATCCGTTAGGAACAAGTAATCAGAGCTGGATTCACCTCATTCAATGGGTCCTGATTGCGGGTTATTTTTCAGTTTTGGGCTCGTTTATTGCTTCTACCTCTTCACTAGATGGTGAAAACTGGTAACTGTTGTACGTCATTGGAAAGCTAACATCATAAGAAAGTTTTCCCTATGAATGCAAAAAAATATTTTCCTTTGACGAAATGGTGAAAATCGCTGATGAAAATTGGGCAGAAATGCGAATAACGAGTTTCCTTCGGATATCTCATGCCCTAGCGGCTAGGGCCTTGGTGTAATTTTATTGAGTTGAGGACAACTAATGAAGGAAATTTTGTGCTCTTTTCAATGAGCTATTACTTTTAGTCTAGCACCTGTTGATGATGCCGTACTAGTCACTTGTCGAAAAAAAAACAGAGGGTCACCAAAAAAACACGAAATTGACGATATCTCGAAAACCAAGAGGAATTCCAAAAAACCTCAAATAATAATTTCGATCACAAATGAGGTGTACTATCACCATACTTTCTCTGTCGAGGTAATTATGAACACCCTGTATACAGGATGGTCGGTTTTTTTTTTTAGTATAATGATTTTTTTAGTGATTTTTAAGGAACATTAACATTTCCCCTCGAAAAACTGTCATTTCTCAGCTTGTGCTGCACTTTTTTTCGAAAGAGATGGCAGTTTCGGAATGTACGGAAAATGTCCTAGGCACAGCAAGCAAAATGAATCTTCGCACACTCGTGAGAGACGCCGAGAAACGTTACGCTTTATTATGTGATGCGAAAAAACGAGCCTTTTCAATTTTTTAAAAAATTTACTGCCTTTTGACAAATTGTTTTAGACTTGGTCTAGACCTGGGATGCACTCGGGGCTGACCCACATACTGAAAGTAAACTGATTGAATGAAATCCGATGGCTGAATGGAATATTTACACACACATTTCTGAGTGCCAGCGCACGCGCAGCATCCTACTCTTCAGGACCGTTGAGCATAATTATACTCTCGTTCTTCCAAAAATTGGAGTGGCCAGCTTGGTGGGCAGCTCTAAATACAGACAGATATTAGGGAGTAGGAAGCATTTTTTGTTGTTATTTACTGATTAAACAAAATATCAAAGTATGTCCTCAATTTTAGCCATTTGTCCTCGATCTTCAAGTTTTTTTCTGTCTTCGACTGGCCTGGAAGTCAAGGATCTGGCAATCCTACCTGGGCGGATGGAACGAAAATCGTCGCGAGACAACACAGTGTTGGCATTTCAAAACTATGCACTTTTCCAATAAACAGTACTGTTTATATTGCGGGATGAATCGATTTATCAGTTTTTAAAATTCAATTCTAGGTTCTTCAAAGTCTACTACAAATTGTATGAGGATGATGTAACGTGAAACACAACGAAAGTTAGAAATGCATTTTTATTGCAGGTTTTATTCGAACGTGGGTTTACATAATGTATTTTAACCCCTACTCCCCCCGCCTGACCAGATTTAATTTATTTTTGTTTGAAAATGGAGTAAAACAGACCAAGTTGGAAACTAGACAAATCCGCTCCATCCCTTTCCCATCACACCATCTCTGTCAGTAACAGTTTTACAGGATTCCATCGATAACTCATAAAAGTCGAGCCTGTAAAAATGTAAAAATGCGGCGCTGAAGCTGGGCAGGGCGAGTTTAGGCAGTTTCATTTCAAGACTTGTTTTCAGCGAGCGTTTCCTTCCATCATCACGGAGCTTCTTTTCTTTTCCTCCCTCGCTCATTCACCTACCAACTCCATCTCAATCACTCTATCTCTCTCTTGCTCTTCTTTTTAAACGCTTCTCTTATGCATAA
Organism: Corythucha ciliata; assembly: GCA_038030265.1. Lineage (NCBI taxonomy): Eukaryota > Metazoa > Arthropoda > Insecta > Hemiptera > Tingidae > Corythucha > Corythucha ciliata. The sequence goes on along the minus strand of CM075937.1, from coordinate 36,564,264 downwards.
TGCATCCCTCTCTTTTTCAAGCTTTTAGATCAGGGGCGCCAGACTCAATATAAAAGTTTTCTACTTCTTGGTACTGACGATTTGGTTGAGGCGAAAACGCGTGGGTGGTGAAGGCTGGGTTGGGTGGGAATTTTACAAAATATCTCGGAGATATTCAAAAGGATGGCGTGTGCAGGCCTTTATAGAGACAAAGTATTCATCCTTTCATGAGAAATAGAACGTTTATGAGTGGAATTTCTTTCAACTACGCCAACCGACGAACATCAAATTTCCTCCTCAGATAAGAAGACAGAAAATTGTTGACTAAATTTCGTTGAGATGAATCAGGTCTCACGATTTTTTTTTTTTTTTTTCCTCCCATCCTCTCTCACCACCTACCGCCGCCTACGGCCGCGACATTCTTCCGCCACTCTGTTTATTCGCAAAGATACGGAAATCTAATCGGATTGATAAAAACAAGTTTAAACTTTTCATCACTGGAAGTATTCACAACTGCTCGTAAATTTTTGTTGAGTGAGTCAATAAATATTGATTGGTGAGGGGGGTAGGAGTCACACGTGACTTGACGTAACTTGATGCATGCTTTTTTAGGCCTTGGTCCATAGTAACGAAGACGATTTGAGGTCGGGAACTATAATAATGCTAATGTGGATGTATTGTTATCTCATGCGTACAGTCTCATCCCCTAAGCGAGCCCCTTAAAAACAGTCAAAATGAATGGGGCCATGAGCCTCCCGTAATAGAAACCCGAAAGCGAAAAATGTGATCGGGATCCTTATGGTGTCGGTATGATAGAAGACGTATTTTCTTCTATCATACGACGCTTCCTATGAGTCCTCCCCGTGACTCACCTAAACCCTACTTCTCTTTTTGACCACCGTGACACATTTTCCGGACGTTCACGAATTCTCGCGAAATGGGGTGGGCCCGTTGAACCCCCTCACCCGTAGGTGAGGGGGTTCAAGCAACCCATGGCCCATGCCTTGAGGTCGGGGCCGAAACAAGTCACTTGCCTGGGTGGAACATTTTTGTTAAACTTTTAATTCTATCGTGTCAGTTACTAAGAGTATAAGTCAAAAATTAGCCATTTTCCGTTCTTGCACTCAGCTTGACGGCCTGCCTCTACTCTTCTGTTCTCAAGAGTATAAGTCACGAAAAAAACCGAATTCCTATTCCTAAGGGGACTTGTACCAAACAGTATTGTTTGAGTTTTAATTAAATTGAAAAGTTTGGAACGCTCTCTTGAAAACTTCAATTTTTTGACTTATACTCTTAGTAACTGACACGTTAGAATTTATGTCACGTATTGACGACCGTTTAATGATGACGGTGATAAGTATTTATTTATTGTACTTAAGATAACCCTCCCCCCTAAGCCTCACGTCTCGAAAACTGAATTTTGCCACAAAATCCCAGCTTTCAAGCCTCGTTATGTTCCCGAGTCGATTAGGTTCCTATTCGTAAAATTTTTATTAGGCTCATGATTTTAAAAAACAATTTGTTGAGCTTGAGTCAGTACGGAAAATGCTGGCATCTCGAGGTCATGACTCAGGAACAGTTTCAGTAATTGAAGCTCAGTTTAAAGGGTGAATAAATTCAGGTGTCGAACAGACGAAACCCGTACGTTATTGACGCACCCTAACGAGGGAAGGCTGGCGACGTAAGCTCCTACACGGCTACAATATAATGCACGCTCAACAGTTTAAGCGCGTTTACTTACCACACCTGTACGAAATTTCCTAGCTTTTTCAGTTTTTTTCTGAACCTTTCGTAATAATTCCCTGATTTTACTCGGGGACTAATTAGACGGGGTCTCGGGTCTCTGATTTCTTGCCTGCTGTACGCATCCTTCACATTTATACCTCCACAGACATCTCAGTCTCTAGATCGTTTGAAATATTTTTTATTGGAGGGTACAAGCGCGTCAAGGCCCTTCCTTGGACCCCCGGAACAGTCAACTTTGTCGATGTTTACAGTAAAATTTACAGGGTCCCTGAAAAACTGGCGAATCCCAGAAAGAACCCCTTCGATGTACCGCCTGATCAAAAAGCCGTCAAGATTTGGCAGTGTTTCCGTGTCTTGTCAAGAAACGCCAACATACATGGTTCCGTTCAATTTTACTCTTTTGGCTACATATTTCCGCAAAAATCGCCCAGACGAATAGTGAGAAATGTTTCGGGTTCTTTTTTTCGGGATTTGTGAGTCGAAAGTCCATATGCTCACTCGGCGTTTTACCTTGTCTTTTGCTCTTTCAGACCAAAAATGACCATTTTTAATAGGAAACTGTCGGAAAAGCCAGGAAACTGAAAATTTTGTGCTAGGAAAACTATTCAAGCTGAAAAATGGAAGTGAACCGGGCTAGATGACTACAAAACGTGCATTTTTGCCCAGAAGCCGCCTCCCTTACCTGATTTTACCATGCAAATCTAAGCATCCAGGAAACTAGCATTTAATGGTTTTCCGGACCAACAAGAATAACTGCTAATTTAACTCCTCGAACTGAGAACTGATAAAGGAAACGGTCAGTGTAGCCTAAATACTGATTTGAACACAAAATTTGGCCATTTTGACCTGCTGAAGACAAGTGTTAACCCGTATACCACCCTCCCACCTTAAATAAAAAAGTCTCTTGGTGAGACAATGAGTTAGTCCGGATATTTTCACCGTTTTGTGGGAAGAATTGTTACATGCTCATATTCGAACGACTCAAAAGGGCTAGACCATCAATCATAGGCCAACATCGTGCCATTTACCGGAATGCGTGGTAAATTCCACAGTTTCGCGCAGTAATGACTACTTTCTGTGGCAATCAGTTGGTTTCTGAGGCTTTGCTACCATCGTGGAGCTTGAGAATAAGTGTATGATGCCGAACTTTAGACTCCACTGTCCACAAAATTAATTGATTGTATGACAGCCCGATGAGCGATATTCGGTTTTTGAACGAGCCAGACACCGCGTAATCAGGAAGTTACACATTTTCCAAAATCATGCTGTCGTGATAGCTCGAGTACCAAAACTCATGAAAACACGATCCGTTCAAATAAAATCAGGCCCTATATTTTTTTTTTTACTAATTTTTAAAACTATTGGGTTGCGGGACCCAATTCAAATAGGCTAGATTGACTGATGACGTAAAAACAGCGTTCGCATGACCTTCACAATACCTTCCCACAAATCAAACAATAGGACTTGAGAGAAGGGGAAGGACAAGAAGGGGCAAGACTTGACAACAGCAGACCGGCCTTTAAAGGTAACAAAAAAAATTTCGCTCCGGCAGCTGGCGGTCGGAAAGAGTGCATTTCATTTTGTATACGGATACCCTAAGCCGTCCCAGAAGTAGTAATGTTGAGACCATGATTTGTTTCGTTTATGTTTGACCCTCCCTCGTACTGTTTGCTGCCGGGTTTGTTTAAGCTGAACTTAATGGGAATCAAAGGCTATTTCAAAATGGAATCATCATACCGAATATAATGCTTCTGGAATCAACTAGTGATTTGTTGTGATTTTTTTACCATTTCAACCCCTATTTTCCCCCCTCCACCTTGACCGATTTGGCCCAAATGCAATACCGACCGGGGCCTTATGACTAATGATTTTTGTGCCAAAGCGCGTTCCGCTAAATTAATTTCTACGAGAGTTATCGTGCTAACAAGGCCTCACACTTACTTCCACCCCAGGGACATCACCCCCTCCCCCTCGACTTTTTCAAAAAATTAAAATTGGAATCAAAGGCTACTTTAACATGGAGTATACGTACTGAATATGATGCTTCTAGAATCAACTGGTGACTTGTAGCGATTTTTTGATCATTTCAAGCCGTATTTTCCCCCCCACCTCCTTTACCGATATGGCCAAAATGCAATACTGACCGGTGTCTTATGACTACTGATTTTTGTGCCAAAGCGTGTTCCGCTAAATTAATTTCTACGAGAGTTATCGTGCTAACAAGACCACACACTTACTTCCACCCCGGGGGCACCACCCCCTCCACCTCGACTTTTTCAAAAAATTAAAATGGGAATCAAAGGCTACTTTAACATGGAGTATACGTACTGAATATGATGTTTCTAGAATCAACTGGTGACTTGTAGTGATTCTTTGATCATTTCAAGCCGTATTTTCCCCCCCACCTCCTTTACCGATATGACCCAAATGCAATACTGACCGGTGTCTTATGACTACTGATTTTTTTAGATAAAGCGTGTTCCGCTAAATTAATTTCTACGAGAGTTATCGTGCTAACAAGACCACACACTTACTTCCACCCCGGGGGCACCACCCCCTCCCCCTCGACTTTTTCAAAAAATTAAAATGGGAATCAAAGGCGAGTCTAACATGGAGTATACGTACCGAATATGATGCTTCTAGAATCAACTGGTGATTTTTAGTGATTTTTTTACCATTTCAAGCCCTATTTTCCCCCCCCACCACCTTGACCGATTTGGCCCAAATGCAATACCGACCGGGGTCTTATGACTACTGATTTTTTTGCCAAAGCGCGTTCCGCTAAATTAATTTCTACGAGAGTTATCGTGCTAACAAGACCACACACTTACTTCCACCCTGGGGGCACCACCCCCTCCCCCTTGACTTTTTCAAAAAATTAAAATGGGAATCAAAGGCTAGTCTAACATGGAGTATACGTACCGAATATGATGCTTCTAGAATCAACTGGTGATTTTTAGTGATTTTTTGACGACTTCAAGCCCGATTTTCCCCCCCTCCACCTTGACCGATTTGGCCCAAATGCAATACCGACCGGTGTCTTATGACTACTGATTTTTGTGCCAAAGCGCGTTCCGCTAAATTAATTTCTACGAGAGTTATCGTGCTAACAAGGAAACGGCCATAAAGATATATATATACTATACAGAAATATATAGAGATATATATATATGAATTCCGGAGACCACTGAATTCGTGTTCTAGAGGTTCTGAAACGTGAAAAAAACATGACATGACCCATGTTTGCCACCATCACGACGAGACCAATAGTGCATTTTTCAGAATGAAATGCACTAAAATGGCAAGTTTTGTAATTTTCATAGTTTTGCCAGGTGCGGATCCAGGAAACATTTTCGGGGAGAACGATTGGCCTTCCCAATGGCTTGGCAAAGGTGGGGGGGGGGGTTCCGCTTCGTGAATTGGGAGAACGGATTATGAGGTTTTTGCAGACCTCTGAGGCGAAATTACCGTTTCAAAACAATAACATCCAGTCATTGATGAGAATTTTTCGATCATGAGTGTTGGGGGGTTCTTCTAAGCGGTCGCCTTTAAGGGGCATTTTTATTAAGTGTTTCAACTTGAGCCGGGATTGTTTGGTGGTTAAAAAAGCTCCAAACAAGCATCCGGTACAAACAGCAAATGTACCCCCAAAAATGCGAATCCACGGTCAGAAATTGATTGTTCCACCACCCCAATGTTTGTCTCATACAAACAACTACAAAAAACAGTAATTTGCAGATAAAGTTGATCAAAACGATAATTCACGATTTAAATCAAGAAATTCTTAATTTGAAGAATATAAATTAATGAATAAAAAATTTAAATTCCTAATTCGCGGCTTGAACAGAAAAAATGCCCAGTCCGGGGTTTCTTGAGGCCACTTTGGCTACAATTGTGAAAAGATACAGGGAACAAATTGCTAACACTCTGCTAAAATGAAGGAAGAAAGAAAAATAAATAAATAAATAAAAAAAGCTAATGCGCGGCTGAAATTTGAAAAGACCACAAATTCGTTTCAATTCGCGGTAAAAATTGAGTAATAGCGCTAATCCGGGAATACAACTGGGAAAAGGCGCTCATTCACGGTTTCTGATGCTAACAAAATACGGTTAAAATAAACATAAAGCGCTATTTCATGTCCCAAATTTAAAAAACGACTAATTCGTGGCTAAAATTGAGAAAATAGTGAATAATGTTTAATTCGGAGACAAAATTGTGAAATGGCCTAGTTTGCGGTTAAAATCGGGACAAAGCGCTAATTCACTGTTTCTAAGGAGAACTTGCCTATTTTTTTTTTTTTTTTTCGCTCATGGCGTTCTTTGATAGATGTTATTGGGAAAGAGTAGGAAAAACTAAAAAAAATCGCGCGGGAAATATTTTAAATTAATTTTTAAAGTAATCAGTTTCGCGATGGAGGGGTTTTTGACAGAAGGGACCTTGTGACGTCAATACTGCTAGCGTGTTTTGACAGTTGACAGGCTTATCAGAAGCAACCGAACCTGAACGCTGGTTTCAGTGCTCTTCAATTGTGTACATATGTTTGGATGCAACAAGGAAAACATTTTAGTGCATTTAATTTTTCTGACGAAATAGGACAATAAATAGGAACGCAGCACATCAAGGCAAAACAGCGAAGCATGAACGTGCAACATGTTGTAAAGAGTAAGGTTCTACGGTGGTTGCCGTGATACCCGGCCGTCATGTCAGCCTTAAACCTGGTCATGTGCCTTTCAAGGCATCAAGCCAGGGCGGGAAGAAGGCACAATCCTGGTCGCAGTGATACTGGATGAGAGGTGAAGTGGTTGGGCAGATGGTTGGTGAGGATTGAATGGGGACGTGCTTGAGAGGGGTTGGTTGGCGCTTGTGACGTCACGTTTCCAACCCTCGTCCAAGTCGATCAGCTGGTAATTCACAGGTGTTTTAAAATTCAATTAAAAATCACTGCCTGCACCTATTGAGTTGCGGTTTTCACCATTCTCTTTTTAGTAGGAGAGCCCAAGAGGGGATTTCGGGATTTACTCAAGCGCGTCAGATCAACATACTGCGGATACCTTGTACCTATTTGAGTACCTCCACCAAATATGAGCCCTATATATGTGGCCGCCCGTCAAGGATAAAGCGTCTGATTAGTAAAAAAAAATTGATCATCAGACATTCTCGAGCGCGTCAGATTAAGGAAGTGGGAATTAATTACATGCTAAAATGTCTATATTCCACTAATCTGACAATTTAAGAGTGACGCGAAGACGGAGGAGGCCTACAAACTTGTAAAAAAAAAAAAAAGTCATCTTGACATTCTCGAGCGTGGCTAATTTTTTTTTTATTTTGATGGGAATAATTCAAGGATAATGAAAAATATATAATCTGACGATTTCCATAAGCCGAAATAGAAAAAATTCGTTGATAAAGTTTGGTCATTATTCAACTCGTGGGGCCAATTCAGTGAAACTTAGCGCCCACCCGTCTTGGGTGAAAAATGTGTTCCAATTAATTACCTTAAAACACATTCGAATTCTAAAGTGTTTTAGGGTTATTTTAGGGATGAAATCTGAAAAAAGCAAGATCTAACGTCACTGTAGAACTTCCTGAAGATTAAAAAACCGACTTTGAAATCAGAGATTGGTGCAGAAATGGAGCCAAATTTTACGTGCGAAGTTTAGGCGAGGGTTGACTGGGAAGGGGTCGAGGAAACCCGACTGAAACCCCGCCTTATGTAAACGCCAAGTCCCGTTTACTAGAGGCAACTTCGGCCAAATTTAGAGTGAGAAAAATTGCTAAAGTTGAGGAAAACGGTAATTCGCGGCCAAAATTGGCAAAACATCCTAATTGGTGGCGAAAATTGATAAAAATCGCTAATTAGCGCCTCAACAGGACAAGGAACGGTAACTCGCAGCTGAAAATGAATAAACCTTTCATGTCCCCCAAGTTAATAACGCAAAAAATATCGTTAACAACTCGGGAAAAGTGGAACTTCATCCGACTCGACGTACAGCTCAGCTGAGTGAGGTTTTCAAACGAGCCAAATAAATTTTACAGGAAGATCTAATGCCATGACATTTGGTTCAACAAATATTTTTAAATCGCCGAAATTGAGTTTTGGAAGAGCCAAATTCAAGAAATTTTTTTTTCTAAGAGCGGATGACCGCGAAATTGTGGTTTGAAAGAGCCAAACAAACGGAATTTTGTTTTAGAGAAATAAAAATCCCTAAATTTGGATTTGACCGTGCTAAATGCGTGAAATTTGGTTTTGAGCTAGTTTGAAACTTCGGTTCACAAAGACCCTATTGCGATATTGAGCCAAAATACCTGGTTTCTAGGGAAAATACTCTAGATTCTGGGGCCGTATTCCCAGATTTTTCTTTTTTATCAAATCGCCAACACCAGATTCTTGAGCAGATATCAGACACTGCAATTCGAAATCCGGATTTTGGAGTTGGGGGGGGGGGGGTAACGTGGGCTTTCGGGCTAAGGTTTTTGTTAGAAAATTAAGAAATTAGGCGAATAGGATAAGTGTGGTGGCCCAAAACATTTTACCGCCACCTCCGCCACGGAGGCCTAAAATTGCCCCTGCCAGTAGCCTTTGCTCCTATTATTTCATAACAGGAAAAATGAAATTGTTCATTTCTGATGATTGAAGTGTATATGAACACCTACCAAACTTGGTAAGATTAGTAGCCGCAAGCGACCGTTCGATGGACAAATTTATCGAGAATGCAGTGAAAATACGGAAGCCGGAAATATACCTTTGCCCACCCAGTACTCCAGTTGGATGGGCGATGATCCACCTCGTCCCCCCGTTACGCTTCCGCGTAATCCTTATCGGTCACAAACTGAAGCTTACGCAAGTTTTCAAAATAATTTCATTCGCGAATAGTTAATTTAGCAAGCAATCTTTGAAGTTACCGGTGACCACTTGACCGCAAGGCACACCCCCCTCCCTCAATGCACCACGATACCCCACAGCCCTTCCCAGCACGTGACAGCTGTGCTTGAAAGTTTGATATGATAGATGGCCAAAAATCCAAATATTTGGAAATGTGATTGCCAGCCTTGGCTCGGAACCTGCCCTATAAATCTGATTACTTCCGCCCAGAAACCAAATTATATGAATCTTTGTCGCACAGGTTTACACTTCACTAAGAGTAATAGGCGAGGGGGAAAGGTGGTTAGCATCACCTACCTCACCCCTCGTCTTTGGCCTATGCCACTAAGCCGAACATTTAAAGCCATTTCTATAGTGCGGAAGAAAAGTGGAAATAATGAGGCGGGGAACAGATGTTTGACTCATTCTATCTCTTTCTAGTTACACGATAAATGCCTCCTTGAGCGCCGGGTTCTTCAGAGGAAGAAACCCCATAATAAAGCGACACCTGACATCAAGTGACGTTCATAATGGTGTTTCTACCGTAGGAATGAATGATGAAAACACTTGGAATTTTTGAAGAACAGTGGACCTATTCTCCAACACGAAAGCACTTTCACTTTAGTGGAGATATTGCCCTTCCACTATTTTTTCAATCAAATAGTAGCAAAGAAAGCAAAATTGAAAAGTATAAAATACCTCACAACTGTAGACTACACCTGTCAAAAAAAAAAAAAAAAAAAAAAAAAAAAAAACCCAAGCCCCTCCACAACGGCCCGGATACAAACTTCTGGCATCGTTGACCCATGACCCAGGTATTTCGCGTCCAGAATTATACAATTTAGGCCCATTTTCACCAACAAAATTGATCTCGATTAGTGGCCAATAACGACCCATACGAATTCTGATATAAGTGTTTACATTGTAATCGAGATTAGTTGTTGATCGTAGTTTAACAAGTTGGTGAAATCGGGCCTTAGTAAAATAAATAAACTTACCTAAGCCGACTTCTTTTTCGATGAGAGGAACTTGAACTAAGCCCCGACGTAATACCTTTTAAAGAAAAGCCACTAAAAATGGAAGTTCACTCTGCCTCATTCATAAGCAGTCGCATCAATCGGTTGTCTTTTGTCAACAAAACACGCGCGAGCACGATAACCTGTCAACGGACGCGAACTTTGAAGGACTCTGACCATCATTTAGTTCACAGTGTTCGTGCCGTTCGTCTTGTGATCTTCCCGTTTCAAGAAGTGTGGCGCAAGCTAAAAAGGTGATTTTTTTAATTTTTTTTTAATTTTAATAACACTTTATTCCGTTTCATTCACACATAAACAAGTAAAAAACAAAGTCAACTAAAGATAAAAATGAAAAAAGATTTCCCTTCGAGCATGCAAAATTATAAGTGCACCAACGAAGAATTCGTGCCTCTCAATTAACTCATCGACAACTGATGACTATGATTAGGCTGAAAATACAGCACAAGTAGAAATGAGGCGACCACGATTTCTTCGTTTGAATGCTTACATCCAATATAAATGTAAACGTGTTTTGAAGGGGCTCCTAAAATCTCTTTGAAAAAGAGTGATAGTGCTTATTAAGAATAGGTTGAACATGCTAATTGGCTTATTAATAAATAAAATATACGAGTTGAAAAGTTTTGAATACTCAGTAAGTGAAATAATCTTGGAACATTCAGATGCGGGTGTTTTGCAATTCAAACAAGTTTTACGAGCATCTTCTGTTGTTCTATGTGCTTAATTAGGAAGTGTATCGGAAAAGGGAACTAAGGGATTCCTTTCAGGCGTATGATTTTCATTTCCCTACGACCAAGAGGCCAAGACAAATTAATTCCAAAATTACGCCGCCAAAAAATTAATACACGAATTATAGATCAAAACGACTTGGGGACAAAGGGGAAGGCAACCTATTGGGACGGAAGAACCACAGCTTGGTGGCCTTGGCACAGATACCCACGGCCCCGGGGGCTTTTAATGTGTCACCAGGTCTTTTACTCCCTCACTCTCTCTCGGAATTCCCCCTCGCAACCCTTTACATTAACCAAATGGTCACCACACACACCCCCTCTTTCAAGGCAGGAAACGCGACTTTCAAAATTGGATGTCTCCTATTACCCCCTCCTACGCGTGGTTTAAACTCTCAACAAAATTATGAACATGATTTACTCATTCATCTACTAATTCAAGCTTCCTTCTGCTAACACGATAAATAAAAAATAAAAAAAGTGAAAGAATTAACGCATTGAAATTTCGCAAAATGAAACGAGCGGAGACGGGAATGTAGAAAAAGTGCCAGTCAGCAAGAAAATTAAAGGGGCTCTCAATGGGGGGAAAGAGCAAAGAGGTAACGGGGCGAATGGGCGTCCTTTCGGAATGTTCGCACTCGAGATAAAATGATATGGCCGGAAACACGAAGAAAAATTCGAGAGGAAAAAATTAGGGAAATCGGGGAATTACAAACAAATTAGGAAAAAAATAAATACTTACAGAACATCCTCAACAGATGGTGCTCTCTACACACAGAAATTCTAACTAAAAGAATGAAACTAAATCCCGCACACTTTACAAGAAACGTAAAATTCACATGAATTTGGATTTCAAAACACATCACAACTTCAGAATTAACAATATTCCCTGTGTCTCACCCATGGTGCCTTTTTTTCACTACAATAATCCAAATAAAAATGAGGAGCCACTTCCGGCGCACATGTTATCTATCGCAGTCTTCTCGGAGCGGTAGGTTTTTAGGGATGACTTCGGTCGTATCACTTCGCGAACATACATAACAAAATCAGCTTTCACAATGATCTCAGACGAACATAAAAATCACTCTGTCAGATCACTATGAAAGCCAGTTTTGTAGCGACGACTGCGACAGACGGGACGTGTCCAATGCGGTGGCGGGGCGGAGGGGGAAGGGAGAACGTTTACATTGGGGGACAGAACGACTTCTTCACGGTCGGCGATCCTCGCTAAGACTGACTAGGGCTGTGTTCCTCTCGTTGAAAAAGGGGGAATTCGCTTTGGGGAACTGGCAGTGTCAGAGGGGAGAGAATGAGAGAGCGAGTACAGTGAGAAAAAAAGGGAAGGGAATGAGTAAGAAGGGGACCTTCTCTGCCTTCCTTCACATGGAAACCTGTGGGGACTGAAAACGTGGCAAAAGGGGCACAAACTGGGGGTGGGTCGGGGACTATGGACTAGGAGTGAAGGAACGTGTAGGATTCGATGGGAATGCAGACCCCACTTTTTTTTTTATCATTTTACTGAACGCAGACGTTCGAGGCCGACTTTTTTTCCCTCTTGGTGGGGAACTTAGCCATTCACAAAACCCATTTCTCCTTCCTTCTGATCTCTGCTGTTTCCTCCGCTGCTACTTCCCTGGATCACTGATTGATAAGCAGGATCGACGAGGAAATGGGAAGGGTGGAGGGTCGCTACTCTGTTAACACGGTTGCTGCGATAAGGGGTGAGGGAGTATGGTGGAAATGATGGCACGACGCTCACATTACGTACCCCCTTCCCCTCTCCCAAAGTGAAAATTTTGCCCGATCACTCCCTAATTTTCATTTATTGGAATCGAATTTTTCACCGTTTACACGTGCGTACCTAAGATAATCCTTCAAAGCAAGGAAACGGGAACTGGCAAAAAGTGTGCTGACGGTGGAGCACAAGACGGAGGGCGAATGAAATAAGCGAGACAGACTGTGGCTTCAACGGGACGAAATGAAAGGGGAGAGTGTGGTAAAGAGTGGGTAAAATTCCTTGACGGTCACTGACCTTCCCACCCTGTCAGAACTACAGCTATAAAATTTCTCTGAAATTTCCCCTTTTTTTTTTAAATCTGATCCAATTTCCCTTTGCGTTCCAACAACTTTTTCATCCTTCCTTTCACTCCCACCATTACAAACTGATGAGATTTGGGAAACTTAAATAAGGTGGTGTGAAGGTATTTTCAAAAAGGGAACTGAGCAGCTCACTAAAGCTATGAACAAATCCCAAGGGGTTTATCATGATGAGCGAGCTTCAAAACTTGTGTTGTTTAACGACAGCAACAATTTATGCACACCGCCTCTTTTTAGAGAACGTATTTATTTTACAAAATAGTGCAAGGCCATCGATCTGATTCTCCCGGTTTTTCCCCTACAAACAAATTGAAAGACCAAGATGAAATTATAAAGAGCTTGCAGCTTCCTTCACAGTATCGTTGTCAACATGAAAAAACTAAATAAAAAATAGTCGTCGGCTTCCCTACCTTTGAAATAAGGGAAAAATGACTAGCTCAGCTCAGCACTGACAAGGTGCCGTCCCTCTCGGCCTGTCTTACACCCCCCTCCCACCAGGCAGTTCTCTTTTCATCCCATCACAAGTTGTGGCGGTCAGTCTCTTTTCCTCGACTACCCCTCTCCCTCGCCCACGAGAGTAACTGTAGATGTAAGTGTAGAAGGTCCAACGGATCCGCTGACGCTATCGAAAAACTGTGGGGGAGAGAAAAAAACTCTACAAGTCCGGCCGATGCGTCGCTTGGCTTGGGGGAGAGAAGGAAAAAAAAAATTTTAAATTACCAAATCGACCTTTTTTTGGCGCCTCTTGGAAGCTATAAATTTAACGCTTTTTTAACAGCGTGGTCGAGACTCACTGCTCTCCTACTCATCATTCTGGGCGAGAGGGGAAGCTACACTTTTTTTATTTTGTTTCTTTTTAAGCAACGATGTTTGGCATTTAAAAAGAGACCCTTTTGTCGGAACCACAAGATGATGAAGCAGGGTGTGGTATGGTGTTACTCATCTCTTCTTAAAATTGTCAAGTAAATCTCTGACTTGACGCTGCTGCTCAATCAACAACGCCCTTGTTCAGTAATAACTGGATGTTGGGGGGGGGGGGTCGCTAATTATCCTCCTGGACGCTACTTGAACATGCCGACCAAAACAAGACAAGGTGTCTTCTCTTTTCTCGTCCATTATTTCGCCTATTCTGAGGAGCGGTATGAGAGTTATTACTGAACAACCTAGCAAGATTTCTGGGAGCACCGAAACCCAGTAGGACTGAGCGCCTTTATTTCCGATTCAATGGGACGAGGGTAGTTTTGGTGGACCATAATATTTTCAAATTGAGCTACCAAAATTCAAATTTTCCATTTAGATGCCGTTGCAGCATTGGCGGATACAACGGGGGCGGTCGTAGTTTTTTCCCCCGTAGGGCAGAAAAAACGAAAAAAGAACCCGGGGAACTCTATAAATTTGCTTGAAACCGTTAAAATAAACTCAAATCTGGAGCTTAAAACTATCTTTGAAGAAAAAAATAGCATTGTTGAACTCATTCTCTATTGAAACCAAGGAGCCTCGCATCACTCAGCGGATGAAGAATCTATCGAATCCTCTGACTGAGAGTGTTGAAGATTTCATTGAAATCACTACATATTCGTACCATTTATCGAAGCAATCTTGGGAGGAGAGATTCAGCTCTCGAGCTCGTTCTGCTCAGTCCGCAGAACATCATAAAAATCGGCTTGACGGAACTTAAACCTCAGCTTAATTGCATGTGGGATTTATTAGGTCAAATTCCATCCTTTGAGACACAGTTGGGCCCTGAAAATCTGTTTCGGCGGAGATTTCTTGGTGAGTTGTTTTTGTAGCAGGAGAAATGGACAACTTTGTCGGATTGAGATCAAACAGAAAATACGGCAGATTTGGCAGTAGAAACGTTGAATCACTGTGACGAAAAATTATTCACGACTGTCGCTAGAATTCTGAAAATCCGGACAACCTTTTCCGCTCAGCGTGCTCCAGCAAAAATCACCTTTCTTTGATATGCGTGAATAGAAGCATTTTTCTCGAAACCGATTAAATTTTGCAGCGCTTTGTCAAAATCTCAAGCAATTTGGAATTTGCGCTACCTACCTTGATTTTTAGTGATTTAATCTCGCAGTGTTCATGAGAATCTTAATAAAATTCGTTGCAGTGCTTTACGATAACATTTGTCATTCAATCGAGTTCCGCCAATAACCCCCCCCCCCTCCACATGGTTTTCGTGTGAAAAACCGCCCCCTCCGTACAGGGTGGCAGGATCCGCCTATGCGTTGAAGAGTTCTCAAAAACATAGCCAATGTTGAAGTTTATCAACAGCACCTAACTGTTTGGCTGTTCTGAACTCATCTTTAGATTGTGAATTTGTTGTTTAAAGGCCTTTCCAACGTAATGTCTTAAATGTTCTATGCAGTATACAGTCAAACCTCAATAACAGCACATTTTCTCTTGTTCGTGGCTGGGTCACGGTGTTCCAGTCTAGTCAGATGTGGATCCAGAGACTTGCTATCCGATCATGCTAATTTAAGGTGCGATGGCAGTAACTGAGTATCGTTATGCCGAAAACCGGCTGCGTATGCGTTGGTCAAGTCAGGCTCAATTCGAAACATTCCGAAAAAAAGACTCCAAAATCGTTAAATACTCGCTTAGGAATGGTGAACCGGATCAACCGGATGAAATCGTCGAAAATGGTCAACATTCAGCAAATTGGACGAAACTGCGTATCTAAAGGTTTCTCGACTGTTTAAAATTTAAAAATCGTGATGGATTTCCAATCAGACGAAAAATTTAATGGTTCGCGTGATTCCGGTGTTTTTGGCCCGTCTGCAAAGTGCAAGGGCCTGCAATAATTTCCGATTCCGAGACCACGAAATCTAACAAAAATCACCGACTTCGGCATTTCCTAACGAGTGACAGGGTGTCTAAAGACCTGGAAAACCGGGAGAACCGGGAATTGTAAGGGAATTTTCTAAAACTGGAAAAGCCAGGGAAATGTCAGGGAATTTAGTGAATTTATGAGAGAAGTCAGGGAGAAATGGCAAAGCTATTCTTTCATGAACGTCATGCTTCCAACGGGAACATGGAAGTAAAATGGAGTATGTACTTACAAAATTATATTAGGATTGTGGCCTATCTCACTCTCCTGTCGAGTTATGCAATTAGCGTTTTTTTTAAACAGAAAACGTACTTTTATCCTACCAAAAACATCGGTTTCTTGGGTCGAAATGCACTTTACTTCAAAAGTGATGACAGTTTTGAAATCTACGGTATTCCGTTTCAATGGAATGAGACCAATTTCAATCATCAACAATATCTGAAACGCCAAGAAACGTGGCGCTTTTGTCACGCTGGCTCAATGAATAACCGCCACTGCTCTTCGGATCGTTGGACCCCACAAAAACTTCTATTTTTTCTCAACTTTCCAACGGTTTACTCAAAATTTAATTTATCTCACTTGCTCTACGAGAAAATGTTAAGTATTGAAAACTCTGAATTCCTGAGTATTGCCCTCATGAGCATGAGTTTGAATTTTCTCTATGCGGACGGCTGAAAAAGGAAGAGCTTGCGTTGGGTTCGACGATCCGCAGAGGCAGAGTTATGAATCTGTACTTTTCCCCTTATAATTATGTAATTGGAAAACGTAATGCATGCATACAGCTGTAGCCGTAGGAGCCTTCATTGCTAGTCTTCCCTCGTTGAGTTGCGTCAAAACGAACCGGTTTCGGCTACTCGCCATCTTCAGCGTATAGAAGTAAAACTGAAACTCAACTACTAAAACACTGAGTTTCAGTTGTACTTCCATACGCTGAAGATGGCGAGTAGACGAAACCGACTCGTTTTTGACGCACCTCAACGAGGGAAGATTGACAATTGCATGCATTACCTACTAACTCTCGTAGTTTAAGCGATCTTACTAACAATATCAATTTGAATTCTCCTCTCCTCCAATTCAAGAACTAATTACATACAACCGTATTTGCAGTCTTCTTTATTGTGGGCGTATGCATTTCGGGCACGAACAGTGATCCCTTGAATGACACAACTGTTGTGTCATTTGCTGAGGAGGGGAGCGCTAGAAGAGGGAGGTGGATTGAGTAATATCAATTTGAATAACCATGAAAAATTTGCTGAGTCAGGGAAAAGTAAGGGAATAGTCAGGGAATTTTGTTCTGGGGAAGCTGTAGACACCCGAGTGAACCGTGCCAAATTTTTTTTTTTTCAACCAGCCGAACCCGCAAAATGGCTTCTTGAGAGAGCTAATCATGCGAATTGTCCTGTGACAGCCAGATTGGTAAAATTGGCTATTTTATGATCCAGTAAGCCCCACAAAATAGGTTTTTGAGTTCGGAAGCCTCGTGAAATTGTTTTTTCCCCCTTTCCCTTCCGTTTTCCTCGCCTTTTATCAATTTCAGTCACGAAAAGCAATTTTTCACGATATTAGGCCACGAATTGACGCTATTCCTCAACTTAATTATTCCGTAAACCGCGAATTAACGATTTTCCTCAATTGGCCATGAAAGAAACCACGAATTACTGCTTTTTCTCAACTTCCATCATAACTCACAAATGATCACTTCGTCCTCATTTTGAATTCCAAATGATGCATAGAGAAATCGCGATTTTGAATTTTGTTTTCCCAATTATAGCCGCTAGTTAGCTACTTTTTCAAGCTTTTAGCCGCTGAGTTTCCCCAAGAACAGCCGACTAACGCGATTTCTCAATTTTAACCGTCTAAGGACCTACGGAATCTGGTGATTAGCTTGTTTCTTCAATTTTGGCCGTGAAGTTGCCTCCACAAATTAGCGCTTTTACTCTATTATAGCGTGATTTTTCCCACACGGACCTCGATAGGCTAAATAAAAATGCCAATTACCAGTGAATCATTTAGGCGAGTTTTTGGTGAAAACAGAAAAATGACTCTAAGGCCCGGCGCACACTAGGAGAAAAAAGACGCCTACGCGCGCGTCAGCGTCCGACTCCTGCAGTAAAAACACATAGAACTCAAAGGGGCCTTTCACATTGGACGCGTACGCGAGAGTCGTCTCTTCCCCAAGAAAAAAGACGCCGACTCGCGCGTCGGAGTCTTTTTTCTCCTAGTGTGCGCCGGCCCTAACTGTTTGCTTTACCTGTGAGTGATAAAAATGCTCAAATTAGAACGGCAAAATTTGAAGAAACCACATATTATATCTGGGTGGGGTGGAATTAGATATGGGCAATGCGAAAATCAAAACGGATTTTCGGCAAAAATGAGCGTTTTTCCTCAATCTTTCCTACAAATGAGCTGCTTCCTCCAATTTCAGCAGCAAAACGAGCGCTCTGTCCTCAACTTTAGGCGCAAGCGAGCGCTTTGTTTCAATTTCTTCCGAAAATTAGCGCGCTTTTACTTGTTTAGTCAATTTTAGCCACGTACTTCTCTCAAAAACCGTACATTAGCACGCTTGCTCGATTTTAGCCGCGTGAGAACCAACATTAACCGGGAATGAGTGCTTTTCCTGTTCATGGCTATACCGGGTTGTCAATTAAGACAGGTATACCATTTATTTTGCGTCTTATGCCTTCTGTTTTAGTCTGGAAACCCCGTTAGTGGCCTACTAGGTTTTCCGGTATCCCCTCAAAAACATCGGAGAAGTCATTCACATACGGTTTGCTTTGTACCAATTTGCAATATTGAAATTAGGAAATAATCCTTGCACCTATATCTTTTATTAAATTATTATCGAGCCTCGCACCCTAGCTCTTTTCAAAACGAGAACGTGAAAACAAGCAGAGAGATTATGACACCGCTTTTGTCTTTTCCTGGCGCACCTGCCTTTTTTTGGGCAAAACAAGAACTTCCGTTCATAGGGCACGACGAGTTTCAAAATTAGAGGAATTTATCTTAATTATCACGAGTTATTGGATAATCACATTGAAACTGCAACGATTTTTAAGAGGTGCGTCTTTTCTTCTGACACTCATTGTGACAACTGTTTAAGAGCAATAGCTAGAGTCAATAGTCATTTTATATTAAATCTTATATGTACTTTTATTTCATATTAAATTTGCTGCGTTGTCAAGTCAAAATCTCTACCATTGCCTTTGTTGGATGGAATATCCGACGTTAGATCTCAAGGTCAATAAAGACTACTCGGACGTGACGTGGGAACACGCTGTCCCACGTGTGATACAAAATTCCAGAAAAGAATTTTATTTGTTTACGTTCACATTGCCCGGAAGTGACGTGGGAACACGTGGGATGATGCTTGTCAGAGCAATGTGAACGTAAACAAATAAAAGCCTTTTCTAGAATTTTATATCACTCGTGGGAATGCGTGTTCCCACGTCACGTGCGAGTAGTCTGTATTGACCTTAACGGGTACTCATGACAAATGCCTTTTTCTTATGTGCTAAATTCCGAACAGACTGGTGTAGTCCATAGAAACGGACAAAAAAAAACACGAAATAACAGGGTTACGCGATAGCATAATTATGTTAAACTTCTGAGAATAGGGGTAATTCATTCTCGAAAGTTTAACATTATGCTATCGACGTAAACCCTGTTTTTTCGTATTTATTTTGTCCAATTTCTCAATTTCTTTGGACTACACCCATGTGTTCGGAATTTATAGCATATAGGCAAGGTGACTAAATTGTCTATAGGTGCCGCAGATCACTGTCCTTCACTTACGTCACGAGCAGTCCCAACCGCCATTGCGCTGGACCCAGTACATTATTAATTGTTATTGGGTTGTGATTTTTGAGAATTCATAAACTTCCATTTCAAAATTAACTTGATCTGCTGCTCTGGGGTAAGCAATCGGGAGCAAAGGACTGCTGGTGACGTCAGTCTCCAACCCTCCCGTCCGATGGTCAGGGGGAAATCTGCGGCACCTATAGTAAAGTTTAGTCACCTTGGCATAGAGGTAACAAATACAAGGTTTAGAATTTTTTATTTCAACTCAAAATACATGAGTAGATTAGTTAGTAGAACCGCTTATGCTACGAGGGTTAGTAGGTAATGCATGCAAAAAATCGTAGCCGTAAGAGCCCACGTTGTCCGTCTTCCCTCGTCGAGATGCGTCATCGACGGACCGGTTACGGCTATACGGCAGCCTCGACGAGGGAAGACTGACAACGAATAGGCTCTTACGACTACGATTTTTTGCATGCGTGATTAGATTATTAGGATGTATAAAAGTGAGTAGATTAATAGGGCGTATAAAAGCTGAATCTCTGTACTCAGACCAGGGGTGTAGCCAGCCCGTGATCAAGGGGTGGGCAGCCAGCCCAGCACAGATCCAGAGTTTTTTTTGGGGGGGGGGGCGCACGTCTTGAGAAAAAGTGCTCGTTCGCGGATGAAATCCATGAAAAGGACATTTTGCGGCTAGTACTCAAGGAAACACCCATTCACGGCTAGAATTGAGAAATAGAGCTGATTCACGTTAAGTTTGAGAAATAAGGCCCGTATTCATAGTCGTCACTTGAGTAGAGTATTTACTTATTTCGATTCAAAACAGATGACTCTCTTATTAGAACGACCGATTTGAAGCCACTCAAGTAAATACTCAGCTTGAGTGACGTCTATGAATACGGCCCTAAAATCTCATTATTCGCGATTGAAAATGCACTAATTCACGGTTTACAGTGCTCTTTTCACAGCTAAAATTGACAGAAAAAAATTGCTCGTTAATGTAGAATTGAGAAAAATCGATCATTTGCGGCTAAAATTTAGGATAAACGCCAATTCACAGCTAAAATTGAGAAATGAAGCTCATTCACGCAGGAAAAATTGAGAGAAGGCACCAGTTCGTGGTTTCTCAAACCAATATCTCGGTGAACATTGCGAAAAAGTGCTAATTGACTGTTTAATTATACATGTATGTAGCAAGTTTGTACAATCGCATACATTTTTGAAAAAGTTTTCAAAAATTTCAAGGTTCGCGATGCAACGTCCGGATCAAAATTAATGAAATTCGCGGATTATGTGGACCTTTTCACTGCTGAAATTGCTCAAAAAATTGGTCAAGGCAGAATTGAGATTAAAGCACTAATTTGCTGCTAAAATTGAGGGAAAACGAATTGGCAAAATTATTGTCACCGTTTGTTGTTGATTGGTGGAATTGTCGTGGCTAAAATTGAGAAATAGGGTTCATTCACGGGTTAAATTGAGGAGATACTGCTCTTTTGCGGCTGAAATTGACAGAACGCACCTATTCGCGGTTTATAGCAGATGCCCAGTACTGGCCGTAATAAATGCGTTATTTTACAGTTTTTTGAGACCTTTTTACGGCTAAAATGACGAAAATGGGCTAGTTCGAGGTAGAATTGAGAAAAAACACAGTTTCAGCTAAAATTAAGGAAAAACGTCAATTCGAGGTTACAAATAGTGCTCATTCACTAGTAAAAAAAAGGGGGGTGATTCTGTGCAACTACTCTTGAGGCAAAATTGTGGATCGACGCCTGTGGGCAGCTTCACTGGCGAAAATAACAAATGCATCATTGCCTTTTTGCAGGCTTATAACAGTATCTGGAGATTGGAATCGCGTCAATTCACGGTCATCAGAGACTAAATTTGCACAGAAACTGCCACTATCCGTCAGAAAATAAATATCTGCTGGAAAACTATGTCGTTTGAAGCCTTCTATTTCGGATTTTATGTCGAAAAACTGAAACTCCCCTCCCCCACCCCAGAAAAGTGATACTTTTGGAACTAAATTTTAAATTTTAGACCGGAGACGGTAAATATAGAGCTGGCGGTTTCCCTCCCACCATGTCTCTGTAAGGCACAGCGGTCAAAACACCGTTTGAGCTAACCCAAACACACGAAATTGCTGTCGAACTAAAATGGGATTTTATTGCGAAAAATCAGCAAAATCGGTTTCCAAGTTGAGCCGACCCTCAAAATCGGTATTTCAGCAACCGATGAGCGAAAATGTGTTGGTTTTTTAGTGAGAAAAATCCGCAAAATTTGTTTTATGGAGCGAAATACAATAAATTCGTGTTTCTGTTAGCCAGATCAGGGAAAATGTTTTTGGAATTTTGGGGGTGGGCAGCTGTCCCACGAAATCTGCGTTGTTGATTCTAGGGGAGGGCAACTGCCCACCCCTGCTCCCCGCTGGTTACGCCCATGACTCAGAATCTTGCTCCCCCAACGCCAGCTGGCTTCCGGTGGGGATTACTTTTGGAGAACAACTCATTTTAAGCTGAGAAAAAGCCATTTTCATAGATAAAAGTACGCTTTCTCGGGGGGAAAAACACTTGAAACATCAAAATCGAAAGCAAAGCGAAATAATCCCAATAACGTAGGTTTGTTCCTGTTGATTTCCCCTAACGTAAAACTTATTTTTTGGCTGTAAAGCCTTCTTCCCGATCTGGTTTGATGCCTTGAAAGGCACATATACCAGGTTTGGCTGTAAAGCCAACCTCTACAAAATCCTGTTCGCCCCAGAAGTTCCTCTACATGGAAATTCGGACCATACCGATAACATGAAATTCTCCTGGCTAAATGGTCTGTCAGGCCTATTTATACGCTATATTTGTCCTCACATCCTCGATATTTTATTTATTTTTTTTACATGAAAACGACGTTTTCAAAATATTGAGCGAAATTTTCCCCAGTGTGAGGGCTTCTTAGCTCAATTTTACATAGTTTTGAACGCATCAACGACTTAACTGCTCATGTCAGCAGTCTGTTCAAACGGTTCAAGTCGCTCCTTTAGGGTCAAATCAGTTGCGCCGCGCGATGTAGTCGCGCTATAGGTATAAGGATGTGTTCCATTAATTTACTTTGAACAATTTTTTTTTAGCTGCCCGGCCGCAATCTTTACAGTCGCAAAATAGGAATCTCACAGCTTCCCTTATTTTTGCCCCATTTGTGGGAAGAAGAGATAATTTGAGATTTCGTAATGAAGTACAAATTCATTTTCATACACACTTCATCTATCAAGGTTGCTGTTGAAACTCATTGTATTTGTTGCAATGAGAACAGCAAAATTATAGTTGTTCCTCGTTCTAGTTATACATCAAAACTCAAAATTTCAAATGGTTGTGATTTAAATTATGAGGAAGGAAAACGACTAGTTTTAATAACCCATGGACAATTTCGCGTTAATTAAGTACCATTTTAACACCTTTATGTAAAGATGAGGGTGAGAAAGTCATCTTTGTAGCATAATAACTTGAGTTAATATTACTCAATGTCTGTGGGAAAGGGAATTGAAGATTTGTCCTTCTCGCCCCTCTTCCAAGCCACGCAATCTATCTGCTTTTCTATCCCCGCCAACCGGGTTTAAAAATAGAAATAGCGCCAGGGTGAATTGAGTGTGAAAAGAGGTTGGAATAAGTTTATGTTGTTGGTGGGGTGGGGGGATTTCCACACTGCCGGCACTGCACTGAAATGGATACTGGAAAGGGAAGTGTGCAAAGTGACGGTAATTATGTTCTAATAAGATTGCATTTCAAGGTTTTCCACGTGCATTGAAGAGACCGAACCTTTTTCTCTCGAGTAACCCACATAGATTATTATCCCGGCTTGTATCTTTCTGTCTGGGATATCTTCATCGGGTGAGAAGGGGAACGCGTCTGGGTCAAACTCCCTTTATAAGAGAAAATCGATTTTAAATTATTATTTTTGAATCGTAATCGTCTCAAACGGAATGACGCATAGCAGAGGACGACCACAAGTATACTTTGACCGAATTCAGATTCACTCCGGATCGCAATGAACTGGTAATTGCGAGGGATAAAATTAATCTCAAAGCTAGGTCATCATAAAGGTGCATCTGGGACTATTTTTTTTTCTACATCAGCTACTTTTGTTGTGGCTAGACACGATGCTATTTCTAGTCAGGCGGGCGAGCGGAGAAAAAACCGGACGCTCTATTTCTAGTGTTCAGATTTTTTTTCGTAAGAATGCGTGCCCACTTGACAAGACAACATCTTCCGGAAATTCGAGTTAAGTTAATTTTCTAGGGTACATTATACAGGCTTATCCAGCTCATGAGTGCATTTTCATTTCATTTTTTCCTTGTGGATTCGAAGAAAAGTTACGCGCCCTCAAGCGTTGCAAAATGACAATTCTCTAATATGAAAATTCTCATTCCATTTTTTTTTTTTTTTTTGGCTTCCTCTTTATGCCGAAATCAAATTGAATAGGAGATCGCTTCTACTCCCCCCCCCCATTCAGTCACGTCAATCCAAACTCCTTCCAAAAAAGACCACAGCATGATCCATTTACAAAACTTCCAAGGAGGAGGAAGAGGGGTGTAAAAGCATCTTCTTTCGCCATTCGCCATTTAAAATGGAACAAATTTATCTCCATCGTGCCAGATTGATCATTCATCAACTCGGGTAGAGTTTTCGTAACATTGAATCCTCTTTATAGCTAACCTTAGGGTGATGGGTGGGAATAAGTACAATTTGAGATAAAAATAATGCCTGATTTATGTCACAAGACTCGATTCACATCCCTCTCCTCCTCCACCCTTCAACCAAAATCTGGTGCAAATATCGAAGTGGTTTTCAAAGTGATATAAAATGGTAATTTACACCCCATCTGGACATTTACAGGAAATTGAATTTTCCACAGGATGACAACCACTTTGTACACATTTGGTGAAGCAACTCTCTTAGAAAACTGTCTGAGGCTGAATCCTGTTTTTATTTCCCTAACAGTAAAAAGTGCGTGTTATCAATTTTCTTGGGCCCTTGCCGTCCCCCTCTTTATCACGTTTGCCCTTTCCTCATTTGAATCTCGTTCATATTCATTTGGGTGTTTGCCTAGTACACACAAGCCCAACTCCTCCCCAATCCAAACCCATTTTCTCCCTTAATTTAATAGTCTGTCTGTGTCAGAATAACATTTACGCCTGTCTTGTTCCTATGATAATCTTAATGTTTACATATAGCAATTTTTAACACTCCGTACTCTCTCTCTATGGAGAGCCGATGCGTATACATAGAAACTGATCGAAAGATGTTTGTCTGATGCCGCGCAGTTCAAGTCTAGGATTTAAGTTCGATTCCTTTTTCTTATCAGGGTGAAGTTGTTGAAGCGGATGATACGACCTCCCTAGAAAAGGCCAAATGGTCTGAAGAAGTCGCACATTCAGAAATCGATGAAATAATAAAAAATCTAGATGGTACAAAATAACACAGCGGTTACTCCAAATAAAATAAGCTGACATTTTCCTTGAGATAGTTGAAACTAGAAAAATTGGCAGAATTAGTTTTTAAGACGGATTTTTATGTTTTTTGATGGGATACTGAATTCCAATATCAAGTTATCGACTGAATTTGGTTATGTCTTCACCATGAAAATGGTGAAAACCCATAATGCTTGGGGGCATTGTGGCAGTTTTTCGCTTTTACTCCCCTCAACGGTTCTGTTCAAATTTGAGTAAAATCAACGAAGTTCGGAGAGAGGGTGCAAATCGAGGTTTTTTTTTTTTTTTTCGTCAAAAATCACACGAAAGCGTTTGGGCTCACTGTTTTCACGCAAACTCAAACCTAGGGGTGCGCGCGGGCGGGACGAGACGCGAGACGGGACTTGAAAATGGTTTGCGGGACGGGACGCGGGACAAAGCATAAATTTCCCGCGCGGGACGGGACTTCCCGCGGTTGTCCCGCGGGAAATCGATTTTTTATTTTTTTTTACTTATTAGTGAGATGAACTAGAGAAACCAAATAATGCGTTCGAACCAATGTAATAGAAAATTCATGTCTTTGTCCCAAAAACTTTCATTTTGAACACATTAAATACCTCTTATATTTTATCCTTCCCTTGCCCGTTCCCGCCATTCGATGCGAAGAATGGCGGACAAGCATTTAGTGAAATGCTTGTCTGCACGTTTGTAAAGGGCTGTATATCGGTACCTATTGGACATGAAAGAAAGTGTTGACCAGTAAATTTAGCCTTCTAAATTCGCTGTTCAAACATTTTTTATTAAACTTCGCAGTTGAAGAGCGTTAACTCTAACGAAAAATTAAACATTCTTTTAACATTTTACATGGAATATTTTGTCAGTGGAACTCTTTCTAAATCTTGCGGTTCCCCTCCACCCAGGTGTGAGGAGGGGGGCCATGTTGTCATTTTGTTGAAATTCTCCTCCACCTAATCCTTTCTCTGCATTTGCCCCCCCTCCATGGTTCATTGGTCAGACCACCCGAAAACGATTCTTTGAAAACATCTGTTGAGGGGGGTGGGCTATTTATCATGTACTTTTTTGTCCCGCAGTACATGCGGGAGATCTCGCGCGGGACGGGACTTGAGTGCGCGGGACGGGAACTCAGCAAAAAAATGCGGGACGGGACGGGACTTTTCATTTCCCATCCCGTCCCGTCCCGCGCGCACCCCTACTCAAACCCCATGTTGAGGAAGCATGGAAGCACTCATTAGATGACGTTTTTAAATGTGGAAATCCGCGTTTGTTCTTTGAGAGAACAAGACCAAATTGGTTTATTGATAATCCAATCCCGGGTTATGGTTTCGTTTAAAAGGTGCCGAACACGCGAAATTCGATTTATGGACGAGCCAACCCCGTAGTATCGGGGTTTAAGAAGTCAACCCTGCGCAATTTTTTTTTTTTTTTTTTTCTTTTTTTTTTTTTTTTTTTTTTCTTTCTTTCTTTCATCAGCTCCGCAAATTTGGCTATTCAAGGGATACAGAATCCATGAAGTTTCATTTCGATCTTTGACCTTGGCTTGGGAGCTAAATTCGTAGTTTGGTTTTAAAATACGAAAATCGGTCGAGAACTAACGCGGGGCCTCCTCCTAGGTGTTTATTGTATTTACGTGTACTCATGTAGTCTGCACATGCCGCAGGCACGTAATAATCGGGCAAATTGCATCATACTAGACGAATACGATGCGCCTAGTAAGCCTAGACTCTTTTTAGAATACCCAGATTTCTCGGATTTTCTCTCCTTTAAGTGAGTGAGTACCTAACCTCGACTCCAGGGGGAGAAAATGACCCCTGTAGACGAAATTTTCTTCACGAAAGAGTAATATCCGCAGGGCAGTCAGTAGAACATCCGGCCCCGGAGGGGCCTTCGAAGTCGGGCCCCCCAAATAAAGAGACAAAAACCTGAATACCATTCAGGCGCGGCTTGCACTATTATAGTGATGATATACATATAAATACGGTGTCGTATAGCCTTGTAGTGTACTTACGGCTGACGGCAACTGCACACAATAATTTTCATTTTGAATTTGGGAACTGAGTTTTTATAGTTTTCTGGGCTGTGTAGTTTCCAATATCCAGATCCAATTAAAATCAGCTTTCTCGCCAAACGGCGCGCGGTTCGATGCAAGGGGCAAGTCCCGAAACACGATAAAAATTGTTCACATTAATATGACCCTGCAGCATATTTAGAAATTTTTGCCGTGAATTGATGTTTATTCACCTTCCAGCCGTGAATTAGCGGTTTTTATCTGAATGATTTGCTTTTTTTCCCTCAATGTCAGCAGAGAAGTTCTGAATTTTTGGCATGAATTAACGTTTTTTCTCACTTCTAAAAAATGATAGCGCTTTGTCTTCATTTCAGCTGGTGATGAGTCAATTGGCCCATTATCTCAATGCTTTTGATGTGATTTTTCGATGTTTATTCTCAATTTTAGCTATGCTTACCTCCCCCCTTTATTTTTTGGCGAATTTGCGCTTTCTCTCACTAATCGCTCAATATTAGGGCTTTTCTCAATTTAAGCTGGTGGTTTAGATTTTAGCCGTAAGTAAGAGTTTTCGCCGCCATTTCGTCTTGCCTTGTCAAGTGTTACTCGACTGTCATACGAGTAGCACCGGCTATAATGCGTTCAGACGGTCTACTGAGGCAATAAACAAACAAAAAATTTTGAAATAGTGCCTCAAGCTAGCTTTTTGTCTCTATTACTTATTATTAACATGTTTTTTATTATTTTGTGATGAAAAAATGTATATGTACCTACCAATTTCTTAATTGGTGGTTGATGCCGGGCCGATCTAAAAACCCGGGCCCGGGAGGAATCTCTCCCCCCTCACGACGGCCCAGCATATCTGCGACATTAGTTCTTGAAAGAGCCAACCAAAAAACTCCCTTTGTGGTCTCTCTTACCGTGGCAAGGTACAAGGCCTTCAAGTATAAAGGGGGTGAATGGGGATTTCAAAAAACATTCGCCTCAATATTATGCCGGTGAAAGTCATTATCAAAAAACCGAATATAATGCTTCTGGAATCAACTGGTGATTTGTAGTGATTTTTTTACCATTTCAACCCCTATTTTCCCCCCTCCACCTTGACCGATTTGGCCCAAATGCAATACCGACCGGGGCCTTATGACTACTGATTTTTGCGCCAAAGCGCGTTCCGCTAAATTAATTTCTACGAGAGTTATCGTGCTAACAAGGCCTCACACTTACTTCCACCCCGGGGACATCACCCCCTCCCCCTCGACTTTTTCAAAAAATTAAAATTGGAATCAAAGGCTACTTTAAGATGGAGTATACGTACTGAATATGATGCTTCTAGAATCAACTGGTGACTTGTAGTGATTTTTTGATCATTTCAAGCCGTAATTTTCCCCCCACCACCTTGACCGATTTGGCCCAAATGCAATACCGACCGGTGTCTTATGACTACTGATTTTTTTAGATAAGCGCGTTCCGCTAAATTAATTTCTACGAGAGTTATCGTGCTAACAAGACCACACACTTACTTCCACCCCGGGGGCACCACCCCCTCCCCCTCGACTTTTTCAAAACATTAAAATGGGAATCAAAGGCTAGTCTAACATGGAGTATACGTACCGAATATCATGCTTCTAGAATCAACTGGTGACTTGTAGTGATTTTTTGATCATTTCAAGCCGTAATTTTCCCCCCACCACCTTGACCGATTTGGCCCAAATGCAATACCGACCGGGGCCTTATGACTACTGATTTTTGTGCCAAAGCGCGTTCCGCTAAATTAATTTCTACGAGAGTTATCGTGCTAACAAGGCCTCACACTTACTTCCACCCCGGGGACATCACCCCCTCCCCCTCGACTTTTTCAAAAAATTAAAATTGGAATCAAAGGCTACTTTAAGATGGAGTATACGTACTGAATATGATGCTTCTAGAATCAACTGGTGACTTGTAGTGATTTTTTGATCATTTCAAGCCGTAATTTTCCCCCCACCACCTTGACCGATTTGGCCCAAATGCAATACCGACCGGTGTCTTATAACTACTGATTTTTTTAGATAAGCGCGTTCCGCTAAATTAATTTCTACGAGAGTTATCGTGCTAACAAGACCACACACTTACTTCCACCCCGGGGGCACCACCCCCTCCCCCTCGACTTTTTCAAAACATTAAAATGGGAATCAAAGGCTAGTCTTACATGGAGTATATGTACCGAATATCATGCTTCTAGAATCAACTGGTGATTTTTGGTGATTTTTTTACCATTTCAACCCCTATTTTCCCCCCTCCACCTTGACCGATTTGGCCCAAATGCAATACCGACCGGGGCCTTATGACTACTGATTTTTGTGCCAAAGCGCGTTCCGCTAAATTAATTTCTACGAGAGTTATCGTGCTAACAAGACCACACACTTACTTCGACCCCGGGGACATCATCCCCTCCCCCTCGACTTTTTCAAAAAATTAAAATGGGAATCAAAGGCTAGTCTAACATGGAGTATACGTACCGAATATCATGCTTCTAGAATCAACTGGTGATTTTTTTACCATTTCAACCCCTATTTTCCCCCCTCCACCTTGACCGATTTGGCCCAAATGCAATACCGACCGGTGTCTTATGACTACTGATTTTTGTGCCAAAGCGCGTTCCGCTAAATTAACTTCTACGAGAGTTATCGTGCTAACAAGGAAACGGCCATAAAGATATATATATATATGAATTCCGGAGACCACTGAATTCGTGTTCTAGAGGTTCTGAAACGTGAAAAAAACATGACATGACCCATGTTTGCCACCATCACGACGAGACCAATAGTGCATTTTTCAGAATGAAATGCACTAAAATTCATATTGCCTGCACTTTGAGATCGGTCAAATCTGGTTTTAAACGACAAGTGGTGGAGGAGGAGGAGGAGGAGGGAGGGTAGTTTTCAGGCTAACATTACACATTTTTGTCCGGTTCCTGGGCTCTCAGTGGTCCAAGGCATGACAATTAGAAATTATAAAGACCAGTCCGATTTAAATTTACACTTCGGCCTCAATAACTGGTTATTTGTCTGAAAACCGGTAAATTCAATACCAGAATATTAATTCCCAACTTTCGAGCCAAATAATTAAAATTTAAACAAAAATTCCCTGCGCATTTGCTCACAAGCTGCATTTCTTGCCGTGACTGCCTCGAATGTTTGTAAATGAGTAAACTTGACGGATTTCATAAAAATAACCAGTTATTGAGGCCAAAATTTAAATTGAAAGGATCTTATAATTTTAATTAGGGAGCTCCCTCAATTTATTAGCCAATAGAATCTGATTTCGAGGCTAATTTTCATTTTTCCTGGCTTTGAAGGGAGTTTCAAGAGTGAAGTCAATAAAACTGGGAGAATAACGTTCATTTTTAAGCAAACAGCATGTTATTATTCGCTGCATCATAATTACAAATTTTCCTTCTGACGAGATGAAGCCATTTCAATGATGATTTTATGTGGTCAAGTTTGACTATTCGCTAACGGTTGAATTCGGAAAAACTGCTGCCAGGAAAATGGGACTCCTTCGCTTAAACGCTTAGAAACTGTTATTAAGACATTTCGATGCGCTTGGTGATATGGATGGAAGGCCTATAGTCGGACCAGACTCTGATGGTAGCCCAGTCAATGAATGATTCTAGGTGGAAAGTCAAAACGTACAAATACCGACTGTGCCACGTTGTTTAACTAAGTGGTTTAACATACTAAAAGTCCTTGAACCTAGGGTTTGCGCAAGAGGAGTGGGGTGAGGGTCAAAGGTCCTTATTTATGGTTTTTTGCCTATATCTTAGTGGGGGTTGGTTTTTCAAAACATGTATGCGTATACAAAATTAAAGCTCACAGAATTCTCTACTTTTTATTATCTCATGGTTGTTTGGCCATTTCAAACCATTAGCAAGATAAACGTAGGTATAGAACAGTTAAATTAGGATTTGGCCCTGACACCCAAACGAACGGGAAAACGTTTGGTGCACATTGTTTGATACCCTTCCCCTAAAGCTTTGGTTTCCTAGAAAAGCGGTGCCGTAATATAGCGGTAGAAAAAATTTCCTTTTAAAGCACATCAGTGCCTAGAGAGCGGTCAACAGACAGCGGCACCGCTTCGAATGAGACGGCCGTTCATGACGGTGATGAACTGTTCATCAACGATTTTTGGCGGTGACGGTGAACGTTTTTTGTTTAAAATGAGCGTGAAAACTACCACGACCGCTGGATGGCTGCAGCCCATAAGAGTGACTCGGTGGTAGTCGTCGGGCGAAAAGAGCGAGTCATTGTTGTCAATAACAAAGGAACTGACTTTCCCGAAAGAGCGACTCAAGGTTTGTTGGTAAATATTGGAACAATATATTGGACTATCAAACTCAAGCTTCTCACTGATTCCATCTCTGATTCGAGCACGTTGTCGCTCAGTTACTCGGTGCAGTCGAAATGTTCACCATTACTACAACAAACAAGGGGGCTCGGTGTTTGGTCCGGGACAATTATTTTTATCGAATTTCACGCGAATTTCGAGATGGTAACGTGAAGTGGAGGTGTACCAATGGAAAGTGCTCTGCAACGATTGTGACGGACGCAAGTGTTGGACAAATAGTCACGGAAGAAAATGAGCATAATCATGGAAGTAAGTCTGATCGTGTTGTTCAGAGGCACGGTGTCCGAAATGTGTGTAAACGTAAAGCCTGCCGTATTTACCATCACGTGAAGTGGAGGAGGCTTTTTTGGATGTCCTTCTAACCGTCCCACCAGAACCGAAAATCGGCGCGTTCTTGGAGTACTTGACTGAAACCTATATTGGTCCACGTAGCCTCTTCCCGCCGGTACTGTGGGCGAGTTCCCCTGATACTATGATCCCGAAAACGACAAATGGAACTGAGAGTTTTCATCGCCATATAAAGGACCAATTCCACTCTCCTCACCAATCTGTCCATGAAGTGGTTGAAATTCTCCGGCAGTTCCAAGCAGAAACTTATTTGAAAATGAACCCATCTTCCCAGGGGACCCCAAGAAGGAAAGAAGAGAGGAAGAAATGTGAACTTCAAGACATTTGGACCAGCTACTCGCAGTTGAAAATCCGTCGTTTGGAATACTTGAAGAAAGTAGGCATTTTAAAACAAGCTGTTAAACATTGAATAAGGAAATTGATCTGGCAACATTGACAACGGTAATGTAATATGTAATAATGTAATGTAATATATAATATGTAATAATGTAATATGTAGTAAATTAATAAATAATGTACTACACCATGTAACTTTCAGCCGTACAGGCCAAACTCGCTCATTCGGTCCCTCGCTCTTTTGGGTGTGTTTTAGTCGCTCTTTTGGCACCAGCAGTCGCTTTTCTGTCCACCCCCACTCGCTCATTCGTCCACTTTTTTGAGCCCACTCGCTCTTTCGTCCTGCAGCGCGCTGGAGGCTCGCTGGATGGTGACGAAATTGTAATTAATACTGTCCGAAAACGACTCTACATTCTGTTGTTAAAATAAAATACCATCAAATAATTGGAGCTACGAGGAAAAAACGTTCATCACCACCGTCACGAAGGAAGCGATGCCGCTGTCTGTTTACCTCTCTCTAGGCAACTATAGTTTGATTTAAAAGGGAAATTTTCTACCGTAATATTACGGCACCGCTTTTCTAGGAAACCAAAGTTTAACACGGCATAAAAAGTTCACCACGATTCTGCATCGAGATAAGGAGCAGCTGTTGGTAGAAGTTTCATTTCGATCGTTCTTACGAAATACATTCTTGAACCAATTGTTTTAACGCAAAAATGTTCCAGAGATTGAAGAGCACACAATTTTACACAAGAAACTATCACACAGTATTTTCCTCCCCTTCGTCTTTTGGTAGAAGAAATAGAAGAAGGAAACTAAAAGCTGACGTAAAATTGCCCGAAGTCTGGAAACAGGAAAAACTGATAAATATTTGGTGCGATCTCTTTCGGACCTGCCTCCCTCCATTGTGTAAAAATTTCCCGAAGAGTTCTCGTCGGGAGTTGCCAGTGCTTGAGCTGGAGTTTGAATTTGAGGGTCATTTTGTTCGTTTTACTGAAATATCTCCAAAACCATCAGTGCTGACTAATCATTCAATTAGACTGAATTTGAAGGCCACAAAAAAGCCACTTCAAGGTCCCATGCACAATTTTCCTCGATCTTATGGTACAGCGGAAGCTGCGTGAACAACGATGCAAAATTGAACCGGCGTGCCTAACTTTTTCAATGTCAAAACGATTTCATCGAAATCCGGGATGCTTATAAAAAAAATAGTAGGAGGGATTCTAAACGCATCCATCTGAAGAACGTTTAGCAAAAATGGGCGCCTTACGTTATGAACTTATTCTACCAAATTTTCTATGGATAGTTTGGCGAAAATATAAAGAACGCTATTTAACGCAACTTTAACCCTCTGTTTAGAAGGCTTATGATGATTTGTGCCGTTGGATGCGACCGTTCCACAATGAAAAAAGTGTCCTCTTTTAGGATTTGTCGTCAAAATTACCATAATAACAGCTGGAAGGAGAGATATTTCAATTTTACAAAAAAAAAATGAGGAGTCTTTGCCAAAAAATAATGAAAGAAATTAGACTACCTATCCGTACGTTTACTCAAAAGCGGTATTTTTTAGTAGGCAATTAGGCATCAGCTATAAAGCTGTACGCCGAGTCACTTGTTTTTGAGTCCATACTAGAGCCCCGTCTCAGGCCTCCACTGGTCTTTCCACACAGGTGCGGATCCAGGATTTCGTCAAAGGGGGGGGGGGGCTAGACTGAAATTCCCACCCCCACGCATCACCATAATCCGTGGTAGGAAGATAAAAATCACTTAATCTATTTTACATTTAAAGGATTTGTCGAATTTTGTAGCAGGTTTTTTCTTGGACAGGAGTAGGTATATTTTTCCGTTGAAATATCAAAGACCCTCAAGATCAAATTTTTCTTGCATTGTAGCGTTGGTGTACATATTTGTTCATAGCGAATTAAATTATGGAAACGAAAACAATTAAAGTTGTATGAAGAAAAAAAGTCAAAATTGGAGGCAACTATTGCCAAAAGAGGGGCGAAATAACCACGGTTTCATTAATCAAGGGCCAGTTCAAAGAGCTGAATCGATAGTTAACGGTCAAAATTCCCGGTTTTGTGACCAAACAATTAGTCCAAGGTGCTAAGATTGCTCGTGTAATGTACAAAACTGGTGTAAACCGATTCCGGGAACTGGTTAATATTTTCTAGTATGAATATCTCGCCACAAAATTTCCAGTTTTTTGGCCAAGAAACTGAATTTTACCTTTACCAATTTAAGGCCCACCTGGCGAGGCGCATTCTGGGACCCTTAGTGCTAATGTTCCTGGTTCTATTCTATTCTATTCTGGTTCATAGTACTTGAAGAACTAAGTGTCTAGGAAAAGTTTGAACGTTACGGTGGGATTTTCTGTGACAAATTGTGATTTTTGTAGCAAAACGTGTGCCTACGGAGCAAAATCATGAGGTAAATGTTTAATTTTTGTGAGGCAAAATATCCTGTTTGAAAGACTAAATTTTCATCAGTCAACTATAGTCGGATCGGTGAAAGAATGTGCATAAAATTACCCTCTCTCTTTTCCCTAAACCCATATGACTTACCGCTACCTCACCATCACCTGAGAGGAGCCTCTCCTATTTTATCGGTAAAACTCGCTGTTATTGGTTGCAGTTGTTTGATAATAAGAGGAGAAGTAGAGAACCACGTTAAGAGAGGGGAAAAGCGGACTTATGGCCTCCCACCACTCATGCACATTCTTTCGCCGATCCGACTATAGTCAGTCCTTGGCTTATATACCTCTATATTTTGAGGCTAAGTTTGTTGGTTTTTGAATCGTCAATTTGTAATTTTTTCGCAATTTCTGATCGCATTGTGAGTTCGTGATGAAAAATGGGTCGCTGTATAGCGATACAGCCATATCATCGGCCAAATGACCCGTTATTGGTTGAGAAAATCAAATTTTTGGGATTTGAAACAACGATTGTAATGCGATTGTAAGTAAATGAGAAATAAATTAATTAACTGATTTTACCCGGACGACACGGAAGGCAAAGCCTAAGGGCCGGCTAGGAGAAAAAAGACGCCGACGCACGAGTCGGCCTCTTTTTTTCTCGAGGAAGAGACGACTCTCGCGTACGCGTCCAATGTGAAAGGCCCCATAGAGTTCTATGTGTTTTTATTGCACGAGTCGGACGCTGACGCGCGCTTCGGCGTCTTTTTTCTCCTAGTGTGCGCGGGGCCTAACACAATTCGAGCTTCGAGAAAAACCCGTAACGGGTTCAAATGCCGTCGGGGAGCCCATTTTTTCTCGAAGCTCGATTTGTGTTAGGCTTTGCCTTTCCGTGTCGGTCCGGGTAAAATCAGTTAATTAATTTACTTACTTCTTTAACACAAAATAAGATAACTTTGCTGAGTGTATAGCCTTCCCAAGCGGAAATTGTAGTCATCTAGAATTGGTCATGAATTGTGGGAAATGAAATGGGGGGCTTGCCTACCCCCTTCGTTCTCACGATTTTTCTTTTGAGATTGTTTGAAAACTATGAAATTTGGCTTTGAAGACGTGGGGTTAAGGTAAAGTTGGGGGAGGTTCAGCCCAATGGGGGGGGGGGCTAAAGCCCCATTAGCCCCCTGCTGGATCCGCACCTGTTTCCACAGTAATTTATTTGTCCACATTTTCCTCCTGGAGAGTTATGTCTCCCGTTTTGGTGGCACAGGGCAAGTTCTAAATTAAATTCAATTCTCTAGAAATTTATTTTCGATGGAATTAAGATCAGAGACAATGACCACAAAATTTTGCCATAAAATGTGTTGCAAAAAAAGTTTGCGAAAATCACTTGTTCCGAGTTCATATATCTTACTAACGGTTACAGACGGTAAAAACCCGTAAGAATAAAATATGTATGAAATTGTGTGAGCTATAATTTTGTATATGCGTACATGTTGTAAAAAAAAAAAAACCAACCCCTTCCGAGATTAAGCCCTAAAACTGAAATAAAAGACCTTTGCCCCTCCCTCTCCACCCCTTGGGCCATCACTAGGGCCAAGAACTTTTAATATGTCATACCTCTATACATAGGCACCCAAACAACGTACCGCAGTTAGTTTTTGTACGTTTTGACTTTCCGCCTAGACCCCCATTTTTGGCATTCGTTGACTAGACTATGGGTCTCAAATGACAATTTTGAGCCCGATTGATCGATTTGTTGGCCCCTTCCTTGAAACATTTTTTAAAGCTGCACGACGACTGACAAACTTCAGGACGAGTGACAAATTTGAAGGTTATTAAAAACAGAATTTCGCAGTTTTTTGTTGTTTTATTTTATTCAAACGAGTGAAAGACAAAGCAAACGGAGTTCAGACAGGCAGGCAAGGCAAGGCTGCAGGGCAAGTCATCCATCTCGAGCAAGACGACAAGGATAAATAAAAGAGCGGTACAAACCGATGGCAGCAATCATGTTTTTCGCACACCAACGAGGAAAAGGGAAAAACAAGAAACGGTAGACAAGTTCACCGACAGCTCAAATAAGGCATAAGTAAAGGGAGGGAGTAAATTTCCAATGGAACGCCCGGATATACTAGTTGGCGAAGAGAGATGAGAGAATATACGAGCCAGAATCGAAACTTTGTTCTTCTTGACGGGATTTAATTACGTCCAAGCGTCGCATAGTGAACCAGCGTATTGGCATCAGAGTAAAGAAGAACTCAGCAGGAGATAGGCAAATGTATTCGACTAAAGCCGGATACACACATGCGGTACTTGCCAAGTAACTTGCAAAATATTCAATCAATTTCTAGCGATTGCCTAGAAACCAACCAGCTGAGAATTTCAAAAATTTGTTGCTCGTTACTTGGCAAGTACCGCATGTGTGTATCCGGCTTTATAAAGGCCCGTTCACAAGCTCTATGTTTGCGTTGTGTGGAGTCTATGCAACCAAACAAATTAATTCCCTCGAAAAATGAAGCATTTTGATAGGTTGCATGGACACCACACAACGAAAGCATAGAGCTTGTGAACGGGGTCTAATAAGTTTCCACGACGCCCCGGAGAGCAGGGGCCTTAAGGCCCGTTCACAAGCTCTATGTTTGCGTTGTGTGGAGTCTATGCAACCAAACAAATTTATTCCCTCGAAAAATGAAGCATTTTGATAGGTTGCATGGACACCGCACAACGAAAACATAGAGCTTGTGAACGGGCCTTTATTCCGAACAGTCGTGAAAACATGCCACAAGCGGGATCCAAGGACTCCGAATAAGAAATAACATTATCCCGCCATAGCAACCACACTTGCGGCATTTTTCCCGACGTTTCTGAATAGGGCACCTGGGGCTTTAGTTAGAGTTGTCGGGAAATAATCCCGCAAGCGGTATCGAAGGACGCTTCATCAGAAATAGTATTATCTCGCCATAGCAACCAACTCACGTGAGTTTTTCCCGACAACTCGGAATAAGGCCCCAGGTGTGAGAAACGGCAAAGACGCGGACGCAGTTTCAGAGTACCCGAGAAGACTCATCAATTCGCTCACGGATTAGTACACTTTCATCACCACGGAGAGTCACAGCAACACGAGTATGATTGCACTTTGCGAAAAATTAAAATTATTTTAAAATAAATTGTTTGAAAATTGGTTATCACTAAAACCTACCAAACGACTTTACGGCTTCACTGATAATTTTTACCCTTTTGTATTTCGCGGAAAGTCACAAGTGGGAGCAAGGGGAAGCCGAAAAATCGTATTCCAAGTGGAATGCGAGACCCATCAGAGTCTGGTTTGACTATCGGGAACGGACACGAGATAAGAGTTGGGTTATATTACCTTTCCTGGTTACCCCAAATTTATTACAGTATTGAGTGATTTATTTATATTTACTTAATTTTAACGTTTCAAAAGTTGTTTTATGTTTTATGAGCTGAAATTTAGGTCTATTGTAAGCAATTGATCCACAGACGGTGATAGTTTCTTCCGGTTTTCAGTCACTGAGGCAGAACAGAATGTGTATTCCCCACAACACTCGGTCAAGAAGTCTTGTTCCTATGTCACTTAAAAAATGAATTTTGACTAGAGAATCATCATAACGTGTTCTTTTTATTCTATAATACACAAATGGCGTTTATTCGACCGATCCAAAAAGAACGAAATGCCGGTGAACTACGCGTTTGTTGGGTGCTACTCGAGAGCTGGAAAGGACCGTGTATCCTTCTTCAGATTCTCTTCCAACATCAGGGTGAAGTAATCTTCTTCAGCGCCATAAAAGAAGCACGTGAACATTCTACGTTAAGCATTTCCCAACGCTCTTTTCACACAAACACGGTTTCACGAGGCCCCCGCGTGTAATCCGCGTGAATGTCGCTTTCTCATCGAACCAAGTAATATGTACCGCACGTGTGTAAAGGTGTACGTGGTCACTACGCGGCAGCCAAAACCGCGCCGCGTGAAACCTCGTATATGTTAAACGAGCCTAACGCGCTAGTTGAAAGTTAAGCCACTTCCAAATTGACGTGATGGCAACGTGAAAGGGTTTGAAATGAGATGATTGCTCTGGTCCCACAATAGTCACCCATTCGCATTTACGTTCCCGTACCGACAATAAATTGTGAACTGGCCTTTTTTCTTGAATAAAAACGTAAAACTCACTCTTGTCATCACAAAGCCCTTGTCTCCGGCATTCCGAACTCCCGAAGTACTAGCTAAGCCACTTCTGTCGACGTGTTGCGACTCAAATGATTTCAAATCGCGAAATTCCTCTTGTGTGCACTCACCACGTCATCGAGGTAATTTACATTACCCAAGCTCGGCATCGCCGGGAAATGACGGACGTCTGTCGAATTGCCACTAATGAATCTTTGTACTAGAAAGGACACTATGATTGTAATAAGTTGCCCGATTTTTATTGATGACAAGATGTCAAATTGTCAAATGTTGAGCGGTTGGATACTCACGAGCAAGGACCGGCACCGATTTATTTTCATTTTTTTTTAGATATCGGCGATCCTGCCTTCGATAATCCCCCAGCGTAGTCACTTAAGTTCCATTTTACGTAATTTTGATGCCTAAAAAGCCATCGAGACTGAGTTATTGAAAAACAAACCGATTTGCAGCAAGCTTCCAATGTAGAACTTACATGAACGGGGCAACCAGGAATAGATAAGAATGCAATGCCAACTCGATCGTAACCTGCCGTGTCCTTTCCCAATAGTCACTATGCAATTGGCCTTTAATCGATTTTCCACGTTTTTTGAACGCTTCATCTTCCAGTAAATAAAATCCTATAGTCGTGATGGGATGAAGTAATTCTTCCTTAAACTTCTAGACTCTACTCTTGTTATGAACTGTGAAAGATCATCGGGAGAAACATTTCTAGAGATCTCCGGAACTTGGAAGAAACAAAAAACTCGGTATTATGTGTCAAATTTTGTGAAGAGAAGGAATAGATTAAAGGACTTGCAAGCATTCTTTGTAGACAGTCACCTCTAAGCGCGTTTCTCTCAGCAGAAGTTATTTATGCTCATCTAAAATTTTATTGAGAACTCCCCACCCCACTATTTTTCATTTCCAACGGTCCACGGTTTTTCCTACGGTTCTTTTCCAATTAAAATTCACTTCAACAATTTATTGGTTCACGTTCGCGCAGGGTATTGTCGCATAGGCAAGAAAAGACCAGGGACTATACTATAGCATGCTGCGGAACCGCGAGAATTGGGATTTACATAAGGTCCACGAAGGGTCCCAAAGCACCGAAACCTTCTAACAGTAATATGGTAATATCACAGTATTCCCTGCCCGGAGCAGACGGTATATTAAGCTAAAACCCCACATTTAAAGTCGTACTTTAAGGTAGTTTCAGCATGTCAGTATATACCCTTAAGTTAAGGCCTAAACATACATACCGAGAACTCGGCCGAGACAGTGCATTCGGCCGAGTAAAATCCCACTAATCCATGTGCAGACTGTACTCGGTCCATTGACTGGATCCGTTCTCGGCCGAGTTACTCGGTTGGTGTAATTAGGCCCTTAGACAGTTTCGGCATGTACGTGCCCTGTAAGTTTCATGCAAAATAACCATCAAGATTTTCATAAAGATGGCTGGCAAGCCTTTTTTACTCCATTTAAAATTCCGGAGTACTTTAACCCTGTGTAGTGCATCCCAAAACTGGATTCTCTGGCATATTGTAGAGTTCCAAATATTGCTTATGACGAGTTCTTTCATTTCTTTTACAATGACAAATAAATTCTTCTATGCTTTTGTTTCCTACAGCAGATAGCTAGCTGCTTGAGTAATTGTTTTGTCTTTTTCCGTGGAATAGCATTGCACAGTGTAGTACAATCCACCGACACGTTATAGTAGTATTCTGAACTGAATACTGTACTTGATGTTAACAACAAGGTTTAACTACATATTAAAACAAAAATGTGTGCGTGTGCGCCTTCGCCACTGGCATCAGAGTGAAAAAAAAAAAAAAAAAAAAAAAAAAAAAACCTGCACACCCCACTACACTCTGATGTCTAAATTAATGGGCCCCCCTTTCGAACTTGCCCCGGACCACGAGTCTCAAGGGCCGACACTGGGAAAAGAGTCGCCTTTTCCTATATTTTTCTAGACTTGATAAACTATTGTTGAGAAAGATAATTAACACTTTTTTTTATTTAACATCGGCGGGCAGTGTCGAGAAAGATTCAACAGTTGTAGCAGGAGCTGAAGAGTAGGACAACACAAAATCATTTAAATATAATACTTAATTATGAACGAAAATGAAGCTTCACTAAAAAAACTTACCGAACCCACAATGGAGACCCCCGCGATGCCCCCTTCGTCGGAACTGCATCATTATCAAACGGTTTCGTACGGAAAGCAATAAAAAAAAAGGATAGTTAATAGCCTGTTGGTAAAATTACAGAAGGGACGCCGGTAGGCGGGAGGTGAGTCGAGCCGACTGAAGACGAAATGGTGAGGGGGGAAGGGGAGTTGTATAAAAATCTAATCATAGATCTTCGCGGGGGAGCCTTCCTGAAAATAGTTCCCGAAGGAGAGACGCCGGGCCGTCGAACTTTTCCCAACAGCACCTTTCATGTACATTCTCGACTTGACGGGAAATTTGATTTAAAAATAGACCTCTTTCCATAGTTTTTTTTTCTTCTTTCCTTTCCACTCGTCTAAAGGTTTTTTCTTCCTTTGTCCCGTACCCCTTCTCTTAGATAGCTCTCTTAAAGGGAATTATACACTTGAAAGTTTGAGGGCAAGTACGAGTTATCTTTATTCTTGTTCAACGGTTTGGATCGACGCGTGTAATTGGACTCTGCACAGTATTAAATGCAGTTTTTTTTTCTCTCTTGCAATTTTTTTTTTTATACTTAATAGTATAAGATTTACTTCCTCGTGCATTTTATTGTTGGTTGACTTTATAATATGTTTGCAAAATGAACTTCCGGCATAAATATAGTGAGATAATTATAATAACGTCGGTAATTGCTGTTGTAATGTTAAGGAAATTATTTTTCTTTTTAACAGCATCATTATTTCAAACAGTGAAGTTTCGGGCTTGACAAGGTAGTTAATGGTAAAGTTAAGAGGTACTTGTTTTAAGCCGCTCATCTACGATGGGGGTTGCTGTTACAGCTTACAGCAACACTCCAGCAGTAGGCAATCGAAAGACCCTACTGACCCTCTTATAATCTACATGCCAGCAAGTAGACTAGCGCGCGCGTGGGTATAGGGTTAGTGCTTTCCATACAGCTCCAGTCTGGAGACATTCTTGCCAACGACAGCTCGATTTCTCCAAAACATGTAAACCCTGGAGCTCGAAATTGGTTTGGTTTGGGGAGGGGAGGGGGATTGGGAGAAAATTGGGTTTCTGGAAACACCTTCTTAATACGAAAGTGTCACTTTCTCTTCGTAAAAGGTCGAGGAAGATATGCATATGCATAATTCATTATTTTTGCAGATGCATGCATGAGTCTTACAACGTATCGTTCGCAGCTAAAGTAACAGCGTTCCAATTTTTAACCGTAGGCGAAAGAAAGAAAGAAAGGAAGGGGGAAACTAATTTTTTGGGTTGGTCAGGGTTTAGAGGTGGCCAATGTTGGATGGATAAGGTCGTGGTAAAATAAATTTAAATAAAACAATTTATAAAAGAAGAGATTTTGCCACTTCCAGTATATATTGGTATTATAGGGCAAATCGAGTCGGAAGACCCTCCCCCTCCACCACCTATCGGGAGTCTGTAGGCAACATCATACAATCATAGTGCTTCTCACCCTCTGGTAAGTGGTAATTAACGTGCGCGTCCCGTACGCGTAAAGGGGGCGGACGCGGACCGTGAGACTTCCCGCGCACCGCCCGTGCCGCAATGGACCAGCTCAAAACCTAGGCTGAAGCAGCTTAGCCAGGACAGGCCAAGGGTAGAGCCTGATGCCCATCCTTCTTTAAGCATTTTTTTAATCATTCATTTTTTACTTTTTCAATGGTAGAAATATAATCAATTTTTGATGAAAACTTGATTATACACGACAGCCTTTCACGAGTACCTTCCCCAAGTAAGTCGTGTTCAGGATCGAGACATGGCCGGATACCAGCGTCCTATTTCTATATTGTCTTTTAGTGTCAAACTATAGAAGTTTTTCGGTTCATAACTCAGGGGTGAAGATGGATTGTGAAGTGATGCATTCGCCCCCCCCCCCCAAGCTCTTCACCCGTCATCCAAAATTGTACCTGGGGAATCCCCCCAGGGAATTGGAAAAATCGATTTTTTAAAAACAAAACAAAAAAACTGGAAGCTTTGCCCATCTCAAGATAATCTACCCCGTCCACGCACTCTTGCGCATAGATCTAATTAATTCAGTCTCACAATCTGATATACGTAACACAGAATGAAAGACAATGGCGACTTTGAATTTGTTATTATTGTTGTATAGTTAAATTTGTTTTCACGACAAAGAACATTTATAAGCCCAGAACTTGGGGTTTCCGCCCAATCAGTAGAGTAGTTAAGCCCTCAAAATGTTTGTGTTTCTGAAATATTACCTCAAATAACTCAGTAGAGAAATTCAGAATTAGGGAAGAGACAAGTTGTTTCACCCATTTTGACCTAAAAATTGAATGGAAAATATTTTTTTGCGAACCGGGGCCGTGATCCTTTAACACCCAACAAAAACCCGAATCGAACGATAAGCCGTCATTATTGTGTTTTAGTTCAAGTTTGGACGTGATCCTCCCCCTCCATCCCCGCGAAAAAGGTGGTAACGTATTGCAAATTCCAATCGGAAGTTTACCTTCTCGAGTTCTCGCGTGTGTTATTCTATTATCGCGAGGGTATCAAAGTTTAACAGGTGTCGCATATACCACAAGTTTCGGAAGCTAGAGAAACCCACTTAATTTTTTACTCATCCGAATAGTTGTTCTGAATCAAAACTCAAGTTTATAATTATACAGAATAACCCTTCTGGGCTTTGGAAGCCTTACTTTTTCTTGGTTTCAATGAATGGACGAGTAGGAGAACTTAAAAATGGGAGGGCGACAAAAATAACTCTATATGTATACACTTTCAATCTTGACGATTTTTTATTGGAGGCAGGAGTGATTGAGGCCCATTTTCACCAACAAAATTGATCTCTTAAGCGGCCCATACACGTACAATAATATTGCGCAATAATAGGGGTTGTACAATAAATTTGAACGTTTGTGGGTTGTATTGATGGGTTGCACAATATAATGAACAACCTATTTTTTTATCCTTAAACATCTGGAAACGAAATATAGTACAAATTTATTGCGCAATATTTTTGTACGTCTATGGACCCCTTTGAAAACACTAATTTCCTGCGGCTGCTTGTAGTCCCGGTCCCCCTTTTTTGAAAGATATTTTATAAATAATTACAAAAAACTTTGGTATTACGGATTATGAAATGAAAAAAAAAGTCCTACAGTTTGTTATTTCAGGAAACCAACCACCAAAGAGGACCCACGCCCGCCCCTTCACGTGGAGTGCCAATGTTCAATATCGTCTGTTTTCTCTTTTCTTTGGATTCAGGATTTGCTCAAGGGAGGGGGCTAGAGAAATGGTGTGCATCTATCTACTAAAAATGACTTGCGAGCCATTCGCTTCCTAAAAATAGCTAAAACTTGCTATATCCCCACTATAAAAACGGCTGAACTAACTAAACTCGCGCCCAAAATACAAAACTGCCCATTCGCGTTTTGAAAATGGCTAAATTGACTTCACGCGCCCTAAAAACGGCTAATCCTAAACTGAACATTCTCGTGCCAAATATAACCAACACGCTCCTTTAATCGGTTTCAGCCTCGAATAGCCATGTTTGGCTACTTTTTACTTTGTTGGGCATGTAGCCTTTTGAAAGGCAGGAATCGTCTTAACATCATCTTTAGCCTCTGTAAAGGGCGCAAACGATCAGTTTGACCATTTATAGACCGTTAATTGCCAGTAGTACGCCATTTAGAGCGTGAATACCCAGTTTTGCGGTTTTCTAGAGTGCGAACTGACCACGGTGTTTATGCACTGAACATAGAGCCGTTGCCACCTTACCCCTGCCGACCCCCCTTCCACACCTCTGCGTTGGTTACACGCAGCCCAACTGACCACCGTCGCACCATAACGTTGCTTGCCTGCTCAATCACGCCATAAAAATGGCTAAACATACTATTCGTGCCCGCGTAATGGTAAAACCTATCATTCGTGTTTCAAAAATGGCCCAACTGAGCCTCTGCGTAATGAGAAATGGGCCTTGGAATTTCAGACGTCTCATCCCCAAAAAGTAGTCAAACTAATCATTTACGACTTGCAGATTGGAAGATGGCGACTAAACTCTTCTATAGGTGCCGCAGATTTCCCCCGGCCATTCAGGCGGGAGGGGTGGGAACTGACGTCAACAGCAGTCCTTGACACCCGATTGCTCACCCTAGAGCAGCAAAGCAAGTTAATTTTGAAATTGAAGTTTATGAATTCTCAAAAATCACA
The DNA here is from genome assembly GCA_038030265.1 of Corythucha ciliata. Classification (NCBI taxonomy): domain Eukaryota; kingdom Metazoa; phylum Arthropoda; class Insecta; order Hemiptera; family Tingidae; genus Corythucha; species Corythucha ciliata. The sequence goes on along the minus strand of CM075937.1, from coordinate 36,519,711 downwards.
GCTCAATAACAATTAATAATGTAATGGGTCCAGCGCAAAGGCGGTTGGGACTGCTCGTGACGTAGGTGAAGGACAGTAATGGCCGAAGATCTGCGGCACCTGTAGAAAGTTTAGTCACCTTGGTTTAAAGGTAAACACCAGTATTATAGTGAAACAGTCAGTTTTGATATCAGGTGGCCTATTCTCTAACCAAAAAGCAATATGTTTTTCTTAGCAATGTTTCTATTTCATTCATTTGTTTGAAGAAAATGAATGAAATAGACATTATTACTTCGAAAAACATATTGCATTCTTATTAATATTATCAGTTTTTAAGCCATAATACTTGATAAATGTTATATTTTTAGGGTTTTGGCTTTTTTCTTCTTCTACTTCTTCGTTTCCTTATTAATATTATCAGTTTTTAAGCCATAATACTTGATAAATGTTATATTTTTAGGGTATTGGCTTTTTTCTTCTTCTACTTCTTCGTTTCCTTATTAATATTATCAGTTTTTAAGCCATAATACTTGATAAATGTTATATTTTTAGGGTTTTGGCTTTTTTCTTCTTCTACTTCTTCGTTTCCTATTAATATTATCAGTTTTTAAGCCATAATACTTGATAAATGTTATATTTTTAGGGTTTTGGCTTTTTTCTTCTTCTACTTCTTCGTTTCCTTATTAATATTATCAGTTTTTAAGCCATAATACTTGATAAATGTTATATTTTTTTTTTAGGGTTTTGGCTTTTTTCTTCTTCTACTTCTTCGTTTCCTATTAATATTATCAGTTTTTAAGCCATAATACTTGATAAATGTTATATTTTTAGGGTTTTGGCTTTTTTCTTCTTCTACTTCTTCGTTTCCTATTAATATTATCAGTTTTTAAGCCATAATACTTGATAAATGTTATATTTTTAGGGTTTTGGCTTTTTTTTTAGGGTTTTGGCTTTTTTCTTCTTCTACTTCTTCGTTTCCTTTAATATTATCAGTTTTTAAGCCATAATACTTGATAAATGTTATATTTTTAGGGTTTTGGCTTTTTTCTTCTTCTACTTCTTCGTTTCCTTTAATATTATCAGTTTTTAAGCCATAATACTTGATAAATGTTATATTTTTAGGGTTTTGGCTTTTTTTTTAGGGTTTTTTTATAGGAAACGAAGAAGTAGAAGAAGAAAAAAGCCAAAACCCTAAAAATATAACATTTATCAAGTATTATGGCTTAAAAACTGATAATATTAAAGGAAACGAAGAAGTAGAAGAAGAAAAAAGCCAAAACCCTAAAAATATAACATTTATCAAGTATTATGGCTTAAAAACTGATAATATTAAAGGAAACGAAGAAGTAGAAGAAGAAAAAAGCCAAAACCCTAAAAATATAACATTTATAGAGTATTATGGCTTAAAAACTGATAATATTAATAAGGAAACGAAGAAGTAGAAGAAGAAAAAAGCCAAAACCCTAAAAATATAACATTTATCAAGTATTATGGCTTAAAAACTGATAATATTAATAAGGAAACGAAGAAGTAGAAGAAGAAAAAAGCCAAAACCCTAAAAATATAACATTTATCAAGTATTATGGCTTAAAAACTGATAATATTAATAAGGAAACGAAGAAGTAAAAAAAAAAAAAAAAAAGCCAAAACCCTAAAAATATAACATTTATCAAATATTGCATTCTTTTTAGAGAATCAGTCATCTTTTGCTTGAAATCTTCAGTTTTGTGTTGGAATCGTCAGTTTTCAAGATAAAGTCGTTAGATTAGGCGTAAAATAATCTGTTCACGGAAAAGCGCCAGTTTTGCAGTGGTATTGTCAGTTTTGAAGTAAAATATACAGTTTTGAGGTAAAATAATATTTTTTGGGTGGACCCGCAAGTATCAGGCTAAAATCTTCAATTTAGGAACGTTTTTGGGACGAAATCGTAAGTTTTGGGATTAAAACAGATTAGATTTGATGTTTCTGGACATATCGAAAGCTTTCGATTGTGTGAACAAGCAAAAAATGAGTAAGAAACTAGAAGCTATTGGCATACGGGGCATTGTATTAGATTGGTTTAAGTCGTATCTTAAGAATCGGGTACAGCAAGTTAGTGTTGAGGGTGTGTTAAGTGATGAGGCAATTATGGATGACTATGGTGTGAGTCAGGGGACTTCCCTGGGACCAATATTATTCCTTATATACATAAATGAAGTCGGTAGTCTTCCTGTACAAGGCAAAATAACGTTATTTGTGGATGATATAGCCGTGCTGAGTTATGGGGATACCTGGGAGGAATGCAAAAAAACTGTAACAGCGAACTTCACACTTATCGAAAATAGCCTCCGCTCATTAAAATTGACTTTAAATACTAAAAAAGGCATCCACATGCCTGTATCAGTCAAAAGTAATGGTTGGCCGTCTAAACTAGAAGTTAAAATGCATTCTTTATGCAAGAATCCCACAATCTGTTGCTGCCCAATAATGTCCCAGGTGAAAAACACGAAGTACCTCGGGGTTGTCTTCGATTATAGAATGAAATGGGCTGACCATATTAATTTTCTCACCGATAAAATTCGAAGACGTTCATATGTATTATTTAGGATTAAGTATATGCCAATAAATGTTCTCAAAATAGTTTATTTTTCAATAATACAATCCATTCTGCAATATGCAATTGTTATTTGGGGCGGTACTTATAGAACACTAGTAAGACCAATTTATTTGCTTCAAAAACGGCTTGTAAAATTCACGTTTAAAAGAACTGCGATCCCCTATGAGGATTTACTGAAGGAATTAGGCATTATGAACATTTTTCACTTGTACGCAAAATCTGTCCCTTATACATCATAAAAAAAAAACGGTAAGTCCAAGTGAAATAAGGGAGTTTCGAGGTAAGCCCAGTATGGTAAATCTGCCTAGGGTTAGACTTGGTATAGCTCAAATATCGCCAGCATACGTTCATAGAGCGCTTTTCAATAATGTATTTAACCAACTGTATGAAATATATTGTAAAAAAATTTGTTCCGACAGCAGCCTGTCGGGAAAAGTGCATTTCATTCATGCGACAATCGAGTCAAACCTCATAAGTTAGAACGATATCAATCAACTATGAATCACATTTAGGCCGTGGTATAGAAAGTCAAAATCATAAAATCGTGTTTCTTTTTACCGCAGGCCCCTTTTTTTGGCACCAACTGAGGGGGAACAAAATGATGAAAATGAAACACAGTCGGTTTGGTTGCCTATACGATATGGGAAGGTGGACTCTTGTTAGAGGAGTTATTTGCAATTAAAATCTTTATCCCGGCCTAAATTTCATTCATAATTGATTGATATCGTTCTAACTTATGAGGTTTGACTCGATTGTCGCATGAATGAAATGCACTTTTCCCGACAGGCTGCTGTCGGAACAAAACTTTTTTCAGGTTACGTTAATTTTCAGATCAGTTAAATTAGGTTAAATGGCATGTCACAATTTCACCATTGCGCAATGCGGAGTGCCTGGTTTCGAATCCGAAACAATTTTTTTTAAATTTTTTTTGTTCCTCCCTTTTTGGCCCACCTCAGGATTTTTTACTCAATATTTATTAGGCTGTAGGCAAATCAAATAAAAGAGACGGCTCAAAATTCAGTGTCAATGAAATTTTTTGGTAATTGGGTGGTCCAGTAAGGCATAGCGTTAATTTAATAGCTCTCCTCCGCCGAGAACTCCCCTGCCATATCAACGGATTTGGTTCACAAGGGTCTCATACGAAAGCGCGTTCATTTTTCATTACTCGTGTCAATTTTGGGGGCAATTGCAGCAACAGCCGTGCGGTAGCGAATTTTCAACTAATTCAAACCCCTCTTTCACACCGTTCCCGTGGACCGATTCATCTGGATCACGAACTCGTCCGAGATATTCACGCTATTGATTTTTAGACCAAATTTGGTTGCCCTAAGTCAAAAATTGCGACCGTGATCGTGCTAACAAGCGAGGGGCCATAAATATATATATATATATATAGCAAATCGAACCGACCTCGGATTCGTGTTCTAGGGGTTCTGAAACGTGAAAAAAAAGTATCACAACCCATATGTGCGACCATCAGGGCGAGACCAATAGTGCATTTTTTGAATGAAATGCACTAAAAGGGTCACAGCAAATCATTAAAAAAATGGTGAATAGGTTTATATGGCAGTTACCACTTGAATTTGTTAAATCAACGATATTGAAACCTAAATTTCTTCACAGCAATATGATGGGACTTTGAAAGTGGTATTATATCGTACAATTAATTAAAAAAATTAATAAAGGAAATTAATTTAAGAAAATGATTGTAAGTAAATAGAGTGTACATATTTGATACTGACCGGCTCAGCTATCTGGACACGAGCTGGCTATCAGCTCTCCAGAAGCTGGCAATTTGTTTAATTTTTTGTATTTAGTTTATGAGGTCTTATTGTTGCCGAATAAAGAGAATTGAATTGAATTGAATTGAATTGAAAACATTCATTTTTGGGGTAAAATCGCCAGTTTTGTATAGTGACGTCTTCAGTTATGGGGCAACACATCAGCTTTGGCGTGAAATCGGCTGTTTTGGTATAAAATCATCACATTTGGGATGAAGTCGTCAGTTTTGTGGTGAAATCACCGGTTTTCAAGGCAGAGTCGTCCCTTTATTTGGCCTAAAAATCTTCCGTTTTGGGGGAAACTTTAGTGAAAGTGTGACATTGTCAGTTTTGGAGTAAATTATTTAATTGGGGGGGGGGGGCATTGTCGTTTCGGGTGAAAAATACTCCTCATTTTTGTAATGGAACACCGAAAAGTTTAGTTTTAGGTTGAATAAATCGCCAGTTTTGTAGTAGCATCTTCAGTGGGGGGGGGGGGGGACACGTCAGCTTTGGCGATAAATTGTACGTTTTTTGAGTAAAATCGGCAGTTTTTAATGCCTAGTGGTCTGGTTTGGTAAAATCATTCGTTTTCATCAGTTTGGGTTAAACCCTGCCAGCTTTAGGGTGAAATAATTGGTTTTTGTGGTAAAGCCTTGGGGTTTAGAAATGCCATTTGTGCTGTGAAATCTTTAATTTAGGCGTAAACACTTCGGCTTTAGCGTAAAGTCGTCAGTTTTGAAGTAAAATATTCATTTGTAGAGTGAAATATTCAATTTTGGATTAAAAAACGTCAGTGTTGAGTTAAAAATCGTTATTGTTTGATTGTAAAATGTTGGATTTTTACGTCTCTCATTGTCAGAAAGAGAAATTGATGAAAAGTCGAATACCCCGTTTATTTCAAAGCCCCTTTCATACCTGTATCTATTTCAGGGGAAAACAATGTCGGTTTTCGGAAAGAAAATTAGGAATAGAAGGCTAAAACCGATACAGTTTTCCAATGAATATGTTAGTTTTTGATGGATTACGTCCCTTTTTGAGAAAACTCAGTTTCCGGGGAAGAGTTTGACGATTTATTGCGCCTATTTCCGATTTAATGAACTACCAGTTCTTTTGCTGGGGTCTCTAGAACATCCGACATCTGCCCACCACTGGGTCAATGGCTGGCTACGCCCCAGCCTGACATGGTTCATCAAATCAGGTGGTAGAGAGAACAACATGCAGGTAATTTAGCCCCAAAACAATATACCTTCCTCGACGATATGACCATGAATTCTCCGTTTTATTACCAGAGGCAGGCTGTGGTCGGAGCTTTGCTGTGGTTTGAGATTTACTATGGTTAGAGCTTTTTACTTTGCTGTGGTAGCTATAGCTTTATTGGGGTTTGGAGCTGTATCGCAACAACAGTGTTGCCATTTTAAGACCGCTCCTGATCCCAAATTGCTAGATTTTAGAGACAAATATCTGCAAAATTTGATGTTTCCGGAAAATTTTTTCAAGAAATAGCAAGTTTCAGGTCCTCTATTTCAACGAAATTGTAAGAATTAGGGCTTATTTCTTTAGGTGGGCGAGCCGGCCCCGACTGTTCCCATATTTTGACGAATAGCCGTGTAATTGTAACATTTATTAGAGATAAATATGTGTGAGTTCCTATATTCGGGCCCTAATTTTAACACAATTTTAAGTTTCCTGGCTGAATATAGGAGAAATTCAAAGATTCGGGTCTTCGGGTGTTAATTTAAGCGAAATTCCAAGTTAAGGATCTCAGATGAAGTTCGATGGATGAAGAAAGATGTTGTCGCCGGTGTTTAATTAAATAACACCGGGTATCCCGGGGTTACTTCTGGGACGGTTCAGGGTATCCGTATACGGAATGAAATGCACTCTTTCCGACCGCCAGCTGCCGGAGCGAAATTTTTTTTGTATCTTAATTGCAAATATTTGTACCCGAAAAAGGAGGAGTAGGATTTGGCGTGACTACGTCAAACATTTTTTGCCACAGAATTACATGTAAATTTAAATCTAGTTGTTTCTTGGCATGAAAAACGCGAATATGACCTTTGTTCTGAAGGTAAATCATTTCCCAGGCATGTTCTCCCTGTAGCGGAATAATACTTTCGGTATTAACTTCGAAACAATTGGTCCTGGAATTTTGTAACTATTTTGTTACGATTTCTCGTTCAATTTCCATGCGAATTGACTACAACGTTGCCGAAAACAAACCCCTTTCACTTCATGAAATCGGAGTGGTTGGAGCACTGAACAAATTAATACGGCCATGGAAGTTTTCTTGTTTATTTTATTTTTTTATATACAGGGTGTTCGAAAATTCGATGCTCAGCCGAAAACTGGTCATAGTACAGCTGATTTGTGGTCGAAATCACTAAATTCACTTTTTCGGAATTCAGCTTGGTTTTCGAGTTATTCCACAATCTTTAATTTTTTCGCGGGGCTATATTTTTTTTTGAAATACTTGCACCCGGCCGCTCTAGAATCAATTCTAGCCCAAAACTAATTGGGTCATTCGAAAGAGCGCACAATTATCTTCAAAATGACTGTATTGTATTATGAATTTGGCCATTTTTTCAGGGTACTAACACTGCTGGAAAGTGAAATTTTTTCATCTTTCCATTGTTTTTCAGCTGCGATTTTCTCCCACTCCTTAGAGGAAAATATTTTTTTGGGTTTATTGGAAAAACTTCCTCATTTTGTTAGCTTTCAAATGGAGTACAATAGTCCCGGGATTTTACAAGTATTCGCGAAGAAGTAGCTGTTTGAAGAGTAAAAATAATTTTGATACCATAATTTGTTTCATTAAGCCGAACTGCTTCCTCTATTTTCACCACCCTCTCTTCAAAAATGTCGGAAAGTTTCGGTAGTTTTCCAAGGGCTTTGTAAGATTAAATTTTTGTGCCGTATTTTATAATACCTAAACGTGTGAATTTAAGCGATTTTTTTGAAATTTCATCCCCCCTTTCACCCCTCCCCCCCCATCAAAGTTTTCGATAAATCTCAATGGAAACCAGGGCTTTCGTTACATTAAATTATTGAGTCGAATTTTAGAGCGCTAAGATGAACTAGTGAAGTTCAACGCTATTTTTACAGTTCCACACCGGAAAGACCACCCCCACCACCTTGACTTTTTCGAAAAATTAAAATGGGAATCAAAGGCTACTATAACATGGAGTATACGTACCGAATATAATGCTTCTAGAATCAACTGGTGATTTATAGTGATTTTTTGACCATTTAACCCCTATTTTCCCCCCTTCCACCTTGACCGATTTGGCCCAAATGCAATACCGACCGGGGTCTTATGACTTCTGATTTTTTTGCCAAAGCGCGTTCCGCTAAATTGATTTCTTCGAGAGTTATCGTGCTAACAAGACCACACGCTTACTTCCACTCTGGGGGCAACACCCCCTCCCGTTCGACTTTTTCAAAAAATTAAAATTAGAATCAAAGGTTACTCTAACATGGAGTATACGTACCGAATATGATGCTTCTAGAATCAATTGGTGATTTATAGTGATTTTTTGACCACTTCAACCCATATTTTCCGCCCCTCCACCTCGACGGATTTGACCCAAATGAAATACCGACCGGGGTCTCATGACTACTGATTTTTGTGCCAAAGCGCGTTCCGCTAAATGATTTCTTTGAGAGTTATCGTGCTAACAAGAAAACGGCCATAATATTGTATATATGAATCCTGGAGACCACTGAATTCGTGTTCTAGAGGTTCTGAAACGTGAAAAAAACATGACATGACCCATAATTGCCACCATCACGACGAGACCAATAGTGCATTTTCAGAATGAAATGCACTAATAAAACCGATGGGCTTTGTGAAGAATAACAGAACTTTTTTAGAGGAGAAGTATGTTTTGAAGCCAGAGTTGGTGAGGTGAGAGACAGGGACCTCTCGGAGTGTCTGAATGTAAGCTAATAAATTACAAAAAGTACAAGAATAGCAAAGATAATATTAAAGTAATTGAAAAAACAGCCGATATTCGGAATTAGTGATGGGTAATGAATGAGGGGAACGATAACTGATTGAGCCAAATGTTCTTCTTGTGTGAAAAGGGACATCAACCAGGAATTTGGCGATTTTTTTGTGCATTACAAGAAGACGTAATCGTTGAAACAATCGCGAAAAATGGAATGCCAAAGAAGTTGCATTTTCATCATTCCTATAAGCACATTCACTCGAAACTGGTGTTGGTAATGTAATGAGTTACCTTCGTGGCATGGGGATTAAACCCCCAAGACATGGGAACTTCAGCAATTTTAAGTCCCTCATCGGGGTGATCCCTCAGATATCTCCTTAACCTAAAACGTCGAGGTATGACGAACAGAAAATCATTCACGACTCATTCCTCATCAGTAGATTCCTATACACCGAGTATTTGCGGTTCTGCTCTTTTTGAGCGCATTGAGGACGTTTTATATCCGTTGAGAGACCAGTGAAAGTATTTCTGCGTTACTACTAAAAACTCATCCAAATTCTGTTTTACGAAGGCAGCGCCGAATCTTGGTTGATGTCGTTCTACACGTATGGAGGAACATTTGGTTTCAGATGAAGGGTCGCCCTTTCCACAACGAACGGCACTTCGCACTTTCTCCTCATTCTTAATCAGTTTTCCTCATTCTTAATCACTTTTTCCTTAAACATTTCAATTATTACTTATATTATCTATGCTGTTCTTGTAATTTATTAACTTACATTCAGACATTCTGAGAGGCCCTGCCTCTCCCCTCACCAACTCTGGCTTCAAAACCTACTTCTAATCTAAAAACGATCTCTCATTCCCCATCAAAGCCCGTCGGTTTTTACTATTCAAACAGCTACTTCTTCACGAATAGTTGTAAAATCCCAAGGCTATTGCACTCCATTTGAAAGCTGACAAATGAGGAAGTTTTTCCAATAAACCCAAAAAAATATTGTCCTTTAAGGAGTGGGAGAAAATCGCAGGTGAAAAACATGGGAAATATACAAAGATAAAAAAGCATCATTTTCCTGCAGCTTTAGCGCCCTGAGGAAATGACCAAATTCATAATACAATACAGTCATTTTGTCGAAAATTGTGCGCTCTTTCGAATGACCCAATTAGTTTTGAGCTAGAATTGATTCTAGAGCGGCCGGGAGCAAGTATTTCCAAAAAAATATAGCCCCACGAAAAAATTAAAGATAGTGGAATAACTCGAAAACCAAGATGAATTCCGGAAAAGTGAATTTAGTAATTTCGACCACAAATCAGCTGTACTATGACCTGTTTTCGGCTGAGCATCGAATTTTCGAACACCGTGTATATTATTGATGAACGCCAAAAACGGGAACATGGAAGTATCGTGTGGTCCTCCACACAATCTTTGTTGAGACGAATAGCGCTCGAAGGCTCAGAAGACTGCGGGAAAACGAGTTCAGAGCAGGCTCTGAACTCGTAGGGGGATCTATGCATCCGGGGAATTCGAGGTTTGAAAGGGTGACATCCGCAGATTCTAGCCATCATCAACTTCATCACACGTAATTTCCGTGAGGGTACGCACGCACAACGTAAACGTGAGTGTTTGTAACCCCCCCCCCCTTCCCCGAAAATATCTGACTACACCCCCGCCAACAAGGACTACATAAAATCACTGTGGTGCCCTTGATACACTTCATCACGGGTTAATAGTTGAGAGATTACGCTTCAATAAGAAGGTAGTAGAGATTTTAAAATTACGCTTATTGTTTTTCTGTTCGTGTCCAATCCAACAGTAGATACGTGTAATGAAGGGCGCGAAATTACCCAAATTCTGTTCTGTTCGATGAGAGGTCGAGGGGAGAATAACGCTAATGCTTTAAATGGGGTTTTGGGAGATCCTAAAAGGGAAAAATGCAAGGGTAGTACTGCGGTTTGAATGTGGGAGAGGAATTTAAATCCCTCTAGCTGTGCAGAGCGATAGAACAGAGTGCGAAGGGAAAAAAAGAGGGTGCAACAAGTGTTCCATGCTACTCAAGAGAAGGAGTTAAGTACTTTTTACATGAAATCAATGGATAGCACTTTCACTTTTCTTATTTACTTAGCACAAAACCCATTTCTATTTCTTTTTTTTCTACCTCCTCCCCAGTTTATAGTACAGCTTTTTTTTATTCATGTGAAGTGCTTGTGAGTAACGAGCGAGATGTTTTCAATCGATTCCGTAAAAGTGAACTAAATGACAATAATATCTTATTAGAATTTCTCTGTTGCTTACTACTTATGCAGAAAGTTCGCAATTATAAAACGCTGGTCAAGAAAAAATCAGGAAAGGGAAGGAAAAAGCTCTCATGAGCTTTGACACAGGCTGGTCATAATCCATAGCTTACTACTTTTTAATTACACTAGAAACGGGAAAAGGGTTTTTTTTTTTTTTTCTTTCTTTTTAGTCAAACTTCAATCTACAAACGAGCCGAGTTTTTCCCGTTTATAAACGCACAAGCGCATTATTTTTATTTGGTTATTTTCCGGTTGTAATTTACTAGTTCTCTTTATCTTTCGAGGACTAAAGTTACATTTCCTACCTTTTGCTTCGAGAAGAAAGAAAGAAAAAAAGAACTTGTTGGAAGTTTAGAACCGATCGTTCCTCTAATTGCGTCTTTTTTGAGGCTGCGTCGCAGTTGGTCCGCCAAAATGTAATGTGGATCGGCGGGGAGTTGTGCGCAGTTATAGGGGGTCTTCGCGGAAGATCTTTTCCTTCTTCGCAGTTTCGCACTTTTCTTTTATACCCCCAACAAAGTCAAAACAACACGGAAATGTTTTAAAGCAAATTAATTACAATGCGAAAGACCAAATTGTTTCAATAAGGAGCTATAGATGCATAGTGAATAATACTCAAATTTTTATCGTGAGTAATTACTTAATCCTGCGCCCGCTCACCCCCCCTGCAACAAACCCCCTCATAACAAGGCACACGCAAGCGAATTAAAAAAAAACATGGATGTCGTTAGTGAAAATCAACTTGACAGGGAAGAAAAGTTGGAAAACAGGCTGGCGCTGGCCCCTTAGCCTTCGCTTCACCTATGGGATATGTACAATAATACTGGAGATGCCAAAGTGGGCTAAGTTAGCTAGTTAATTGGGCTAAGTTAGTTAGTTATTAGGGAAATTTAGCGCTTTCCCACCTAAAGAAAAAATATGCTGAAGTTGCAAAAATTATAGGTCGGTTCTCTGCTTTTAGTCAATGGAAAGAAAAAAATAAAAATAAAGACAAAACTTACACCACCCTCCCCAGTGATTTATTTTAATCGCATTTTTACGAAGTTCCAGTTTTCTACGCCACGCAGAGGTGTAGGTAGATAGTCGTGGGAGAAATGAAATTATCAAAATTTGAGGGGAGGAGTGACCAGCGGATTTCATCAGATTTGCTTCGCTCAAGCATGAAGGACGGAGTGGATTTATTAATTAATCAACAATTAAGTGGGTGTCTGAAAATAACGCAATAGTAATAATGATAACAATAATAAACTGGGGGACTTTATTCCCACCAACCTCCCTTGCACACACTCACACACTGAGTTTCTCGGAGGCCGGGGGGTTCTCACTCAGATTCAATTCTCGCGCACCTACGCGTTTGGTATTTAGTATGATTGCATTCATACATCTTCATTTTATGAATGTTTTTTTACCGGTGCATAGCTAGCAAATAACTAAAAGGTGAACTGGAGAGCAGGGCCTTTTCTAGGGAGCAAGAGTGGGCAGCTTCCCACCCTCTTTCAAGTCGTCTTTGTTGGAAACATAGCTACAATCAAAAACAATCAATTTGCTTTTCTGATTAGGATTAAAGATGAACATTTTACCCTTCAAATGTTCCGACAGTTGCAGCCTGTCGGGAAAAGTGCATTTCATTCATGCGACACCGAGTCAAACCTCATGTAAAGCCCAGATTTATATGCAGTAAAAATCCCTTAAATATGCCATATAATATGCACTAAAAACCCCCGAAATATGCACTAAAAAACCCAAAATATGCACTAAAAACCCGAAATAAACACCAAAAAAGCTTGAAATATTAAAGGAAACCCATTTGTGCGATATTATAAACGCCGTTAGCATGTGAATTTTTCACCAAAGTCCATAAATGTGGCTTTAACTGTCTCTTAGTGCGTACTTTCTTCTTGAAAATAAATACAGGACGCTGACAATTAGGGACAGTAACACCCTTCTGCCTTTCTTCTTTTGAAAATTCCGCAAGAGATGAGTTATTTTCGCCTGTACACCAAATTCAAGACCTCAAAGGCCCGAAATTTTTTCGAAGAGGGGAGGGGTGCTCTCCCCAGAGCTGCAACAAAAATTTGACGCGACATGGAGCCAATTCAGTAAAAATTAGCGCCGGCGCTATCCCACCCGTCTTGTCTAAAAACATATTCCAATTCGGAGAGGACGGGTGGATAGTGCAGGCGCTAAATTTTACTGAATTGGTCACCAGGACCTTTCGAGAGAAGCCGTAACGTTCTTTTGCTATCGTTTGGTTGTGACACGTGGGTCCACCTTGCGAACGTAAAAAAAAATTTTGTCTTTTTCTTCATCTTCGGATAGTACCAGCTTATTTTAAAGATGGGGAAAAAAATGAGCTGCTCCAAGAACGAGGCGAAACCCTTATTTACGGAGTAGAGCGATACATACAGTGTTTTTCCCTGCTAGAAAGAAAGGCTCATATCTACAAAATTATATGAAAATGTAATGAAATTTTGCGTTGTTCCTACAATAATCCTTGAAATATGCAAATTTATGCAATATTGCTCAAATATGCAGAAATATGCAGCATAAAATTTGAACCACAGCATCCCAAAGACAAGATTCGGATAAGTACCTTATCACCATGGACATATTTATTAGCAGAAAGAATATGCAATAGCATACGAATCCGGGCTCTCTCATAAGTTAGAGCGATATCAATAACTATGAATGGCATTTAGGCCGTGGTATAGAAAGTCAAAATCATAAAATCGTGTTTCATTTTACCTCAGGCCCCTTTTTTGGCACCAACTGAGGGGGAACAAAATGATGAAAATGAAACAGAGTCGGTTTGGTTGCCTATACGATATGGGAAGGTGGACTCTTGTTGGAGGAGTTATTTGCAATTAAAATCTTTATCCCGGCCTAAATTTCATTCGTAATTGATTGATATCGTTCTAACTTATGAGGTTTGACTCGATTGAAGCATGAATGAAATGCACTTTTCCCGACAGGCTGCTGTCGGAACAGAACTTTTTTCAGATTACGTTAATTTTCAGATCAGTTACATTAGGTTAAATGGTATGTCACTATTTCACCATTGCGGAATGCGGAGTGCCTGGGTTCGAATCCGAAACAATTTAAAAAAAAAATATTTTTTTTGTTCCTCCCTTTTTGGCCCACCTCAGAATTTTTTACTCAAGATTTATTAGGTTGTAGGCAAATCAAATAAAAGGGACGGCTCAAAGTACGACGTCAATGAATTTTTTTGGTAATTGGGTGGTCCAGTAAGGCATAGCGTTAATTTAATAGCTCCCCTCCGCCGAGAACTCCATTGCCATATCAACGTATTTGGATCACAAGGGTCTCATACGAAAGCGCGTTCATTTTTCATTACTCGAGTCAATTTTGTGGGCAATTGCAGCAACATCCGTGCGGTAGCGAATTTTCAACTAATTCAAACCCCTCTTTCACACCGTTCCCGTGGACCGATTCACCTGGATCACGAACTCGTCCGAGATATTTACGCTATTGATTTTTTGACCAAATTTGGTTGCCCTAAGTAAAAAATTGCGACCGTGATCGTGCTAACAAGCGAGGGGCCATATATACTATATGCCAAATCGAACCGACCTCGGATTCGTGTTCTAGGGGTTCTGAAACGTGAAAAAAAGTATCACAACCCATATGTGCGACCATCAGGGCGAGACCAATAGTGCATTTTTTTGAATGAAATGCACTAAAAACAAAATTGTCTTGAAATGTCCGCCTAAAAACAGGTTTTTCACAGTAAATTTGTCATTTTTCAGAAAGTTGTTTTACCGGCTAAAACTAAGAAAAGCGCCCATTGACAGCTAAAATTAAGAAATCGCCAAATTTCCCACAATAACTAACATTTTCCCCAAATCTAATAATTTTACACCAAAACTGACGACTCTGTCTTGAAAACTCTGACGATTTCAACACAAAACTGACGATTTCACAACAATACTGACTGATGATTTGTTCCCAAATGAAACAACATTACACCCAAACAAACGATTTCGCGCAAATCTGACATTGTTACTCCAAAAGCTGTCACCTCATTCTCCCCCCAAACTTTTACGGTTCCACCTCAAAACTGAATATTTTACCCCGAAAAGGTTTTATTTTACCTTGAAAAGAACTTTGTTTCAACCGAAAAGGTAGGATTTTACTCTAAAACTGACGATTTGTCTCCCAACCTAAAGTGTTGTACCGTATATTTTACTTCAAAAACTGACAAATAATCCGAAAAATCACTGTTTTAACCTCAAAACTTACTATTGCATCCCAAAAACTCTCGTTACAACCTAAACCAACGATTTCCCCTACAACTGGTAGGGAAAATCCACCCAGAAAGTGATTATTTTGCCCCCAAAACTAGACATTTTACTCAGAAACAGACAATTTCACGCCAAAACTGACGTTAAAACTCTGACAAAATTTTCTGTATTGAGGTAAAACTACTAACTACTTTTTTTTTTTTTTTGTGAAATCGACAGTTTTATAGTGGAAACCTAAGTTTTCTGGTAATTGTTCTGGGGTGGAAACTTCAATTTTAGGTTACAAAATTTCTGTTTTGATGTAAAATCTCTAGTTTCACGGTAAAATATTCATTTTGTGAAAAAAAAAACTAGCATAAAACTCTAATTTTAGCACTAAACTAGCGATTTTAGATTTCGGAGATTTCGGAGAAGTGTAGTCGGAGAAATTGGATTTTCAGTCTTGCGACCTCCATTTCAGGCCTGCTAAAATGGTTTATTTGTTATGAAAAATCCGCAAAATTAGTTGTTGTTGAATTAGGCAACCCCACGAAATTGATTTCCCAGCCCCGCAAACTCACGGCTTTCGCGAAACAAATGCGGGAATTGATGTTTTTTAGATAGCAAAATCTGAGCAATTGGTTTTAAGTGAGCAGTGAGCCAAACGCGCAAAATCGGTTCTTGAGGGCAAAATGCGCGAAATCGGCTTTTGGAGGTGCGAATCCCACAAAATTAATTTTGAATAAGCTAGACCAGAAAACAATGTTTTTTTCTTGCGATAAAAATTCGAAAAATTGGGGTTTTAAAGCTGAATCTTGAACGTTTGCCTTTACGTTGAGCCAGATCTGCAAAAATGTATTTTTAAGGGCGCAAAAAGTCTCGAAATTGGTTTTTTTTAGTGAGCCAAATTCTAGAAATGATTTTTTTTTTTTAGTGAGTCTCAACCTAACAAAAGAAAGGATTCGTACACTTCGAAGGAGTGTGCAGCTGCCCCACTAAGTCTTCGCTTTCGCGTCCAGGGGAGGCAACTGTCCACCTCTGGCTACGCCCATGCGCGCAACCCAAGCTAGCCGGCCACAACGTGGAAGGACAGCGCGTTACCGCCTATACATACTGTATACCCCAACAAAATTGCAACATTTCTGTCATAAATATTTGGAGAATTGGTTGTTTCCAGGTACAATTTTCGTGAAATTGCATGATTAGGTCCTAATTTGAGCGAAACTGCAAGTATACGGTCATTTTTTTTTTTTTTTTAGAGTTCGCGATCTGAGTGGTTCAATCCTTTTGTGGTTCGAGTATTTTGAGGTCAGAACTTTATTAATACGTTTTCTTTTAATCGCTATAGAACTTTTCGGAGGTTAGACATTTTTGAGGTTCGATCTTTTTGGGGTTCAAGCTGTTTGTATTTTAATTTTTGTGTGATTCGACAATTCTGTGGGCAGGACTTTTTGTGGTTGGGTTTTTATAGACCAATCATTTTGTGGTGCAATGTTTTGCACCAAGCTTAGCCAAGGGGTTTTTGGTTCAAGCTTTTCGTTGCGGTAATGTAGTTCGACTTTTCTCAGGTCAAGGCTTTTTGTAGTTGGATATTTTTGTGTGAAGACTTTTCTGTGCTTGTAGGACTTTTCATGGTAAGATTTTGACTTGTAACAGACAACAGGCTTTAAGGGGGAGTTTCCCGTGTGTTTCCTCGACCCCCTATCCCTCCTGTTTCCCCACCTATTCGATTTTTGATCAGACGAGCCGTTGAATATGCTCTCATGTGATTCCATTATCAGTACAATATTATCAGATTATTGGGCTCGTCGCCCACTCGCCGAGTGATCGCGTATTTCGTATAAAATCGCCCTAATCACATTTTTAGAAATGTTTCTCTATTTTATCCGCGAAATACATCGAAATCGCGTGCATGGGTCCCTCCTCACGTAGGACTCACGGTATAAAGTTTGAGATCATATCAATATTTTTGCGTTTATTCAATTGGGAAAATCTGTTTCAATGTGAGTCGAGCCCAAGCGTTTCATAACAATAGTATTTAACATTTTTTGGTATGAATAAAACGTATGAATAAAACGAATGAATAAAACGTTCTTATCGTTGAAACGTAAACAACTGATTACTGATGGGGGGCCCTTATCACATTTCTGGACGTGCTACCCTCATTTTCTTTGAAAATCTCTTCGTTTTCATTTCGCGAAGGCTTCGTTATCGTCGAGTGTTTTATCTCTCTCTCACCCTCTCTCGTTAATCGCTTGATTGAAAAAATTACGAGCGAGACAAATTAAAAATACAGCCTTTGTTCCTCAATGTAACAGTAAGAGTTCCGTGTTCGCAACACCGGAGGTGATAATTCATATCAGTACAGTGGAACCTCAATAACTCGAATTCCTCGATAAGCCGAATTTTCTTGAATCCCCTTGACTTTTCTTACAATTTGCCTTCATTTTTACCTTTATAATTCGAGCTGAAACTTCGATAGGACGAATTTTCTTAGGCTCATGGACCAAAATATCCTCCTAAAGAACCTCTTAAGTCCTCTTTTTACCTCTATAAGTTGAAGTTTTGAGTACTTCACCTCTATAACTCGAAGTTATCATTTCGAAGAAAGGATTCAGAAGAGGTTTCCTAACTTGGGACCTCTATAACTCGAAATCGGTTATTCTAGG
Organism: Corythucha ciliata; assembly: GCA_038030265.1. Taxonomy (NCBI): domain Eukaryota; kingdom Metazoa; phylum Arthropoda; class Insecta; order Hemiptera; family Tingidae; genus Corythucha; species Corythucha ciliata. The sequence goes on along the minus strand of CM075937.1, from coordinate 36,502,224 downwards.
CCCCGATAACTCGAACCCCGGTTAGTCGAAGAACTCGATAACTCGAATTTTGTCATATACTCGTAGGGTTCGAGTTATCGAGGTTCCACTGTACCGAAATCGGATTTTGCCTGCATGAACCAAATTTTCCGAAGGAAGCGGAATGCGTCAATCAGTCCTTAAGTCAACATAAGTTAGGTCGTTATGCCATAAACTTGGCAATTCCAATAAATTAATAATAATGTTACTTGGTAGTTTGTGTGTATTTTGTAAAACGCTGGTTTAGGGACATCGATGAGAGATTTTGACGCATTAGTTTTCCCACACGTCAGTCATTTAAATAGAAGACGACCTTAGTCATTATTTCCTTTTCTCAATTCTTTTTCACGGAGTTTCCACTTCATCCCAAGGTGAACTTGACAAATTTGGACTGAATTTCTCAAGACCGAAGTAGCGTGAGGGGGGAGGGGGATTATCCTCTAAATTAGCGAAAAAGACAAATAACTGAACTGAAGGCTGTCCCTCGATGAAATGGAATGAGCGAGGCAAAGTAATTTCGAAAAGAAAAGCGGTAAAGAGCTTCGAGCAACGAGGGCGATTAATATTGCGGTTCTACACCACCCGCGCGGTAGAGCTTCAAATTGTGTGTTTAACACGATGAAATGGCGTCGAATTGAGTCTGTTTGCGCCATTAAATTTTTTGAGCAAGGATCGAATTTGTTGGGAACTTAAAAAAATTGCTCCACATAATTTCACCTGGGGGAGACGAAGAATACAATAAGTGTCGCCGTCCTCCGCCCCCTTCGTCATCCGCCACAGGTATTTATTCTCAGAACCTCTTCTGAAATCCTAACGGGTGACCACCCTGTCAGTCCTAGTGAAACTGGTTGCTCCAAGGGTGGAAGAGAGTAAAATCCCCTCAAACCCCCTCTCCCACAATACCAAACAACACAGCATCACCTACAGCCTTCTGGTCTTTTCAAATACCTACAATATGTTAAGGAGACTGTTTATTAGGATCATGGTTTGGAGGAGGAGAAACACGGAATAGAAGAGGGGAGGGGGTGAAAGTCTGTGGGAACCCAGCTTGCACTGGTTTCCCTCTCTTTTCGTGTCTTTTTTTTTTTTAAGCACCGGCCGTGTGCGACTTATTTTTTAGGTGGATGAAAAAAGAGCTAAACATTTTGTGTGTGTGTTTTTTCAATAATTAATTCCTGAATTCTCTATACCTTCTAGCCCCGTAGATGGTAACATTCCGATGAATAAAAGCAAATGTAGGCCAGGTGCCTCGAGCTGCTGCGTAGTTACGAATGCATATTGAGATTAGGTAATAATGCACATGACGAAGCAGCTCTCCCCCCCCCCCACCGATGATCAGATTCACAAAATTTTGGTTTTCTCCGAAAGCTGTAAGCTTTGAGATGTCTGTCATGAGCTGTAGGAGTTGAACGCTTAAGTTTCGAGATCGTAGGAGTTAACTTTCAATACAGAGCAGGGAGATGACAGATTCTGGCAACATGTTTAGAGTTTGTTTTGTTTTTTTATGAATGGACTATTCATTCATGTGTAGACGCTTACTTATCCATAATAATAAATAATTGATTTTTTCAAGTAAATTTAATCAATTTGTCTTGTCCATTAGAGAAAATTTTATAATATTCGTCTTCACGTGGATGCGATTGCAACGCACTGGTGAAAGGTTGCCGATCAAACCGCTACCTCACCCTCCTCATTGTCTAATAGCGTTGGCTTGGGCTGGCGCCGACGTAAACAAATAAAGAAATAAAATACAGTGAAATAAAATAAAATATAATTAAATAAGGCGCCAATAGAAATTATAGCTATCACATCACCTCACTGTCAAACAACTCACCACCCCAACCAATCCACAGGGTCGTGCCTTTAAGTATCGGATCGCTTTACAGGGAACTTGAAAATGAAACTGTTTTATCGATTCCTTCTTCTCTTTTCTTCCCAAGCCCCCCCCCCCTCTGCCCCGCAAGTAAAGTCTGTCACCGAAAATTGCGGCGCTATAATTACATACACGAGGAATGGAACCGTGTAATTAGGGGAGGCTGTTTCAACGCTTTAGCAGGTCGCATTGTTATTAATTACGCAAATTCCCCCCTTTGAAAATGATGGCTTAATGATGAGAAATTTTCGTTTTCTACGTCGATCAATCATGTGACAGAGCAAGTGCGCCGACGACCTAATGTGCCGACGAGAAATCACCCAAATAGAGTTACTGCATGTGCATTTTATTATTTATATGTCATTTTATTTGTTTGGATTTATTTGTATAATTTTTTGAAAGGGTGGTGGAATTGTGGAAATGCCTTAAGCCGCGTATACACTTGCGAGCCGAGTCGCTCGTGAGCGACCAGCTCTAAACAGTCCCAAAGTGCATTTATGTTTTGACGAGCACGTTTTGAGTGGCTCGCGAGCCGCTCGTACTAGCCTCCTTATCATGTCGGTTTTTCAGACAAGGAATTGGTTCAAGTTGGGACGGGCCTTTTTAGTAGGCTCAGAGTGCGCTCGAGGCAAAAGGGTGAAGCGGGGGCATTTCTCTGAGGAGAACTTTGCCATCTCCCTTTTTCAGTTCCCCGGTTTTTTGTTTTTCTCTGCGATTTCACTTTCAAGTTTCAAGTCGATCACTAAGTCAGACCCACTTCTTTTTCGGTATAAAATTGTCTCGGTTAAGGACCAAATTTCGTGGGTTCAACGCCAGAAATCAGGGAATTCGCTCTATAAGAAACAAAATTTCGCGAGTTTAACTCTCAAAAATCTAATTTTGCCGGTCGTGCTATTCAATGGGTGAAATTGCGCATATTCGGCGCCTTAAATCTGAACTAACTGGTTTCGCTCTTAAACATAAAAATTTTGAAATCCGAGAAATTGTGTGGCGAGAAGGGCCAAATCCAGTTGATGATTGACACCGCGATTTCACCCACTGAAGCACGGAAATTCGGCCCCAGAATCCGAATTGTTTGGTAAGCAAACAGGAAATTTTGGCTCACAGTCAGATTTCGAAATTCAATTTCGCGGGATTCAATCGTTCAAAAAACGAATTCGCGATTTTGGGTCTTTCAAGCCTCAATTTAGCGCGTGTTTTATTATTACCCAGTTTCCTCCTTTAAAGTGTCACAGTTGGCTCTGTTAATAACCAATTTCACAGATTTTGAAATTGAGAAATCAATTTGACCGATTTTGGTGCATTGTAAATCATTTTACGTGATTCTGCTTATTCAAAAACTGAATTCGCGTGTTCGCTCTTTCAAAAACTCAGTTTTTATTATTATTATTATTATTTATTTATTATTATTATCAAAAGTGCATTAAAAGAGCAGTATCCGGTTTATTAATCGATATGATAAAAGGAGGCGTTCATAGAAACTGGTTAACTTGTAATGTAAGCGTATACCCGCCCCTTTAGTCAGGTCGGAAATCGCTCGTTTGTGAAACGGTCGAAAGAAAAATCTTTATTCAGGTTATTAAGGCGTCTACTTTGGCATGACACCTTCTCCCCTTTTCTTCACTTGACATTCCCCTCCCCTCTTTGTGAAAAAACACAGTACGTATAGTTTTCATTTCCCAGATTCCCGTCTAATTTAACGAGACCGCAGTAGTTTTCTTCAATTCGCAGATCATCGGGCCTCAGTTCATCAATACATTCCCCACCGCCACTAATTTTGGTCATAAAAACGCCAATAATTAAAGTTGTCCATCCGCCACTTAAATCGGAATTTCCCTGATTTTCTTCTAGTAGCGTTTAATGTACTACGCACACTATAGGGTAGCGTTTGTGCCAAAAATGTTATTAGGTAATTGATTATTTATTTGAGTAAAAACGTTCTTTTATTCTATTTAAATATGCCGACTAGTTTCGGGGTAAATGCACCCCATTTTCAAGGCATCCGTAGGTCTAAAAAAACAAATCTCCCCGTCACATGTCAAAAAAGCACACACATCCAACAATCCTGTTGATATACAGGAATCCAGGAAACTTGTCTCTTCACTCCTCACTTCTTGAGTGAAGAGACAAGTTTCCTGGATAGCTGTCTATCAACAGGATTGTTGGATATGCGTGCTTTTTTGACATGTAACGGGGAGATTTGTTTTTTTAGACCTACGGATGCCTTGAAAATGGGATGCATTTACCCCGAAACTAGTCGGCATATTTAAATATAATAAAAGAATGTTTTTACTCAAATAAATAATCAATTACCTAAATCTTTTAACATTCACGATACAATCAAAATTTGTCAAAAATGTTATTTCACGATCCCTAAACCCAACAATTCGGCCGAAAATTTTAACCGCAAAGTAGTCCCCATAAATAGCCGTAAACCTGGCTTATAGCTCAATCCGCCAACTCTGCAATCAACCTCAGCCCTTGAAAAATGTGCAAGTTCCCCATTAGTGGCCAAGAGTGAAATAAGATGCTAATTTGCGGCTGCTACATACTAAGAAAAATCGCTAATTCGCGGGACAAACTGGGAAAAAGCTCAAAGTTCAAATGAAATGTGGTGATTTTGCATCTAAAACTTATCAGTCATCACCCGATTTTACCCCGCCCCACAAAAAATACGTAAATTAGAACCCACAATCTTATATTACGGTCACAGAGTTTTCTTTAACCAGAAAATTCAATATTTCACTTCATTATTATTATTAACAACAAAACGCCTGTAGAAGAGGCTTTATAAAAATGAGCGGGGTGGTCCCCTCAATCACCCTAAACTCAACGCCTCTGTATACAATCGAGCAGTGTGCGCAGCCAAAGCCGCCATCCCTAGGCCTAACCTAGGCCCTCGGGCGTCACTATACAAAAAAGGGGCCTCAAACTTTAACTCCGTGGAACTTGCTTAATTAAAGCCAGGAAAGCCAGCGGCTTTAAAACCCGAAAACTTCCAATTTCACGGATATTTTTTCCCCAAAAATGTTCAGTCCAGCGGCCATTCGTTAGGATGCTGTTGTGGCCGGCTATCTCGGGTTCCGCATTCAATAAAAAATGAAAAAAATAGACCGAAACTTTCGAATTCGCATGGGGTATAAAGCTCATAAGCTCAAGGATAAACGGAACTCGCAACGGACAAAAACCGCCAGTTTTGAAGTAAAATATCCAGTTTTGAGGCAAAATAATAAATTTTTTTAGGGAACCGATTAGATGGTTTAAGAGTAACATTATCAGTTTAGGAAAGTTTCTGGGATGAAATCGTAAATTTGGGATTACAACAGTTAGTGTTTTGGAGTAAAATATCCTGTTTTTGTAGTGAAATACTCAGAAGAACACTTCAAAGGTTTTGAGTATCGTCAGTTTTGTAAAATGACCCATTTTGGGGTAAAATATTCAAATCTGAGGTTAAACAGTAAAATTTGGTGTTGGGGTAAAGTCGCCAGTTTTGTAGTGACGTCTTCAGTTGTGGGACAACAAGTCAGCTTTGGCGTGAAATTATCGGTTTTGGTACATATAAAATCATCACATTTGGGATGATTTCGTCAGTTTTGTGGTAAAATCGCCGGTTTTCAAGGCAGAGTTGTCTTTTTTAGCCTAAAATCATCCGTTTTATGAAAACCCGTATTTACAGTGTGACCTTGTATAGGTTTAGGAATAAAATATCCAATTTTGGGGGAAATCAACGTTTCGGGTTTAAAATATTCAATTTTAAAATGGAACAGAAAAATTTAGTTTTAGGTTAAAATCGTGGGGGGGGGGGAGACATATCAGCTTTGGCGAGAAATCGTACGTTTCTTTTTTTAGTGAAATCGCCAATTGAGGGATAAAATCGGTAGTTTTTAATGCAGAGTGGTCTGTTTTGGTAAGATCATTAGTTTTTCATCAGTTTGGGCTAAACCCTCCACTTTCAGGACGAAATCATCAATTTTGGGGTAAAACCTTGGGTTCTGACATCGCCAGTTGTGCTGTGAACTCTTTTGTTTAGGGGTAACACATCGGCTCTGGCGTAAAAACGTCAGTTTTGAATTAAAATATTGAGTTATTTAGTGAAATCTTCAGTTTTTGGTTAAAAAAGGTTAGTTTTTTTGAGTTAGAAAATGTTAGATTTTTACGTCTCTCGTCTCGTCTTTCGTCGTGATGAAAAGTCGGACACCCAGTATTTGAGTGCCAAGCCTTTCCTACAAAGTATTGGTTAACGGGGAGTACATTGCCAGTTTTAGGACAGAAAAAGAGGGATAGAAGGCCAAAACCGATGGATTACGACCCTTTTTTTGAAAACTCAGTTTCCGGGGAAGAGTTTGACGATTTAATGTACTACCAGTACTTTTTCTGGGATGACTAGAAAATCCGGCATCTTCTGCCCACCCCTGGGAGCCAGTTCTTTAACTTTTAATTGTCACTATCACTGTCTCTTTTCACCCGCCCTCCCCATCAACATGTGATTTAATTCTGGGCGGACGGGTGGAAAAGGATATTCCTAGGAACACTGAAATCTTACAGAACAGCCTCCCCCCACCCTGGATCAAGGGCTGGCTAGGCCCCTGCTTCGATTGGAATCGAAGAGAAACGAAGGAAAACGTCTGTTCTTCTACAAGAAGTTGAGGAAGTTTCGCGGCTTTGAATTAATTGAGATAAGGTAATGCTCAGCTCAAGGGACATCGGGCCTAAATTTCACAAATTAATCTGAAATCACGTGGTTTTTAAACGTGATTCCTGGTGAGATCCATGTAGAGCCCTAAAAATGAATTGTGCCGCGCAGAGAGTAGGAAACGATTCGGCTTACGGATCGCCATTTGTCTAATGAGCCTTCCTTTAAACTTCACGTGACTTTGGGAATCAATCAAATCGTCTGCCTCCCGAATAGCATGACGTTTACCATTGTTACAGAATGACGATTGGGGGAGTTGGGAAACTTGCCTCCTACTGGTATACCGACTCCTTTATTATACGTATTTACAATGTTTATTATGTTACAGCGTTTATCAGTTGCTGAAATTTTAGAGAAGAGGGCAAAATGAGTGGAAGGTCTATATGTTTGAGTACCCAGAATTTCAGAAATTTGAATTTAAATTTAATTTCTCGGCCATGACTTTAATGGTGAATTTTACCACCGGGAGTTAGGTTGGAGTTACCCAACTCTAACATTTGTTTACATAAATTGTGACACATTTTTTTCGTTAATTCTGAGTTCCTGAGTTTCTGAGTTCTGAGTAACGTAACTCATATCTTAACTCTCGGTGGTGAAATCCACCATAAGAATAATTATTAATTTTAGTTATTGAATCCAAAAAGCGTCATAGTTCTTTCTATACGGGTTGATAAAAACTTACGCACGAGGATTTGAATTACTTTTTGTGAGATCTTGTAACAGTTTTCAACTTTCAATCTTGAAACAAAAAACTCGGTCTTTCTTCAATTTATTCTTGTCTTTAAACTTTTAAAATAGTTTTTTTTTGTTTACCGTCAATCGCGAGAGAATTTTCAGTCACTTACCAAGTTTTTTAAAAAGAAAAGTGTGTCAACTCCTGGCTTGAAAGCCTTCAATCTGATTACTTTTTACTTTAAGTACCGAGAAAAAAAACCACACCTTCTCCCCGCCTCTTTTCAAGGCAGGCAAACTTCCCTATAAATCTAATCGCTTTATACGTGTATACCTATCCCCTCGATTTTCATCACCGACTGGATGAAAATCTCATACAGTCAAATTTAAATAGGTTTTTTTTTTTTAAACTTCTTAAACCAGCCCCCGCCCCCCGCGTAATGAAAGAGACTTTCTCCCACCCCTCATCTTCCCCGTGTATGTGCGAAGATTACGCAATTACCGATAGTAACATTGCTTTTGTTTTATTTCAAAAGCAAGAGGGAGGGGTCATGGGTCATTTCCGTGAATTTCGTGTCACTAAAATTAAAGGATTGAAGATAATAAGAAATTTGACTCAAGTGGGGAAGTTAAGTGAGGTGTTGGGGGGGGGGGGTATAGCTTCGCCGGAAAGTATACGACGTTAATATTGGTTCAAATAATGGAATGCAGTTAATTAAGTTTTAAACTCAGTAATTATTATTATTTTTTAGCTTAAAGTGATTTATAAATTACCGACTGGGAATAATTTTGTTCTAATCCATCTCCAATGTAACAAGTGAAGGCGTCAAAGTTTCCTTTTCTCTTTTGTTTTGGTTTTACTTCCACCTGACCGGCACTCGTCATTGCCACTAACTGTGGCGTTTAACTAGCCCTGGGCTGGGCGGCTGCACTGTTACGTCACTACGAAATAAAAGGGGGAAATTGAACGGGGAGGACGACTCAGTCGTCGTCGACGCCGCCGCCACCACCACCGCCTCCGCCTTGTGATGCCGCCTCCCTGTACGAGTTTGTGAGAAGCAAAAGGCACTAACTTTTACTGGCCCCCTCATTCAGTCACACTCTCTCACTCTATCTCCATCTCACACACATTCGTCTCTTCGTCGTTTAGAATAGTTGGTGAATTATCTGGATGTGCACTGAGAAACATACCTTGCCGAGAAGCATCCTGACAGTCAATGTCCGTTTTTGCAAATCCTCCCTCCCGCCCGGCCTACTTTACTTTCCGCTTCGATAAAAACACAAACGATCTCGTCTTTTCGTGCATTTCGACAAGAAAAATTATGCTTTGACCCCTACTTTACACGATATCTTTAGAAGTCGTTACCTTTATTTCTATTTCTATTAATAAGCAGGAGTATCGCTTCACGTCTGAAAAATATTTTCTCGTTTTTTTACTATGTATTAATCAACTCTTTTTACTCCGTTACACCTTGAGAATTTTATTTTATTACCTAAACAGCGCGCACGCTCAAACGCCATCATATTGCGGAATCCGTCAGCAATCCGTTATTAATTCTGTCAAAAACTAAAATGCAGGTGCAAATGTAACAACTTTTCACAAAGCATATACTATATAAGAGAGACAAGCAGCTGCCCTTCCTATTGTGATGCACCTGTTGATTCTGTTCGCCTTTTCCATTTTCAAGCCCGTATATATGCGTGAAAAAATAGTACTGTCGACCTGGTTATTTTTCATTTCAACGTGAAAATCACGACGTGTTTTTACTTCGTTGACATATGAGTGGGTTGGTGGGTAACGTAAAGGGAGGTGTGCTCTATAAAAATGGAATTGTGTGCCTATACCTATTGCAAAGAAAAAAAGAAAGAGGACATTTTGAAAAACTTTCGACGCGACAATTTCAAGCATGATAACGATAGCGAGAAATTCGCAAATAGCGAAATTGTTAATAACAAGGTGTCCAGTCCACAGACCAGGACAATCGGCATTTGTTTGGGAATTCTCTATTTGCTATTTCCATTCAACGCACTACACAATTGTAGTGCAGCATCCTCTCCATACACATATTTTTCAATACTGAGAGCACGGGTGGGAAAACTTACACCACACTAGTGTAATGCATTGAATGGAAAACGCGATAAAACTGGGGAAATTCAGGGAATTACGTGAATTTATAAGAAAAGTCAGGGAAAAAGTCTTCACGTACTAAAACATTACTGAATAGGATGAACTATGATTGCGACGGAATTGAGGTTAGAAGAGAAGGTGACGGCTGTGTTGGACATTCAGGACACAAATCATCAATTTAGACATTTTCAAGGCGCAGATCAGTCTAGCCATTTTTAGAGCGTGAATTTGTCAGTTTGCCATTTTGAGGGCGTGAATGGTCAGTCGGGCGATTTTTAGAGAGAGAGTGGTCAGTTTTGCTATTTCCAGGACCCTAATCATCAGTTCAGGATTTTTCACTGCGTGATCACCTGAATAGCCGTTTTTAGGGCGCATAGAATCAGTTTTGCCAATACTAGGGCGTTGAAAAGTCAGCCATGAAATTGTCAGAAAAGTCATTTTAAGGCATCAATATCAGTTCACCTATTTAGTCATTTTTCCACTTTGGAGGGCTAGAACCTGGTTTTTACGGCTGAATCTATTTGGTGAGTGTATTGATTTGATGAGAGTATTGGTGAGTTTGGCTGTTTTTAGGGCACGAATTTTCCAGGCGTGAAAGATTATTTTGACCATTTTCAACGCGTATCGACAATTGGACTGCTTTATGGGCAGGGATGTACCATTGAAATGGGGGGGGGGGGGGCGATTTCCAACGATTTCGTTTTGGGGGAAGAGATCTCTCTCGCCTTCACATCTTTTAGAGGGGTGAGTTTCAGTCACTCACACAGACGCCGTGTAGCGGTAAACCCCCTCAGGGCCGTTTATAGGAGTAGGCAGGGTATAGGCGACCGCCAGAGGCCCACATCTGTGGGGGGACCCAAGCCTTAGATTAAAAATAATTACAAAATAATCGTTCATGATTTACACTCAATCTAGTTTTAGTTTTAGTTACTTTTTATTTTGAGCGGCTTTTGTTAAAACCATGCAGTGGCGTGCCCATGGGGGGGGTTTTGGGGGTCAGAACCCCCCCCAGAGTACTTCAGCCCACCAAAATAAATAGAAATAAAAAAGAAATAGAAATACAAAATAAATAAATAAAATGAAATGAATAAGTAAAAAAGTACAAAAACAAACAAACAAAAGAAACAACAAAAACGTGATTTGTATGACCCTAAAAGTTCTTTTTTTAGCAATTTAGTACCCTAAGTAACTATCCACGGCATAATATGGTATTTATTCCACTGTCTTGGCGTGGATTCAGGATTTGTTCAAGAGAGAGGGGCTTGAGAAATTCTACTAAAGATGACTTGGCAGCCATTTGCTGCCTAAAATTAGCTAAATTAGCTATTCCCACCATACAGAATCCTAGACTGACTATACTCGCGCCCCAAAATGGCAAAACTAAGTATTTGAGCCATAAAAATAGCCAAACTGACTTCACGCGCCCTGAAAATAGCTAAAACTGATTCCGCCTTGAAAAAAGCTAAACTGATTATACATAAGTGCGCTAAAAATATCCAAGCTGGTGATTCCCGCTCTAAAATTGTCCAAGCTGACTTTTTTTAAGAGTCATAAAACTGGATCAACTGGCAATTTGTGCACTGATAATGCCTGAACAGATGATTCCTGCTCTAAAAATGGCTAAACAACCACCCGCGCGCCAAAATTGGCCAAACTGACGGTTTTCGCGCCTTGACTTGACGTACTATTCACGCCCTATATAAATGGCCAAACTGACTCTACGCGCCCTAAAAATGGCCAGACTGGGCAATCAAGCCACAAAATCGGCAACACCATTCCATGTGCCCCAGACAAGGGCACATAGAGTCAGTTTAACAATAAACTGACGATTCGCGCCTTAAAAAGGCCTAAACAGATTATTCCTGACCTGAGAATGGCAAAAACGACAATTCCCGCGTCAAAAATAGCCAAACTGAGCCTTCACAATGTCTAAATTTAACATTCGTGCCCTAAAAAAAAAAAATAATAATAAAAAAAAATAAAACTGGCTATTCACTCCCTAAAAATGGCATACTCGTACTCAGATACGGATCTAGGATTTGCTCAAGCGAGGGGCTTGGGCTTGGGAGATTGTGTGCTTCGCTAGACTGACTAAAAATGGCTTGACAGGGCAGTAATTCACTACCTAACAACTGCTAAACTGACTATAATCGCGCCTGCAAATGGCAAAACTGACGATTCTTGCATTTAAAATGTATATTTGCGCCCTAAAAATTGGCATTTACCACTCTATAAAACCGCCAAAATGACTTCACACGCCCCAAAAATAGCCAAATTGGCGATTCTCGCTCTAAAATGGTCAATATGACTCTAGGCGGCCTGGAAATGCCTTAACAGATTATATTCCTGTCCTGAAAGCTGCAAAATAGACCATTAGCGCGCCAAGAATGGTCAAAATAACGATTCGTGCGTAATTGGCTAGAAGTGACTAATTGAACCCGCCTATATGCTGTTATGTTTGGGCAAAGTATAACTGACGATTCGCGCCCTGAAAATGGCAAAATCAACCAGTCGCACGCCAAAAATGCCCTAACTGACCATTATCGCCTTGGTTTGACGCCCTATATGTATAAATGTCATGCTTCAAGACTACACGCCCTAAAATTGGCCAAACTGACTATGCAAGCCATGAAATCGGCAAAACTGACTCTATGCGCCCTAAAAATAGCTTAACTGACGATTCGCGCCTTGAAAATGCCTAAACCCAGACGATTCCTGTCCTTAAATTGGCCAAACTGACCATTAGCGCTTTGAAAAATAGAAATTTCTCGCTCTAAAAACAGCAAAACTGACCATTTTGACTAGTAAAACTGATGATTCGAGCACTTAAAATATCGCACTGACTCTTCATGCCTTAGAAATGACCATTCTGACATTTTGCGCCGTAAAAATGGCCAAACTGGCTATTCACGTCCTAAAATTAGTAATACCAACTCTACATATAGCGGCCCGCGAGATTCGTGCTTTGAAAGGTCCGAAACGGATGATTCATGTCCTGAAAATGCAAAATCGACCATTATCCAGCATAAAAAATGGCCAAACTGAACCTCATGCCCTGAAAATGTCTAAACTGACGATTCGTTCCCTAAAAATAGCAAAACTGACTATTTAAGTCTTAAAAATGGCATACTCGTACCAGAAATTCACGGTCCAAAGATTAGCTAATCAGATCTTTTGCGCCCTACAGAGGCTACTGCGCGTCTTCAAAGTGGCTATCGGCACCAGCAAAAAAAACTGATCTTCCGCGGCTTGAGAACGGTGAAACTGCGGACAATTCGAGCCTTAGAAATACCGGAACCGATCATTCGCGCCTTGTATAGATGGCTTAAATGACGATTTGTGCCATGCTGCACCGAAAAAATTGCCAAACTGGCTATTCGCGCCCTTAAAAGATGAATTGACTATTGGCGCAGAGTTGACTATAAAGGACCGTGCCCTTTATGTAATTTGAAAACCCCCCCCAAGAAAAATTCCTGGGCACGCCACTGAAACCATGACAGTTGAAAACATGAAATTGGTGTTCGAGATGGTCAAACTCACACAAGTTTTACAATGATCTGGCGCTTTTCAAAGCCAATTTCGCTTTAATTTCATGGGGTAGAATTCCTCAAAAACAAAATTATTCTTTGGGGCTTTGAAAATCATTATTATGTGGTAGTGAACAACAAAGATGTTGAGGGCAGGACCCACCAAACAATCGCGAAAAACTGCACCAAGGGTGCGGTCCACTCCCTGGACAGATAAGACTAGGACCCAGTAGCTCAGGGCCCAGGTCTGAGATCGAAATGGAGACTCGGTGCAGTTTTTTGCGATTGTTGCGCGATTACCACATATAATGATTTTCAAAGCCCCAAAGAATAACTTTGTTTTTGAGGAATTCTGCTCCATAAAATTGAAGCTAAATTGGTTTTGAAAAGCGCCAGATCATTGTAAAACTCGAATTTCACGCCATAAACTGCCCCCTCCCCCCCAACTACCACTATGAGTACTTAACAAGCTCTTTAACAGTGAAACTGTTAATTGCGCAAGGAAATTCCAGGTAGAAAAAGCAATTACCTTTGCCGCCCAAATCCACGAAATTCGCCCCCCCCCCCATATGACAACGAAATCTATAAAACGTGACACCCTAAATCAGCCAAAGTCTCAGAGCGTGAGAGTACGTAAGCCTCAAAGTAGCAATTTTTAGGGCGAGAATATAGCCAGTCAAGCCATTTTATAGTGCGAGCGAGCCAGCTCGAGGAAGTATTGCAGTAAACAAAAGCCTAGAGATGGGGGGGGGGGGAATCAGTTGCAGTTGGTAAGGTAGAGACGGTCCTTTTCGGTGGGAAAACAAAACGCCAGTCATTGGCGAACCCATACCTATCGGGGCACGGGGAGGAAATCTATAATTATGAGGCCCTTTTATATATTCTAAATGTTCAAGATATACTATAATTTTTACGTAAAATTACGGCTTTTTCGACGATTTAAACACGAATTAAAGTTATTTCTACAGTCTGCCTGCCAATTAGCGTTTGTGCTCAATTTATGCCGCTAAGTGGCGATTTTCTTAATTTCAGCCGCCAATGAGCGCTTTTTGTTGATTTCAGCCACGAGTCTATCTCAATTTGAATCACCGGCTTGTTTTCAGCTATATGTATAGCCAAGATTTTGCGCTATTCCTCAATTGCAACCACAAATAGTTGCCTTCGCGGAGGCCGCGAATTGGCATAGTCTCCATTTTATCTGCAAATTGGAACTTTTCCCAATTTTAGCCGTGAACCAGCGCTTTTTCTACACTTTATCCGCAAATTAGTGATTTCCTCAATGTTATCCACGATTTAGCGTTTTTCTTATAGCGTTTTCCATTTACATGAAATCCTGCTCCATGTGTTTCAATGAGGAAATTTCACATTTTCCAAAAATATTTTTTTTCGATGAGTCATATCAATCCTTCTACGTAAATAAATAAATAAAATTTTAAACCCTTCAGAAATATTTTTTATTTCATAACAAAAGTTGGAACATTTTCCGCAACGTAATATCCCTTGTATTCTCTGTCCTTTTCATGCCTCTAAATAGCCCATATGTTTATCCTCTATTATTTTATTATTGGAGAGCTCTAGCAGAAAATAAGGCAAAGAAACACAACAAACCGCCCTCCGACAGCTACATTACAGGTGAATTTTTTTCGGAAGGCGCATATGACACAAACATGCTAGCTGGCGTGTTTGAAATGACCTAAAACTTCAAAAATCGCGTATTTATTAACTGTTGGATTATTTTACGAACGGATCACAATTTATGCTCTATTTCAGCATAAATAAACCTTAAAAAATAGATTTATGAATACCCATGAAACTTCCTCATTCAGTTAATTGAATTGAGTGGAAATGAACTACTCTAGAGTGGAATTTTATGTAAATGGAAAACGATAAAAAATGGATGGTGGAATTTTGATGACGATACCCAAGGCGCGGTCCAGTCACAGTTTCGACCTCAGACCTTCAGCCACCAGCGATTTCGACCACGAATTGGCGATTTCTACAATTTTAGCTGATTTCTACAGTCATTAGCGATTGGCTAATGACCAAGTAGTCGAAGCCTTAAAGAAAAAATTAGCAGTATTGCTTCATTCTTAAGGAGCGTTTAAACTGAAGTGTCTGACATTTATGTAGCTACACTTATGTCTCGACATAAATGTAAAGTGTCAGACATATGTATATTGACTGTACAAATTCTGATAAAAATTTCTGGAAGTTTGTGTTTACACCAAGGAAATTTGTGTCTGACACTAATGGCGTTTTCCATTCTATGCAATACACTCGTGTGGTGTAAGTTTTAGTGCATTTCATTCTGAAAAATGCACTATTGGTCTCGTCGTGATGGTGGCAAACATGGGTCATGTCATGTTTTTTTCACGTTTCAGAACCTCTAGAACACGAATTCAGTGGTCTCCGGAATTCATATATATATTTCTTTTTATATATATATCTTTATGGCCGTTTCCTTGTTAGCACGATAACTCTCGTAGAAATTAATTTAGCGGAACGCGCTTTGGCACAAAAATCAGTAGTCATAAGACACCGGTCGGTATTGCATTTGGGCCAAATCAGTCAAGGTGGAGGGGGGGAAAATCGGGCTTAAAGCCGTCAAAAAATCACTAAAAATCACCAGTTGATTCTAGAAGCATCATATTCGGTACGTATACTCCATGTTAGACTAGCCTTTGATTCCCATTTTAATTTTTTGAAAAAGTCAAGGGGGAGGGGGTGGTGCCCCTGGGGTGGAAGTAAGTGTGTGGTCTTGTTAGCACGATAACTCTCGTAGAAATTAATTTAGCAGAACGCGCTTTATGTAAAAAATCAGTAGTCATAAGATCCCGGTCGGTATTGCATTTGGGCCAAATCGGTCAAGGTGGAGGGGGGGAAAATAGGGGTTGAAATGGTAAAAAAATCACTAAAAATCACCAGTTTATTCTAGAAGCATCATATTCGGTACGTATACTCCATGTTAGACTAGCCTTTGATTCCCATTTTAATTTTTTGAAAAAGTCAAGGGGGAGGGGGTGGTGCCCCTGGGGTGGAAGTAAGTGTGTGGTCTTGTTAGCACGATAACTCTCGTAGAAATTAATTTAGCAGAACGCGCTTTATGTAAAAAATCAGTAGTCATAAGATCCCGGTCGGTATTGCATTTGGGCCAAATCGGTCAAGGTGGAGGGGGGGAAAATAGGGGTTGAAATGGTAAAAAAATCACTAAAAATCACCAGTTTATTCTAGAAGCATCATATTCGGTACGTATACTCCATGTTAGACTCGCCTTTGATTCCCATTTTAATTTTTTGAAAAAGTCGAGGGGGAGGGGGTGGTGCCCCCGGGGTGGAAGTAAGTGTGTGGTCTTGTTAGCACGATAACTCTCGTAGAAATTAATTTAGCGGAACACGCTTTATCTAAAAAAATCAGTAGTCATAAGACACCGGTCAGTATTGCATTTGGGCCATATCGGTAAAGGAGGTGGGGGGGAAAATACGGCTTGAAATGATCAAAGAATCGCTACAAGTCACCAGTTGATTCTAGAAGCATCATATTCAGTACGTATACTCCATGTTAAAGTAGCCTTTGATTCCCATTTTAATTTTTTGAAAAAGTCGAGGTGGAGGGGGTGGTGCCCCCGGGGTGGAAGTAAGTGTGTGGTCTTGTTAGCACGATAACTCTCGTAGAAATTAATTTAGCGGAACACGCTTTATCTAAAAAAATCAGTAGTCATAAGACACCGGTCAGTATTGCATTTGGGCCATATCGGTAAAGGAGGTGGGGGGGAAAATACGGCTTGAAATGATCAAAGAATCACTACAAGTCACCAGTTGATTCTAGAAGCATCATATTCAGTACGTATACTCCATGTTAAAGTAGCCTTTGATTCCAATTTTAATTTTTTGAAAAAGTCGAGGGGGAGGGGGTGATGTCCCTGGGGTGGAAGTAAGTGTGAGGCCTTGTTAGCACGATAACTCTCGTAGAAATTAATTTAGCGGAACGCGCTTTGGCACAAAAATCATTAGTCATAAGGCCCCGGTCGGTATTGCATTTGGGCCAAATCGGTCAAGGTGGAGGGGGGAAAATAGGGGTTGAAATGGTAAAAAAATCACAACAAATCACCAGTTGATTCCAGAAGCATTATATTCGGTATGATGATTCCATTTTGAAATAGCCTTTGATTCCCATTAAGTTCAGCTTAAACAAACCCGGCAGCAAACAGTACGAGGGAGGGTCAAACATAAACGAAACAAATCATGGTCTCAACATTACTACTTCTGGGACGGCTTAGGGTATCCGTATACAAAATGAAATGCACTCTTTCCGACCGCCAGCTGCTGGAGCGAAATTTTTTTCCATCTGTCCTCTCTGAATTGAAACATATGTTTATGGAGAGGACGCAGCACTACACTTATGTAGTATGTTGAATGTAAATCGCTATAATAGCGTTTCCCATTTGCACAAAACTCTGCAACGCGGCATTTCATTTCCATCCGTCTTCTCCAGGAACGTATGATTTAATTAAGAGTGGACGGGTGAAATGGTAGCGCGACACTTCAGTGTAAACGCACCTTTAGCAGTAAATTACCACTTTGTCTCAATTTGAGCTGCAGTAAATTAGCGTATTTGTCGATTTTAGCTGCGGGAATTACCGCAGTGTTCTTAATTGTATAAGCTGCGAATTAGGGCCTTTCAAATCTTTTTACACTTTTAGCAATCAATCAGCGCTTTTTATCAGCAGTTTTAGTCTCGAAGCGTTTTCTCAGTTTTTCTTAGCTTTAGCGGAAAATTATAATAATTTTTATCGATTCAAACGCGAATTAGCGGGTTTTTTCAATTTTAGTCGCAAAATAATTCGCGATTTTCCTCAATTTTGCAATAAATAAGAATTTTCGCGAATTTAACGTTTTTGTCTTCAATTACGCGAATTTCCGCGATTTTTCCAACTTGAATTAGCGTTTTTTCTCAACTATCCATAGACTTGGCCCAAGAACAGCACGTTAGCGTTTTTTTTTTTCTACTTTTTTGCCACAAAATGGGCTCAAAGCAACCTACACGAAAGGTGGTATTGCTGAACAAGTGAGAATAAAGAAAGTTTTGAATCAGTTGGAATACAAACGCGACTGTGTTTACTCGATTTCTTTTGTAAATTTGAGCGCTCGATAGGTGAATTTAAAGCTGCTGGGGGAGCGATCAGTAACCAGGAAGTCTCAGTCAGGAAGACTGTCGGCTATGCCCCCATGCTATCAGTCGGTTACTAGAACTGTATCTATTTTATTTTACAGCGACCCCAATTCTGTCAGTCTCGATTCTCTTAAAAATCAGCTATTTTCTGAAGATGAACGTTTTCTTTCAGAAATGAAAACTGAAGTAGACACCGTGAGTTTTCTTGGACAAAAGAAGTCAGAACCTTGGCCTAAGAAAACGTCTGTGAGTTCGGAGTTCAAATTGAAATGCTTTGGCTGTGGTTTAAAGGGTCACAAGAAGTCCGAGTGTCCTAACAATAATAAATACAAGGGTTTTTTCCGGTGTTTCAAAAGTGAAAACATCAAATGTGCCGTTATCATGTTTCACAACAAGCGATGACTTGAAGACTCCCCAGGATAAATGTGGACGAACGTTGAACTTTATAGTTGACTCTGGGTCAACTCATCACCTTGTCGATACAGATACAGGTAAATTTTTACAGAATGCGGAAGCAGTCGGTTTTACCATTCGCGTTACGAAAAGAGATGTTTCGGTGGTTGCTCGTCGATGTGGTAAGCTTCACGTCTCGTTGCCAAGTGGGCGACCAGTAATTATTGATAACGTAATTGAATGTGAAGGTCTTACGAAAAATCTGCTTTCTGTTAGATGCTTAGAACGAAAAGGTCTAGCCGTCAGATTCCATGAAAATACTGTCAGCGCGCAGGCTAGCTCTGGTTGTCTCGTACTAGAAGGAGAGAATGTCGATAATCTTTACGTTGTCGAGTTCACTGTCGCTGAGCATCTAACCTCTCGGCTCTCCAGTGATGGTCCTGGTTCACCGACGCATGGGTCACAGTTCGGCCTACCCCTCAGAAATGCCATATGAAGTGTGCCTCCGGGGTAAGCAAACTAAAAACGTTTTTCATCGTCTTCCAGATGAGCGCAAGGCTAAGAGAATTATGGAATTCTCGGAAAATTTCGACAGACGTTTGTGGACAGATGGAAGTGCCTATACCCATGATGGGATGCGATATTTTGCCACGTTTATTGATCATTGGTCGCACTTTAATAAAAAGTAAGAACCAGGTATTCGAAAAAATGAAAGAATATCAAGCAGCTGTTGAGACGAAATTCGACCCTTTAAAAATCAGTAGAATACGGTGCGATTATGGGGGAGAATATACGTCTCACGTTTTCAAAAATTATTTAAAAGATAACGGCATTAATGTAGAGTACACCATCCCCCGCACTCCTCCACAAAATGGTTGTGCCGAAAGGTTGAATCGGACCCTACTTGACTCGATGTCTCCTTGCCGATTCAAAACGTTTAAAGTCCTTTTGGAGTGAAGCTCTTTTCACAGCGGTATATCTCGTTAACCGAAGGCCAACGGAACCGGATGGAAACGGGTGTTCTCCCTGCCACAAAATGGTTTGGACATTCACCTGATCTTTCAAAAATAAAACTTTTTGGGTGTGTTGCTCACGTTCATGTCGATAAGGAACAACGCCGTAAGCTTGACGATCGAAGTCAAAAGATGGTCATGGTTGGATGTACGCCAAATGGGTATTGGCGATTGTAGCTAAGGGATACGATATCTGGCGGCGTTTCAGAGAAACGTTGAGTCCGGTACTCCATGTGATTTGTTGTTGTCGTTTGACAACAAACTGCTACAGAGGTTTTCTACAATGAGGAAGTTCCATGTATCAAAAATGGTGGTCAGTGACACTTTTTTACCGTGAACTACGGCTGAATAAAACAACGGTGACGAGGATATTGTACCTCGACATTGTACCTTTGGCATCACCGAATCAAGAAAACAAGACGGTTATGCGGGTACACGGTACCTACACCCAGTGGCGGACTGGCCCGGAAGGGGTGGGTGTCCAACCCCCCCCCCCGCCACCCTTGGGCGTGGCACCCCTCTCACAATCAGACCATCGTCATATACCTATTTTCAAATAATGGTTAATGGATTTACAAACGAATATCTGTTTTTGGACTTGACAAATTCGAGTTTCAGAAAAGGGGCTCTGTCCCCTTCGTGGTTATATCTTATCGCGAAGAGGCATAGAGTTTAGGTTTCAGTTGGAGGGGGCCGAGGAGGGCCGATGACCTGAATAAAATTCGTTGGGCTTATAAGATGGGGGTGGCTGTCAAAAATCTCGTTGCATATATGAATAAGCCAAATTCACCTTCAAAGGACAAACAAATCGAACTTTGGCTGATTTTCATGGCAGAAATAACCACGACCGGGCTAACTGGAAATTTAGCCCTAATAACTTGATTGGTTTTGCTAGATGTAAATCGTGTATTTCAGACCAGAAATCGCAATGTCGCAACTGACGCTTTTAAATTGGTATGTGGCACTGCCGCTAGACCAGCACTCTCTTATACCGGAAATGGTCAAATCTTGCAAACTTAGCCTCTCAAACTAATTATGTATTTGGCTTAAACCACCTGACCCATGCCCTGCCGATTCCTTGTTACAAAATCCGTTATTTGCCTAAAAACTTGTAATTACGCCGCTTAGTCTGACCATTTGGCCCAAAAACCGTTCAATTACGCCCAAAAATGTGTCAATTTAGCCAAAGTACCTGACTTCTGACTCGAGAACGAGTAGGAATTAAGCCAAAAGAATGACTATGTATTCGTATACCTTTAAGAAGAGTCCGGTTTCCCCCAGAATCTCCCAAATGCCGGAACCGTTAATTCGCTCAACCAAGATAGTACCTCACCTTTTTTTTTTTTTTATGCAGAAAAGGAGAAGTACGTGGGTAAAAATGACACCCTCTATTCTTATCCGCCAGTAGCCCTAGATCCTGCTGTTATTCGATATGAAAAACAATATTTTTTTATTCCTGACGAATGAAGAGTATAGTCATGAGTTCTTTCTAAAATTTTAGTAACAAAGTTGTCTTCATCAGAAGCTCCGAAGGAATACCTGCGAATCAGGGGGGGGGGGGTATGTGAGTCACGAATTGGAGATTTGTCTCCATTTTAGCCGTGAATTAGCGTTTTCTTAAATTTAGCGGCGGATTATAGCGATTTTATTCTTCACATTAGTCTTTATTTAGCGTTTTCGCCATTTTAGTCACGAAGGTGCTCCACCAAAAAGCTGTGAATTGGCGTTTTCTCAATTTTTGTCTCGAATTAGCAATTTTCTTAATTATGGCCGCTAATTAGCTTATTTTTAGTGCATTTGAGCTTTTTCTCAGTTTGTCCCGCGAATTAGCGATTTTTCTTGATATGTAGCAGCCACAAATTAGCAACTTATTTCACTCTTGGCAATTAATTTGCGCTTTTTCTCAATTTCAGCCAAGAATATTACTTCATCAGAGAGGCGTGAATTTGCATTTAACTTAATTTTAGCTATGAATTAGTGTTTTTCTCAATTTTTAAAGCGTGAATGAGGAAGTAACATAAACATTTTTTTTCGAAAGAAAATGACTAAATATGGCCAGGAATTGAATATTAGTGCGTAAATGATTGATTTCGATTTATAGCGAAATAATAAAACTAGCCAATTGTTTTTGTTACATTAAACAGCCGGTCTGTGACTCGTGACGTAGTTAAGGGGTTGTGACCCCTCCCAAACCTCCGCATCAAGGCTGTTATCATGTCTTGCCCCTTCTTTAGTCCATCCCATTTCTCTTAAGTCCTATTGTTTGATTTGTGGGAAGCTATTTTGAAGGTTATGCAAATGCTGTTATTACGTCATCAGTCTCTCTTGCCTATTTCAAATGGGTCCCGAAGCCCAATAGTTTTAGAAATTAATAAAAAAATAAAGGGCCTGATTTTATTTGAACGGATCGTGTTTTCATTTGTGTTCGCCGTTTTAGCCACGGTTATTAGCGCTTTTACCAACCACCTTGCCGCGTACTTAATCCCAAGAACCGGACTTTAGTGCATCTTCTAAATTTCACCCGGTTAAGAGCCTATGCGTTCAGAACTCTAGGAATCAGCGTATATTTTCTCTATTTTAGCCATAAAGTTTACCGCGAATCAGTATATTTCTCAATTTCAGCTTCCAGAAATAGTGCTGGTGTGGGCTGAAAAATTGGCTGAGCAACTTTCCACGCTTTATCCTCCAAATCGAATGGACTGAAATTCGACAAAAACTCGCACTGACAAAAACTTTCTCTGCCTCTGATTATTCAAAACCGGAAATTTTGCGGCTATTGCTAACAGGGGAACATTATATTTCACGTCTAATTTTCCTCCGAAATATTCAATTTTAAGGCTGTTTCTTTTGTCGTTGGAAATTTGCAGTTTCTACCCAAATTGACAGATGTTTACCTGTGTAGAAGTGTTAAGGTGGAGACTAAAGGCCCTAGCCCTAAATCCGACGAATTTAGTGTCTATGTACATTAAGTGCCTTCTCAAGGATCGCTCTTCAGGAGAGTTCAAACTCAAACTAAAAATCAGATCTGTAGAATAAGGAAAAGTATATGTGATTTATAAGTGCGATATGAACTTCTAAGAAACGGGTAGCGCCCCCCCCCCCCATATACACATACACAAGACCCAAACAGGGGCGGCAAGATCGAGACTTGCTTCCCTCTTCCTAGAAAATTGTCCGGATTTTGACGCTAGACTCGTAGAGTATGAGTTATCTGTGTGTGAAGAATTTATTTTCTACTTTCGTGGAAGCGGGCACCTTCCTCGAAATCCGAACTTTCATTTATTTTGAAAGGTTGTGCATCGCTTCACCTTTAAGTGGGGAAACAAATTATTTTCTAACTCACTTCCGTTGAAAAAAAAAAAAAGTGTTGTGCACGTTAGAGAGAGACAGACAACAAATTGTCACTTTGCGTTATCGCCAAGAAGACAAAAAAAAAATCGCCTTTTTTTTCTTTTCTTCTTTTATGGTGTTCAGCACTTCAGGTCACTCATTCTCTCTCTTTCTTTCTCAACATTTGAATATCTTCTAACCGAAGGGAAGTGTGCTAGTTCACACAAGGGTATAGATAGACTCTAATAACTTCCTTTTAGACACTATTTTCTGACTCCAGTCTTTTTTTTTTTTCGAGTGGGTAACAATGAGAACTTACTGACGAATTGCATTCAAACAGACCAGAGAGCATAACATTGGATACGAAGAATTGCAACTTGATTTTCAAATTATCGCTGTCATCCAAGACGGTATTAAAACAAAAGATAGACGAAGAAGAAAAAAAAAAGGGGGGATACTAGTGAGATAAACAAGGCCATTAGTTGTTTTGTCGGCTTTCACAAACGACGTGGAAAAAAAGGTATCCGAAGACGGAGGGGGACTTTGTTAACAATGAAAAGTACTTGGGATTTTAATAAATTCTTACGATGGGTGGCATGGAGGTGGGGGAAATACGTTAAAAAAAACACAAAAAAAAGAGAGAGACAAAGAAAATGAAAAAGTGCAACATTGTACATTGCACTCGGTAGTTCACACAGTCCCAGTGTCTATCTAATGACAGCTCTTATAAAAATAAAATGGGAAGTGATTCAGCCTCCCGAGACTCCACTCCGCCTCCTTCATACCCCATCAGCACAGACCGCCGTCGCCGCGAATTAGCTATTTCCACTCCAGACAAATGATGTTAACCGAGAAAAAGAGACTGCGAGTGTGTTATGGTGTACGGCGGTGAGGGGGTGAGTGTAAAACTCCGCGGTTGCGGCGTGCAAACCTCTGCAAAATCAGGAGGAAAAAAAAAAAAAAAAAAGTGAGCGTCTAGGGGGAAGTTCACTGTCCGAAAAATTACTGTACGCGGTCTAACTCTGAGCATTCTGCCTAGGAGACCATTACATGACGAGATTGACATCTTTTGAATTGGGCACCCTTTGTCGTAGCGTCCCCCCCACCCCTAAGCATCGTCCGCAGTAGGTCAGTCAGTTCCAGGTTCAGGGATTTTTGTTATAATATAACCATTAATTACCCGCTGTGTCCGTGGAATGAGGTGCGGTCAACAGGGCGTGTATTTTGACTATTTAGTTAAGTCATAATATCGTTTGAAAAAACTTAACCATCGGAAGCACCTGTTGAGGAGGAATCAAGCTTGACAATCCTGTCAAAAAGGGGTTAAATTTAGAAAAAGTTTAACTTTGTGGCTGGATATCTGTGGTCTGTGCCCTACTATAAAACACTGGAAATAACTGCACAAAAATAATGGAAACAAGTCCGCCCTTTTCAACGATTCCACCTGATTTGACATGACTGCTTCGGCTGCTAATGACAGCAACGGTTTATTTTCCAAGAAAAAAAAAAAAAAAACAAGGCAAAAATTCGTTCATTCAGGAACTAATGAGAATCGGACTGGGGTCAATAGGCGTGTTGACCCATTTTCAAGTATCATAGGGCGAAATATTTCCCTCAATGTTTTAAACACCTGTATGCATAATTTGTCCAACAAACTTCTTTTTCACAAAATATTGGCCCAACGCTTACAAGTAACCGCGCCATTCGTACAGAAAACTTAGGTATCGTATACAGGTGACATCGATATTCTGAAAAATGGACCAAAAAAGTCAGGGATACGTCAGGACCGTTTCCAGCCCTTGCGGGGCCCTTAGGGGAGCACTATTGGGGGCAATTGCCCCTTCTGTTAATTGCAATTTTTCTTTTACACTCACACTGGGTACTTTAGCACCTCCTAGTACTGATAAGTTAACGATTTGTCCTATACTGTGATCACATTTTTTCAATTGGAAGGAAGAGCCGGGGCCCTGAGGGGAAGGCGCGTTGCCAGGGGGGGGGGGGAGAAATCTTGCCTACGCGCCTGCTGAGGGGGCCTTTAGAGGGTTCTATATTTCGGACGATATTAGTGTACATGTATAGTACAGTGTATGAACTATCCAGACCAAAAAAAAAAACAAAAAAATGCAAACATGCAATTTAGCATACTTACAGCCCGAAAGCCGAAACTTGCGAATTCACCGATGCGGACGCATGCATCAAGCTTTGGCAGCTCTCGAGGTGCCAGTTGAACGAAATAATGTCCGCCAAAAAGATCCAGAAACTTGTAATTTCACCGGAATGAAAACCCGAAAGTTGCAATGCCGCGGATATTCAGCCAAGGAAACTTCCTACAGTCTCAGCCTTTGGGTTGTGTGGGTGTGATTTGGGGCTTGCTATACCAAAACCTTCTGATGGCTCACCCCCACTCTTACGTGTGACGAAAGCAAAGAAGACAAACTTCTTGATGAAATTGTCATTCGCGGTGGCCGACACTCCGCGCCAAAAAATGTCCAGTTTGTTGGCCAAGATACTTAATTTAACCTTTATCGATTCAAGGTCCACCTGGCGAGCCACATACACATAAAGGCCCCCACCGCACCCAAACACCTGCCTTTCCCAAGAACTGCTGAACTTTCAGCTGAACATCAAAATGGGATCAAGTATCAGGTATGGAATTTCAACCAGAAGTTGCCTGTTATTCGGCACGCTAGCATTGAAATCCCGGAACAACAAAAATGTTATCAAAATCCTGGATGAGTGGAGGGGGGTATAGAGCCACCGTATTATTCGTCTCAGGCCCTTCTATTGCAAGAGTTCTTGCTGGAATTGAGATCCAGACGTGGATTCAAGCACGCCATCTCTGATCAATGATGTACCACATGGCAGAGTGAGATGGAGTGAGTGAGAGAGGTGCCAACAACTTCGTTTTTTCAGTTTATTTGGTCGTGACCTTACGCAACCATTAACCACCATCGAACCGTGACAAAGCCACGAAAGGTCTTTTTTTTATTATTTTTTTTTTTTTTTCATTTCATTCTGTCTGCCCGGCTCAATTACAACCGAAGTGATAAGGTGGTGATAGTGAGGGGTGCATTTTTTTTTTTTTTCAAGGGTACCCTATGGTCCGCCCATGGGGGAGCCCAAAAGGCCCTTGAACGCCCCTGAAAACCGAACGAGAATGGACGGAACATTGATGGGTGGGGAGGAGGGGGACAACCCTTATTACGGTCCTTAACGGAATCTCGTCCCATAATATTGATTTCTTAAATTTGCCAACCGGATGGACTCTATCCGGTAATTCCGATTCAAGTGATAAATTAACAAGTTGATAGCCTGCAATTATAAATTCTACGTGAAAATATCTCTGCGAAATTGTAAGCGACGGATACGGGTCGCGTATGTGTTTATAGGCGTGAAATTAAACGACGACATTAAAAAAATAGAAAATAATGACAATAACATAACAAAATAAAACTTTTTTTTTAGTTGCGTGCATGTACACGCTCAATTTCTCGTTAACTGAATACCGCTTCCTTTTCCCTTGAAAACTCCGGTGATGGGAAGGGGATCGATTTAATTTTCATAATTATTTGTCTCCTCTAACTGTTCTACTCGTTAGAGCGAAAGACACACGGCTACGCACGGACGCACATGTTGTGTTGGTTCTGTTGCAAGGTGCAAGGAGGAGAGACACCAACGAAAGGGGTTGACCAGGAGCTAAAAAAAAAAAAAAAAAAAAAAAAAAAAAAAAAAAAAAAAAAAAAATCACGAGAAACTTGAAGAAATGCAATGAGCACCCGGCGCTTCTGAAAAATAGGGGTCGGGTGTGCAAGCATGAATTGTGGAAAAGGAATGTTGACGCTTTGAAATAAACTCTTTCAAATTCTCTCTTTTGTTTTCTTTCGGGGAAAAGATGAGTTTACATTGTAGTCATTCGCTTTAACACTCATACCCACGTCACTCCCTCTTAATCGCCCCGTACCTTTTTCTCACCCCGTCACCTATTAAAAAACAAGATGAGGAGAAATTACGAGGAGTTAACAATAAAAAAAATATAGCGGTGAGGTATGTAAGGAATCTTGAAAGAGAACGCATAATGTGTGATGTGAATGTGAAACGGGGAGTGACAGTTCCACTTACTCCCAACGGTTACTACTCATGCTTCAAATATGCCCACTTACTTTTTTTTTTTTTAAACTCGTGGTGCGAGGCTATAAAGGGCGCAATATCTCGCGATAAGTTAATTATTCGAAAAAAAAATTTTTTTTTTGGATGCATGGAAAATACCAATTAGAACACCCCCTACCTAAATAATCGACATTTGACCCTCTCCTCACGGCAGAGCGAGTTCGTGTTAACCAAGTTTTCTAACCATAGGAAAAACGTATGAGAAAACAGGCTTAAGAGCGCACGTAAAAACGTATCGTTCAATGATTTTATAGCCCCTCATCCCGAAATCTCCTACCCCGAGTAACAATTTTACCATACCCCGTCCTCTCTTCTTCAACCATCAAGTCCGTTTTACAGGTTTAATTGAGCTTCACAAATTGTTTCCTGGACGTAAATTTTCTCTTGCTCTTTTTTTTTTTAGTCTTGCTGCACATTGAACGTTAGCGGGTATAAGGGGATATCCTTCTATTGTGTACGTATGTCGGTAAAAAAGGAAGAAAAAAATGTTACAGGTTGATTAATACGGCATTAATCTCGCACTTTCCAACTCAAAGGGATCAGTGTTGAAAAGAGTTACAATTTGTTTTTCTTGTGGCACGTCCTGTTCAAGAGTTTTTATTTGTTTTGTTTTTTAACGAGATTTGTTCCTTTCAATTAATGTTGAAACACTCAATGAATGGGAGTGGGCGGTTAATTCGAGCAAACAGAGAGAGAGTGAGTGAGAGAGAGAGAAAGAGAGTGAAAAAGTCAGACATGAAAAAGAGGAAGGAAACCTTCAACTCCTCCGTTTTAAAGATGAAGGAGTGGGTTTTTCAGAGGAACTTCCTTTTGGTCCCCGACGATGTTCCCCTCGGCCACCACCCGCCTTGTAAACATGAATGGGTTGAGAGACGGAAAAAGCGGCCTGAGGAACTGAGGAAGGGGGACTCGGTTGACGCGGGGGAGGAGGAAGATGAGACTTTACTTCTGTTTGGTTCTGCTATATTTAGTTTGTTACGTAACTCGAAAAGGATTTTTCCTCAACCTGCCATCTCTTACCAATTAACCCCCCCCCCCCATAAACACCACTAGTTCTACTCGATATTTTGACAGTATCACATTAAAATGTTAACTTCACCAATAATAGACATCCCATTCGTAAATAGGGGAAAATATAAAAACAGGAGGATTTTGACAGCAATCATTCCTCCCTTCAAAAACATTTTATTTAGTGAAGATTTATTTTCCATCTACCGAAATGGAATAAAAAATAAGGGCTCAGCGAGCATGGGCGTAGCCAGAGGGGGGCAGGGGTGGGCAGTTGCCCTCCCCTAGACTCGAAAGCGAAAACTTAGTGGTGCGCAGCTGCCCACCCCTAGATACCGTCGAAATGCACAAATACTTCAGGGTCACCACATTTTGTTACGTTGACGCTACCAAAAAAAAATCATTTCACGAATTTATCTCACTAGAAAAACCAATTTCGAGGATTTTCACGCCCTAAAAATACATTTTCCCCTGAACTGACTCAACAAATAAGGCAAATTACTCATAACCCGAATTTCTAAACCGATTTTGCGCATTTTGCCCTCAAAAACATTTTGGCGCGTTTGATTCACTTAAAACCAACTGCTGAAATTTCGCTATCTAAAAAACATCAATTCACGGATTTATTTCGCAAAAGCTGTGTTTTTCCGTGGCTGGAAAATCAATCTTGTGGGGTTGCCTATAATTCAGCAACTAATTTTGCGGAATTTTCATACCAAATAGACCATTTCCGTAGGTCTAACTCACAGGAGAAAACTCAATTTCTCAGATTACGCTTCTTCGAAATCTAGGGCCGTATTCAGAAACCCCCCTTCACAAAGCCTTAACTAAAGGAGTTGAAAAATGCGATGGTTTATAAAAATGTGTCATCTGTTTTAAAGCGCTTAAAGGAGATGTAAAGGTTAAGGTTGGTTTCTGAATACGGCCCCTAAAATCGCTTATGCGGATAAAATTAACAGTTGTATGCAAAAATGACAGTAACAGTATCTACAAGAATTAGAATCGCAATTTTTGTGCTAAAACCACAATGAGGAACTTATTCATAAATCTATTTTTTAAGGTTTATTTACGCTAAAATAGAGCATAAATCGTGATCAGTTTGTAAAATTACCCAACAGTTAATATAGCTGCCCATTCACGAACGGATTTTTTGACCGGCCACGGATTTTTTCAAGAAACCCGCGGGCCTGGTCTGTGTGTTAGTGGAGATAAAAAAACTTTGGTTTTGACCATGATTTTTCAAAACCCGAAGGCCAGGCCTGTTTATCGACATTCACGAACAGTTGTGACCGACGGATATCGGAACTATATATAGACCCGCGGGTTTTGAAATCCGAAGAATCGGCCTGTCAAGGTCCACCAACGTACGGTTTGTGACCGTGGGTTCGTTTGTTGTTAAATTCTTCAAATATACTTACGGAAATGGAAAAAATAAAATAAAATCATACGCATCAAATTACGAGTCGTGATGAAACACTTATGCGATATACAAAATAAAATATAGCAATTATTGGGAAGACAACGACGAAACTTGTTTAAATGTGCTCAAAAATATGTTAAACGTTTGTCCCAATACTTTTAATATACGTCGTGCCCTTCCTCTGAATGTAAAATGATGGTTTTCTTTTTACTTATTTCTAGATATAAATTTATACACCAAAACAGTTGATAGCTCATGTCATGAGGTAGGAATTTACAAAACGTTCTAAAATATCACTTTAAACAGAAACATCCGTCGCACGCTTAACATGAGTAGGAAGTAAATACAAGTAAATAGATAAATAACAAATAAATTTATTATACAAATAATTAATAAATAATTAAGTAAATTTATGAAACATTTTAAAAAAATAACCAAATGCATTAGTTCAATTTTGATCTGTGACAAAATAATCGAATTTTGAACATTTTTTATGAACAAATAACTTCCCGTAAAAATTGGATAAATTCATGTTTTCCTGGTAATTTTACAGTCACAGTTACTCTTACATACAACAAACTGAATTACTGATGGAGAAAGCTAATAGATGGGGTGTTTATCGAGAAGCACTTTTATTAACACTTTAACACTTTTTATCTGGCAAAAAAAAATTCGAAAATTCTAAAATTTCAAAAACCGCAATTTACCCCCACCCCCGGTCTTCCAATCGATTTTTACCCCGAAGCGAAGTCGACTCCTCACCTCAAAATACATGTCAAGGTCATGTCAAAATTCCTACTCCTTCCCCATCAAAATTACGCCTAAAGTCGTCTGGAAAAATATCGGCAAATTAAGCCATCCTTAAAGTGGGTGTGGGGGAGGGGTCAGCCCAGAATCGCCGAACTTTTCAAGATTATAAAAATTTCAATTTGACCGGTTTCTATTCATTAGAGGGTTCAAATTTTGACACAAGCTTTATGCTGGCAACTGTGAATTATGCTGAATTTTTCAGATTTTAAAAAAAAATTCAAATCGGTCAAATTTCAAAATTAAATTGCGCAAAAATATCACACTTGGAAAAATCGTAGCTCCTTCCAAAAACATCGTATCGTCGTGGGCAGGGTGTCAACATTTTCACTATACGGTAGCCTATCCAGGAAAAATACCCCAAAAAAAGGTGAACTTTTTTTTCAACCCCTAAAATCGATGAAAATGAAAAAAGAAATTTTCAATTTTTTGTTTTCCATAAACCCCCCCCCCCCCCTGGAGAGATTTTTGGGCTGTTTCACAGATATTTTCAGAATCACTTGAAATTCAGTTTTTAAGGGTTTCTCAATCATCTAACAACGAAAATGGGAGTCGTTTGGCCAATTTAATTTTCCTTTATGGATCCCCCCCCCTCCCGCGAAAATGCTGAAGTTTTCTGGCTGGCAGCGAGACTTGAATTTCTCATATCTTCAGATTCCACTCAAATTTGGTATTTAGAAGTTGTTCGACCTTGGAAAAAAAAATATGACGTCAGTTGGGGGGGGGGGAGACAATTTTTTTCAACCCCCTTCCCCCTGTGACTTAGGGGATGATTTCTAGATTTCCTTCAGAATCTACTCAAACTCGGCATTTTGGGGTTTTAGAACCTTCTAAAAATAAACATGACGTCAATTTGGGAATGAACTTTTCTTCAATCCCTTTATACCTGAGACTACATTTTGCACTGCATCGGGGATGATTTTTAGATGATTTTTTTCGATGAACGGTAGCTTTCCCCAGAACTTGAATAGAATTTTGCCTTCCCGTAGCATTTCCCATAAACGGTAGCTTTCTTCATAACTGGGAACAGCATTTTGCTCATTCCTACGGCATTTTGTATGTATTGTAGTTCTCATGCAGCAAAACAAATCTCAATATTCTGTATACAGCAAATAAATATCAATATTTTGGGGACAGCAAAATAAATGTCAATTTTCTGGGGGCAGTAAAAACAAATGTCAACTTTTTGGGCCATCAAATTGAATGTCAATATTCTGAGGATAGCAAAATTAATGCAAATATTCTTGGGGCAGTAATGTAGCGCAACGTCATGTATCTGGGAGCAGCTAAGTGAATGTCATGTTTCTGGGGGTAGCAAAAAAACGTCAATATTCTGGAGGCACCAAATTTGAACGTCAATATTCTAAAGGCAGCAAATTGGGACATCAACATTCTAAGGGCAGCAAACTTGAATGTCAATTTTATGGGAGCAGCAAATTTGAATGTCAATATTCCGGGAGCAGCAAATTTGAATGTCAATATTCTGAAGGCAGGGAATTTGAATGTCAATATTCTGAAGGCAGCAACTTTGAACCTCAATATTCCAAGATGCAATATGCTAAGGGCAGCAAATTTGAACGTCAACATTTTAAGGGCAGCAAATTTGAATGTCAATATACTTCCAACTTCTATACATATAAAAGTCCAACGTCTATACAGGGTGTTAACGTTAAGGTCGCACCACCGGCCAGGGTTCGATTCTACAACTCATTTGCGGCAAAAGTTGTCCTCTGCAAAAAAAAATTTCACCCCACACGAAGTCCGACTTTTTTCACTTTTATGTTTTTTTTCGTGTTATTGACATTGCGTTACTAAAACGACTGTAACTCGCTTATTTCTGGCCAAAAATCAAATCTGAATACATCGTTGGAAAGAGCGTTAAATTTACCATCTTCCCAGTGCAAAATATTATTTTAATTGTAGGATGACGAATTGTAGGAGGAATTGTATGAATTGTAGGAGGACGAAAAATGAGGCCGAGTAGTAAAATGTGTGAGATTACGAAAAATTGCAGAATATTCAAACGTTTTCAACTCCGACTGAATATGTCAGTTAATTGTACACTGCAATCTTAAAAGTTGGTGTAGAACCTCAGCTTTCTTTAGGTCTAGTCATTTTTTAAACTAAAAACTCGAATAGGTGAGAAAACCGCGTCTGAATGAAAAAATAAGTGTTTTTTTATCTTACTCAATTATTTAATGACTGTCAAAGCTTCACAGTTTGGTGGAATAAGGGGTGGGTTTTACTTGTTTTTTCTCGCTGAATCAAGTGGCGGTTGGCTTATCACGCTAGCGCTGAATCGGGTGGTGCATATGTGGCTCATGAAATAGAAGAGCTAGGGGAATAGGGGTAGTCTGGTGTTATGTTTAAAAATGAATTTATTTTCCACTAAGGGTTGCTATTTGTGAGAAAAGTCCGAGTATCTCCAATAACAACGAGAGAACATGCGGGAAACGACGAACAAGAGCTACTTTATTCACCTCAGCATGATATTTACTGTGCCCGCTATTTTGGTTTAGGCACATGCGGCGAACCTCATCTACTGCTCGTTCTGAAACCTCTGGATTCCGCCTTTCTTAGTCACTGCATGTGAATCCTATACAGCACTTCCAGCAAATCCTCGATCTCCCTGGATCCGGACCTGGTCCGGTCTTCTTGAGGTCATGGAATTGGTCCTCTAAATCCAATCGACGAGTGAAAAAATGCATTCATTTGGGAGTGATAAATCTCGTACACTGACTACTCGGAGCGCTTTACTGTAACTGTAAACGCCGAGCGTGACTACCTCCGAGCATAGTTTATCAAATAGGTAGAAAGCCTTTCTAGAGGATCTGCTTGAGGATTAGCGTATTCGGCGATCAAATAAGGCAGAACCATTGGGTTTTAGAACGGATAGTGGGGACCAACTCGAAGGAAACACCGAAAATATGCCAATGTGAATAAAATCTTTGTCATTTTTATAACTTTTGAGTTGGAGAGATAGGCCACTATCCGAATAGGACTTTTTTATCCCATTTTTGGTGTACTATTACCCAATTTTTTTTTTGCTACTCAAAACCGACCACCCTGTATAGAGAGTTACTTTAGCTGCAGCATTTAGTGTTCGTGTTTGACTCAAATTCACCCCTCTCAAAGGTGAAGTAGACCTTGGAAAACTCGTTTGGCCAGTGAGGGACTATGCACAGGTTATTTAAAAAATGAATCCCCCCTCCCCCCCAAACATTTTCATAGCGCACCACGTGCTATTGCCCCCCCCCCCTTTGTGGGCACCCCTGGTGGGCGTCACCCATAGTATGCGTCCCCAAAAAAGGCGGGAACATTGGAATTTGTGTAAATCTTAAAAATACACTTAATAAGCAGATTCGGGTGGATCACTATTCGCTCCCATTTATGGACGACATTTTTCATAAGAAGGCTGCAAAATATTTTGTCAAATTGATCTCAAAAATGCTTATCTACAGTTGTGTGTTGCCGAACCCGATCAAATACTCCTCACGATCAAACTCCCTTCGGATTATATCAGTTTATTCGCTTAGTCTTCGGATTGGCCTTGTTATGTTCGAAGGAAAATGAACATTTATGCTGAATGCCAAGACTGAACACATTTATGAAGTCACAACTCCAGAACAGATAAAACCACCTTCTACTATGAAAACCGTCACTTAACCTTACCATAAGCTTTTGGCGCGAGACCAATACATTATCTTCCCCCTTAAAAAATTATAATCATCATATTAAAAATACAAGAAAAGGAAAAAAATTAATAACAGTAAAAAAATAATAACAATGGAAATGAAATAATAATCATCCCGCACCATCAACTAATAGGGAGTAGCGAGGATTTTCGTACAATACACTCATTGATCCGCTGTCTCTTTCCCGTGGGATACCTAGAATTCACATTTTCAACATTATTGGGAGCCTTCTCTGAGTCTGACGATGTTTCTACTTGTAACACAGGGCGTGGGGGAGGATGAGCACTGTCATTTAAGTGACTTTGTTTAAGATGGTTGCTGTGAACTTTTCGTAGTACCCCTGAACACAATTTGACTATGTAAATCATATTCCAAACTTTTTCCATAATTCGTCCAGCGACCCATTTGTAGGTTTGGCTCTTGTCAGCATTCCATACTAAAACTTTATCGTTGATACCAAACTTCCGACCCATCGAGGGAGGAAGTGGATTGGAAGGAGCCGGTTTGGTATTACTTACAGTAGGACTCAAGATAGATAGAGGGTTACGAACATGGTAAGAAAATAGAAGGGAAGATGGACTGGATCTTGTGGTTGTGCACGGCGTATTTCTGTACGTGAAAAGCAACGAATTCAAACTAGATTGTGTTAATGACTTGAACTTACCCGAAAAAATGTGTTTTTTGATTGTTTTTTTTAACCTCATGCACCAGTCTTTCAGCTAGGCCGTTACTCGGAGGATGGTAGGGTGGTGATAGAATGTGCTGAACCTTATTTTTTTCAAAAACGCCTAGAATTCGGAGGATGAAAATGGCGGGCCGTTGTCCGATACCAACGCATTTGGAAATCCGAAACGTGAAAACACGGTTACTAATTGTTTGATCACTGATCTCGCGTCCGTCGTGCTCATAATAACAGCCTCAACCCACTTACTGTACTCGTCCACTATCAGAAAAATATTTTTTTGATTGACGTGAAGAAAATCCACGTGAATTCTCGACCAAGGACGATGGGACTTAGGAAGAGCTAAGTACATTTTTTGAATGCCATTATTTTGTAGTAGCTGGCATGGTTCACAGCATTGAACCATCCTAGTGATGTCGTCATCTACACCCGGCCACCAAAAAAAGGACCTAGCCAGCATTTTGCTGCGAACTATGCCCGGGTGATCCTTGTGGATTGTCTGCAAAACTTTTGACCGGAGAGACTGGGCTCACCGGAGAGCTGTTTAATCAATGGTTTCCATTGATTAAACAGCCATTATTACTCGACAAGGCATTCCTGAATTTGAAATAAATATGTAATTCCGAGTTTAACTTATGCTTTTCCGGCCAACCATTATGGACATATTGGAAAACTGACTGCAGCGTTGGATCTTTCATGGTTTCTTGAGCTACATCTTTGAAGCACAAGAGGTTTTCTTCAAATCCCAGATCTAGATGTTTGCAATGTAACTGACTCGTTTCTTCTGGTAAAGGGAGCTGAGACAGTGCATCGGCGTGACAGATCGATTTCCCCTTTCTGTATACAACCTCGTAATCATATTGCGGAAGTGTAACTGCCCATCTCTGCACTCTGGAGGCAGCCATTTGGGGAAAGGTTTTCGACGGGTTGAAAATGTATTTCAATGGTTCATGGTCGGTAACCAATTGGCATTTTCTGCCAAGTATATACTTCTGGAACTTCGTCACTACGAAAATAATGGCCAAAGCTTCCTTGTCGATTTGGCTATACTGTCTTTGTACAGAGTTGAGAGTGGCTGAAGCGTAAGCCACAGGCAGTTCCTCACCGTCTACGACGAGACTCAGAACTGCTCCCACCCCGTATAAACTACAGTCACTCGTCGATTCTTATACTAATTATCGACCAATTAGGGCTATTAGGTGAAAAAAAAATTAAGCTGTTTTTTTCATATAAAGCGACGTTTCGTCGGTCAATTCGCCGACCTCATCAGGCAACGATAAACAGGCAGTTAATCAATTAAAAAAATGCAAATGTACATGGGTTTTTCTCCCTCTCTCCCAACCGCGCAGGTAACATCTTCTCGATGAACAAATATACGTGCCGAAACGGCTACACGAGTTTGTTAATTAAGTTACATATAAATCTACGAGTTCGCAAGGGAAAGAAAGAACGTCAACTACATTTGCATTTTTTTAATTGATTAACTGCCTGTTTATCGTTGCCTGATGAGGTCGGCGAATTGACCGAAGAAACTTCGCTTTATATGAAAAAACAGCTTAATTTTTTTTTCACCTAATAGCCCTAATTGGTCGATAATTAGTATAAGAATCGAAGTTATTGGAATGGGCGATAGTTTTTGTTTCACAATGTACAGTCACTCGTGATTCGTATCGGTAAATCAGGGTTAAAAAGTACTAATAAAGAATTTTCGGACAGCATTACTTTGGTTTCCTCAAAAGCCTTCCGGCAGGAGGGCGTCCACTCCCAAGGTACGTCTTTGCGTTGTAGAATATGCAAAGGTTCTAGAATTTGCGCTGGGCATTTGAGAAATTTATGGAAAAAATTCAGTAATCCTAAATAGGCTTTCAGCTCTGTGACGTTCTTTGGAGCTGGAGCAGATTTGATAGCCTCAATCTTTTCCTTACTCGGGTGCAAGCCTGAGCAGTCTAGTTGAAACCCAAGATAATCAATAATCAATCAATTTCGGAACGAAACCAGACACATTTTGCCTCATTGATTTTATGTTGTGCGAGTTTAGTCACGCGAGAACTGATTCTACGGTTGACTTACACTCTTCTACACTCATGCCCCCACAAATAATATCATCTAAATAGGCTGACGATTTCGGAATACCCTCGATCTACCACTGATTGAAAAACGATAGGTGCCGCCGAAACCCCGAAAGCCAAGCGCGAATATTGGAATAATCCGACATGAGTGTTGATAGTAAATAATGCTTTGCACTCTTCTTTAAGTTTCAATTGAAGATACGCGTTCTTCAGATCAATCCGACAAAAGACTGTGCAATCCTCCAATTTTTGAAAAATATCCTCAATTAAGGGTAATGGGTAGTGATTGAGACGGATTTGAGGGTTGAGAGTGTTCTTAAAGTTGGCACACAGCCGAATGCCTCCACTCTTTTTAGGGACACATACAATGGGACAATGGGATATGCCCACTGACTTTGTGGGATCTTTGTCAGAATTCCCTGATCCTGGAGACTTTTGAGTTCCTCTTCTACTACTGTCCTCAGAGCGTAAGGAACATTGTACGCTTTATGAAAAACCGGTGACGCGTTTTCTTTCAAATTGATTTGAGCTTCAAATCCGACGATCAGATCTTTATTTTCGGCGTCAAAAACTTTTGGAAATTGCTGTTTGAAGTATGATAAAAAATTATCACCTTGTGGACAATTATTCTCAATTTTATTAATATTTAAACTATCAGTCACTATTTTTGCGCGCCATTCTGAATTGATCGCATCTAACCAATCTCTTCCCTGTAAAGGCCTTAGAACTGTAGACTCAGGTACGACAAGTGGTAAATTATGAAACTCCCGGCCGTTCAGTTCCACAGACTTTAAATGAGCCAAACCTACAACGTGAATCCTTTCATTTTTTGCAGACTTGAGAATGTGTCGGGAGGGGGACAAACGTAGATGTGGGCACACGTTTTTGAAAATCGAATGGGGAATGATTGAAAGAACTGCACCTGTGTCAACCTCGAAAGAGACCGCGGGCCCAGTTGGATTAATTTTAACTTGAACCATCAAAGGGCTACTCACCTTTGAGCCTCTGACTCATTTTGGACCCGATCACAGCTGAAGACCGTTGAAATTCCCGCTGGTCGACGACACACCCTCGAAGTATGCCCTTGTTTCCCACAAGTGAAGCAGGACCACCGAAGAGCTGTACATGTGGAGGACGGATGATACTTGCTGCCACAACGTCCACACTGCGATGACGAAACGCCGGTGAAAGTAGAAGTACGCCTGGAGTTGTTCTGTGGTGGGCCCTTGGAAGATTGAGTGGGGTTCCATTGCCTTCTGCCCTCCTGCCACGGTCGGTCCGCCGTGCTGATGACCCGAAAACAGTCGCTTTCCTTTACTTCGGGAGGGTCATTCGCGATTTTAGCCTGACAAGTGTTAATCAACTCCCGTGTTTCTTTCTCGATCGCTTCCATAATGAGGGCGATTTGGCACGTTTCGTGGAAAGTTAGCGACGATTACCGATCAGACGTTTGACGATTTTCTCATGTCGAAGCCCGACGATGAGTTGATCCCGCCGCGCGATCTAGAAATTCCTTGAAGTTGCATGATTCTGCTTTTTGTTTGAGCGCTACGATGTACTCTTGAACGCTTTCATCTTGACGTTGTATGCGCTGGTGGAATTTGTACGTTTCTGCTATTTCGCACTTAGCAGGACAGAAATGACTACGAAGGGCACTGTCAGCGAAGAAATTTTCTCTTCTCCCGATAACTTATTGAGTGCGAAGAACGCCTCCAACCTCTCAAAGTAATTTTCGAAAGGTTCCGCACCTTCTTCGAAGGGCAGAATGCTTCCAATGACTCCGACTCGACGTGTAAGACCCTGGTCCACTTCTTTGGCGTTATTTGTTCCGTCGGGTACTACTGATGACGATCGCGACGTTTTCTTACGTCCCATTTTCTCGTACTCGTTAAGACACACGCATAGGCACGAAAATACTCGTCGCCAAATGTTATGTTCGAAGGAAAATGAACATTATGGTGGATGCTAAGACTGAACACATTTATTAAGCCACAACTCCAGAACAGATAAAACAACCTTCTACTATGAAAACCGTCACTTAACCTTACCGTAAGCTTTTGGCGCGAGACCAATACACCAGGCCTCAGCCCCTTTTATTTTCCAGTCCTCAATTGAGTCTATTCTAGACGGCATTCCGAATATAGGCATTTATCTCGACGACGTCATTTGAGGGGGTAACGATCAAAATGAGTGTGAAAAAGTAGTTTTTCACGTTGTGTCTCGTCTAAATCAGTACAATGTCCAAATAAATGTCGAAAAGTGTCAGTGGTTCCTCAAAAACATAGATTATTTGGGATTCGTACTGGATGGAGAGAGATTGCACCCTTCTCCTGAAAAAATCAAAGCCATTCAAGATGCACCATCCCCTAAAAACGTCATGGAATCGAAGTCATAACCCCGGACTGCTGAACTTTTCCCATAAATTTCTTAGAAGTCCCTATGACATTTTGGAGCCGTTACGCAATTTAATCCGAAGCAAAGTCGAATGGGTCTGGTCTGAGGAGTGTGAAGAAGCATTTTTAAAATCCAAACGCTTATTGTCCGAGAAAGCGTTGTTATAGTTATAGTCTTGTCTTGTCTTGTACGATCCGAAGCTTCCTATTGTTGTTACGGCCGAAAGCAGTTCTTACGGCGTCGGTGCCGTGCTTTGCCAGGTCAAGAACGGGGAAGAATTACCCCTTGCGTTCGCTTCAGCCACCCTCACGAAAGCTCAACGCAACTACGGTCAGATTGACAGAGAAGCGTTAGCAATAGTATTTGCGGTCAGTAAATTTGAAAAATATTGCTTACTATATTCGTAAGAATGCAGAGCACTACTGCAGACCGTTTAATTCAGGAATTGGAGTTAATTTTCAGGCGTTTTGGTTACCCTTCCACCCTAGTCTCGGATAATGGTCCTCCCTTTTCGTCGAGTCAATTTAAATTTTACTTATCGTCAGGAAAAATTAGTCATCTATTGACTCCACGACCGTATCATGCGGCCAGCACTGGCATGGCGGAAAGATCTGTACAAATCGTCAAGAAGTCAATTTTGAAGAAAATAGCTAATAGTGGTCATCTGTCCGCTCTAGATCTTGCCAAAGCGTTGATCAGTTTTTCAAGGTGGCACCGGGTAACACCGTCAACAGTCACCGGAGTAAGTCCAGCTCAACGTGTTTTCAACTTTGAGGTGAGAACACCCCTCACAATGTTACTCACCCCAAAGATAGGGTGAAATCAGGGTCTCATGGAAACTCGGAATCAAGTAGTCAAAGTCAAGTGCATTTTGAGATAAACTCCAAAGTATTGGTCCGTAATCCTAATCGAGAGGATCCCGGGCGTAGATGGATCCCCGGCCGTCTGATAAAAGTTCTAGGGAACGTTGTCTTTCTCGTGAGACTTCCCCACAATCATTACCGTAAA
Organism: Corythucha ciliata; assembly: GCA_038030265.1. Classification (NCBI taxonomy): domain Eukaryota; kingdom Metazoa; phylum Arthropoda; class Insecta; order Hemiptera; family Tingidae; genus Corythucha; species Corythucha ciliata. Next base: position 36,462,158 of record CM075937.1, on the reverse strand, counting down.
GTCCATCTTAATCATTTAAAAATTAGTCACTTATCGGATGGTCTTTATCCCCCTGAACGTCCTATTCCGTCACAAGATTTTCCTACGACGTTAGACCATCAAAACTCCCATAGTCTATCGTCATTGTCCTTGAATCGACGCGATCAGTCTACCCGTGCCCCGATCCTTAAGTCTCCTCAAAGTCCAGTCGATTTTTCGTCAACAAGTCCTAAGAACGCATAGAGGGAAGATAGTCCAAGAATTGTTCGAAAGTCAATCGGTTTCAGAGTCCCTCCGCGCCGTTACTTCCCTACGCGAGATCGTTAATGTCTAATTTTGTATATCATGTCTGTTTCTATAATTTGTTTTAACAAATTAAAATTATTGCAATTTTGTCATTGTGTCATTTTAATAAGGGTTAATTTTTTTGTCTTTTGAAAGGGTGAAAAAAATGTTATGTTCTGAATTCGTTACGTCATGGTGTCTAGGTTGGTATTGATCATTTTGTAAGTCTGGGATTCATAGAAATTGCACCACTTTAACTCTTTATAAATGCAATTCCGCTGATTAGACACTTCGTGACTTCGGATGTCCAAATATCACGGATTTCACGTTCTCAGAAACCCAATTTCGTGATTTTGGCTGTTTCAATAAACAAATTTCGTGTTTGCAGGCGTTAAAAAAAAGATTCGCCGGTCTGGCACATTCTTAGACCAAAGGTTCGCGCGTTTCCCACGTTAGAATCAATTTCGCAGGGCTGGCTCCTTTAAAACAAGTAAATGTCACGGGATTTCACAACTTTTTTTCTAAAGGTGAAATTTCCAGAGTACTGGCTCATTTTAAAGAGAAATTTCACGGCTCTCTCTATTTTGAAATACAAAATATTGCGGGGTTCAGATGTGGATCCAGGATTTTCTCAATGGAGGGGCGTGAGAAATTGTGCCATTCACATCCTAAAAATAGCTAAACCAGCTATTCCCACCATACACACGGCTAAACTGACCATAATCACGCCCCAAAATGGCAAAACTGCCGATTCGCGCCCTCAAAATAGCTAAACTGACTATTTCTGCCTTAAAAATTGTCAAATAGGCAATTACCGCTCCAAAAATAATATCCAATCGGACTTCACGCGCCCTAAAAGTGGCTAAACTGACGATTCGTGCCCTGTAAATTCCTAAACGGACAATTCCTGAATGAAAACGGTAAAATCGATAATTTGCGCGCCAAGAATGCCCCAACTGGCCATTCGGGCTTTTGGCTTGACGGGATTTATGTGCGCCCTAGAAATAGCAAAATTGACGAATCACGCTCTAAAAATGGCTAAACAGACTGATTAATAACATTGAAAATGGAAAAACCGATATGATTCGGTGGCCTGTAAATATCACATTCGCTCCCTAGAATGACCATACTAACCATTGTTCGCACCCTTCAAATGGATGGATGGACTATTCGCACCATAAAAATGGCAAAACTGACTGTTTGCGTTCACAAAATGGTTAAACTAACGATTCACGTATATTAAAAATGGCTCAGAGTTCGTGCCCTTACAACTGACTATAAAATGACTGATTCATACCCTAGAAATACGTGCCGTAAAAGTGGCACAAACTGGCTATTCACCCCCTAAAATAGGTTAAAGTGACTCTAAGTGGCCTATAAATGGTTAAACTGACGCAGTGGCGGATTTAGAATTTTATTCTGGGAGGTGTTCTACCATAAATATGATTTACTTTGTTTTTTTTTTCTGTTTTTTAGCATGGGCCATCCTCACCTTACCCGCGAATTACCATATTTTCTAAATTTCAGCCGTGAATTAGCGTTGTACTCAATTTTAGCCGCGACGAACCTCATGAGCGATTCATCGCTGCTTTTTCTAAATTGTATTGCCTCGAATTAACGATTTTTCTCAATTATGGCCATGATTTCGCGATTTTCTGAATTGTTAGCATCGAATTCGTGATTTTGTCGCTTTTTGCTACGATATTAGCGCTTTTCCACTAAATCAGCCGCGAGTATTAGCTCTTTTACAAACATTTTGCCTCGTACTTGCACCTTGATTAGCACGCCGCCATGCTTTCTCAATTTTAGCCTCGTATTCATGGCCTAAAGAAACTTATGTTTAGCGCATTTTCTCTATTTTAGTATAGCGAAGTTGCCATCAGATATCCTACTGTGCTGGTTGCCTGAAGGGTTGGTGTATTTTCCGTAATTTTAGAGGCAAATGAGCTCTGTTTCTCAAATTATACTCGAACCAATGCTTCAAAACAAATAAAAGTTCAGTCAGTAGTCAAAGTTAGTCCTGAAGTTGTCTCGAGAAACCATGCGAATTGGCGTTTTTTTCATTAATCGCCTGCTGAGCGTTTTATCGCTGCTTTTTCTCAATGTTATTGCCGTGAATTAGCGATTATTCTCAATTTTAGCAACAAATTAACATTTTTATCTGTTTTAGCCGCCCATTGGCGTTTTCTTTAATTTTAGCTGTGAATTAGGGATTTTTTTTCAATTTTGTCATATATCGTTTTTCTACACTTCATCCGCGAATTAGCGATTTTTCTTAACGTATTCGCTAATTTTAGTGATTTTTCTTTATGCATCGGCTAATTAGCTGTTTTCTCAATTTTAGCTAGAAATTAGCGTTTTTCTCTGTTTTAGCCGCCGATTAGCATTTTCCTCAATTTTAACCGCAAATTAACATTTTCCTGATTTTAGCCGGGAATTTTATTTTCAATTTTATAAGCACGAGTTCGAGTTTTTCCTCATTGTTCCAGTGAATTGGCGTTTTCCTTTAGTTTAACCGTGAATTAGTGTTTTTGCCAATTTTAGCTGTTTATTAGCGTTTTTTAATTTATCCGCAAAAGTAGCTATTTTTCTCAACATTACCTGCGAATCAACGCTTTCAAACCAAAAATTTTAGTTAGTAGCAAAGTTTAGTCATGTAGTTGACTGTTGGGGTTTTTTCAATATTAGCTGGGCCTGCTGAGCGATTAATCGCTGCTTTTTCTCAACATGATAGCCGCGAATTAACGTGTTTCCTCAAATTTAGTTGCAATTGGCGTTTTCCTTGATTTTAACCGTGAATTTACGATGTTTCTCTATTTTAGCCATGAATTAGCGGTTTTTTATGCTTTAGCTACCCATTATCACTTTCCCTCAATTTTAGCAGCGAATCACCCTTTTTTTAGTACCTTATGTATTTAGGTCGTGTCTGCTGTATACATGTATTATTTTGCCTGCTGAGCAAAGATCGCTGCTTTCTCTCAATTTGATAGCCACGAATTAGCCATTTTTCAAAATTTTAGTGGTGAATTGGCGTTTTCCCTCATTTAGCCGAGCATTAGTGATTTTTTTTCTTCCCTTTATCCGTGAATTAGCCCCTTTTCTTGGTGATTTGTCTCCATTTCAGCCACGAATTAGCGCTTTTCCCCAATCTGAGGCCATCACCAAAATAGAGATTGAGCGTGACTGTGAATTGGCGTTTATCTCCACACCACCTGTCGCCATAGTCCTAGACTATTAGCTTATTGACGGCAATGCGGTTTGGCGTGATTTGGGGGGGGGGGGTTTCCATAGGTGTGTGTCGGTCCTTTTTGAGGCATAACAAACTAGACGACAATCGCCGCGACCTGCGAGAAGTCGTTGGTTTCTATTGAACTCTGAGGGGACCACACACTAGCAGCCGCTCAGTCGCTTGACAGCCACGGAGAAAGAGCTGGAATTCGGGAGTACGAGTTGGGTGAGAAAAAAAAAGTCGCCCCGGCACTCGCGGGGCAAGTTGCGTGACTTTCCAAGTCGCCAGTCACGAGAGACCTGCTAATAGACCTTTTCCGGAACCGTTTCGGCGCCACTGAGTCCTTACCAATTGATCGACCCCCCCGGGGGGTTATATGCACTCTATAAAGGTTTGGCCACGCACATGTGTCAAATCCTGGACACATGTGTGGCCCCTTAAGCTGCGTCCCCACTATGCCGAATCGAAAGCGAATGGAGTCGATCGACTTGAGTCGAATGAAAAGTCGACCAAGTGTGGACGGTGCGCGCCTCGATGGTGTAATGGATACAATACTCGCTTCGCAACCTAGCGGGCCTGGGTTCGAATCCAGCTATTGCCCATTATACACTATAAGGCTGCGGCAAGCTGTGGCTCGGCTCTCAATTTTATAGCCACGGCTCGGCTTCGCGTGGGCGTTCACGGAGGTGCGCGTATGACAAACCACGTATCGACCGAAACGCCCGCGTAGTACGGGTGTGATGTGCACAGCTGATGGAGTTATACAGGGTATGGTGTAAGAGCCGTAAGAGCTTAGGCGCCAGCGGGCTCGGTAGATCCGAGGAAGCAACTGTTTGAAACACGATCTTGTTAACGCTCGGTAATTGCCCTTAGCTTGTATGGTTCCTGATGCTGTGTGTATGCTAGGCTAGGATGTATATGGGTGATGAGCACTACAACGTTTTGTATGGGAAAAGCGCCTCCCAAAAACTATAACAGAAGTCTGAGCTGAGATTTCCATGTAAAATAAATAAATAAACACAGGGAAAGAGTATTTGGTCGTTTCTTAGCTGGGCCAATTCTCTTCCCTGGAACATTATTAAACTATTAAAATTGTAACTCACTTACATTAAAATACACAAGATTAATCCTTGAATAAATAAAAAGTCTTGCCTCCGCCCTACCCACAAAAAAATCGTATTATCCGGTCGTTAATTTTTTCTCTTCATTTTCAAACTATCAGCCTGAGAATTATTCAATAAGGCCAAAGAACCCAGTTTCATTGAAACTTGTTGAAAAAACAAAAAAAGCTCTGTGAATGAGTCGTGACGTAAACAAATATAATTTTTTATCGTCTTCCGTTTTTTTGTTCAACTCGAATTGCGTCACGTTTTTATTTTTATTTTTACACCTTCGTTGATTATCGATTTTAGGACACTGAAAAGTGCCTAGTAGTCTGCTGTTACTTTTAAAAACTTAAGATTGTTTATGTTCAGACAGATTATTGTCGCACGTCAGTTGTCCATCCCTGGCGATGCAACAACCACAGTGGGCAGAATTAAGCGTTATCAAAATCGATACTATAAATTATAAATGACCGAGTGGTCATTTTCAGGTCACCCGACTCACCGAGAAGCTGCGACGGGAAGAACCTCGACGACGATACTGGGACTGGCGATATAGTAGCTATAGGGCGCCGCCGCTGTCGTTCCATGGTCTCATTTTGAAGAAAAAAAATCATACGCAGGTCTGAACAACATCCGTTGTTTCCCTGCACTATTAAGCTGATGCGAAAATTCAACTTTGACCCCGGTTTTCTTCAGCACAAAATGGTTCTGTAAATATCGTCAAAGGTGGTTTTATTGGTCGGTGTGACCAAATGGATGCGTATATAGCGCATAAATGAGGTCATCCAGAATGTAAGAGAACTCTGGTAAAGAGAAGAGGGGAAAATACTTTTCACTTGAGGGAAACAAATGCCCTTCGCAGATACAATTTAATAACTTGCCCATAGTAATTGTTTACGGCATGTGACAACGAGTGGCCTACACTCGCCACTACGTCGACAAAAGGGAAGCGTTTTACGCGTAACTGTGTGCGAGTGTCTTTCGAGAAGAGCACATAAATGAAACTCCCCTCTCCACCACCCTCATAATACCAGTCTCTGCCATCTCATCACCATCCACCTTCTCACAACAGCCGAAACTCCGGTGTTAAATGAGTGTGTGTGCTTGCTCCGAACGTCACCATAATGGCTTCTTTTTCATCTCTGTTTTCTTTCATCTTTCGTCTCCGTCTCCTTTCTTGCTTTATCTTAACCACATTCCATTCTCCAGATCTCAAAACGTGTACTCGAAGCGTACAGTTTCCTGTTAGTATTCCAGTTATATACCAGGCTGTGCACGTTGAGTATGGCGAAAAATTATTTAAAACGTAGGTATGTGGTAAGAACTAAAAATATTGTCCGCGGTCGGGCAGTTCAGTGTAAACCAGTGGCGAATCTAGGGGAGGGGCCACAGGGGCCATGGCCCCCCTCCCTAGGAGTCGAGGTCACTTGCGCAAAAAAATAATCATCAAAACCTCCTTCAAAATCCCATCGAGGCGGGGTCATCACGTCTAATTTTAGGGTCGTTTTCTCAGTGGCCCGTGGGCCCTTCACGTCGAAAGACGTGAAATGTCAAGTTATTTAAGGGGGAAAACTCTCGCGAATGGCCTCACTGAAAGGAAAATTGACGTTGAACGCCCGCCACGTCTATAGGCATTTATGCGTAAGGTCAAGCCAAGGGCAAACGTTAAGCGAAACGTCACATTGCGAGGAAAAAACTCTTTCGAAAAGCCGCGGCACAACTAGTAAACTACGCAAAATGCCCCACGGTGGGCACAACGCCCGAACAAGAAACGCACGTGAATCGCCATATTCAAGGCAAAATTTATGCGCGAAATGCCGCATCAAGGGCAACAAATATGCGAAACGCTTCACCTTGCAAGAGCAATGGGTCCGTTGTAAAACTGTAACACGATTAAGCCTTCCCACTCATTTTACAAGTAGTGTCGAAAACAAAACCTCGTCAAGTGCTGAGATGTGAGTTTTACAACGGGGCCAATGTTTTGGTGACTTATTGTCTATTTTACGAAAAAACTAGTTGGTTTCACAAAGAAATTGTCAATTTCATATCGAAATTGTCTGTTTTATGAGAAAACTTTCAATTTCATTAAAATTCTTAAGCTTATGAGAGTAATGGTTGATTTTCTGAAATTTTCAGTCTGAAAGGTGTCAATTTGAGGTGTCATCGTCAGTTTAATAAGGAAATAGTCATTTTTATGAAGAAAATGACATATTGTATGAGGAATTGTCAATATAATGCGGAAATTGCCCTTTTTGAATGAATTTTCAATTTTGTAAAGAAATTGTTAGTTTGCATTGGAAATTTCAAGAGGAAATCGTTAATTTTAGGACGAAATTGTCAGTTTCAGGAGGAAAGTGTCATTTTCATCAGCAAATTGCCATTTTTATTAGCGCATTGTTAATTTGAAGAAGCAGAAATTACGTCATATTTTATTTTTTATATGTCCGTCAATTACTGAATTAATTGAATTTAGAAGACCCCCCAGCGAATCCACCCAGGAGAAATCACCTCTCGGAACTCAAACTGCACCTGAATCCTGGGTGGATTCGCTCTTTGCGTGAACTCCCTGGATAGCTCAGTTGGTTAGAGCATCTGGCGCGAAACTAGGAGGTCGTGGGTTCGAATCCCACCTGGGGAGCAATTTTTTCTCGGAACTCAAAACATGTAAAGAAGTAAGTATTTAATTTAAAGATTAATTTCTTTATTTTCAGCCTCCCCACTCGCTCGAATTCACTGTTGTGACTAGGGCGATGCGGTGGGGAGGGGAGTAATCCCCTAATTGTCTGGAGAATGGGTCTTCTAAATTCAATTGAAGCAGAAATTGTCAATGTGACGTGGAAATTGTCAATTTCTCGAGGATATTGTAACTTATCCCCAATAGTTTTATTTTTGGTCCTTGGAACTTACTAATTTTGTCCCGTGACTCGATGGGCAATTGCCGTTTCGGTGGTTATTGTTAATACAGTAATTGGTGATCGTTTATTTTGGCTTTAAACTTGTTCTTTTTAGTATGAATAGCCGGTCATAAGCGGAAATGATCAATTTTGAGACTGAATTGTCAATTTTATCAGTAAATAAAAAAAATTAAGGGGATATTGTCTATTTTATGGGGAAATTGTCAATTTTAAAAGGAAATCGTCACTTTTATGAGGAAAGTGTCAACTTTATTAGGAAAATTTCAATTTTGTGAGGAAATAATACATTTTATGGGGAAATTGTCTATTTTATGAGGAGATTGTCAATTACAAAAGGAACCGTCAATTTTATGAGCAAATAGTCAATTTTCCGAGAAAATTGTCAACTTATAAGGAAATTGTCAATTTTATGAGGAAATAATAAATTTTAGGGGGAAATCGTCCATTTTATGAGGAAATTGTAAATTTTATAAGGAAATTGTCAATTTTGTAAGGGAATTGTCAATTTTATTAGGAAATTGTATATTCTATGAGGAAATTGTCAATTTCATGAGAAGACTGTCAATTTCATGAACAGCCCATTTCGGGAAATTTGTTTGCCAGTAAACCAATTTCGCTAGGTGGCCTATTTCAGAGACCAATTACGCAGATTTTTCGCACTAAGATCCGTTCTTAGCTTGTTTCACTCGATAAAAAAGTAATTTTCCGGAATTCGCTTACTAAAAAACCCAATTTTGAGGGTTACAATCGCAGTGCATAGCCGTGGGACAGAAGAGCTTTCCCTCCACTACTGCGCTGAGTTCACTTCATTCGGTGATAGGCATATTTTTGCCAAACTAATAGTTCACGTGACGTAGGTAAGTTGTTGAATGCTGTTGTTTTTTCCCACTTTTCCGGCCTTTGGGTTTCCTTGATTTTCCGATGTTTCAACTAAAGGATATTCAGAGATGTAACGGCGTGCTGCATTGGCAGGTGCGGGGGCCGCATGGAGTCATTAATACGGCCCCCTCCAATAGCCGACTCTGGATCCGCGTGTGAGGTACGTGCGTGCACACACACGACAACAAGAAATATTACACGCACAAGCAGATCACCCATCTTTAGAATGTTCATACCTTTGTTAACACAAGCGTCGATAGCACTGGAGAACGGAAGCTCAGGGAGCTCCTGTTAAGAGCGCCAACCCAGCTTCAGATGGCATCTTATTTTCCAAGTCATCGCCAAGAATTATAATATAATTTCTAGCTTTATATTCCTAACGTGTTATTAAGGGGCCATCGCCCCTTGGCCCCCCCCCCTGGGACCGCCACTGGTTGCAAGTGATATCAAAGAGTGTGGGCTGAACATTCGATTGAGCCCCCGAAAGCGCTAATCTGTGGCTTTCTGTGGCGATTCGGGGACGGGCACCGTTTTTTTTGGCATCCATAAGTTTTCTCGAACATAAGCGAGAATTCGATACGCGATTTGATAAACCGGCGGGGGCGAGATTTCCACAGTAACGTTGCCATTTCAAGACCGCGCCCGATCCCAATTGAGAAAATCCACGATCTTTTGAGGAAAATTCGCGGCTAAAAACTGAAAATACACCGGGCCCCCAGCCACCAGTTTTGTTAGATCCTCAAGTCCAGAAAAGTGCTGATCGGCAATTTGCACCTTGCTGACGCTGCGAAAAATTGAAAAAATCACCAATATTCGTGGCTATAACCGCGAAAATGCTCTGATTCGTGGTCTCGCGATGCAACTTCGAGACTAAAATTGAGAAAAAATCGCTGGTTCGCGGTGAATGGAGGCCATTCTATGAATAAATTGTGGAAATAAACGTGGAAAGTGTTGTTTTTGGGCCAACCCCGCGGTTCTTAAAATTGAGAAAACACGCAATAATATTGACGAGAAAGATACACGTTCGGGTAAAATTGAAGAAAAATGGCAAATTCACAACTGAAAATGCGAAAAATCGCCCACTTGCGTATAAAAAAGGGAATAGAGGATAGATGCAGGAAATCACCGCAAAATTAGCATAAATCGCTATTCCACTGCTGAATTTGAGAAAAATCGCTAATTTGTAATTGGCGGATATAAAGGTGAGGAAAAAAGTTAATTCGCGGATACAAAGAAGAGAATCACTAATTCGCGGAAAAGTGCTAATTCTCAGCTAAAAATGGCTAATTTGCAGCTTAAATTGAGGAAAACGCCAATTCTTGGCAGAAATTGATAAAATTCGGTAGGTAATGCACAAGTTGGAAACGCTACTACGCTGCTAAAATTGAGAAACATGACTAATTCTCGGATAAAGTGTGGTAAATTTATAATTTAAATACGCGCCTTAGCACCTTCTGCAACTTTTTGGCTAAAATTCGGAAAAACGGTGAATTCATGTACGGCACATCAGCGTAGGTAGGAATTTCTCCTGGGGGGGGGGGGGATCAGATAGAAATCTCGTAAGGGTGTGGGGAGCGGGGTAATTTCACATTTTAGTCATCATTCCACCCAGCCAGCACACTCTTGAATCTGGACATCTTGTTGGCCTCATCATAGCCTCACTTTTAGTTAGGGGCAACTATTGGACTCTACCCGTAAATTAGCGCTTTATTGGCCGAGTGTATCGTTCTTCTCAATTTCAGCCGCAGATTAGCGGTTTTGCCCCCCCCCCCCATAGCCATGAATTTGCGCATTTTCTCAACTTTAGCAGCAAAGTATCTTTTTTATCCCGTGAGCGATGTTTCTTAATTATCCACGAGTTTTGGCGTTTTCCTCAATTTTAGCAGCATATTACCGATTTTTAAATTTTTTTACCAGGGGATTAGCACTTTTTTCAGTTTTAGCTGGAAATTTACGTTTTTCTTGAGTGTTTTCCTCAATATTAGTCGCAAAATAGGGAGACTTTTCACAAATTAGGATTTTTTTGGTTCACCATACGCATTGCATGAGCGATTTTTCTCAGTTTACCCGCGAATTAGCGGTTTCTTCACCTATTGCCATAAATTGGCGCTTTTTTTCAATTTCAGCCTGAAAAGTTGCCTTCCGAATCCGCAAATTGGCGTATATTCAGTTATTGGCGCAAATTACGTAGAATTTTTCTCAATTTAAACCAAGAATTAGGCGTTTTTTTTAAATTGTAGCGGCGACGCGTCGTGACGTTTCGAACCTATGAATTAGCGAATTTTCTCAATTTCAGTCACAAATTGGCGTTTGGCGCAATTTTAGCTGTAGATTGACGATTTTTTCCATTTTTAGCCGCAAATTAGCAATTTTCTCAATTTTTATGCTTGAAATTAACCTTTCTCCTAATTTTGACCAGGCTGATTATTTTATTTTCTAAATATAATCCGCAAATTAGCGGTTTTTCACATTTTACCACCGCGTTAGCAAAACTATAAAATATCTTTTATAGGTATAGATTACTGCTTCTTTTCAGTTCTAGCCGTGAATTAGCGTATTTTTTAACATTATACAACAGCCATGCATGAATTTGCCATTTTTCTGAACTTCAGCCACAAAAATGCCTTCAGAAGGTGCGAATTTAAATTATAAATGTAACTTTTTCTTTCAAACCGAAAAAAAAATTTACATCTATCCATCCATTTCAGTCAAAAAATCATTATTTTTAAATTATAAATTTCACGACACTTAATTCGAGAATTAGTGATGTTTCTCAATTTTAGCTGCGAATTTTCGCTTTTTCTAAATTTTAGCAGCGTGATAGCGTTTCCAACCCGCATTACCTACCGCAGCATTACCTACCGAGTTTTGTCAATTTTTGCCAGGAATTGGCGTTTGACTCAATTTAAGCTGTAAATTAGCAATTTTTTCCATTTTTAACTGAGAATTAGCACTTTTCCCCAATTAGAACTGAAAATTAACGTTTTTCTTAATTTTGGCTGTGCTAATTGGTGATTTTTTTCAATTTTTGCCGCGAATTAGTGATTTTCTTCATTTTGTATCCACGAATCAACGCTTTTCCACCAATTTATACCTGCAAATTGCAAATTATCGATTTTTCCCAATTTCAGCTGTGAAATAGCGTTTTGTGCTAATTTTGCGGCCATTCAGCATGCTATTCCCTTTTTCGTACGCGAATGGGCGATTTTACGCCATTTCAGTTGTGAATTAGCCATTTTTGTCCAATTTAACCTGAAAGCGTCATTTGCTTGTCAATATTATAGCGTGTTTTCTCAACTTTAACCGCGGGGTTTGCCCAAATACAACACTTTTGCGTTGATTTCCACAATTTATTCGTAGAATGGCCTCCATGTACCGCGAATCAGCGATTTTTTTCTTAATTTTAGTCTGGAAGTTTCATCGCGAGACCATGAATCAGCACTTTTTCTATAATTTAGCCGTAAAATTGTATCCAGAAACCGGGAACCAACACCTTTTGTCCACCATTTCCTATAGAACGAAAAAAGTGCGTTTTAGTCTTAGACAGAGATAATTGGGCCAAAGTGATGGTACTCGTACTTGCGTATCTCTGGTCTTAAATGTTCTTTATCTACATGAGGGTGGGACGATAAGTGCATTTTTCACATTATGAAAAGCAGTATTTAACTTATCAGTCATCAAGAACATGCGTGCTGCAAAGTAAAAACTCGACTTTGATGTGCACGATTTTGAACTTGAACTTCCTCCTGATGGACGAGATTGAAGCGCCGCGATAGACTTGTACATTTGAAAAATACCGATTTTGAGACAGAGAGTGAAGAAAAAACCTTAAATTAACGCTGTTAAAATTATCTGTAGCTCAGGACAGACTCAAACACACGGACTAAATGAATTGCATATTTTCACACAACGCCTTTTTTAATCAAATGCCGATACCTATAAGGTCGAAAATTATTCCGTGGGAAATAACTCCGAAATAATGGGTTGAAATGATTTACTCAAGTCGATGAACTTTTTCGTCCAAGACCTTCGACAATGCTTGAATTCATCCCCAGGTCCTGGAAGTTTTTACACCGAGATCGAGCGGGTGAGAGAGACAGAACGAGGAGAAAATAAGGCTGGATGACGGCTACGGTCCGCTGAAGTGGTTGCCTTTAAATCGTCCATGACGACTTTAAGTAGTTTAAGCAGTTCGCCCCTTTCAAAAAGCGAAATATTATCAGGCGAAAAGAGCCATTTCTGTCTTTGTTAGACTGTGTAATTTGCAGCCCCTTCCTCCGCATGTATAAATAGGAACCACCCGGCCAAACCAAAGTAAACAACGCCATGCCCTATCATCGGATCAGTTGTTGAGCTTTTTCGATAAAGCAGAAATAAAAGAGAACTAGGAAGGATAGAAAAGGAAAAGAAAATAGGGGGAAAAAATTGACGACAGATTGTCCACGAACGGGTTCGTTTGAATCCATCAGAGACATTAAATGAGCCTTGTTTTATTTATTTACTTAAATATGTGTAGGAAAAGTCGTGCACAAATTAAGTTTGAGCTTTTTGTCGGTCGACCTTGGCTAAAGAAACTATTTGGCTGAAGAACAGTAGACAAGGAGTTAAGAGGAGAATCCGAAAGATAAATTTTAAATCCCCGCACTATTCACACACACACACACAGACAATTTTGCGGCTGTCTGTTGCTGAAAACCCGAATTCGCGAAATTGCCTAATTTAACTCTTAATTTTTCGGATTTTTCTCACCCAAAAAAAACATTTTTGAGTGCATGGCTCGCTAAAAAAAAAAAAATCTCGAATTTAACTTGCTAAAAACCTTTATTTCGCGGATTTTGATGTTGATTGTATATTCGCCTAAATTTTTAAATTTCAGAGCCCTTTTGTTCCGTTCTGTAGTTTTTGAGTTATGCACACAAACATAATACATAACTCAAACTACGACATTAGTAATTAGTAAAAGCTGAATCTCTGCAGCAGATGCTGACTAGCTGCCGCCCCCACTGGTTACGAAGCTGCTTGGGAACCAGCTGTTTCGTCTTCCCGGTTGGCTTCTCGACTGAGGCATTCCGGCGAAATTGAGTTCTATGAGATCCAAATCCCTGAGTTTTCGGATTTCAAAAGGGTTGAACACGCGAAATTGATTTTTTGAATGTGCCAAATTTGAGAAAGGATTTAAAGGAGGAGGGAGCCTTTCAAGGGGTTTCAGGGCATTCTCTTGCTTCGACCAAAATATTCATGAAATGAACACTCGCTGCCTAAAAATAGCTAAAACTATAGCGATTCCCAACAGTGGTGCCGAAACGGTTTCAATGAGGCGTAGCAAAACTCTTGAAAAGGCCAGACCCACACCTATCAGTGCCCCTATATGGTCGAGGGGGAGGGGCATCACACCACACCGCATTGCCATCCGGCAGCTATAGCTAGTGGTGGAGCGATAGAGGTGATATGGAGAAAAACGCCAATTCTCGAAGCTAAAATGGAGAAAAATCACTAATAACTAGCGGATAAATTAAGAAAAAGCTCTATTCGTGGATAAAGTGTACAATAAAATCACTAATTCATAGCTAAAGGTACGTTTAGAAGCAAAAGTGTCCCGCAGCACTTAAAAAAACGCACCTAAAAGTGTAGACGCACCCTAAAAAAGAGAAAAACGCCAATTCGAGGCTAAAATGGAGAAAAACATTAGTAAATGGCAAACATCGAGAAAAATCGATAATTCACGAATAAATTAAGAAAAAGCTTTGATTTGTGGAAGAAGTGTGTAAAAACGCTAATAAACGGCTAATAAACACAGCAAATTAGATTCGACCACGTTTAAAGAATGGGCAAGAGTGTCGCCCTCTCAAGAACTTCCCACCATGGATCTACTCGTGAAATTCATGGAAAATAGATGTCAAATCCTCGAAACTATAGAAAATTAACGTCCATCGACTCAAAATCAATTCGTGTCCCGCCATTCGGACAAGGTCCCCATATTCTAAAGTCCGTCAAAACCATCGTTTCGTTGCTTAGATGTGAATACGGAGGAAAAACAGTGTTCGTTCTGTCAAGAGCAACACTTACTACACGTTTGTCCATTGTTCTTGAAATTAACAATCGACGAAAGATTCTCGTTCGTAAAGTCGGAGCAGCTTTGCGTCAACTGCTTGAGAGAAGGTCACAAGGTAGCTCAGTGCAAATCGTCATTTGTTTGTCGCTTATGCAAAAAAGGACATCACACTACTCTACATAAAACGGATGCTCCTTCGTTTTCCTCGCCTGGCCCATCGCACTTCGAGAACCCCTCTAAGCCCAGTTCAAGTTCGCCGTCGCTGACTGAATCAAGCCAGCTCTCTCGTCAAGGAACTCATGAAGAAAAATCACTCTCCCTTACCTCTGTGGCCCAGAAAAATTCCTTCGCCTTACTAGCCACCACCAAAGTGAAACTTCATGGACGTGATGGACATCACCAAATGTTTGCCGAGCATTGTTGGACAGCGGTCAGTCTTGTTTTGTAGTCTCACATGTCGTTGAGCGCCTAGGTCTGAAGAATAGTCGAGCTCATATCACCGTTCGTGGCTTCGACAGCGCTATTCTCTAAATGACATTTCGGCTACAGGACCTACAATTCAACCTTTACTGTTTAATAAACTTCTTCGTGCCAGAACATACCCAGTTCTCGTATGTGGTGACATCGAAAAGATGTACCGACAAGTTAAACTCGATTCCAGCCAAACATGCCTTCAATTGATTGGCGCGAATCTCCATCTTACCCCTTGAAATTCTATAGGTTGTTGACAGTGAGCTACGGGAATACTATAGCGCTCCATGGTTAGCTACTCGCTCTCTGAAACAGCTTGCGTTGGACTATCCGACTTTGAATATCAGAAACATTTCTACGTTGACGAGTTGATCACTGGGTGCGACACACCGGAAGAATCAATCAACCTGAAGGACAATATGACTAGGCATCTTGCCATGGAAGGTTTTCATATCCGTAAATGGAGCTCAAACTCAACAGAATTTTTGGAAACCGTGCCAGAATGCGACCGAGAATTGAAGTCATCAATAACTTTTGACGGTGATTTTTCCATCAAAACCCTTGGATTACTATATCTTCCTCTCGAAGATTCCTTCTCATTTACCATTGAGTGCCTAGACTCGATTGTGAAATCCAATTCCAACGTCTTGACGAAAAGAATTGTTCTCTCCTAAATTTCGAAACTCTTTGACCCCTTGGGTCTCGTGGGCCCTGTCACGAGCAGAGCACGAAAATCATGATGCACTCTTTGTGGTACCAAGAAATCGATTGGGATGAATCGCTGTCGGCATCGTTCTCAAAACAATGGCATTCTTGTTGTCACGCTCTCAAATCTTTAAAGGAATTACGAATACCACGTCGTATCGCCATTGAAACCCCAAATAGAATCGAACTTCATGGTTTCGCCGATGCCTCAATGGAAGCCTACGGGGCATGCGTTCATTTTCGCTCATGTTGCTAATTTGACAGATCAGGAAATACTTGCGTTCGATTGGTCTCGTCTAAATCTCGGGTCGCACCGTTGAAGAATCAGTCCCTCGCTAGACTCGAGTTATGCGCAGCTTTACTTCTAGTAGAATTTTTTGAATCGACGATTATATCCTTCGACGAAAGCCTTCCAAATGGGTAATTTTTGTTGCCAATCGAGTGGCAAAAATTCAAGCAGCATCACGTCTGTCCAGCTGGAAACACGTATCATCCCACGATAATCCAGCCGACATTATCTCGAGAGGAGTTAGTGCTGATAAACTTGCCTCTAGAGACATCTGGGGGCCTATTCTGAGTTGTCGGGATAAAATGCCACAAGCGGGATCCAAGAACGCTGAATAAGAAGTAACACTATCGCGTCATAGCAACCGCACTTGCGGCATTTCTTCCCGAAAACTAAGAATAGGCTCCCTGGTGGCACGGCCCTCAGTGGCTAAGAGAATCGTTGGCACCTCCGAACACAATTTTGATCCTTTGCTCGACTCAGAGCTGCCTGATATTTGTAAAGAAAACATGAATTCATTCCATCATGTCTTAGTTACTACTAATCAATCTCGTAATAGTGTTACATCATCTCTTTTAAAAATATCTTCCTTTAACAAAATTGTTGGTTATTGTTTAAGGTTTTTACGCAGACTGAAATCAGTTTTAAAAATGTCGGTGCCTATTTCTACTGTAGAATTTATTGAAGCGAAATCATTAGTATTAAAAATAGTCCAAAAACAAATGTTTCCTGCGGAATATCAATGCCTCGAATCAGGAAAATTCGTCAAACCATCAAGCCGCCTGGCCTCGCTACACCCATTTCTAGACGACAAGGGTTTAATTCGAGTATAGGCGGTCGCCTGCAAGCTCCAGCTTTATCTTTGGAAAAAAAACATCCGATTGTGCTATCTCATGGTGGTGATTCAGACGCCAACCAGTTCACGTTTCTTATAGCTCGCCAAATTCACGAACATAATGCGCACATTGGTCCTCAATCGCTACTCGCGGCCATTCGAGAACTATTGGCCTCTTAGTGGACGAAGCCTCCCACGAAAGGTGTACCACAAATGCATCAAATGCTTCAAAGCGAACCCAAAACCACTTAGCCAACGCATGGGTACCTAATCTTCCAGAACCACGAGTCATACCGAAACGACCATTTTTCAATTGTGGTCTCGATTTCGCTGGACCCATCCTCCTCCGTGATTCGACTAGAAGAAAGGCTGCTCAGGACAAGGCGTATATGTATAAGCTTGTTTATATGCATTGCGACCAAGGCTGCGCACATCGAGCTTGTTGAAGACCTGACCAAAAATTCGTTTTTGGCTGCATTGAAAAGATTTCCATCTCGTCGAGGCAAACCGTACACCATTTATTGCGACAACGCTACTAATTTTGTCGACGCTAAAAACGAATTGCTGGAGTTTGTGGGAAGCAGAAAGCCACAAAAATAGTATTATTAAACATGTATCCAAGGATCAAATTAATTGGAAATTCATTTCCCCTCGATCTCCTAATTTTGGAGGGTTATGGGAATCTAACATAAAACAAATTAAAATTCATCTTAAACATACAATAGGAAGAAATGTTGTAACTTTTAACGAATTTTGTACCGTTTTGAATCAAGCAGAAGCATGCTTGAACTCGCGTCCTCTTTTCCCCTTGACCTCGGATTACTAACGATCTTTCCTCTCTCGCGCCTGCCCACTTCCTAATTGGCGACAATCTACTGGCTTCAGCAGAATCGAATCTGAAAGATCTCCGAATTAATCGTTTAACCTGCTGGAATGTTGTCTCTCGAATTTTGCAGCAATTTTGGACCAGATGGTCATCGGAATACTTACAGGGACTTCAGACTCGCTCGAAATGGAAGTCATCATCTGAAAACTTACAGAAAGGATTGCTGGTGCTAATAAAAATAACCAAGCCCCTCCTGTGGCTTGCACTCTCGGACGAGTGGAGGAACTCCACCCAGGACCAGACGGACAAGTTCGGGTCGTCACGCTCAAAACTCAATCTGAGTTCTTCAAGCGCAATTTTCGCGCCCTCTGTCCTCTTCCATCTGATGCTGACGACGACTTATTGAAGCAGACGCTCCAACGCTCAAGCGGACGCGCCAACTGAGCTTCCAACGTAGCGCTCCGTAGATCGTCGTTGGCGCTCAAATTATTTTGTTATACTACCTACTACCGAGGAGACGCTCTCTCTATTAGTACGAATAGACGTTGTGCCTGGCCGAGCGCAGGCCTCGTAGAGATTTCCGCCCTGGGCCCCGATAGGTGTTGGTCCACTACTGATCCCGCTATTGCTCAATTCGCTAGAAGGATGTGACACATCACGTTAGCGTTCAACAAATCGCCCATCGGCCGAGGAATCCGCTTAGTACTGGCACAAAGTGGGCAACTCGATCAAAGTGTGTCCAATTTAAAAAAAAAATCGTCCTCTTCAATGTCCTCGTGCTTCGATTTGTCTCGCCCCCTCCTCCACCACTGACAATTTCACACTATACAGTCTTAATAGCAAAGATCTTACGGACGGGGCCTACGAATGGTCAAGTTTAGATTGGTAGTACGTGAGAACTGAAAATTTGTTCACTAACCCGAACTCGTATCATCCCCTGATTTTTCGATGAGATCCTCACATTTCACTCATGTGGTCAGCCACAATGCGGTCCGAAAATTTAGCCAGAATCGGGATGGAGGGAAATTTTCCCCAACCCGTAATAGGGAACACATCGAAATCTGTGGAGGACAATGCAGCTGCCTTTAAATCCCCCTTTCTCAAGCGCGATACCTTTTCTTGGAGCCACCTCCCGCCGTCGACCGTCATATCCACCGGTAAATTAGATTCGAGAACATTTTTATGCCATGCTAACCAAGTGCTCTTTCGATTTTGACTGTAATTTCACCCTTCTGCACTTTAAAAACCTGACAAGATCCTCCACCGTAGCGGCGTCAGGACTCCCTGACAAGACTGCACCCGGTACATCTTCCGGGTTCAATTTCACTTTTTTTATTGGTCTTGTGGCACTCATGAGCTGCAAGATAAAAATAGTTAATTAGTGCCTTGCACGAATTTGTGTTAATAAAATCATTTGTGAAGCTGTGGGATCATAGCTGTGTAGCCCGGTGAAGCATTTACTTTTTATGTAGAGTTTTCGTGCCAACTTGACCGTTCTAGAGAGCTACACCCCAGCATCAATAAATAAACATTTCAGTCTTTGATAAATAGTGAGCCGTAATGAGCTTACTTACTTTAAAAAACTAATTAGTATTAGGTGAGGGATACCGAAATTGGGAAGATTAGGGAAACGACGTTTGTAAACTTCCTCATAGGAAACCGCCATGAAAACCTGATTGCGCATGTGCCGCACATCGTTTATTCGTTTACCACACGTTTTGTAAAACCGCATTTCGCTTGTTCTCGCTTTTATAATCATTAAATAAATCAGTTTGTTTGTTTTTCACTAAACAGTCAATATACAGTCCACTTATTACCTCTGGACAGTAAGATAGCTCCACTCATAGATTTGCCTTAAGCTCCACTATCATTTGCGAGTAAGGCCGTCTACACACGAAGCAACTGAAAAGAAAGTTATTGGAGACTCGAATTAGTAATCAGTACCATTCGAGTCTCTAAATCTGTATTAAAATGAGAGTCTACACACGGAGCTACTAAAAAGAAACCAAACTGTTTTGATACTCCAGTCACTACCGTATGAGGGGAATTTTGTCAAAGTACAAGGAAGAGACTCAAAGGTGACCGGTTTGTAACTCAAGTTTCCAATTAGTTTCTTTTCAGTCGCTCCGTGTGTAGAAGGCCTAAGAAGGCATCTCCACAAGCAGTGGGCAGAGTTTGGTTAAGGTTTTACGTAACGTCAGGTGGGTCTAAACCCTTAACGTTATTCGTGTTCATCAGTAAAATTTTTTTTTTTTTGACATACCTGGTTACTCCCAGAGACCAGCCATATTTTAGCGAACCTGGTAATTCTAAGCAAAAATGGTGAAAAGGCGTAAATTCGTGGCTAAGGTTAACAAAAATCGCTTATTCGCGGCTACAATAAAAAAAAGGTCATTTCGCGGATCACTTTGAGAAAAGCCACTGATTGACAGTTCACGCTTTATAAATGGCTAAACTGATTATTTGGACACTGAAAATAGCCAAACTGGCTATGCGCACCCTAAAATTGGCAATAGTGACTGCACGCGCTCTAAAAATGGCTAAGCTGACGATTCACGCCGTGAAAATGCCTATACGGACGATTTCTGCCCTGTGCATGGCAAAACACACCATTCGCGCTTCAAATATGGACTAAAATGTCTATTATCGCGCCATGAAAGCTAAACTGAGAATTTGGGTGCTAAAAAGAGCCAAGCCCTTAAAAGTGCCAAACTCGGCAAATTCACGCTCTAAAAACGACGAAACTGACCTTCGTCCCCCTGAGGAAGGCCTAACTGGCGGTTCGCTCCCGGAAATTAATTTTTTTATAGTGACCAATAACTCACGAAATGACCTTTTTAATGAGTGAAACCAGCTAAATTAGTTTTTTTTTTAACTATCTAAACCCGCGAAGCTGCTCTTACAGTGAGGGAAACCAGGTGAATTGCTTTTCTAGTTAGGAAAACCCGCGAATTGTTTTGTTAGCGCACAAAATAATGGCTTTCCTAAAAGTGTGAAATGGCTTTTACAGCAAAACTGATTTAGCGAGTGAAATTGTTTTTTTTTTAGAGAGCAAAACGCTCGAAAAGGCTTTTTGAGAGAGAAACCCCTAAAATCGTTGTTTTAGTGCGCGAATCCGACGATTTTTTAATATTTTTTTTATTGTGTGTTTTTTTTAACGATCGTAACCCCCAAAATTAATTTTCTTGCAAGCAAAGCCTGCAAAATGCTTTTTTAAGTGAGAAATGTAGCGAAATTGTTTTTTCAGTGCGGAAAACCGGCGAATTGCGCTTCGGTCGTTTAGCCCCCCCCCCCCCCAAGATGTTTATTTTCTAGCCCCTTTTCCAAAAAATGTCAAATTGACAGTTTTTAACGCCGAAAATGACAGTTTCTAATGGGGTGACATTGGCAGTGTTTCGAGAACGAAATTTACAGTTTCCAGACCGAAATTGACAGTTTTGAACGACGATATTCATAGTTTCTAGTACTCTGATGCAAAACCTCGTAATCAAGGTTTGGGATTTTTGTTATGTTGGAGGAAATTGAGATTTCAAGTCAAAGTTGTCAGTTCCTGAGGCAAAATTGACAGTATTGTAAGTCGAAATTGACAGTTTGAAGTACGACAATCACAGTTTTGAATGTTGAAATTGACTAAAATCCAACGGGGCTTTACGTCCAACTATACCATAAGGTGTCGTGGACGAGGGCGAGAGCACACACTTTACTTTTTTACACGTGATTTATCATTTTTACTGAAATTGACAGTATCTAGGGTGAAATTGGCAAATGCGAGGACGAAATTGACAGTTTATAGGATGAAATTAGGAGTTTTAGGACGACATTGATAGTTTTGACAACGAAATTTACAATTTCCAGGACAAAATGGACAGTTTCAGAAAGGAATTGTCTGCTTCCCGAACAAATGCAAGTTGATAGTTTCCAGGACGAAATTGACAGTTTTGATGATTCTTGAACAAAATTGACAGTTTGTAGGACGAAATTGTTAGATTTGAACATTTACTTGACAGTTTATAGGGCTAAATTGACAGTTCCTAGTTCTCGACTGTTTCCGGTGAAGGGGCTTAGAAACCGTCAGTTTCCGAAATTCCTTGACGCAGTTTCTAGGAAGAAATTGCAGATTCGAGGACGAAATTGACAGTTTGTGGGGCGAAATTGGCATTTTTAGAATTATATCGGTATAGTTTTGACGACGAAATTGGCAGTTTTGAATGACGAAATTGACCTTCATAGGACAAAATTGACAGTGGGTGGGTGTGTGTGTTTTGAGTGTGTGATGCATAGTTTCAACTGGAAATTTACAGTCCCCAGGACGAAATTGACAGTTTTTGAGACAACATTGACAGTTATTTATGACAAAATAGACAGTTTCTCGGGTGAAATTGACAGTTCTCTGGCCCAAATTGACAGTTCACGCGACTGAATTGTTTTGAGAGTTTTAATAACTCAACTGTTTTAGGTGAAGGGGCCCAAAAACCTCATGTTATGAGCCAGAATGGTCTGCTGCTGAATCTCGAAATCAAGTTTTGTGATCTTCTGTTATGTAGGAGGAAATTGACAGATTCCAAGTCAAGACTGTCAGTTTCTGGGGCGAAATTAAGAGTTTTTTTAAGACGAAATTATCAGTTTTAAGGACGAAATTGACAGCTCGACCGAATCTGACAGTTGCCGTGGGAGGAATTAAGAAAATCCATGCGGTCTGAAACCAGAATTCTCGTCAGCAACTGAATTTGTAATTTTTAGTGCGTGACTAGTCGTTTTGGTGATAATTAGGGTACGAATCGTCAGTTCAGGCATTTTTAAGGCACGAATGGTCAATTTGGGCATTATTGGAACATGAGTGGTTGTTTTTCAAGGCGGAAATCCATGACATTTCCAAGACGAAAACTATTAGTTCTGCTATTTTTAGGGCACATATCGTCTGCATTTTTAGCCATTTTCTAAGCGAGGTGGCTCAGGTTGTCCATTTTTGCACTACGAATGGTAAGTTCCGCTCTTTCACTGGCACGAATTAGCATATTTAGCCATTTTTAGGGCGTGATTTGCCAATCAAGCAATTTTATAGCAATTTATAGTTTCAAATCAAATCAAAAGGTTTATCCAGTCCATGAGGTGCATGTAGCTAACGCTGGTTGGTGGGGGGGGGGGGTTCGGTGAGGACGGCCCATGCTCGGTGTGCTATCGCAAGTGGTCGGCTTCGTGTGGGCGTTCCCGGCGGTGTGCGTTCAAAAAACAGCGCACCGACCGAAACGCCCGCGTAGTACGGGTGTGAAGTGCACAGTTTGCTCTGCGTATGGCGTAGAAGCCCAATGGAGGCTTAGGCGCCTGCCGGGTTCAAAGCCCGGCGCCCCCCCCCCAAATTATTAGTTTAACCATTTAGAGAACGCAAACGGTCAGTTCTGCCATTTTTTAAGGTGCGAATAGTCTGTCACGCCATTTATGGGGTGCGAATGGTCAGCTTGCCATTTCTAGGGCGCAAATTGTCATTATAGTCATTTATAGAGAGTGAATAGCCAGTGTGATATTTTCAGAGCACGAATCGTCAGTTTTTCCATTTCTAGGGCTCGTAAAGTCTGTTGGGCCATTTATAGTAAGAGCGTTTCGTCAGTTTTGCTTTTTTAAGACGCAATTTGTCCCGTCAAGCCAACGCCAGAATTTGCCCAAGTTTGGGCATTCTTGGCGCGCAAATGGTTGATTCTGGAATATTTCAGGCAGGAATTGTCTGTATAGGGATTTGCGGAGCGTGAATTGTTAGTTTGCCCATTTTTAGATCGCGTTACGACAGCTTGGCCACTTTGAGAGCGGGAATCGCTAGTTTTAGCTAGTTGTAGCTCGTGAATCGAAGATTTAGCCAGTTTCATAGCGGGAATCATGATCTATTCATGCATTTTCAGGGCTGCACGAACCGACAGTCTAGCCACTTTTCAATCAGTGATATTTGGACATCGAAATTGTCTAATGATCGGAATTGCATTCATGAAGAGTCAAACCGGTGCAAATTGGCTTTTTAGGGATTCAATTATGTGACACTGGCTTTTTGAGCGAGGAAAACTTGACTTGATCTGCGAGACGGGGGGGGGGGGCTCATGAGCTCAGGGCTAAGCCCCTCTAAACATTTTACCTTAAATCTGCCCCTGGTAATTGCATTACTAGCGAGAAAAACTACTGAAATTTATTTTTCACAGTGAAAAATCCGCACATTTCTTTCCTGGCGAGAGAAATGGCTTTTATAGTGCGCGAAGTTGAGTTTTTTTCGCAAGAAAATCCCACAAAATTGGTTTTATAGGGAGCGAAACCGGCGAAATGGCTTATTGCGAGCAACTTCCCGATTTCTTTTTTAGTGATCGAAACCCCCAAAATTACTTTTCTAGAGAGTGAAACAGTGCAAAATTGCTAGGAAAAAACTAAAATTGTTTTGAAAAAACGAGCTAACGAAATTGCATTTTCAGAGCGGAAAACCCGCGCGAATTGCATTTTTAGAGAGCAAAACCCTTTGAGAAACATCGCTTACTCCAGGTTGAAATTGAGAAATTAATTCGCACGTTCGTCGTCATCGTAAAAATTTATGAAAAGCTCTGATTTTTGACTAAAATTGAGGAAAAGTGCTAAATTCACGGCTAAGGGTTCGTAAAAACGCTCACTCGCGGCTAAAATGGAGAAAAGTGCTAATTGCTGACTGAAAGAAATAAGAACGCTAATTCAAACCTGAAATGGAGAAAAATCTCTGATTCGGTCAAAACTTATAGCGATTTGAGGAGGCAAGATTGTGGCTTAATTAGAGAGGAACAGCAATTTCATGGCTAAAATTGAACAAAAGCCCTGATTGCCGGCTAAAATGAGTAATAGCTCTAATTTTTCGCTAAATTAGAGAAAAAACCCGTTTCGCAGCTAGTGATGAGCAACCGACTCACTACTCGCAAGACCAAGACCAGGACTATGATAGTCTCACCAACATCTGTTTCACCCGATTGAGACCCAATAAAAATAGTTCTTTTGACCTTAAATCATGAAATAATTTCGTCCAACCAAGTCATTTATCGAGATTTTTCTTTTTATATGGGAAAAGTACAAAGCGAATATGGCTACTTTTAACGTAAATATCGACATGCATTTTTCTTACCTTAAAACACCACAAGGAAAACACACGGGTTCAAGTAGGACCCCCGCCCCCACCAATAACTGAAACTTGAAGCCCTCAATAAATCATTATATCCGAAAGTTAATTATTCTCTACTCTAATTCATGATATTACATATATGCATTTACATAAAGAACTATTACACTCGATTTTAATCGTGATGCATACATCTTGCGTACATTTTTTTTGCAAGACCCCAAGACCATGACCACCCTTTCCTATGCAAGTCCAAGACCAAGACCGCCTTGGTCTTGGTCTCGCAAGACCACATCACTATCGCAATAAAAATCTCTCATCCGTGGCTAAAAATTGAGAGAAGCCGCCATTGGGGGGGGGGGGGGTTTCGTTCGAGGCTTTCATTATGGCTTGGCAACTGAGGTAACCATGTACTCTCGAGAAGTCGACAGCGAACCACGGGTCGGAGTGAGACGGGCTCGTGCGAGGACTTGAGGAGTGAGCTCTTGGCTCTTCCTCCTAGCGAGAAAAATCCACGAAATTGCTCTTTTAGCGAGCCCTGTGTAGGCTGACGGTTTTATTACCGGCAGGGGCGTAGGTACCCAGAAAATCTGCTAAACCTAATTTCAACCTGAAACGCTCATTTTTGGAGATTTTTTGGGCTCTTCGTTATGGTACTAGTGCTCCTTCGTTCGTATACTTGTAGCTCTGGGGGGGGGGGAGTCGAATACAAGGATAGAAATTCGGTATTACGACGTGTATGCCTATTCACGGCAACCGAAAAAAGTATTTTCTTCTTCAACAATTGAGCCCTGCGATCCATCTTGTTCAGTGGAAGAGGAAAGACTGTCTAGCAAACGCTCGCAACCACCAAGTGACGCGCGTCAATTTACGCTCGTGCGCACCCGGCCTTAATTGGACAAAAATGGCAAATTCACAACTGAAATAGCGTAAAATCGCCCATTCGCGTATGAAAAAGGGAATAGGATGCTGAATGACCGCAAAATTAGCACAAAACGCTATTTCACAGCTGAAATTCGGAAAAATCGCTAAGTTGTGGAAAAACGTTATTTCGCGTTTACAAAATGAAGAAAATCCCTAATTCGCGGCAAAAATTAAAAAATCACCAATTAGCGCTGCCAAAATTAAGAAAAACGTTAATTTTCAGTTCAAATTGGGGAAAAGTGCTAATTCTCAGTTAAAATGGAAAACATTGCTAATTTGCAGCTTAAATTGAGTCAAACGCCAATTCTTGGCAAAAATTGACAAAACTCGGTAGATAACGCACGGGTTGGAAACGCTACCACGCTGCTAAAATTTAGAAAAAGCGAAAATTCGCTGCTAAAATTGAGAAACATCACTAATTCTTGAATTAAATGACGGGAACTTTATTATTTAAAAATGATGATTTTTTGACAGAAATGGATGGATAGATGTACATTTTTTGGTTTGAAAAAAAAATTACACTTATAATTTAAATTCGCACCTTCTGAAGGCATTTTTGTGGCTAAAATTCAGAAAAATGGCTATTGTACAATGTTAAAAAATACGCTAATTCACGGGTAGAACTGAAAAGATGCAATTATCTATACCTGTAAAAGTTATATAAAATTGCTAATGCGGTGGTAAAATGTGAAAAACAGCTAATTTGCGGGTAATATTCAGAAAATAAAATAATCAGCCTGCCCCCCTATTCTGTATTTCTTGACGCGTGCGTTAGTGAAATAAACAAGGTGAATAACTGAAAGTAATCAGCTGAGAAATTTTGCTTAACGCACGCGTTATGAGTTACAGAATAGGGGGGCCGGTCAAAATTAAGAGAAAGGTTAATTTTAAGCCTTAAAATTGCTAATTCGCGGCTAAAAATGGAAAAAATAGCCAATTTACAGCTAAAATTGCGCCAAACGCCAATTTGTGACTGAAATTGAGAAAATTCGCTAATTCACAGGTTTGAAACGCTACGACGAGTCGCCGCTAAAGTTTTAAAAAAAATCTAATTCGCGGTTGAAATTGAGAAAAATTCTAATTTGCGCCAAAAACTGAATATACGCCAATTTGCGGATTCGGAAGGCAACTTTTCAGGCTGAAATTGAAAAAAAATTGCCAATTTACGGCAATAGGTGAAGAAACCGCTAATTCGCGAGTAAACTGAGAAAAATCGCTCATGCATTGCGTATGGTGAACCAAAAAAATCCTAATTCGTGAAAGTCTCCCTATTTTGCGGCTAATATTGAGGAAAACACTTAAGAAAAACGTTAATTTCCAGCTAAAACTGGAAATTGGTGGTGGCAATCCCCTGGTAAAAAAATTTAAAAAATCGGTAATATGCTGCTAAATTTGAGGAAAACGCCAAAACTCGAGGATAATTAAGAAACATCGCTCACGGGATAAAAACGATACTTTGCTGCTAAAGTCGAGAAAATGCGCAAATTCATGACTATGGGAGGGGGCGGGGCAAAACCGCTAATCTGCGGCTGAAATTGAGAAGAGCGATACACTCGGCCAAAAAAGCGCTAATTTGCGGGTAGAGTCCAAAAATCGCCCTGAACTGAGTGATTGAGGCTATGATGAGGCCAACGAGATGTCCAGAGTGTGCTGGCTAGGTGGAATGATGACTAAAATGTGAAATCACCCCCGTCCTCTCATCCTTACGAGATTTCAATCTGATTCCCCCCCCCCCCCCCCAGGACAAATTCCTACCTACGCCACTGATTACCGGAACGCGCGCCCAGCACATCACCCAGCAAAACTTCACGTTAATATGTGTCGACTGCCGTTTATAATTCTGAGAAAGTGTTGTGATCGGGGAAGCCCTTCGCACCCCCGCCCCCCGTAAACTACGAGTGCAATCAAAAGCCGAAGGTTTTATTGGTAAGATTGGAATCGTTCTGCTCCTCCTCGGCATTCTAGATAGTGCTGGGCAGTGGAATACTGAACAGAACATCGCTTTTAGTTTAGTCTTTCCCCCTTTTTCTTTTGCGTTTATGGGTAGATTCAATTCAAAACAAGTGGTCCACCGTTTCTAACAAATCAATCTCTATAAAATAGAGTTTTCCTTCTTTGAAAACTTCATTGCCAATTCGTTGTATTAGACCATCCTTCGGTGAGATATGCGTAAGACTTTCATTTAAAAAAAACGAAAGGAGGACAGTACAGGTTAAAGTCTAATTTTTATCTACGTCTTTAACTCGCCCAAATAAATTCTTGCTTATCGTCAAACGACCTAAAATCCCTCTTTTTCTCCCGAAACTGATTCTCGCCTAAATAAGAACCTCGAACCTTAACCTTAATAAAATTATTACCCCTGTCCTTCCACACACACACACAAATAAGAATAGGGGTTTGTTTTTTCGGCTTTGTTTTTGTTTTTCCCCTAGATGAAGGGAAGAGACGGGGGAGCTGTGGCGAGGTCAGTACACTGGGGCTCTAACTGGGATGCCGGACATTGCCAAATATTAGACACGACCTTGTCTTTATAGTTTTTCGTGTAGGAAAATAAGAAGAAGAAAAAAAAAGAGTTTTACGAGACTTCAATTGTGCGTTTTTTTTAGGCTGTCATTTTTCTCAGGTCAAACCCGAAAATGGAAATGACGGGCACTGGCAACATCAGAAAAACTAGGCATGCTTGCTAGCGGCTCCTCTTTTTTTTTTTTTTTTTTTATTGCCTCCTCAACGTCGCCGGCGTCTTTTGAGAGTTTTTACAACTTTCTTTAAAATAAAAAATAATAATTATTTCGAGAAAAACATAACACGCTCGTAAAATTAATTTAAACTTCCAGGAATAATAAGACCGAGATGGGAAAAGAATGTAAATGAATCGCCTCGGTTTTTCTCCCTAAAAATTATGAGATCATCGAATTTAAAATAAACCTCCTGTCATTGAGCGTTGATGGTAAAGAAAGTTGTCTGGACATGCTTTTTTAAACTTCATTAGTGTAATTATATGAAACAAAAGAAAGATTGTTATACGCTGATTAAAACGTCGGGTGGGGGATAATTTCGTTAATATTGTGGCCTGTGGTCCGTCGTTGAATTCAATAAAGAAGTTTAGACGAAGGGGGTTGTAGGTGTTAACATTATTTAATTGCATTTCACTTTCTAAACTGTTTCGACCCTTGAAAAATTGGACTCCCATCTCGTTTTTAATTAGCAATTTTGTGATTTCATTTCACTTAGCTTCTCAATATTTACGGTTTTGAGCCAAGTTATTTTCAAAAATCTTATCCATCCAGAAAACCGTTAATACTTCTGAGCCCTGAAGAGGAAAGAGATCTATAGAGGAGAGGTGCCTCACTTCTCCTGTAGTCTTCTCTTCGAGATTATAACCTTGTAGCCGCAAAGAGGAATCCACCCCCGTCTCCGCACATTTGCTAGCGTCGCAAATCTGCCTGGGGCTCTACTTGGGGGTACATATTTCAAATATCGCGTGCGGCCTACTTTTTCTCTCTCTCTTTTTTTTTCAACGTATTCTTATAAAAAGATATATATTTTTTTAACATCCTTTCCAGGGAGCGGGGGAAAGAAGGGGATGTACTCTTCGCGGTCCTCAGAATTCTAATTCGATTACCCAGCCCAAATAAAAAGTTATCTATCGGATAATTATTAATTAACGATTTTGCAAATTCGATTAAACTTTTTTTTGTAGCTAAACGCGTCAGTTCCGCCTCCGCGCAGTTTCCTTTACTTCATTGACGATAAATTGGACGTCACAATGGATTGCGCCTTTGAAAAATGAATTTTAAAAGCCAATACAGGCCCAGTGAAGTGGATGAAGCAGTGGCGTGCCCAGGATTTTTTCTTGGGATGGGTTTTCAAATTACAAAATTATATGTATATAAAATTGTGATTTTTTTGACAGAAATGGGGGGGGGGGGTCAATCAGTTCGTAAGATGGACACGGTCCTTTATAGTCAATTCTGCGCCAATAGTCAATTCGTCTTTTAAGGGCACGAGTAGCCAGTTTGGCAATTTTTTCGGTGGTCATTTAAGCCATCTTTACAAGGCGCGAATGATCAGTTCCGGTATTTCTGAGGCACGAATTGTCCGCAGTTTCACCGTTTTCAAGCCGCGGAGGATCAGTTTTTTTTTGTTTGTTTTGGGTGCCGATAGACACTTGAAGACGCACAGTAGCCTCTGTAGGCCGCAAATGATCTGTTTAGCTAATCTTTGGACTGTGAATTTTTGGTACGAGTATGCCATTTTTAGGACTTAAATAGTCAGTTTTGCTATTTTTAGAGAACGAAACGTCAGTTTAGACATTTTCAGGGCACGAGGTTCAGTTTGGCCATTTTGATGCTGGATAATGGTCGATTTTGCATTTTCAGGACATGAATCATCCGTTTCGGACCTTTAAAAGCACGAATCTCGCGATATGTAGAGTTGGTATTTGTACTAATTTTAGGACGTGAATAGCCAGTTTGGCGATTTTTACGGCGCAAAATGTCAGAATGGTAATTTCTAAGGCATGAATAGTCAGTGCGATATTATCAGTTTTATCAGTCGAAATGGTCAGTTTTTCTGTTTTTAGAGCGAGAAATTTCTATTTTTCTAAGCGCTAATGGTCAGTTTGGCCAATTTAAGGGCAGGAATCGTCTGTGTTTAGGCATTTTCAAGGCGCGAATCGTCAGTTAAGCGATTTTTAGGGCGCATAGAGTCAGTTTTGCCGATTTCATGGCTTGGATAGTCAGTTTGGCCAATTTTAGGGCGCGTAGTCTTGAAGCTTGACATTTATACGTGTAGGGCGCGAATGGGACGTCAAACCAACGCGATAATGGTCAGTTAGGGCATTTTGGCGTGCGACTGGTCGATTTTGCCATTTTCAGGGCGCGAATCGTCAGTTATACTTTGCCCAAACATAGCAGCATAGGCGGGTTCAATTAGTCCCTTCTAGTCAATTACGCACGAATCGTTATTTTGACCATTCTTGGCGCGCAAATGGTCTATTTTGCAGCTTTGAGGACAGGAATAATCTTTTAAGGCATTTCCAGGTCGCCTAGAGTCATTTTGGGCATTTTAGAGCGAGAATCGCCAATTTGTCTATTTTTAGGGCGCGTGAAGTCATTTTGGCGGTTTTATGGAGTGGTAAATGCCAATCGTCAGTTTTGCCATTTGGGGGCGCGATTATAGTCATTTTAGTAGTTTTTTTAGTAGTAAATTACTGTCCTGTCAAGCCATTTTTAGTCAGTCGAGCCAAGCACACAATCCCCCAAGCACAAGCCCCTCGCTTGAGCAAATCCTGGATCCGCATCTGAATACGAGTATGCCATTTTTAGGGCGCGAAGAATCAATTTTGCCATTTATGGGGCGTGAATAGTACGTCAAGTCAAGGCGCGAAAACCGTCAGTTTGGCCAATTGTGGCGCACGGGTGGTTGATTTTGCCATTTTTGGAGCAGGAATCATCTGTTCAGGTATTTTCAGTGCACAAATTGCCAGTTGATCCAGTTTTAGGACTCTTAAAAAAAGTCAGCTTGGACAATTTTAGAGAGGGAATCACCAGCTTGGCTATTTATAGCGCACATACGTATAATCAGTTTAGCTTTTATCAAGGCGGAATCAGTTTTAGCCATTTTCAGGGCGCGTGAAGTCAGTTTGGCTATTTTCATGGCTCAAATAGTTAGTTTTGCCATTTTGGGGTGCGAGTATAGTCAGTTTAGGATTCTATATGGTGGGGATAGCTAATTTAGCTAATTTTAGGCAGCAAATGGCTGCCAAGTCATCTTTAGTAGAATTTCTCAAGCCCCTCTCTCTTGAAAAAATCCTGAATCCATGCCTGGACAGTGGAATAAATACCATTATGCCGTGGATAGTTACTTAGCGGGACTAAATTGCTAAAAAACGAACTTTTAGGGTCATGCAAATCACGTTTTTGTTGTTTCTTTTTTTACTTATTCATTTCATTTTATTTATTTTTTATTTCTATTTCTTAACTATGGTGGGATGAGGTACTCTGGGAGGGGTTCCGACCCCCAAATCCCTCCCCATGGGCACGCCACTGGGATGAAGTGAACGTCGGAGGAACTATCGGAGACATTATTTACTAGCAATGTATAATTAAATTTAATTAAGAAATGATAATAAGTACGATTCATTTTTCCTTCTTCACTGGATACGTACATCATTCGCTAACTGTCTGCAAATCCACTAACTGTATCCAGAGG
Organism: Corythucha ciliata; assembly: GCA_038030265.1. Taxonomy (NCBI): domain Eukaryota; kingdom Metazoa; phylum Arthropoda; class Insecta; order Hemiptera; family Tingidae; genus Corythucha; species Corythucha ciliata. The sequence goes on along the minus strand of CM075937.1, from coordinate 36,430,342 downwards.
AGTATTATTAAGAGTTTTTATCAATAATTTCGTCATTCTGTCTTTCTCAACCCACAATTTCGCTGGAGAATTTTCATAACCAAATGTTTAAAATTGGGCACCTTCAAAACAAAATTTCACGGATTTCTGTTATTTTCGCTGATTTTCACGCTTACAAAAGCCAAACTTTGTAGCTTTGGCTCTTTCTGAAAGGCAGGTTTGGCAAATTCAGGCAGTTAATTTGGATCTTCAAAAATTAAATTTCCGTAATTGGTTTTTTCAAGACCCAAATTTCGTCAATTTGGGTCTTAGGGTGCGTACATAGTGAATCACCTTCACTGCGATGTGGTCTTCGATACCTCGCGCAAGCCTCGCGTCTGGAATCATCGCATTTCATTTTCATTCTGAAAATGCACTATTGGTCTCGTCGTGATGGTGGCAAACATGGGTCATGTCATGTTCTTTTCACGTTTCAGAACCTCTAGAACACGAATTCAGTGGTCTCCGGAATTCATATACATATATGTATATATATCTTTATGGCCGTTTTCTTGTTAGCACGACAACTCTCGTAGAAGTTAATTTAGCGGAACGCGGTTTGGCACAATAATCAGTAGTCATAAAGGTGCGTTTACACTAAGCGAAACATCCTCGCGAGGCAAGCCTCGCGAGGATGTTTCGCCTAGTGTGAACGTATCGTGAGTGGTGAAACACGCCTCGCGAGGATGTTTCGCAGCGAGCGGCCGGTTGTCGGTCTCCTAGAGCGCATCAAAGTGTTTCGCTTGCATTTCCTCGCTTAGTGTGAACGAACCTTTTTTCCTCGCGAGGCAATTAGTCTCATTCGGTCTTCCCTCTCGGCCCCTCGTGCCTCTCCTCTTCCCTGTCATATGAACAGTCACGAGGAAATTTTTCGTTTGATTGAGGAATATAAACAGTTCCGCAGATATCTCCGCCAAAAGACTGTTTCCGTAATGATTGCGTCTTAAGAAAACCTCTTTAGACCACCAGCGGCGTATATTCCTCTTCTTATTCTTCTTTTTGTGAAGATGCATAATGGCCATAAAGGCAAAGCACGAAGACGCCACAGGATTGCAAAAAACCATATTACCAGGCTCTGACGTAGACATCTTGACTGCCTCGCTGTAACTGCCGGCTCACCCTGTTTCGCGAGGAAACTCACTGTCAGTCTTGGTAGAGCGAAACGCTGCCTCGCGAGGAAATCCTCGCGAGGATGTTTCGCTTAGTGTAAACGCACCTTAAGACCCCGGTCGGTATTGCATTTGGGCCAAATCGGTCAAGGTGGAGGGGGGGGGGGGAAGTAGAGCTTGAAATGGTCAAAAAATCACCAAAAATCACCAGTTGATTCTAGAAGCATCATATTCGGTACGTATACTTCATGTTAGACTAGCCTTTGATTCCCATTTTAATTTTTTGAAAAAGTCAAGGTGGAGGGGGTGGTGCCCCCGGAGTGGAAGTAAGTCTGTGGTCTCGTTAGCACGATAACTCTAGAAAGAAATTAATTTAGTGGAACGCGCTGGAACGGTCAAACATTAACGAAACAAATCATAGTCTCAACATTATTACTTCTGGGACGGCTTATTGTATCCGCATACGAAATGAAATGCACTCTTTCCGACCGCCAGCTGCCGGAGCGATTTTTTTTTTTTTTCAAAATATAAGGGTTGAAGCTTGAAGGGGATAGGTGTGGGTGACTTACGTTAATTGGGTAAAGTTGGACCTCATTTGCGATTGAAAGCATCCAGACGCGGATCCAGAATTTCCTCAAGGGAGGGGCTAAAATGTAGCTTGAGTTTTATTCCTTGGCTAAAAATAACTAAACTCGCTATTCGCGCGTGATTCCAGCTTCAAAAATGGTCAAACTGCGCAATTTTACGAGCTCTACAAATGTTCAACTGACGATTCGTGCCCTGAATATATTATTCCCGCCCTGAACATGGCAAAGCCGACCAGTCACACGCCAAAAATTGACCAAACTGAGTATTCTCACCCTGGTTTGACGTACTATTTGCGCCATATAAATGACAAAAACTCATTGACTATGCGCCATAAAAATGACCATACTAGCTATACAAGCTGGGAAATATCGGCAAAACTGATTCTCTGCCTCCTAAAAATTGCTTAAATTGATGATTCATGCCTTTTAAATGACTAAGCTGACGATTCCCGCCTAGAAAACTGGCAATTTATCTCTAAAAATAGCCATAAAATGGCAATTCGCGCTCAACAAACAAAAAAACGGAGCATTTGGACCCTACAATGACCAAACTGACGATTCCTGCCCTGAAAATGGAAAAATTCACCATTTGCGCGCCAAAAATTGCTAAACTGAGCCTTCAGTCCATAAAAATGTTTAAACTGAAGATTCATGCGCTAAAAATAACAATACTGGCTATTTAAGCCTTGAAAATGGCCTACTCGTACAAAGAATTCAAAGTCTATAAATGACCAAAATGATCATTTGCACCCTTCAGGGGATTCGCGCCTTCAAAGTGGCTGTCGGCACTCTAAATATTACCAAACTGATCATTGGCGTTTGTTCACCGACCATGGGTCGTCCTCACCCTTTATTACCATCCTCTCACCCTAAAAACTGCTAACCGCCCCGCTTCGTGCCCGGGAAATGGCAAAACATACAATTCGTGCTTCAAAAAATGACCAAACTGATCCTCCGCGCTTTGAAAATGGCTGAGCTGCAGACAATTCGTGTCCTAAAAATACCCGAACTGTTCATTTGCGCCTTGCAGATGGCTAAACTGACAATTGGTGTCATTACAATGCTTAATCTTTGTTGCTGCGGCGAAAAAAGTTGCCAAACTGGCTATTCGCGCCCTTAAAAGATTAATTAACTACTACTGTCATTTATAATTATTATTAAAATTAACTGGCCATTCGCCCCCTCCCCGAATAGAACCATCTCCATCTTATCAACTTCTTGCCCCCCTCCCCGCCACCACCACCACTGGCGGTTACTGCAATACGTCCTCGTGCACTCGCTTGCGCTGGCTATTCGCAAGGCAGCTAGTTTATGGCGAGAAATTACAAATTATGGGGCTGCAGGACACATTATTTTCACATAATTTCACGATTTCCTCGGCCTGACTCGATTCCAACTAGATAGCTCTGCCCCAAAGGAGGGGGCTCAAGCCCCTCCCTGGATCTGCGCCTGAAAGCATCGCACTCACCAGGCTACAAAAATCAAAACCCTTCAAGATTCGGGGGAGCACACTTTTTCTGTCATGATTAGCTATTTTCGATGTAATTAACTGCACAGGTTATCGTTGGGGAATGCCTCAACTATAAATTTGCCGCTCATGCAGCCCCCGAAACTACTGATAGGCTTAGGTGCGGAGAGAGATACCGTTAAGACTGAGATTTTTTTTGTTCTGTTGATGGGGTAGCCTACCGTAGAGAACCTTTAAGGCCCGTTCACAAGCTCTATGTTTAGATTGTGTGGTGTCTATGCAACCTATCCAAATGTTCCATTTTTCGACGGAATAAATTTGTTTGGTTGCATAGAATAGACTCCACTCAACGCATACACGGAGCTTGTGAAGTCAAGTTAAACATGGAGCTCGCCTTCCAGTGATCACTGATCAGCCCCTCCTCTAGCTATTTTTCCTTACCCCTTCCATGGGACTTCGGCTTGATAATAACACTCATCTTTGGTAAACAGTGAGGCAAGAAAGTAGAGGGAAGAGAAGTTGCAACTTACCGAACGAGAGTGCGCGCTGCTGGCCGCGGGTTCACGTCCTTCTTGACGGGCTATCCTGGTGAACTTAAGGTGGCCAGACGTCCTACTTTCCCTGTACGTGTCCTAATTTTTAGAGCGTCCGGGCTCATTTTTCAGGTGTCCTGGGAGAGGTCAAAAGTGTTCTCTTTTTTGTCCTACTTTTCGCTATCTTCTTATTGTAATTTCTGGTATTTCTACTCCCAACATCTTCCACGTTCATCTTTAAACAAATCAGCGGCGCTTAGCCGCAACGTCTTCAGTCACCGTTTCGTCCACACAGTCATCATCATCTCTGGTGAGCTGGGTCTCCTCCCTAACTCGATTTTACCAGGTCAGATTGGATCGTAGCGCAAAGACCATACACAGCCATGGCTCCATTTCACTCAAAAACCTGTAATTCACCCCACAATCCAGAACATTGGACTGGCAAACCAGACAATTTGCCTCACAGCCGAATTCAAAACCAATTATACGAGTTTGACACTTTCATGAACCATTTTGACTCTTACAAACGCCCATTTTGCGGATTTTGGATCTTTCCAATCTTTTGGCGGATTTGTCTCGTTCAAATCCCAATTTCTGGGGCTGTTCTCTTTCGACAAACCGAATTTCGGGAAATTTGCCCTTTCAAAACCCCAATTTCACAGGTTTTACTTTTTCAAAAACCAATTTTACGGACTTTCACTCTTTCAGAACCCAATTTCATGGACTTTTCTCCTTCAAAACCCAATTTCGGAGATTTTTCCCGTTGTGAAAAACCAAACTTCGTGGTTTTACCACGTACCTTTATGAAATACGTTTCGCGGGGTTTGGTTAATTAAAAAACCTAAATTGGCGAAAAACGAACGATGAAAAATAAATTATCAAACTTTTTCAAGCTTTTTCAAATTTTGCTGGTGATCTTCCGTAATCAAATGTTTCAAACTTGAATTTCACGGATTTTGTTGTTATTTTCGCTTATTTTTACGCCTTAAAAACCGAGTTGTTTTAGCTCTTACTGAAAACGCAAAACAGTTTGGCAGGTTTGGATAATTCAGAAAATTAATTTGGTCCTTTCAAAAACTACATTTCCGGATTTGGCTGATGTGGTCGTCCCGGGCCTTACAAATTCAAAGTTTTGGGAATTTTCACTCTTTCAAAATCTATTTTTGGGGATTTGGCTCATTCAAACCCCTAATTTGACAGATGCCGGCTATTTCACAAGCCAAATTTCGTAGGTTTGGCTCTTTCTGGAACACAGCAGTTGCACAGTTTTAGGCAGTTTCAACAACTAACATAGAAAATTCATATTTCGCGATTTTGCCAGTTTCAACCCATATTTTACTGAGGCCTTTTGCTCTTTCATGGCCAATACCGCGGATTTAGCTCCATAAAAACAAAATTTTGCGAATTTTTCTGCTTCCAACCTTAATTTTGCGTATTTTCATTCCTTCAAAAACCAAATTCCGTGGTCTTAGCTTTTTTTAGAATAATTTTCGCTTGTTCAAAATACAAATGTGGCTCTTTCAAATGAAAATTCACGGATTTGGGTCGTTCAAAAATCATAATTACATCGATTTGGCTCTTTCAAACCCCAGATTTGTGGATTTTCATTCTTTCACATTTCGCTCCTTTAAATCCCATCAATCACCGAAATCCTGGGGATCCAACCAGAAACTCCCAATTGTTGATCGTGTCAGTGGACCTCCTTTGAATGGCCGTGCTTTTGGCAATGGAGGTGGCTACGAGCCCAATAATCCGTGTACTCCATACCCAAAAGGTTCAGACTCCCTCTGTTCGAGAATAGTACTCTGGTTTAGGTAGAACATTAGGGTGGAGGGGGTGGGTTGAGAATCTAGCTAAACCCCGGGTGCTCGCTCACTTTGTCACGCAACTGGAGTCGTTACATTGCAATCTTCCGTCGCAAGCGTCCTACTATTGTCCTACTTTCTCGTGCCAGGTGTCGTCGAAAATCACTTTTTCATCTGGTCACCCTAGATGAACTCACGGCCATTTTGGGGTAGATAAAGTTATCATAAATTTTTTGTTTACAGATAACTCCCCCTCCCCCAACTTGGTCGTGTGGCTGGAAAACCCCTTTGAATGATCGTGCTTTCGGCAATGAAGATATGGAGCTCATTCGTGGCTAAAATGGCGAAAAAACTAACTCTCATGAAAAAAAAAAAAAAAAAAAAAAAAAAAAAAAAAAAAAAAAAAAAAAGCCAATGTGCGGTGTCTGTGTAGCCAACAGGCAACATAAGAGACTAAAGATTTAAAAATCATAATAATTCGTGGCCTGAATTCAATAAATTGCTGTTAAAATTAGGAAAAAGCGCTAATTCACGGTTAAAATTTAGAAAAAAGCTCACATTTGCTGCTGAAATCGAGAAAAAACTCTAATTAATAGATAACATTTATTAATTCATTGCTACAATGTTTAAAAAAACGCTAATTCAAGGCTAGAAGTGAGATAACGTGCCCATTCGCGGCTAAAATAAAAAAAAACAAATTAGCTAAAATTAATAAAAAGCGAAAATTCTCGGCTAAAAATAAGAAAAATAGCTTAAAATTAGTTAAAATTAAAATTAGTTTAAGTAAAACTAGTTAAAATTAAATAGTTAAAATATTCCTTAAAATCGAAGAAAAAAAAACTGTTTTGGTATTCCTTTTTATGCAGTACTTGGAAAAAAAAAATCGCTAATTCAAGTTGTAATGAGGCTCTTTTACGATTAGACTTGAGAAAAAACGCTAATGTGATGTTCTTGGGGCAAGTGCGCGGCTAAAATTAAGAAAAGTCGCTAATTCGCAGCTTAGCTTGATAAAAACGTCTGGTAAAATCTGGAAGACGCCAATTCGCGGTTACTGGGGGCTGTAGATAAGAAATGGCTCACATTCATGGCTAAAAGTGAGAAAATGGGTTTATTCGTGGCCAAAATTAATTGAAACTGAGATAAAGCGGTACATTAGTTCACGGCTAAAGTCCGGAAAAAAAGAAACATCTGGTGCAAAAATCGGATAAAATAGATAAAATGTACCCCTTTCAAATAGAGCAAAGGCGGTCATACACAACTAAAGACCTGGTTGTCATTACTGACAACAAAAGTATACTGGCGGCAATAGACAATCCCCTGGAATATTTCAGAAGCTCCGTAACAATGTTAGAAGCCTTGGATATACTATGCCAAATTAGAAATAAAAATAAGAAAATCGTATTTTTCTGGGTTCCCAGCCACTCGGGGATTTTTGGTAACGAGCAAGCAGACCGTCTTGCGAAACAGGCGTGCTCTACGGGCGAGCTGTTAAAATAGACGCGAATTACTCGAATTTTTCGGCTTAAGCAAATCAATACTGCGTCAAACGTGGTACCACAGTTACAGAGCAAGCGAAACTGGCCTGTTCTACGTAGGGCATAACCCCACAATAAATTATTTCCCTTGGTTCCACAAGCGGAATGTGTCCAAAAACTTGTGCGCAGCTTTGTGTCGGCTTAGGACCAACCACGGAATTTGCCCTGCATACCTTAAAAAAATAAATGTTCAGGTGTCTGACCAGTGCGAATCATGCCATACTTTAGGGGATTTGGAACACATCATCATGCATTGTAAAAAATTCACCGCAGAAAGACTTGAATTGTTCAGAAATTTAGGGTCATTATTAGCAAACCCATTCAATTACATAAACATATTAATTTCCAAAGACTTAGACGTGTACAAAAACGTACATAAATTTTTACTTAGAATACAGCATCTAGTTTAAATCATAACATTTTCACACCCGCAATCAAACTAAAACTGTGGCTCCGGCTTCCGGGCTAATGCCAATTTAAAAAAAAAAAAAAAAAAAAAAAAAAAAAAAATTAAAAATCATAATAATTCGTGGCCTGAATTCAATAAATTGCTGTTAAAATTAGGGAAAAGCGCTAATTCACGGTTAAAATTTAGAAAAAGCTCACATTTGCAGCTGAAATCGAGAAAAAACTCTAATTAATACATAACATTTATTAATTCATTGCTACAATGTTTAAAAAAAACGCTAATTCAAGGCTAGAAGTGAGATAACGTGCCCATTCAAAAAGCAAATTAGCTAAAATTAATAAAAAGCGAAAATTCTCGGCTAAAATTAAGAAAAATAGCTTAAAATTAGTTAAAATTAAATAGTTAAAATATTCCTTAAAATCGAAGAAAAAAAAACTGTTTGGTATTCCTTTTTATGCAGTACTTGGAAAAAAAAAAATCGCTAATTCAAGTTGTAATGAGGCTCTTTTACGAATAAACCTTAGAAAAAACGCTAATGTGGTGTCCTTGGGCCAAATCCGCGGCTAAAATTGAGAAAAAGCGCTAGCCCATGTCTACAAGTCAAATAAACGCTACTTAGAGGCTAACATAAACGAGGCATAAAATGAATATTCTCGGCTACAATAGAGAAAAAGCGCTGAATAGCATCTAAAATCAATAAAAATTAACAAATTCGCGGGATAAAACGCTATTTCGCGACTAAAATGTAGAGAAACGTTGATTCAAGACAGAAATTAAGAAAAATCGTTAATTTATAGAAATTAAAAATAGGAAAAACGCTATAAGTCTCGGCTAAAATTGGTAAAAATTTCTAATTAGCGGACAAAATTGATGAAATTCCCTAAAAAACGGGTACAATTGAAAAAATGCGCTAATTCGCGGAGAAAGAGTAGGAAAAACGCTAATTCACGGCTATAAATGAAAAAAATAAATAATTCGTGGCTAATTTAGAGAAAAACGCTTATTCTAAAATTGAAAAAAACCGCTAATTCGCGGCTAAAATTTGGAAAAGGCGCTAATTCACTGCTAAAATCGATGGGAAAATTGATGATTCGCGGTGCGCAGAGGCAATTTTCTCCCTGTGCTTTACGTAATATTCTTGGGACAAGTCAGCACATAAAATTGAGAAGAAGCGCTAAAACATGCGCATCAGGCACAAAGTGAACTCAAATCGTTGATAAACTGAGAAAAAGGGCCCCGATTCACGGCTGAAATGGAGAATAATCAATAATTCGCGGTTATAATTAAGTAAAACCGGTAATTCACGGATTAAATTGAAAAAAGGGCTGATTCGCAGATAAAAATTAAAAACATACGTAATTATTCCGTGACAGAATTGGAAATAAAAGCTTAGCCTCGCGACTCAAATTCAGAGAAGGCACTAATTTGCTGCTGAAATTGAGACAAAATCACTGCTTCGTGGTGTATAGAGGTCATTTTACTGCCTGTGCTGTAAGTGGTGTTGTTGGGCCAAGTCCTGCGGGTAAAATTGAGAAAAAGCTCAAAATACACGGCTAAAAGTGAAAAAAATCGTAGGCAAATTGAGAAAAACGCTACTTCAGGGTTAAAATTGAGGAAAAGCGCTAAATAGCGACTAAACTTGATAAAAGGCTCTAAATCGCGGCTAAAATTGGGAAAAACACTACATCACGGCTAAAATTGAGGCAAGAGGCCTTAAATTTAAGGAACATCTGTAAATATGGCCTCATGTTCTCGTTTTATGGCACAGTTGATCATTGTTGTTAACTCGCCTTTCAATTAAGGCTCAAGTCTTTAAACCAATGTTGCGAGAAAACAAATTGTTATTCAATCAAACAAAATAAAATAGAAATTTCATGGCACTCAACACCCTTAGTTGAATGATACAAGGGATTTTCAAGCCACCCTCTTGAGCACATCTTTCACCCCCAACTTCACTAGCTCCACCACCCTTTTTGTGAGGGGAGGGAACATATTTCTGGATCCGTCACTGATCATTAAAAAAAAGGATAAAGTCATTTGTACCTTATGCTGAGCTCCCTCAAGTTAAGTAACTTCCCATTTCCCTTGCCCAGAAAGAGAAGGTGAGAAGGGTGTCATCAAGCATGGGGCACGTGCGCTTCCCAGGTTTCCAAAGGGGAGAAAGAAAGACAGAGAGGGGCCAGGTGGACATCCCTGTGGCACACCTGCTCTCTTTTTCTTCGTCTTCTCTTAATAATTTTTTTTTTTCGCCCCATACAAAAACGAAAGGCAGCTGGCGTCTTAAAACACGCGTTTTTGGGGGAAGCCTTTCTTTTCTTCACCAAGCTGGAGGAGGCTTTTCGGAAGTTCCTCTCGGAGGGAGAGTAGGCCTACGTCCTCTTCCACCAACCCCTCTGTCTTGTGCACACCGTGTAGCAATTTTAACTCGAATAAGTATCGAGAAAAAATAATGTAAACCCCGAGCACGTTTTTTTTTTTTTTACTTTTTTTTTTGTCGCAACCGAGACCAATCCTGAATGGAAAATCACTTTAAATAACAGGAGTGAGCAAGGAAGAAACGGACAGCAGAACGAGCGGGGGGCTAGTGATGAGATGGATGAGGGGTGGGGGAAATGTTTCAAGGAAGCGAATTTTTTTTTTTTTTAATTGAACGAGTACGTAAGTGAATGATGCGTCGTCGGCTGGCTGAGATTTTTCTTGGAAAATTCATCTCCGCACTTATGACATAACCAAAGACATTTACCCTTCCCCTTTAACAACGACCAGTCGTCGTTCATGATATAAATTAGGTGAGGAAGAGGGAGGCGTGACGTGTTTTGTTGAAGAGGGTCATTGTGCAAGTCACCGGGCAAGGCCGCCCTGCGAATCTCTTTGCATAGCTTCCTACTAAATTAGTCGCTACATCAAATTCCCCGCTATGATAGGGAAAGAAAAAGAAAAAAAAAAAAATCTGAAAAAAACCACCTACCTTACAAAAACTCGAACATGAATTCGTCGGAAACAATCGGTGGGTCATTTAAAAACGAGCATCTATTTTTCTGGAAATAATACGCAACATAAGTGTATTTTAAACACATTATTAGTCAATAACTGATAGTCATTTTTTTATAAAAATGGTGACTAGCTCGGAAACAGAACTAAGTACACTGTATAAATCTAGGAATTTTAACTAATAATAATTAATAAAACCTTAATGTATTTTGTTCATTATATCCAACAGCCATTTTATTAAACCCTGGCATGATCGCGTGCCACGCCAGGTGTTATTTGTGTTTTACTTCCGCTCACGGAAGTGGAAGAATTTGGAAGCCTTGCACTTTTTTTTTTCATTCGAAAAAAAACAATTTACTGCAAAGCCACTTCGAGCACCATCATAAGCATAAAACCGAAAATTGCGCCCCAACTCGCCAGACACCCGTTGCCTCTGTGAAAATGCAAATAAAACAAAAATGATAAGTCTTGAAGAATAATTAGCCAAGTGTGACTTAAAATAAATAAAAATAACAAGTAGGCTCAAAGAAAACAAATATTTTATACGGCGGAAAAGTGTTGTGTTGCGGTAGGGGCATGCAGATGGTTTTACACAAGAGGGGGTTGGTAGCGGGGAAAGTAAGAGACACACAAGTGTGCAAGGAATCCGGACAAACCCAGTCCACCCCTCACCCACCCCATGCAATCTCGAACAAGGAACTTGATTCCACCTTGCCCCCGCGGAGGTCCAATATACAAGGTGTGGGTAACGGAAAGAGGTGAGGGGGGAAGGTCCCTCGCGGTCGAAAGGGTTAGAAAGGAAATGCAACGCTATTTTCGTATTTTCCTGGAATCGTCAGCAGAAAATGCGGGTTGCTCCTCCCGGATTATCATTACTCGTTTAAAACACATCAATTCAGGTCGTTCAATCAAAAGCAGGTGATGTTTATGAAGATAATTGGAAGTGAAACTGTTAAGGGATAAGAGTCTGGACTGTGGAGAACAAGCTGTTGAAAGAAAGGGGAACCAGCTTTTCTTGATTGCTCAAAAAGGCAGAAAGCTTGTGGCACGTGGACACGACAGTAACAATATAGAAAACTGGTTTAATATTTATTGTAAAAATCTCAATTCTGGAAAGAGTAAAGCCTAGCGTTTCAAGTATGTAAAGGAAATCTTTAAAATAGTGAAACCTCAAGACGCAGCGTTATACCAATGCCGTAGCCAACAGGATTGATGAAAAAAGATGTCAAAAGCTTTAGGTTATTCGAGTTCAGCTTTGTGAAGTTCAAAAATTGAACGAGGCAACCACCGCGCCACTAAAAAAATTAATAACACGCTGAACGTCAACCGAAGTCCAAGAAATTCCAAAATTTTGTTAGAATAATTCGGAGAGTAGTACTAATACGCTGGCTGGTATTATAGGCTGGTAACGTCTGCTGTCTGAACTTTCTCCCAGAAACTGACTCGACATTTCAGCCTCGTAGTCTGTCACGAAACTGAAAACGTTTTGTGATTTTAAACCAACTAAAATCTGGTTTCACCCGGAAAATTATCAACAGAGTCTCCATAAAATAGGCCATTTGAACTCGAAACTCAAGATTGTCCCTTGTAATAACATCTCACGACAGTGGGTTTTACGTTTAAGAATATACTCGGCAGTATTTTGGCTTGTTTGCAGAGGGGAAGGGGCCGCACCAATTAGGGTCATTCTCAGGGTTGCCAACTCGAAATGGGACAAAATCGGGACCAAAGTTTCAAAGCCCAAAATCTGCCGGGGAATAAATAGAAAAAAAAACAAAAAACGGGATACTCGACTGTCGAGACAGAGGGCATTCGCGAAGGGCGTGTTTGAGCTCGAACAACTCTAACCACAAGACGCACTGACCACAAAAAAGGTCTAACCACAAACAAAATGAACCAAAATACCAAAAGCTGCATCCCCAACAAGCTCGAACTACGAAAACCTCGAATCACAGAAAGCGGCAACCCCAAAATGCTCTAACTACAAAGTGTTGTTCTAACCACAAAATTCTCCAACCAAAAAAGCTTTGTTTCCAAAAAGTTCACGCGCGTCTTCATTCCAAGAATAAAATTTTGTACGCAAAATCTCAATTAAAAAAAAAAAATTAGAGCAGAATCCGGGACAAATTACGTTCCGGGATGTCCTTGCCCGGGAAGCGGGACAAAATTAGCCAAACCGGGACTGCCCCGGATACCCTGGGACGGTTGCCAACCCTAGTCATTCTGAGGAGCTAAATTACCGCGGTTACCGTTACCGATCCTATAGGGAATATCAGGGCACCAAAATTACAAGTTAAGTGTCAATAGTATCACTTTCTGAAGCCAAATTGCCAGTTTTTTGGACAGAAAATCCGGAATAGAAGCCTACAACGGCCGTCAGTTTTTGACCGGATATATCCGCACATCTTCAGACTTGTAGACCATAAATTTTTTTGAACCATACAGCCACGGTGTTTTTTAATGGATGCATTTCGGGCCCATTCCGGTGCCCCTCATCAGCATTATCACTTCACTTCCAAGGTCAAACACCATCAGTTCTGCCTTCAGGCCACCTTCAGTTTCTGGGGATGATTTGACCATTTTCAGCGCCTATCAGAGCACCCCCCGCCACAATCTAAGGGCGCATAACCCCCCAACCCACTCACAATAAAACAGAACGGAAAATCTAGTTGCCGCAAATCATAATATTTACGAAATTTGGAGTTTGAAGGAGCTTAATCCGCGAAATTGGTTATCTGTTTTTATTTGAAAAAGCCACACCTGCGACAAAATTGTTTTTTGCATTGGTCAGACTCGTGAAATTTCTTAGTGGTTATAACACTGCTTTTATTATTAAAATCATTTATAAATTGTATTGCTTTTTAATTTTAGCTGCGATATATCGCTTTTTTACCCGTTATCCGCAAATGGGTACTATTTCTCAATTGATGACCCGAATTAGCGCTTTCTCCATTTTAGCCGTGAATAAACGCATTTTCCTACCTCAATTTCACCCGCGAATTAGCGACTTTTTTTCAACCTTGGCGCGGATTAGCACTTTTTGTGCATTTTAGTCGCGGACTTGGCGCTTTCGACTTTGGCGGTTCTCCCGTAGCCCGGCGGGCGGTTTAGTAAAAGTCAGCGATTTTTTTCTCCATGTTGCAATCGCCGTCCAACTGGTTACCAGGACTCTTTTTCACACACATGCCTACAGCCCTTGACTTAAAAACCTCCTAAAGCCTAAAACCCAAAAATCCATTTTCTTTTTTTTTTTCATCTATAAGGTTTTTGGGCCCCCCCCCACCAGTTCCGCCCCCTCAAAGCCACTCCATCCGGCCCTCGCACCTACCAATACCACACCGACCACACGTCACACAGTTGCTAGACAGAGACAGTTCTCAATCTCTGATAATTGAATTATCGGAAAATAGAGGAAACCTAGAGGCGTGAAAAGTGGAAAAAACAAATCCATTCAACAAATACCTAAGTAACGTGAACTATTAGTTTGGAAAAAATATGCCTCCCACCGATTGTTGTGAACTCGGACAACACCTCGGTATAAGTGCACTACTGGCCACCTCCAAAGAAATTGCCTTCTGAATGGGTCGGCAGCGTGAAACTGACTTTTATATGCAGTGAAGCACGCAAAATTTCTTTTTCCCGACGAGCCAAGCCCCACGAAATTTCTTTGCTTCAGTTCGTCAGCCCCACCGACATTTTGCGGCGTTTGAACGAGCCAACTCCAGAAAAATTCATTTTTAAAGAAGTCGAACGCGAATTTTTTTTTTTTTTTTTTTGGTGGACCAATCCCACTAAAATGCCTGAAAAAGTGAAACACATGTGAGACGAGATGAGATTGACTTTGACAGCTAAAATTTATGCACACATAGCTGTGAAATTCATTCACGTCTCGTCTCACACGTGTTTCACTTTTCTATTACAACCCCCCCCCCCCAGACCCGCAAAATTGCTCTTTAAATTGAAGTAACTCCGCGAATTTACTTTTTGTATTGTTCAACAGCGCGATTTTATGCCTTGTGTAGTAGCGATAGCTCCGAAATTGCTTTTAGGGGCGAACCTGTGACCCGAAACTCATTTTTAATGAATAAATCACGAGAAATTCCGTTTTTGATGAGGCTGATCGCGCAAAAATTGTTTTTTTGGGCGGCGAGCAAACTCGTGAAATTGTGTTTTTGGGTGTGCCGATCTCGCGAAATTTTTAACGAAATGGGGCCAACCTAGCAGATTTTTGTTTTTGTAAAGAGCCCAGACTCGTGAAACTGCTCTGTTAAAGTAGCGGACGCCACGAAATTATTACTTTTTGAATATGGATCAAAAGGTCAAACTTACGTTTTCGAAGCAGCGAAAGCCAAAAATTGCACTTTCGACGTGAACCACCATTGCAAAATTCGTTTTGAATGAGCCAACTCCTCGAAATTTCACCACTGGCAAAAAATACGTGAAACCCCCCCGTGAAATTGACATTTTTGAACTGCCAACGAGGCGAAATTAAGTTTCTGACGTGACAGATCCGTCAAATTTGGTTAAAGAAAAAGCCAAACCGGTCAATCGCTCTTTTTTAAGACGTCTAAGGCAAAATTAAGTAATTCACTTAGTTAAAACCACGGAATTCGGGTTCAGTGAGAGTAAAATTTGGATATCGAAAGTGCCTAACCAGTGTGATTGGCTTTCAGAAATGAGTCAACCACGTAAAAAACGCTACTTCACGGCAAAAATTGAGAAAAATCGCTAATTCGCGAATAAAATTGAGAATAAACCGCAGATTCGAGTTGATTAGAGAGCCAATCAGGGGTGAATCAGGGGAGGGGGGAAATGCTGGTGTGCTGTTTTTAGGCTAATGTGAGCCCGCAGATAAAATTGAGCAAAAGCGCTAATACAGGCGAAAATACAAATACGCGCTAACACAGCGCGTTTGAGGCGAAAATAGAGAAAAAGCATTAATTCAGCAAAGATAAACGCTACTCAACAGCTAAAATGAAGAAAAAACTCGGCTAAAATGGGAAAAAATCGCTACTTCGCGATTACCGAAACCAACTACAAGACCACTAGAGCGGCTCAACTTAAGAAGATCGCTAATTTGCAGCTCAAATTGAGAAAAAGTGCTAATTCACTACTAAAAAAGTAAATTACCCCTAATTTGCAACAAAAATGTTAATACGTGGCTAAAATGGAGAAAAATCGCTAATTCACGGGTGTGACTAGACTTTAATTACGGGACTGTAATTAAAAATACACCAATCCATGGCTAAAGACAATTTTAGGGCTAAAACTTGGAAAAGGCGTTTCCATGTAGCTCAAAGTGAAAAAAATATTAAAAAATAAATAAATACACAAATAAAATAAAGAGGGACAATGTCCAATAAACCGCTAATTTGCGGCTAATATTGAGAGACATCACTGATTAGCGCGGCTAAAACTACGAAAAACGCTAATTTGCAACTCAAATCTGCGACATAACCTGCTAAATTGGGTTTCCATAGGGGGCCAGAAACGTGAAAATTCGGGGGTTTATAAGCGAAAAAGATCGCGAACTTGGTTTTTAGGGAACGAAGTCCGAGAAATTGATGTTTTAGTGAGTCACACCTGCAAATACGGATTTTTACAGCGTTTTCCATCTGCGAAAAATTCCGCTCAACAGCAGTTCATTCCCACCCGTCTTCTCCATTAACATAATTATGTTTTATTTAAACGAAGACGGGTGGGAAATGAACTGCCCAAATGCAGAATTTCATGAAAATGAAAACGCTATTACCTAGTGTTCAAAATCTGCGAAAGTGGTTTTTGAACTAAGCATACCCACGAAATTGAGTTTTTGAGCAACAAAACCCCGTGAAATTTGATTTTTAGCGAGTGAAAACTGAGAGATTATTTTTTCTGTGAGCTCTGACGAAACAAAATGTGGCAACCTCGTAAAATTGGTTCTTTTCAATGGTTTCTATAGGGGTGGGCCGGCGCTTTGGAGTGGGGGAGGGTAACTGCGCTCCCTCCACCACTGGCTATGCCCACGACGCTACGTCAAAATCATATTTCTTGTTCATTTTTAGAGACTAATGGCTCGGCGTGTGTGTGTGTCGCGCGTGAGTGTGTCCATATAATTTACCTTCAAATATTAATAATGACTAGCATTGTCTATAGAAACGAACCAGCTAAAATTGAAACGCAATGTAAGTTATTCGGTAAATATTGACGCATGCGTGGCCGGGCCTTAAGGGGCTCATAAAGATCCCCCCCCCCCCCCCGGGAATACAGATTGGCGGTGTAAGTCCGTCAATGGAGCACTGATCGAAGTTTGGGTTCCGTGAGGGGCAATACTGTACAATTTGGGTTTTCAGCCACCGTATCATCAAAATTTCGTACTTAAAAGAGCCACCCACACCTAACCACAAGTTAGTAATTTGTTAAATTTTTCCCCCTGAGAGCTAAGCTTTTTGGAAGGAGAACCCGTGAAATTTGATTTTTAGCGAGTGAAAACTGAGAGATTATTTTTTCTGTGAGCTCTGACGAAACAAAATGTGGCAACCTCGTAAAATTGGTTCTTTTCAATGGTTTCTATAGGGGTGGGCCGGCGCTTTGGAGTGGGGGAGGGTAACTGCGCTCCCTCCACCACTGGCTATGCCCACGACGCTACGTCAAAATCATATTTCTTGTTCATTTTTAGAGACTAATGGCTCGGCGTGTGTGTGTCGCGCGTGAGTGTGTCCATATAATTTACCTTCAAATATTAATAATGACTAGCATTGTCTAGAAACGAACCAGCTAAAATTGAAACGCAATGTAAGTTATTCGGTAAATATTGACGCATGCGTGGCCGGGCCTTAAGGGGCCTCATAAAGATCCCCCCCCCCCCCCGGGCATACAGATTGGCGGTGTAAGTCCGTCAATGGAGCACTGATCGAAGTTTGGGTTCTGTGAGGGGCAATACTGTACAATTTGGGTTTTCAGCCACCGTATCATCAAAATTTCGTACTTAAAAGAGCCACCCACACCTAACCACAAGTTAGTAATTTGTTAAATTTTTCCCCCTGAGAGCTAAGCTTTTTGGAAGGAGAACCCGTGAAATTTGAGTATTCAGGCATCGAAATAACGGAATTTCGTCCACAAAAGAATAAAACTAGTCTAGTTACGTTGTCGTCAGGCGCCGGATCCACGAAGTTTCATTATTAAATGAGCCAACCACGCGTATTCTAAAGACTTGGCCACACCAGAGGGTCCCATATTGGCCAAATACCTTTGAAATAATGATCAACTTCTAGCATTACCTTTACCAAAGGTGGGTTCTGGATTTCTGAGGTGTGGAAAAATCGTTAATTCGCGATTAAAATTGACGAAACCCCCTAATTCGCGGCTAAAACTGGGAAAACCCGATGAATTTCACCTACAATGAACAAAATGATCTTAAATTCGCATCTGAAGTTAACAATAATCACTTATTAGCAGTTAAAATGTAGAAAGACGCTGATAAAAATAATATGCAGCTAAAATTTAGAAGTCAAGTTAACAATAATCACTTATTAGCAGTTAAAAAGTAGAAAGACGCTGATAAAAATAATATGCAGTTAAAATTGAGAAGTAGAGGTAATTTGGGGCAAAATCAGACAGAGCAAATGCACTCACGTACACTCGCGAGCTAAAATTGAGGCAAACCGCTAATTCCTGCCTATTATAGTGATAAAGAGTTCATTCGTTGCTAAAATTGAGAAAATGCGCACCCCAAGTTTCTATAGGCTTTTAATGCAGAAAAAATTGAGAAGGCGTTCTAATGTGCTAATTTGGAGGCAAGTATATTCGCGGCAAAAATTATGGAAAAAGCGGTAATATTCGCGGTTGAAATAGTGAAAAAGCGCTACTTCATAGCAAAAAATAATAAAAACATCACTAATTCCTGGACAGAAATTGAGAAAAACACTAATGTGCGGCCATAATTAGGAAAAAGCGCTAATTTCCAGGTATAAAATTGAGAAAAAGGAGCAAACAATCGAATGAATCGCTCAGCAGGCACAGCTAATATTGAAAAAACGCCAATTCACGGTTTCTTGATTAAAAATCGTGACTGAAATTGAGGAAAATCGCTAATTCATATGGGTAAATGCGGAAAAATCGTTAATTCGCGGTTAAAATTGACAAAACCCCCTAAGTCTAAACTACCCACTAATTCCGCCTAAAATGGACCGTACGTTCTTGCTTTTCTAAATAAGTCGTCGAAAGAGTGAGAATTTTCAAGGTAAAAGTTTATGTGCGTTATACTGTTATTTTAGGGGTGAAATATGAAAAAAGAAGATCTTACGGTTGTGCGGAATTTCCTGAAGATTTAAATGAGACCTTGAAATCAAGGATTGGTGCAGAAATACGGCGATAATTTACGTAACGCCGAGTAGGCGAGGTACGATTGTAGGGGGGTCGAGGAAACACATGTACAACTCCCCTTAAATTCGCCGCTAAAGTTAGCAATAACCGCTTATTAGCAGCTGATTCGCGGACCAATTGAAAGAATGGGCCAAATCGCGACTAAAATTGAGAAATAATTAGCGGCTAAATGCGAGAAAAAACGCTCATTCGTAGGTACAGTGAAAAAAAACAAAATAAAAAAACAAAAAACTCTGATTCGCGTATCAATTTGAGAAAATCCTAAAATTGAGAAAACACTGTGCTGTGATTCGCGGCTAAAATTAAGAAATAACCTCCGCTTGACAAGGGGTGAAGAAAAACGTTGAATCACGGCTGAAATGGACACGAAATTGCAAATGCACTGCTAAAATTGAGAAAAAACGGTAATTCGCGGATACATTTGATGAAATCAGCTATAATTCGAGCGTATAAATTGTGGTAAAGAGCTCATTCGCTACTAAAATGAGAAAATGCGTGAATTCGCGGCTAAAGTTGACAAGAAGCTCTCATGAAAGAACATCGAAGTGCATCGCAAAAAGTCTACCAGCAATGTGGTGGTTGTGGAGGGGGGGGGGCATAGAACCTTGGCTGGAACGTTGTTTCATTAACGTTCCACCACGTTAACCATTTTTTTTTTTTCAATTAATTTTAACGGCTGTCTTCAAATGGAGTTTATCATGGGATCGGGGGGACTCGTCCCAGTGCCAATTGAGATTCAAGTAATGCTGAATAAGTGAATATTCAGTTTCTCCTCGGACTAAATGACTGTTTAGTTCGTCAGCTGTTTGGGCAGAAGCAACGCTTACCGACCTATGCCATTGGAACTTGGACTCGGATTCCAGCTCGAGGTCAATAAAGCGAAAGCCTCTGAGTTTTTTGGTTGAATCAAATTATTAAAAAACCGAAGTAGAAAACTATTATACTCGGAACCCTCCGAGTAGTCTGGGGGGATAATCGCAAACAGAACGTCCTCCATTTAACCGAACGATTCCAAGAGAGCAATTTTTCCAATTTTTTGATTATAGACAGCCTTGATTGCGAGTGGTAAAAGCTGCGATACCCACTTAACGAAAACTGAGAACCACTGAACTTTTGGCATCTCTTTAGGCCCTTAAACGCGAAGATGGTACACAGATTCGTCATGCGTCGTAGGCGATTTGTCGTATTTGAGCCCAACTGATTTTGGTCCCAGAAAAATCCTAGAAGTGAAACTAAAGTTTTCATTAATTTCTTTTCTTTGAAGGCGAGCAACGATTGAAAAGAAAAAAATTAAAATAATTATGTCCTTCCTGATGTTTACGATAATGTTCCTACTTTCATTAACAATTATTTGCGCAAAAAAGATGCAGAGATCAAGCAAAATTGATCGTAAAGGAATCGAGAAGGAGACAATACACAGGCAAGCGCCGGAGCCAAAGTGATGGTGAGGGGTGGAGAGGATTTTTGAAAGAGGTCGGTCTCGATGAAGCAGCGAAGAGAGCGGAAAAGGAGAGCTTCAGCAGAGGAGAGGTCGGCTCTCGGCGCTGATTCCTTGCCGGTCGTTGAACTTTTGCACCTTTCTCTTAGGCGGAGAATGCTTCGATGGAATGCAACTTCCAGAGCCGAGGCCGAAAGGCAATGTAGGTAGGGCGGTGAAGGATGAAAGAGGAGGCGAAGAGAAGAAAATGGTAGCAGGAAGAGTATGCGAGTTCATGAAGTCCACCCCCCCCCCTCTTCCTCACACATCACAACCGTTCTTACAACCTTGGTTTGAGATACCCTTCACAGTTCTATCTTCTTTATTTAAATATCGCTAACAATGTCACGAGATAGGAGGACACGCATCCCTTTCCCCTTCCTGTAATGAGCTCCTCAGATTATTATTTTTTCTTTTTCTTGTTGATCTGGTTCTTCTGAGCACCCCCCTCCCCGAAAAAATGTAAGCTTGGACACCCAAGAAGCTAAACTTTGAACGAATAAGTGAAACGAAACAAATGTGAAACTAATCTTGTCTGACAGGTTGTAAGAAAGAAAAATCAAACAACGTGGGATGCGCAAATCTTCGAGTACTCACTTGGTGTTTGCTTCAGGTATTATATCATCAACCACAACGTATATCATAGCGCCCGCGGCAAAAGCCAAAGCATACGGAAGAACAGGCTGAGCTGCGGTGACCAGCAGGGCGCCTATAAGGCCGAACAACGGCTCGACCATGCCACTCAACTGACCATACCTGAAAAGAGAAAAAAAAAACAATGAATTATCAGTAAAAGACTTGGAAAATGACTAAAATAGAACGTTTTCCTGTGGTGCTAAGTAAGCCGTATTTCTCTCTTTTTACGATTAACTTCCCAATTAGAATTTCTGAGAGAGATAATTACACCTTAAGCACAAGAGAACAACCTAATTAATTAAGAGAATGAATGAACCATCCTGCTCACCCCCCATAACTTCCTCTTCCTTCCGGAGAGGAACCACTAAAAGTGCCTAGTGCTGAACTAATGATTGCAAAATCCCACGCAATTAAGGAAATTCAAGGGGATGAAGAGGTGTGGGAGATAGGGGGGGAATCATGCACGCACTGCGGCTGGGACCCGCGGTCCAGTTTATATGTATTGCACACATTGAGCAAGAGCAGCATATAACGACTTCAGAGTAGTCGAGCTTAGCTAATTACTGTGATGTTACTGCGGCGGAACAATTCATTCCCTTTAAGGGTTTTGGGTCGTATAGTTCGACCGCGAAACGAAAATGGCTTAAAACGCTCTTCCGCCTGCTTTAGTCTTGGAGCCTTGCAAGTTATGCCTCCCCTAAACATGTTTTTTACAAATTATAAGCTTTTGATCTTTGGACAGTATGAAATATCCAAGGCAAGAGAATATAATAACGTTCATGTTCAACTTCACAGTTTCGCCTTCAAATTGACCGTTCTTGTGATTGAGTTTACGTTTTCCAGGCAAGAGCGTCTTGGCGTTTACCAGGAGGGGGCAAGGGTCATCTTGTCTATCTTCGAAAACATCAGCTGCAATCAAAAACCGTCAATTTGACCCTTGTGAAAATTTCTCATTATTCGCGGATATAATTGAGAAATACATTGAATCACAGCTGGAATTGAGGAAAAACGCTCATTCGCAGCAGAACTTTAGAGAAATAGTCACAACATTGCACCATTTGAATCTAAAAAACTCTGAAAAATTGTGAGTTTCGAGTCTAAACAATCCGGGATTTGCAGGATTGGGTGTGTGTGCTTGTTATTTGTTTGTTTGTTTTTTTTAGTCCGGGTTAGCCTCCCATGACAACACTCTGACAAAACCCGCAAAATTTCAACATTTTGGAGGCAAGCGAAATTGGGAGCTTTCGCTTGAAAATGTCGATATTGCTCGTTTCACATCTCAATTTCGCGAATTTACAAGTTTCTTTGAGGGGGGAGGGGTTCGGGGGAAGTTTCTTTACTTTTTTGCAGAGTTGCTGGGCACTGACTGCGCTAAAATTTCAGCAAATATCTCGGAGCCAAAAACTGCGAAATTGCAAGTTTCGGATCAAAATATCTACGAAATTGCTAGCTACCGGTATATTTCGTCAAAATTGCAAGTTCCTATTTAGTTTCGCGAATTTCAAGGTTTCGTGGTTTTTGAAGCAGCTGGCTTCCTGGTAAGTTTCACGGCTTAATTCCAGCGAAATTACATACATTTGAGGATCTTTCTTAGTGAGCCCGGTGGCCAGCCCCCCACTGCGTCCACAGCCACACGATTAGCAGTGTAATTACAACATTAAGCGCCAAGAATTATGAGATTACAAGTTCAGGTCCAAAATCAAGCGAAATCCTCAATTTACCTAGACATTTTCAAGGCGTGGAGGCTCAGTTTGGCCATTTTTGATTCGCGAATGGTCGGGTTTGCCTCTTTCAGGACAAGGATAATCTTTTAAAGGGTGAGAGTCAGTTTGGACATTTTTAGAGCGGGAATAATCGCCAGTTTGGCTATTTTTAGCGCACAAATGATCAGTTAAGCGATTTTCATGGCGCGAATCACCATTTTTGACATTTTCATGGCGCGAATGGTCAGTTGTCCCATTCTTGGAGCGCGTACGATCTTGCTTTTCTAACTAAGTCGTTGAAAGAGCGTGAATTTTCAAGGTAAAAGTTTGTGTGCGTTTTACAGTTATTTTAGGGCTGAAATATGAAAAAAGAAGATCGTACGGTTGTGCGGGATTTCCTGAAGATTTAAAAGAGACCTTGAAACTCTCTTTGGAGTTGGTGGTTTCTTATTTTCAGCTGTGAATTAGCGTTTTATTTTTCTCGATTTTAGCATAAATTAGCACATTTCCTTAATTTTAGCTGCGATTTTTAGCGTTTGTTCTCGATTTTATCAGTAAAATCGTAATTTTTCATACATTAGCTGAGTTTTCCTCCACTTTTATCTAGACGCGATGTTCCCCTAACAATTCGTGATTTTGATTTGACTCAATCTCAGCTGTGAATTAGTGCTTTTTCTCAATATTAGTAGGGAGTTATTGCATAGCCATCTGACGCTTAACGTTTACGATTATGTGACGTCACCATAAGCGTAGCCGTTAGAGTCGGTGGAAAAAGAGTTATTGCAAAATATTAGTTGCGCTAAAATATGAACACATAGTAGGGCATAGATGCATTTAATTGCTTCAAATAAATTAATAAAACACCTCCTCTACTGGTCTTTAAACGTTTGTGATTAAAGCTTGAACTCAAAATTTGAATTTTACGTTGACCATGACGTCACATAACCGTCAGACGGTTATGGAATAACTCCCTAGTGAGTTATTGCATGAGCGTCTAACGTTAACGGTTATGTGACGTCACAATAAGCGCAACATTCAAAATTTGAGTTTACGTGTTAACCACACACGTTTAAAGACCAGTATGGAAAGGTGTTTTACGAATTCATTTGAAGTAATTAAGTACATCCATGCTCCTATCATGCGCTATTAGGTCCGTTCCAATGTTTTGCACTAGCTAAACTAGTGTAGAAAACCATGAGATTTCATTGACTTTTTCTGAAAAATTGAATGAAACCAAATGATTTCCTTCAAAAGTGTAGCACTCGCGAAACAATGGAACGGACCTAATATTTTTGCGTTTGCCGGTTTGGCTTTTTAGGAAACCAAATTTTGTGGGTCTGGATTTCTGGAACGTCAGAAACCTATTTCGCGGGGTTGGCACCCCAAATAAGGCAATAATTTCGGGTCTTCACACTTTCCCCATCTCCAAACGTGTTTCCAGCTTGTTGGCTCATTTTAAAGAGCAGTTTTGCGGAGTTAGCTCACACTCACGTTCGAAACAAATTTCGCTGAGCCAGCAGGCTAACCTCAAAAAAGCAATTTCACGGGTTTCACTGCTACAAAAACAAAATTTCTCGCTTTCGGCCCCATCAAAAAGCAATTTTGCCGAGTTGGCTCACCTTGAGTTGGATCTTGCTCTTTTTGATTACAAAATTTCCCAGGATTGGTTGGAAATTCGCTGTGTAAGCGAGTAAACATTCCCCATTCAAAATATAATTATTTACAAATTGCAAGAACATAAAATAATGCAATTTTAATCCTTTCCCATTGTTTAAGTAATTCAGAAATCCCACAAAATTAATTTTAGTAAACCAATGAAAACCCCAAATCAAAAAGCGTATACCACTAATATTCCTTCATTATTCTGTTTTTCCACCCTAGACACTACCGTCCATCTTGGGGTAGGTACAATTTCAAATGAATGAAGGTGGAAATCAAGATGACTAACTTTCTATACGTGCCGCAAATCTTCGGTAACTACTGTCCTTCATCTAACAAAGAACGATGAAAATGTTGGGGGACAATCACGAAAATTGCACCGAGGGTGCGGTCCAGTCTCCGTTTCGACCTCAGACCCTCAGCTACTTGAGCCACTCGGCCCTGGTCCCATCAGCCCGGCAATTGAGCCGAGTGCCGGGCTGATGAGATCAGGACCGAGTGGCTCGGGTAGCTGAGGGGACCCTCGTACAAGCAATATCGACCCAAAAGAGCAAAACTCATTTAACAAAGAACTAAAGCCTCGCTAGACGGTCAAGTTGCTTGATCAAATGACAATGATTGAAGCACGAGTTTCAAGCACACTTCCATCAACGTTCAATGACACCGTCAATCTTTTCATCAAAACTTGCCTTGCCAAGATCCTGGCCTAATCCACGACAATGGTTTTGAAAGAGCGAAATTTGTTTTTTGAGAGAGCCAACCCCACAAATATTTTCTGAAGAGCCAAATCTGCGAAACGGGTCTTTCGGTCACTAAATACCACGAAATAGTTTTTTTTTTCAGTGAGACAAGCCCGCGACATCGGTTTTTTAAAGAGCCAAACTTGTGAAATTAATTTAATTTCGAACGAAGTGCGCGAAACTGGTTACATTCAGAGCAAAACCCACGAGAATGCTTTTTTCTGAAAGCTATAGGCCCGCGAAATCCAAGTTTTGAGTGAGCCAATCATTGGTGTACCCAGAGAGGGTTGATCGCCTCCTGAGGGAGGCCATTTTTAGCCAAGTTTTTGCAAAATCCCAGTAATACGAAGGGCATTCATTACAACACCAGTCCCCCGCCGGTCCTTAGTAGGCTGCGGACTGCAGGAATCGCCCCCTCCGGAAGGATTTTTACGTACGCCCCTGGAGCCAATCCATCAAAATTCGTATTATCAAGAGCCAAGCCCGTGAAATTCGATTTACTTCCAGCACAATCAGCGATAGTGTTTTTTTTTCTAAACTACTCAACCCTACTAAATTGATTTTTCAAGAAGCCAAACCCATGAAATAGGTTTCTAAACCCGTGAAAGTGATTTTATGTGGTGCCAAATTCGTGAGGATGGTTTCTCCAATCGCCCACATAACGCGGGCGATGAGTATGGCGGGGTGGGTGGTTGAGGGTGGAGAGGAGGGGGCTCAATGTCTACGGGAAACCTCAAGGCCACCAGGAAAAAGCTGCATAACACTTCAAACGGCTCGACTAATTGAAAAATTCGCCTTTTCGGCGACTCAAGTATACACCGTTTCGAGGTGTTTATGGGAATTTTCGCACAGTCGAACAATTTAAGCTGTACCCGGTTCATATGGGTCACTCGGAGGACGATCAATTCATAATAAATGAGACCGGGACCAAAAATGACAATGATTTCGTGGAAGTCGAGAACTTCCACGGACTCATGCCCCGTTGTGTCGCCCAAAATGCAACTGATTGCTTGCCCACCAGCATCCCTTCAGGACATTTGAACAGTGTCCAGTTCCAGTTTTACCGTTGGAGCTACCGATTAAAATAAAGTCTAGCAAGCCATACACGAACGTTCTTTTTTCATGAACGGGCGGCCTCAGCCTTTGACTCATTAGAACCCATATTCTACAGTCTTTATCACCTACTATCAAAATAACTCGTGGGAAAGAAGGGGTAAACCTGGGCATCAAAATGGCAAGGACCACTTGTTTCATGTTTGGTCAATAATTTGCTCAGATAATTGCCCCACCAACGCCGACTGGCTTCCGCGCCGCCACTTTTTGAACACTCTTCTGCCTGACCAACATTTTTCTTGCGCTTTTAATTCAACAAATAATGACTTTGAAATGTTAAATTATTAGACCCAGCGTTTTATACGGTTCAAATCAGAGAGCGTTGCTTTCACCCCTCGAGTTGAAATTTTGATTCAACTCGATTTAGGAGGCAGTCGAGCACTACCCTCGGCCATTCGGAACGGGTTAAACCTCTCTGATTCTGGGTCGTCATCTTCCTCCCAGTCAGCCGGCGGTCCTTCCTCTTCATCCTCCGAGTCTTCAGGAATAGCGTCATCACTCGACTCGTCCTCATTGTCGATCAATCCTCGCCCACTCTCGCATCCGTCCACTTCAGCTTTGGTCACCTCCCTTTTATTGATTCGCTTGAGACGACGCAGGGCGAAAATCATAGCGGCGCGATTCGACTCCACGTCTCGAGCCTCTTCAAAAGCGTTCCCGGACGTGATGAGCACTTCCAATTTCGGGAGAACTTTCAATTTTTTAACCTGTCGAACGTTTGAAATTTTATTATCGCGGAGATTTAAATAGCGAAGGTTTTGCATATGCCAGGTGAATCCGTTGAGTTTTTTGATTCTGTTCCCCCGAAGATGAAGTTTTCGCAGATTAACCAGAACCTCCAAACTTTCCAACTTTCTTATTTTGTTCTTTCCCAGGTACAGGTACTTGAGATTGTTTGGCAAGTCGGATTTGGTGATTCGGAGTCGATTCTCCGTGAAAGACAGTGTGATTAAATTAGGGGTTGAATCATTGTCGAAATTTTCCAGAAATTTACAACGATTTTTGTCCACAGCAACATACTCGAGTTTAGGCATCGAAAAAGGGTCAGCCCACACGATACGGTTCTTTCGCAGTGTCAAATGCCTCAAATTAAGACCGGGAATATCGAGTGAATGAACACGATTGTTGTCTAAATTGAGTGAAGTCAAATTGGGGAGGTCCTTGAAAACTTGCATCATGGGTGTACGAAGTCGATTGCTGGCCAAGTTCAAATACCTTAGAAATGGAAACGCCTTAAGAATGCTTATCTCTTGGACGTCGAAAGCCTCAAGATTGAGCCCGTAAGGATAGTAGTGCCGGTCAGTTGGGTTATACTGCCAGTGAGTAAACGCCTGTTTCGGAATCCATCCAAGAACTTTCATTCCAAGCCTATAATTCGGTGATTTCTTTATGTCCTCGATCTCGGCCAAGTACACCTCGCGGAAATTGGTGTTTTTAGGGTCCCATTTGTGGGGTTTTTTCTCTACTTTGAAAATTGATTCAAAGTCAAAAGAGGGGTCTCCAACGAGTTTACCCGGTTCCGGTGACGGTGATGGTTGAGACGGTTTCGAAGCTGAAGCTCGTGGATTGTCATCACTTTTGACAATTGAGGAAGAACTAGCCGTTTGTTTCTTGCTCGGACTGTCAGAGGACTCGACATCAGAGGAGTCCGATGCCATCGTTTTACGACACAAAGTTGAACTTAAAGGTATTGAACATGTGATTAAAAAGGGAACGACGGAAATATAGAAGTCCCGACGCTCCCTGTAATTAGCTGATTTAATCTCCAACAGGTGGTTTCTTCGTTTATTAAACAATCGGCGAATTAATCGCAATTTCTTGAGCTCTTTTGAAAGCATTGAATTGCTCGTACACCAAATCGTCGTCGTCCTGCCATTCGGGTGGCTGCTTCGAATCGTCCTCCTCCTCTTCATTATCCTCCGGAATGGCGTCATCACTCGACTCGTCCTCATTGTCGATCAACTGGCGACCGTTGGCCGCGTTGACAACGTCTTGTAAAGTGACCTCTGCTTTGTTCAGTCGTTTCAGACGTCTCAAAGCGTAAACAACTGCCTGTCGATTAGCGGCTTCATCGCGAGCCGCTTCGAATGGATTTCCCTTGGTAACCAGTGTTTCTAGTTTGGGAAGAGCACGCAGTTTTTTCACTTGTTTCAAATTCGAAATTTTGTTGTCTCTCACGTTGAGATATTTCAGATTTTGAAGCGGCGCGCCAAGTCCATCGAGTTTTTTAATTCGATTACCCCTTAAATGAAGAATTCGCAAGTTCACGAGCCCCTCTAAACCCTCCAGTTTTCTTATTTTATTTTTCCCCAAATAAAGGTTTCTTAAATTGACGGGGAGGTCTGATTTGGTTGATTTCAATCGATTTTCAGCCATCGAAAGATGAATCAAATCAGGAGTGGTCGAAATGTCGAGCCTTTCGATTATTTTTATCCGATTTTTATCCAAAGCGAGGTACTCGAGTTTTGGCATCGAAAACTGATCTATGGCTACAAGTCGATTCCTCCTCAAAGTCAACTGTTTCAGATTCAGGCCAGGTACGTCAAACGAGTTTATTCTATTGTTGTCCAAGTTTAGTGACGTCAAATGCGGCAGATATTTTATCACTTCGAGGGAAGGTTGTCGAAGTCGATTACTGGACAAATTTAAAAATCTCAAATTGGGCAAAGCTCGAATGATACTGATTTCCTGAACATCGAACGCCTCCAAGTTAAGACCGTACGGATAATAGTTTTGATCGGTGGGATTGTATTTGAAGTGATGATAGGCTTTCTTCGGGATCCATCCTAAAACTTTCATTCCCGGCCTAAGCCCAACTATCCGTTTGATCTCAGCTACATCCTTCAGATAGTCCTGACGATACGTCGGTTCGATGACATTCCATTGCAAGCCTTTCCTCTGAGATCGATCACCGTAGTCATAATCTGCCGGTGGATGAACCGCGCTTTTGACTTGTTTAGCCGGTTCGGTTTCAACCAGTTCAATACCACTATACCAGGGAGGTTGAACCGTTCTGGACGCGTCGACGTCCGCATCGGAGCCAGCGATCGAGGATTCTGAGTCCATCGAGTATAATCACTTTTTTAAAAAATAAAATTAAACTTTTCTTAACTCAGCGAAAAGTCAAATCGGAAAATCTTTGAAAACACCTGACTGAATTCACCAATAAAGCTCAATTGACTCGTTTCTTCTCGACCTATTCATTCCTTCCACAGATTTCTGGGGCCTTATTCCGAACAGTCGTGAAAACATGCCGCAAGCGGGATCCAAGGACTCCGAATAAGAAATAACATTATCCCGCCATAGCAACCACACTTGCGGCATTTTCCACGACGTTTCTGAATAGGGCCCCTGGTGTTTTGCACCACGTCCACCGTAATTTGATACGACCAAAACACCTGAAAATCTCAGCCATTTCGCTTTTGTTTCTGACATTGCAGTATATTTTTAGCCTGA
The DNA here is from genome assembly GCA_038030265.1 of Corythucha ciliata. Classification (NCBI taxonomy): domain Eukaryota; kingdom Metazoa; phylum Arthropoda; class Insecta; order Hemiptera; family Tingidae; genus Corythucha; species Corythucha ciliata. Next base: position 36,400,739 of record CM075937.1, on the reverse strand, counting down.
AGAGAAGGAGTCCAGGCGCTGACACTGATACCCTGAAGGTGGGGGGGGATCTTCCCCTCTCCCGTCTCGCTTTCGAGTGAATGAGCGGGGAGGGAGGACACTTGTGCCTTACTCAACTCAATTTATTTTTATAATAAATTAATCATTTAAAGGGCACGAAGAGTGATTTTGGCAAGTTTTGGGGCGAAAGTAGTCATTTTGACAATTTTCAACGGGTAAATCGTGAGTTCCGCCATCTGTGGGGCGCAAATGGTCACTATTTGATCATTTTTAGAGCATGGATTCCCAGATTGACATTTGTAGGGCGTGAATGACAAATTTGGCTATTTAAGGGCGCCCACAATAAACAGTTTTGCCATTTTAGGTAACGAATGGTCCTTTTGGCTATTTCTGATTCGCAAATGGTCGGCTTTGCCATTTTCGGGGCACGGATCATTTGTTTGAGTATGTCAAAGGGCTCGAATGCTAATGGTCAATTTTTGGATCTCGGATGGTCAGTTTAAACAGATGTCCGAGGCGCTTGTATTAAAATGGCGAATAAAGTCATTTTTTACATTTTTAGGGCGTGATCGAATCAAATTTGCTTTTTCTTGGGAAAAACGCACGTTTTTTGGGCAAACCAAACAGGTCGTCGTCGTCGTCACTAAATTTCCAGTTTCCTGCTTAAATAGACAGTCTCAGGAGGTGAAATAGTCATTTTCCAACGAAAAATAATACAAAGTATTGTGATGGAAAGTCGACTTCTCGAATTTTAGTATTTCTTTGGGTTTTGTTCAATGTTCTGTCTTAGGTTTTAACAGCAAGTAGCCAGTTTGATCGGGCAAATTGATGGTTTTGCGAGTTTGGTTCGGGGATCATCAATAAAGTTGTTGTTTCCAAGTCAGACAGTTCTGAGATTTAGGCCCGCTTTATCAATCGTTGATTGAAGAGTCGACTAAAAACTTCATCTGTTTCATGATCAAACACTTCGTCGTGGTTCACAGATGATTTGTTTAAAGAAGTTCTTTAAATTTCTTTGGGTGCGTTTATCATTGCACTTATTCTACAGACAAAACTGGGAATAAGTCTGGTTGCTATGGGCTTTTTTGTAAACAGTAATGTAATATTATTCGAGAGATAGCTATTCCATGTGATATCCAGTGATTGATAAACCCACCCTTAATCGACAATTGATAAAGCGGGCCTTGGAGATTTAAAAATCCACAGGCTAAATTGACCGTTTCCTGCGTGAATTTTCTGATTGTGGGATAAAGTGGTCAATTCCTAGTCGCATAGCGAGTCTCAGATGGAAAATGGGTCTTTGTATAACGTGAAGCCCTTTTCCTCTTATCCCCACCAACCGCGCATTACCCCCCCCCCCACGCCCTCCACGTACAGACGATTCCTCGACCTCCTCCAATCATCAATCGCCTACAACACAGCATCAATTTTCTCGTCTGATTTTTGCAGCATTCCTGGATTTAAAGGTCTCGTTTCAATCTCCAGGAAATTTTGCATGTGTAGGCAGCAGTATCTTAGTTTTCAAATAAGTTATATAACATGGGCGTAGCAAGCTCAAGACAGAAGGGTGGACAGCTTTCCGCATTCCCTTGAGCCCTCAAGCGTAATCGTCTCAACAATGCATCCGTCGGATGAACGCGTCCGTAATGGGGGGAGGGGGTGGCAAGGGTTTCATCAAACTTAGGGCGCAGCCGGTCATTGGCCCAAAAAAGGCCCCAAAACTTGCAATTTAGAGATAATTAATACCCGACAGTCGCATTGGTGAGAATGTTCGGCCATGTAACTTTCAATTTCCTGGGTGTTCCTCGTGCTTCGAGCTCTGTTACTGTTGGAGCCTGTTGGATCCACCGGGACGAAAAATGTCCTCAAATCAAATGGCAGTTGCAATTTCACTAAGGGGCTCTGAACTTAAAATTGTGCTTAAATTAAGACCCGAAATTGCAACCTTACAATTATTTATCTCCAAATTTTCACAACATCACGGATATTCATGAACGGATTGGCGTAGTCGGGGCCGGCTGGCCTAGAGTCCACAGCCACAAAACAAACGCCTACACTTCCTTACCGTAAGGGAACATGGAAGTCAATAAAAATGAGCCTTGCAACTTGCAATTCCTCTGAAATGAAGACGTGGAACTCACAATGTCGTGGATTTATCAGCCTCTGTTAAAGCCATACGCTGCAAATTTTGTCGGGTCACGATGGTCAGGTCGTAGCCGGCTAGCCCGAGGTGTGAGTCTGACAATGAGCGAACAAAAACAACTGGAAATTTCCAATTTCACGAATATTTAGCCCCCAAAATTGGCTATCTCTACGAAATGGAGACCCCCAAAAAATGGAATTTCGCCAAAATCAAAACATGAAACTGAGAGATGAAAGAATTAAGGCACGAATCTTGCAATTTCACAGATATTAAGCCGTAAGAAACTTGCTTAATTAAACCAAGGAGAGCTAGATGCTTTAAAAAAAAAAAAAAAAAAAAAAAAAAAAAAAAAAAAAAAAAAAAAAAAGGAAACTTTCAGACGTGGAACGTTGCAATATCGTGAATTGCAGACAATAATCTCTCAATTTCGCTTAAACTTGCCCTCAAAATGTGGCGATTTTTCGTCAGGGCACTGTCGTCGTGGGAGGCTACAACCCGTGGCCTCACTTTCAACAAAAATTGAGAAACCTGCAAATTCTAGGATATTTAGACCCACAACTTGCAATTTCGCGGATATTTAGGGCCAAATGACGTAATTTTGCGGCTATTTCTCTCACTGCGAATGAGCGTGTTCCCTGAATTTCTGCTGCGATTTTTCACTATTAGCCTTGAATTATCGTTTTTTCTCAATTTCAGCCATAAATGAGCAATTTTTTTTTTTCAATTGTAGCCCCGAATTAGCGTTTTTGTTTTTCTCAACCCGATAGCATGAAGCACTTTGCCAAAAAGGATCATTTTTTCTGTGAAAAAACTGTTTTTTTGGGCGGAAGTTCAAGATTAGGGGCAAATGTTTATTTCTAATGCTAATCAGGCGGTGGATTACGTGGCCGCTGACCACGGGAATCACGTGCAGCGACCCCCCCCCCCTGCGGAAGATGGGCTGAAAGAAATCAAAAATGCTGGCATGGGTGTAGTCACCGGGGGGCAGGGGTGGGCAGTTACCCTCCCCTACACTCGAAAGCGCAGATTTGGTGGGGCAGCTGCCCACCCCCAGGGCCTCAGATACCATCACGAAGTTAAAATTCAACTGCAGGCTCACTACATTTTGTTTCATCCAAATTGTCTCAGATCCTGGCTCAGATATAAACCAATTTATCGGATGCCTCCCATTAAAAACCGCCAATTTCGTGGTGTTTTTGTAATAAAGGTCCAATTTCGCATGGTGGCCTAATTCAAAAGCCTCTTTCGTCCCCTTAACTCCCTAAAACACGAACTTTTATTATTTTTGTTGCCTAAAGCCCCCTCCACACGCTCAAACTTACTTGTGCAAACGGGAATGCACAAGCAAGTTTGCGCGTGTTGACGGAAAGTGTCTTCTGGGGAAAAGGAGAAAAGACGCCCAAACTTGCTTTTCCCCTAAACAAGTTAAAACATTTCCCCTGATCTGGCTCACTGCAAAATACATTTCTCGGATTTTGCTTGCTGAACAACCAGTTTCGGGGGTTTTCTGTGGGCCAGCAAACCAATTTCAGGGATTTTCGTTGCTAGGAAACCAATTTCGCCGCGTGGGCCAATTCAGATCGGTCTCTGAATTGGTTCACACAAGTTAGCAAAATCCGAGAAATTTATAGCGCAATACACTCGTGAGATGTAAGTTTTCCACCCGTCCTCTCTGAATTGAAACATTACGTTTATGGAGAGGACGCGGCTCTACACTTGTGTAGTGTGAAATCGCTATTATGCGCAAAATGCCACGTCTTGGGCAAAATTTAACCGAAATGCCCCATTATAGGCAAAACGAAACATTCGGTAAAACACTCGCGTGCAAAATTTACGGGAAACGACTCACAAAGGGCAATTTTATAGTGAAATTTTCTATTTCACGAAAAAACTTGTAAGTTTCACGCTGAAACTGTCAATGCCATACGAGAATTGTCTATTTCATGAGAAAACTTGCAATATTTCATGGAAAATCTTCAATTCATAAGTTAATAGAGGGGCGTGAGGGTAATGATTTCATAAGAACACGTTCAGTTTAAGAGGTTTCGTTTAATGAATAAATCGTCAGTTTTCTAAGTAAATTGAAATTTTGAGGAAATCAATTTTCCAGTTTGATTAGGGAATTGTGAATTTCAACTGGAAATAGTAAATTTTCTAGGAATTGTTAATTTCATGAGGAAATTTCCAGTTTCACGAGGAAGTCGCCATTTTTATAAGCAAATTGTCAATATTGTTAGAAATTGTAAATTTGAAGCATAAACTGTCAGTTATTTAGGGAAATTGACAGCATTATAAGAAGGTTGTTAACATGATAGTTTTTTCAATTGTATGAGGGGAAGTTGTCAGTTTTTTGTTGTTTTTTTTAATTATAAAGGAAATTGCACATTCTATCAGGAAACTGCCAATTTTGTGAGGTGATTGCCATTTTTAAAGTGAATTGCCAATTTTATGTGGAAATTTTCAACTTGGAGCCGAAACTGTTATTTTTATGAACAAATTGTCAATATGAACTATAAATTCGAGGGTTTAGGATTAAAGAGACTTGACTAAAAATTTCCCATTTTTCAGTATGAAATAAGCAATACTTTCAATCGACTATTTTCATGAATTATTCTTGATTCAACTACTCCCCCTAAAGTTCATTCAATTGCATTATAAAACAAAAAATTGATAACGTTTACAATGCGGGTCGTTTATCGAAAATGGCCAATCCTGACAGAAAATATTGTGCTCTTTCCGAATCCATCATTAAAAGTTGCAAAAATTCAAACTGAGTGCGTCTTTCTGGCAGTTAGTTTAAGAAAATGATGTAAGCCTTAAAAATCGTTAGAAAAATCATATCTCGAAGGGTTTTGATTTTCGGACCATGGTGTATATGGTGATTTCGGTCGCAAATGAGGTCTACTTTCACCCAAATTTTTCGTCACACTTATCCCCTTCCACCCTGTATATTATGTCTCTCAACTTATTAATTTTGCCCCATGATTCGAACGTCAATTAATTGTCATTTGGGTGATTCAACAGATGTTTTCAAAGAATCGTTTTCGGGTGGTCTGACTTATGAACCATAGGGGGGGGGGGCAACCCTTGTCCATTGGCTAATGCAGAGAAAGGATTAGGTGGAGGATAATTTCAACAATATGACATCATGGCCCCCCTCCTCACAACCTAGGCGGAGGGGAACCGCAAGATTTTCTTCGTGTTTTTTTGTTTTTGTTTTTTGCCTGTCTCGAAAGTTCCACAGACAAAATATTCCAAGTAAAATGTTAAAAGAACGTTTAATTTGTCGTTATAGAGTTAACGCTCTTCAACTACGAAATTTAATAAAAAAATGTTTGAACAGTGAATTTAGAAGGCTAAATTTACTGGTCAACACTTTCTTTCATGTCCAATATGTACCGATATACAGCCCTTTACAAACGTGCAGACAAGCATTTCACTAAAATTATTCCTCGCATCGAATGGCGGGAACGGGCAAGGGAAGGATAAAATATAAGAGGTATTTAATGTGTTCGAGTTTCGAGAAAAAATGGCTCCCTGGCGGGTTTTGAACCCGCAATCTCTGGATTACCAGTCCAGCACGCTGCCAATTGCGCCACGGAGACGCCTTTGGGTGTCGTACTCCGTGGGATAAGCTAAGCCGAACGTTTCTCGAAATTATAGGCGTTTCTCCTGATCGGTAAACCACGCCGAAATTTATCTCGTTGGGCTATGCCCTTCCATCGTCGTCCGGATAACATCAGTTTAATTAATTTATTAATTAAAAATACCGGCGACAGAAATATTCATTATATCCGTCTCTAGTCCATCTCACTATTTAGTAAAAAAAAAAAAAAAAAAACGATTTCCCGCGGGACAACCGCGGGAAGTCCCGTCCCGCGCAGGAAATTTATGCTTTGTCCCGCAAACCATTTCCAAGTCCCGTCTCGCGTCCCGCGCGCACGCCTATGAACAACCAATTTCGGGGATTTTTGTTGCCAGCAAATTAATTTCGGTGGGTGCAGTGGCGTAGGTAGGAATTTGTCCTGGGGGGGGGGGATCAGATTGAAATATCGCAAGGGTGTGGAGAGGGGGGTAATTTCACATTGTAGTCATCATTCCACCCAGCCAGCACACTCTTGAATCTGGACATCTTGTTGGCCTCATCATAGCCTCAATCACTCAGTTCAGGGCGATTTTTGGACTCTACCCTCAAATTAGCCCTTTTTTGGCCGAGTGTATCGTTCTTCTCAATTTCAGCCGCAGATTAGTGGTTTGGCCCCACCACCTCCCATAGCCACGAATTTGCGCATTTTCTCAACTTTAGCAGCGAAGTATCGTTTTTATCCCGTGAGCGATGTTTCCTAATTATCCACGAGTTTTGGCGTTTTCCTCAATTTTAGCAGCATATTACCGATTTTTTAAATTTTTTTACCAGGGATTACCACTTTTCTCAGTTTTAGCTGGAAATTAACGTTTTTCTTAAGTGTTTTCCTCAATATTAGCCGCAAAATAGGGGGAATTTTCACGAATTAGGATTTTTTTGGTTCACCATACGCAATGCATGAGTGATTTTTCTCAGTTTACTCAGTGGTTTCTTCACCTATTGCCATAAATTAGCGTTTTTTTTCAATTTCGGCCTGAAAAATTACCTTCAGAATCCGCAAATTGGCGTATATTCAGTGTTTGGCGCAAATTAGAATTTTTCTCAATTTCAACCACGAATTAGGGTTTTTTTTAAATTGTACCGGCGGCGCGTCGTAGCGTTTCGGGCCTGTGAATTAGCGAATTTGCTAAATTGCTGTCACAAATTGGCGTTTGGCGCAATTTTAGCTGTAGATTGACGATTTTTTCCATTTTTAGCCGCAAATTAGCAATTTTCTTAATTTTTAAGCTTGAAATTAACCTTTCTCTTAATTTTGACCAGGCTGATTATTTTATTTTCTAAATATAATCCGCAAATTAGCGGTTTTGACATTTTACCGCCGCATTAACAAAACTATATAACTTTTATAGGTATAGATTATTGCTTATTTTCAGTTCTAGCCGTGAATTAGAGTATTTTTTAGCATTATGCTATAGCTATGCATGAATTTGACATTTTTCTGAATTTTAGCCAAAAAAAAAAAATGCCTTCAGAAGGTGCGAATTTAAATTATAAATGTACTTTTTTTTTCTAACCAAAAAATGTTCACCTATCCATCCATATTTGTCAAAAATTCATCATTTTTAAATTATAAATTTCACGACTCTTAATTCGAGAATTAGAGATGTCTCTCAATTTTTGCAGCTAATTTTCGCTTTTTCTAAATTTTAGCAGCGTGATAGCGTTTCCAACCCATGCATTACCTACCGAGTTTTGTCAATTTTTGACAAGAATTGGCGTTTGACTCAATTTAAGCTGCAAATTAGCAATGTTTTCCATTTTAAACTGAGAATTAGCACTTTTCCCCAATTTGAACTGAAAATTAACGTTTTAATTAATTTTGGCTGTGCTAATTGGTGATTTTTTCCATTTTTACCGCGAAGTAGCGATTTTCTTCATTTTGTGTCCGCGAATTAACGTTTTTCCACCACTTTATATCTGCAAATTGCAAATTAGCGATTTTTCCCAATTTCAGCTGAGAAATGGCGTTTTATGCTAATTTTGCGGCCATTCAGCATCCTATTCCCTTTTTCATACGCGAATGGGCGATTTTACGCCATTTCAGTTGTGAATTTGCCATTTTTGTCCAATTTAACCTGAAAGCGTCTTTTGTTTGTCAGTATTATAACGTGTTTTCTCAACTTTAACCGCGGGGTTTGCCCAAATGGGTGGCTCAACGAACTAGGGTGGATTTCAAATCTTCGTAACTCAGTCATTTTCGAAGGTACAAACTTTTTATTTGGCTTAAAATAATCAAGAAAAATGGAAATTTCATATGACAATTCAAGATTTGAACAAAACTTCAACCATGTGATGGCCATCGGCCTGTATGCATTTCTGCAGCCTTTCATGAAAGTTCCTCATGACGTTGCCCAAGGTGTCCCGTGAGATCACTACCATCCTTTAGGGATGAAATTTCAGATCACATTTCAAGATGCGACGCACTGTTGAGCGATGGAGATTGAGACTGGCAGCTTGACGTCTGACAGAGCGGTGGGGGCTCTGGAGGGTCGCGACGCGGACTCTCTCAACATTTTCAGGGGTTCGCGCTGTTCGGGTACCACCTCTTTTTTTTTCAAAACACTGCCCGTTTCCTCAAAGTTATTAACCCACCTAAGGATTGTGTCACGTTTGGGGATCACTCCGCGCGGTGGTATTGCGAAACGAGCTCGAAAATCGCGCTGGGTCTGAACGATAGACTGGTTAGTCTGCCAAAACCGAGTGACGGCGTAAACGCGTTGCTCCGTTGTCCAAACCATGTTTGCAACTGACCCACCGGAAACTTCCGCTCTTCAGGTTTACAACGAGACCAACCCCCACCCCATGGAGTAAGGGGAAGCCGAACAGCGCCCTTTTCAAATCCACCCTAGTTCGTTGAGCCACCCTGTACAACACTTTTGCGTTGATTTCCACAATTTATTCGTAGAATGGCCTCCATGTACCGCGAATCAGCGATTTTTTTCTTAATTTTCGTCTGGAAGTTGCATCGCGAGACCATGAATCAGCGCTTTTAAGCAGCTATAGCCACGATTATTACAGATTTTTGTCTGATATAGGGTCCGGGGCGACCCCCTCTCCTGAACCTCGGTACACTACTGCGTTGGGTCTGAAGTCAAAGGAAAAAGCTGGACGATCTCGGACCTTTTCGGGCTGCTTTAAGTCCAGAAAATCTGCTAAACCTAACTTCAACGTTAAACGCTCATTTTTGGAGATTTTATGGGGCTCTTCGTTATGGTACTAGTGCTCCTTTGTTCGTATACTTGTAGCTCTTGGGGGGGGGGGGGAATCTATCCCCATATTCCCCCCGTTCCTACACCCGTGGCTGGGTGGCCCAATTCAGAGAAGGATTACACTAATTTTCGCTCTAAAACCCGATGTTTTAGCTGGTTTGATTCAATGAAAAAACAATTTCTCGAATATCGCTGACTAAAAAACTAATTTCGCTCTTTCTAAAATATTTATTTCGCAGAGTTTATTTCGGCAAAAATCAATTTCTGCAGTGTTTTGCACACTAAAAAACCTTTGGCGGGCGTGGCTACTTAAAAAACCAATTGTGTGGGTTAAAAAACTATTTTAAACGTGTTGAGCCCCCTGCGCTAGACAGACGTATGTTGGGAGGGGAATGCCAGATCTTTCAGCCCATGTCCCTTTTTTAATTGTGGAGAGAGCAACGGGCTTGTTGCGGTTTACACGCCTGTGTAAGTTCCTGGCGATTAACTACTCGTCTCGGCGATGGAAGGGTCCAGTTCGAGGGACTAAATCACTGCAGTTTACGGTCGTCTCAGGGGACCGAAATTTAATTCCAAAAGTATCACTTTCTGGGGGAGGGGGGGGAATAAGTTATCCACCCCTTGGGTTATAAGTTGGACAGAAATTCTGGAATAGAAGGTTCCAAAGTTTCCAGCCGAGATTTAGTTTTCGAATGATAGTTACCGTTTCTGTGCACATTCAGTACCTGATGATGACCATTAATTGACGATTTCCATTTCCGGATCCCAGAACATACGCCTGCAAATAGGCAATGGTGCATCTGAAATTTTCTCCAGTGAAACTGCCCACCCCCCTAGATCAAGGGCTGGCTACGCCCCTGAATGCTGGAATCACGAGGATTCCTTCAAATCCCCCCGCCCATCTCACTATGATCGGCACATAATATCACCAACGCAGCTCGACAGCCACCAATAAAATAGTTTCTAGCCACCATCAACGCAGCTAACAAGTATGACAAGCACGCGACCGACTTTATAGGAAATATCAACAAGCACTTCATCAACTGTAAAGGTCTTTGACCCATTCAGGCCCTTCACAGGTGGCCCCTGGCACTATATGTCGTCGTTTACACCCCCCGCCCCCGTCCACCAATCCCATAGTAATCTATCTAGTAATGTCTAGTAGTATCTAGTAATGATTTAAAATTACTCACCAAAAGCTGGTCATGGTCGAAAAACCAGCCGCTTTCAACGGTAGACTAACGGCAAGCCCTTCGGGAAAATTTTGAATTCCAATGCCTATGGCTAGATTCCTAAAAAACAGAAAAAAAAGGCAATTAATAAAACTTGAAATTGCTCAATTTATTTTTCAGGCGCAGTAAAAGTTTAAAATGGCAAGGTAAGGTGGGAGGGTTCTTCCTATCTACCCGGGTATTAATATGTACAGTGTAATAATACGCTAAATAGATTGAGGGTGGGTGAATGGTTCCAGCATTCCCATTTTCCACGACGTCCGCTAGTCTCACTTCTTCTCTTTCTCTCACGCCGAAAGGATTGAGATTCCTAACGGTGCCTCGACCGAAGAAGAAGAAGAAGAAGAAAAAGTAAGAGAAGGGGGACGAAGAAGGCTTGCCTTTTCCATTCATGGAGACCAAACGCTAGAGACTGGCAGGGAGGGGGTGGAGGAGCATTTAAAAATGAAAAGAAAAAGAAGCAAGGACGTAGAACGTGAGAGGAAAGGATTCCCTTCCAACCTGTTTACGATTTTTATTAGGAAGCTGAAAGAGGATATTTCTTTAATTAACTCGTACAAAGCAAATTACATATTAAGTGTTTTGATGATTTTCCCAAAATAATTAGGTCCGTAATGTATTCAAGAAGGTTTTTTTTTTATTATAATATTATTATATCTAAATGAAATGATGATAATCTAGAAAAAATAATAAGTTCGTTACGTTCGTATTTATGGTCCCGCTTTAAATATAATCTCAATTAAGCGAAGAGTTCCATACTAATTGGCTAATATTAACTAATTGCCACATCCTGTGGGCCACGCTGCATGTCAGTGGAACGAAGCGGGATTTTTCTCCTCTAAAACGAACTCTTTCAGAGAAAAAAGATTCAGTTAAACAACGAAAATTGGAGGAATTAAGTATTTTCCTTTTATATTCCCCTCCCCTAATCATTTATAGTCTTCGCAGACAACCCCCCCCCCCTCTTTTAAAAAACAAAAAATAAACAAAAGAAATGCAATGTAGCGGAAAGAGAGATGAGAGGGTCAATCGCGAATTCTTCGCATTTTCTACGGTAAACTTGGACTATATCGAATGGGATGGGAGGGGTGAAAAGGTAGCGGATATTATTTTGTCTTCTCCCTTTCTCTTCGCCATTGTAGAAACGGGACTCGGCAATTCAATCCAGGTTGCCCTAGGACATCATTGAGAAATAAGACGGCGGTTTTCCGCAGTCATCTTTTTTTTTTTTAATACGTGGTTTATGGCCAACAAGCGGGATATTCTTCCCGAAAAAAAGGGGAGGGGAACAAGTGAAGGACGTTGACCTTTTTCGTAACTCACGATTTTTCGTACATAACATCAAAGAGGGAAATAAAAAATATCGGTCTCTACCACGTTCCTTCTCTCTCGTATACGCTGAAGAGAAAATAATTTCTAGTAAAATAACAATCTTCACCCTAGAATTCCACCAATTTCCACTTTCGGACGGTTCTTTCATTGCCCAGTTAGTATAGAATGAAAATTCCGCCAACAGCTGGTGCAAATAGTTAACCCAAACTAGACTTTTCCCACATTACAGAGACAGAACACACCCTTGTCAAATATATTTTCAATGATTAGACAAGTTCCCAAGGAAAAAAAGTTAACGATAGCAACGCGGAAAGTGCCCGCATTGGCTCATCAAGCCGCCCCCAGACGGGTGCACATCGTATTTTTCTCCCTTATACCCCCCCCCCTCCCACTATCATTACCAAACATTGCGGAAAGATTTACAAGGGCCCATAACGCCCCCTCCCTTACACACACACACATGCATTTAATTCCTCTGTTTTAAAACCGGAAATTTTTCGCCTTTTAACGGATGAATGAATATTCATAGCATAGAAAAGTTATGCTTTCCTCAATACACTCCTTCGAAAGAAGCCAAAGGAGGCGGCGAACGCACACCATGACTTCTTATCGTTCGCTTCCCTTTCTCCCAGTTTTTTGTTTTGGTCTAGTCACGAATGTGCAATGAGCATACTTTTCGCACCAGATGGAACTTGAGATATACCCTTCGCTGTTGTCTATCTTCTACTTCTCAAGTTTTTTTTTTGTATTTTGTTTTCAATCGAACTTCAGGTTAACAATATCCGCTTGGGGGGGGGGGGGAGAAAACACAATTAGAAATTTGGTAAGTTTGGAGGGCGAATTTTTGTCTAAGGCGCACTTTTAAAAACCTTGAATTCCAAAATATTCCTCGCGGCGGCTGTTGTCGAATATCCAAATAAGTCAAGTGGAAAGTATGCGGAGTTTCCTAACAAACGGTGAACAATAAATTTCTTTTTTCCTCATGAGAAACACTCTAAAAATATCAACAAGCTTTTAAAAGTCCCACATCCGGGCAACCTATTTCAAGGATTTTAAAAGGTGACAAAGAGTGAAGGGGGAAAGTTACGAGCAGGAAATCATCGCTGGACATCTGTATGGTGTTGGTTGAGAAAAGCGAATGATTTTATATTGGTCTCATTGCGAATAGAACGTGCACTATAATAATAGAATATAAAAATTCCCAATTGATTATTAATAATTACCCTTCCAGATAGAGGATAAAACAATATCTGATTGCGAGGCTCAAAAAATTCATATCGCCTTGCGAGTGCAACAAATCGGTCGCTGAAATTTTTCTTTCTTCCCAATTCATCAGGGGATTCAAAGACCAATCCGTTCGAGAACAACTTCTACTGGATTCATCACTATCGTTCCAAACCATAGTAGAAAAGGCGCTTGTCCTAGAAGCGTCGAAGCGTGACAGTCAAGAAAGTTCATCGGCGTTTTTCTCAACAGAAACACTAAACAAAATTACCACCACTCCACCTCCAAAAAAGTCAAAACCCAGGCGACGAAACAGATTGGATCTTCGAGAGCACGGTCTTCAAAAAACATGTCTTCGCTGTGGACGCGACAATCACACATCAAACACTTGTTAAAGTGATAAGACCAAACTGTTTTGCCAATCAGGCCAGAGGTCTGGACACGTTCAAAAAGTATTATATACTTACTAAAACAAAGCTTGTCTTTGTTATTACGATAATCGAATCGAGTAGACTCTGATTGTTCCGGCTCCTACACATATGCCACCAAACCCCCCTTCGAGTCGACTTTCCAATTCAATAACACCAAAAGCATTCTTGAACACGATCCCCGATTCAATCGAAATACCCAAAAATACTTCATCACCTTCCTTCCTAGGCGGCAAAGAGCAAGCCTTCGAGATATAGACTCAGGAGCTGGGCTTACTCTGTTACCGAAGTCCGACTACGACAAAACCTCAATCTCAAGTCTCCGTTACAAAAAACCTCTGTTCGATTCCGGTCTTACACATCTGGAATGTTTCACGCTACGGAGGGGTACGCTTCGACAAGCGAAATTCAAACAATTTCTTCACATCGAGGTACGTTCAGGGTGACGAGACTTAATGTGCTCAGTGAATTCCACAGCATTCTCGGCCAGATACTTCAAGGGCTAGAGGGTGCCACGTGGTACTTCGACGATCTCATTGTTTTTGGAAAAACATCTGACGAGTGCCTTAAAAATTTGTTAAATCTTTTGCACCGATTGAAGGAGAATGATATGCATTTGAACCGTCGTAAATGTCACTTTATCCATAAAGAAATATCAAATCTCGGATACGTTATCAATGAAAACATAGTGTCAAAATGTCCGAAAAAGGTGGAGACCCTTTTCGCAAATACCAAGGCCCCGAAATGCAGAAGAAGTGAAGCGTTTCTTAGGTATCATTACGTATTACTCCAAATTCATTCCTAACGTGTCTTCTATAACGCACCCCTTACACTGTCTCCTTTAAAAAAAATTGTCGGTTCGCATGTACAAACACGTGCCAATCCGCTTACGAACACCTGAAACACGAGATTTCAAGCGAGAGAGTTAGAGTTCTGATTCCATTAGAACCTTCTTTGCCTCTGATTCTAGCTTGCGGTGCGAGTCCGACAGGCGTTGCTGGCGTCCTGTCCCACTTCGTTGACGGTACAGAGAAACCTATTGCTTATATGCATCGCGTTCTTTGACCGACGCAGAAACGAATTATAGCCAGCTTGATCGTGAAGCTGTGGCCACAGTATTCTCGGTTAACAATTTTTTGAATTACGGTTACGGCAGATCATTTACACTCATTACAGACAACTCAGCCTTGACCAGAATTTTTAATGAAAATTCAAAACTTCCAAATATAACAGGTGCGAGACCTCCAGTAAACGGTCAAAGCCCAGCCGAAATGTGTCTCGAGAGAAAGCTACGACTGCGACTAGAAGCTATATTCCCACAAAAAGAAGTCGCGTCATCCACAAGACAACGTGGGGTCCGCCAATTTCTAATGGGAGATCGAATTCGTGCCCGATGGTGTTCCGGAAAACAAAGCGCGAGGAAATTCGGAGAAATTATTGAAAAATAATGGAAATTTACACTACGATATATGTCAAATTTGATCATGGTTACATCACTAAAAGACACGTCTTGTTGTCTTGTTCGCAATAACGGAGAGCAGACAACCGAAGTCGGAATTCAAGACAACTCTCCACTTCGGCTACCGCGTAACATCGGACAACACACTCCACCTCCGCCTTCAACGGACACTTATCCACAGGGCTCATCAATTCCTTCAGACCAATCGTTCACCCAGGAGAAGAAGAAAGTCTAGCTCTTCCTTCCGATTCAGAACCCGGTAATGAACTAACCGTTCCAGACAACGAAACGACGCGTAATTCAGAACAAATTCTTCATGAAAGGGATGCAAAGACGATTCCAAAGAATTAGGAACCCTCGGAGATATCCGGAGGACTACGATTGCACCGGAGTGCAGTCAATTAAGCCTGGGAGTCTGTTATATAAAAACCCCAATTGATTATTAATAATTACCCTTCCGTTTTGTTTTAAAAAACAAAGTCATATGGAAAACCAAGTCCTCAGACTCGAGGAAAAAAATGTTTTTTATTTTGGGTTGGGATTTTTGCTCCCGTTAAGAATAAAAAAGGAGAAAACCCGCCAAATACAAAAATTATTATATTTATTTTCGGTTTGAAGTTGTAGCGTGATATCTATCTTGATACCATGGGGCCTATTCTCTAACTCCGAAGCATTAGCTTTGTCTCAGCCATATGTTAATTTCATTAATTTTCTTCAAACAAATGAATGAAATAGACACATGGCTGGCGAAAAAAATGTTGCTTGTTGTTAGAGAATTGGCCCCCATATGTTTTTTCCAACGCTAAACTTTTGTATAAGTTTTGAATTTAGCGGGTGATCTACTTTTATAGTAGAGCAGCGCAACGTATCGGGAGCAAAAATCCCAACCCACGAACCGCTTCATTTTTTTAACATACAAATAATACAAAGTTTAATGACTTGGTTTTCCATATGACTTTGTTAAAAAATAAGACAGTGTTTTGAATGTCAAGTACACGTTTTGAACTGAATCGAGTACATTAATCGTTCAAGAACACAACATAGACCATCTTACCTGGTAAGTTCTTACATTCTTGGTTTTCAATTAAATCGAAACATAGGCGTAGCTATGCCACAAGACAGAAGTATGGGCAGCTTTTCGCATTCCCAAGGAACCTTTAAAGACGAGTAGACGCATACGGCGCCATGTTCGTTATTATCAGTTCAAAAAGAATGGTTGGGGTAGTTTGTTGACATCAACAAAAGGCGGATTTTACAAGACTGATAATTGATAAGAGCGAACTTGAGAGCTTGGTCTACCAGCGGTTAGTTAGCCCGGGGTTGTGCCACTCCAAGAATAGGCCTAAAAACTGGCAATTTTAGTTGCATTATGGAAAATGTCCATCTCCCGGATATTCAGCAAGGAAACTGCCAATTTCGTGAGAATGTGTAATGCTTTGCGTTATTGATAAGGCCGGCTAGCCAGAATACCCAGAAACTTTCAATAAATTTTGCTTAAATCAAAAATTAAGGCTCAAACTTGCATTTTCGAAGGAATTAAGACCTGAAATTCGCATTGTTGCGATATTCGGACGTGATGAAACATCCAATTTCCTGGGTATTCGTCAGGAACCGGGCTCTCGTCTGATTCACCACCACAAAAAAAAAAAAAAAAAAAAAAAAAAAAAAAAAATTTTGTTTAACTTGCAATTTCACTTAAATCGAGGCCAGAAACTTTCAATTTCGTGGATATTATTTGTTTATTAATTTCGCTGTTATTCATTTTCCTAAGGGAACATGGAAGTAAAAAAGGGGACGAAACTCGAAATTTCACTGAAATTAAGACGTGAAACGCGCAATGTCACGAATTTTCAGCCATTGTTGGGGCCAAACGTTGCAATTTTATAGAGAGGGGGAGGAGGGCTCTGTCAGCCTGCGACACCACGCTCGCCGCCGCGTCCTTTGTGGCCGGGTACCTCGAGGTCTGGGTCTCCACACAAAAAAAAAAAAAAAAAAAATTGCTAACTTCCAATTTCACGAGTATTTGGCCCCGATACGGGCTATTTATACGAAATCAGTGTCTGTTCACTGTCGTGGCCGGCTAGGCCAGACTGCACGATTCGTTTAAGAAAAATCCCTGAAACCTGAAAATTCCTGGGTGTTCATACCAGCAACTTGAAGCCGAAACTTACAATTTCGCAGATATTTAGCTCCAAATGATGTAATTTTGCGATTAATCATCTCAAATTTGAGCGTTTTTCTCAATTTCAGCTGCCAATTAATAGTAAATAGCACAAGCACGGCTAAACAAGCATCTAAGGAGACGCCAGCGTCCCTTAGGAGGGGGCAAAAATGAGCAAATTGTATTGTCAACGAATTGGTCGATTGTCCAGGCCCGTAGAGCAGCCTATCGAAGTCGGCCTGTGTCATCGAGGCTCTGGGCTTGGGCTTCAAAGATGACGAATTTGTGGCCGTCATTTAAGAGTCATTCCGGGTAAAAACAGTTTTTCAGTAAACCAAAATGTAACTGCCTTTAAAGAGGCGACACCACGAAATCGAGGTTTGAGCAAGTCAAAGTCCATATTTGATGGTTTTACCTCAAAACTAAATAATTCCCCAAAAACTGAAATTTCGCTACGGATGATTTTACCCAAAAAACAGACTGATTTTACCGTTAGTTTGACGTCAAGACTGATAATTTCAGCCCAAAACTGGATATTTTACTCCAGAATAGACAATTTAACACAAAAAGAGAGGGTTTCCTCCAAAACTTATACATTTTTGACAAAACGGATGATTTCACTGACGATTCTCAACTCGAAAACGGACGATTTCACCTCAAAACTGACGATTTTATCCCCAAAAAGACGGTTTTACTACGAAACAAGATGATTTCACGCCCTAGCAGACGTATTACACCAAAACTCAAGTTTCTATTATACAAAAGTGGCCATTTCACGACAAAACTGAAGATTTTCCGCTGGGTTTTCTAAAAGCGGTGATTTTAGCCAAACGCTAGAAATTAGAACTACCGTTTTTACTCCCAAAGTGACGATTTTACGCTAGAACTGATGATTTCCTCTAAAACTGACGATTTTAAAACACATCCTGGCGAGTCTAGCCCTATAAAAGATGACTCTACTACAGAACTGACAATTTTAAGTGGAAAACGCGTTTCGTTTGACCCCCAAACTAACGATTTCATAAGCAAAACTGGCGATTTTTATCACAAAACTAAATTTGGTGATGTTACTTTAAAACTGAATGTTTGACCCCTAAACTGGCGAGCCACAAAAATGTCAATTTAACCACAAGAAAGAAGTTTTGCCACAAAACTGGCGATTTTAGACTTTTTTAGAGAGCGAAATCAGCGAGAAATAATTGACAATTTTCACACATTGAAAGGCTACACTTTACAGGCAAAATGGTGAGGAGTTTTTGAATACAAAATCGGGTTTTAGCTGTCTAACCGTGGAAAGATCTGATCACATTAACGTTCAACTAACCTCAAAATGTTGTAACCGAACATTGAAAAGCCCTAACCACAAGAATATCTAACCTCAAAAGCTTTAACCACAAAATGCTCCAACTACAAAATCCTCCAACTACAAAATGCTCTAACCACAAAATTCTCCAACCACAAAATGCTGTAACCACAAAATACTCTAACCAATACTCAAAAAAATGCTCGTTCATCATCCTGGTTGGCGTGAAGTCCCGACACGTGCAGTTTTAAACCCCGTTCACAAGCTCTGTGTTATGCGTCTGTGGAAGCCTATGCAACCAATAAAAGTGCTTCATTTTTCGAGGGAATAAATTTGTTTGGTTGCATAGACTCCACGGAACGCAAACAAAGAGCTTGTGTGAACGGGGGGGGGGGGAGTATCTGCTAACGTTGAAAAAGAAAAAAAAAACTGATCAAACGATTTTTTTAAATTTTTCTCACTTGACGTATCAGGACAGGTTCACGCGCATCTTCTTTTCAAAAATAAAATATGCCCAATATGTCAATTTTTTATGGAAATTTTATCCCGGGACGCGAGACAAAATAGTCAAACCCCTACCCGGGTACCTCGGGGTACCCGGGACGGTTGGCATCACTAGACACAATTTTTTATCAGCAGGGTCGTGGGGGGGGGGGAGACAAAGGCATAAAAACGCGGCGCTGACGCATCAGGTATAAGGCGAGGGACCAGGGGTGTATCGTCTACGAGGGAAATATGGGACTACTGCCAATACTCTGGCCCGCTCGGGAGTCGAGAAAATCCGCTGAAACACAGCGACCACGCGGAAAATTCAGTTTTGACCTCTTTTAAGGGCACTGGCGGCCAATCTGTTGCGTTTTCGGTTGGAACCAGTTGCACATTTCTCGGTTGAGTTCAGTCCAAGAGACTTGACCCCACGTCGGGCACGCACTGGTAACTTTGAGAAAATGATGACCCTATATGTGATAATGTGAAAGGTGATGACCCCCCCTCCCACCTCCACCGTTGGGGTTTGGGAGCTGGTTTTGATGATTTAACTGCTGAATTGACCTTGACCATTGACCCTGTAGAGGGGGGTGGACCCTGTTCCCTTCCCATGAAT
The DNA here is from genome assembly GCA_038030265.1 of Corythucha ciliata. NCBI lineage: Eukaryota > Metazoa > Arthropoda > Insecta > Hemiptera > Tingidae > Corythucha > Corythucha ciliata. The sequence continues at coordinate 36,381,500 of CM075937.1, read as the reverse complement.
CCTTGCCCAGCTCAGCCAGGCACTTCACGTACGTCCAGGTCAGATGTGTCGGGCCACATCCGGCATCCTGATCGTAGGCTACCCCAATGCTCCGTAGTCAGAACAGAAAAAAGAGACAATACTGGTTGATATGGTGAGATTCTTTGACTACACAAAAGTGCAGCTGTGCAGACCTATAAATTCTGTCCTATCCAGATTCCAAAGGTCAATATTTCCCTGCGCTTTTCGTGTAACTTAAATCGCCTGTTAGAGATCTTGGTAAACTCCTTTAAATTACACGTTTTTGATCCCCATCCCCTTGTATAACGCCTCAGGTGCTAGACCAAGTTAGGGTCGCCCAAATTATACACCTTATCTCGTGATGAAGTTATACAAAGTCAAAGATGCACAAGTCTATAGTGTTGACATTGAAAATGAAGACAACACAAATGAAAGTTATCACACACAGCACCATCTTAATTCAAGTTTCATTTTGTTGTTCTTTTAATAAGCGCCATGATATCCCGCACCCACAGGATGGAATGAAAAGGAAACGTACTCGGATTAGTGAGAAGGCATTCTATTTAACACTTTAAATCCTTAGCGACGTCACTCGGGCGGACGTTCACCTCGGAACTCGCCCATCTCAGTTTTTGACTGCCTTTAAATACCGCTTGAGGTATACGACTACATAAATTCAATTTCTTTAAAATTAAGCGATTAACTCTCACCCGCTTGGCGTTACTCACCTGCCCACTATACCTCATGCTAATCATGATGAACGTGGATGAAACCCTAAAATTAATAAAACCCGGGAGATCCGTCTTTTTTTATCCTTTCCTCCGACCTAAAACCCTGTTACGCCTTACTTATAATAGACGGTACTTCTCGTGCATGTAGGTTTAACGGTTCCTTCACACCGAACCCCCCTAAAAGGGAATAGATCAGAAAGCATTCTTTGCATGCCACTGTGTGTCAACACACAAGACAGCAACTCTCACTACTCCGCTCTCCTAGTCTTTTCGGTCCCGTCCTTGTTTTCAAAAGTCACTATCACACATGAATATCTGTGACCAAAACAAAACAAAAAGTTGTTTTTCATCAATTTATGCTAAAAGAAAAAAAAACAGTCAGTATTTCAAATATATTCCCACCCCGTACCTACCCCCACTTCTTCAATATCTTCCATATAAACATACCAGGAATTCCTATCTTCTTCGATGCCGATTCCATTCACCAAAGCCCCCCCCCCTCACCACCATCACCAGCACACACCCATTTCAACTCAAGAGAGGCACTAGCACAGAGAGCGTTAGACAGGGTGGTACGGCTGTGGCACATTATAAATAAATTGATTTCTCATTACTATTTATTGCTCGTCGTAAAGGATTACTCCCGGATTCCATTCGCATGCCACTACGTGACTCATACCGAAGAGTCCCCCATTGTGAAAACTTTACTACTTTTTTTTTCTCGAAGCCTTGAAAACGGGAAATGTATAAACGCAGGGATCTTATACGCGCACTACATTTTGTACTAACTGACATTCGTCGGCGGCGTTGACACTTTCAAATAATGTAATAATTCAAAATAAAAATAAACCAAAATACAAAATATTCTTGCATGTTGCGACATTGGAAGTATAATTTTTACTCCTCTCAATGATTTTTTTTATTGTTATTCATTTTAAAACACTTTCTGTATTCTTTAATCTTTCATTAAATTTGTTTTTTATTATTCATCATTAATAGTTTCTGGTTGGTTAGAAATAAAGAGGCGGGGGAAAACACTGAGCAGAGTTTTTCTATAACATGACTTCCGGCAGGAAAATCGATGTCCTACCAATGAATCTCAACAATTACGTCTTATAACTTGTAAAACAGAGTGTAATATCTTCCCGAATTGGCTTCCCATAGCGCGAAACCCATGTGAAGAAGGGTGGAGGCCTTCTTGGCGATGCATTGCAATTCTTCGTCCGGTTTTCCCGTATACGAGGCGAATTGCTTGACTCTACTCGATCGAAGACGCCCATCCGCAATAGCGAGAAATCGAGTCGACCATTTTTTTTTTAACTCGTTCTCTTCCGCCCTTGTCTTTTCATTCACTCTCGCTAAATAACATTATTTCCCAGAAAATGATAGGATATAGGTGGACATAAGGCTATACGTCTCTGGATAAAGTATAACTTTTTGACTTGATCGTATAAAGTGGCTGTCATCACGACACAGGTGTCACACCTTTTACTGTCTGGACGTCTGTTTCCAAGGAAAACAGAGATGTAGCATTCACATCGGAATAGTCCCTGTTGGTGACCATATTAGGCAAAAACTCTCCGGCGTCAACATCACCAGTTTTCTGACCCTGTAGAACCACAACAGTTTCCGCACGAGAGAGTATCGGAGAATCTATATGGGGCGACAAATGGCATTTCATCGTCTGAATCGTCAACATCGTGAGTACAAATACCTATTATTTATGCGGCACAGAGTCACTAATTACGGCTAAATTGCGAGTTTTGGGACCCTATAAGTCAATTTTTGCCACTAAGCCGAGAGTTTCGCCGGTAAATAATATTTTATTGCTGCGCGGTATCTATGGTTACGCCTGAAAATTTTTAGCATTCACTGCCAAACAGGGAGGTTTTTTGGCCGATTGCCCATTTCTTTGGCTGATGAGTTTCCAGTTTCTGAAGTTAGATTGCTAGTTTTCTTATCTTCTTATCATTTTCACGGTTAACCGAAATATTACACCAAAAAACACGCCCAACCACTGCAAATATGTAATATCCTTTAGTCAAGTCATGTGTTGATTTATTCCATCCCACTTTTGTAATCGAAAAATATAATATCAAGTATAAAAACCACTCGAGCCACAACAAATTGGCGACGAGGTGAAAAGAAAAATGGATCCAGAGCAGTTGACTCAGTTTATGCAACTGCAAACGACCTTGGTTCAAAGTATTGTCAATCGCCTAGGTGGATCAAAAACATCAGTGCGACTTACATCACCAGTGAACACTGTTTTCGTTCCAAACTTCGAACCATTCGACACTTCAATTGAAAGCTTCAGGTCATACAGGATGCGATTCGAAAATTACATTTCGATGAAGAACATTTCGGACAACAAGCACTACTGTGCGCAACTTCTTCTTAATTCGATCGGCGCAAGCCACTTTCAGACAGTTACGGCGCTCGCAGCTCCAATCAGTCTATTCGAACTCGATTACGACGCGCTAGTAAAACTTCTCGAAGACCATTTGTCACCCAAAAAAATGTACTTGTCGCCCAACATGAGTTTTTATCCACGATGCAACAACCGCAACAATCGATTGCTCAGTTCGTCGCTTCCTTGCGAGGAAGAATTCCAGATTGTGAGTTTATTTCCCCATGCGAATGCCAAACATCGATCGCGGATATTTTTCTGCGCGCACAGTTCATTCGAGGACTGTACAACATCGACATTCGAGAGAAAATACTTCAAGCAGAATCCGCGAACTTCAACGACAGTCGCGAAAGCTTTGGTACTGGAAGCATCCTCTATCGATTCTCGACGCATGGCAGGAATTTCCAATCAAATCTTAAACCTAACCGTCGACATAAATCAAGTTCAACGCCGTTCCTCATTTCCGTCGTCGTCCACTCATCGAACCAATAGTTTACCTCGAACTCGAACTTCTCTTAGCCCATCAAAAACCAGAATCGATTTCCGGAAACTTGGAGTTGACGGCCTTTGTCTTCGTTGCGGGAAAAGCAACCATCATGCGAAGAACTGTCGCACACAACGTTCGAACTTGAAGTGTTTGAAATGTAGTAAGACTGGACACGTTTATTCAGTCTGTCTGCGGTCCCTACTCCGAAATCGACCTACCCAGTCAGTGAATTCGACCGTAATCGACAAAGACGAAAACGAAGATACCGCTACTGATGAATCCTATTCTTATGGTATCCAGCACATCATCGACGTTTTTCAAAACCAGGATTCTAATACAAATTCAATTATTCGCCGATATTACGTCACAGTTACCATCGAGGGACATCCAGTTAAATTTGAAGTCGACTCAGGTTCCGCTTTTACATTTCTTCCTCGAAGTCAGTTTCAAAGAATGCAACTAAACTCTCCACTTGAAGAGAGTAAACTTCGTTTCCGTTCTTATACACGGGAAATATTCACACCTGTCGGTAAAGTAACTGTCAGAGCCTCTTGCAAAGGCAGAGTCGAAAAGACAATTTACGTCGTCCCCGATTCCTTTGAAGCCATATTAGGTCACGCCTGGATAAGACGGCTCCGCCCGAAATTATTGTTCATTCAGCTAATGCGATCGAAAAATCAACAGATTTAGTTCACCTTCAATCTAAAAAAATTACACTCGACGCCTTAAAACCTCCAAAATTTCAAAAATAAATTGGTCCTATCCATTCAAATAGAGTTACACGATCGTTCCAACTGGGCGATCGTATTCAAGCCAAGTGCTACTCAAGCTCAAACAATAAGACCTTTTGGACTCCCGGGAGAATTATCAGGAAGTTCGGCGAACTGCACTATCTCGTTCAGCTCGACAATGGGCGTACGGTCAAACGTCACGTTGATCAGTTACTGAAAACAGCCCTCTCCTCGTTTATTGAAAAAAGAGTTCAGCTCAAGCCCACAGTTCGAACTTCCACCCAGAATCAATTTTCGTACCTCGCGGATTTGACAACATTTCCTTCGAAAACGAGAGAACTCGAATCCACTCGAACACAAATCTACGCCACTCAAACCTGGTCGATGCCTACAACCTGCCTGGAGGAGGAAGGAAGAATTGTCACGGAAGGGAGAAACGAACAACAAATCCTTCGCCGCTCATCGAGGGTTAGGAGGCGTCCTAGATACCTCGCCGATTACGTCGCTTGAGGGAATTAAAAATAAATGTGGGAGATTGTAATATCCTTTAGTCAAATCATGTGTAGGCCAGTCAATATAAACATCAAACATCGCAAATATGCATGTAATTGTTTTTTCTTTTGCACATTGTTAGGGCCAATGAGAGTAGGTTGTACTCAAGTTTGTAACCTTCAAAACCTTGTGCTCAACTCGTGGCACTCGAAAAACCACGAAATTCCATCAATTTTTTTGGTTGTTGAACAAAAATACTAGAAGAAAGCGTTTTTCGAGTTACAAAAAAATGAGGCAATTACTTTGAGTGCCTAAAAGATACGAAAGCTATTTCAAGAAACTTTTTTCAGCTTATTCCACTTTTATTTGTCTTTCCTCTTAGATTAGCATAGGAAAAGTGAATTAAGCTGAAAAAAAAAATTATGGGAATGGCTCTTGATCTTCTTGTAGGCACTCAAAATGAGCCTAATTGCCTCATTTTTTGGTATAACAATGGATTTTTATCAAAAAATTGCGAAGGACAGGAGTAAAATAAGCATGAAGTTTTAAACTAAGTTACTTCATACAGTTTTAGAGGAATTTGCCAGGTGCTGGGAGCATCATGGCTAATGTAGTCTAGCTTTGAACAGTTGTCAAAAACTGACATTTTTTAAAACATCCTGATATTTTCCCAGTTTACTCCAAGAATCTTTCGCTATCATTAGACAAAATGTCTTAACTCACACAAAAAAAAGAGTGGTCTTTTCAGTGGTGTCGTTGGATTTAACCTAGGACGCTTACTTCCCATGTTACAGATGTTTTCTTTGCGAAAACCCGTGATGTGCTAAAAAACAACAAATTGATTATCTGAACTAGGAATGGAAATCTGACCTTAGGTCATAGGAAATTTTTTGTTGCATTTTGGGTGTACAATCATCCCTCTGATTTTGTTCAACCAAGTACCAATCACCGTGTATTTGAGTGCTACGGGTCTTGAAAAATTACCCTACCAATATAATCTCGCTTTTTGGCGAGATTAGGTATTTTGTTGATTGCCTGTATTTCCTATACTAACAGACCCAGGATGCTCGGGCATGGCTTAAATTGTAGCAAATGTAGTTGGCTTAACAATGTATACTGTGGTCATGCTCGAAAAACTCTTCCTTCTGGTATTTTTGTTTAAAAAACCAGAAAAAGTGATGAAATTTCTTAGTTTTTCGAGTGCCATGAGTTAAGCACAAGGTTTTGAGGGTTGCAAACTTGAGTAATAACTGCTCTCATTGGTCCTAACAATACGCAACAAAAAAATCAATTACATGCATGTTTGCGATTTACGCCAATTTTTGTGCCTATATTGACTGGTCTAGTGTTGATTTATTCCATTCTACTTTTGTATTCGAAAAATATAATCAAGTATAAAGACCACTCGAGCCACAACAAAATATCCAAACTACAGCAATGCCCCAACCACAGTTACCCCGTGCCCAACGTGAGCTGTTAATAATAATAATAATAATGCGCCGTGTCACAGCTCGCCGCTGCTTTATGGCGAACCCAGACCCGCTAGGTCGCGAAGCGAGTACTGTATCCATCACACCATCGAGGCGCGCTAACGTGAGCGTGTAACGTGGAGTTTTGGACTCGGGGTAAAGCTCCTAACCAGAGCAAGACTCCAAACTAAGCCAAACACCAAACCATAGCAAAGGTTTTAACCACAGTAAAGCTCGTACCCCATCCAAGCTCCAACTCCAAACCACTCACGGCAAAGTGTTTACAACAGAAAACCTCGAACCAAAATGAAACTTCAACCACACTAAAGCTCCAATCGCAGCAAAACACCAACCACAGCAAAGGACCAGCCTGCGCAAAGCCTTATCCACAGGACAGCCCAAACCAGGCGAGGATCCAGCAGAGGGCTAATGGGGCTTTAGCCCGCCCCCATTGGGCTGAACCTCCCCCAACTTTGCGTAAACCCCACGTCTTCAAAGCCAAATTTCCGAGTTTTCAAACAATCTTAAAAGAAAAATCATGAGAACAAAGGGGGTAGGGCTTGCCACAATTCATGACCAATTCTATCATGACTAGAATTTCCGCTTGGGGGGAAGGCTATACACTCAGCAAAGTTATCTTATTTTGCGATAAAGAAGTAAGTAAATTAATTAACTGATTTTACCCCGACGACTCGGAAAGGCAAAGCCTAACACAATTCGAGCTTCGAGAAAAAATGGGCTCCCCGACGGGATTTGAACCCATTACGGGTTTTTCTCGAAGCTCGAATTGTGTTAGGCTTTGCCTTTCCGTGTCGTCCGGGTAAAATCATTTAATTAATTTACTTATTTAATTAAAACACCGGCGACAGAAACCCTCGTATCAATTATTTTGCGTATTTTTCAATTCATCTGCCGAGCTCCGGTGCAGCGTCGGATCTAGACCTTTAGGGGCTCAGAAAAAGGTCAAGAAAAGTTGTATACTGTCGAAAAGTGTCAACAAATAATCGGGACATACGCGGATACAGCAGACGTGAATGCAGTGGGGTGAATTCCAAGCTGTTTCCCGGGGCCAAATTCGCTCTATTCTAGTTTCTTCTATACAGAAATACAGGATCGCATTACAATCGTAGTTTCAAATCCCCAAAATTTGATTTTCTCGACCAATAACGGGTCATTTGGACGATGAAATGGCTATATACGCTATACAGAGACCAATTTTTCATCACGAACTCACAATGCGATCAGAAATTGCGAAAAAATTACAACAAATTGACGATTCAAAAACCAACAAACTTAGCCTCAAAATATAGAGGTATATAAGCCAAGGACTGACTAGTTGACTGATGAAAATTTAGTCTTTCAAACTGGATATTTTGCCTCACAAAAATTAAACATTTACCTCACGATTTTGCTCCGCAGGCACACGTTTCGCTAAAAAAATCACAATTTGTCACAGAAAATCCCAACGTAACGTTCAACTTTTCCTAAACACTTAGTTCTTCAAGTGCTATGTACCTCAACAGAATAGAATAGAATAGAATAGAACCAGGAACATTAGCCCTAAGGGTCCCAGAATGCGCCTCGCCAGGTGGGCCTTAAATCGGTAAAGGTAAAATTCAGTTTCTTGGCCAAAAAACTGGAAATTTTGTGGCGTGATATTCATACTAGAAAATATTAACCAGTTCCCGGAATCGGTTTACACCGGTTTTGTACATTACGCGAGCAATCTTAGCACCTTGGACTAATTGTTTGGTCACAAAACCGGGAATTTTGACCGGTAACTATCGATTCAGCTCTTTGAACTGGCCCTTGATTAATGACCGTGGTTATTTCGCCTCTCTTTTGGCAATAGTTGACTCCAATTATAACTTTTTTCTTCATACAACTTTAATTGTTTTCGTTTCCATAATTTAATTCGCTATGAACAAATATGTACACCAACGCTATAATGCAAGAAAAATTTGATCTTGGCGGTCTTTGATATTTCAACGGAAAATATACCTACTCCTGTTCAAGAAAAAAACTGCTACAAAATTCGACAAATCCTTTAAATGTAAAATAGATTAAGTGATTTGTATCCTCCTACCACGGATTATGGTGAGGGTGGGGGTGGGGGAATTTCAGTCTAGCCCCCCCTTGACGTAATCCTGGATCCATGCCTGGCCCAAACCATAGCAAAGCTCCAAACCACTCACGACAAATTACCAACCACAGAAAACCTCCAAACAAAATGAAAACCCAATCACAAAAAGCTCTAACCACAGTAAAGCCCAAACCACAGCAAAGCTCCAATCCACATTACAATTCCTAATACAAAGAAGGCCCAACCACAGCAAAGCTGCACACCACATCAAAACATCCAACCACAGCAAAGGCCCTAAACACAGCAAAGCCCCAAACCACGTAAAATTTCAACCGCAGCTCCGAACAACAGCAAAACTCCAAACCACAGAAGGCTCCAAACCAGTGCAACGTTCCAAAACTCCACAACGAAGGCCGTACCACAGAAAAGGTCCTAACCACAGCAAAGCCCTAAACCACATGGAGTATTTCTATGGTCGGGGCTTCGCTGCGGTTGGAGCTGTACTGTTGTTTTGGTTTGCTGTGGTTTGGAGCTTTTTTGTGGTTGGGCCTTATTTTTGGTTGGAGTTTTACTGTGTTTTTTTGGTTTCACTATGGGCATAAGCGTTCCTGTAGTTATGAATTGGAATGTCACGGGTAGTCGTCTTGGGAGCCGTTGGGGCTGAATATCCGTGGGTGGGAAGGGAAGGGGGGTACGATCTCAAGAAGATCGGAAATCAAGAACCCGAAACTTGCAATTTTGCGGATAGTTACTCCCAAGGCTTTCAATTCCGCAACGGCTTACAACTTGTTACAATTTAATTGCCCGTGAAATCACCTTCAAAGGCAAAAATTATTACATCACAATTTATTCCAGTTAGTCATTCCACGGATATTATAAGCCTCGAAACTTGCTATTTGCCCTTTGAATTTGAATCCCGACTCCTTCGCCTCCACTTGTCATTTATACGGCTACAATTTAGCTCCAAAACAGGAATTTTACAAAACTATTTAGGCTTAAATCGCTGCAGTTTTGTGACTATTTACCGCCCTGGCAAAATTTTTAATTAGTATTCGACTTCAACAAACAACCACAATTATTTGATGGCATTGGCACGTATGGGGGTCAATTTACGGGGGGATGTTAAATATATGACTTCTTTAAGAAATCCCACAGCAAAAGATTGGGATTTAAGGGGTCAGTTACATCGAGTAAAATTTGGCTTTTTCTGGACGAGGCATTCACATTATAGTAGGGTTACGGAATTGTCAGTTTTCAGTTTCTAAGCGACTTGCCCAAGTTCGTTGGGGGAAATTCGACAGATTCCGGTGAAAAATTGTGATTTTTGACGAGAGTCCTTTTCCCGGGGGAGAAATGCTATTTTAGAAGTGCAAAATGTTCAGTTTGAATATTAAGGAGGAATCCGCGCCAGACGAGAAGCGAGAAATGCGTGGAATAATTAGTTTGCGGCGTGTACGACCCTTGTCAACCCTTCCTCGCCATCAGTCGTGCCCGCGGTAGCACGACGAGGTCCGGGACCACAAACAATGGCAAAATCTGCAATTTTGCGGATATTTGGTCCCGAATCCTATACGAATCCGGTCAGGAATGATCCAAGATAGGGATTACTCGGAAATGATGTAATTTTGCGGCCGTTCATCAAAGCATTGGGCGCGCTCGGGGCCGGCTATAGACTGCCTTCCAGCTCCACACCCACTGTAAAGACAATAAGGTAATTACGCGAAAGACCTGAAACATTTGGAGGTAAAGCAGGTTTTTGCCCTGCTCCCCTCGGGAAGGTCAGATTCCAAGTGACTTTGTCAGTTTCTAGGCAAAAATTGACAGTATCTCCACACAAAAATGGCAATTTTCGCTGTGGAAAATCTTATTGCATTTATCACTTTTCTAGGAATTTCCAAGAGTATTTCTTTGAGTCCGACTGACTCAAAATGAGAACATTGTACTTCTGTGAAATAATCGAAAAAAAAAAAAAAAACCTTTAACGGTGAGAACCACATCATCAATATTGATGCTGACACAATGCACCAACTAGAAAAAAAAACCTGAATAATACCGACGGTTTGTTCTTAAAGTTTCTCTGAATGCACATTTGCATTTATCCTACTCTATAGGAGTGTGAAAGTGAATCATCCTCTATAGGTGAGGAGGAGGTACTCGGAGGATGTTTCACAATTATAATCAGTTAAATTGGTGTAGGAAGGGCGGTCAGCGCAACGCGTCATTCATTTTATCCAAGATTTCGTTGAAATTTTGAAAATAACTTGAAAGTCTGGAGGAAAGAATGTTGTACCGTTATAAATGACGGTATAGGGGAAGTAGACTTGCGGAACATGATGAGGAGGAAAGAAAAGGTCCAAAAGTAAAACAAAAACTTTTTTTTTTATAGAGACAGCAAGGAATCACGTCGACCTTTTTTTTCCACTCACTCTCTCTCATTCATCCTCCACCTTACGCTCACTCTCTCTCTCTTTCGCTATACCTAAATCACGGATTTGTTCCACAAGCATGATTCCAACCGTGACATGATCAGCGACAACAATGTAACCACATTTCCTTCGCCCAAACGCATCGCAACCTCGCAGCGAAATAATTGATATTAGGTAAATTTACGCTCAATCGTTCTATACTCTTCTTGGGACTTAGCACGTCTGCCCAAAATTTAGCACGCACCTCTCCAGGTACAGCATTTTGACTGAAAACCCTTTATTGTTTTGTTTTAATAATTACAATAATTATTTTATACAAATAATTGGAATGTTCTGATTGCGAGTCGAACACAACCGCAAGTGTGAGTTCCGGTTAAAATGGGATTTGAGTTTAGAACTGTTAAATGGGTACGACGCGGAGGGTTGCCGCCTCCACCCTTTTTCAAATTTAAAATGTCAACACAAGGAAGTGGAGATGGTGTCAAAAGCGAGAGCCGGCGGACTCCGGAGAGGAGGAGGAGGAGCCCTGATTGGAAGTCCGGGTTGACACGGACATTCCTCGAGGCTGTTGGCACGAGAACGAGAACGTAGTTAGGAACCGTCTGACAAGAGGAGAACGAGGTGGACAAGGTGAGGAAGGAGAGGGCTCCCATTGAGAAGGAATTCCAGTCTAGATGAGGGAGTGGTTGTTGCTGTTGCTAGTGTTGAGGTGACTCATCAGGGTCTTAAGGGGGAGAGGCCGGAAGGATTTAAAGAGAAAAACAAAAACTTATCTGGGATTTTAAAAACCAACCTTTTAAACAAATCTTTCTTGATTTCTATTGGAAATAACGAAACTCCCGAAACTCCAAAAATAAAAAAAAAAGACGTTGACGAAGAGAGCGAGTCCCAAGTTGTTACTAGGAGAACCGGAGTAATGAAAAAGGAATGTCGTCAAGTTAGTTTAAAAGAAAATTATTCCTCAAGAGACCTTAACAATTCAGTGACGCCACGTAAAACATAACGCTTTAACCGGGCATTTTATGACATTTTAAATGATACCACAGTTTGGAAAGCACTCCCACATTTTAGTAAATATGTACGTATAGTTCTAAGCCATTTCACGTTATAACAAAAAATGAAATAAGTAACAAAAGCAAATATTTTTAATCCTAATAAAGCATTGCAATCGGAGACAGACAAGACAAATGAAGAAAAAATGTGTGTACAAGGGCGGTTTTTTAAAAGTGTGAGTACATATATGTAACTGCTTATTGCTAACTGGGTCGCCTCGTACCGCCACGCTGCGCCGCCCACCTCCTACAGAAATACGAGAGAGACAGAAGAGAAAAGAGAGTGCTCTCTTCCCCGCCCTTCATCACGAGAGCCAGGGGGAATTGCATTCCTCGCCAAGGCCGTTCCCACGCCGCAGAACACAGAGCAGAACACACAAGAGAGAGAGAAAAGAGACCTCCCCCTCATCATCACCAAACGCAACCATACTACAAACCCCAGGAACCGGTCCCACCCCTTCTTAACACACCATCGCATGATGAAGAGATAGGATGATGCGGGGGGTGGCAACGAACACAACCCAAAAGCAATAAACCAAAAATCTCCTTCGGTTGAAAATTCACTCTCAGAGAAAATGTATTCCACAAGTCCCCCTTTATAGAAGAAAAAAGAAGGATTTATACGAAGAAATTTCGCGAAAAATCCCGAATCGACAAACGGAAAAGAAAGCCCGACGTCCATATTTCACCTAGAAACTTTCTAAAGGGCGGGGAGGGGGCATACGGCTTACAACAAGTACTTTTAAATGAAAACTTTGGCGAAGAATCTATTCGTTTAAAATCATTAGAAAAAAAAGTCTCTCATACCTCCTATGCAATCACTGTCTTCGAATTAATTTTTTTGACCCCCACCCACCACCGCACCAGACATATTCTTCAATCCAATGGTGGCCAACCGAGGGCCCGCGTGCCAAGAAGTGGCCCGCTGAGCCTTTCACAATAGCCCGCCCATGGCCTAAAGTGGTAAATAATCATTTTTAGTGTTGGAATTTTGCGCCCCTCGGATTTATATGCAAATGGAAAAACGCTACAATTCGCGCCTCCTCGTGGGCGGCTAATCCCCCGCTAAGTGCTCACTTAATCCAAACCATAATTTGAAAATAACGCTAATTTTGGGCTGAAATTGAGATAAATGGCTGATTCACGGCTTAAATTATTGAGAAAAATAACTGATTCACGGTCATACGAATCAGAAAAAAAAGTGCTAAATCACGGATAAAATTAAGAAAAAGCTCTAAAATCGTGGATAAAAAGTGTAAAACAGTCATTTGCATTTAAAATTACGAAACACGCTAATTAACGGGTAAATTGTGAAAAATCGATAATTCAGCAATGGATTTGAGAAAAAGCGCTAATTCGAGCCTAAAATTACGAAAACATGAATTCTCGGCTTAATTCAAAAAGCAAGTTCATGGCTCAATCTGAAAAATGCTAATTCATTGCTAAAACGATAATTCGCGGGGAAAGTGAAGAAAAAGTGCTAATTCACGGATAAAATTCGGGGAAATCACTATTTAGCGGCTAAAATCACGTATTCACGGCTAACGTGGAGAATAAATTGGGAGAAAAAAAAAAAAAGCGCTTAGAGGCAAGAAGTATGGAAACGACAATTTTCAGCTTCGTGGCTCAAACTGCGAAAAACGCTAATCCATTGATAAAACCGCTAGAAGCGAAACAAATCGCTAATTCGCAGCTAAAATTAGGACAAGTTGCTAACTCATGGATGAAATGTAGAAAAATTGCTAATTAGTGGCTGAAATCCGAAAGAAACACGTATTCATTGCAAAATTCAGAAAAATCGCTAATTCACGGCTAAAATTGTGAAAAGTCGCAAAAATGACAAAAAATTGCTAATTCGCTGATACATTGAGAAAAATTGCTAATTAATCTATAAAATTGATTCATTCGCGGATTAAATGGAGAAAACATCAATTCGCGGCTTCTAAAGGTAATTTCGTGCCGGAAAGTGAAAACAAATCGCTAAACGGTGCCCAAATTTCAGAGAAAGCGTTAAGTAGTTCGCGGCGAAAGTCGGGGGAACTCTAATTCATTGATGAAACGTAGAAAAATCCGTAATTAACGGCTAAAATGAGAAAAAACGCTAATTTGCGGCTGGAGTCAAGAAAAATTGCTATTTATGGGGTTAAATTGAGAACAATTGCTATAAAGCATGCAAAAAGATGTAGTCGAAGGAGCCTACACTGTCTGTCTTCCTTCGATGAGGTTCGTCAAAAACGTAGCGTTTGTTTCCCAACTGAAACTCCACGCCACCTGAACCAAACGCGAAAGATGGCGAGCAACCGAAACCGGTACGTTTTTGACGGTTCCTCAACGAGGGAAGATAGACAGTGTATAGGCTCCTACGGCTACAGCTTTTTTCACGCTTTACCCACTAACCCTCGTAGTTTAAGCGCTTCTGCTAACATTTAAACATTGACTATTTCACAGAAATAAATAGAGTGAATGCATGTCGCGGTTTCCGGAGAAAACTTCGTGACTAAAATTAGAAAATATAGCGCTGATTCACGGGTAAAATCGCTCATTAGCGGCTAAAATCAGGAAAAACACAAATTCATTTCAAGAAAAATTGCTAATTCTCGACTAAAATGGAGACAAATCACGAATTCATCGATGACATTGAGAAGAAGACAGTGCTCTGTCCCGGTGATGAAGTGTGGAAAAAACGCTAATTCAAGGCTCCTGAAGGCAAAATCACACGGAGGCGTTCGTGAAAAATTCACCCGGGGCGCCAAATGTCTAAGGCCGGCACTGCAATGAGCTGCCGCCCCAGGGCACATTTTTTGTGCAAATGGAAAACGCTATTATACTGTGGTGAACGGGCTCCAAGTGCGTTTTATTCAGAGCGTCACGGCCTTTTGCTATAAGAACAAAGTGTTGTGCTCGATGGGGGGGGGGTGGAGCGAGGATGGGTGGCCCACCTGAGTTCTTACACGACCAAAAAAGGTTGGCCGGCCCTGAAGAATCTTCAAAACATCGTGTAAATCATTCTCCACAGATCGTGCAAGTACTAAGCACTCGGGTTGGTAAATGGCGTTTTCCATTCAATGCAGTACACTAGTGTAGACAATGAGATTAATGGAGACAATTTTAGACTTGCATGTTAGAGACTTCTATGGCAAAGTCCAAGTATAATTTCACCAGGATCATAGCACGCCTTTCAGGGCGGCTGGTCCATTGCACCCTTGGAGAGTTAAACGGAAAAATTAGAGGATCCTGTAGCACACAAGAATTACGTATCCATTTTCATGTTTCTGGACAAGGAAGGGACATTTACAATGTGATTCAGACATTCAGAGGAAAACTAGACAGGCCATGCGCGCTGAGGTATTCGAGGATTTCTATATATGGGATTAGGTTATGGGAGACAGTATCAGCTGCCCCTTCCTGGAGGTTGGGGCAAGCTGAAAGCTGCTAAACGTATTAGCGTGAAGGTGGCAAGGTGCTTGGCGCACGTTTTGGTCGCGGGGCCATCAGCGTAGTATACAAGGCTATTCGATTCCCAGAAGATAAAGACACAGAGTATCATCTCGTGATTCTCGCGTCGTCTTCGGTGAGCTTGAGCGATCCTCCAGGACATGGTTCGCAGGGGTCGAGAGGCACCTCCACTTCTGAAGACCGGTTCTTTCTGCTCCATGGTCGCCTCAATTGCCAAGCTATCAAGGGAGCCCCTTGATCGAATAGCACTGATCGTGAGACCAGTGTGCTGGTTTCACTCACTAACAATAACAATTTCGTAGGATGTGCTCGCTAGGAAAACAATTCGCGGGTGTTCCGCATTGAAAAGGCAGCTTCGCTGGGTTTTCTCACTAAAAACGCAATTTTGTTGGGTTTTCTCAATAAACAATAATAAGACAAATCCCAATTTTGCACTAGAAAAGCCATTATGGGAATTTCGGTCGCTGAAAAGCCAGTTTTGCTCACTAAAAAAGCAATATCGCAGTTTTGGCTCACAAAAAGCCATTTCGTCGGTTTCGCTCCCTAAAAAACAAATTCAGAGGGTTTTTCTTGCTAAACAAGCAATTTCGAGGTTTTGCTCACAAAAAGCATTTCACTCACGACGAAATTAATGCTCAGGTTTTTCCACATGGAAAAAATAACTAAAAAACAATTTCGCTGGTTTATTGCTAACTCAGAAAGCAATTTCGAGAGTTTAGCCCCATTCACATTAGGCTACTAGTAGCTCGCTACTAGCTGGAAGCTATTAGTAGCTGCATTAGTAGCGCAATGTGAACACTCAGTATCGGCTACTATTCAGTAGCAGCTAACGAGCTACTAAAGGTGAAAATTTCCAACTTTAGTAGCGCATAGTCTGTAGTATCTGTAGAAGCTCATTTTAACATGTCTAAAAAATGGTTGTACGAAGCTAGAAAGCTTCTTTTATTATTCAAGTTGGGCTTCAGCGATAATAATTATCGACTTGAGCAGAAATAACCATGGAAAGAACGACATAAAATGCAGTTTTTAACGCGATCGGGGAGCGGTTTTCACCGTATTTTGTCCGATAATTTTTTAAATTCTGAGTTGAACATTGTCGACCCCGGTCCAGCCACAGAAGAAGTCGTTTGATTTGAATTGCGTCCAGAGAGTGATCAGCAGGCCTGTACGAGCAGAAGTTGGGGCGTAAGCTGGATACGAAAGTGGGTGACGGAGTGGCTCTACCAATGAAAAGCGTTTGGAGAGTCTTCCGCTCTGTTGCAGGAAGTAACTAGAGAATGATCGGGATGATGGCATCCCGCAAGTTCTTCGACTGAAATAAGAATCACAGGAGAAAATTTTGGAGAACTTTTTGTGATTGTGGATTAGGTGCTGAAGTCGGCTATGCAATTGACGATTATGTAAAAACATCGAAATCTTGGTCTCGTTATAAATAAAATTCCATAGCGACGAATCGCTCTGTTTTTTTCGTCCAACTAGCTCCGGTGTGAGCCCTTGTGTCGCGGTAAACTCCTAGCCTCGAGCCCAGAAAACTACCTAAGCAGATACCAGTAGCGTTTCTAATAAATGATCTGGATTTTTCATTATTCCCACTTCGTTCAGACTTGTAGACTAAAGCGGCGTAGGACGTTTCTTTCACGTCTCTTTTCAAATTATCAGGCAACGTGACGCCCGTTCCCACGTGTAGGCGAAATTTCGGAAAATTATAAAAAACAAAATGTACCTACGTTGCCCTGAGATCACTTCAAACTTTGCAAGACATTACCCCCCCCCCCACCCTCCAAAAAAAATCAAGAGGTAGGGACATTTTAATTAAAATTGCCATCACGAGACAAAATTACAATATTCTTTGTTCTCCTCCGTGAGCTTACGAGCAATTAAGTATAGAAGCAAAAACTCCCGCTCTGATATAGTAGCAAGCTACTAGTAGCGCCAAGTTGAGCATGCTCGACTTTAGTCGCGGCCAGTAAATTTAGAAGCAAACAGAAATTACAAGTAATACCAAAAGGTTTCGCTTCGATATTTCAAACTTACGAAGTAGCTCACTAGTAGTAGCGCATTGTAGTAGCCTAATGTGAACTGTGGGCCTAATGTGTGGGGCGAGTAGTTTGCTACTGGTAGCGCGCTATTAGTAGCCCAGTGTGAACGGGGCTTTTTGGTCGCTAAAAAACACAATTTCTCTCGCTAAAAAACAATTAATGGGTCCGTAAAAAAAGTCACGGTGTTTCACTCTAATGAGCGGTTTTGCCAGTAAAACAAACAGGGGGGGATCTGCTATTCCTAAATTTCTCAATTTTAGGCAAATATGTCTCCAGAAACCGCAGATTGGTATTTTTCCCAGTTGTAGCCGACATTAGCGCCTTTTCTCAAATTTTATCCGCGAATTTGCAATTTTTGACACTTTCAGTCGCAAAATCCCCATTTCTTAATCTTTAAGTTTTCGGGGAAAGAGCCTTGAGGCACTGGATCTCGCCGGCACGCCAGACTGGGGCATAACGCAGCAAAACCAGTGAGCTTGCTTTGTAATGTGGGGGTGATTGGTGGGGGAGGGGGGGAGCTTAAGCTCTTATACAACAAGAGGTTATAGCCGCCCCTGACAACTAGGCGAGGAGCTGATTTTACATGAGATGTAAAATTTGATTTTACAAAACTCAATCATGCAAAAAACAAAAAGTTTCCTTATGCCAGTTTTTTCGACAAAAAACGCCGAAATACGAAAAATGTTTACTACTACACCCGCCGTAACTCTCGAACCGTTCACTTAAGTAAGATTATCTCGAGGATCATTCTTGTGGGCAATTTGATGAAGATAATTTTTGTAAATGCTCATTTTCACGCTAAACCTCATAGATTTCGAAATATATGAGAAATACTGGAACAAAATAAGAATTTACTAACTTATTACCCCCTCCCACCCAAACCCATAGCTCCAAATGGTGGAACTTTTTACCAATCAATATGTGGGTTGTGAGGAACAATTTGGCGTTGAAGGGAAACTTTCACTTTGGATGTTGAGGTTGGGCCGTTTTTTTGACTAATTGCACCGTACTAATTTGGAGAAGCAACCACCCAAAACAAATTTTAAATTAGAGAAATTCACAAAGTAGTATTTTGAAAGAGAAAAAAACATGAATGCCGCGAAATTCAGTTTTGAAAGAACCAAATCAGCTAAATAATCTGGTTTCTTTCTTCTTCTTCTTCCTTTCTTTCTTTATTTCTTTCTTTCTTTCTTTTTAAAGAGACTGGCCCGCGAAATTAATTGCATGAAGTTTGATACACCAAAAAATAATTGATTGACCTAAATCCTCAAAATTGAATTTAAAATTGCCAAAGACGCGGAATTGGAACACGTGGAGACAACTAAGCCCCTCGAAATTGTTATTTGTTAGTTATTAAACCCCACGAAATGGTTTTTGCTAAGAATCAAACCCACAAAATTTGGGGTTTCAACAACTAAGTACCACGAAATTAGTTTAGGCGTCGAAGAGTAAAACCGCGAAAACTGATTTTACAGCAAAGCAGGGCTCACGAAATTGGTTTCATGAAGGCGGAAACCCCCAAAGTATGATTTTTGAAAGAGCCAAATTCCCGAAACTGTGTTTTCAAGGAGCTAAGAAGCGCGTGAAATTTGTTTCTCAACTAATAAGCCCCCCCCCCCCATCACAACTGCTAAAATTATGTATTATAGACGGGTTTTGAAGAGCCAGGCCCTAAAAAAGGGTTTTGGACTGAGCCCCATCTGTGACGTTGATTTTTTATAGTAGAGTCAGACCCACGAAATTGGTTTCTTGGAGGCCGAAATTCCACAAAATTGTTTTTCAAAAGAACTTAACTCACAAAATTTCTGTTTTCAACGACTGAAAATACCACGAAAATGGGATTTTTGGATAGCCAAGCACGTCTAACTGGTTTTATTCCTGTACAAACCAACGATCCCGTGGACGGATGAGGCGTTCACCCTATTTGTATTTCATACAGATCTCACTATTATGAAGTTTTTCATTTCTGGTCATGTTGTCGTGGAGGCCGAACGATCCAGGGATTTTCAACACTTTTGTCTCTCCACAATTTTTATTGTAACCGAATCGATTTTCGACCTGACTAGGTCATCCTCAGGGTTTCTTCTGAATGTGACTTTCACGAGAAAAGTGTATGACTACCTCTCGGATCTCTTAATTGTAGAAACCCTGAGGATGACCTATTCAGGTCGAAAATCGATCTCACTATTACATTTTGGGCCCTAAAAAGGAATGGAAACTGGGCCAGAAAAATTGAGTAAAAAAAATGAACTGTGGGTGTGTGAGACGACATCCGTCATTTCTAAACAAAGCCGCCTCACTCCAACCCCCTTAATTCATTTTACCATTACAAAAAGTTCAGTCAGTGTGAGAACTTGAACCGAGAACAATTTCTCACACCAACAAAATCTCCTGAGCTCTACACCGGAAGGTTAATGGAATTGATTTTGATGGGACTGGTTAGAGCTTGATAGGAAGAGTGGTTGTGGGTGGGGGATATCCCCTCCCTCGTCCGAATTATTTCAGGAATTCCCGGGACAGGCACCATTGACTATTAGCGATTTTGATCAGCCTTTTAAAGACTCAATTAAGATGTTAATCAACATTTTATTCATCATTCATAAACAATAAGACCACCCTAAAATGAACGTGGGATGTTTTACTATTGTTCGGTAGTCAAAAATGCGATAAAAGAACGCGTCTGAATAAATAATAATGAAAAGGATCTTCTTTGATAGGGGAAAATCAGTGGGATGGAATGTTTCTGCCTACGTCATTTTCAAATAGTTACACTTTTCTCGACATCTCACTAAATACGGTCGCGTCTATTTCGCTTCCTTCGTTTGGCCTTTAAAGAACGCCCGCCACACGCACACGCCAATTTTCAAGCGTGTGTGTGTTGAGCGGAAGTGAGGAAACGCCTCAAAGCGTGGGCTGACTCGATTTTCTACAAGCTAAAAAGGCTGGTTTTTTTCCTGCCCCCCCCCCCCCGGCACACTCGAGTGAAATAGTCAGTCCACGTTTCTCATTAGCCGTTCTTGTTTTCCCTTTAATAAGTCCTTTTTGTGAAATATTACGCCTCCGAACATGAAACATGAAACACTGAGCAGTGACGACGGGCTTTTCTAACTTCTTAACTTTGTTACATACTCCTGAAGGGCAAAAAGAGACTGGGCGTTGAAAAAAAGAAAAAAGGGACTTGGACTTCGCGTTCGAAAACGCCGGCAAAAGAGCGAGAGCCGAGAAACAGAGAGGAAAGGAATGACAGAAGGCGAAGTAGCGGATCGCATTCCTCAGGGTGGTGGGATGAAAAGACCTAAGCATACAAGAGAAAAAGAAGGGGGACGAAGAGACGGATTTCTAGGAAGAGGTGCCGCTCGTGAGAACAGCAAGGTTACCAAACATGGATGGGTCTACAAGAGGGCATTCCACCAAGAGGGAGAGGAAACTTTTCTCCTTCATTTTCAAACCAAACCTCATTGCCCTGGGTCTCTCCGCTCACTTTGGTGTTCTGATCAGATCATCATCACCCCCTCCCCTCCTCACGCCTGTAAGAAGCGCGACTGGAAAAAACATGGGCCATCTGGTTCCCTCCCCCATCTCCCCTCACCAAAACCATTGGTGGGCCCCATGGGCTTACCAATCGGGATACTTCCAGAGTCTTCGACCTTAAGATTTTTGCAGACTGTCTTAAAAAGTAGGAAGTATGAGCTTCTTCTACTTTCACGCCTCTTGGCGGCATCCTGGTAGGTGAAATTCGATTAGGAAAAATTCCTGGAAAAATAGGGTGGGGGGAGAAGGGAGGTGGACTTTCAATTTCGACCTCTTCGCAATGAGAAGGATGTTTAGTCTAGAACAACGAAAGATAAGAAGGAGAACTGTTGCCTGGCAAAAGAGGAAAAGAGGAATGCTCCGAAGGAGTCGGGAGTCCGCGGAATGAGAGAGAAGGGAAATAAGTGAATGACCAGGGCATAGCACATACTTCACTGCTTCCATTGGAGGAAAGCGATGCTTCACTCTAATACCCAAAACTTTTTAGTTTTTGGGATTTCACGAAAATACCTACAAACGATTTTCTTTGTCAAAATACCGTTTTTTCTCATGAAAATGAAAAATATAAAACATACCTATTGATAGTTTTTTCATGCAGTTTATAGTAAACGGTATAGGATGGTAGCTTGTCGTAGCCAGGATCCACAGATGGTCTTGCCTCCCTCCATCCCATGACTCAACTTATCAATTGTCAGCCAAAACTCGTTATAAGGACCTCCATAGCA
The DNA here is from genome assembly GCA_038030265.1 of Corythucha ciliata. Taxonomy (NCBI): domain Eukaryota; kingdom Metazoa; phylum Arthropoda; class Insecta; order Hemiptera; family Tingidae; genus Corythucha; species Corythucha ciliata. The sequence continues at coordinate 36,359,868 of CM075937.1, read as the reverse complement.
TACCAATCCGTAGGAGTTTTATTTCTTATTTGTCTTAAGTAGCAGTTCTATGTCACATCGCTTCTCAATAAAACAAGAAGGCTGATTAGGACACCAGTCTTCCTTCTCTTAATACTTCCTGTAAAAGCACTGTCTCCGGTGCTCTTGTGCTGTAAAAGTACAAAATGACAGGGCCTATTCGTGGATCACGTATTTCCCCCACGTTTATCTTCGGGGGACTTTGCACCCACCCTTGACCTGATTTTTGCAATCGACGCTAAAATACGCTCCACTGCAGAAACTAACCAGCCCCAATTTTGTTAGGCTTGGTCATTTAGGGGGGGGGAGGGGTTTCAGGCGGGTTTCCTCGACCCCTTCCCAGTCAACCCTCGCCTAAACTTCGCACATAAATTTTGGCTCCATTTCTGCATCAATATTCGATTTCAAAGTCTACTTTTAATCTTCAGGAAGTTCTACAGTGACGTTAGATCTTGCTTTTCCAAATTTCACCCCTGAGAATACCTTAAAACACATTCGAATTCTAAAGTGCTTTGGTGGTGGTGGTGGCGGCATCGGCATTTCACTTCTACGAAGTTCCACGTTTTCAGTTAATTGGCGATGCGATTATGCGACAAAAACTATCACTTGGTGTGACTATCTATTTTTATTTAACAATTTCTGCCAAATTATCGCTAATTTACTGAAATTTGTAGTAGTGAAATGCACTCTATTCGACAGCGACGATAGCCAGCTGCCGGAGCGATATCTTTTGAGGCTTAGGTGAGCGTTCACATTCAGTTCCTCTTCAGATGAGGTTTCAATTATTTTTAGCATGTTTAAATTCGCAAGGATTGCTTGAATTTACATATCAAAACAAGCGATTTTGAATAGAAAAATCACTCTTTTTTCTAACAAATTGTCATTTCTGCCGAAAAATCGCCAATTAATTTAACAAATGCTCATGAGTATTTTTGAATAGGACACATTGAAGAAGATTTTCCGATCCATGGGAAGTCGATAGGCACAGATTTAGTATGGGCACGTGGTGGTTTACTTTCATTGCAAAATTAAAAATCTCCATGTCGCACAACTCTGAGGAGCTGCCGAGGCCACAAAAATAGTTATTTTTCGACGAAAATAGATAGTCCTTACAGGAAAGAGTGTGCTCTTCCCGAATCTATTGTCAAAACTTGCAGAATGTCAGCTGGGAAGCGAGTTACTCGCATTTAGTCAAGGAAAATGATTTTATCCTAAAAAGATATTCTCGAAGGGTTTTGATTTTCGGACCATGCCTTATGGGGTGTTTTCGATCGCAAATGAGGTCTACTTTTATCCAATATTTTTGTCACACTTATATGCATCCACCCTGTATAATTCGGTTTGTAAAATGGTGGGTGCGATATGAATACCGAATGTTAGACACTGGTACTTGAATAGACCGACATCAGAATATTATTCTTAAGCAATCCTGGTCCATGTTCGGCATGATTGAATGCTTGAACAACAAAAACAACTAACTGGGGGTTCAAAGTGAGCTAAATCTCCACAGATTCGCGTGAACTTGGTATAGTATTAATTTAATATTGACATCTTTCATAAATACGGCAGCGCTCTTGCCGAGCTAAGATGAACTAACAATCTGGGGTAACATCTGAATTCTGACCGGTGTCCCTTGCTTTGTTTTGTTTATTGTGGTAGTGAGAATCAGAAAGGAAATTTTTGAAGTAAGCCCAATTGAAAATTGAAGGATACCCCAGGAGGTCGTTTCACTTAGTCGCCATATGAGCGCAGGGGCTTATTCCGAACAGTCGGGGAAAAATGCCGCAAGCGGGATCCAAATACTCCGAATAAGAAATAACATTATCCCGCCATAGCAAACACACTATGCGGCATTTTCCCCGACGTTTCTGAATAGGACCTCTGGTGTATTTATGAAAGGTGCCAATAAACGGCGCGAAACGAGAGCACGGCTTTTTTCGCGTAGTTTGAGGTTGTGGGGCGGAATTGATCCGAACTAACTTCTCTGTACGAACATCATCCCCTTCCACTATGCGTTATCTCATTTTACAGCACATGATTTTACAAGTCGTTGTCTACAGTACCAGGAATCGTGAAAAGCCACCTTTTTAAATTGGCTATTTCCAGACCGAATATTTAGTATGTAGGTGCTATTTAACTTGGTATCATCTGTTTCCTGGCTTATGGGTCAAATTGCAACTCGGAGGGGGGGGGGAATCTGGGGCAAAGTGACAAGTTTCTGACAAGGAGCAATTTCTGAGGCTACAATGTCAGTTGAACTACTAGGGGACACTTGTGATCGACAGGCAAGGAGGCCAGAGTTTGAAGTAACAGTTTCCAACCATGAGTGGGAGGGGAAGATCAGTTTCAATAGTCAACTTTTGAACCTAAATTGCAGTTGTAGAACCGAATCGAAAGTCGAATGAGCTTAGCGTAGGCGGCCTTGACTGTAACAAGGGCTCTGGTTGAGTGAGAGATTTACCTCTCGAAAAGGATTAGGCTAAATAGTAGGAAATCTTCCTCTTTCCGACTTTTTTTGTGTGCATTTATGCTCGAAAACACCTATAGCCCAAGAGATAAAACCTAAACTTTTTGTTGTACAGGCACATTCGAAAAAAAAGGCTCTCTTTCAAGTTATGGCTCTGGAATATGGTACGCGCATCATTTAGGAATCCCGAAAGCTTTTTTCACGTTCTTTTCTTTTTTAAACTTGTGCTATCGTCGTTTCCTAGTCACTCCCTCAAGACGTGCATACTTATGACCAAGTTTTCTGGTATTCTGACTCATTCAGTATTGCCACTCTCCATGCTGGCCTCGATCTATTTTTTCCCCTTCTCTCTCCTACTTACTCATTCTCTTTCTCTTTAATGACCCGTTATATGTTTTAAGAATATCGCCTATTGATATTAGTGATTGTAGGTAATAGTGCCTACTGCCTACCTACATTCATAGTCGTCCACATAGGGTCGAGAAGAATCGGGCTTTATTTATTCAAATTCTTTATCGAATTTAACGCAGTTTTTTTTCTCCCTGATTCATATTCATCGAGACGATTAGTTTCGGAGCATCGCCTTCAATAGATACTGGAGTTTCTATGAGACCGGAAGTTTTCTTCCCTTTAAACTGATTCGCGCAGTGCCTTCCTGTTAAAAAAAATAAATCCTCCCACACTATGGAATTTCCAAATTGAACGGCTATTTTACACGTTTAAAATAGGAATGCACTTTTAGCCAAGTTAATTTTCATTTCACTCGTATGTTAGTACAAAAACGGAAGCTGTTATCGTCTGGTGTGTCACTGGTTGTTTGTAGGTAGAGAAAGGTCTGGTTTATCGTACACGAGCCACACACGTCACTTATGAGAATACGTTGGGGAGAAACTGAGTTAATTTAAGAATTAAAATGATAATAATACCATACAATGCGCGTATCATTCAGTTTCTTCAAAGAAGGAAGTAGGAATTCCTATTTTTTCATAGCATACAAAATAGCGGTTTCCTGCTATTGACAGAGAAAGGATGCATTTAGCCTGCGTGTATTTAATCCTAGCACATTTTGTTCACCCCCTAATATCGAGTTGCGGATGAGCCATTTTTGAAAATAACCGTCATCAATGAACAGACCCAAGTAATTCCGGGCTTGCATGTGTTTTTGTTCAGAAGGCGGCTTTCGAGGCAGGGGCGAGAGAAAGGGAAAAAGGAATGAGCGGACTCAGCCAACAACAGGCCCAAGCGGAGGTTGGTGAGGAATGCAAGGGAACTGGTCTCGACCACCTCCGATAGGAATGTCTCTCGTACCAACTTCTACAACAGCTTGAATTAAGACGTGTTTTTCCAAAAACAGATTGGACGACGAGAACTGGAATTTTCGCTCAATGCTTTATCGAATGACCAACTCGACATTTCGACAAAAAAATTGATGCGAAAAAGTAAGAAAGAGGAAAAGAAAAGACAAGGAAATAAAAGAGATGGACTACTAAAACACTCTAGAGCGAAAATCACCCACTTAATCGAGCTATGGGAAGGATCATAAACAAAAGAGTGACAAAGGCGAGAATCTAATTCAAGACGAGGAGGCTGAACATGAGACTCAAGGTTGCCCTTTAAGCGCTCACTTGAAAGGCGGGGTTTCAAGAAAGGGCTTGAAAGCTCAGTAAACTTCTTCACCACCCAACACAGCCCACTCAAACTCATACCTCTCACAACTGTAATGAAAACAAAACTGCGTAGTGGAAGAACTCTACATCAAAATATATAAATAAATAAACAAGCCACAGCTACTTTAATAGAAATTGTGATAACTAATCTATTCACGATTGTGGATAACACCCGGAAATAATCTCCACACACTGCCGATTCCCCGCAAAGGTGAAAAGAACCGCATTTTACCATTTAGTACTTAATGGATTTTTTTTTTTTTTTTTTTCAGGGCAGTAGCGGAAGATGCATACGCTTCGAACTTGTTGCATCAATTTTACATGACTTGAGATGAGTTTTTGAGGGGGGGGGGGCGAGAAAAAACTTAGGGCGACAATTGCACCAAAGAGCGATCCTAGCTATCAGGTCTTCAGCCCACGGCCAACTTTTCCAAGCTCCCATTAACCCAGCATTTGAGGCGGACCATTTTAGAAAAATTGGACCGAGAGCTGACCATTCCTCCAGACAAATATAACACATATTGTGTGTAAATTGGGGGTTGAAAGAGCCAAATTCTGAAAATTTGTAGAATCACCCACATTTGCAAACATTTATCTTTAAATATTGCAATTACATTCATGGCTGTTCGACAGGGTATGGGCGCAGTCGAGGCCGACTAACGCAGGGTGAAATTAAAAAAAAAAAAATATCCCGAAACATGCAATTTCGCTGAAATTAGGACCTCAAACTTACAATTTCACGAAAATGGGGAACTTGCACATTTTTCAAGCACTGGTGTTTCTTGATGAGGGCTCTTCCACAAGGCTATTGCTCACATTGAGCATTGAAATCAATAAAGGATTTTTTTAAAGCGAATTTTCAAAAATATTGAGTAGGGGTTTGATTACGTCAAATGTTATTCAATGAAATGGATGGTGTGGGGAAGAGGGGGATAAGAAAAATTTTCAGGGGGACAATTTTTCTTGTTATTTGTAAACAAAAAATGTTTTAGTTCACTCAGATGCTACGCAAGTGACCATTCACGTCATTTCTTCTCGCACCATCCATCACTTCTTGAAGAACTTTGGTATATTTATAGTATAAATAAATGTGTCCAGGCATAGATTCAGGATTTTTTCAAGGGAGAGGCTAGAGAAAGTCTACTAGACATGACTTGACACTCTTGACAGCCATTCGCTGGCTAAAAATAGCCTAACTAGCTATTCCCACAATAGAAAATGCTAGACTGACAGTACTCACTACAGTCCTAAAATGGCAAAACTGACTATTTACGCCATAAAAATAGCCAAACTGACTTTACGCGTCCTAAAAATGGCTAAACCAACGATGCGTGCGCCCCAGAAAATTTCTGAAGGAACACGATTGACGCCATGAAAATGGCTGAATCGTCGATTCGCATGCTAAAAATAACCAAACTGAATTGACGGACTGTTTGCGCCCTAAGAACGGTTAAACTGACTATTCGCGCCCAGGAAAAGCCTAAACAGATGATTCCGGTCCTGTGAATTCCAAAATCGACCATTCTCGCACCAAGAATGGCTAAAATGACAATCGCGCCTTAAAAATGGCAAAACTGACGAATTCCAGGATCTCAAAAGCTTAACTGATTAATGGGGTCCGTCGATAACGCGCCCCAACGAGGGAAGACTAACAACGTAGGTTCCTACGCTTGCTTCTCATACGAAATTACCAGAGCACAACAGAAACCAGTGGTTAGCGTGCAAAACTGAGAATTTCATCGCGCTCTGACTATTTTTGTTTTGCAACGATGTCTAAAAAAATTTGAAAATTTGTGATTTGTGGCCTTGGAATCTGACCGTTCTTCCTATGGAAATAATTCTAATATGGAAAAATTGATTGTAAAATTTGATTTGAAACTTGCCCTTCAGACCAGAAACAAAATAGGTATTTGAATCTGTGATCAACATAGTTACGAGTACACTTGTAAGTATGAAAGGGAGGGGTATCACCTACCTCGCTGATTGATACTTGGAAGGCACCCCCCCTCCATTATATTTTTATTTCGTCATAAAGTGTTTGAGTCCCTCTAAAAGAAGAAAAGGGCAATACATAGTGCTCCCTATTTCACAAGCTAATTGACAAGGCAGTTCGCAGCGGGGACCTCCGTTAAGGACACTCGCCGTACACAATAAAAGGAAATCGTAAAGCCTCGAACTCTCCTCACAACATACAATTCTCAGTTCACACGCCATGAAACCGAATATTCGACTATGCACCCAACTAAAATGCTACGCAATGATTTTACTGGCTAAACATTTATACACATTCGTGGTCCAGGGCCTCAGATTTATGGGTTAGAAAAATTGTGAATTGGCTGAATAGTCGGCTTTATTCAGTTTTCGGTGCTGAATGTCCAATGTTTAGACCTATCAATCAAATACTGTGACTAATGAATGCGTATGAGACGGAACGGGTTTTATTCGTACTAAGCCCTGGTGGTCCGGAAAAATATACGATGGGGGGGGGGGACATTATCTATACTGAACACAAAATAACAAAATGCCTACTTTACGAGTAGTTTTTAGTCACTAACAAGGTCCTTGTGTAACCTTTGCGTCAACTACAGGAATTTTTAGCTCCTAATAAAGAACAAACTGTTTCTGAACGATCTTAACGGATCTTTTCAATCGAAACCCAAAATCTTAGTGTCTAGGATCCTATCGAAACGTGGGTGAGAAGATTTGAAACCAATCAAAACGAATTTCGAACCACCCACCAAAAGTTATTCATATCATTATCAGCCTAGCCTCACACCCCTCATCCCACATTCGATAGAGAGACGCTTCAAAAAGGACATGACGCCTTTTTTCCAAGACTACGCATATAATGAATGTTCTCTCCGTCCCTCGCAAAGGTCCGGCGATCGATCCTTCAACGGTTTATATTGTAGGGTGGACCGTCCGTGGGATGAAAGATTTCGTAAACGTCCCCGTCCCTTTCTTTCTATTTCCTTTGCGGATGATTGCGCCTTGCAGGCACGTTTCCTATTGCTCAGATTTTTCCTTGAAATACTTGTCGCTTCACATATATACACATACATATATAATTTTTCAGAAGAAAGCGCCCACATACAAAAAAAGACAGAACAAAACAGTGCAGGTGTATAGAGCGGACGTCAAATTTGCATCCTGGAAATTGATTGCTTCCTGCCCTTCTGAGGGGCCCAATCTGATGTTTGATCCAGTATGGTTGAGCTAATATTGGGCAAAATAAAAATAGTTGGAATTTCTGGAAAAAATACCCCTCCCACCCTCTAATCTTATATACTTATTAATGTCGTCCTAAATAAACGCTACTAGTGCAGTCCCACCAGAGACAATTTTATGGATTGATTGTAAATGCTCTCCTAAGCACCAGAGTCATTCCTGCCTCTTTCCCTTTTTGTGTGGGAAGTATTTATCCTCTGAATTGAATATAGAACTGTTTCTTTTTAAGAAAACCAATTCGAGGAAAAGAACTATGAGCGGCCTGTTTTACCTGCAAGTCGAACTAAGTTATATATCGCTATCGCAGCTTCCAAACCAAAGGACTCCTCCGTCTACACACTATTGGGTACAATCGTGAACATAATGCAACGAGGGTTTTATGTTTTCAGAACTCATCGTGATTAATGGAGAGATGTGTGCACTAGAATTGGGCAAATTCTAGTAAGGGTGTCGCAAATGTACAGGCATCTGAACTGAACTGAAGGTAAAGCTTATTATGTAGATGTAAATTCTTGAGATAGGATTACAAATTTTACACAGTAATAAAGTGGTTCTTTAGCCGACAAGCAAAAGTGAAAAGCAAATAAGTGGGCGATGATCTTCGTCAATGACTGGGTCTTTTATGGGCTTCGTCAGTTCCCAAGCAAATCCTACTGCATAAAAATGCAGGATTTGCTACTAAAATTAGGGAAAATGCACCAATTCGAAATATCTGAAGGCAACTTCGCGGACAAAACGCACGAACAAAATTGAGAAGTCATTCCAACGTGCTAATCTTTGGGCAAGTACGTACGCGGCAAATAATCGAGCGCTAATATTCGCGGCTGAAATAGTGAAAAAATGGTGATTCTTAACCAAAAACGGAAAAAATCACAAATTCGTGCATGGCCATAAATTGAGAGCAACACTGTAATTCACGGCCATAATTATGAAAAAGCGCTAATTAGCAGCTATAAAATTGAGAAAAAGCTGCAATCAATCACTTAGCAGGCTTAACTAATATATTGAAAAATCTCCCGATTCGTGGTTCCTGTAGAGGCAACATCGGGACTGATGTTGATAGGAAGCGCTGATTCACAAGGATAAACGAGAAAGATTTGTGCTACACCCATACTTACCAAAAAATGGCCAGGTTTTCATTTTCATGCAATTTATCAGAAAAAAAGCTACAGACAGACCGACGGCCGCGGAATGCCGAAAATCACTTTTTTCAACCTTTCTGAGGTTGTATCAAGAATATGAAGTCAGCTCAGGCTCGTTTTTTCACGAACAGCCGTACTTCCATTCCCCACGGAAACATGGAAGTAAAAATCGGTAATTCGCGGCAAAAACTGAGAAAAACGCTAATTCGCGCCTAAAATGGGAATGAAGGGAATGCAGCGCTCGTTCCCAGCTAAAATGGAGAAAAAGATTAGATTCGTGGCTAAAGTTGTCAAAAAGCGCTTATATTAGCAGATAAAATGAATAAAGACCCTGATTCGCGGATAAATTTGTGAAAATCCGCCAATTCGCGACAAAAATCCAGAAAATTTAGTAAATCAGTAATCCGCCACTGAAATTAAACAAATAGTTCGCGGCTAAATGGGGAACTATCGCTAATTTGCGGCAAAAATAGAATAAATGCGCTAATTGAGAAAATGCGCTAATTCTTGACTGAAGTTGACAAAAGTGCTCATTCGCAGCAATAAAATACAAACGGTAATTCGCTGTGCAAGTTGACAAAATCCGCTAATTTGCGGCTAAAATTAAGAAATAATACGCGTATAAAATTGAAAAAAGAGCTAATTCAGGGTAATAATTAAGAAAAAGTGATAATCCGTATGACTACGAAGTGAATGGAAACGCTATAATTCACGGCTAAAATTAAGATACAATTGATAAAACTCACTAATGCCCCCCCCCCCCACGCGCCCTGATTTTCGACTAGAATTGAGACGAAACTCTCATCCCCAGCTAAAATTCAGAGAATTCGTTTATCGCAGCTAGAGTTGACAAGAGGCACATTTCAGGCAAAGTTCACGCTCTTCCTTCGACATATTCGAAAAAAAAAAAAAAAGATACTACTGCATATGCCGAATTTCCTGGAGATTCGTTAAAAACCAGGATTGTTGCAGAAATAAGACGGAAAAGTGTATATTGCCAAGTAGTGTAGACGACGAATCATTGGACGGGGATGGAGGAATGACCCGTGCAAGTCCCCTAATCACTCAGATGAATAGATATTTCGCGATGAAGGTAAGTTTCGAACAATCGATGCATTTGTATGACAAAAACCCCTAGCAGGGAGGGGCTTGCTCGATAGTGCAGAATATGGTTAAATTTCTCATTAATAAGGACAAAAATTCCAAATGGAGCAATTTTCTTTCGTCACTGAAGCCCACGAACTCAGCATTCTGGGGCGTGACTAAATATTTCAACAAGGGGAAGGCGAACTCAGAAATTCCAACTATTCTTGTTAACAACGAACCGCACTATACTTCCATTGAAAAAGCTAATGTGATAGGAAAACATTTCGAAAGTGTTCATAGAACCAACTAAGCGCTTAGCTCCGACCACCACACACAAGCAGTAAATCGCTCCGTAAGGAAATTCCTCAAATCTGTGCACTTCGAACCGTCTGATTCAAACTCGTTATTTTAAATAAAATAGCTAAGTGCATAAAGTCAAGACCAGCTAGAAAACCCCAGGGTCGGATGGCATAAGTAATATTCTTCTAAAACATCTCCCCCATAGAGCTCTTGTATTTTTAATCCACGTGTTTAATAAAATGTTATTCCTTGGTCATATTCCTGAACCATGGAAAACAGCCATATTTAACTCAATATCATTTGATAAAACACGGGGGTTTCGTTCGAAAATCGAGACTAATTTTTTCAATAATGAACGAGGAAGATGTAGGGGGGGAGGGGCTGGACCCACCAGACAATCGTGAAAATTGCACCGAGGGTGCGGTCCAGTCTCCGTTTCCGGAACCAGGGTGGGGGGAGCAAAGGGCTTTACGTGCACCCGCGGCAGGCATATACGAGGGCGGAATTTTCCTGAGACGACCCCTCACCCAAAGAAATTGAAAGTAAAATGGACCATGGGTGGCCATGTTGGCGTAGGTACAGCTTGCTGCGTGCGCTAATTTAGAAAAAGAAATTGAGAGAGAAACGCAAATTCGTTGAGTATAGAGGACATTTTACAGGTAATTGTATTTTTAAAAACGCGTAGGTATATGTATGAGCCATATCCGCCACGCTAAAATGAAGAAAAAGCGCTTATTCGAGGCTAGAAAATTGAAAAGAAAATCGTGGCTAAAAACGAAATGAAAGCTGTTCCTGAAAGCAACTTCGATGCTAAAACAGAAAAAGCGCTAATTCATAGCTACAAGTAAAAAGAACATAAACCAGGAAAAAACCCCTCGCTGGTCTCAAGTTATCGCCCTGTTAGTCTTCTCACTACGCTCAGTAAAATTTTCGAAAAGCTTAGGTATTCAAAGTCGCATGGTTGACCCACATCAATCGGCACAATGTCCTTATCGACAAACAACTTGGTTGTCACTGTGTAACTAATTGTTGATTTATAAAATGTGTGAGCGACCAATACTTACACATTCTTGTGCCGCATGGAGCTTCACATGCAATCCCAATTTTAATGAATTACAAATCGCTCAAAATTTTCTTAGACTAGCCACTGGCAGTACACGGTCAACGAAAATAACTGAACTTCACGAAACTTGTAAAATTGCCTTCATTAAAGAGTTTATTCTCAAGCTTTGTACCAAGATGTTAACCAAATTTTCACACCCATCAAATAAATTCGCTAATGCGACTCTATACTGTGGGCAAACATAATAATTTACGCCATAATTTACTCACATCTGATAGGTAGCTAGTATAGGTAGAAAACCTTTACTACCAGGTGAACTCACACAGGGCCACATTGGTGTAGATAAAATTATCACGGCTAAAATTAAGAAACAGTTCGTTGCTAAAATGGGGAACTTGCACATTTTTCAATCACTGGTGTTTCTTGAAGAGGGCTCTTCAACAAGGCAATTGCCCACATTAAACATTGAAATCAATCAAGGGTTTTTTTTAGGCGAATTTAAAAAAAAAATGAGTGAGGGTTTGATTACGTCAAATGGCAGTCACTGAAATGGATGGTGTGAGGAAGAGGGGGGAAGACGCGTTTTCTGGGATTTAATTTTTCTTGTTATTTGTAAACAAAACATTTTAGAGTCTCCTCAAATGCTTCAAAACTGCTCTTTGACGTAATTTTTCCCTCGCACTATCCATCCCCGCCTGAAGAACTTGGAAATTTATGTTAAAACCACCTGACGTACCAATCGGGCTGCAACCACCGTTGATATCGTTGTCCGCATGTGCCAATTCACTGGTATACTTTCCCCCCCAATCGGGCATTCATGCAAGTTCCCCATTGAGAGAAAGCAGCTAAAATGGAAACTAACGCTAATTCGCCAAGCAAGTTGACAAAATCTGCTTATTCACGGCAAAAATTGAGGAAATGCGGTAATTTGTGGCTAAAATTGAGAAATAGCGCTAATTCACGGATACATTGATAAATAGGCTAATTGGCGGCTAAAACTGAGAGAAAGCCCGCGCACGGATTCCCGGCTAAAATTGAGATGAAACGAACGCTCACCCCCAGCTAAAATTTTTAAACGCACTAATTTCGGCTAGAGTAGAGAAGAAACGTTCATACGCAGGTATAAAATGGAGAAAAACGCTAATTCGCGGAGCAGTTGGACAAAATCCGCTAATTCACGGACCAATTAGACAAAACCCGCTAATTCACGAAGCAATTTGACAAAAAGGGCTAATTCGCGGAGCAATTTGACAAAATCCGCTAATTCGCGGACCAATTAGGCAAAATCCGCCAATTCACGAGCAATTTGACAAAATCCGCTAATTCACGGAGCAATTTGACAAAATCCGCTAATTCACGGAGCAAATGGCAAAATCCGCTAATTCGCGGCTAAAGTTGAGTAAACGCGGTAATTCATGGCCTAGTGGGGTGGTTGGGGGGGGGGGTGTAAACCTGATGGACACAATGGTTGGAACATTGTTTCATGAAAAGAAAGAGTTCATTAAACCTGGAACCTTTTCTAGGATAAACAAAATCCTAGATGCGCCACTGCTTCATATCTATGTACGCATATCATAATTTGCGAGGAACCCTTTCGGACCTGAGCGTAACACGATAAAAGAGCCTCGTGTTATGCTTAGATTACCTCGATCTAACAAACAAGGCTAACTCAACGGTTGTGATGGGTGGGAAGGGGACAATTATGAACCGGAAAAAACGTTTTCTAGGTGTCTGAGAGATGGATTCGTGAGAGGACAAAGACCCTTCTTCGGTGCTGTAGCCTTTAGAAACAAAGATAAGATAAACCATTTGATGAGGGCACATGAGCTAATAAGGGGAGACTATCTGCAACAATTCTTAACATGAATTTCCTTACGATACGGCTTCGATTTAAGGGGGAAATTGCTAACCTGCAAGGACTATACTCGAAAAATACATGAATCTACGGACCAGTATCATTTCCGGTTCACTTACCCTCATATTTGTGGCATATGAATCAAAATATTTACACACTAAAAGGTCAAGAGAGAGGATAAACACGTCTGATTCTCTGATTTCAACTCGCTCGGGCACTTTGAGCAAGTTCTGGGTAAGGCGTGTTCAGAAATGCTATCCGTGCGACTAGTCGTGCTATGTAACAGCTTTCAGGGTTCCTAAATTCGACCCAAATGTTCCCAGGTAAGTAGCTCGTTATTATGCCTGGAACCTGACACTAACCGGGACATTCTCCAACACCAAAGGACTGCGCGGTAAGACTGGTATTTCCGATCGCGAGTACATAACAAAATACCTACAATTTATTGTGCTATAAAAATTACTAGTAACCAGTACTTTTGGTAAATACAAAAGTGAGTGTGCGAAATTCAAGTGCATAACAATAGATATTAAATTCTCGATTCAATTCCACTCAAGAGTTTAGACCGAGGAGCAAGAAGAGAGGAAAGAGGAAAACCCGAAAGTCATCTCGTTAACATTCTTAACAAAGTTGTGAAAGAAGAAAAGACCAAGAAGGTGACACGTGAGGAGGGGAACAGCTTCAAGAAGTTCCCGAAAGAAAGAAGAGGAGCATTCTCTCATCCTCTTCCTCGGCTTTTTGTCGCCGGCCCCAAGAGCGTTTCGGTGCCCTTTGAGTGCCCCGCTCCACCCTCCACACGGCACACACAAACAAGATGAGACAGAGAGGGATCTAACCAATACACAATTCTTCGCGTATATACTCGTCCTCTTTCTTCATCATCCTATTTCTGCCCCCTGCATCGCCCCCTACACATTCTTTCTTAGCAAGATCGTTCGTACAAGGGGGGCCTTAGCGCCGAGGCATTAAGTAGGTGTGGCCTTCGAGTTTAAAAAACCTTTTTACAACGCGACTCTTCCCTCTTGATACTCGGGAATCTCAGCTTCTCTAACCATAACGCCTCCACCGCCCCTATCCCAGTAGGTACGGTCATGATTTTAACGCCAGGGCGAATTGAATTAATTGAACATAATTTAGTATAAAATTAATTAAGTCCTTTTAGGGACATGACAACACAATGATTTTTCATAAATATTATTACAGTAAGAGAAAAGTTAATACGTCGTTAATAAGCCACTAAGAATAAGCAAACCCGTTAATGAAGAAATGCCGGCGCGCATATTTCCTAAAGAACAATGCGGTAGTAAATTTGGTGACAACAAGCATGTTTGAATAGCAAAAGGAAAGCGTCAATGGGAAAACCAATCAGTTAAAATAATCAAACTTTCACGTTTTACCCAACACGGTTCGGGGCTGACGATACGTTTAACAAAAGTCGTTACCTTTTCATTTTCATGAAAAGCCCACCCCCTTCTCCAAGAACTTGGCACTTGGCAGATTGATACTCCAAGTTCACTACATACCTCCAAGCGCATTCTGTCAGTCACAAACGAACACATCCATTTTCCGCTCACCGTTACCCTCTCACTCTTGTTGTTGTTGATTATTACTATTTTTAAAAATTCACTCTTTCACAACAGAGAAAAATGTTTGTACAGGTGAAACAAACTTGAATGAATAATTCGACTTATGTACATAATAATAACATTACGTTCAAGCCCAAAGGCGCCAGGGCTGTAGCCACAATGCATGCACGCCACATTCGCTTCAAAGGAACCGGCATTTCATTTACGAATAAAATACATTTCATTTATTTTCAGTTTCCTGAGACAAATCTCCAAAAATATAGCATTCCCTCATGTCATATTTTTGAGTTTATTACCAGTGGCGTAAAGTACCACCTCCCAGATTTGGCCGAAGGGGTACTGCTTATGCATTTGTACCCCCCTCCCACGATTTCGGTTTACAGAATATCTTGGGAGGCGTTTTCTCTTAGTTCAAAACGTGTATCTCAAAATGGTACCTGCCGAGGGAAAAGGCTAATTCATTCATCTGGGAAGTTTGCAGAGAGAATTGAGGAAAAGCGCCAAACAGTGATCCAGCCTAACCAATTAAATAAAAACGCGAGTACTGGGATTTTCGCCTAAAACAGAAATAATCCAAGACTTGCACACCTAACCACACCCGAATAGATGACTCCAGGCCTGAAAATGGCAAATCCAACGCATGCATAAAGCTGTAGCTGTAGGGGCCTACATTGCCTGTCTTCCCTCGTTGAGGTGCGTTAAAAACGAACCGGTTTCGGCTGCTCGCCATCTTTAGCGGTTGTAAGTACAACTTGTACTTGTACAAGTACAACAAGTACAAGTTGTGTGCGTTTTTAACGCACCTCAACGAGGGAAGACAAACAATGCAGGCTTCTACGTCTACAGCTTTATGCAGCATGCATTACCAACTAACCCTCGTAGTTTAAGCGATCACATTAACAATAGCAAATCTAACATTTGCGCACCAAAAATGGCATAACTGAATATTCTGGCTTTACGTACTATTACCGCCATATAAACATCAAAACTCATGACTAAGCGCCCCTAAAACTGATTATATCCAAGCCATGAAATCGGCAAAACTGACGGTTCGCGGCTTGAAAATACCTAAACCGACTATTTATGCCCTGAAAATGTCCAAAATGGCCATTCCCCTAAAATCCCTAAACAGATTACTCCCGTCCAGAAAATGGCAAAATCGACCATTCGCGCGTCTAATGCCCAAACTGAGCCTTCACGACTTTAACGTCTAAAGTGACGATTCATGCCCTGAAAATAGTAGAACTTGCTATTTACGCCCTAACAATGGCATACTCGTATGCTTTCCAGCGCCGCAAATAAGGTAAAGAAATATAAATCAATTCACCACAGTCTAAAAATGGCCAAACGTATCGTTTTGTGCCCTACAGAGGCTACAGACGACGATTTACGACTTTAAAGTGGCTATCTACACGTCTACACCTGAAAAATGGACAAACGTGGCTATTCACGCCCTTGCACCATAAAAACCAATCACAGGCGTTTGCGTACTGAGCATGGACCGTCCTCACTTAACTAACTAATCGACCTCCTTCCCCCCACCATAGCAGACCTTAAGGTTGGCTGGATAAACTGACAGGTTTCGCGCTATAAAATTGGTTGGTTGGCTATTCCAACCGTAAAGCTGGCTAAACGGACCATTAGTACCCGCGGTATCCTGACACCACCAATCGAGCACTGCCCCTATGTGGATCCGCGCCTGGTCGGCCATGACCCTATCCTGCCACCGCATCTGCCAACACCCCACCAAACAATTTCTGTACAGCAAGGTAGGGTAGCTGTTAATCTTTGAACAATAAAATATTGAAAAATTATCAGAAACCCGAACGCCGGAAAAGTGGGGAAAAAAAAAAAAAAAAAAAAAAAAAAAAAATTTGACGTGAAATGACGTGATATTCCACGCCCCGAATATAAAGTGAATTCAACCCAGGGGTAGAGGGGGAAGGCACGGCCCCTCATGTTCCACTGCTATAGTACTGACGAGTTTTGAACATGGGGAACCCATGTGTTCAACCTTCCCCAACCCCATCTTTTGACCTCTTTGGCACTTTTTCCAGGGGAATTTGAGCCGAAACATTCTCCACGAATCGAAACACTTTGAAAAAATGCAGCCTGAATATCGCCCAAAGGGGTGGTTCTCACTGAGGTGCCACCATTTTGGGTCACTCATTTTGCACACAGGAGCCACACACATTTTTCACATATGGTGGTCACACAAGCGACAGAACTGAATTAAAGCGTAACCAAAAACCGCTGTAAACTTTCAGAAAAAAAAAAGCCCAACCCACAGCACACATCCACAAGAAGGCCCAAACACAGAAAGCTCTAACCACTGTAAAGCTGCAACCTCTGTATTTTGGAGTTTCTCAACACAAGGAACCCGAAAATTGAGACGAATTTCAGTTCTGAACAGTCAATCAACGGGATCTTACTACCAAAGGCGTGCGTAGCCAGCTCGGGACAAAAGGGTGGGCCGGTTTTTTAAATTCCCCACCAATCACACTCATGATTACTGTGAAAATACAGACCATACACCCCGAGATTCGGATTATTTGATCCACTCATTGCACTCAATGCAGTTTTACTGCAGAAAACTGCTGTTTCCAAAAACGGCTCATTCAAAGAACTTCCGAAAGATCCTTTCGCGGAAAGGCATCTCCCAGAAATCATAACTCGAGAGATTTTGGCTCGAGCAAAAATCAAATTCCGTGGATTTGTCTCTTCGAAAAACCAATTTCACGAACTTGTCTCTTTTAAATGGCTCGACTCCAACCTTCCTCGCAAACTGTAGAATCACATGTTATTTTATCATTTTTCCAGTTTGTGAGGGAGATTTGAGGTTGAGGAAATTTCTAGGAACGACTTGGTATACGGGCCTAAATTTTAGAGTTCAAGCAAAATTTCAAGAGTTTGGGTAAACCCCAATTTGAAGGATTTGAAGGGGAAAAATCGCGGGCTTAGCTCCTTCAAAGGCAACATTTTTGAGTTATCGGCACGTGCCCCAATTTAAAAGATTTCCCTCCTTGGGAGGAAAAAAAAAAAAAAAAATCGCGGCGGCTTGTCACACTTTGCCGAATTTCAGCTTCTAGCCTCAATTGTCAGTTCTTTCGAAAAATTGGGAAGGTGAAACCTCGAGATATTATACACTGAATTGTCTGTGTTAAAGTTAAATTGATGGTTTCCAGGCCAAACTATCTTTTTAGCGTCGGCTAGAGAACTCCATGATCGAACGGAGCCTTATTTGGAGCGTTTTGAGGGCTACACATTCATTATATTCATTCCATTTCTAAACTAATTTATAATGGCTTCTTTGTTTTTGATCAGTTTTTCCGAAGTTCTAGAATATCGTTGTAATTGTACAAAGATTCGGGAGAACAAGAAAGCTTTACAACGATCTTCAAGAACTTCGGAAAAAACTAATTAATAATGTACAAATAGTAAGTTTCTTAGGTCAAATTTATAGTTTTGGGCTGAGTTTTTTTGAGTCATGGCCCAATATTGAAAGTAAATGGACCGACAATTATGAATTTTAGCCAAATTGTATTGTTTCCGAGGCACATTCACCAGGGCGGTACGGTTGGCAGCCCAGTTACAGAGAACTCTTCCAACAAATAGAGACGGGAATCGCTCAGTCCTGCAGCGATTCCTGGAGACTGGCCGATCACTGATTTTGTTAGGTCACAAGGGGTGAACGGGGACCAGAGTCGGCGCTTTATGTGACTTGATCGGTCGGTAGCAGGGTGGAGAACCTGATGCCGTCATCAGGCCGAGTGCTCTGCAGAAGAGGAAGAAGTGAACCGGTGAGGAAGAAGAACCGGGGGAGTAAAGGGAAGTATCCGGCCTAAATGGGACGAAGGAGTCTCACAGCTCAGGCACGGAAATCCCACCCCACTCCTATTCACCAAATCCAGGTAAGAAGCTAGTAATCGCGGAGTAGGGTACGTCCTGTGTGGAGATAACTGACAGCTACCGGGTTGCGCTTCCTCCAGGTGAATTTGTACCATGAAGGAGAGCGCGGCATGGGCCGTATTCATCAGAATGTTCACCAGAGGTAGGTCCAAGCCCAAGGACCTTTGGCATGGTAGAGGAAGGTCAAGAGCCTCTCTGCGATAGCAGGTAAGCTGGTTTACTGTAGGAAAGAGGAATAGCAGCGGACTGCGCTGCTACTGAATCGCTAAATCTGGGGAAGTCACTCTTTCAATTTTTGATTGTGCTTGATCTGATCGTGGTAATTCGGGGCTCGATTCCGACCTTTGTTACGTACAAGGAGTGAAGTCCCGGACGTTATTCTGGCCAGCCCGTATCAGGTTAATAGCAACTTGAACTGGAGAGGCCTGCCAGAAACGTTCATGTCTGATCACAGCCTGATCTCGCTAGAGGTGATTCCTAGGGTCATAAATACAGCTTGTCGGCATCCCAGAACGCGGATTTAGGTGCCTTGGCATACAGTCATGCCAGTCGAGAGGGGGGGGGGGTCACTGGTTCCGCTATACCCAGGCCCCAGCTTTCATTGGGAGCCCGGATTTAAAAAATCAAGAAAAGAATGCGAAGAGAAAAAAAATTTGCCACCATCAGGGCGAGATCGATGGTACATTTTTTGTCATAGGTACCTAAATGAAGTGCACTAAAAGGAAAGCTTGGAAAGTCGGAGCTAAACTGTGGTTGGAGTTTTGCAGTGTTTAGAGCTTTGTATTAGTTGGGGCTTTACTGTAATTGGAGGTCCTAACTGTGGTTAGAGCTTAACTGTGATTGGACCTTGGCTGCTGTTGGACCAACAGCAGCTTGGATGCTGCTGCAACTTGGATGCTGTGGTGCATGGTAGGACCTTCTTTGTGATTAGAGATCTACTGTGGTTTGGAGCTTTGCTGTAATTGGGACATTAATATGCTGGGAGGTTTTAACGGTAGTCTGTTAGTAGTCGGAGCTTTGCTGTGGATCAACCTATTCTGCGCTTGGAGCTTTGCTGTAGTTGGACCTTTTCAGTAGTTGGGAGCTTTGCAGTGATAGGGCCTTTGCTGTAGCATTGCTGTGGTTTGGGCATTGCTGTGGTTGGACCTTGGCTGTGGTTGGACCTTGGCTGTGGTTCGACCTTGGCTGTGGTTGGACCTTGGCTGTGGTTGGACCTTGGCTGGGGTTGGAACTTGTCTGGGGTTGAACCTTGTCAGTATGGTGTGGTGCACGGTAGGACCTTCTTTGAGGTTAGAGATTCACTGTGGTTTGGAGTTTTGCTGTAATTGGGACATTAATATGCAGGGAGGTTTTAACTGTGGTCAGAACTTGTTGTAGTCGGAGCTTTGCTGTGGTTGGTGTTTTGCTGTAGCTGGAGTTTTGCTATAGTTGGAGCTTTGCAGTGATAGGGCCTTTGCTGTGGATGCTGCATTGTTGTGGTTGGACCGTGGCTGTGGTTGGACCTTGGCTGCGTTTGGTCCTAGGCGGGGGTTGGACCTTGGGTGTGGTTGTAGTTGGACCTAGGCTGGGGTTGGACCTTGGCTGTGGTTGGACCTCCTTCGTGGTTCAGTGGGAACAGAGAAGTAGCTTGGTGGAACAATGAGCTTGACATGTTCAACAGAGAGACGAGAAGGTTTTAAAATGGAGTCAGGTCTCCGAAGGAGTGGGAGGCTTATAAGTGCTACTTCACGGTCACGGAGTATAACAAGGGCCTTAGGAAAGCAAAAGGTTTCGTAGGTCTGTGAAGTGATGAAGGATGTGGACATTATCGGCAGATCGCACAAGGTCCACAAAGAGGGCTCGGGTCAAATTTTGTCAAATCAAGAAGGCAGATGGAGCGTACACCGAGAACGCTAATAACACCCCGGATTATCTACTGTACTGACTCCGGGGTTTAGCGGAATGTTATAGAACAACAAATGGCGAGGGAGTCAAAAGGGACGAGTCATCCCTCTGCCATCCATCTTTTTTGCAACACATCGACATTTTTTTATGACCCCGAATCGATCGCCGTCCAAAAAATATCACGAGTAAAAAAACGATGGCACTCATAGTCTTGTTCTAGTGTGCCTATGCTCACTTACCTAGCATTTTGGAAGGACGCCGAGCTCGACGATCCAATAGCGCCGAATCCAACGCCAACAGCGAGTCCCTCAGGAATGTTATGGACCTATCGAAAAGATGATTATTACAAGCTCTTTCATAGAAGAAAAGGAAATATAGTATTTCAGAAGGAACTGCCAGCAATTGCGCGTGTTGTAGTGCTCACACGAAACATGTCATGTGGACGAGCGCATGGCTGGAAATGCTTTGTGTACGAGATAGTGATATTTACGGTATTTTAACGCTTCTTGAAAAACTTCCCCGTATAAATGCATCGGCCATTCATAGCTTATACCACCAAGAGAGCCAATTTCGAATCAACCCGTATTTTGTGATGCTTTGATTGTTAGCTAGTATTGGGCAATTCATACGGAAAAGGGAACAAGTACTAAAAATACGGAAAGCCTTGCGCCCACACGAAATGCTTGGTGTCTTGATGAGCACGTCACTACTGATTCCTTCAGAAACAACCGGTAAAAATAACTCACGGTAATGGCGATAATTAGCAGCAGAATCCTCTTCCATTGAAGACGGGCGTCGTGCGCGGGTAACGTAGGCTTAGGATGGCGTGAAGGAGCCGCTCCCCTCCTTCGAGAAACTCCTTCGGAAAACCCTGTCGTCCCATCTTCTAAACTGCTGTCTCCAACTAAGACAGTAATATGAATACATTTTAACGAATATAGCGATATGTAGAAAAATTAAGATCAATTTCTACCACAAACTGAAATGCAAAGAAGAAAAAAGAAAAGATGTAAGATAAAAACAATTCAAAAAAATAAAATAAAGATCAGTGTTTCCCGTAATAATTAGTTGGAAAGCATAAACCAAGGTATCCTCTCTTTTTTTCTTCGCCAATTTAGACATGCTCATGCCAACACACATATTCGTCCGAGTAATGAAGAAGTAAAGGAATACAAATCAAATAGAAAAAAATAAATAAACAAACAATGTACCTTCAATGTTAGAGTTAACGTAAATGGAACTTTCATATCTATGGCTTGAAACCCCGTCAGTCTTTTTACTATCATCCATAAAACTTGCTAAAACAATCCAAACAAATAAAAAGGCCTTTAAAAAAACTTAAATTTGATCTTATTTCAATATAGATCAAGTACCTTTAATTGGAGGTACATATAAAGTGGGAGGGGTGAATTACATTTTAAATGAATAATAACTAATTGCTTGCGGTAAACATGGAAGAAAAACATAAACGTTTAACTACAATAAAATTCCACGATGTAATTTTCTCCCTCTGGACCCGGAAATTTCGAATTACATTACACGTTACTCGCATGAATGCATGCATGTAAACAAAAAGTGATAAAAGCTTGTTAATCGACAGGGTTAGGAGAGGAGGGTGATGTTCTAAAGCGTGCCTTGAACGACTTTAACCTTATTAAATTTTTCTAGACGAGTTATTCATATTATGTTAAAAATTATTTGGTGAGAAAGGCGTGCAAAGATATTCAATTTTAGAGGAGGGAGATGAACGAAATATGCGGTAGACGACATGTGAACTGTACCTAATAAAAGGTTTGGAGGCGACTCGATGCCCATCCGGGAGATGAGCACGTCAGCGGCGAATGTGAACGACGCTCCCAGGAGGAATCCAACGCATGCCGGAATGAAGGCATAACGTCCGTCAGTACCGTAAATATTTGACTCTTGAGCAAGTTCGATGGCTGGTGCTAACAGGGACCAGTAGGATGCAGCAGTCATGACACCAGCAGCAAACCCCAGGCTGGTGTCTAAAAGTTTTGGCTGAAAGAAACAAAATACGATTTAATACAGCATACAAAATAGAACTTTTGTTTGTTGCTCAGCACCCCACTGCGGATATATTCACACAAAAGCTTAGCTAAGAGCTAAACTTTAATCCTATAAGGTTAAGCCTCAACAATAAGTTGAATAAAATCACAAATGGCGAGAATAACGCATGCGCCTGAACTTTTTTCAGGCAGATACTTTACTACAGCAATCGACTTTAGCAACCTTTAGGTGAGACGGAAAAGTTACTTTTCCGTAGAAATCTCTAAAACAAAGGGCTTTTGGTCCAGGAGCGGGACGACCCACTGCTCTGTCACGCGGACATAAAGGAGGTGTCTTTTAGAACTTAATTTCCAATTCACTCCTCACAAGCAGTCTGACAGAGCTGATGGGGGTCATGGTCAATTACCGGTTAATGTTCGAGCTAGAGCCCCAATGAGTACGAGGGGGAGGGGGACTGATAACCTTAAAGTTGGAAAAAAGGGATTTTTGGTTTTATGTTCATGAATTTAGATTGCGATCATTCGAGGCTAAAATTGAGAAACATTTGCGAATTTTCACGGATAAAATTTAATAAAACGCTTTGCAGCAAAAGGGAGATAAAGCAGTGATTTTCTCAGTTAAAATGTGGAACAGGCGCTTATTCGCAGGTAAAATTAAAAACAAAACACGCCAACTCATTGCTGAAGTTGAAAAAAATTTGCTAATTTGTGGTTTTTCGATTCAATTTCAAGCCCAAAATTGAGAAAAAGCTCTTATTTGGCTGATAAAAATCCAGAGGAAGCGCCAGACACGGCTAGAATCGATAAAAAGTGGTCATATAAACAGATAAATTTGAGTTATCTATGCCGCACAATCAAGTGGACCCGTGGATAAAATCAATTTCGCAAGTTTGACTAATTCAAAAACTAATATGGCTCGTCGAAAAGCCAAATTCACTAATGTGGCTCCTTCAAAACATAGTGATTTTGGGTGTTTCATCCCACATTCAGCAGATTTTCAACATTCGTAACTTAATGTCGTGGAATTCACTCCTTCAAAACCCAATTGCTACGGATTTTTCACTCACCCAGAAACAAATTTCATGGATTCGGCTCATTCAAAACTTTCTTTTTCTGAACCCCCCTGGCCTTTTTCTGGCCCTTTCAAAACACAAAGTTCACGGATTTCAGCTTTTTCAAAGAACTTGATTTTGTGAGGTTCACACTCTCTAAAATCTGTTTCGTAGGATGTGCTAATTCGAAAAACAAGTTCAACGTATATTGCTTTCTTAATACCAACCGGCTTGGCTCTTTCAAAACCCAATTTCGCTCTTCCAAAAACCAAATTTCGTTGTGAAATCAGTTTCTCGGGATTCACTAATTCGGAGCTTCATTCTGGCTCTAACGGATCACCTCGGAAAGTGCGGAATTGCGAATTTTATCGCGGGGTCCCCCTAATTAGGACAGGAAACTATGGATTTCGGCTGGTTTGCGTTCCAAAATAAATTGGCAACACTGCCTGGTAATTTCAATATTAATTCCATGAATTTGATGTTATCTCTAAAATACTTTTTTCGCCGAGCAACTTGCGTTTCCACCCCAGAACCGAAATATTAGAGTCTGCATGTTAGAGTCTGTGCCTCCCGCCTCGCGCACGACGATGCTCATTCCAGACCCGGTGGATGAAGGCGACTCGGCTTCTCCTGGGCCTAATGATTGAAGTTCAGTTTATTATAATAGTTTTCATGCTCAAGCCCACGAATTGATCCGAGAAACTCCGCTTCTTGAAATTGTCAGTTCAGTGCAAAGATGCGGAAAAGTCAAGTTCTCCTTATCTGTTTCCTCTTGTGGTTCAATGAACGCGCATCAAAAGGGGGGAAAAGAAATTGGGTGAAAAAATTTGCACGAAAATAGAGACGAATATTACTACGAATATTAATTATGTCGTTTGTGAGGGAATTACGTCAATCTCATCAAGTACTAAAGTATTTCAGAATGAGCGAAACGAAAACAATATTAACAAACTCATGGCTTTAAAGAATATCTGCATCCATCATCACATTTGTTGAGAGAGTCCGGCGAGAGAATTTTGCTGTTTCGTCAAAAAGAAAGAAATAAAAAAGAAGGTAAAACTATCGAAAAGATGGGAAACATTTTTTGTAGCGTGGGCGAGAACATTTATTTTTAAAATAATTGTAGGAAAATAAAATTCAACCAATTAACTATAGTCCAGTCAACGACCGCTGATTCTAGAAGGAATGAGCGAAAACAGAAATTTTGACTCCGGAACCATGTTTGGACTTGTTAGGACCTGCTTTGTGCTCCCGCCACTCGGGCTCACCTCCTAGGGGTGGGGACATTCAGTATGTTTACCTCCTAACTAATCCAAACATGGTTCCGGAGTCAAAATTTCTGCTTTCGCTCATTCCCTCTAGACCACCTTTTTGAACACTCGTTTACTGGACTATACTGACAAATAAATAATGACAATATGGATCACATTTGACGAGAATAAGGGCCCGTTCACACGAGCCACTAGGTCTATTCGTTTGTCGTCCGGAGCTGCACTATTAGCACTGAAAGTACTAACCTTTCATTTTTTTTTTCGCGTTATTTCACATGATAACCCGCGAGGTTGCAAAATTTCGTGCTGCTCGAAGTAGTCCGGGGCGACAAACGAATAGACCTACTAACGCGTGGCTGGCTGAGGCGCTGAGGCAGACACTAACGCGCCACTTATAGAAATACATTGCCTTCAATGGGAGCCACTCACCCACCACAAACGCGTGGAAGTGTCTGCGTTAGTGTCTGCCACAGCCAGCCACGCGTTAGTGGCTCGTGTGAACGGGCCCTAAGGCAACAGAAATATTTCTTTGCAAATATTCCAATGAGAGTAAAACTGTTTTGAAACGGCCACGGCACACCCAAGGGAAAAATTTATGCGAAATGCCCCATTTTGTGGACACAACGCAAGAACATTGGGGGAAACACTCAAGAGTGGTTAAAAACGGTCATCATTACAGTGAGAGCCCTTTCATTGAATCTTATTATCGAAAATTCGTCTCAATTTTAGGATTCCCCATGGGGAGAAAACCGTGTGGAGGGGCTCACGTTGGTTTGAGATTTTTATTGTTAGAGTTTCGCTGTGGTTTTAGTTTGCATCACTAAAAAATCATTCTCTCACATTTTGATCACTAAGACACCAATTTTCCTGATTTTTCATGTCGAAAAACTCACTGAAAAAACCAATTTCTCGGAGTTCGCTCTCTAAAAACCAATTTTGCGGAATTTTCTCACCAACAAAGAAATGTTTACGTGACAAACTCACTAAAAACAATCAGTTTACGGCTTTTTGTTGCTGTCGAACAAAAACAGTGTGCCCAAATTCAGAGACCGTTTTCGAAGATTTTACGCACTAAAATTTGATATTAATTGGGTTGGTACACTAAAATACCAATTTTTTGGAGTTCACTCCCTAAAATATCAATTTTCCGGATTTTTCTTGAAAAAAAAAACACACATTTTCCCGGATGTGGCTCACCTCAAAAACAAATTCCTCGCTAGATTTCGCTCTTCGATAGATTTTGTGGATATTTTTGCGTGTTGAGTTCACAAAAATATAAATATCACTTATTTAGTTGTCACCAACAGTCTAATTTCAAAGCGCAGCTTCAATTCAGTGACCATTTGCTGATTTTTCCGCACTGTAAAGCTATTTTCGCAGGTTTGATTCAAGAAGAAAACAATTTATCGGATTTCGCTCTCTAAGAAACCAATTTCGCGGTTTTCTCGCAGAAGAAAAACATTTCCCAGAATGTGGCTCACTGTAAAATTAATTTCTTGGATTTGGCTCACTGAACAAACAATTTCGGGGATTTTGTCGCCAGTAATAGTACATTGTTTTCACGAGAGAGGAAAGTGGAACTTTGCCGACGAGTTGTCGTAAGCGTCAGTTAAAGCTAAGCCCGCAGGTTTCCCTCTAACGATAAATTATAAATTGCGTAAGGAGGTTTCCTCTCTTCATCTCTCTCGCCCCAGCCTCAACGTCTCTACCTCCACACACTACTAGATCCTCCCCGATCTCACAGAAGTTTACTCATGTTAGAGCTAAAAGTCCCTCCGTAGTTGTAAGCCAAAAGCTCACCCCTATCATCCCACCGTCTAGGAAGTCACTATACAGGGTGTTAACATTAAGGGCACACCACCGGCCAGGGGTCGATTCTGCAACTTATTTGCAGCAAAACATGTCCTCTGCAAAAAAAATTTCACCCCGCACGAAGTCCGACTTTTCTCACTTTTAAGATTTTTTCCGTGTTACGGACCTTGCACTACTAAAACGACTGTAACTCGCTTATTTCTGGTCGAAAATCAAATTTGGATACAGTGTTGGAAAGAGCGTTAAATTTCCAGTCTTTCCAGTGCAAAATATTATTTTAAAAGTAGGATTCCGGGGATGAAAATTGAGCCCGAGTAGTATAATGTGCGAAATTCCGAAAGTTTGGAGTATTTTCAAACGTTTTCAACTCCGACTAAATCTGTCGGTCAGTCCTACACTGCAGTCTTAAACATTGGTGTAGAACCTCAGCTTTCTTCAGGTCTAGTCATTTTTCAAATTAAAAAATCCAATAGGTGAGAAAACCGCGTCTGATTGCAAAAAAAATGCGTTTTTTAAAATCTTACTCAATTATTTAATGACCGTCAAATCTGTACATTTGGTGAAATAAGTGGTGGGTTTTACTAGTTTTTTAATATATGCAACTAATATATGTAGACGCACCAATTGGGCTGCAACTACCGTTGATATCCTTGTCCGCAAGTGCCAATTCACTGGTATACTTTTCCCCCAAATCGGGCATTCACGCAAGTTCCCCATTTTATCCCGATTCTCGCTTCTACTCGCGAATTAGCGATTTACCTCAATTATAGCTATGGGCTGGGGCCAAGAACAGTACACTCTAAACTTTAGCCGTAAAATAGGACCTATAATACTCGATTCAGCGATTTTTTTCTCAAGCTTGGTCTGGAACGTGCTGCGAAACAGCGAATGAGTGATTTTCGCAGTTTTAGCCTTAGTTTTTCCAACCTTCTTGCCCCAAGAACAGCATTTCAGTGCCTTCAGCGACCTACATGAACTATAGGGATCAGCGTATTTTCTCTATTTTTAGCCTTTATGAAGTTGCCTCTGGAACGCGCGAGGTGGTACATTTCTGAATTTCAGCTTCAAGAATAGCGCTTGCGTAGGCTGAACCGAATTTTAAGCAACAAATTTGCTGGGCACCTTTTAATGCTCTATCCTCCTAGTCGGATGGACTGAAATTCGTCGAAAGGAGACAAATCCCCGCCCAACCGTATCGAAGACACCGTTTCACCAGCTGCTTTCCCTTCCCCCCGCACAACATTGAGTGGTTGAGTCGCGGGGAAGATCCTTCGAAAGCGTCGCCTGATAGAGTAACATTGATGTGAATGATGAATTAAGCTGAATATTGCCCCCGGCATCTTAGGGGCGGTAATATAATGCTTGGCCCCCTGGATTGCCAAATAAACCTTGCCACCCCCCCTGAGAAAATCCCTAGTCCAATGCTGTGCTTCGTCCTGGTTTGTTTTTCGCCCTCTCTGTGCATACTCCAATGAAGAAGTTTCGGACAGCATCCCCCCTTGAGTTTTTTAGACACTTTCCCACAACCACGAATAACTTCTATTTCCCCTCCAGATGACGTTTAGCTCCCCCCCCCCGGTAGCTCCCGCCCGACGGCGTCCAACCCCCTCTTGTGTAGACGCCCCTGGGGGAAAGTACATTGCGTGGCATACTCTTGCCACCATACTCCAAGTTTCTGCTCTGAATAGTGTGTGTTGACGCCATTTTATGGCCAATTTAGCTTATACACGTCGTTTATCATTTATTTCATGATGAGGCTGTAAATTCGGTGAAGAATTAAGGTCGATTCAGCCTATTCAGACGTGACGTGGGAACACGCTTTCCTACGTGTGATACAAAATTCCAGAAAAGGATTATGTTTGTTTACGTTCACATTGTCCTGACGTGACGTGGGAAGATGCTTGTCAGAACGTGAACAAATAAAAGCCTTTTCTAGAATTTTGTATCACACGTGGGACAGCGTGTTCCCACGTCACGTCCCAATAGTCTGAATCGACCTTAAGGAATTTTGGCCTCAAAAATTGTATTTTTTCACATTTAGGGCAAATTGACTCGAAAAATTGTATTTTCGATTGGCGGTGCGGGGGAGGGGGCTAAATCTGAACTGCTCAGATTCTTGCTTTCCCAATGCCGGCTGACTTCCGCCGCCACTGGAGTCATGGCCCCCTCCTTAAGCCGACCCTGAATCCGCCGCACCTGCCCATAACTCGCCCTAAAGTGTTCCGACTGAGCTGACTTTCTGTATTTAGACTCTGCTCCGGTGGCAGTACAAGCCATCAAAATTTGAAGACGATCCGGTAATTTGCTGACCCTTTTCTGATTTTCTGTATTTAGGCCCGTATGCCAAATGGTTCATCGAATTTTACTCAACCTCAAAGCTCCCTCACAAACTGGAAAAATTATAAAATAACATATGATTCTACAGTTTGCGAGGAAGGCTGGAGTCGAGGAAATAAGGAGGAGTGATATAGCATTCGGGCCTTAAGCCGTGTACACACGGAGACTTTTCTGTCCTGTCATGAATTTTTTGATATTTTTAGGAATGTTCGTTTGTCGTGATGTCAAAAAGTGTAAAAACCATATGTTTCTATGAAAAAACCAAGAAAAAACGGAAAAATTTTGGGAAAATATCTCCTTTCTCCCTACCACGGAAACCCAGCTTAGAAATACCACGTCTACATTAGCCCTGTGAACATAGGAGGGCAGGACATAAAAAATGGGAGGAACTTTAGGGGCTTGAAAATAAACAATTTCATTCGGAATAATAGAGAGATTTTGCAAACAGCTCCGCCAACGCTAACGTTAACGCTATTCACATTTCAACGAACAAAATGTTTTACTACCCTAGCAACGCGTACACAAAAATTAACTTTTGCGTTTACGGGACTGGTTGCAAAATCTCTCCAATGTAGGTACATTCGGTAACAGGGACGGATTTAGAGTTTTTGCTGGGGGGGGGGGGGTTCTTAAACACTTTAGGTCTGTCGTTTACTGGAAGCGTTTTCGAGCAAAACCGCGACAACGAGCGTACATCCCAAAGTCTTGAATTGAATGTGACGTGGTCCTCTGCAGGCACAGGACAGCATGAGTACAGTGCATGCATTCAAGCCTTTTTGATGTACGTTCGTTGTCGCGCCGCTCGAAAACGCTTCCAGTGGACGACCGGTCTTGTTCTTCAATGAGAGAGCTTGCTGTAAACTGCACTCGCTGACAGTATGAACAGATTGGCTTTCGAATTGGTGATATACGTATGTGTGGGTGGCTACAAGTTGGAGGTTGGGGCAGTCGCCACCCCCATCCACCGTAAGATTGGAAAACAGAAAAAAGAGCGGAGGAAGCATTATTTTTTATGAATCCGTTAAAAGAAACTCAAATCGAGAGTTTAGAACAATGTTTGAAGAAACAAGGTATTGTTGAACTCTCAATCTATTGAAACCAAGGACCGGATCCTCAGACTGAGAATGTTGAAGATTTCTTTGAATCAAAGGATCAATCAAAGTAATCTTGGAGGGCATGAAGGAGAGATTCAGTCCACGAGTTCGAGCTTCTCGTGCTCATTCCGCAGAACATAATAAAATTCGACTTGACGGAACTGGAACCTCAGCTTCTTTGCATGTAGAGTTTATTGAGTCACGTTCAATATACTTCTAATTACTGAACAATGAAGACTCTTTCAACGACTGATCACCCGACGTTGATGATCTGGACACCCGACTTGAGGTGTCGTGATAGAGAGGACAGGGGAGTTGCGAAGGACGTCCTTGAGTTCAAACAACTCTAAACAAAAAAAAAAGGCTCTATAACCACAAAAATGTTTTAACCAAAATACGCTCTGCTCTAACCACAAAAACTTTGAAGTATAAAGAACATTGAACCCCTTAAAGTGGTCTGACCACAGACAGCTGTAACCACAAAATGCTCCAACCACAAAAGGCTCTAACCACAAAGTGCTCTTGTTCGTGTTGTAAGTTGAAGTTGAGGGTTCAGAAGTCCAGACCCTCAACCTTGTGGCCATCAGATGGCGCAGGCTTTGCCTATCTTGACAGCAATTACAGCCCCGTACCCTGCATAACAGCCAAGACTCAAGAGTCGTCTTTGCCAATCTGGGCCCCCATTCTTTGCCCGATATTCTGTGCGGGAGGCACACGACGCACTTTTTTACTGTTTGACTTTTTAAAAAATCTCGTGTCCCCCACGCACATTAATGGCCACATTTTAATTAAGTAGGTAATAATGTAATAAATACAGAATTAATAAGAGGAAAGAAGACGAAGGTGAAAGGACGGGGGTCGAGGTATCATCTGTTCAGTTCCCCGAACCCCTAGAAGGTAGAATGTTGCCTGAAAAAAAGGTCTTGAAACAAATCTGGGAAAAAGTCGGACATTTCTTGCTCAAGTACTTGTCTGCCCATATGGCAATATATTTCAGTGTTCAAACGAAGCATTTTGGTTTTTTGTTTCACTTCAGCAGAGGGATTTAAGAGAGGGGGTAATAAACATACTTCAAATATGTGCGAATAATTTCATACTAAGCCCCTCCATGGGCTTCAAAATGGGCATAATAAAAAAGAAATAATTCAATTTCTTGAACCATCATTCAACCAAACAAACCTAAAACTTCACTTTTAATGTTTTTAACTACTTTGAACACCAGCTACAGTAGAAGACAGGACAGAAAAGTCTCCGTGTGTACAGGGCTTAAGACTTGCTCAGGTGGCACTTTAGGGCGAGTTATGGGCTGGAGCTGGTTCGCAGAATTCAACACACTCCAGTGCAAGGAGAAGGGGGTCAGCAAATTACCGGATCGTCATCAAATTTTGATGGCTTGTAAATACAGAAAATTAGCTCAGTCGGGACACTTTAGGGCGAGTTACGGGCTGGTCCACTGAATGAGGAACTTGTACATATTTCAAGCACTGGTGTTTCTTGAAGAGGGCTCTTCCACAATGCTATTGCTCACATTAAACATTGAAATCAATCAAGGATTTTTTTCACGCAAATTTTTAAAAATTTTGAGTGGGGATTTGATAACGTCAAAGCCTATTTATTGAGTCGGTGTGAGGAAGAGGGGGTAAGACACATTTTCAGGGGGAGAATTTTTCTTGTTATTTGTAAACAAAAAATGTTAAGAGTGCCCTAATCACATGCTTCAAAAGTGGGGATTGACGTCATTTCCCCTCGAACCATCTATCCCCTCTTGAAGAACTTTGAAATTTATTTAAAAATCACCAAATGCACCAATCGGGCTGCAACTGCCGTTGATATCCTTCTGTCCATGTGCCAATTCACCGGTATACTTTTCTCCCAAATCGGACATACATGCAAGTTCCTCATTCCTTTTGTTGGTCCGCAAATTAGGAGGACCCAGTAAGCCCTTTGGGCGTTCGGGTGTCGGGGAGTACATATAAGTACTCCCCCCCCCCATCACAAACCATACGTATGTACATACACATAAGTATATTATGCATACCTCCGGGCAAAGAGCAATCTGGCAAACCTACCTTCAAAACGAAAATTTCGTGCGTTTGGCTCTTTTCCAGGCATTTGGCATCGCCCACCTCGCCCCCTTCCCTTTCTTCTGCTACCCTTACCGACTTCTGCTACCAGCAGTAATGTTTCAAATACCGCTTGAATTGAAAAAAAAGGAGAGCATTGAATCCCCCACTCCGTTAGTGCTTGTGCCGTGTATTCTCAGTTCTCACCTCTTCAATACCGTTCGTGGTCAATCAACAAAAACGTTATCAACCAGTTTTGAAATAAAATGCTGAGTTTACGTGAAAAGAATACCCCGATTGGACATTGCCAAACGGAAAAAAATGAGTAACTACCTCCACTTGCCCCCGGGATCGGATGATAAATGAAACGAGAAACCAATGATACGTCAGCCTAAGGAATCAAATTGATAAGTTCATAGGGTCAATAAAGATGTTGATCGCTGGGGAAAAAACCCCGTCAGTATTTCAAAACAGCTAGCAGTGGCGCACACGAACAATAGACAAAAACGGCAGAGCAAAAAAAAAAAACGTTGTGATACACAAAAGTTGTTTACAAGCTACAAAATTGAAATACAACAATTGAATACATTGCCTTGAAAAAGATAAAGAGGGTCTGGCCCTCCTGCATCTTTTCATTAAGCAATTACAAAGGCACGATAATAGGCAAAGCTCGCAACTTTTTGTTCATTGCCAAGGTCGATTTAAACAACATGTTTTTCTTTGAATTCTCTTACCTGAGTTCCACGGAAAAAGATGACCATTAGTGCTCCAGCCGCTGTCATGGCCCACGTGAAAAACGTGCCTAAAAGGGCCTGAGCGATTGGCGAGTAATTGGGAAGCATTTTTATTACCAGAACGTAAATTCACGAATCAAAACAAAGACATCAACATTAAGGCATAGAGCATAACCGAATGATAAAGTCGAACAAATAGGAAGCCTCTTTCACCCGTTTAAAAATTCTCTTGCAAAACTACACCGAACGAAATAACCCACGTCATAATGGCGAGGCAATAAAAAGAATAATAAAAAAATGCAATTAAAATAAAAACTGGTCTCAACTGCTACATATGCCCGGACCCTGTCACACCACAACAGCTCAACAGCCAATCAAGAAATGAACGAGCTCAGAGGCATGTCTTCGTTAAAGGCGAAACCTTCCTCCCTTGACAACGAGTTTCTTATGAAGCCTCAAAGAGTGCAGCACTCTCGTTTCCAGCTGAAGTCGCGCCATTACGGACAGCTGTTGATTTTGATTGCTTGGTCTTTTTTTAGTTTGGAAGTTGTGAAGTGAAGAGTACCTAATCACAATGGACGATTCTCGCTCAAATTTGATCTCGCGTTT
This sequence comes from Corythucha ciliata, assembly GCA_038030265.1. Classification (NCBI taxonomy): domain Eukaryota; kingdom Metazoa; phylum Arthropoda; class Insecta; order Hemiptera; family Tingidae; genus Corythucha; species Corythucha ciliata. The sequence continues at coordinate 36,326,664 of CM075937.1, read as the reverse complement.
TTGCTTAAAGAAGTCGTTAAAAACGACGTTAATTTGCTCATGATTTCATTTAAATACAATCCGTTTGTGCCAATTTTATATCGACGTTGACCGAGAGTGGAACGGAAGTCACGTAAAATTGTTACCGGAAATAGTGAAGGTAGCGTTATAAAAAAAAACCACCTTGCGACGTGTGTGATCTCATCTTTCAAAGCCCCCAAGTAGGCTCTAGTTCTTTTTTCTTTTTCTCTTGCTACGAAATCTGTCCCAGGTGTTCGTACAAAAAAACAGTTTTTCTGAGCCTCCTACTGCGTTGTAGAGCCCTGTTTCCTTTTTTAATTATTCGTAAGTGGTCTCATCCTCTTTCTCTGTCCATCGTACTCGCGGTGTCACTTGAATTTATTTAGGGTCGTTGATTCGTGTGGGGGGAGGCGTACGTGTTTGACTAAGTGTGAAATGAGAGTGAACTGAAGTTTGTTTTGTTTTTCTCTCTCTCTCTCTCGAGAAAAGCCAGGATTCGGTGAAACACGCCAAAGAGGATGGGAAAGTTACTGAGCCTTCTGGCAAGGGATGAGTCAACTTGCTGCACCCCACAAAAATACGATGTTTTTCTCGATTTTGAAAGTAAGTAGACGCAATTCCCAGTATTCATTTCAGTTTTCATAGCATCAATTTAATAAATTCTCTAATGCGGCACCCCTCCCCCGGATTCAACAACCGCATGAGAATTTTTTGCATTTGTATGAAAACATGCATAAAATACGCTCTAAAAATGGTTTAGGCTACTGATAGCAACAAGCTGTACTTTATAGCAATGATGCGGGCCATTGTGGTCCCATTTATTTGTCTATTTATGTTTATACGTTTCTGTTTCCGTGACGAACGGTCTAGAGGATTAAGGATGAAAGAGGAGAGAAAAAGATTACCCCACCATCCACCGGTGGTCGCCAGTGTCTTACAGTCATAGGGGCTTAGCTTACTGTGCCCCCAGGACACACTATTATAAGCTCTAATAGGAGTTAAAATGTTTCAAAATTGTTTTATCGGGTTCGGGTCACAGCCTACAGCACAGCAATGCGTGGCCTTACTTGGTGGCGAGCAGCGCCGCCAGCGCTGTGTCAATGGCAGGAAGATGAATTAATACAGTCCAGATCAAATGTAAACAAACCTCTTGATTACAAGGGAGCTTGAGTTCAGTTTTGTTATTTTAGTGCGTTTTTGCTTATTTATTCTTACCTACTTTTTTTTTCGCGAAACTGCTGAGAATTGACGAAATTTGTGAAGTGTGCGATTGCACCCATAAATCTAGAAATTTCATGGAGGCCGAAGAACTTATAGCTGCTGGTCTCGTTGTCCTCACATCACAGGGAAATTGCCTTTAGATGGTGAAGGCGTTCATCTCGCGTGCATCGTTAGGAGCTCTTCGTCGCCTGACAAGACTTACCAGGTTGAAGGAGTTCTAGCGAGCCAGGCCTATTGTTTGAGTGTTACTGAAGTCAAGTGTATCTGGTAAGTCTTGTCGGGCGACGAAGAGCTCCTAACGTGTGCACTGGGACCCACCCAAACTTAGGTGGGAACTCAACAGATTCATTTTTAGAAAAATGTAGTTTCCAAACTTTTTGTTTATTCGAGGATTTTGATGAAACTATTTGGTCTGCAGACATCGTTGTGTGCTTAAATAGAACATAATTACATTTGCTACTACTTCTCTCGACTCGGATTTCCCATGTAGGATGAGTAATTTGGTCAAAACTTGGGTCGAAAGTTGACCAAAAGTTGAAATTTTAATTTTTTGGACAAATAAATCCAAATTCGAGGAGCAGTATCTTGGTTATTATATGACCTACAGAGCTACGTTAGGTCTCAAATTGTATTTAGGAGATAACGTATTTCGTACGTTTTATCTTAAAATGCATATTTTGGGAGATAACGTGAAAAACCCAAAACAAGTGCAAAATTTTCGCGGTTTTTCGAGTGCCTCGAAAGTAGCACAAGTCTTTCGAAGCTGAAAAGTTGGATTTACACTACTGGTGCTGGTCCTAACAACATACTAAAAAATCAGAACTAGCCGTTTAATTGCGATTTTAGCTATTTTTAATGTTCTTATTGACTGGCCTACTGTATTAATTCATCTTCCTGCCATTGACACAGCGCTGGCGGCGCTGCTCGCATCCAATTGACTGATTGTGTAGTTGATATCGTTCCAGAAGCATATTGCCCTCTTTCTGGGTTAGGTTTGTTATTTCGAGGGTCTTACTTTAGGGTTAAACCCTTACCGCGGTATGAGGTAACGTTGCGGGCAATTTCATTTTTTTATTGAATGTTAAAATTAACTTTAGATACATTTAAATGGTTTCGTTGAGTTGAACATTCTTTTCAATTTTAGATCTTTTGCCTACTAGTTTCTTCGACTAGTAACTTTGCAATGCAATGAGGCAAACGCTAATTCATGGGTAGAATTAGAGAGAAAATTAGTTGAGAAACGCCAATTTGTGGAAAGAATATACAAAAAGTGCTAATTCGCAGCTGAAATTGAGAGGAAAACGCTAGTTCACGCCTGCATTTGGGCAAAACGAGTTCCTTCGGCCCAAAAATGAGGGAAGAACGCTAATTCGTGGCTGGAATTGTGATTAAGCGCAACAATATGAGGCTTCAAAACTTGAGAAAAAGCCCTAGTTCACAGCTGACAATGATACAACGCAAAATCACGAATTCTTGGGGCAAAATCGGGACTGAAATTGGGCAAAAGCGCTAATTCCAGCGGCTAAAACTGAGAAAAGCGCTAATTCAAGGATAAAAAAGAGAACAACGCGGATTCGCGTCTTAAAAATGGAGAAACACGCTAATTCATGCCTAAAATTGTGATAAAGTGCTACAATTTGCCATTTTTAAAAATTGAGAAAAGGCGCGAATTCACAGCTAAAAAGAGAAAAGCCTACTCATAGATTCTCGGGGCAACATTGGATCAAAAACGCGAATTCGCGTGTAAAAGTGGAGGACACGCCGCTAATAAGATATGAAAAAATGCGATTTTACGGATAAAATCGAGAAAAATCGCAGCTAAAATTAAGAAAATGTGCTAATTCACCGCTAAAATTGAGAAAAAAAAACAACGCTAATTCACAGCTGAAAATGAGAAAACGCCGACGCTAATTTTTGGGGCAACTTCGGGGCTGAAATCCAGAAAAGCGCTAATTCACGCGGTTAAAACTGAGAAAAACTTCAATTCACGGATTAAGAAGAGAACAACGCAAATTCGAGTCTAAAAATTGAGAAACACTCTGTTCACTGCTAAAATTGCGATAAAGTGTCACAATTTGGCAGTTATACAAATTGAGAAAAAAGCGCGAATTCACACCTAAGATTGAGAAAACGCCAACTCACGGATTCTCAGGGCTAAGACTGAAATTGAGAAAAAGAGCTGATTCACGGCGTGAAATAAAGAAAAACGCAAATTCGCGTCTAACCGTTGAGGAAACCCCTAATTCACAGGTAAGGTATGAAACGGATAAAATAGAGAAATAGCTCTATTATTCGCAGCTAAAATTATGAAATGTGCTAATACACTACTAAAATTGAGGGTAAAAACATGATGAATCTCTCGGCTCGAAACTTGAATGTGCTTGAACTTCAGCCCCAGACGGCGACGATTTGGTTCCCAGGAACTTGTCTCTAAGGAGACCACTTCTATGCTTGCAGTCCGTCTCCACAGTACAGAGACCTACAATTTGCTACTTGAGGAGGTTAAATTGATCGTATCCCGGTCAAGTTTGTGAGTTGAAAAGGTTTTTTTCGCGTTCAGCTCCTTCGTCTCATAGCCGCTTATTTGAAGCGCTCTTGACGGCGGCAGAGTACAGAGCCGAGTAAGCTAGTCATTTCAATGACCCGATTAGCAAAATGTCCTGCCCATAAAGTACGACATTCTGTTTGGTTTAAATATGCATTAGTTGAAAAAAAAAAAAAAAAGACTAAAATTCTAATGGACACTTTTTCTCAATCGGGCCACTGTCGAGTAGTTTTCTCAATTTTAGCCGCGAACGAGAGCTCTTTCTCTATTTTAGCCGCACATTAGCGCATTCCTAAAATGTTGGCCGCGAATAAGCGATTTTTATCACTTTTTATACCAATGAAATAGCGTTTGTTCTTAACTTAAGCCTTCGACTTGCCCGTTGAGCAGCACATTAGAGTTTGTTTGTTTTTTCATTTAAACGAACGAATGCACATTCTAAATTTAAAATGCGAGTCAGCGCATTTCTATACTTTTGCTGCGAATTAACACTTTCTTAAAATGTTGGTCGTGGGCCTGACCCAAAAACAGCACATTAGCGCTTTTTCTCTATTTTAGCGGCGGAATTGCCCCCAAGAACTGCACATTAGCGTCATCATTTTAGCAGTAATAAAGGGTCTCCAAAAACGGTTAATTAGCCAAATTGGCTGTAATTTTAGCCAAGAGTGAGTGATTTTTATCAATTTTAGCCTCAAATGGGGATTTTTATAACTTTTGACTTAACTTTGTTGCACTTTGTTGTAACTTAACTTTGTTGCATTTTCTCAATTTTTGCCCCGGCTTGCCTCAAGGCCATCACATTAGAGCCCTTTCTCAATATCAACCGCCATCGGGAACTGGGGATTAGCCTTTTTTATCTATTCAAACTTCGAAGTGGCCTCCAGATACCATGAATTGGGGTCGGGCGTGATCTCAAAATGGCAACGTTGCTATAGAAATCGTGCCCCTTGCGGTCTATAAAATCATATGTAGCTTCCAAGAATCGACCAATCATGTTCGAGAAAACTTGAATGCCAAGCAAAAGGTGCCCGTCCTCGATTAGTGTTTTTTGCTCACTTTTAGCGACAAATGAGCGCTTCTTTTTTAAAAAATTTAGCCGGGGACGTACCCGCATACTTTCCTAAGAACGGCGCTTATGGACTTCGATACTTTGGAGTCGATTTTTCTATTTTATAAAGATTTATCGAGGGCCTGGGGTGGTCTGCCACATGCACCTCTTGACACTGGGCGCCTCCCTTTTAAATACGGTCCTAATAACCACTTGGCATATTTCGCTGAAATTAAAGCCCGAAACTGTCATTTTCGCGAATATTCAGCCATGAACTCACTGATATTTTGCCACCGAATGATGTAATTTGACGGCTATTTATCAAGCTTTGGACACTCGGGGCCGCGGCCGCTAAAAAAACAACAATGTCGCAGAAGGTAATCCCCGAGACTTGCAATTTTGTTGAGATAGAACCTCAACTTGCATTTTCACTGAAATTAAGACCAGAAACATCTGTTGAGGCTGGCTAGCCGGGATCTCTCCGCCACATAAAGACAACCGAACTGGCAATTATTCTTAAATTAAGACCCTTAACTTGCCATTTCGCTTAAATTAAGACCCGAATATTTCCATTTCAGGGATATTCAGCCAGGAAACTTGCGATTTCGTTCAAATTAGGACCCAAAATTACAAAGTCACAAATATTTATCATCATATGTTCAAGTTAGCCGGCTATTCGTCAGGCTACGGGTGCAGTCAAGGTAGGCCCGCCCAGATTCCGCGACGACTAGAGAAAAAAAGGCCCAGAAAGTTGCAATTTCGCTTAAATAAAGACGTGAAACTGGCAATATCGCGGGAACTCTTGCACGAAACTTCGAATTTCGCGGATATATGCCTTCAAAATGTTGCAATTTTGTGGTTACTCGTCAGGCTTTGGGCGATGTCGTTCTACAATCACTGATGGGGGGGGGGGGGTCTTCAAGGAAACTTTATTGCTTTGTCCGAAAACTTATTCCTCCTCCAATATTCGCCCCAAGAAATTGTTGATTGCCCCAAATAACTAAAAATTTGACCCCAGAGTGTTTTTTTTGCATAAACGGAAAAAAGGTGCTTGCACAGCATTGTATCTTTTGGGCCTACTTGGGCGCCGCATGTTGCCCACACATGATCATTTTACTCCTGCCATAAAATTGTGAGACTCGTCGTTTCGGTATAATCTGCCAGTTCGGACCGAAAACTGGTAATTTTGCTGCCCCAGATTTAGCTCTACAACCTGCTCCACGCACATTTAGGCGAAAAACTAGGCCCCCAGCGTTTCATCCTCTCCTTTGAATCCGTATTTCCCAAGACTTTGTAGACAGCGCTACCTAAAATGTTAAAAGGTTTTCACACTGAATAGAAGCATGAGGTTGGGGGGAGGGGTCCTATGGAGAAGGTAGTTTTTCTGGGTAAACTTAAAATTTTTGAGCTAATGAGCTAAAAAATTAAAAATGTGGATGTGTGTGTTTTTTTTTTCAGACGCTGAGCCGAGTGAAGGGGAACGCGAAGTGTTCAACGAAGTAGAAAAAGTACTCGAGTGTTCAGAAGGAATCCTAAGCGAGCTTGGACTGTACAAAGGTGCGGGTCGTGAAATTCGCGAAGCGATTACAACGCCCACAGAAGCGGCACAAGCTCGTGCTTGGCATATCGTCCTACCTCTTGTGGACAAACTGAGAAGATTTTACGAATTCTCGTTGGAATTAGGTAAGTTGATTGCGGGATTAGAGTAAGCCTGTAGATAGCGAATAATATGACTGTTATTTCTTTTGTTTTTAGAACGAGTAGTTCCCAAATTGCTCAGACAATTGTGTTCGGGCAATCAGACGCCTACTCAACATTTAGAAACCCAACAGGCCCTCGTCAAACAATTTGCTCAAATTTTAGAATTTGTGTTGAAATTTGATGAGTACAAGGTTCGACTTGAATTTAAATTTGTCCAATACGAAAACCGCCTTGACAGTGGTCCCTTTGTTTAGATGAAAACTCCTGCGATTCAGAACGATTTCTCTTTCTATCGACGATCACTAAACAGACGCCGGCCATGGACTACAAGCGTCGATGGTGAGGATGCGACCGCCCTTCAAGAGGAAATGTCGAGTGATTTGGCCAATCGTATATCGTTGTTTTACGCACACGCTACACCAATGCTCAGAGCTCTTAGTCAAGCCACTGCCTCCTTTTTAGAAGAAGTGATTTTCAATTTATTTTATTTTGCTTTGAGCCGAGTTATTTTATTACTTATGTGCTGTAACGTTTAGAACAATGACATACCGATAGAAAACACGACTGAAACCCTCGCAACCATGGCCAAAGTTTGTCTTAGAATGTTGGAAAGCCCGTAGGTTCCCTTCTCTTCTATTGCTTCCCAATTCGTTCTTGTTGATTTACGACCTTTTTTTGTTTCTGCTCAGAAATTTAGTTGGACAGTTCGAAAAGGAAGAAACCGAGCTCCTAGTTCTGCGAGTCATGGTTGGCATTGTCATCTTGTACGATCATGTCCATCCTCAGGGAGCTTTTTCAAAACCTTCCAGTTTGGACGTTAAAGGCTGCGTCAAACTACTTAAAGACCAACCGCCCATTAAATCCGAACCGCTTCTCAACGCTTTGAGGTAATTTTCTGCACACTTTTTTTCCCCCACGAAATTGCGCCAAACAAATATTTGTCTTAATCTCAAGGTACACAACTAAACACTTGAACGAAGAAGCAACTCCGAAACAAATAAAAAATCTATTAGCTGCTTAATGTACCCCCTCCCCCAACCAAGTTATGTCCCCACATCAAAGAAGAACTCCCCAACCTCTTCTTCACACCTTTCTCAAAATTTCCCTTGCCTTACGTTGTGATTACAGTTACCAGTTTTTGCTATTTTTGTACATAAACAAAATACTATTATAATATGTACCGTAACGTAAAGAAAACTGCCGAACAATTCAATGTTTTATTTTCGCTTAGAGCCTAGAGAAGTTTATGTAATGATCAAGAATCATTGAAACTAAGGAAAGGTTGTTGTGTCAATATTTCCTCTATGTAAGCCGGTGCTCTCTTTTAATATATTTAATAATTATGTTAACTAGTCGGAAAACCCAAGTTGCCAAATATTTCTTTTTGTTTTGATAAGGAAATTGTTTGTATTTATTTATTTCAAGTCAAATGTTATATCGTATAGATATCAACATTTGACGTGAATTGCATTTATCCATGTGTTACGATTATTATTTTAATAAACATTTCGTATGAGTACTGTAACATTTTGTACCTTCCAAGCGGAGGTGGTTTATGAGTCCCTCGGGAAATGGTCAGTTGCGGAATTCAGCCGGCCCCTGACCAAACCGTACCTTTGTGGTTGGAGGGGGGGGGGGAGAGAAGCATTTCGCGAAATAGTTGGTTTGAGCCGGTTTTCTCCCCTCCAGAGCGAGCCAGTGAGGTCCGTCTGGTTTCGAGGCTCGTTCTCAGAATTTCAAGGCTGACGTTGAACCTCAAGATACGCGGTTTCATTCAATTGTAATTTTCGGTACATACGAAAAATTTGCCAATACCGTAAAAATCACCACATTAACCCCTTGATTTAAAAAAAAAATTGTTAAAATTTAATTTGGACAGAACCGCGTATCATGAGGTCTCACGGCAGCCTGAAGTCAGAGACGGACCATGCTGGCCCGCTCAGGAGTCGAGAAAATCGGTTGAATTGTTTGATTTGTTTATTCATCAATTTATGAATTTGTTAATTAATTATTTTTTATTTTGGAGGCAGGAGTGATTTGATTCTTTGTTTTCGATTTTATTGACCTATCCTGCAGGCTTTTTTTGTTTTTCAGCGTCTGAGAAGACGCCTGAGGACTTCGCTGAAAAACAAAAAACGCCGGCAGGATCGGTAAATTTTTAATTAGTGTTTGCGAAATTGGTTTTTGTGGTGAGCGGTAAGCCAATCTCTCAAAACAGCTGTGCACGGCTTTATAGTCAAACACACACAGTGGGCCCCTGTATGATACCGCTACTGTCTCACTCACTTCACCTGTGCGGTGCGGTTGCAGTGACAGCACAACTTTCAGGGGGGGGGGGTGATGCTGTGTCCGGCTTTTCAAGGAAGTTTGTCGGGCTTTCAAGAAATTGAACTCTGAAAGGGGGTGGAAAAAGAAAACCAAAAATGTAATCTAGGTTGCTACGAAGTCAACATTAATGTTGAAATTTCCACAAAAAAAAAACCGACTTCAAACACGAAAAATTTGGTTCGGCCCGATAAGAAAAAGCAAATTTTACACAGTTAGCTCCCAGACATGAGTCAGAAATTCCATCAGAATACAACGTTAGCATTGGGACCAATCCTTTTTTTGTTGTTCTTTAATGACGTTTCGACCGTCTTTCGCTATTCCTCATTCTCGTTGCTGGCGGATGACCTTAAACTGTATTATTCGATTTCGTCTGTCGAGGAATGTAAGCAGCTTCAACAAGATCTTGATTCCTTTGCGTCCTGGTGTAGCGTAAATGATTTAGGCATTAATCTGACGAAATGTAAGATCATTAAGTTTAGTATGTCCAATAGGCCTATGGACTTTGACTCATGGTCGTACTATCTGCGTGGCCAGCATGTTGAGGAGGTGAATGAGATCAATGATTTGGGCGTGATATTTAATAGTAAAGGTAATTTTCGGAATCATATTTCTCAAATTAGGAATAAGGCTTTGAGGAATTTCATCAAGCGCTTTACGGAGGATTTCGGGAATCCGTTCGCCGTGAAATTGCTGTATCAGTCATTGGTTCGGAGCAATCTTGAATATGCCTGCATCGTCTGGGATCCTTTTTTGAAATCTGAGGTCGCTCTCCTTGAGTCGGTCCAGCGTAGGGCTATCAGGTTTCTATCTTTCAAAGCGCCTCGATGGTGTAATGGATACAATACTCGCTTCGTAACCCAGCGGGCCTGGGTTCGAATCCAGCTATTGCCCATTACACTATAAGGCTGCGGCGAGCTGTGACACGGCTCACTCGGCTTCGTGTGGGCGTTCACGGCGGTGTGCGTATGACAAACCGCGCATCGACCGAAACGCCCGCGTAGTACGGGTGTGAAGTGCACAGCTGATGGAGTTACAGGGTATGGTGTAAGAGCCACACGAGCTTAGGCGCCAGCGGGCTCGGTAGATCCGAGTCCGTACCCTCAAGAAAAAAAAAAAAAATCTATCTTTCAAATTTGGGGGTTCGGGAGTTTTATCTTATAGTGAGAGACTTCGTGTCACTGGCTTACAATAGTTAGCGGATAGACGAAGAGTTTCAAGCCTGTTTTTTGTCTGGAAGGTCCTCAACTCCCACGTTTCCTGTCCTGAAGTCCTTTCTGGTCTCCGCAGTCTGAGCCTGCCGTGAGAGTTCCACAGCCTTTGTCAGAGACTGACGGGTGCTCCATTTAATGTTGCACCGTTCCGTACTGCAGTGAAGAAGGTCGAAGGGGAGGAAATGTGGTTCGTTCGTCGGAACCAGTTGTACGGCCGTTGAATGTCGGTAACATATCAGAATTTAACGTGAGTTCTGATAATTGGTCAATATACAAGGAACGATTAGACCAGTATTTTGAAGTGAATGCTGTCGAGGAATATCGTAAAACATCAGTTTTTATTTCGCTGATGGGAACAGAAGCTTATTCTTATTTGCGAAATTTGTGTTCTCCGGAACTACCAAAAATTAAAACTTATAATGAAATTTGCAGTTTGATGGACAGGCAATTTTCGTGTCGAGTTTCTTTTTTTCGACAGAGGATTCGTTTCTACAAAATGGAACAGCATGAAAATGAAAGCGTTGCAGATTGGTTTGTTCGGTGTAAGAAGTTCGTCGCGGCTGACTGCGAATTCGGCGGATGTCTGGATCAAGTCCTTAAGGATAAGTTTGTCTGTGGTATTATTCATACTAATATTTTAGATCGGCTTTGTGAAGAAGATCCTCAAAAGAAATCGCTCATGGACCTTTATGACATTGCTTTGAGAAAAGAGTCATTTTCGAAGCAAGATCACAGTCGGTCAGAAGAAATCTATAAGTTGAAGCCCAGACAGTTTCAAAAATGTCGTTCTTGTGGAAAAGATAATCATGACTTCGTGAACTGCAGGTACAAGAATTACATTTGTAAGAAGTGTGGAAAAAAAAGTCATTTAGCAGTTGTTTGTACTGACAAAATATGTAGCACGAAAGTGATCGAAGAAGAAAAAGACATGAATGATTTGGGTCTTTTGGATGTGTTTCGTGTAGGATTGAATCATGTTAGTCCCATTGAAACGACTGTGTTACTTGAAGGAGAAAAACTTCAATTAGAAATTGACACTGGAGCTGGGGTCTCGGTTCTTCCTAGCAAAATTTATTTCAATTATTTCTCCTTTCTTCCATTACAAAAAACCGTATCAAATTGAAAGCGTATGGGGGAGAAATAATCACTCCTTTGGGAAAAATAGTCAGTTGCGTATCTTGGAGGAATCAGAGACACACGTGGGAAATGGGAAGTATGAGTATGAGAAAATAAGCTTAGCAATTAATAAGGATGCTATTCCAAAATTTTGAAAGGCCTCGCCCCATTCCATTTGCCTTCAAGGAAAAGGTGAATCAGGAACTTGAACGATTGGAGAGAAGCGGAGTAATTTCGAAAATCAATAGCTCGGTTTGGGGGACTCCTATACTTAAACCTGATAAGGTGTCATTAAGACTTTGTGCAAATTATAAAATAACGGTCAATAAGTTTCTTGAAGATGTTCAACACCCATTACCTCGAGTAGAAGAAATTTGGAATGTTCTTCAAGGGGGAGAATATTTCAGCAAGTTAGATTTTCGTAATGCGTATAATCAACTGGAATTAGATGACAAATCGGGGCTAATTCTCGCATGATCTACTCACAAGGGGATTTATAAGGTGAATCGCTTACCTTTTGGGACCAAACCAGCAGTCGGATTTTTTCAAAAAGTAGTCGAAAAATGTGTGCAAGGTCTTACGGGACGACTTGGTTGTTACCAGAAAAACAATGAAAGAGCATCTCGAAAATTTGGAAAATGTATTTGAATCTTTGAGTAAGGCTGGATTTCGTCTCAATTTGGACAAGTGTAAATTTTTTGAACCCGAAATTAAATTTCTGGGTCATATCATTGATAGAAGAGGAATTAGGAAAGATCCCACCAAAGTACAAGATATCCTTGAAATGAAACGTCCATCAATTTTGTCTGAGCTAAAGAGTTTTTTGGAAGTGGTGACGTACTTCATGAGGTTTGTTCCAAACATGGCCAATATTTTAACTCCATTGTACCGGTTGATTAAAAAAAATGTAAAATTCTGTTGGAACTCGGAGTGTGAGGTTTCGTTCAATGAAATTGATTTTGATTCATTGAAATTGATTTTGACACATTTTCAACCAGGATTGTCTTTGAAAATGTATTGTGATGCTTCCAAAACGGGACTGGGTGCTGTTCTGCTCCATTCACTTCCGGGTGTGCAGCTGACAAACCTATAGCATTTGCTTCTCGAATAATGTCGAACACGGAGCAACGGTATTCGATGATCCACAAAGAGGCACTGGCTTTATCCTGGGGTGTAAAAAAGTTTTCCAATATCTGAAAGGCCAGAAGTTCACTTTGGTATCAGATCACAAGCCTCTATTGGCTCTTTTTGGGGAACATAAAGGAATTCCAGAAATGGCTTCAGGTCGTTTACAGAGATGGGTTTTCTTCATTTCCGGATTAGATTATTACTTGGAGTACGTGAAAGGAGAGAAAAATGTCGCTGATTCTTTGTCCAGCCTGAATGCCGACAAAGTTTCGACATCCAACGAGGAAGAAGAGGTCGAATATGTGAATTTGGTAGAAGAGAAGTACATAGATTAATTATGATAATTATTAGTTTTTGACGAAGTTAGCGGGTTTGGAGGGGGGGTTACACTCCGAATCACTGCCACACACCATAACAGGGCTGGCCCGCCATCCCTCCCCCCTAGCTGAAGGGTGCATCCCCCCCCCCCTGCCACCACCAAAATATATAAGACCCCCCCCACCCTCCGACCAAACTGAACGAAAAACCAACTTACTGCAAATCATAGTATAAAATATTAATAATATTTTTTTCTGAGTCAACCCAGCAAAAATTGGTTATTTGAATCCATTAAAGCCCCATAACCCACAAAACTCCTTTTTGAATAAGTCAAAGCGTGAAAGTTTCGCTTTGAAGTGGCAGAGCCTGCGAAATTTGTTTTTTCAACCGGCCGGCTCTGCGAAATTTGAGTTTGAACGACCCAACTTCGTGAAATTTCATTATTAAAGAAGTCAAATGGCCCAAATTCGTTTTCCGAGTGGTCCAAACACGCAATATTGCGGGGGGGGGGTGACGGGGGGAGATAATCCCACTGAATTGGTTTTGAATGGGGTGAATGTGGCGCCCCATTCGAAATTTTGTTTTTGAGAGGATTCAATGAGTCTGAGTCAGACCCGCGATATTGCTTTTTGAATCAACCAGCGCGAAATTTAATTTTTCTAGCAGTGAAAGCCACGAAGTTGCCTCTTCGGGGGGAGAGGAGGGGGCGGAATTGGGTTATAATGTGTGTGAATTTCGTGAAATTCTATTTCCAGCCAGCCCTATGAGCCCCGAAGATCATCACGGATTTGCTCTTTATTGTGTCAGCAGTGCTATATTTAGTATGTAATGCAGCGAAGCCCGCTTTTTTGTGCGAGAAAGATTCGATAAATGTGTTGGCCAGCCCAGTGCCGGCCTTAGACATTTTGCGCCCCCGGGCGAATCTTTCAGAAGCGCGCCCCCACCCAATTAATCCCTCTCATTAGCAATTTTGCATTAATTTAGCCACAAATTAGCGTTTTTCCTTATTTTGGGCGATTTTTCTTCATTTCTACTTTGAATTACAATTTTCTGAATGTTCACTGCAATCAGCGCTTTGCCTGAATTTTATTAACAATTAGCGCTTTTTCCTCATTTTGCCGCGGATTAGCGAATTTGTTCATTTTCAGCCATGAAAAGCCACGAATTGGAATTTTCTCCATTTTAACCGCAATTTAGCGTTTTTTCAACACTTTAGTGCTCTTCTCCGTTAATCAGTGATTTTTCTTCATTTCCGGAATTAGCGTCGTTCTCAATTTTGGTCCTGGAATTTACATTTAGAAACCTCGAATATAAGCACTTTTCAACATTTTAGCACGTATTAGCACGATTACATTTAGAAACCTCGAATATAAGCACTTTTCAACATTTTAGCACGTATTTGCCTCAAGGACAGCACAGTAAGGCGTTTTATCAGTTTTAGCTGCCTAAAGGACCTCCAGACAACGGAGATCAGCGTATTTTCTCTATGTTTTCTGCGGAATCGTCTCCAGAAGGCCCAAAGACAATGCCGAACGCTCATTTTCAACTAATTTATTTCGAATTTTATCCATGTATTGTGAAATTATCAAATGTGCTTCTTTGGGCATTTTTTTTTTCGTTCGCTTTTCCATCATGCGCCCCTTAGGACCCCGCGCTGTCGCCCGGAGCGCCCCCCTCCCCTTAAAGCCGGCACTGGGACAGCCCTGCAAAAATTTTTATTTTAATTTTCCCTACGAGTCAATCGGAGTTTGATAACGATGTGTCCGGCTTTTCAACACTGCGCATACCGGCTTTTGAAGGAAGTATTTGTCCGGCTTTCAAGAAATTGGACTACGTAACTCGATCGAAACTTGCATTTTTTACGATCACTTCCCCCCGAGCAGTTTTGTGGTTATATTTATCCCCTTAATTCACAATTTCACTGATGGTAAACGTTATTCAAAACCGCAAATAAATTTTTCGGCAATTGCTCCCAGGTACATTAAATTATCGCGCCTTTCGACAGAATTTTCCACCGAATATTCGATTTCGTGGCTATTTTGCCTTCAAAATTTGCAGTTTTTGCTGGACTATCCTACGAAACTTACAATGTCGTAGCTATTTATTCCGGAAAACTTCAATCTAGGAACTCCCCCACGAAACTCATGATTTTGCACCAATTATTTAGCGAAACTTGAAATTTTGTGGCTATTTATTCCTCGAAACTTCACTTTCATGGTTATAGTGTATCCCTCGGAATTTTCATTTCATGGCTATTTACACCTTCCCTCCTCCCCACTGTACAATCGCGGCTATTCATCCCCCGAACTCACAATATCGCTGCTGGTTATGATCAAATACCAACCATTTTGCGGTTATTTGTATCAATAAGGAATTTATAATATCCTATCCAGAATAGACCTTTGTGCTTTTACTAAAAGTTTGGATCTTATTTGCCAATGGCCCACATCTACCACTGCTTTAATTAGTGCGGAATAAAAGTAGAATCAGAGCGAGGTAGAATTGTGAAATGGTCTATTTCCCAACTTAAACAAAATTAAAGTTATGTACAAAAACATTAAGTATAAAAAGACAATTCCTAAGATTTATCTAAGTTTCATTTTTGCTTTCATAAAATGAAGGGTCAACACAGTAACATCATAGTTGCAGATAGGGAACAATATTGTGGAAATTAATCTTATAACTCAATCGTGTCAAAGGTAACTGCATTCGAAATTATAATAATCACAGCCGTGAGTTTGTTTTAAATAATCTTCCATAAAAAGCAGATCGTCTTCTTCATCTGATTTTTCCGTTACACCCAGACCACCTTGGGAAACATAAATTTCGTATGAAAGACTGCCTTTTTAGAAGTTGAAGGAAATAGAGAAGAGAGGGCGCTTGCGCAGAACAAAAGAATGTTAGGTTAAGTTGGGGAAAGCCTCAGGGGTTTAGGGTTATTTTTAAAATATTCAAGGAAAAGAATATTGTTCCTAGAAACACCACAACCAAATAAGAGAAAAGAAAGGTACACGCAGTTCGCTCATACGTCACATTGTAACATGCTGAGAATGAAGTCAGAGAAGGCAATGACCTAGGTTGTGAGTGATGACCTGAGGACGCCGGCTATCTTGTTTGACTTCGTCTGAAAATAGAATCGATTCATTTTTACATTGAAGGACTGCCCCCCGGGACAAATTACTAGGTTTGTGTGAAATTAAGGCAATTGAACAGCTTACCTGGTAAACGAGGACGTTTAACATCGCCCCCGACTTGTGATTCGCTGTTCCAACGCTTCCTACACCGTTCCCGCAGATCCTGAGCCTCGGTCACCGGGGGTTGTCCCGAATCGACGCCGGTCATACCATCACCGTGACGGAAATTGTCTACGTCCATGGACTCGAACGAATGACCAGCAGGAACTCTCTCGTATCCGTAATAAGTGCTAGACGATACGTAGCTTTGGTTTGGTGGCGAGGTATTCGAACTGGGTGACGCGGGTGATACAAGCGCGGAGAAATCCGACCATGTTGACGGACCATCCTTTTCGGCGAACTCACCGAAGACGTTGAAATTCGCCCTATTACCCCAGCACAAACTCAACCCAGGCATTTTGTTTGACGACAAAAAAAATTAAAACTAGGGCAACACGAGGAAATCTCGAGTGAAAAGAGAAACTTCAAAGTCGCAACCACAACACAATCACACTCCCCCTCTTCACGATAAACTAAAACCAAACATCAAACCTCCGACTTATTGGCGGGCGGCTGATCGAGTGCTGAATGCTGATCCGCCGGTTTGGCTTTGCCTCAAGTTGAAGGGATCTACAGCCCTTAAACACGTTTCCTGAAACGAACCCTTTTACGTTGAAACATGCAACTTCGTGCTGAAATCATGTCCAGTGGTAGTTGAATTTCACATTCATGTAAAAAAACATCGATTCGAACCTTTTTGTGATGTGGACTTTCTCTTCCTTATCTAGCCATATGGAACATTGTGTCAAGATGCATGATAACGATAGCTCCTTCCGTCGTACTGCACCCCGTTGTTATTCATAATTTCCAGTTATTTAAATTATATGTGTTAATTTCGGTTGGAGCAGAGCCCTCCTCGCGTTGTTTCGTTACCCGGAAACCGCGGAGAGTTTGACATGTTCAGGGTGCGTCGTTAGTCAGTTTTAGAGAAACATCTAACACAAATATGCTGGAAGACGACGAAGACACAGTAGAATCTCTCGAGGTAAATAATGTCCATATTTTCTGAATCGTACCGTTCGTTCATGTGTTGACTCAACTGAGAAATGCATTGAGCAGGAGTGGAAAGATGAGGATTGGGAACATCCTACCGTGGAAGTGGGATCCCTCTCGGAGGATCTATTGAAATTCGACGAGGAGCTCAAGAGGCAGATCGAGGAGGACAAGTAAGTTAGAACTCGAGATTTACGCACAAAGTGTAACACTCTTCGTATTTATTTTATTGTTTATTCATTAGATTATGAGATGGCAGGGTTTGTGATTAAAGCTAAGGTCTGCCCGTTAGCAGCCGTCGTTCTGTACATCAGTTGGGGTTGCTCATATTTAATTTAAATACATATTATGGCCTTCATTTACTAATTGATCTCAATTAGGAGGAATATTTTTTTCTTGTCGACCATCCCTTGGGTAGTTGTCCCAGTTGGGCAGAAATCTCAGAATTTTACCAACCAATTCTAAATTACACCATTCTCGCCTAGATACTGACAATTCAGGGTTTCACCTGTTGGTTTGTCCGATCTCCGGTACCTTGAACTGGAGGACTACACATTTTTGCCTAGAAAAAATTGATAATTCGCTCCAATACCCTGGTAATCAGTGCTAACCTTTGACACTTGTCCCCCCCCACCTATCCGGGCGAATATTTCTCTTGAAATAACTCTTTTTCTCTTTTATCCGCGAATAAGCTCATTTCCAACATTTTGCCGCGGATTAGCGGTTTTGTTCACTTTTAGCCATGAAGTTGCCTTCAAGCCGCGATTTAGCGTTTTATCCACACACCTCAGCGCTTCTTCTCAATTTCATCGATGAATTAGCGAGTTGCCTCCATTTTAGCTGCGAATTAACGATTTTTCTCCATTTTAGACGAGAATTTGCACTTTTTCTCCATTCTATACGTGAATCAGGGATTTTTCTCAATTTTTGCCGTGAACTCATGTTTTCCCATATTTTAGCCGTTAACGAGCGATTTTTTTTTAATTTTAAGCGTGAATTAGCGCTTTTTCCTAACTATAGCCACGAAGTTGCCTCCGTAAACTGCGAATTTTATCAAATTTCTGTGAATTAGCAATTTTTCTCAATTTAACCGTAAAATTATCAGTTTTCCTTGATTACAGTTTTTCCTGATTTCAGCACTAATACGCGATTTTTCTACATTTCACCCGCGAATTTTGCCCCGTCCTACATGCGCGTGAGTTGCGCGATTTCGGCTTTTTTCGTATTAAGCGTTTACAGCAAAAAACGCCTGTAGAGTCCGACCGTTTTCGATTAAAATCGCACGCCTACTACAAACGCTAAAATCGCGTAGATCCCGTCACGAAAAGTGGGACCCTCGAGATTTCAGCGTTGAAAACGGGTTTAACGTTTGTAGCGGGCGCTCTATTTTCATCGAAAACGTACTGATAGAACAATACGGGTGTTTCTGCTGAAAAAGCTCAAGACGCTAAACTCTGAAATCCCTCGATTCCCATTCATGTTTTGGTTAATTTTCCTTCAATTTTCGCCGTGAATTAACGCTTTTTCCTATTTATATACGTGAATTAGCTCTTTTTCTTCATATTGGAGCGGATGAGCGACTTTGTTCACTTTTATCCATGCAGTTGGCATCAGAAGCCGTGATTTGACGTTTTCTTCATTTTAACTGCAGATTGGAGTTTTTTATTCTTCAAAATTCAGCTCTTCTTCTCAATTTTATCCACGAATTAGCGATATCTCCATTTTAGCCGTGAATTAAAGATTTTTCTCCATTTCTCAATTATACCCTCAAGTTAACAATTTTTCGTTGCTTTATCCGCGAATTAGCGATTTTCCTGATTTTGGCCGCTAATTATCAATTTCTACATTCCAGCAGTTTTTCCTCAATGTTCGCAGTGAATTAACCCATTTTTGACTTATTATTTCTCAATAATAAGTCCTTGTAATCGTATCGCAATGATAATTTTTTGACCCCCCTCAAAATTTGTAGTTTTACGTTTCAAAGTGCGTAGAATCCAAATCTGAAATAATAAAAAAATGTCCGTCCGCCGCCCGGGCCATATCTTGCCCTAGGATTGCTCGAAAAAACTCGTTCTTTCGCGCATAGACTCCATTTGGGTTCTAGTTGGTCCTAAAGTCTGATCAGTTTGATCAAATAACTCCCTGGGGTTTTATGGGCCAAAAGCGGGTCCAAAATGAGTATTTTCAAAGGATTTGGGATCATAGGGGTGAGGGGTGTCGATTTTCATGTAATTTCAAGCCGGATGTGACTACATCCATGAATAATAAACCCATAAACAGTCGAAATAATAAGGCATTGTTCGATAATTCGCAGCATTTTAAATTTTATTCGCGGATTGGCGTTTTCTCCATTTTCACCGCGCATTAGCGTTTTTTCTACACTTAAGCGCTTTTTCTCAATTTCATCGATGAATTAGTGATTTTTCCTAATTTTATTCATGATTTATCTTTTCCTAATTTTAGTCGCTAATTTGCATTTTTTCCAAGCTTTAGTGCATCTTCTCAATTTCATCGATGAACTAGCGATTTTTCTTTTTTTAATTTTTCGATTTTACTTCATTTTTGCAGTGAGTTCCTGTTTTTCCTAATTTTAGGCCTGTTGTTGCCTCCGGAAACCGCGACTTACCATTTTTGTCAATTTTCTGTGCATTAGAGATTGTTCTTCACTTAACCCTCAAATTAGCAATTTGTCTTCATTTTAGCCGCAAATTAGCTTTTTTCCTAATTTTATCCGCTAGTTAGTGATTCTTCTACATTTCAGCTGTGAATTGGAGTTTTTTCTCCGTTTTCAACGTGAACTAGTGTTTTCCACTCTTCAGCAGCGCTTCTCAATTTTATCGGTGAACAGTGCCGGCTCTAAGGGTGGGCGAGCCAGGTGACCGCCCGCGGGCGCCGTGTCCTGAGGGGCGCGTCTAGCAAAATGAAGGAGGGGGGAAGGCGGACGAGAATAAAATAACTAAGAAGCGCATTTATGCTTTACGAATATATCAAAACTATAAAATTCTAAACAAATTAGTAAAAAAAGAGCGTTGGGATTGGTAGATCTACAGAAGCCAGGGTGCACAAAGAGCTAATACACAGCAGATACTTGGGCTTTGCTATCAAGTAAATCGATGGAAATAATTTGAGATTTTCCTCAATTTTTGCTGCAAATTAGCGATTTTTTACCTTTTCAGCAGTGAGTCAAGCACTTTTTTCACTTTGAGCTGCAAAGTAGCGTTTTATATAAATTGCAGCCGCGTTAATTGTAGTGATGTTTCTCAATATTGACCACAAATTAGCGGCGTATGAAGTATATTTTTTTTAATTTTAGCCGTGATTTAGCGCCTTTTCTCGCTTCTGTCCGTGAATTAGAGATTTTTCTCAATTTTAGCTTTGAATTAGCGTTATTCTCTGAAATTTTGAGGTGAAAATCTTCAGTGAATTACGATTTCGTGTCAATGTGTAAACCGGTGGATACGGCCGGTTACTATGCAGTCCAAAACGACAGCTTCGAGATATTGTGAGAGTGAACGAGAGGGATAAATCAGAGGAAGGAAACTGTTGCTTGCTTTAACACACAACGTTAATTTTAATTTATTTAAATCACAACTTATTAAAAATGGACAATTACAAATCAATCAGACAATGGGCTTTTTATCATTCTTCCCTCCCGGCTACAAAACTTCGGAAACTTTCTGTACTCACATGAATCCCCCCGCTAGGCCCGAGGCCTGCCAACCGTGAAGACGGTCCGGACGTCTTCTCGACTCTGTACTACTCTGTAGTCTGTACACGACTCAGTACTCACTGACTGTCCGATCTCGAAGAAGTTGCTTTATAACGAAGCTCTCTCTCCATATGTGGCAAGGTTCGATGCTTTCCGTCCTAATTTCCTCTTTTTCTGTAAACCATTACATCTAATCTCTATCCCTTGTCTGAATACAGTGATCCATTCTCGATTCCCATACGCTTTGTCCTTACTACCTATAAGGGACTGCATTATTTTCACAAAATCTACAGTTCTTCAACCCCATGAATAATATTTGAAGCTCTTCTTAAACTAAGTCCTATTTACACTGGAATAAAATTCTTCAAGTTCATTTTCCGCCCTGTTACAAATATATCCACCGAACTCTCAATTTCGCTGCTGACTATCATTCAAAACCAGAAATTTTGTGACTATTAATCCCGAGGAGGAATTCGCGTTTAATTTCCTCCGACACTACTTGAGCGCTTCTTCTCAATTTCATTGGTGAATTAGCGATCATCCTTGAATTAGCCCCGAATTATTGTTAATCTCAATTTTGACCTGAATCGAAAACCTCGAATTAGCACTGTCCCACAATTTGTACCACGAATATTAGCACTTTTCAAAATTTCTCAATTTTAGCCGCTTAAGAAAC
This sequence comes from Corythucha ciliata, assembly GCA_038030265.1. NCBI lineage: Eukaryota > Metazoa > Arthropoda > Insecta > Hemiptera > Tingidae > Corythucha > Corythucha ciliata. Next base: position 36,305,437 of record CM075937.1, on the reverse strand, counting down.
TACAGAAACTGTGGATCAGCGTATTAGTGGCGTATCAGCGGATTAGTACTTTTCGCTTGACTTTCAAGGAAAGGTGGTTTTTCAGTCACTGCTAGGAGTGACGTAGAGTACTTTTTCTCACGACTTAGTGCGAAACTCGCGCGTAAAGTGACGCTTTCCTCACTCGTTCTGAAATATGCTATTCCTCAATTTCGGCAGTGTGCTGGTATTCAGAATAGCGCTTTCGTGTGGGCTCAATCGAATATTTAGCCCCGCAATTTACTGAGCTCCGCAACATTCTGTTCTCCAGGTCGGAATGATTGAAAATCGTCAAAAGGAACCAAAAAGTATTGTCTCTGTTTCACGTGTATTTTTCTTGTTCCATCAGCATAAACCCTAGAAATCGTAGATGCGTCTTTAAGCTTTTTGGGGCCCCTCTGACCCCGTCCCAGGGAGGCCCGTCTCTCCCGCTCTTGCCTCGGTACGACACTGACAGTTAGAGAGTAAAAAGGACAGTGATGAGTGACTTAGGCAATATGGCACAAGTTTCAACGGGAGTAGAAATTAATTAATTTTGCCCTTTAAAGCTGGCACTGTGGTAATGTGGGCAAAATATAAACAAAGGCTGTTTAATGCGTAGAGCTGGGTCCACAGCGAGCCTAGTTAGAGTTGTTTCCTTTGAGAACTGCACTGTAATTAACGTTTATGTGGCCAAATATTCGCTGCACAGTCCTGAAGTTCTAGCAAAGGGGCTAAATTTAAGTGTGAGTGAAATTTTCATTCATAGGACCACACAAATCTTTATCGGGCTTACCAACCATTTTTTCGCTAAGTGGATCAGATTTTGACGTAAACTTCATTTTGTATGCTTCCATTATCGATTTCTGCGGGCAAAAATATCCAATTTTCGTACTGAGAGATCCTTCAAGAAACAAATTTCTTGAATTGGCTTTTTGTAATAGCAATTTTGAAGGTCCCCTCATTCATTAAAAAAATTCCATGAGTTTAGTTCAACCAGTAAGCCAATATCGTGTTTTTGGCTCCTTTAAAAGCCAATTTCATTAGGTTTCCCGCATTCGAAAGTACAATTTCGCGGGGTCTTCGAAAACAAAATGTCTATCATTTGGCCCTTTGAAACCCCAATTCGCCAGATAGCTCATCCTTAAATATCATTTCGTGGGGTTGGGTCACTTTGGCAACCAATTTCATGACCTTGATTATTTCAAATGGACATTTCTGGTGTTTGGCTCAAATAAACCCGTTTTGTATGTTTGGCTCTTTCAATTTTGTGGGTCTGGCGTTTTTACCATTCAAAAATCCTATTTCGTGGTTATTCGGATGTATAACTCCATAAAACCCCAATTTCGCGGGGGTTTCCTCCTTTAAATTCATTTTTTCGCGGGTTTGCCATTTCAGAATACCAATTTCAGGTTTTAACTGTTCTACATGTCATGGTTTCAACAAAAATGGCTCAAAATCGTGAAAGCTGTCCACTTGACTCCGACGGCCCTGCTCGTCTAATCGAAAATCCGTCTCGATTTTTCCCCTGCACATAGCTTGACAATTTTTTTTTTTTTTTTTTTAGCTGGAAGTAGAAGAAAGGGTGACCATATCTAAAATATAGGACAAAAGAGGACGCTTTCGAGAAAGAAACCAAAGGGAGGTGCAAAGAAACCAAAACGGAGGTGTGCCCACATGACCTGACCCCCTCCCTTAGCGTCTCCCACATGATCCCAGTGAAAACTGCGGTTTGAAAGAGCCAAAATGACGAAATTTATTATCGAAAGAGGGAATGACCCCGAGAAATTGGGGCTTGAAAGTGCAGGAACCCACAATATGTTTTTTTTGGAAAGAGCAAAATTCCCTAAAATTGGAGTTTGACTTAGCCGAATCCGCACAATTTGGTTTTTGATGACCGAAGACAGCAAAACTGGGGTTTGTGAGAGCCAAGATGGCGAAATTTGATTATTTGAACGAGCTTGAACACGTTTATTATGTTTGCGGAACAAGTGAAACTGCTTCCAGTAAGAGCTAGGGTAACAAAATTAGGTTGTTGAACAAATGAAAATAGTTGTCTTGGCCCCAATTAGGGGAATGACTATAGCATTGGTGATTGTGGGGAGGGTCAATTTTATTGCAAATTATAGGCGGCTTTATGTTTGCAATGTCCTTTCAAAAATGAAAATACGCAAAATTAGGGCTTGAAATAGCAAAAATCGGTGGAATCGAATTCCGGTTCGGAATCGGCGACATTTGGTTATTAGAGCGAAAATCCCCGGCAAAATGAAATTCGTATGCCAAAAGCCTTACTGAAAAATAAGTGTAAATTGGCCAAAATTGTAAAACTGATTTCAGAAAGAGTCAAAACCCCGAAATTTGGTTTTTGAAATGGCGAGCATGTGTGAAATTGCGGTTTGAAGGAGCCAAATCCGCGAAATTTGGGTTTTAAATAATGAAAAAGTGCAAAACTGGGGGTGAAATGACGAATAAGCCAAATTCAGGAATTTTATTTTTGAAAGAGTCAACTGATTTCACGAAATTTGGGTTTGAAAAGTGTGAAATTGGGGTTTGAAGATACCAAATCTGAGAATTGTTATTAAAGAGCGAAAATGTCCTGCAAAATCTCCCACACTTATCCCCTTTTACCTTGTCCTGCATTTAGGAGAATTTTCTGCTATTCTAAACACAAATTAATCAACAACCTGATTCTCGTAGTCCTTCGACGCCCTTCCTAGACCTATCACTAACAGATTTTTTTTTTTTTTTTTCTAATAGGGCATGGCTCGAAGAAGAGGAAAAAGCAGACCAACTGCTTCGGCGGGACATCGAACAACTTCAAATGGTTGAAGAGAAAAACAAAGAACTTTGGGATAAAATGGTATAAGAAGATGAATGTGTTCCCGCAAAACATTTTCAAGGTTCATCGTTACATTGTTTGTTTACACTTTTCAGAACTGTCCCGAGCCTGTCCTTCCACCGGAAGTTCAAGAACGTATTGGTGAACTCGAGAGCAAAGTTAAAAATTTAGAGGTTTGCACGGTTTCCTTCCTCCCCTTCATCTTAATACAATTACTTTAACCATTTAAATATGTACTTAGGAGCAACTGGAAGAGAAGAATAATAAACTCCAAGAGAGCTATGAAAGTTCCGCCGAAATTCTGGCCAAGCTGAACGATACAACTAAGCGAGTGATCGAAAATGACAAAACATTCAAAGAGTCGTTTGAAAAAGTGAGAAACGAGTATGGAGAGTTGGAAGCTGTTCTTAGGGGGAAATTAGATAGTTACCAGAAATTGAATAAAGATTTGGAGCTTAGGTGGGTACTTAAAGCCCCCTTCCCCCCCCATGGTATGCTCTATAGTACATTATATACTTGCATGTACTCAAGGTTAAATGAAAAAGAAGCTGAAATTCAAGAAATGAAAGAAACCAGTTCTGAAGTTGACCAACTAAAGCGTAAACTGGATGAAATGGAAACGAAATTACATGAAAATAGTACATCTTTGGAAAACGTCCAAAAACAGAATACTAAGCTTAAAGCACAATTTAAAATAATCAAGACTGAAAGGGACAAACTTAAAAAAGTAATATTGATGCCTTTTTCCCGGATTTATTTGATCTTTAAGTTATTGCCTTTATTTTCAGGATCAGGAACAAAATGTTAATACAGATGATCTAAAACTTAAGATTTCCCAGCTCGAGGAAGAAATAACCAAATTAAATAAGGTATGCCTTATAAACATTTAAAAGGTACTTTTTCCAAATTTCTTACCCCAGTTCGCCCCACTTTTGTCCCGTTTCAGGAAAAGCAAAATGAGGAAAACATTGAATTGCTAAAAAACAGAATCACGCTGTTAGAAGAAGAAAAAGGTAATCTTCAGTTGCAACTCGTAGATCTAGATGAACTAAAAGGTAAAAAGCACTTTTACTCATCTTAAAAAAAAAAGAAAAAACACGAATCTACATGGGTGTTTGATTGGGATTTATCGCCTTGGTGGTGTTCCCCGTAAGCTTTAACAGAGCATTGTATATTTTGTGTTTGTGAATTTCTCTTTATTCGCATGATGTTTGACACTTGACCATCCTTGCTTTTGACTAGGACCCCCCATCCCTAAAAATCCCAAAATTTAGTAATTTCGCAGATTTTTAGCTCATTGGGGTTGTCATTCCGTGGCAGGCTTTGGGCGCTGTCGAGACCGGCCTGTCCGGGTTCCACGGTCACTAAAAAAAAGGAAGCAAGACTTGCTATTTGGGGGTAAATTGATACCATTAATTCGCAATTTTTAGAATATACAGACACGAAACTTACAAGTTTGCGTATATTGAGCTCCGACTGACGTAATTTCGTGGCTGTTAAGCAATTAATCAAGACCGGAACCGCATTGACTGGAATCCACGTCCACTAAAAAAAAAGCCCAGGAACTTCTTGCCATTTCTCGAAAGTAGATTCCAGAAACGTGCTATTTCGCTGATATTTGGACCCGAAAATTGGAATTTTGAAGATTTTCATCTCCCAATGTATCAATTTTGTGGTGACTTGGCTCCAATGTTGCAATTCAGCGTCGTTTTAGCCATGCAATTTCCTTATTGAATGACTCCCCCCCCCCCACGGTCAATGAAAACCGGTGGGGGTCAGATTTTCAATCTTTTCCATATCCAAATGCAATATTCATTGCGAAACGTTATTAATATTATTAGTTTTTAAGCCATACAACTTGATTAATATTTCATTTTTAGGGTTTTGGCTTATTGCTTCTTCTACTTCTTTGTTTCCTGAGCTTTCGCCTTCTTGTGCTGAAGGCATCGTTTCTTAAAGGGGTCGCTGTCATATTTGGTGGGCGGACAAATTGGTAGGTGCGGTAATGGAAGGAATTTTGGCACCCACCAATATATCCGTTGTGTACCGGACAAATTGGTGGGCGGTATATTGGTGGATGGGAAAAAATCCCTCACCCACCAATTTGTCCGAAACTGATTCCGGTCATACTGCTGGCCCACCAACCGTCGGCGGGTTAAACGCCCATTATGTCATGACGCTAAGGGAAACATTAATTTTGCAACGCTGGGTGATGTTTGCCCATATAATAAGATCATACTGTCTAAAACTGGTAATTTGCCTCCAGAAATTGACTACTATGCTCTATAGCGGCCCGTTGAAACTATCTTTATTTAGCCACAAAACTGCTAATTTGCCCTGGCTTCAGTGAGGGAGAAATAAAGAACAAAAGCCCCTTAAGGTGCATTTACACCAAATTGTCCCTCGCCATTTATTGCTTGAAATTTAGTGTCAGACACATATTTCCTTGGTGTAAACACGAACTTCCAGAATTTTTTTTCAGCGTTTATACAGTCAATAAATTTATGTCTGACACTTTACATTTATGTCGAGACGTAAGTGACGCGGGACACTTCAGTGTATCTACGAGCCCCTATTAGATTCGTATAGTAGCTCTGTTCCTCTGAAAATCATTTATCAGAAAATGGGCGTAGCCAGAGGGGGCAGGGTGGGCAGTTGCCCTCCCCTATAGTCGAAAGTGAAGACTTAGTGGGGCAGCTGCCCACCCCTAGATACCATTGGCATGAACAAATCCTTCACAGTCATCATCATTTTTCGACTTTCGCTCACTAAAAAAACTAACTTCGAGGATTTTTGCTCCGTAAAAATACATTTTCGCAGATTTGACTCAACCAAAAGGCAAATTTCTCCTATTTAGCATTGGTACCCCAATTTTGCAAATGTGTAAATCAATTTCGCGAATTTTGTCCTAGAAAACATTTCACGTAAAACCAACTGCTTAAATTTGCTATTCGCGGAAGCAGTGAGTTTCCGTGGCTGGAAAATCAATTTTGTGCAGGTTGCCGAATTCAACAACCAATTTTGCGGATTTTTCATACCAAATATGTAGACCACTTTCGCAGCCGTGGGTCTAACTCATTGAAAACCCAAAGTCTCGGAGTACGCTTCTCCGAAATCTAAAATCGCCAGCTTAGTGATAAAATAAGCAGTTTTACGCAAAAATCGCAATATCAGTACCTACTAGAATCGCCATTTTTGTGCTAAAATCGTCTGGTAAAATCACGTAATTTATTTTAGGGTCAATTCGCCAGTTTGTAGTGAAAACACCAGTTTTCTGGTAACAGTTTTAGGGTTAAAACTTCAATTTTGGGTTAAAAACCACTGTGCACTGGGCTAGCAGTAGCACAGGACGCCGGTTGTTCGGGTTCTTGCCTGATGTCCGGACTCGGCTGGGGCGTGCCAAGTGGTTTACTCTTGAGCGTGCCGCCACGTCGGTCCTGACCGGGCATGGCTCGTTCAATGGAAAGCTCTGGCTCTTCCGGCGGCGGGACTCTCCTTATTGCCCCTGTGGTGAGGAGGAGGAGGAGACCGCCGAGCATGTGTTGCGCAGCTGTAGGCTGTACGACTATACTCGCCGCTTGCAGAGAGGGGAAAGGCGTCTGCCGGACGACCCGGCCTTAGTCGGCACCCGGAGGGCGTATGACCGGCTCCTGGCCTTCTCGCGCGCCTGGCTGGAGCGCAGGGGGCTAGCGGCCGGACATGCCAGGGGCAGAGACATTGCCTCTGCCCGCGTCGGAAACCGAGTAGGGTTACCTTCCCTGCTCGGTAAGGCCCATGGTGCTCTCCCCTCGGAGAGGGTACAAACATCTTCAGCCCCGCAGCCCACCTCCACGTGATCCACAGCGGGCACGGCTAGCTGGTCACTAGTCGTGGCAAAGCGGTTAGGGCTTCAGAGATGGGGCGTACTCTGTCGGGAACTTTCCGGACCAATGATGAGGCGCAGGCCAGATAAGACCCGTGGACGGGTGAGGTACTGGACGAATCTTAAGGAATCTCGGCAGAGTTTAGGTACGTAACGTGAGTTTTTAGGATGAAATAGTAAGATTTAGAAAGTTAAATCCGTCATTTTTCGGATAAAATTGTCAGTTTTTGTAGCGAAACAAACCTTTTTCGGTTGAAACAAACTTCTTTTCACGGTCGAATAAACATTTTCGCAGTAAAATATCAGATTTTGAGGTGAAATCGTAAAAGTTTTTGGGGCAAAATCGCCAATTTTTTACTGACACGTCGAGTTTTTGCGCGAAATCGTCTGTTCTGGTGTAGTAGCGGCTTGTTTGGGAACAAATCGTCAGTATTGTGGTGAAATCGAAAGATATTGTGGTGAAATTGTCATGTTTTGTATTGAAATCGTCAGACTTTTCAAGACAGGGAAGTTTCGGCGTAAAATCCATCCGTTTTGAAGAAAATGTCATGGTGTGAAGTCGTTAGTTTTGGAGTAAAATGTCCACAGTTTTGGAGTGATGCATAGCATGAATTTTGTTGTTGATGAAATCGTTAGTTTTGGGGTAAAACCCGACAGTGTTTAGGTAATATGGCCAGTTTTTGTTCAGGATTAAAATAGTCTGTTTTGGTGTAAATTTGTCGTACACGGAACAAATAGTTCCAAAATCGCTAAAACGATGGTTTTCATTGGAAATGTTTGTTTTCGACGGTTTCAGGCCCTTTTTTGTGAAAATTCAGTTTCCTGGGAACAATTTGACAATATAAAGCGCCTATAATATGAGTAGACGAACAATCAAATCTCATGCTGAGATCTCTGGTGCATCTGACATCTTCTTCTGCCCACCCCTAGACCGAGCTGGCTACGCCCCTGTCTCCCCGTACCGAAATGTCGTTTTCAGTCATAACTTCAAAACTGGATAGTCTGCTTGAGCAGTTTTTGGTAAAAAAAAAAAAGTAATAAGATCGCAATTTCCATTGTTTAGTCCAACATTCAGATTTCACATTGCCCCCCCCCCCCATATACTTTTCGAGCATGAAATAGCACATTGACCCCAAAACCATTGTCCATTCTTAAAGGAAACTGAATCGCTTAGTCCAAATCGGGTTCCTTCGCTAATTTCACCTAAAAGAAACAACTGACTTCCCAGCATAACCGAAAATTTGGTTCCAGAGTGGAGTTTTCTTGTATAAAAAGTACAAACTGCGGTGATTACAGTATTTCTTTGGCCTACTGTGCGCCGCTCACTGTCCATAAATTGTCATTTTACCTCAGCCATAGGCAGGGCCGTTTTTAAGGGGTAGACGACCGCCAATGATGTGGTCAAGCGAGACCAAGATTTGCATAAAAAGAACAGTTAGGTGCTGACGACGACATAATAAATCGAATGGAAACCGGGGTCTCGCACAAAATAATAATATAGGTATTGTGGATCGACAATGATGATTTTTTTTCAGTTTCAAGACAGGAATCATCTGCTTGGACCTTTTCAAGCCGGAATCGTCAATTAACCCTGTTTATAGGCCGCATAGAGTTAGGGACGTAAACGGAAATCATCCTGGGAGGGGCGAATCCGGTTATCCTTATGGATGAAGTTGAGGGGAGGGGGACCCCACAATTGTCGACATCACGTAAGTCCTAAAGATACATTCCCTAACGGGTGTCATTGCTGAAATTCGTTTCATTTCCTAGTGACATAAACTATAATTTGGAGAAAAACCACCCTCAATCTACCCAATTCTATCACTTTTAGGACAATATTATTGGGCGATCAGCCCAATAATAAGAGCCTAAAGGCCCTTATTAAGGCCTAGGAGGCTAAAGAGCCTATTTTACTGATAAAACTAGCCGATCTTGTGATTTAGATAGTTTGTTCGATTTCAGCCGCGAAATATCTTGCAAAATTAAGCCCTAAAACAGTTTATAGCCCAATCGGGCAACTCTGTCCCGAGCAGACTGCCCTGCCCGGATATCAACATGACAGTCGCCACTGCATCAGATTTGTCAAAGTTGTATAGATAAAACTAATATAGATTATCTATACAACTTTGAGATTTGACGTGAAAGCTACGATTCACGTACTAACGTTGAAATCCTCGAAATTCCCGAAAGTTAGGCAATTTCCCGCACGACCTAACGTTTGTGCATGGTATGGTAGCTCTGTTCCAGCTTTTTACTTCCATTTTCCCCGTAGGGTTTTGAGAAAAAACTATTTATCAGAAATGTTCTCCCCGCGCTGAAATGTCGAGTGTGATTATAGAATATTTAAACTATTTTTTTTGGATTCCCCGTGAAATTTTCTTGTGAAATGACTACAGCGATGCCGGAAAAAGGCAACTTTTTTTCGTAGTCAAAATCAAAAGTGGCGTCAGTAGAACAAAATGAAGGTCAAAATTCCAAAAAGGAATCCGTACTTTAATTGCAAAATAAGGTACCAGTAAGGCAAAGTAAGGACGCCACTGTCCTTACATTCAAACGTTTTGTCCTCTAAATTCCATAAGTTAGGCAATTTCCCGCACGACCTAACGTTTATGCATGACATGGTAGCTCTGTTCCGGCTTTTTCCTGTCAATTTTTATTTTTCTGTCTGCCTTTTTTCGGTGGAGGCACGAAAAAAAGAAATTGTAAAAGAAATGTGAATTTTCCAGATTCATTAGAAGAAATGAACCGAAAACTTCATGATACGGTTAGAAGTTACGAAGAGACTAGAAAAATTGCACAGGATGTTGAGGAACGGAACAAAGAGCTTACTTCAAGTAACCTTATTGTGTTTTTTTATTATTATTTATTTTATTTCGGTTTATAAAATGTAATCTTATGTAAAGACTTGGTAGAGGCTAGAACTACGATCGAACAGCAAGAGGAAACAATTTCGCTCGTCAAAGTGACCCTTGACGCGCTAACTCAAGAGAAAATTACTGCCGTTATGAGATGCGTTGAAATTGAGGAGAGTCTCCAGTCGCGCGAGCGTGAATTGGCGAATCTTCGCGAGAGCCTGGCAGCTTTTGAAGAGAACGCGGCGGTTCAGGCTGATCGTGAACTCATGTCCGACTATAATATGAGCAACGGACTTCAAATGAAACTGACCGAGGCTCAAGAGGAACTGATTCGACTGAGGGAACAGAATGTCACGCTGGGTCAACTGTTGGACGACGTTCAGTCTCGAAATAATGAACTGGAAAAGCAAGTGGCCGAAGCGACTTCGGTGATTGACCGGCTGAAAAAAGAGGAATTGGCGAGCGGTGTGGTGTCGTTGGATCAACATCACGAGTCCAGTGATGCAGAGGTTCGTTTTAAAAAATTGGCAGCTAAGTACAAGATTAAAGCGAAGCAATGCCAAAACTTGGAGGGCACTCTGGCGGAACTCAAGGAACAGATTCAAACCTACGAAAAGGAGATTTTCAGGCTGACGGAACAAAGTGCGACGCCGGAGGTGGAAACAAACCAGTACGAGATAGCTACCGTGAAAGAGAAGCTCTCTAAGTGTATCAATCAGCTGAGAAGCGTGTCTAAGGAAAGTTTGTACACTGTGATGGATGCCAATGACCTTGAGTACTTGTTCAAATCACTTGAAAACTGGGAATCAAGCAACCCTGAGCTTCTTTCCAATAAACAACTCGACGATGAGCTCAAAGTCATCATAAAACAAAAAGATGATCTAATCAGCGTTCTGGAGAACGACAAATTGAAACTGGAAGAGTCAATCAAGACAACTGAAACTGAATTAGACATGCTTCGAACTCTCTACGAAAAAGAGTGCGCCAAAAATGACGATTTCCTCTCGGATCTTAAAAATTTGGAGTGTGAGGTGACGCGCTTCAAAGAGCTGGCGGAAATTCACGGCAAGTGTGAATCGACGCTTCAAGACCGTGAGAATTATATTGAACTCCTCGAACAGGATGTCGTCGGTATGAAACAACGAATGCTCGATCTTGAATCGACTATGGACGGGCGACAGAGAGAGTTGAGGGATCGTACTGAGCAACTGATGGGAAAACTCGAGGAAGCCGAGCTGATGACTCAGAATTTCCATATGTACCGTGAGCAAATTGAAAAGACGAATCGAGAATTAAAGGAAAACGAGACTTATCTGAAGGATAAAGTGGTGAATCTACAGGTGGAATTGGAAAGCTCAGAGGAGACGTGTGAGCTAGTGAAGAAGAGTAATTTAAGCTTGGGAAGGGATAAAGAAGTCATGGAAAAACAAATGGAAGAAATGACTAAAGAGTTGGAAAACTTGAGGGAAATCAAAGACGCCTACAATAATACCCTGGACAAAATCGAATTTTTAAACGAAGAACTCAAGGAAGCCATGGAAGGGTTCGAAAAGAAAACTGAGCTGTTGGCAACCCTTGAAAATGAGAGAGAAAAACTTATAAGAAAAGTGTCTGATTTGGAGGAAGCGTTCAATGAAATGGAGAAAAAACTATTTGAATCTTCCAATGAAATCGGCCGCCTAAAAAGTGAAAACCAGGCGCTTAGTCGGAGCTTGGATCTTGAACAGCGCGAATTTTATGAAAACAAAATCTCGGAATTTGAAAGGGCTTTGAAAGAGGTAGAAAATAAATTAGCGGAAACGTCCAAAGTTGAAGAAAGCGTCCAAAAAGCCGAAATGGCCGTGGACCTGTTTGGTGACACTAGCAAGGATGATGAGGGTTGGGGATGGAGCGGTGACGTTGGACCATTGGATCTTGGTTACGCAAATCAAAAATATCTTGCGATTGAAGCGGAAAGTGTTAATCTAAAGGAGGAGTTGACGGCGCTTAAGATTAAAAATCAAAAACTGATGAAAAAAGTCAAAGACATGAAAATGGAACACGAAGTTTTATCCAAGTCTCAAAGCGTCGCGGTTGGATTTTCCGACCTGGACTACGCTCTTCAAGAAGAGCTTCGCCAAGAGATCGACAAGGCTCAAGGCAAAGTGAAAGAGCTGCAAAATCAAGTTGCATCGCTCAAGGCTGAAAAGGAGAATTTAACGAGTCGAGTGGACACTTTGACGTCGGCCAATTACCAACTGGTCGATATGAAAGAGCGCCAGGACATTGAAGTACAAATGTGGCAGAAAAGGAGCAACGAACTCCAGGCTCAAATACAAGTTTTACAGAGGTCGACTGAAGTGCCTATTGAGGAAAGCAGCGAGTCCTTAAATGACAAATTAACGGCCCTAGCTGATGAAAATGATGAGTTGAAAAATTTGTTATGTGGGAAAAAGGAAGAGCTAGAAAGAGCTTTTCTTCGAGAGCAAGACCTTGAGGAAGAGCTGAATGAACTGAAAATGACCTTGGAAAAGAAAACGCTTGAACTTGAAAGCCTACACGCTGAGACGAAATCCGCCTGCAAAATTCAAGAACTTCAGCTCGAGTTGACGAGCAAAACCAACGATTACAACACATTAATGTCTTTGAATCAAGAGCTCGAGTCTCAGTTACAAAGCCTTGGAAACTGTGTCGAGCAGCAAAAAAATACAAGCAAAGAAGTCGTTCTTCGCCTGAAACAACAGATCGAAGATCTGGAAGCTCAAATCGATCAACAAAACACTATCAAATCGCACGATCAGAACATGTTGATTCAAGAGAACGAAGAACTCAAGTCAAACCTCGATGAGAAAACAGTTGAAATCGAATTATTGACGCTCAAATGCCAGGAGCTAGAAAATAAACCACAGGCAGACCCAAGTTTAACCGAGGAATTAACTCGCTTGAAAATTCAATTAGACGAACGCGATGAGGCTCTATCGGGTGAATCCCTCAAATATACGAATCTTCGTTCCGAGTACGACGAGTTGAAGAATCGCGAACGTGAGCTCGCCGATTCACTAATTAAAAAAGACAAAGAGCTTCAAAATCTTCAAACCAAAAGTGCCTCCACACCGTCGATGTCCGCCTTCTTCGACACACAGCACCAATCGGCGGATCCATTCTCCGAGCTTTCCTTGTCGTCACCGCCGCTGGACAATGAGGAGAAAATCAATTTGGACCGTCTGACGAAAGAAAACGCCGAGTTAAAAGAAGCCTTGGAAACTGTTCAGTTGAATTTTCAACAGCTTCAGGAACACTCGAATAAACTCGTCAAAGAAATGGACGCTTTAAGGGAGGAAACATCGTCCATTTTAGCCGCTAAAGAAGAGGAGTTGCGTGCCTTGAACAACAAGCTTAATGATATGAAAACCAAGGACCAAACTATAGATGAGAAACTGAATTATCTTATTCAAGAGAATGAAACTCTAAAAAGCGACATACAAGGATTTCAAATATACCAGGAAATGAATTTGAAGGAATTTAACAGTCAGATAGAGAAATATAACAAAATAAACGTCGAAAAAGACACGGAAATCAATCAACTAAAAGAAATTCTTCAAAATAATCGCGAAGAAATAAAAATGTTAAAAACTGAATTGGAAAACTATAAAATACAGATAGAAAGCATCAATAATGACATTGCTGAAAGGACAATGCTCGTCCAAGAACTTGAAGTGAAACTAGCTGGACGCCTCCACGAGTCGTCCGATGATACCGAAAGATCCAATTTGGCTCTTGAAGAATTACAAAAAGAGCGAACGCGACTTGAACTCGAACTCGAAGAAAAACTGTCTCAAGTCGATCATTACGAAAAACTGGTCGAATCGCTTCGCCAAACGCCGTCAGCACCAACGCACTCACAGGATGACGTGTCCAGATATCTTGAAACGATTAAAGACAAAGACGGTGAAATCAATCGATTAACCAAAGCATTGATCGATACTCAAGAGAAACTTTTACTCGCCGAACAGGGTAAAATGTACCCGGACGTTCGAAATCTTCAACTGAAATACGACCAGGCTCTGTACACACTGCACGAGCGAGACGTCAGGTGTGAAGAGCTGACTCAAGAAGTTATTCAGGTTTGTTAACCGCTTCCCTTTGACTTACGTGTTTCTCGCCTCTCCAACAACCATTTTATTGCCCCCCTCCCCCATTACCTTTCACCTTTTCACAGTTGCTCGAAGAACGAGATGTACTACAATTGAGACTGTCTCAAGCGATCAGAGCGTACGACGCTCTGAAAAAAAGCGCAGGATTAACGTCGAACGAGGACAGTGCTGCGTCGTTGACCGACGATCCACCGTCACCGGTTCACGCGAGGTCTGAAAAAGTGGAGTATCGAAAGGACCCTGTCATTCAATTTGAACGAGAAGCACGGCACAATCAAATGATGCAACTTTACTCGTCGGAAACGTCTTCGCCCCGTACGTTTCTAAAAACTAATTTTTCCTGGTGTAATAATCGTTAATGTAATTGTTTTTTAGAACAAACTGAGGAAACAAGTGGGCCCTTGGACTACGGCATTTTTAACTGGTTTTTCGGTGGCAGGTTAGAATCCTTCACCCTCCAAGGATAAGTGTCTTATTTGTGTCTTTTATTTAACAATTTTTCTTGTTTTTTTCCAGCAATACGTCTTCCCAGCATCAAGCCGAAAGCAACAATTCCTAACTCCGATTGTCATGTTTTTACTTTTATTTTAGGTGTTAGGCACTATAATTTTGTAACGCCATTTGCCTTTTCTTGTGGAAATGTTTATCCTTCGTGTAAAATATGTATAAAAGCAGCCTTTGAAAGGCGATAATGGGGGGGGGGGGTGTTGTGTAAATTCAGAAAATATATTTATACATTTTATTGTTGCTAATTGTTGTTTACTGCTGATGACACAAATTTAATTCACACAGTTAATAATCAACCATTTTTTTTTTTATTGCAACAGAGCATGCGTAGTCAAGGTCACGCCCAATTTTTTTTTTTACGCATCGTCGCCATTTTAGCTTGACAAATATTTGCTGTAAATTGGAAAAAAAAAAGAAACGGGAAGTGGGTGAATGGGGTGATAAATGACGCCGTGACGGGGTTCGCGGTGAAGTGATTCGCTCGTAAAAATTACTATGCTTACAGTTGAATTATTAATCACTTGGATATCGAGAAAGATTCTCCATCACTCTTCAGCAACTTGGCGTTTTTTCAATTTTAGTCATAAAATGATTTTTTTCTCTCTCTCTCGATTTTACACGCGAATTTGCGCTGTGCCCCAATTTTAGTTGCGAATTTGAGTTTTCTTGTCAATTTCAGGCACGAATGCCCTTTTTTCCGCGGTGTTAGCGTAAAAATATAGCCTCTCTCGATTTTATCCGCGAGTTAGCGTTTTTCTTCATTTGACCGACAAAGTAGCGATTTTTTTAAATTAAGGTCAGGAAGTTTTAGCTTTGAACTAGCTTTTTTCTCGATTTTATTTCCGAATTAGTGATTTTTTTCAATTCAGCCACGTTTAGCGCTTTTACTTAATTTCAGCCATGAATGATGTCTTTTCGCAATTTTAGCCTTCAATATATCAGCGCCTTTTCTAAATTGTCAGCCACGTATGTACTTGCCTCTTAGAGCAGCACATGTGCGCGTCTTCTCAGTTTTAGCCGGCAAAGTATCAACAGAAACTGGGTATTAAGCTGCGTTTACATTTGAGAGTACTCTCGAGAGCTTAAATCACCAGTCTAAACGGGCCAGAGAGTTCCCCCCCCCCTGCCGCCTGCCCGTACCTGGCACTCACAGAGTTCAACTCTCGAGATTTCTCACATGTAATAGCACCATTAGAGTTTTTTTTTAATTTCAGACTCTGGCCCGCATTCAGAAACCAACCGGTATATCTTCTTTACGGGGGAGTTGCGCTCGTGTTTCCTCGGCCCCCCCCTCCAATCATACCTCACCTACTAGGCGTTACGTAAATTATCGCCGTAGTTCTGCACCCATCCTGGATTTTAAGATCTCATTTTAATCTCCAGATAATTCCGCACACACATTAAGTCTTGCTTTCCCGAATAAGACGTCGGAAGAGCTCGAATTTTCAGGGTAAAAGTTTAAGTGGGTTTTATAGGTGTTTCAGGGGTGAAATGTGAAAAATGAAGATTTAACGGGCGGGCGGAATTATCTGGGGATTAAAATGAGACCTTAAAATCCAGAATTGGTGCAGAACTACGGCGATAATTTACGTAACGCCGAGTAGGTGAGGTACGGTTGGGGGGGGGTTGAAGAGACACGAGTGCAACTCCCCCCTAAGCGCTTCAAAACAGATGACACATTTTTATAAACTATCACATTGGGTCCGTCGTAAAACTATAACACGATTAATTGCGATTAATCCTTCCCTCTTATTTTACATGTGTTGAAAACAAAACCTCATCAAGTGCTGAGCAATTTTTTTCAACTCCTTTAGTTAAAGCTTTGTAAAGGTGGGTTTCTGAATACGGCTCGTATTGTTCTTTTTGACTGACCTAATAAGGGAATAGTCAATTTTATGAGGAAATTGCCATTTTATTGTATCCCTTCATTAATAATTAATTCTCATGTGATCTTATTATCCTCACTTTTGACTGTATCTCAAAAAAACGATAAACAAGGATTCAGATTTCATTGCTTCATAGAAAATACAACAGTTTGGCGACGAAGATCCGCCGGAGGATGTACTGAATAGCTTACGTCACTCTAAGTGCTTTTGTAAGCTCGACCTCTACAAGGCTTACTTACACCTTCCAGTTGTCGAAGAAAGTAGTGAAATACTGACGATAACTACACATAAAGGCACGTACCGTGTGAACAGGCTCACACGGTCAAATCAAAATTGCGCCGTCGGAATTCAACAGAGTGATGTCACAAATTTTGCACGATGTTCCAAAAACGGAAATTTTTTTTGACGATATCATGGTACACGGTGCAACTGTCGAAGAATGTGCCAAAAACCTACGATGCTGCCTCAAACGACTGTCTCAATACGACTTACACGTGAACAGAAAAAAATGTTCTTTTTTCCAAACGAAAATTGAATATCTTGGTCACGTCATTGAACAGAACAAGATATTGAAATCACCAGAGAAAATTCGAGCGGTTACAGAAATGCCACGACCATCAAATACAGATGG
Source organism: Corythucha ciliata (assembly GCA_038030265.1). Classification (NCBI taxonomy): domain Eukaryota; kingdom Metazoa; phylum Arthropoda; class Insecta; order Hemiptera; family Tingidae; genus Corythucha; species Corythucha ciliata. The sequence goes on along the minus strand of CM075937.1, from coordinate 36,288,727 downwards.
AGTAAGAAGATTTCTCGGTATGGTCATTTATTATTCCAGATTCATCCCAAATTTCTCTACTTTTTAGTTTCCACTGCGCCAATTGCTACAGAAAAACCATAGATTTACATTGACAAGTTCCTGTGAATTAGCTTTCATACAACTGAAGGCAGAAATATGCGGCGATCGCGTTTTGATTCCCTACGACCCTGCGCTGCCCGTTGTACTTACTACAGATGCTAGCCCCGTAGGCGTCGCTGCCGTTCTCAGTCACATATTTAATGGGCTAGAAAAACCAATCGCTTACGCTTCTCGCTCCCTAACCATTTCCGAGCAGAACTACAGTCAACTCGATCGAGAAGCGTTAGCTATAGTCTTTGGAGCCAGTCGATTTTAAAATTACCTGTTTGGAAGAAAATTTCTATTAGTCACTGATGATGAACCTCGGTCTCGCATATTTTCTCACAATCGAGCTTTACCACGAATGAGTTCTGCTAGTCTACTACGCTACGCTTCATTTTTGTCTGGTTTTGACAACTCAGTAAAGTGTAAGAAGGGGAAGGAGAATGAAAATGCTGACTGCCTGTCTCGAGCTCCGGTATGCAACAAACAAATTACGTCTGACATTGCTATGAATGAAGAAGTCAGTGTATTACACAGTGATTACTTTACCATATCTCAAGCGCAACAATTACACCTCAAGTTATTGCCAAAGAAACAACAAATGACCCGGACCTACAAAAAATTATGAAAACCATTCAAAGTTCTTCCCACGACGTTCCATTCACAATTCAAGACGGCATACTGTTCAGGTTGGACCGAATTGTTATACCGTCTACCCTTCGATCAACCCTTTTAAATGAATTACATGCCACACACATTGGAATTACAAAAATGAAACAGCTAGCTAGAAGGTACGTTTACTGGGAAGGGATTGACAAGGACATCGAATGTCTGGTAAAAAGCTGTGACACATGCGCAAAACTTCAACACAATCCTTCCATTGTCACAGTCCACCCATGGAATGATCCAGAAGAAAATTGGGAACGCTTACACGTCGATTTTGCGAGCCCAATCGAAGGAAACTATTTTTTTTTATTTGCGTTGATGCAAAATCAAAATGGCTTGAAGTTCGAATATTGAGGGGACCACTTACTAGCAAGTTTTCGATACGCATACTCAACGACATTTTCACATTTCACGGCTACCCGAACACTCTTGTCTCCCACAACGCGTCAGTTTTCACAAGTGAAGAATTCCGGACATACTGTACTCAAAAAGGTATTTTCCAGGAATTTATTGCTCCGGGTCATCCTACCACAAATGGGTTAGCAGAGAGAAATGTCCAAACTTTCAAGCACCGACTGAAAGCATCTTCCAACGAACCGGGGCCGCTTACAGAGAATTCCTTCAAAATTGATTATTAAATCTCGAGCTTTGGTCTTAAAGGGGTGAAAACTGTCAATTTTAGCCATCTTAACCAAGACAATTCCAGTGAAGACAATAAAGAAGAGGAATCAACTGTTTCATCCTCCTGGTTGGCCTTTTTGGGTGATTGAATTAAAACCGGAGAAATTTGCTTCTTTGGAATCCAGATCCGGAACAAGCTTATCTTTATTCCTCGTATTTTAATAATGCTAACGTTGGTAGGTCTTCCTGGCCCTCAAGAGTCTTCACGTGGCAAAGTATTTCGAGAATATACGTGCCGTAAAATGTAAGTATTTTCAGATCTCTGAATTTGGAGCGACATGACACTCGAGGTCCAGACTTCGCTAACAGTCGGATCGCCCTCTTTTGCAAGCGAAATATACGCGATGCATGGGGCGAATTTCCCCCACGAGAATTCCGTAAGACATTTTAGAGTGGAATAAGGCGAAGTACACCGCTCGAAGAATCCATTGTGACACTGAAAGCGCGAGTCGTCTTAGAAGAAATAAAGGTTTGCGATAGTTTTTGGCACAATTTGTCAACGTGGGGTTCCTAACTGAGCCTCGAGTCAAACTCGCTGCCCAGAAAATTGAAACGGGTCATATGACATCTGCGAGATAATACGTCGAAATCTAGATCCTGAGTCTTTCCAGCGTTCAGAAGAAGCCGGTTGGCCCTACAACACTCGTTCACCGTCGATATTTTCCTTTGCCACATGTACCGTACATGATTTACGTCATATACTGTGGTACCAGTGATAACAATGGTTATGTCATCTGCATAAAGGAAAGGCCAGAATACTGCTGAATCTAACGTCGACGCCAAACCGTCTATGCATGTACACATACGAAAAGTGATGGCCCAACTTTCGATCCTTGCTTGACACCAAGATCGAGATTCTCAATTAAAAACTATGTATTCCCGTTGTAGTTAACGCACTGTTGCCAACCCGTGAGGAGTGGCGTCACTATTTCAACAGCATCGTTTTCCAAACCTGCGTGAGTCAGTTTCGACTCCAGAATGTCGAGGTTGACCGTGTCAAAAGCACGGGAAAGGTCGAAAAGTCTAAGGGAGACAATTTCTCTGTTCTCCAATGAGCGAAGGCAAACCTGAAGGAGGTCCAGAGAAGCTGAGCATGTTGACTTTCCTGGTCGAAAACCGAAAGTGTATTAGACTCCTCCAGGTATCCACTGAACTGGTCGATTATGAGGGATTCAAAGTTTTTTGTTAACACACAACTTACGGTGACTGGACGGAAATCTTCGTATGTCAAGTCCGCTTTTTTCGGTATGGGCACCGCTCGACTCGAGAGACCTTGAAAGACGGATAGATTTTACCAGTTTTCAGAAAGATATTGAAAATGTGACTGATTAGGGTTATTATCCCTGAATTAGCGTGATTACAACCCGAGAAATTTGGTTCTTTAAAATCCAAATCCATGCAATTTGGGATTTGAAAGGCTAACCCCCTCGAAAATTATATTTTTATGTGCTCAATTTTGGCTCAGAGGGGAAAGTACATTTCACAGCCACTGGCAGACCTACACTTAACGGGGCCCGGGGACGGATAACTCTATGAAGCCCCTTAGTATCTGCTCTGTATTAGTGCTTTTTCTCACTTTTAGCCACAAATAAGTTGCATTCAGAAGCCGAGAATCTTCGTATTTTCAATTTTGAACATTTATTGGAATTTTTGTCCATTTTATCCGCGAATTAGCGCTTTTTATTTATTTTCAGCTGAGAATTACCACTTTTCTGAATTTGAACGTAAAATTATCATTTTTAGGCCCGCTTTTTCAATTTTCGATTAAGAAATTTAAAGAACTGATTTAGTCAAATCATCTGCGAACCATGAGGAAATGTTTGATCTTGAAGCAATGAAGTTTTTAGTCAGCTCTTTAATCAATCAACGATTGATAAAGCGCGCCTTATTCCATGAATCAGCGATTTTTATCCATTTCTACTAAAAATTGGCGTTTTGCCAAATTTTTAGCCGCGAATTAGCCCGGTTTTTCTCAATTTGAGCTGAAATTTAGAGTTTTCCTTATTTTTAGCCGCGCTAATTAGCGATTTTGTCAGTATTATCCGTGAGTAAGGCGTTTGTTTTACATTTTAGCCCCACATTGGCCATTTCACTTCAATTTAGTTATGGGGCTAAAGTACGAAGGGGTGTTATAATATACATAAAATACACCCCTGCCTTCGTACTTGCCCCCGTGGATTAGCACTTTTTCTTAGTTTTAGAAGATACGGATTGGCGTTTTCTCAATTTTATCCGCGAATTAACGTTTTTTCCTACAGTTTATTCGCCAATTAGCGCTTTTACTCAATGTCATTGACGGATTAGGCGATTTTTCTCAATTTTCCGCAGGCTTGGCCCAAAAACAGCACATTAGCGTTTTTTTGGTACACTTTAGCCATAAAATTGAATTGCCACTATACACCGAGAATCAGCGATTTTTTCTAATTGTAAGTTATGGTCTGAAAGTGTCATAGAGAAACCAGGTATGAGCGCTTTTTTGCAGTTCTAGCCACGAAATATTAGCGTTTTTTCCAAATTTTTTGCCGCCTAGTTGCCCCAACATCGGCACATTAGAGCGCCTTCTCAATTTTATCTGCTTAAGGACCTAAAGAAACTTGGGAATCAGCGTATTTTCTCTATTTTAGCCACAAAGTTGCTTCCAGAAGGCACAAAATTTCTCAATTTTAGCCGTCAGAATTGCGATTTTGTGGGCTCGATCGAATAGTTAGCCACACTGTTTGCTGACTACCAGTAACGTTCTATTTTCCAAGTCGGATGGGTTGAAAATCGTCGAAAGGAGCCAAGTCACTGTCCAATCGTATACCAAAACTCCTTTTCGCGTACCTTAATCTATGAAAATGAACCTAAAAATCATCATTTTTCCACATTTAAGCTTTTCGGGGGCCCTCTCTGATAGGTGGGCCTGGGCGGTCCGCCCGCTCGCCATTACCTTCCTCGGTACGTTCACGGCATACTCTTGCGCGCTTTCACACAATGTTTCTGCTCTGAATAGTGTGAATAAGTCATTTTATGTCCGAGGTAGCCGATTTAGCTTATAACGCGTCATTTATCTAGTAAAACTGTCCTTTTAACCGAGAAACAAGAGAATTTCATGAAGAGGCGGTAAATTTGGTGAAGGATTTGGAATTTTCGCCTGAAGAATTGTATTTTTGCACATGTAGGCATAATTGATTCGCAAAATGGTATTTTCTATGGGGGGGGGGGTAAATCTGAACTGCTCAGATTCTTGCTCCCCCAATGCCGGCTCGCCACCACTGGGTATCATGATCTTTTAGGAATTTTCAGGGCCACACGAACCGTTGGTTTAGCCATTTTTAGGGTTCGTGAAGTCATTTTTGCTATTTTTAGGGCAAAAACAGTCAGTTTAACTATTTTCAAGGCGCGAATAATCAGTTTTGCGATATTTTGGCGCAAGTATAGTCAGCCTATCCATTTTTATGGCCGGAATAGCTAATTTAGCTATGTTTAAGCAGTGATTGGCTCACAAGCCATTTTTAGTTGATCCTAGCACGCAATTTTTTAAGCCCATCCCTTTAGCAAATCCTAAATCCACGCCTGGTCAGTGGTATAAATATCATTGATGCCGTGGATAGTTACTTAGCGGCGCCTGCCACGATTTATAACTGCCAACCACAGAAAAGCCCAAAACCACAGTAAAAGCCCAACCACAGTTGAGCTCCAATCAATGTGGAGCTTCTAACTTAGTATAAAGCTTCTTTTTTTCTATTTTCTTCGTTTTCTCAAATCCGCCCAAGGAAGCCCGGGCCCGGCGATAAAGTAAAGAACCCGGTGCCACCCCCCTCTCGTCAGGCCTTTTTGCGGGATATAGTTAGCAGCTCTTGGTCCCACTGCTTTCATTTTTTTAATGGCATTGACAACAGCGTCATTAGCCAGGGAAATAGTTCGGTGAAAAAAAAAATGGTTGCTCCCCACACACAATTATTCCATTTATAAACCCGTGGCGTACACAGTGGGGGGCTGGTGGTAGATGGAACACTGCTATCCTCGATCTCCATCTCGACATGCTTTATTATAGGGAGAGGAAGGCACTTACAGGCTCCCATGTACAATTGAGTTTTCGTAAAAAATTGATGAGATTTCCAGTTGAAAAAGTAAATGGAAATAATGAATGAATTAAAAAAACATAAAACCGGCTTTGAGAAAAGGGTGGGCAGCAGCCTCTGTCTTCTACCGAAATTGAAGCCCGAGGAAAGGTCAGCAACATCCCTACATCTAGACGGGTTCACCTCCCCCATCCTCAATGCGGCCACTGTAGAGGACGAGTTCTGTTGGAAAAAAATATGTTGACTGTGGGTAATAATATCTAGGAAGAGAAAGAATCACAGTATTTTTTGAAAGTCAAGAATTTTAAACGAAAAATAAATAAAATATTAAAGCTGTTTTGACAAAATATTTTTATTATTTCTTTTTTTCAAACAAAAAACAAAATAAAAAGTTTCAAGGTACTTGGAGAGTTCTAAATCGTATAAAGGCATTTCTACGTCACAGAATATTTCGACAATAAGAGATTAATAATTATAAAAAAAAGAGGGCCTGTTTGAGGTATCAAGGTTTTGTGAAGTATCAAGTCCAAAAAGAGCTTCTTCACCAGTTTTTTCATCTGCTTTCAAAATATATATTTGCGAACAAAATTTATTAGTTTTTCACGTCAAATTATGGGAGAGTGTTATTTTTTAAGTACACGTGCCCAGTCGGCCAAATAAAAAAAAAAAAAAAAAAGTGAAGAAGCTCTTTGAAAGAGCAGAAATGTTGCTAAGGTACAATCAGGGGAATAAAATATTATAGCAACCGCAAAAACACTTTGTACATTAAGGATCAACTAAGATCATAAAAGAACAAAAAAAGAAGACGAGAAGCTACTCTACTTTCTTCAACCTACAATTTTTTAAATTATAATAAGGATTCTTTTTCGTAAAAATAAGACTTTCTCTGATATATTTTTGTTTTTTTTATACATCGCTAAAAGTAATCAACTTCTGTATGATTTTTAAAATCATTTTCCTCGCTTCAATGATTTAGTGATTATTTGTATATAATCAAAAACGTTTCAATGGTAAAATTTTTACACAATAATATAACTAAAAAAAAACCTTCTTTCTCGCAATCGTAACACTAAACATACAGTCAAACTTTCGTGGACTAACTGGAAAAGAAAATCTTCAGTGATAGCAAAACGAATATAAATACGAAAAAAGTAATTAAAACGATATGAACCAAAAGAAAAAAAACTGCACTAGGAAAAAATAAGTCTGACAAGCGTAGTCTAAGGTACAAAATTTTCAATTAAAAAAAAAAAATCCTCAGGAGGACAAATCGCGTCGTTACTAATACTTTGTTTAAAATCCTATTTAAAAAACCTCGGAAAATAAGTAGAAAAAATCGAAAATAAGCGTCCTGCTTTTCAGTCAAATCTTCGTTTTCACGAGAGAGGAATAAAAGGAACAATCGACTTTTCCTTAGTTCACGTTTTCATAAATCGAAAAAAAAAAAAAATGGTGGGATATCCTAATAGGAATACCTCTTAATACTTCCTTTAAAAAAAAAAATCGAATAAATCCTTAAAAACTAAACAAAAAATGACTCAAAATGACTATTATTTTTGTAATATTATTATTTTTTTTATGCGAGACTTTTTTCTTTCGAATGGCCACTCCGACAAAATTATATACGAAACAAAATCAGTATTTACACAATATTTTTTTATTTACATTCGCTTCTAGAATCTATGTCGGCAGAAAAAGCGTATATTATAGCCTTCCCCATTATTTTTTATCGTCTCACATCCAAATTTCAGGAAAATTTTGGTCGGTTAGTAAGGTAGTGCTTTTTTGGGGGCAAATCGAGTTTTTTATCACAATAGTGTTTGATAGTGTTTTTTTTAGATAGTTTTTTCGTTACTAGGAAGGAACTCGGGTTAAATTTAAATGATTTGGATGTATTTTGTCAGAATATGGTAGAGACGATAAACATAACGCAGCAGTCATGTTTTTCTAAAAATTAACTTCCCCCCTCCCCCATCGGTACTCGTGGATTATGTCTGCCTTTCAAACCCTCGTTCCCCATCCCACTCTGTGCCCATTTCCCCTTCGACTTAATAGAACAGTTAGTTATTTGGGGGATGACGACGAGGTGGATGCCCCGGGCTAAAAATTCACGTCACTCACGTCCGTTGGAGTTTCAGCTTTGGTCATTTCAAATTTATCGAGAGAGTCGCTCTCGTTGAGTGTGACGCTCAGAAGGTACTCGAGCTGTCCATGGCAGTTGAGAAGGTAGTCCTAGAATCACAGAAGAAAGATAAAAGGGTTAAAGGGGGGCTTGTTTTTTTGTTTTTTGTTTTTTTTCATGAATCCTGAAACTTCTTGTTTTTAGATGGAACACAATGGCTATGCCCCCAAGGTGACAACACCCCGCCTCTTACTCTGGTTTCGAAACAATAGGAGAGCAAAAGGGGGTTAAAAAGACACGCTTAACAAGGGGAAAAGCAGACGCTATAAATTTACTGATTTCAAGTCGGCAAGGTTTGCTTCTTAACGTTCGGTTAAGGAACAAAACGAGAAGGCCGCGTCGTCCTTGATAATAATAAGACACACACACACACACACACACACACTCACGCTCTAGAAATAATTCCAAAAATGAATTCCCGCAATGTCGAAACATCCTTCTTTTGCCTCTGAATCTCCTATCTGTCCTTCTATTGTTTTTTGGTAGAGCTGATGGTGATCTATGAGCCCTTATGAGGCGGCCTATTCAAATTAAGGGATCGTTTGGCGGAGTTTCCCACGCCGATTCAGAGCTAAGCTTTTTAATCAGAAACAAAAGGTGACATCCCCACTTCTCGCAGAAAAAAAAACCAAACCGTAAAAGGTTAGGAATGAACGAACCACCAAAAAAAAAAAAAAAAAAAAAAAACACAACGACTAAACCCCCTCCTCCTCTTCTTCATAACACAAGTACAGCCACCATACACTGTTCCTTTTAAAAACTTTGCGGCGGGATGAAATGATAAAAGCGACAATAGGGAAGGTTCTTAGTCATTGTTATGGTCACAGAATCCACGCAAAAAGGATGGGGGCCGCGAATAATATACACGCTTCGAGATTAAAATCCTTGAGGGAAATAACAAAAAAAATCGGGTACAATTACAATTTCGTTTCTATTTTTCACGCTACTATTTTCATCTTTTCGCTGAAAGTCAATTTCACCACAACGTAGAATATCCTAGAAGCCCCCACCCAGCCCCTTTCTACCAGGGTTTTTGTTTTCATTCTTTAAAAAAAAAAAGAATTGCTCAAAAGTACAATGGCAAATGGGTTGGAAAAGGCTTACCTTCTCGACAGAAAGCATATTTGTGAGCGCCTCCATCAGTTGGTTGAACGTCCAACCACCGCGTTTGGCCCAACCGAGGCCTGAAAGGGCGGAAGCGACGCTAGCTCCTGCTACAATGCTGGCGGGGTAGAAGCACATTTGATATTCTGCAAAACAAAAAAAAAGTGGGGAGAGGGTTTCGATTAATATTATGTGGAGGTGTAAAAGTAGTCGTATATGTATAGTATACGCAGTTTACCGTAACAAATGACGGGACTCGTGAGAAAATTACACGCTTACTGATGCGAAACCCACCAACCACTCTAACATCACGCATCACCCCGGTAATTTGTGGAATACATAGAGCGAGGAGGGGATTATTTGTTAACACCTCTATTTCATTGTCGTGACGATGAAAACAATTACACTCAATTAACCAGAAAAAGTGGTTAAGAAAGAGTAAGAGCGGGGGGTAAGCGCTGTTGAGGATGGACTGCAAGGCGAGTGGAAATCCTGTAAAATAAGTGAAAGCGGTTGTTTGCGAACGCGAGTAACAACATGCTTGTGTTACTTGAAAACGCTAGTAACAACACAAGCATGTTGTTACTCTCGTTTGCAAGCAACCGCTTTCACTTGTTGGATCTCCGTTCCTCATCTCAATTCCAACCACCCTCCTCTCTTCAATACACCAAGTTACTATACAACCTGCCCTGTCCTACACTACACAACCCTTTACTACACTTTTTTTCCTGGAACAGACCTTGTTTTAACACGTTCAGCACGATAGCACACGCTAGATTTTATCCAGTACCGAGGTAGGGGCGGCTAAAAGTGAGAAAACCGGCGGGGTTGAAATTGAGGAAAATGGCAAATTAATAACTGAAATTGCGAAAAATCGCCCATTCGCATATAAAACAACGAGACAGGCGCTAATTCGGGGTAAAAATTTGCAGAACTCGCTATTTCACAGCTGAAATTCTGAAAAATCGCTAATTAAGGGCTAAGGAGAAAAGCTAATTTGCAAGAAGAATAGCAGATTAAATCGTGGTTTAAATTGAGAAAAATAGCTAATTCATGGATGAAATTGAGAAAAAGCGCTAATTCAGGGATAAAGTTTATAAAAAGTTGATTTCTAAAGAAAATAAGAAAATCACTAATTCGCGGCCCTATAACTATATTACTATTAATAACTAATACATGATAATTCGCAGCTAAAACTGAGGAAATGCCTTTTCGTGACTACAATTAAGAAAATACGTTAATTCACGGCTAAAGTTGAGGAAAATGTCAATTTGCATGAGAAATTTAAAATACACCAATTCGCAGCCTGAAGGCCACTTTAAGGTTAAAATATAAGAAAAGCGTCAATACGTGACTGTAGGTGAAAAAAACTCGCTAACTCGCGGCTGAAACTGAAAAAAAAAATTGCTAATCCATAGCTTATAGTGAAAAATAAAATGTTAATTTGGGGCTAAAATTTAGAAAACCCGCTATTTTGCGGGTAATATTGAGAAAGTCACTAATTAGAGCGACTAAAATTTAGAAAAACGCAAATTTTCATAATTAATTGAGAAAAAATGCTAGTTCACGGCTAATTGTCGGAAAATACGCTAATTAGCAGCTAAAACTAAGGAAAACGCATTATCGTGGCTAAACTTGAGAAAAAACGCCAATTCATGATTACAGGTGGAATAAACCTGCTAATTTGCTGTTAAAATTTTAAAAAATGATAATCCATAGATCATTTTTTTTAAATGCTTCATCGGGGCTAAAATTTAGAAAAAACCGCTGCTATTTTGGGCCCAATATAGAAAAAATCGCAAGAAAATTTAAAAAAACGCTAATTTTCAGTACAATTTGTGAAAAAGTGTTAATTCGCTGGTGTTATTAATCGTAATTGCCAATTTGCGGCTTAAACTAAGCATAAGAGAAAATTGATGGATGGAGGGTAAAAATATTGATAATCCGTAGCTAAAATAAGGAAAAAGCCATAATTTAACGCTACGTGTCAATTAAATTTTTTATTTGTACTATAATAGAGACTGAGGGGCCTTATAGAGATTTCTGCCCCGGGGCTTCGAGAGGAGAAGGTCCGCATAACGAAAGTTAGAAGCGCGTTAGATCCTCCTAGAAGACCAGCAGGGATATTTTGGGCACTGGCATACAGCGCAGTATGTAGCACAGCCCTTTAACTTCACGATACCGCATTCCAAGAAATTGGAAAACGATTGGTATTGGGGAAAAAAAACTTTGCATGAAGAAATGACGGAGATACTGTGATAAATCCGTCCATTCTTACTACCCATTAGTTGCAATCACCTGCATACCACGCTTTATTTGTCCTTGGCGCATGATAAAGAGCCCTAATTTTAAAAGCGCTTCATTCTGCTCAAAAGTTAATAAAATAAGAGGAATTAAAACATTATTCTGAGGGATTATGCAAAGAGAATCTATAAGAGAAAATAAAAAGAAAGAACAAAAACCACGATATTGAGGCGCCGCTTGCTCATTCTCTCTCCTCCTACCGGGACTGACTGCCAAAAATTCGTCACCAAGGACACAGTGTTAATGACCTGTTCTTTTTAAACGAGAAAATTATCGGTTATCGAAAAAAAAAAAAATCAAGGGGCTCAGCCGGCGGTGGCAACAGTCTCCCTCCTCCCAAAAACGTAAACTCAAAATCTCGGAGAGATCTTAATAAATGAACCCCCTAAAAAAAAAAAAAAATCTTGTTCCTTCTTCCCACTCAGCTTGACCCGCGAAAGGGTTCATCCACAGCCTCTCGAGAAACAACAAAATCCCAACCTCTAACTTACCCACCCCCTAAAAGGAGCCTCACAGGTCCGGGTCCCAAGGTCCCCTCCCCGCTCACCTTCATGGAGAGAGAAGAGGGATGGTTGAGGTATGAGTGTGCGTACGATGGCACATTAGAACTTTTGACAAAAAAGGATGAGGGGGGAAAGCGAGGGGTGGAGGGATAAGAGGGCAAAGCACTTTACAATATTGGGGCTGAGGGGGCCCCATGTTAGGGGAGGATTTTTAATTAAACGGCGAAAATATGGCAATTTTCGTGATTTTTATCATTGCGGCGCATTGTTTTTTTGGGTGTGCGTGTGTGAGAATTGTGACTTTTAGTGTTACGAAGCCCATTTTCCCATCCAAATTTTGGGGTCTTTTAGGGGGCAGGCACGGGACCACCCAATTGAGGCCCCCCTTTGTCATGAGCCTCTTTTTCTCTCTCAAATATTTGCCTTCAAGTTTTATTTGCCCAAACTCGTCGTGTCGTGTTGTTGATTGAAACGGCGCAATTTACTTTTACATTTTTTTTCTTTTTAGTGTTTTTATTTTCACTGTTTATTATCTAATCTGTTTTTTTTTGCAAAAGAAAAAAAATAGGCACGATGAAAGGAGGAACAGCGGATTTTTTCCCTGGAGGCCCCACCGGGGCCAACGGTTGCCAAAACGAAGAGTTTTTTTTTTTGGTCAAGCACCCTCCCACCATGTTAGCCGCTTGGACGGGCCCCGCTGTTTTAATAAATTGGAAGGGAGAGTCAAAAGAAGACCGACATTTAAAAATAAGAGCAGGATTTATGGAAATACGCGATGGAGTGAGAAGAAGGCGGGACCCCTCCTAAGTGTCTATTGGATGGAGGGGGGGGCGAGATTCCCACAGTTCTGAATTCCTCCCGAGGAGAACAGGTCTTGGCGTTTAAGAACTCCCTTCTTCTCCTGTACGCGATGTCTTCGGAGGAAGAAGGCCTTCCCGAAGGATCGGGGTGGTGGAGAAAAGAGAGAGATAGAGGAAAAAAAAACGACCATATACCTCACAAGGAGGCGCCTTAAAAAAAGGTTTAGCGGTTGGGTGGTGGGCACAACCCCAGCATTCTACCCCCTTCTCGTCCTACCAACAAATACGACCATCACCTCTCACGCATACACGTACCGCTTCACCTTGGGCCAGGTCCAGGGTCCACCAGGCATCCCTTTTCGACTTCTTAACCAGAGGGAGAGGAGTGATACTCATCTTGGTGTTTGTTCCTTTTTTCGATCGTGACTTGAAGCGAAAGAATAACATACAAAATGGGAGGGGAAATTATTTACTTGATGTATAAAAAAAAAAAACCTCTGGTGTGCCTTGAGAAGCCCGCTCCCCCCCAATCAGAGCAACCGTCCAGGGCAAGGTCGCGCCCTGAACTTTTTTTTTGTTCCTTTTTAAGCCGTGAGATCCTCATTATGCTCAAGATTCATTCATCTCGTTAATGAACTGACTAGAATGTTGAAGAAGGTGATCCGAAGGTTTGGGGAGGTGAGGTACGAGCGAGACAGAGGAATCTTTTTCAACATGCTTAATCATACAACACTTTAAAAACACTCATCGGGGAGAAAATCTCTTGGTGGTCCTTTCATTATGAAACTGCCAATACAGAAATCTATAGACAACCTAATACAAACGGTTGATGTTTTCGAAAGCTCTTCCCTCATAATTTATGATTACTATTGATATTGTTATTTTATTTATTTTTCAAACGGCTGAAACTGACCCCAACTTTTTTTTTAATGTAGGTCTTTTTTTCTTCTCATTACAACCTGTATACAATCAACAAAGGAGACAAGGTCTAGACGACTTGGTACCCGTTACCCGTTGTACGATTTATAGAGAAATACAAGTTATATGAAGAAGAGAGGGTGAAACCCCTAATCTTTAAAGAAAAAAAAAACCTTGTAGGGAGGAGAGAGGATTCTCGGGTTTTGAACAAATAGTCAATGAAGCCACCTTTTTATCCTTAGCGCGCTCAACCCCTCGTTCCGAAGATAAGAAGAACAAGAGCGTGGACCCTGTCTGGGTTTCACACGCTTATCGCGCAAAAAAAAAAAAAAAAGTAAGCGAGTGAGGGGAGTGGATTTCCTGTCTGACTAAAAATTAGAAAGAAAAAAAAATGGGGGAGAGAAGGGTCGGATACAAAGGTGTCTCCCCAGAACAATATTGTGAAACTTTTCGAAATGGTATGGGGTGTTAGGGAAAGGGGGAAGGGAAGGGAGCAATGCAAAAGAGTGAGAAGAAAATCTACGAGTCTAGAGGGAAAAAAGAAACCGGTATCACCCATTGTCCTTTTCATCATCCCGAGACTTCTGCTCGCCCCTTCAACTCTTTTTACATCTCTTACGCTCTTTTGCTACCCCTCTGTAACGTTAACTTGGAACTAAGAGCTTACTATTTCATGATTTAAACATTTCCATCAATAATAAGAGCAGACGAGACGTCTGGAGGGCTAGACGCTATTTATCACTAAAGCCTTCCCACCCCAATTAATAGAGCACGGTCACAGGGATGCGTTTTTTTTTTTTTTTTTTTCTATTAAAATAGGGCAACCTGTTATGCTAACAAAAAGGTCATACAAGTCTCCTGAAGGGTTAAAAAGAATCAAGGACTCGTTGGACATCTTTAAAATGAATAGCGCGATTTGGAATAAAACGGTTATTTTTCAGTGTATGGTTGTTTATTCCCCACCCACCCTCTTTCAACAATACAACAAAACATAAGGGCTAGCCGTTACACTTTCGGCTTCATTTTCCCTATACTAGTTCCTCATTGAACCAAATTTGAGACAAACGCGATAATTAACAATTTTTGACCAATGAAATAGATGGCGTCATTTAAAAGACAAGGGAATGCGCAAAGTCAGTTCCCCACCCCCCGCCATCCCATCCATCCAAAAAAAAAACAACACATTGGCATCGAGTCAGTTCATCCTGTTACGTTCTAAACATGATAACAAACGTCAAGAAAACAGGCGTTCTTACCTTGACAAGCGAGATGAACGAAAGTGATCGAATGCCTTTGAACCATCTCTGATATGGAACTGTCAACCGGGAGTCTGTAAAGGATATGACTGACGAAGTCATAAGCGGTGATAACTTCAAGGTTCCACCTTAACGTTGAAACGAGGTTTAATTCCCACTCCTGAAAAATTAACAACAACAAAATCTCGATGAGCTCGATATTGTGACTTGAATGAGCAGGCCATCACACACTAATACCGAAGATATTATAGCTTTCTTGCAACAAATAATGGTCTTCGTTGCCCTTAGTGAATAATTTTTGCAAGAAGAACTTCGCGTCTTAACGCGTGACAAATGAAGTGAAGAAGGTTCACAACAAGATAAAGAAATAAGTAAAAAGAAACCTCGGCATTTTTTTACACGGCCTATATCCTTGAGAGCGTATAATCTAGAGAAAGAATAATTGTCACAGCACTATTTGCTTTTTAGCTTAAAACGTCTTAACACATTCTACTTTTCTCTTCTTCCTATACTTTCTGAATTCTGGCCTATTTTCAAACAGGGGGGAAAACACGGAATTGAAGATTAACTGGCAAAATACGTGAACATGGCTAAAACAAGGGTAAAAAGTGTTTATTTAGAAGTGTTTATAGTTAAAATTGTGTGCTCCACTCAACTGAAAATGGCTTAACCGACCACTTACAGCAGAAAATTAGTAGCTAAACTGACAATTGCCAGTTCCCACCATCAACATGGTTAAAATGATTATTCGTGCACCAAATACAGCAAAACTGATCATTTACGCCATGAAAGTATAGTAAATTCGCACGCTGTCAAAAATTACCAAACTGCGAGCACTCGTGCCCCAAAAATGGCAAAACTGACGATTTACGCATTTAAAATGGCTAAACTGTCAATTCGCGCCCTAAAAATATCCAAACAGGCAATTCACTACCTAAAAAAATTGCTGAATGCAGTAATTGACAATTGACGCCCTAAAAAAAGGGGAAAACTGGCAATTCGCGACAGAGAAATATAGCTCGACGGTCTATTCACGCCATAAAAATGGCAAAAATTACTTATTTATGTCCAAAAAAATAAATAGTTAAACTGAAGATTCACGCCGTGAAAATGGCTTAAACTGATCGTTCGCACCCTCAAATTGACTAAACTTACGATCAATGCCCGGAAAATAGTCGCAGTGGCTATTTACGTCCTAAAATTGGCCGTACTAACAATTTCTAATAACAGCCAAAGGGCTTTTCATGCGCTAAAAATGGCAAAAACAACTAGAAGTGTCCTAATAATGGCTAAACCATAGCTATTCGTCGTTTGAAAATGTCTTTACACTCCAAAAATGACAAATTTGACTATTCTCGCCTTGAAATTGGCAATTAACTGGCTCATGCGCCCTCAAAAAGGGCTAAACTGACGATTCGAGACTTAAAAACCAAACTAGCCAAACTAACTTTACTTACGCTCTAAAAATCGCCATACTGACCCATCCCCTTACAGATGCGATGATTCGCGCCTGAAAAGGACTAAACTGACTATCTGCGTCCAAAAACGAACAAACTGGATGTTCTTTCGGGGATAAATCCATACCGTGTGGTAAACTGAGATGTAACCAACTGGCCAAGGAGGTCCTTTACAGGGCTAAAATTAAGAAAAACCCATTTCATTTGGTGCTAAAATTAACAAAAATACACCAATTCGTGAGATATCCACAGCCAACTTCTCGCCATTTGCCATTCTGAAAGCTAATTCATAACGGAAGTTGAGTAAAGTGCGCCAATTCGAGAATTCGAGGCTTCTGGTCGCAAGTTCACGGCTCAGTTAGAAAAAAATCGGTAATCCCCCGTCTTTTCAGGCTACAGTATTGACAATTCGCGTTAAATGGGCCATTTTCAGGGCAACTACGTGGCTAGAAGTTTGACAAAACGCTAATTCTGGAATAAAAGCAAAAAAAAAAAAAAAAAAAAAAAAAAAAAAAAAATCAATATGATTCACGGTTAAAATTGAGAACGTTTTTAAAACGCGGCTAAGATAGAGAAAATTTACTAATTCGCGGCTAAAACTAAGAAAAATTATATTCATTTGGGGTTAAGATTGGTGAAGAGCGCTAATTCACATATGAAATTGAGGGAAAATGCTAATTCTCAGCTAATATTGAGAAAACACCAATAATTTGCAGTTTTCGGATTAAAATTTGAGGCTAATAGGAGCTAGTTTTCAAGTTGAAAATGATAGTAAGTTCTAATTCATGGAACAGTAGAGCTAATTCGCGGTTAAAATTCAGGAGAAGCCCCGAGTCCAGGAAAAAAAATTGAAAAAAAGCGCTAAGTCGCCGATGAAATTGGAAAAAATCGCTAATTAAAGGCTAAAATCGAGAAAACACAAATTCGTGACTAATGTTGAAAAAAATTGAACATTCGCGGCTAGTACATCGAGATAAAAAGCTATTTCGCAGCTGAAGGTCTACCATTTTAAGGACAAAATTGCATGATAAAAAGCTGCAATTCACGGCTAGAAGTGAAACATACGTGCTCACTCGCGCCTAATAAGCCTAGTATAGAGATATAACGCTAATTCGCGGCTAACATTGAGCAAAATGCCTATAATTTACTAATAAAATCGAGAAAAGGCGCTAATCCACGACTAAAATTGGGGAAAGGCGCTGTTTTCCGGATAAAATGAAGAAAAACAGTATTTCGTGATTAAAATTGATAAAAATCACTAATTTGTGGCCAAAAAGGAGGAAACACCAATCCGCGGCCCAATTTTTAAAAAATTCGCTTATTATCGGCTAAAATTGGACATTCGCGCCCAGCATTGAGACATAACGCTAATTCGCGGCTAATATTGAGCAAACTCTCTATAATTTACTAATAAAATCGAGAAAAAGCGCTGTTTTGGACATTTGGTAAAAGCGCTGTCTTTCGGAGAAAATGAAGGAAAACGCTAATTCGAGGTTGAAGTGAAGAAAAATCACTAATTTGCGGCTATAAATAATTGGCGTAATTCGCGGTTAAAATGGAGAAAATTGAACATTCGCGGCTAGGATTGAGATATACAAACGCTAATCCGCGGCAAAAATTGGGAGAAAAGCGCTGTTTTCAGGATAAAATGAAGAAAAACGGTAATTCGTGGTTAAAATGGAGAAAAATCACTCATTGGCGGCTAAAATTAAGAAAACGCCGATTCTCGGCTACAATTGAAAAAATTCGCTCATTCGCGGCTAAAATGGAGGAAAATTGGACAATCGCTGATATAGCATTGAGATAAAACGCTAATTCGCAGCTAAAATTGAGCAAAACCTTATTTACTGAGAAAGAGCGCTAAATTTACGGCTGAAAGGGAGAAATAACGATAGCTCAGGGCAATAATCGGAGGAAAAACGACGGAAATTGAGATAAAACTCCAATTCGGGATTGAAATTGTGATAAAGCGCTAATTCACGGCTAAAATTGAGCAGAAGCTCTTATTTACAGATGAAATCTAGAAAAATGCGCGCTAATCCGCGGGTAAAATTAGGTGTAGGCGCTGTCTTCCGGATAAAGTGAATAAAAACGCTAATTTGCGGTTAAAATCGTGAAAAATAACTAATTTGCGGTTAAAATTGAAATAAATTTACTTATTCGGGGCTAAAATGGAGGAAAATTGGACAATCGCGGCTATACCATTGAGATAAAACGATAATTCGCGGCTAAAAGGGATAAATAACGTTAACTCGTGGCAAAAATGGGGGGAAAACCGATAAGCGGCGGAAATTGAGAAAAACCTCTAATTAGCGTTTGAAATTGAGATAAAGTCATTTAATACGCTAATACGCACAAGCAGCTAAGATGAAAAATTGGACATTAGCGGCTACGATTGAGATTCAAGCGATAATTTGCTCATTTATGATAACATTGAGAAAAGGCGCTAAATTTCCGGCTAAAAGGGAGAAATAACGCTAAATCGTAGCAAAAAAGGGAGGAAAAACGACAAATTCGCGGCGGAAATTGAGAAAAATCTCGAATTCGGGTTTGAAATTGTGATAAAACCATAACGCTATGTTATGAGTATTCGTTGTTCATTCAGGACAAACCACTGTGATTTCTGCCCCGGGGCCCACGGCTAAGGGTGTAAAACACCCTTATAATAGTCGCATAATGGATTCGCAATAAGCTATAAGTTTGACCAATGACCACCAGGGGAGAAGGATTCTTGCGAGAGCCCGAATTTTTTCCGCATAACTACCTTCTCAGACCAGGTTGGCTCAGCCCCCTTGGTCCCTTTCCCAACTCCTCCAATAAAATAAGAAACTTTTCTTTCTTTCACGTTCCCATTATTATTTTATTTATTTTTATTGTTAAAGGGTCTTTGGGGCGGGGCATGGTGGACTGTGGTGCTGTACAAAAAAAGTGAAAGCGTCCACAAATCAAAATTAAATTTTATTACTCTCGGAAGAAAGCGACGGTATTGCCCTGTGGGGTTATTCTGTAAATCTCGCAGCGCCTGAAAATACTATAAGTGCTATAAGTGACAAGAACGAGCATCAGTCTGTTCGTTAAGTAATCACCCAGATGATAATTTGCTCCCTTTTAGCGATCTCTTATTTTAGTGAATAAGAGGACTGGAGCGTGAGAGTGCGCAGAAAGTTATAAATTATTGGGAGACCCTCTTCACAGCCCTCGACCACTAACACGGGTACAAGCGAGGGACAAACATTAAGTTGTTAATGCGGAATAGCCCAACTCGGCATTTTAAACCCTGCTGGGTCGGTTTCGAGACCGTTTTTCTTATACTTTATAATACTCCCCACCGGGGGAACACAACTGGAGAAAATCACGCCCATCGAAGTGACTATATGGGCCAGTGTTACCGGTAGGTCCCATTATTAAAAGTTTTTAAAGCAATAATTTCCTCGGAAGGAAATCAGAAAAGGTTTCACGGGGTTGAGAGCGCGAGGGGTCCCTTTCAATAAAAAAGCCCGTTTCTGTAGACGCTACAGCTCCTAGCCATTCGAGGGGGCGATATTTTCTTTGTCTCCTCCATCACACTACTGTTGTGAGGGAAAGAGTCGACCCTCTTGGCTTTTGTTCACACACAAGGAGGGGAAGCCACTTGAGAGGGTTGCTCTGGCTTAAATTTCAGTTAAAAATGATAATTGATTAAAAAAAAAATCCAGTTTATACAAAAGTTTCAATTTTTTATCTTCTGGTGCAGCAATTTATCAGCAATTTCCCCTTCTTCGCTTTAACTCTTTTATTATATAATTTGGGTTTCAATGGGAGAGAGCATCAACACGCTTCGTCATAAGTATGACGATTTTTTGGTCTCTTTTTCTGTCTATCATTATAATGAGGCGGGAGGAGGAGGAAAGAGAAGAAAACAGCAGCGACGACGTATTTGCCCATCCAACACGGCTCAAAAACGAGTGCTCCCCAACACGCCAAGGTCCTCTTTCACTCCCCCAAAACCTGGCCTCAAAACCTTGGGGACGGCCAACGCTCCTACGCATAAAAACCCATTCCTCTCTCTCTCTCTCACACCTCTACCCCTTTCCCCACCCATTTCAAACAGCACACATTCTCGCTAGACAACATTAGGTCAGAGAGAATTTTAAAAATAATCTTTCTTTTTAAACAAAATGGCATTTAAAAAAAAGGTTCAATGAACTAAATGTTTTAGTATCGTCTTAAGATGTTGAATGCCAACACCGACTATCGCTCTTTAATAAGAATCGACGAGAAGTTTTCACGATCGTTTAAGACAACGGACAAGACACTCATGCAAAACACGGATGGGCAACACGAGGACGTTACTACGGGAATGAAAAAAGGTGAGGGGGAGAGGTAACGACTTATAAGAACAAATGTCGTCTTCATCGGTTTTAATGAGAGGGTTCAACAATACATGAAAGTAGTGAAAAAGAGGAAGTAGCATACGTATACAACAGCTGCCCAGAAGAACGTTTTTTTAACGTTTTCTTAGACAATTGAAGTAGCGTTTCAGAAGAGTGGTGGGAGGGCCAAATACTACTGACGGATGACTATGTTCGGACGAATTTTTTAATAGCCCATATTAATACAACGAACACATGCGGGAGGAGGAGGCGTGGGCGGGCGGAGGGAAATAAAAACTTGCCTGAAGCTTGAGTAAGCAAGCTTTGACACGGTCTTCCTCGCAACCGACACCCTGTTAAAAATGCGAGCGTTAATTTTGAGTTCGCTGTACAATAAAAAAAAAAAAAAAAATTCGGGAAAGGGTTCCGCCCTGAGAGGTCTGGAATTTTAACTCTCTCTTGTCTCGAAGAGCTTTAACAACTTGCTCTGCGGCATGCCAAAGACACGGGCAGGAGCAAAAAAAAAAGGTTGAAGATGAGGAGGAAGAGAAACCCTGTGATGAAGAAGGGGAGAAGTCCGCCCATGAAAAGAAAAACGAGA
Organism: Corythucha ciliata; assembly: GCA_038030265.1. Lineage (NCBI taxonomy): Eukaryota > Metazoa > Arthropoda > Insecta > Hemiptera > Tingidae > Corythucha > Corythucha ciliata. The sequence continues at coordinate 36,267,737 of CM075937.1, read as the reverse complement.
GCCGCTTTGCTGACCAGACAGTTAAAAAAAGGTGAGTGTATAATGAAATTCGTTCTAAGAATTCCTTGCAAGGTGCTCTCAAAGTTCCAGTATTTTCATTTTAAATATCCAAAGGTCATAAATAGCAGGGAAATTAACACTTATATTAAAAGGCAGATAAAGTGGCACCGTAAAGGCGCCCTCCCACCCTTGAAGCCATCTTATGTTTGTCCACAAATGGTGATAAAAAGGAGAGAAAAAAAAAAAAAATGGGTGGGCACTTCTAACGGGACATTAAAAAAATCCAAATCAAGCAAAGGCGTGTTCGATAAAGAAAAAAATTAAGTGAAGAGTGCAAGGAAGTGCATTAAAATAATCTGGGCAATAACAATCATAAAGTGTGGGAATCCGAGTGGTCAAGTCCATTTGAGACTGTAGGGAATCGGTTAAACAAACATTGGTTCGGATCATTAACCAGCTACCTTACAGCTAACAACTTTTTACTGAAATCGAGCGCGATGCATAAAGTAGGGACGGCGAATCCAACTTTTCTACGAGCTTTTGTTAATTCAATCCCCGAAAACACGTACAATAAAAAGGATATCCTTAAGGACCATGAGAATTAACGAGCACCGCGGGTTCCCATATGAAAATGAACTAGGCTAATTCCAGTCCGGAAGGATAGGACAAAGGGACTATTCCTATTTGAAGGGGGGGGGGGGCTTTCGGCACTTGAAGGTCCAAGAGAATAAGAAGGAACAAGAGATAGGGTTGAGAGATTGAGAGTAAAAGGGGTGAAAGACGGCAAAAAATATTGAGGCCAGCTATTGTGAAGATGAAGAGCAGGTACCGAGAAGGATGGTTTGAAGGCGGCGCTTACATCAGCTTTTTAGGAATTGATTCCTTTTTATCTTGTTCTTTCCTCTCCGACACTCAATGAGTTCAAAAGAAGTTATTTCTAGTTAATCCTTTGAACGCCGATCCGTACCATTATTACTTTTAAAATAAATTTAAATAAACTCACGACTGACTCCGTTCGGTATTTTAAATTTTAAATGGAAAAACTCACCGGAAAAACATCAGGATCGACGCTGTTAGCCGTGTAGTAGCTCAAAAGTCGCGTTGAGAGACAGTTCGAGTCTCGTAATTTACTGGCAACGAGTAAACAGACAGCACCCAATAATTGAAGTTTGGACTTGCTGATCGGGTTTAATGCCAAATATCGGTCCATGTAGTTCATGGCAAGAGGAAAAACTCCGGCGTGACAGTTTTGTTCTTCGCACAACTAAAAAAACAAAATAGAATCAAAGGGCTACTTTTAATTTCACCAAGGGAGAGCCGAGTTGTAAATAAAAATTGTCGAGTGCCTTCCTATTATTAAATACGTGATTCAAGATAACACTTTAAGATCTACCCAAATTTTTGTTTAGTTTCACTACGAATCCATACATTTATAGTAAAAAAAAAAGAAATAAAATAGGAGACAGGCACCAGGGGAAAAAACGGTCATGTAATAGAGGACTCCACATGTCCACGAGACCCTCAGAACTTCTCTCTCCGCGAAAAAAAAACCCTTGTAAGCACTATACCGCAAAGCACGCACAATAAGGAAACAACAGACATGATCTTCGACTTACCCCCATCATCCATCCGGCGACGATCTTCCTCATGTGGTTGGTTATTTCGGTTTGAACGCAATTAAAATAGGAACTGCTTAAAACGTATTTCTCTTCAGTCTTCAAAAGATTGTTGAGGACCCTCGGGTCGGACAAAATTTTTTTGTCGGTCGGCGCGACGAGGCACTCGGCGTCTCTCTCGGTACACAGTAAATCCATCCCGGACAAATTTTGCATCGAATTATTTTAAATTAACGAAAGAAATTAAAAAAATATAAGAATCGCGTAGTTTTTAGAATGTTTATGAGCTAGGATTTAAAAACGATAAAGGCGTGGGTACGAACTCAACTGGAAGGCGGCTGAGCCGTGTCTAAAGCAAATTTTGTGCCCAACTCTCGTTTAAGTAAGAGCTTCCCCCACCAGGACTTTTTTTTAGGGGTTGGAAACTAGTGGGGAACACCACCGAGGCACGCACCTTATCCACCACACGGGGCACAGGGGGGGGGGGCTTGGGCGGCCGTACGGGGATGCAGTCGAGGGCTCGGGGGGTAAAAGCGAGTCTTGGAGACCCGCCTTTCATATCAGCTGGTTTCGTTCATACCTCTATTTGTTTACGTCCCTCTACCCCTGTCTTCTTCACCCTGTTTTGGTATCCCCCAAATCATTCACTTTTCCTTTCCTTTCTTTCTCATTCTCTTTCTCACTTCCCTTTCAGTCTCTTTCCTTCTTTTTTCATTCTTTTTTTTTTTATCCTCGCCTTCAACCTCTTCTAAACTCCTTTTGCTCCTTCATCATTTCCTCTCCGTCATTCCACAGGGGTCTCCGATCTTCACGATAATTACAGTTTGGCTGTGCATGTTAGCGCGGTGGTGGGGGAGGGGTAGGTGGGCGTTTTGTCGTGCGTTTCGTAGCCAGTCTGCGTCTCTTCTGTCGCTAAGCTGTTTTTGCCGACGATTGTGTTTTTCACTGCGGTTCGGATCATTTGCTTAGGCTTTTATTCGTGCATGAAAATGCGAGTGGAGGGATCGTAAAAGGTGGTATTTTTCTCACGCTTGTTCGGGGTCATGAAGACCGCAAGAATTTGCACTTCAATTGGATTTATTTTATTTTTAACAGATATCAAAAAATACAACGAAACGATGCTACGAAGGCTAAAATTTTTGACTTCCCCATCTTTTTTTTTCTCTTTAAAACAAACCAAACAAATGAATTGTGGTTTAAGTTTAAAAGGATGTGTTTACTTGAAATAGGTGGTGATTTCTACTCATTGTCAGCAAAAGTACTTCAATAGGTAAATCTGACATTTGCTCTTCCACATCCCACCTCGCCCCTTTAGTGTTCCATACATGTGTGAAGTCTTCCAAAGAGGGCTAGAAACATTTTAAATTCACCCCCCTCCCTCCAAGATACAGCAAAGTTGCGGGTTTCTAGCGAGCTAAAACCCGTGAACCGTGAAATTATCTTTTTAAAAAATCCGAACTCACTAAATTGGGACTTTTCAAATTATTAGTTTTTTCATCTAAGTAAACTTTATTTGTAATAATACATTTTAGTTGTGAACATGTAACGACTGTCTGTGAAACGGATCATGCACATCAGAAACACCGTAAAATTGGCCTTTCAGCAAGCCAAAACCCACGAAATTGGAATTTTAGTTGGTTTTTAGTGGGGAAATTGGTTTTTGAGTGAAATGGGTTTTCCGTCAGATAAATCCGCGAAATTGCATTTTTGTGAGTGAAATACAAGAAATTAGCTTATTAGTAAGCCAACCCTGCGTGCCAGAACCCCTCTTAAAGTACTCGAGCCCATCACAATTTCAAAAAAGTATGAAAATATAGAAATAAAATCAGTACATAAAAAAAGAAAAATTAACAAAAAACAAAAGGTACAAACAAATAATGATTTGTTAGGCCCGAAAAATTGTCCACCACATAAATGGTAATTATATGTACGATATACCCCGACGTCGCGTTTTTCGACCCTGTAGGTTTTCTATAGGCACTTTTGAGATTTTTTTTTTTTTTTTTCGGGGGTCCGGCGGTGCTCCTTCCTACGCCATACCCATCTGCTATAACTGCGCACTTCACACCCGTACTACGTGGGCGTTTCGGTCGATGCGCGGTTTGCACTTTTGAGATACATCACACATCACTATTTCGCGGGATAAAACGCCAATTCATGCGGGTAAAATTGAGGAAAAGGCTTTATTTCACTGATAAAACTGAGGAAAAGTGCTAATTCACGGCTGAAATTAAGAAAAGCCCCAAATTCACGGGATGAAAAGCGCTAAATCACGACTAAAATTTTTTAAAAAATCGCTAACTCGCGGATAAAATCGCGAAAATGTGCTAATTCAAAGCTTAAATTTAGAAAAACACTTATTCACGCCCGAAATTGAAGATATTCAAAGCCAATCTTCAGGAACCAAGTTTGCAACTAAAATAGAGAAGAGAAAAGTCGCTATTCTCGGCTAGAATATTGTAAAACTTAAAAAGTCGATAATTTGAGGTGTAAAAACGCGACAGCTGTGCAGCTAAAATAAAAATTAAAAACGCTAATTATTCGCGGATAATATAAAGAAAAAGCGCTAATTCACAGGAAAAAAACGGCACTTTGCGGCTTTTGAGGAAAAGTGTTATTTCACAGATAAAACTGAAAAAAAAACTTAATTCAAGGCCACAATTAGGAAAAGTCTCTAATTCACGGGATAAAAACAAAGTAAATTCGCATCTAATACTGAGAAAATACACTAATGCACTTATGAAATTGAGAAAAATCGCTGTTGAAAAAATAAAATGGAGAAAAATTAGTAATCCACCAATGAAATTGAGAAAAACAGCTAATTTACGGGTAAAGTATGGGAAAAGCGCTCATTATCCGCAACCACCGTTGATACGAACCATCAACCCACATGTCCATGTGCCAATTCGCCGGTTTACTTTTCTCCCAAAATGGGCATTCATCGCGTGAGCTTTTTAAAAAATAAATTTCGCTTCCGTTGTTGAGTTTCCTGTGAATTATTTCCCGCAGAACACGTGTGAAGACCTGAACAGAAACTGCAAGGGATCGGTGAAATACGCGAGCCACATAACGCCGTCCAACCGGAAACCCCAAGCTTTTCTTTCACGTTCACGTATTCGTGAATTAGCGGAGCATGTTTCTAAATTTTAGCCGTGAATTTGCACTTTTTCTCAGTTTTAGTCATGCAAGTGGCCTCGGAAAACCACAAATTGGCGTTTTCTCACTATAAGCCTAGAGTGCTGAGCAATTCATCGTTGCTTTTTCTCAATATTGAAGCCGTGAAACGCGAACTGTAGCGCTTTGTCTCAATTATATGTGGCCGCGAATTTAGCGTTTTTCTCAATTCTGAGCCGCGAACCAATGATTTATTTCGCTTTTTGCCACGAATTAGCGCTTTTCGGGTTTTTCTGCCGGGAATATTACTGCTTTTCCGAACTGTTTGCCGTAAACTTCCCATTACAAGACCCAAAGTTCATTGGACCCAGAAGCTCAGAGCTTGGTCTCGGTATAAATGGGCTTCTGACACACATAATGTGCCCTTCCCGGAATTTCGCAATTGAAAATTCCACTCAGCAAGCACAACAATTTATTATCTGACAATTTCTCTCTAACAATTTCTCTCTGACAATTTCAATCCAGTTTTGATTCCAAGAGGTAGTGAATAGGACGAAAACGCGGTAATTTTCGATTATTTATTTTTCGCAAGTATATGAAAAATTGTGTTGAAATGTGTTGTGTTGTGATGAGAGTAACCGGACAATTTCTCTAGGGCTGATAGTTTTTTCTGAGTTATGGTCAACTCAAAAAGCTACCCGGTTTTCAAAGTTAAGTGACCTAAGGTACACCACTTTGCATGAGGCACTGGAGAAAAAAACATGTCTCGAAAAAAAAATTAACGTGGTATAATTAAAACGGTCAAAGTCCACCCAATTATATAGTGCGCACGTCTTAGCACATTGCCCCTCGTTATCTCTCCTATTCACTTTTTCGTCCTTTTAAGACCAAACAGTATGACGCATACTTCATTTATCTTTGCGGTAATATTGTTGTGTTGGAGTGATAATTTAACAATTTCATACATTTGTTTAAATTTAGAAATACCACTACGCGATGCGATCAAGAAGGGGATACTTAATCAATCCTGGGGGCTTATTCATTTTATTTTTTTTAAATATGAAATAGGTACCTGCTTCTTTTTTCAAAGCAAAAAATTCCGAATCCAATGGGTTTTGTCGTGTTTTATATCCAGTTTTAGTTCTCGAGATTCATGGGACTGACGATCTGAGAAGTGATCCTTATCACAAAGGTTCTTAATCATTTTTCCGAAGGCCTACAGTTTGGCCAAAAAATTATAAATTATGCATATAGAACTTTCAAATGAATGCTAAGGAAAACGTAAAATTTGCTACCATAACTGAGTTTCAGGCCTGTGCTTGTGATTTTTGAACGGACATTTTGCTCCTAAAATTATAGTTTTGAATTAACCCAAACCCCCAAGATTTGACGTCTCTTAATGTCCGAAGGGCGAAGGTGCATGTTCATTGTACGAAAGTTCGTGCGGTAATTCTTCTTTCCGATACGGACGAGATTCGATTCATAAACCTTGGATCAAGAACGAGACGTGGTACTCCCAGCACAGTAACGAACGTTAGTCACGTTTTAAGTGAAGTGGTTTTGAATCCCTCGTTCGCCAGAACACGTCGGTTTGATAGTTGTATAGCAGCTCGTCCGAAATAAAAATGGTCTCGGATTAGAGGATTCTCGCACATTGATATAATTTACGTATACTTTGATAAGTTTTGGCTTGTTCTGACCCCCAATAGGGGCTCATATAGCCTCATATTTGCCTAGACATAAGGAAATTTGACGCAATTCCAAGTTCAAAGCGTCGTATCTACGTTATAGGAGGATTGGTGTTTTTGTGGCGACTGTGCGGCAGTCTTGAGATAGATCAAGCCTAAAGTTGTACATTGACTTAATATTTTTTCGAGACTCCCGGCGCCTATTGTGCAATTCAAGGTGTTTGTATACCTCTCCACTCGAAAAAATTCGTTTACGCGTATTTTGATCGAACTTATATACATTTTGCTCTCTTATTATCAATAAGTCGAGGATTTTTTGAATTAACTGCCAAGTAACAGTGCAAATATTCAATCGATAGTGGGAGGGGAAAGGAACGCCTAAAAATGTCACTTGTATACCGGCTACTAATCTTATCTTTCATACTTTTAGAATGACAAATAGCGAAGTTTATAACGACCCAATTTTTAGATTTTTTTATTCAAATGTTAATTATTTTATGACCAGCCTCCATTGGGGAGAAAAAGTCTGAACCGAAGTTCAGCTATAGTGCAGCTGTTGTCATTTTGAGTATATTTATTTCCTTTTATTTATTTATTTTTACACATAAACGTATCAGGCCCCAAAAGCAATCAAGAGGAGGGGGAGGCTTCTTCTAAATTTCATTCGGTGAATTAGCCAGTTGCCTCCATTTTAGCCGCAAAATATAGCGATTTTTCTCAATTTTTGCAATGTTTTTCCTGATTTTAGCCACCCCCGCAGTGCCCCCGGAAACTGGGACTTGCCATTTTCTCAATTATTTATTTCTGTGAATTAACAAAAATGTGCTCAATTTAACCCACTAGGTAATTAGCCACATTTCTTTATTTTAGCTGCGAATTAGCGTTTTACCTTATTTTAGCCGCCAAGTTTCGATTTTATTATATTCGAGCAGTGAATGAGTTTTTTCCCCAATTTACGCCATGAATTTTTCTTTAATTCAACCGAGAATTAGCGCTTTTTCCAAACCAAAAATCGACCAATTCGCTGCGAAAACTGAGGAAAAACGCCTGTTCGCTGATCAAATTGAAAAATAGCATCCGTTCACGTCTGAAATTGAAACACCCCCCCCCCTCCACCATCAACGGTTTAGCGGTGCAACGTCTGCATCAACTCGTGGTTTCAGGATTGCAATGTCCAGCCAAAAATTAAGAAAACCCGTCTGCCCCGCCGGCTAAAATTGAGCAAAGGGAATCGTTCTTCGGTATAATTGTGAAAAAGCGCACGTTTTGCGGCTAAAATTGAGGAAAAACGTGCGAGAACGAAAACCGTTACTTTATAGTTCATATAGGGCGCGAAGATTATAGTAATGACCTTTAGGGGCGCGAATAGCTAGTTTTTGGCCATTTATTTGGGCGCAAATATTGAGTTTAGCCATTTTTAATAAGCGAATCATAAGTTTCGTCATCTGTGGGGCGCGAATTGACGTCATCGACGCGCGAATTGACTGGAATAGTCCGTCAAGCCATTTTTAGGTTGCCAAGGATCAGTAAGCCGTTTATGCAGGGTGGATATTGTCTTTTTAGCCATTTTCAAGGCTTGAATCGTCCGTGTTGCCATTTTTCAAGCGTGAACTACTAGTTTGCTGTTTATACAGGCTGAATTTGGCTATATTTTTGAGGCACGAACCGTCAGTTTAGCAATTTTCGAGGCGTCAATGGTCAGTTATGCCATTTTCAGCACTCGGATCGTCAGTTTTGAGCATTTTATAGGTGCGATCGTAATGTTTAGCCATTTTCATGGAGCATAGTGTCACTTTTGCCCTTTTTTAGGGCGTTAATTAGTTTCTTTGATTATTTTAGGGTACAAGATGGGTCAGTTTAGTCACGTTTGGGGCTCGAACGGTTGTATTTTAGCCATTTTTAAGACTCGTTCATCAGTTTGAAATGGCTATTTTAGCCGTTTGTTGAGCACGGATCGTCAGCTTGAGGATTTTCCAGGTGGGTACCGTCATTTTAGCCACTTCAAGAGTGAATGGAGCTGTTTTCGGGGCGCAAATCGTGAGTACGGTTATTTCTAGGGCGTGCTTTGTCAGTTTGACTATTTTCACGGGACGAATCGTTGGTTTACATCACATTTAGAGTACGTTGTGTGAATATTTGGAGTCATTTAAGGCGCAGGGTGTCAGTTGGCCAATCCCATCGAACCAAACCTATTTGATGCTCCGGCTTTAGTGAGAGGACAATTTTTATCGCTGACTTGACAGTGGGATCCCCCAGCACCAGGACTTTTGGACTTGTAAATCATTTCCATGATTTACAAGTTTTATCACAGGGAGCCAAAGTATCAGGTTTAGGGTCGTTTCGCCTGGTTCTGAGGCAAACACGTTCGACTATGAACCGAACTGACTGAGTTGCGAAGCCAGGAACTCCAAGCCAGGCAACGTCGAGGAGAAAATTCATGAGAAACGCAAGAATAATGAAGGCAAAATTTCATTGGAACGCCGCATTCCGGCCAAAATTCACGCTGAACGGGGAAAAATTAAGTGAGAGAAAACAATAAGGAAAGAAACGTCACGTGAATGGAAAAATCCACGACAAACCATACATCATAGGCAACATTTTGGAGTTCCTCAATTGAGTAATTTTCTCTCCAAAAGATCATCCGTCCACGTGATCCACGTCTGCTGTTAGCCAGAAATTCATATAAGGAATTCAAAGTACATAATACTACGTTGAATATTCTGTGCTGTCCTTAAGTCAATTCTTCGCCTCTCAAACGGAGGTTTTCTGTGGTTTATTTTTAGGCCCTTTTTTGCCCTTTAAAAGGTAGATGAAAAACAAAATTACATTATACAATGTGGGTGGATGCCTTTTACAGGTAGAAGGAAACCGACCCTTCAGGGTATTCCCTCCCTGTACAGTTAGTTTCATCCCTGCAATATAAAGGCTATTAGAGAACTATTTTTTGAGTGAGGAAATAATTTTTAGGCGTCTATTCGGGTTGTTGTCCCTATTTTCCAAGATTTAGTACTATAATTATTATTTATAAATAACTATGGAAGTATAAGGAAAATCTTATTGAGAAGTCCCCGAATTCTCCAAGATTCCCCGAATGCGATGTTTTTGTTCACGGTTTGACTATCGAGAGGAGGTCATTTATGAATTTGAATTCTCTTTGTTTTTCTCCCCCCCCCCTCCCACAAAGCTATCCCTATTTTTATTATTTTTTTTTTCTTCAGATTATCGTACTATTGTTCCGCCATCAGAAGTCACTATCACATCAGCTGCTCTCTTCTCTCGCTCTCTACATTTTAATTTTAGCTCTCTCTCCCTTTCATGTTTCGGGCACGTTTACAAACTGTCGATTCAATGGGGACGAGCCAGAAAGATGGGCCACTGACTTGTTTATCGTATAAAAAAATGTGTGTGAGTAAGACCCGAGATAAAGGTAAGCAAAATTTCTCGTGCGTTTTGCTTTTGTTGTTTGCGAGAGGAGAAGAAACGTTTCCCACCGGGGGGGGGGGGGCGCCAGGAATTAAGTTTATTGTGCAAAATTAAAGACATTTTTGTTGTCGTTTAAATGGCAATCTAGCGAAAACGAAATAATTGTAATGTACAACGCGCATTGTGTTCATCTTCAGTAATGCATACATGTAAAAAAAAAAAAAGTACCTACATGCTACCTGATGTAATGCACATTCGACAGAGACAAGGGCGCATTAATTGTAAGAATCTGTCGAAAGTGACAACAAACTTGCTGTTTTCTCGCTCTTATATTTTGTTTTGTTTACCTTCAAAACCACGAAATGACCCCTTTTTCAACTAATCCATATATCAGCGGTATAAAAGGAAGATTCGCTGAGCCGTGAAGCGGGAATTTTAGAGCACCTGTTATACGGGGGGGGGGGGAGTGACGTTCTTCCTATTGAAAATTATTCTTGATGAGTGGGAAGTTGCTCACTTGGAGAAGAGGAGTGCGGGGTCACACATCTGCTATGTACAAGATCTACTTAACCTCATTAGATATTTACCTTTTAATTATTTCACGCAGAAGACCCGATGGATGGGGTGGGGGGAGGGTTTTGTACGTGGAAGTGGGTGATGAAGGTCAAAAAATTAGTCCCACGATTAAGAATTCATGAACGTGTATACTATGTGCAATGGATAGAGTGGAATCGTTCTATCCATTTAAAAAGGACCAAAAAAAAAGGAGTTACGGTTTGCTGCACTTTCCCTCTAGAAAAATAAAAAACTGCAGGTAATGGTATAAGAAAAGGTTGCATCTGTTTCATCCTCTCAGGAAAAGTGGTGTGTTGGTGGAGAAGGGGGAGGGGTACGGGCTTAGATGACACGGCGGATATTCACATAAGAGCTCGGAAGTGAAAAATTGACCCCACACGCCTAATTACTTCTGAAATAGCTTAACCTGTGTATTACACTCGTTTTGCTCCTTTTTGACAGCTTTTTCTTTGGGTTTCAATCCCCCCCCCCCGTCCTTAATTTGAATTCCTTTATATTTATAGCACTTATTTTTAATGGTTGTTAGCCCTCATAACCTCTAAGATGTGTAGTAAATGACTCTCTAATAACAAAGAATGTACACTCCGTCCGTTCATTTGTTTCCTTAGAAATAAAGGCTTTCGTTCTAATCGTTAAAGTCTTTAAAAGGTAAGCATTCGAAACACCTGAATGCGGGAAACTTTTTGCAATTTGTCATACGTAATTATTACGGCTTCGCGGTGTTTCTTAACATTTATTCGGAGCATCGAATCATCTCTGGCCCAACAAAGCTTGCCGAGTCATCCGCAGTACTTGCTCGCTTCAACAAACAACATCTTCAAGTGTGCCCCAAGTGCTTGTACATACACGACTCATTTCCACCTAAGTTAATTATTGCCTTATCAAGATTTTAAACCGTCATTGTACTGAATTGGCTTCACTGAATTTGCTCAGTTCCAGCGTGATGGAGAAGCGGAATGCTTGATTTCCCATAGGTATAAAGTCCTTATACCCCCCTCTTTGCACACTTACCGACTTTCAGCATTGAAGTCACCTATATATACCTTTCAAAAGCAACACCTGTTGATAGTCTACTGAATTTCACCGTCCCCAGATATAATATAAGTGTCTACTTTCTTCCCGTTGCATTTCATAAGGGCAAAGGCGAGTGAAAAAAGTGTACTCCCCCCCCCCCGCTGTCACATTTTTTCACCTTGAATAGTCAAGAAGCACTGAAAAAGTATATTTCACACCCCCTAAAAAGCAGAAGATCTCAAGTTGAAGTATGAGCAAATGATTTCCAACTTTTTTATCCCGCTTCAAGTCCCTTTGTGTGTTTTTTTTTTTTTGCTCTCTCTCTCACTCTCGAGTTTGAAGGGGGTAGTTTCTAATGACGCGTAATGACAGAAAAAGAGGGCGGGCCACCCCTTTTCTATACGTTGTTCTCACCCCCGTGATGCTCGCCTCTTTCGAGCCCTCCAGACATTCTCACATTATATATTTATCTAATGGAGTCAGACGCGGCATAGTTTCTTTTTCGACAGGCTTGGGATCAGGCTTTTCAGTAATTCAAGGTCATTTGAGGGGTTAATCTGGTAATTGATGGTTGTGACATAATAAGAACAGCGGAGGCTAACGTATTTTGATCTTCAGTTTGAATCCTTGACACAAAATAACAATAAATCATTGGTAAGCTAAATAAATAAAAAATAAAGTTACAAAATAAAAGTAATAAAATAGTAGTTATTTCCTTACAAATCTACAGACCTTGGGCAGTCGAACCTTAAGCTCGAACGGAAGATTTTACTATTGTGGCAACGATTTCCGTTCAAAGATTCGCCGAAAAAAAAGTGTAGACTAGTACTCGAGGTCTCTTAAGCTATGTTTAGGGCTAAACGGGACATTTTAACTATAGTTTAGTCGACCTCGACCTTAAAAAGCGATCAATATTCACCATGCAAGCAACGCCTGAATTGAATCTTTTGCTCAACGCAAAAAAAATTTCAGTTTTTTTCCCTCGTGGACACCAAAATTGAGCTAAAAATTTAAAAATCAACCTCATTCACTCTCAAAAGGAAGGAGTGGCCGAAAATGATTCAAGAGTGGGCGTGAGCGTATTAACTGCGCATCGCGGTCGGCGCTGCGTGTAACTGTCTGGCGCGGCGCAGCGTGGTTCTGGGGTGTGGGGCTCCTTTTGTGGATTCCTCCAACTTAAATCTTTCATTTATTAATAACTTTATGAAGTAAAGAGTATATTCTTGGATTTAAAAAAATCAATGTTTTACGTTTTTGACCTTGTTGTTATTATAAATCTGGTGCCCCCCCCCCTTCACAGCTGTCCAGCTGAGGAAAAATATGTTGAAGTTTTCGTTTTGAACCTCACGTTCGCGTAAATTCCGCCTTGAACGATATATGACATTTCGTGAAAATGTTGCCTAGACTGTGTCTGATCTGTGTGGATTTTTCCATTCACGTCTAGCGTGAATTTTGCCCTCGACGTGGCATGTTCAAAGTGTCCTCCACAATTTGCCGTTTCACGCAAATTTCACCTCGAACTCTGTGAAATCTTGGAGGCAGTCACTGATGACAGAAAAAACCCAAAACTTGTAGTTTCTCTCAAATTAAGTACCTAAACTTGCACTTTCGATGAAATTAAGACCCAAAACTGTCCATTTTTTGGACATTCTTCCATTATAGGGAACTTACAGTTCCGTGCATGGCCATTCGTCAGGTTGCGCGTCAGGGAACGCTGTTGGCGCCGGCTAGCCCACAAAAAAGGCCCCCACATTTAGGATTTTTCTTAAATTGAAAGTTAAGACCCTAAAGCTTGCTGTTACACGGAGATTGAGACACACAACTGTCCATTTCGCGGATATTCCGACAAGAATTCACTGATATTTTGCTTCGAATGATGAATAGGTAAGTTTGAAGTTGTTCATCATAGCTTTGGACGCTCTCGCGGTGCCGGCTGAACCGGGGACCGCAGGCACTATAAAAAAAAATCCCCGAATTTTGCAATTGAGCTGAAATCAGGACCCGAAACTTGCAATTTCGTGGATATTTGCATCTAAAAAATAGACATTTTGGTATGCGCCATATTTGCCTTTTCAGCCTTTGACGCTGTCCGTCGTAGCCCGGAGTCTGAGACCAAAAAAACAATATTTTAGCCTCGAAACTTGCAATGCCTCCGAAAATAATTCCCATGACCTGAAATTTGCTAAAATTAAGGCCCGTATGCCAAGTCGTTCCTCGAATTTTCCTCGACCTCAAAGCTCCCTCCCAAACTGGAAAAGTTATAAAATAACATGTGATTTTACAGTTTGTGAGGTACGTTGGAGTCGAGGAAACTTCGAGGAACGACTTGGCATACGGGCCTAAGACCCGAAATTATTATTATTTGTTTTTTTTGCACGAGTTAAAACCCAAAACTTTCAATTTTGCGGGCAGCCTGGCAATAAACTTATCCGATTTCGATGGTGATCGCCAGGTTATGAGCTGTGTTGGGGCTGGCCAGTTCAGGGCTCACGCCCAATAAAAATAGAAGGATCTGAAACTTGCGATTTCAGAAATATATTCAGCCAAGAAACATCAAATTTCGCGGTGCTCAGCTCCAAAATGTTGAAATTTGCGGCTATTCGTCCGATTTTGGGCGCTGTCAAGGCCAGTTATTAGCCTTTATTCCGCGATCACTACGACAAAAATCATTGAACTTTGCCATTTTGCGAAAATAAGTAACGGAGACTACAAACTTTGTGGGTACTTGGACCAGAATCTTCCAATTTCGCGATAATTGGAACTTCACAAAAATGAAGACCAGAAATTTGTAGTTTCGTAAAAGTTTTAAGACCGTAAACTAGCGATTTCGCGAGTATTCAGATCTGAAACTCACAATTTCACTGGAATTGAAATCTGAAACTCGCAATATCGTTAATATTCAGCCTGGAAGCTTCCAATATCGCGGATATTTACCTCAAAATGCTGCAATTTTGAAGGCTTTTCGTCTCAACTTTGGCACTGTGGTGGGGTTCCACGATCACTTGCCAATTTTGCTGATTTATTGCTCCAATAGATGTAATTTCGTGGATATATTTGCCATGCCAGGATTTAAGCACTGTCGGGGCTAGCTTGCCCGGCATCCACGGCCACGAATAAAATGGTACGAAACCTTGGTATTTCGCTGAAATTAAGACGTAAAAGTTGCAACACCACGAATAGATCCAGGAAACCTTCCAATTTGGCTGATAACTGCCTGGGAATGTGTTGAAATTTTGCGGTTATTCTCAAAACTTTGGCCACTGCCTGGATTGCCCACGTTTTGCGATCACCAAAAAAGCCACGACCCCAAAAGCCGAAATACGCCATTTTGCGGAAATAGTGAGCAGAAACTGGCAATTTCGCGAAAATAAGTACTAGAAACTAGTGACTTCACAGATAATTGGACCCAAAATTACAATTTTGCACATTGTTTGTTGCAAGGGATTTAATTTCGTAGCTATTTCCCTCAATTTTAGCTGCAAATGATCGTTTTTAATAAATTTCATGTGTGAATTACTTTAATTTTACCATTAATTAAAATAAAATTGCAATTTGCAGAACATTTAGACACGAAACTTACAATTTACGAGGTATTAATGTTCAAATGATGTATTTCTTTGGCTATTGGCGCCCTACACCCTTGCCCCCTGGCGCCATCCACCCTTGACATAGCTAAACTGACGGTACCCGCCAGTTTATTTGCTGTTCTTGGAGTGACTAAAATTGAGAAAAAGCGCTAAATCATGGCTAAAAGAGAAAAATATTCACATTCGAAACAAAAATGAGAAAAACGGCAATACGCGGCTAAAAGTGAGAATAGCCCAAATTCAGGGTTAGAAAGTAGTTGAAGCGTTAATTATTTGCGGGAGTAAATTAAGAAACAGTTAAATTTGCAGTTCTTTCTGTAACTCTTAACGCGTGCGTTAGCAAATTTTCTCAGCTGATTACTTTCAATTGTTCACCTTGTTTATTTCGCTAACGCACGCGTTAAAAGTTACAGAATAGGGGGGCTGGAGGAAAATTTAGCTAAAATCAAGAAGAAGCGCTCATGGCTAAAAAATGAATACAAATGCTAATTTGACGATTAAATTCGCTGCTAAAAACAAAGAGAAAATGCTTATAAATTAGCGCCTATGGGAAAAGGCGCCAATTTGCGGCTAAAATTGTGCAAAAGCCATAATTCACGGCTAAAATTGGGAAAAGTGACCAATTCGGAAATTAGAAAATGGTACTCTAGTTGTCAGTTAAAATGAGAGAAAATGCTGATTCGCAGCTAAAATTGAGAACAATCACTAATTCATGGAAAGACGTGAGAAAAGCTAATTCACATCACAAAATGGAGAAAAACATTAATTCGCGACTAAAATCGAAAAAAAAACGCCAATATTCGCCGTTTCCAGAGGCTCGCTAATCAATAGTTAAAAGTGAAAAAAACTGCTAATTTGACGCCGATATAGGGAAACCCCCAAATTTGCTGCGGCTGAAACTTCCTTTCCTTCATTAATATTTTATTTTTAGGCTTTTGGCTTATTATTTCAATAAGCCAAAACCCTAAAAACAAAATATTAATCAAGTTGTATGGCTTAAAAACTAATAAAATTCTTTCCTTCATTTTGTTGTCAACTATCGTTTAACGTTTATGGCAACTTTGAAAAAAAGTGGGCAGAAAGGTTTCACCGCGATGAAAAAGGCTATCGAAACACCTCGGAACATGTTTTGTTGGATTATTAAACACTTACTCAGCGCTGAGCTAGATTGACAGTTTTGCAACGGCAAAAGAATAAGTGCTCATTAAGCGCTGAACAAGTCTGAAGTTTTGCAACGCGGCCAATAATGATTCGCGTCCAAATTGTTCTGCGAAAAAGCGCTAATTCGTGGCTAAAATTGAGAAAAAGTGCTAATTCGCAGTAGTGCTAATGCGCAAATTCATGCGTTTAAGTGAAGCATTAGTTTTCAGTTAAATCCGAAATAAGCGTAAATTAGCAGCTTAAGTCGAGAAAAACTCATAATTTAACCATACATGAAAGTTATAAGGTTAAGGAGTGAAATGAAAGGAGTGGTTTCGATAAAGACCGGATCGGAATGAAAAATAATAACGTCTGAACCGGACCGCAGATTGGACCAAACAGAAGACCGGGCACAAGACATTGAAGGGGGGTGGGTGTTTTCCCCCAGCCTTCCAGGCTCAGATTTGTGCCTAGGCCGACTACGCAGCTGCCTAGGGGCCCCGACCACTCGGGGGCCCCTGGCCACTTTCTAAATGAATAAAAAATATACTTGTATATGCACGAGCTCGCCTAAAAACTATCAACGTCTGAACTTGTCGAATAATATGTGTGACTATCAGTACGGTGCTGAATGATGGCATCCACAGGTGGAAATGGAATAAATAATAACTCGTCTGAAGCAAAACACGTACGGTTGTGAAAGTCCTTTCTCATTGTCAAAGGTGGTCAGCTCGAAGAGACGCCTGCCAAAGCCTCTGCCTCTCACTCTCAGACAATGTTAAGAGGCAGGGGGTACTAGGTCCATAACCCCTGGACCCGGCCTTCCTTGGGGGCCCGGATTTTGGAAATCCAGAAAGGGGGGGGGGACCGAAACGTTTCACGTACGGTGATTGAAGCTCTGCTGTGTTGGACCATCTTCGATGATTATAGCTTAACTGTGGCTATAAACGGGGCTTTCAAAATTCGTTAAATCCGTCAAATTGGAAACGCTGATCGAGGGGTGGGGGTGCGCTTTTGATTCTAGGGAAGGGCAACTGCCCACCCCTGCCCCCTCTGGCCATCCCATAGCTATAGCGCCCTTCTTTTTGTTCTTTGCCAATCGTAAAGATTTTTGAGGGACCAAAGATGGCGTATTCCCATGCTCGTGTTGCATATAATGCCTTATTACGTTCAACAGTCCTTTGATAAAATATAAAAGCCGCATTTCTAGAAAGAAACCCACCTCGTAAATCCGCTTCTGTTCTTGACGTGTGGTTTGAGATCTGTTTAAGAGCAGTTGGAAAAGTTTGTCCCTAGCTCAGCAGAAGTATAAGTAAGTATAGAAGTAAGTATGTATGTAAGTATGGAATTTTGGAAATATTCGTTCGCCTCGCCTTGCCACGCCACTTCCCCCCCTCAACCATGGCATTAAATAGAAAGAATCGACAGCCAAGAGGTGAATGAACCAATCGCCTTTACAATTACATTTAAATCCGTCGTATTTGGAATGCGATAATTCTTAATGGCTTACGTAGCATAAATCTTTCAAACTGAAAACCGTGGTTTTTAAATCACCGAAATAATTATAAATGTACATAATTGGAATTTTAGGGATAATAACGCCCTTTTCCTTGTACTTCATAAACTGCGTAAGCAGGTATCAAAATAACGTTCTTGACGGGAACGTCAAGTATATTCATCCATGTCAAAAAAAAAGTACCGCTAGTAGAGAAATGACCCTGGCAGTTCCTTAAAAGAACCTGCCCTTCTCTCGAGGAAATCCAACACCATTTTTCCTTTTTCCTCGAAACTCAGGAACTTACGAGACAGTTTAGTGCTAGCGTTAGCTTTTAACGAATTACATCATTGTTTTCAGATTCAGAGGCGTAAAAGAAAAACAAGATGCGCATTTCAATTTGTACGACCTTTTTTCGTGCGTGTCCCTTAAATTTTGGTGCTAACTCACTTCCAATTATTTTCATTTTTTGTGGAAGACGAACGCCGCCTTTCGGGTTTTTTATTTATTTACAGCGCCTATAGAGGACGTATTTTTCTTCTCTCGCTTTAAGTACTTCTTAAGAATTACCTATTCAAACATCAGCTTATGCAAACTTGTTTGTTGTATCGGTTCCACCACAAACATTTTTACGCTTACCCCTCAAATATTGACTGGAGAGGGAGGGAAGCACGTTTACATGGAGAAAGTTTGGAATTCTTATTTGAAGGAGGGGTAGGAGGGCGGAGGACGGTGAATTTGAAGTTGGGTTTTAATGTACAAAAGTGCTATAGGGCGGACGAAGAAGAATAGATTTAAGTTCATGACCACTCCTACCCAAACAGAAAAAATATACATATATGAAAGCTGACTTGGCTCGTCGCTTTCCTCGCGCCCATGTCTTGGAAAATGGGACCATCTCCAGGAAAAATTTTATGACACTCCTGCGTCTTTCTTTTTCTCCAACGCGTCTCCCCCCCCTCCATCTAGTCTCTGAATCTGGAAAGGAAAGCATAACATCCTACTGTGCTGTTATCAATCTCAGACATCTCTATGAGAAAAAAGAGCAAAGGGCAAGGTAGAATTTTTGTGGCGAATCAGCTTGTGCTGAGTACAGGTCGCGCACGGTCTCCGGGGTATCTCAGGAAAGACAAAAAGACGTAACATGAAGGTGGATTGGGGGTGGGGGTTAGAATTGAAAAACAGGCACGAGGCTTCCTCTCACATTGGTATCTTGTTTCGCCGAGTTGTAGTTCCTCGGCCTTTTCTTAAAAAAGTATATAAAAAAAGTAAATTAAAAAAAAATCAGCAGACTGGTTTATTCTTCTTAATGAAATGCATTTCGACAGGACTTGGATTTGGCCAGAAGGGGGGGGGGATCAATTCCACTCTATTTTTATAAAAGATTCACCCTCCCCCAACCCTACCATAGTACTGTATTATCCAACCTACCGCATTCTTTGATTATTGTAAATGCCGAAACTAAACTTCTCTCCCTGCACACTTCATAACTTTAAATGAGATCTTTCCTGTCCTATTCCCATACTCTGGGAAAAGTCAATGCCGGTCGCCCTTATTTCACACAGTCACAGGGAAGGGTACTCCTATCAGTCAAACTAGTCAGACGTCAAGTTCCGTTTCGCCAATTGAATCCTAAAATTGAGATTTTTCCATCCGTGGAAATTAAGCTGCGGGTATTACTGATGTGAGGGCGGCTGAGGGGATAGAAAGTGTGGCAACCCTCGAACTTTACCATGATAAAAGCGAGGTGAAAAAAGTCATCGCAAATCGCCATTGTTCCTTTTGAGAGCCCATTTAGGTTTTTTGCCCCCCCCCCTTTTTTTTCTTTATCGGACAACCTTAAGTCTGGGGAAAACCCCCTTTCCCATTTTATCTTGTTAAAAGAGGTTTTACCCCCTTTTAAGAGCACCTTTTTTTTTTTTTTTTTGTAGGGCATAGGCCCTTGAGCAACATTTAGCAAGCCATAATAAACCGGTCTAGTTTGAAACTTGTAAAGAGCACCCCCTCAACCCTCAAAACAGCTTTTCACATCTCAAACGTGGAACTCTTTATGTTCGTCCATCAGAAAGAAAGTCCTGAAAACGGCTATTGCCAAGGGGAAATTAAGAAATCTATTTCAAACGCCAGGGGGGTATCTATTTCGGGGTGTTATGTGATTTTTGCGATTTGAATGGAGTCAATGAATGGGAGAGTGAGAGGAAAGAAAAGTGATAGGACGGGAAAGAAGATAGAACGACTTCCTGTTGGTGGACCAAGGTCGATCTACATATTACTCACATTATTATTATTTTTTTTTTTGATGGGGCCCCGCCCTTGTTAAAAAGTATGCAATTCATTAACCGGAATGAAAAGCTAGAAGGCCCCCCGTCCGCCACCACAAAATACATCATTAATATGAATTTAAGAAGGAAATGACAGAATTTTACTTTAATTGGCCGCTAAAGACAAATGCAGAAGTCTTACAAGATTAATTTCCTTTTTATTTGACTCATTCTACAATGCTGGATTTTTAATTCCTGGACTCAGACATAGGTTTTTTCATCTCTCTTCTTAAGGTCTTCCAAGGTTTGTCTGTGCAAATCTTGAAAAAGACTCATTTTTAATTGACAACACGTCCACTCTGGGCAGACTAGCTCAGTCTCTGCTTCAATATCATAAAGGCGTGGTGGTGGGGGCGATCTCAAACATGATGCCCGAGAGAATTTGTGATGCTTGTATAACTGTGCGGTCTGGCTGGATTGGTTGTGGAATCTAATTGACAATTACTTGCTTTGGAAAAGCGCGCAATAAGTGTGAACTGCACATATGGCGAGGAAGGGGGAGGGGGAATAATGGTCAATTGATGCAGGCGTTTGGAATCTAAACTAAGGAATCCTGACCAGCTCAACAAGACCTCATCACTACAGAGGGATCCCAGAAATTCTCTCGTTTGATTTGGAATGGGCGGCATGAAACTTTTTTTTTTCTTCCTGCGTGCAGAAACGTTAATACCACACTCGAAAATCTCGGTGAATTCTGGAATAATCGTTTATAATTTTTAATACCTCGGAATTTCAGATCTATAGTCAATTTTCTAGCAATTATTCCGGATGCAGGAGACATCCTGCCCAATTATCGATCGGAATTCCGCAGCGCAGTCTCTTCCAACTACTTTTCATACATCGTCCACACGTGCTTAATGGTACCTAAAGCACTTTAGTCATTTAGCTCCTTGCCCCGAAATAAGCTTGGCAAAAACTAATGATCCACGATCACTTTCACCCCCAGGCATCAGGGCCGTTTTACTGAAGTTGGGGAGATAAAATTGGGCCCCCTCTGTAAGATGACACGTGGGGGGGGGGAGCTTCACTAACTAAAATTTTCAAATTTGAAAAAAGGTTTCAAATTATTTTTTTTGTATTACTCGAAATAGAAAAACCCGTATTGGGGCAGTTGCCCACCTCCAGGGGCGCAGGTACGGAGGGGGATATAGGGGATAGACCCCCCTCCAAGGGCTACGAGTATACGAACGAAGAGGCACTATAGTACCAACCCTCAAAAGAGCCCCATAAAATATCCAAAAATGAGCGTTTCACGTTGAACTTTTAGGTTTAGCAGATTTTCTCGACTTCAAGCAGCCCGAAAAGGTTTGCGTACGGCCAGCTGCTTCCTTGGGCTTCAGATCCTCCACGCAGTAGCGTACCGAGGTAGGTGTTAGGGAGGGGGTGGATCGTCCGTGGCTCTCTATCAGACGGGTCCCCCGAAGAGGTTAAATAAGGAAAAATGATGATTTTTAGGTTATCCATGAATGTGAAGAGGTCCGAATATTGGACAGCGATTTGGCTCCTTTCTACGAATTTCAGTCTATCCGAGCCCCCGAAAGGGTTATTCTGGGGGCCTAAATGGAGAAAATCGCGCTCTCTTCAGGAAAATTCGCGGCTAAAAAGAGAAAATACACCGCGTTCCCAGTTTCGTTAGGTCCTTAAGCCCAATGAAGTGGTGATCAGCAATTTTCAACTTGCTGAAAAAATCGCTAATATTCGTGGCTATAACTGCGAAAAAGTGCTGCTTCGTGGTCTCACGACGCGACTTCCAGACTAAAATTGAGAAAAATTCGCTGATTCGCGGTGATTAGAGGCCATTCTACAAATAAATTGTGGAAATCAACGCAAAAGTGATGTTTTGGGGCCAAATTCGTGGTTCAAATTGAGGAAACACGCTACAATACTTACGTGAAATTTCAGCTTTTTGACCAAAACGGGGGAGAAAAGGGCAGGGCCCCTCCTCCTCTACCACTGCACCTCGCCCAGAAGGCAGCGCGCAAGCGCTCTGAGGTCCTTTTTGCATTTCATCGAATCACTCTCTACTACACCTCGAGTAAAACTTTATCCACGTTAAAAAACTTACGGTAGTGAATTCAGACGGTTTTGACCGAAGATACCCCCAAATTTCGAGCCTAATTTGACAAGTTTGAGAGTCTCGCTCTAGTTTTCTGCCATCGTACGTTACTCGTTTAGATTGCTCTAGCACAAAATCGTACAGCATTTTGTATCAATGATGAATTCAGAAGATGAAATCCTCCGCAAAAATTGTTCTTTATACGTCAATCTATAGGAAAGTGACCTGGACACAGAGTAAGTAGCCTGGAAATTGACAAAGGATCCGGGAATCTTGCACTGTGTGGCCTGGAAACCGGCACGGAAACTAACAAAAATCACTTGGAAATTGAAAAAGTGGCCTGGAAACTGACGGAGTTACCAGAAAACTGGAAATGAGTGACTTGGACACTGGCAAAGTGGCCTGGATATTAATGAAGGGGCCAGGAAACTTAATTCTTTTTATTTTTCTTTATCAAGAAGCTGATTTTTCAAACAAACGTCATCAGGGAAAGACCTTCAGAATCTGATTCCTTCGGCTATAAAACCCCACAATCCCAAACCACAACAATAAAGCTCCAGTATAGCTCTAACCACAGAAAAGTTCCTCCACAAAAAACTGTAATAATACATATAATAATAATTAGTGAGCGCCGGGCTACGAAACGCCGGGCGGGATGACGCCGGGCGTCATTGCCTCATTTGTGCTCATGCACCGTACCCTGATCCAGCATGAGCATCACTTCACACCCGAGCGTTCCATTTGGTGCGCCGTGCGCGGTTTGTTGAACGCACACCGCCGGGAACACCCCCATCCCCCACGCGAAGCCGAGTGAACGGTGCACGGGAAGGTCGGGCCCGGGAGTAACGGACCCAGTGCCCCCTCTCCCTCTACAGGCTTGTGAATGGCTCATCTGCCAAAGTCACTTATACCAGGACGAAGGCCAGGATATTAAATCGAGATTTTTAATATCTCATCGATAACTGAATTGTTGGTGATTCTGTGACCCTAATGGTGGTCCAAGTGGCGGGGAAAATTGAGAAAAAGCACTAATTCGCGGCTAAAATAAATAAAAAGCGATCGTTCGCAGCTCAAATTGAGGAAAAGACAACTTTGTTGCTAAAAACTGAGAAACCCCGCTAATCCATGGTTAAAAGTGAAAAAATTGCTAATTCGCGGCTCCAATTGAGAAAATGTGCACATTCACGGCTGAAATTTAGAAAAAACCAGTAATTCGCGGATAAAATTGAGAAAAAATGATCATTCACAGGAAAAATTAAGAAAACGCGAATTCACGGCTACTGGTGGCAACTTTTGCGCTAAAAATGAGAAAACTCGCTAATTCATAGCTACAAAGCCAGAAAAAAATCGCTCATGCGAGGCTACAATTGAGAAAAAGCGCAATTTGGAAACATGCGCAAACATGGAGAAAAAACACTAATTCTCGGCTAAAATTGAGAAAAACACTAATTCACGGCTAATATTAATTAAGATTATGAGCCAATATATTTCCAATTATAAGGTGGACTATTTCTGTGTTTTCGCCGATTTGGCTTATTCAAAAACAAACTTAGCGTATTGATCAGCTTCGACGGTCTTTGCCGCTTTCCCCCCATTGGCCCTCCCACTAAGTCCTCTCTGTGCCCACGGGTAACGATAGGGATCCCGGACTCCCGGCTTGCTTTCAAAGGAAGGAGCCAAATCTGTCGTTAGCCCTTCTATAAAAACTGCTGTTGCCCTCTTTGTAAAAGGCGATGGGATGATGCTTACCACCCCATCCCTCCCCCAGTGCACGAACTTCGTTGAGCTCATTGACCGATTTTCTTCCAGTTCCTCAAACAAGAGTAACCAAATCCAGTTTCATAGCATTCCTGGTGTTTCTAACCCCCCCTCCTGACCTAATGGTTGGGTGAGGGCGCAAAGAAGGCGATCCAATGCCAACGGCATTCCCTCTCGAGGGAACAAGGAATCGAATGAAAGCCAGCCTGCCAGCACGAGGCAGCTCATCGTTTGAATCCCATGAGGTTGGCCTTTTGAACAGCCAAAACGAAAAATTGCTAATTAGAAGAGGATTTGATTTTTTCGGTAGACGCGGGATGTCCAGGCTCACGAAATTGGCTTCTCTCAAGTGGAACCCCCACAAAACTTATTTATGATGACCCAAACCGACAAAATTGACTTTTTGAACAACTTAGCACAGGGAGTTTGCAAATCCAATGACTAAACCCCACAAAATTGTTTTCTCGGTGACTAAAACTGCGAAATTTGGAGTGTTGGTTTTTGGAGTGTGCCAGCCGAGCGAAATTTGTTTTCTAAAGAACCAAAGCCCCGAAATGTTAGTTTTCAGCGACTAAACCCAGCGAAATTGATTCCTTGAAGAACCAATTTTGTTTTTTGAAGAGCCAAACCCGTGAAATGAGTTTTATTCAGAGAGAAATCCTTGTGAATGGTTGTTTTAATCGCTCACATCACATCACAGACTGGTGGAGGAGTGTGGTTGTGGTCTTACCGTTTACGGAAAAATTCGTAGTCACCAGGAAAATGCGGCAAAATGATTAAAAAATTCGCCTTTTAGGGAACCAAAGTACGCGGTATCGTCTGATTTAAAATTTTTGGGCCATTTCCTCAAAGTCCTCCAACTTGAGCTGAACGCGGTGCCAGTGGGTCCCTCCGAGTGAGATCAGTTTGGCGACGGCCAGTGCAAAGGAACGTTTTAAACTAATTGTACGTGCAGAGTAATTGTCTATTTTGTTTAGAAACTATAGCCGAGATCACGTGCAAGTTTCAAAGCCTGCTGTTACACGCAGTGCAAGGTATTCGCTGGAGGAGGGGGGCCAGCGGTCATCGAAGGAGACAAATGAATTCAGTACAACACATTCCAACTCTCTTCCTTTCCAAGACACGCAGAGCAAAATGAACACCGAAATAAATAATGTTAATATTCCCGGTCGAGAAAAGAGGATGAAGGGATTGTAAAACAAATAATCGCGTCCTGTTTTCAGCCTATATGAAGAGGGCGAGTGAGAGAGAGAACATTGGCCGAACGACAACTGACCGTCACCCCCCTCCCATCTCTTCGCCCAAGCCGTTGTACAGAATAGGTCATCGCGCTAAATTGCACTTGAAATCAGCGTCGGGAGTCCATGGGAAGCTCGGGAGTTTGACCCAGGCCAATTATAAAAATTGGTTGATTGTCATTCAAAAGGTCATGCATATTTATTTTACTACACTGAAAAAAATATCTACGAAAATGATAATGAATGACATTCATTTACACAAAGTCATTCATTCATTTCTGTAGCGTGAAATTCCTACAGTCTAACAAATTTTAAAGGGTTTTTAAGTTTTAATAATGTACAATTTATTCAATCAATTCTAGTTTAAATATTGTACGAAGTAATTGCGCATTGATTCGTGTAAATCTTTACTCAAAGTATGCGTTGGATCAATTCTGACAGAGAACCTTCGCCCAGAAGTTTTTCAAGTTATTTCTCATTGTCAGTAATAAACGCTTTAGTAATTGTTGGAATGCTTACATTCATTCAATGATGATTATAGTTCATAAATAATTGAAATGGGCTTTAACCGAATTATTCCTCACATTCTAGAGCATTTCATTAAATTTTATGCCCGGGTTACACGAGAAAAAAGAAATGCAAAATCTTTTGGTAAGAGAATACATTCACCTGATCCGTAACAAGTAAGAGTGAATAAACTCGTGCACGTGGGTTAGCGTAACCTACTAAGTTGACATACTAGCGAGATTGTAGTAGCAATATACCATTATACCAACTCCAGACTATCAAGGATATGCGAAATGCGACCTACCGTAGCACACGCCACTGACCACTGGACCTTGGATTGGGGTGATAGGACTGTGAAAACATCGTTAATTCAGACATTCGTATACGCCTTCACGCTACAAAAATTCCCGTGAATCTTTAGCTTCGGGTTCAAGACGGACGTTGGAAGTTGTTATGCCATGTTTCCCTCAATATCGCTGGGATCTTGGCAAAATAATTTAGTGAACATAATTCTTGAGGAGTTTTCCCACAGAAATGCTCCCATGACATTTCTTTCCATTACGGAACCAGAGCGTATACACGTTGGAATCCACACTCCCGGAGCTTTACGACAGTCACGCAATAGGATGTCGATGAACAGTTTCTGTACGGTATCGTTAACAAATTAGCTGTTTTTTAGGCAGTCACTGTTGTACTGCCCCAAGATGAACTGACTCAACACTTAAATGACTCCAAATGCCATTGGATTGGCTGTGCGGACGTCATCATACAGGTGACCATCGAAGAGTATACATACAGGAATGCCGTATCATCGGCTAGCTCTTCACATTTGCACTGTGGCTGGGGGTGGGGTTGGGGAGTCACGTTGGCGGCACAAGTGTAGGTGAGCGTTGAAAGAACTATGGGCCATAACGATTATAGGGTCACCGCGAAGGAAGACCACCATCAACTCATCAGTAGTCGTCCGGCAGTCCGGCTACAGCCTGGAGAGAGCTGCACTGGGTGAGACGAGATGTAGTGCGCTGTTGCCATAGTCTTTGTATAGGCCAAGTTTGATTACGGTCTGCGTGTCTCATCATGATTTGAGGGTTCTGAAGCCGGACAATATGGTCTTCAGCAACTCGGAGAGGAGTTCCGAATATGAGGTTAGGTCGTTTCAATACGACGCCGACCAGTTCGGCCGGCACTATGCCGAAAAGCATTATTTGTAATTGTAATGCCTGCAGTTGTGACGTCGTGGTGTAGTACATGGTCGTAGTTAAGTTAAGGGGGTGCCTGTCCCCTCAATGCCCCCCCCCCAATACTACGAAGGGCCATTGAGTGTGCCCTATCCACGAAATTAGGAATTTGAAGGAGCTTAGTACATGAAATTGTTTTTTTCAATTAGTGAAGCAGCAAAATAGTTATTTGAATATGCCTCCCTCGCGAAATTGCTTTTAGAAGGGGTCAGGATTGCGAACTTATGTACTTGACGCACCAATTTTCATGAAATTATTTATCGCGGTGTGTCAGCCCCACGAAATTGCTGTTTTAATGGGCGAACTCCACAAAATTGGCTGTTTAGGCAGTCAATATAGCGAAATTAGGTATTAGGTAAAACTGGGCTTTGAAAAGGCTAAGCCAACAAAATTTTGTTTTTGAAAGGAGCGACGCCCGCGAAATTTTAAAAAGAGCCAACACCGTTGAAATCTTGATTTTAAACGTGTTAAATCCTTGAAGTTGGGCATTTCTGGGGAGCCAACTCCATGAAATTGATTTATATAGATAACTCGTCGTACGTGGGCCGTAGGCTTATAAGAGAAAGTCACGCTCAGTGCTCAGTAGCGCACTGTGGTAGGGGCGAGGGGGGCCCTAACAGACGGGGCCCTCGAAAGGCTTAAATACGGAAAAATGAAGGTTTTTAGGTTCTTATATTCATGGATGTAGGCATTTCAAAAGGTTGGACGGTTGGTCAGCGGTTTGGCTCCTTTCTATACGAATTTCAGTCTCTCCTAACGTTACATTGCGCTCGGGAGCCCACGAGAGCGCTTCTGGTGGCTCACACTTTGGAAAATTCGCGGCTAAAATGGAGAAAATACACCGTCCGCTTTGTCGTTAGGTCCTTTAGCGCACTAATGTGCAAAAACTTCGAGAAAAGCGCTAATATCCGTGGCTATGACTGCGAGAAAGCACTGATTCGTAGTCTCAAGATCCAACTTCCAGGTCAAAATTGTGAAAAAACATCACTAATTCGTGGCTAAAATTGTGCAAAATTTCAATTTGCATAAAAGATTGATAATACGCCTATTCGCGGCTTCTGAACGCAGCTTTTATGCTAAAATTTAGAAAAAGCGCCAATTTATGGCTATTTTACGCAAAACACCGCTGATTTGCTGCTGAGAAAAATCGCTAACTCATAGCGCATGGTGAACAAAAGAATTCGATTTGTGGCTGTTTTGCGGCTATGTTGAAAGCAAATACGTAAGAAAAACGCTCATTTCCAGCTAAAACTGAAGACAGTGCTAATTCTCCGCTTAAATACCTATACATATAGAAAAAATTGTTTTCAATTTTAGGTGTTTCTCAAGTTTTGATTAACTTTTATTCCACGGGGAACTTTGAACGCGACTTGCTACGCGAATTATCTCAATCACGGCGATCTTAAAAGATGCCTTTAGGTCTAAAGTCCCATGACTGACCTTATTCAACAATTTTGATCCCCCGCCCCCAAGGTGAGATTTTCTGTGCATCTCTATCTCCCGAGGCGTCTTATCTTTTTTCTATTTTTAAAATCTACAGAATTTAAGATGATTTCAAAGAATATTACCAGTTCAAATTTGACCGTTAACTACAATGGGTGACCGCGGTGCGGAGGACGTTATGCTCGTAGATGCAAGAAATGGAGAGGACGATCAACCACAACGCAGAGTTGGGAAATGCACGAAGTTATTTTTCATTCTTTCCGCCATCGGTTTAAGCCTTTACTACACTAATATGGCTTACGTTTCTGAATATTTTTCACCAGGAAAAGGGAAGATAGTATCCTCAGTGGTAGGCCCTATGAATTACGAATTGTTGTGCTATCGTGACGAAAAGAAACAAAACGCCATCAGAACGCTGGACGAAAACCTTGTCACCAAAGATGAATCGTTTTTCTTCATTGAAACAAAATGCCATGAAAACAACGAGTTTGAATTAACCCCAAGACAGGCTTGTTCAATCGAGTCGGTCGCTCGACTCCAGTCGAATTCTAGCGTTTACGTTTTAGTGCCTTCGCCGGTTCATCAATTGAAAAACTCGGCTCACATGCGAGCGTTGCTACAATCCTACGGAAATATCTTCGTCCGTCACTTGAATATACCAAAATACTTAAAAGGAACCCCTTTGAAATCGTGGAATTGGGAAAGACATCTACAGACAAGCAAGTGGCCTCCAGCTCACGCCAGTGACGTTCTACGCTTTTTAACTCTGTGGAAATTCGGGGGAACGTATCTCGACGCAGATGTCATTCTTTTAAGGTACCTGTATGAGGCGATGTGTACTAGCCCTTTTACCTTTTTACTCCCTTCCTTCTCTAAAGTGTTTGGTTTTTCATCAGGCCCCTCGATCGCACAAATTTTGCCGGAGCTGAGGATGATGATACAATAGGATCTGCTGTGTTATCGATAAATAAGGATCACCCCATTAATTTGATGAATCTACAAGACTTGAAGACCAAATTTAATGGTGCAGTTTGGACGAATAATGGACCGGACGTTATATTGAGAAGTCTACGCAAATTGTGCCGCGTTAACAAGGTAGAGAACACTATTATGTGTGCGTCACAGCTCTTTCTCATTTCAATTTAATTTTGTTCTTATTTCTGTGAGTCTAGACCTATGACATGACCATCGACAAATGCGAGAGCTTCGAAGTACTTCCAGCGTCAAAAATTTACCCCATTCATTGGACAGACTATGAACTGTTCTTTACTTTGAATGAGTATATGGCGTATAAAACGTTGAACGTGATGAAAGAAAGCATTACGGTGCACTTTTGGAATTATATGAGTTACAAGCAGAAAGTTATCGTAGGTAGCAAACAGCCATACTCAGTTCTCGCCTCGAAACATTGCCCAAAGGTTTATTCGACGCTGAAGAATAGTTTCTAAGAATATCGCCTCTTGGGTATTCGCTGCCTTATGACGCGTGTATCCGTATAAGAGCCACTACTTTCCTACCATTTTTTTATTGTAATTTTTTATATGCACTTAGTTTTTTGTGTGTGTTGTAGCATATAATATTTTAATTGAATAGAGACCAAAATAAATAAACGTAAGAGACCCAATAAAACTTGTGTACCTTCAATCGTTGCGGCGACAAAAAACTTACCTCCTCTTAACGTTTAACAAAAGCCCCTCCGACACACGAATCACACGATTAACATTCCAATAGAATGGCGTTCACATGCTTTTTATCAAGAGAGACGCTGGAGGACGCCTCATCAATTTTGATGGGAATTCGCAAAATTGAGGGAAAACGTACCTACATTATCAATATTTTTTGACCGCGGTTCTGGCTCAGGCTAGGGTTTTCTCAGGGAGGGGGGGGGGCTTTATTTTGTCGCCCCTGTAAAGGAGGGGCAAGCTTTATATTACTACCCCTGGAAGGGGGTGGGGCAATGTTTATTTTGCAGTTCCTAGTAGTACTGGGAGCGCCACTCACGTTCTACAATACAGCAATTAGTGCATAGCCGAAGTGGCGAGGGGGGCAAACCCAGGCCCGGGGCCACCAATCCCCCGAGGAAGGGGGGCGAAAAGCTTTAGGCTTGATTTCACCAACTTCTTAAACCACAATCAACAATTATAATCAATGATTACAATGTAAACATGCACTTAGGTTTATCAGAATGAGGAAGTTTCACATTTTCCAAAAATATTTTTTTTCGATGAGGCATATCAATCCTTCCCCGTAAATAAATAAATAAAAATTTAAAACCCTTCAGAAATATTTTTTTTTTTTATAAACAAAAGTTGGCATATTTGAAATCCCGCCAAAACGAATATTTTCCGCAACGTAATATCCCATGTATTCTCTGTCCTTTTCATGCCTCTAACTAGCTCATCTGTTTATCCTCCATTATTTTATTATTGGAGAGCTCTTGTAGAATGAAAGGCAAAGAAACACAGCAAACCACTTTCCGACTACATTACAGGTGAATTTTTTTCGGAAAGCGCATATGACACAAACATGCTAGCTGGCGTGTTTGAAATGACCTAAAACTTCAAAAATCGCGTATTTATTAACTGTTGGATTATTTTACGAACGGATTACGATTTATGCTCTATTTTAGCATAAATAAACCTTAAAAAATAGATTTATGAATAAGTTCTGACCCATGAAACTTCCTCATTCATATGGGTCATTATTGGCAACTAATCACGATCAATTTAAACGAGATCAATTTTGTTGGTGAAAATGGGCCTTAAAGATGAAAAATATGGATTTGTTTAAAACCTACAAATTGGAAAGGAACAAGCGCTCATTTACCACTCAAATTAGGAATAGTAGACCAATTCCACATATCTGAAAGCAACTTCGCAGACAAAACCGCAAAACTACGCTAACCCCAAGTTTCTTTAGGCCCTTAATAGGCTGACAATAAGTAGAAGGCGTCCCATTGTGCTAATATTGGGGCGAGGACGCGGCAAAACGTTGAAAAAAGCGCTATTTTTTTTCTTTCTTTCTTAATAATGGCCTCTACTTTCACAATTGGCCAGGGCAAAGGGATCTGTACTGTGATATTGGACGAAGCGCTAATATTCACGACTGAAATATCAAAAAAGCGCTGATTCTTAGTAAAAAGCGAAAAAAATCATTAATTCGAGGCGAAAAATATAGAAAAACACTATTATGCGATCGCAATTGAGAAAAGGCGGTAATTTGTAGCTATAAAATTGAGAAAAAGCTGCAGCCGATCGCTCAGCACGCTCAACTATCATGTTTAAGAACGCCATTCTTAGTTTCTCCATGCAACAACGGGGCTGAAGTTGAGAAAAAGCCCTTATTCACATGGATAATAATAAGTTTCCACCGAAGGTGCGTTCCAGTCTCCGTTTCGACCTCAGACCTTCAGCTAACTGAGCTACTCGGTCCTGGTCTCATCAGCCCGACTATTGAGCGTAGTGCAGTGGCACCTCCACTCCCGGTGAGGGGCGGTCTATCGGCTATCGGCTTTGTACTCGGCTCAATTGCCGGGCTGATGAGACCAGGACCAGGACCGAGTAGCTCAGGATAGCTGAAGGTCCGAGGTCGAAACTGAGACTGGACCGCATCTTCGCTTCGGCGCAATTTTTCGTGATGATTGTTTGGTGGGTCCTGCCCCCAACATCTTTGTCGTTCTTTATTTCACATGGATAATAGTGAAAAAATTGCCAATTCACGGCTAAAATTGAGAAAATCGACTAGTTCACGGCTAAAACTGATGAAATATGCTAAGGCCGTTTTCACACTTGAGATTCCGGTATCCGATTCCCATATCGAGGATTCTAAAAATACAGTACAGTCAAGGCGCTCCTTCACACTTAGATTCCGGAATCGCATACTTTTAGTTCCGGAATCTCAAGTGTGAAAGCGCCCTTAGCAACGCTTAAACGGATATTGTCGACCTAACCCTAATTCGCGGCTAAAATTAAAAAATGGGAATCAAAGGCTACTTCAAAATGAAATCATCGTACCGAATATAATGCTTCTGGAATCAACTGGTGATTTTTTGACCATTTCAAGCCCTACTTTCCCCCCCTCCACCTTGACCGATTTGACCCAAATGCAATACCGACCGAAGTCTTATGACTACTGATTTTTGTGCCAAAGCGCGTTCCGCTAAATTAACTTCTACGAGAGTTATCGTGCTAACAAGAAAACGGCCATAAAGATATATATACATATATATACATATATATAAATTCCGGAGACCACTGAATTCGTGTTCTAGAGGTTCTGAAACATGAAAAAAACATTTCATGACCCATGTTTGCCACCATCACGACGAGACCAACAGAATGAAATGCACTAATAATCCATCGCTAAAATTATGAAAATAATTCGCTGCCAAAATTGCGAAATAGTGCTAATTCGCGGCAAAAGCAAAGAAAAAACACTAATGTGATGCTTTGAACCTAAAAACTCGTTTATTCACGGCTAAAACTGAGTGTGACCGCTAATTCTTGGCAGGGGGGGAGGAAGTCAATTTCTTATGCCCAAGCAATATTTTGCCCCTCGGACATCGATAATGGAACAACAAAGTATGAAGTTTACGCCAGAATCTGATTCACCAGGCAAAACAAAATTGTTGGTCCCACAATTTGAATTTTAGGCAAAATAGTGCAAGAACTTCAGCCCCGGGCGGGCGAGGAGACCATTTTGGCCCAGGAAGTGGCTGTTTTTGCCGTGAATACGTGAAATTCAGGTACGAAAGGAGGCGACTCTGGCTGTGTTAGGAGTGAGTGGGGTCGCGATAGGGTTCACCTAGTGACACCGCGAGGGCTAGCAACAGCTCTGGGTTCCGACCTCAAAAACTATGGTGAATAACGCCCGAAAATCGTAGTAAATCGAGAGAACTATCCGTTTAGAGCCAGAGAGTTCCAGCTAAATACCCCAAGGAGCTTGCAAAATCAACCGCATTTTTACTTCAGTAATCGGCTCGGAAACTATATTAGCTAAAGCAGGATTCACATGTGGCGGAACGAGTGCCGAAAGTGGAAGGACGGAAGACGGAAAAACCAGTGGAGGAGTTGGCGGAGTCGGTAAGAGAGTTCACTTGAAGAGGTCTCCATGGTGGACGGAATCATAACCTTCCTACTGAAAGCCTTTATTGTGATTTGAAACCTCTCACATATTGTTGATGGTGGTTTTCTTTTCATTTTCATTGAAATTGGAACTCATTATTATTTTAAGCTTCAACAGTTTAACGACACACGAAATAAAATTGGCAACTCTACTAGCGGTTATCAACTATCAACATTCCTGTCCCCTGCGCTTTCGCGGAGCATTTCTTCCGCCGACCGCTGTCCGTCCCTTCCGACAACATGGTGGCCACCCTTTCCCAACAGCCAATCAGATTGCGTTCCGTCCTTCCGCCTTCCTTGCGCGTACCGCTCCATGTGAATCCAGCTTAACTATTTTGTTGGAAGTGTGATGAATTTGCCACGAACACAAACTTATCGCCCAAGAATCTGAAAATCTCACCTCAGAATCTTATTTTTCGGCCACGTGAGTTGTATTTCAACCTGGAAACTAAAGATTTGGCTTCATTATCGACAATTTCACTGTCTGAAGATCACTGCCCGTGTCTGCTGAAATTGTGGGAGGAGTAGGATGTGGCGTATGCGAAAAACGGGTACATGGAAGTATCGTGTGGTCCTCCACACAATTTCTTTTTCAAGTGTGATGCGGCGATTTTCATTCTTTCGCGTTAGAAGAATATAATTTGCTAGGAGCTCGGCTCCTTGCTCCTTTTTCTCTCCTAATCGTTAGAGGTATGAATCTTGTCAAAAATGGCGATTTGGGCCCATTTCTCAAGTGTCTGTCATTGGCATTAGGAGACTATGATGTGCTAGGAGCTCGGTACCGGAAAACCTTTTTGGTCTAAATGTGCAAAGAACTACAACTTCGTTATGAAGCCTTCAAAATGGGCTGCAATTGCTTTTGAGGGTGGCAACGGACAATCCTGGAAATGCCCGCCCCTTTTTCTTGATTTGACGAGCTCCCTTCTCATTCTATTCTCCTGGTCATTGGCGATCAAAACTTGTCTAAAAAGACGAATTTCGCCCCGAATTCTCCTGTTTTGAGGCAATTTTTGGTCTTCTGTATCAGGAGAATAGGATGTATTGGGAGCTCGACTCCGATTTTTTTTTTTACCGTAAACTGTCAAGGGGTGGTTTACCTACAATTACTTCTCAGAGCGTTTTTGAGCGTTCTGAGTGGGTTACAGGAACGATATTCCTAGGGGTGTCCGATATCACCCTCGAGAGTAATTTGGGACCACTTAGGACGTTTAATATAACCAGATGGGAATTTTATGCCCTTTTAAACCACGCAATAACTACTTCACGGAAAAAAAACAAAAAAATTCCTTCGACGAGCTCCCATCACAGTCTATTCTCCTGGTCATTGGGGACCTAAACTTGCCAAAAACGACGAATTCTTATTTCCAGTTGGGAGGGGAGGGATATCGGCAAAATTTCGGTGGATATTATCATGTTGTAAGCCAAAGGTACCGTGTGACCTTGTTAAAAATATCCAGTTTTTTGAAGAAGCAATCAAGTTTTCCCGAATAACGGACAATTTGCCCATTTTGTCAAAGCTCCATTTCTTGCTGGAAAAATCCTCAATTTGAGCAGTTTCCTCCATACGTGTAAACTCCCCAAAAGGTCGTTTATGAAACTGACAAATTGAATATTTGAGGAAGGGGGACCGCTCATTGGACGTTTCTCTCCATTATTCCACTGATTCAGCTCACGGGCTCTCAGTTTTATCGTACAATGGACGATTTAATTATCGCTATATTCGAGAGCTTTTTAAGGGTTGCTACTGTGGGAACGCCACTAATAGTGGTGGGTGGGTCCTTTTTCCAGAGTTCGGCTACATCTCATTGGAATCTTTCTGGAAACTGTCAATTTCGTCCTCAGAACACTTCAATTTCGCCTTAGACACTGTCAATTTTGACGTTAAAAACTGTCAATATCTTCCTGCCTGAGCTGAGAACCGATTTTCCCTTCCTTCTTTGGATTTAACAACATTTACCTTCCTCCTTATTTCTACTTCAACGTTATTTATCACCTCCTCAATCACCCTACCCCCCTAGAGAACCCCTAGATAGGTGCAGCGTCTGCTACACCGTGGATACAGCGTCAGCGCTACTGGGTAGGCGGTCGCCTACACTGCCTAACCCAGAAAACCGCCCTGCGTAGGACCCCAAACTATAGTAGTACCGACCTTCCTAAGGAATGACCTCTTGCCACCCTAAAAGTTTAAGGTTTGAATACGACCTAATATACCATAGAGGGGGGGGGGGTTGCCACATTTTCAAAACAAAATGTCTTGAACTCCGTTTTCTTGTCGGACTTCGAGTGTACAGAAGAGAAAAAAGATCTCAGATTCGCAATTGAAGGTCCACGGGAATTATTTTTGTTCGTGACGAATTGCTTTCAACAGGTGAAGTAGCACTTGAGACGCTTAAAAGAAAAGATCAGAAACATTTTTTTTTCTATTGTATACGTTTAGTTTATTTTATTTCATCCCATCTTGTACAAAATGGAGGGGGGTTCATCTTCAAGTATTAATATTGATCTGATGGCAATTATCACGGTTTATTATTACACAGGTATACAGAATTTAATTGTGCGGTTCTGTTTTAGACGCGAGGGGCAGCAATTATCAAGTGCCAAGAAATGGGGTGAGACTGCCCCTTCCTAAACTGTCTAAAGAATAACCTTTCAGATATTTAAATGTTTTTTTTTCTCTCTTTAAATTCTCGTCAAAAAGTAGGAAGGGAACAGGGGCAGGGTTTCGCTGTTTGGCTTACCAAGGCCAACTAGCCTAAACATACAATGGTTGAGTGGGGGGGGGAGCTTACACTATATTCTTTGTTGATTGCCGTAGCATATAAGTTAGGCCGAAATTTCTCACGATCACATCAGGCGGAGTTGGAAGAGAAGAGAGATCGCGTCTAAACAAATTTCTGAGTCCACAGAGGTGTGTAGGAAAAGTTTGAGAAGGATATAATTGAGGCTGCGGGTGATTAATCAATCGAATGATTCGACTTTAGGCGAATTGACTAATGACTCTCGCCCTCCTCCTACTTTACGCTCACACTCCCACTGTGCCGAAATGACTACCTGCAAAGAACAGTTTACGCTCGACATTCCATGGCGGAAACTTTCAGTTTTCTCATTGATCTCAATATGATATTGAATTTATTTTTCTTTTTTTTCTCCTCGTGCTTTAAACTCTCTGCAATAACAACTCAGAACTCGTCAAGTTCACTCAATTTTCCGAATACTTGATTTGGTCAATGCTCACGCCAAGCTTTTTTCTACGTCTGTTTGTAAACCCTTCACTTCATTCGAGAAGGCGCCAATTAATTCTTTGATTTTATTTAAAAAGCCGCTAATGAGCTCGCATTGCCCAGTGAAAGAATGTCTCATACTTTGTAAGAACAAAATTACATTATAACCTTTTAAAGGCATTATTCCCTAAACTTCAAATTTAAACCAAAGTCATTTAAACGTTTTTCCGCGATGCTTACATTTTTCCCCGTCGAGCCACCGGACCAGAGATTGCATGCCACCCGAAACCGATTAGCTTTTCCCCCCTAACACCCTTCATGGGAGAAAGAATGATCCGATCCGAAGGAATGCTGGCCTGAAGTACAATCTTTTGAAGACTGTGCCCATAAATGAGTCGCCTTCTTCTTTTTAACATTTAATAAATTGTTGTTGATTAATTAATTAGAAACGCACTTTTATTATCTGTTAACATTTCAATAAAGTCCATTAAGGACCAGGTTTTATAAAAAAAAAAAAATCTCAATCAAAAAATATATGGGAAAATCGTGAGAGAACATCCTCCCCATAAGGAGCCTCTGAAACTCTGGAGCCCATCCTCGCCTCGCGTCTTTTTTTATCTTCTTTTTCCCCCCCGGGAGGAGTAAACTACACGCATACGGTCTTTATCAACTCTGGTTGGTCGGCGCTATAACAAACCGGTAATTGGTATCTTTTGTAGGGTTCTTTTTTCTTCTTCTCCTCGCAAGATGAAGGGTTGATGGTGGGAAGCAGGGAGTGAAATAATGATACAAAGTTTGATTCGAAAATTCGCTTGGGAGCACGTCCGTTTTAAAGAAGAGAGATAGAAAATATACACTCACTCTTTGAACAAACGAGTAAATTTCGGGAGTAATTGTGGTATTGCTTAATACATGGCTTTCAGTTCCAGCCTTGTTAATAAGCGCGAGAAAATAAAAATAGTGTTGCCTAAATAATGTGAATTAACCGCGATCTCTGAAACCTGCAGAAAGGACGGTTCCACTGGTGCGGTGGTAAGCACGAACTTCCCCTCTTAAAAGACTCACGAATTTCTTATAGCGCAGCAGTAAACTGTTAAGCGTGCCCCAGAGTTGAGGCGAGAGCATACCAGAAGGGATTTAGCGTTGATTACTGGGCTCCCAAATGGTTGGCACCCTCTCGAAGATTTTTGTTCACGCTTTTTGAGCGCAATATTTTTGAAACTTATTATATGGAGCAACTTTTGGTGAGAAGGGAGAGACTGTGCGTGAAATCGTTAGAAATTTAAAAGTTTTTGACCCCAATTCACTCACGAGTCAACCGGCTCTTCTTGTAGAGGCTCGGATCCAAAATTGGCTTAAGGCGGGAGAGCATGATCCCATCCAGCCACCAAACGTACCAATATCACACGTCATGAAGTTTCTGTGGCAAAGTATATAATAGTTCTCAATTTCCGATCATTGAAATATCAAAGAATTAAGGAAACCCAAAGGCCAGAAAAGTGGAAAAAATCAACAACATTGAACAACTACCTATAACCTATGTAACGTGAACTAACGTTGGGAAAAAATATGCAACTTCCCAAATGAAGTAAACTCACTACAGTGGTGATGGGAGGGGAGTCATGGGCTCCCGTGACCCAGGGCTATAGCACTGCCGATTTTTGGGCACGGCGAAATAATTTTTGCGATATCAAACTAAAGCCCTAAACCCACCTCATCTTTTGACCTCTCTCTGGCACGTTATCCAGGGGCAATTGAGCAGAGTCCAGGGGACTCAAATAGAAGCACTTTGAAAATAATCAGTCTGGAAACCGATCGATTATCCCCTGGGCAATTTTGAAAAAAAAAAAAAAAAAAGAAAGTTTTTCGACTCAGTGAGTGAGCCGTTGAAGAGGTTGTCACTGTGATGTTACACAGTGCTTTGCATAAAAAACCGCACGAATTTTCTCGCCCACGGTGTCGGTACTGTCTGATTTACATCAAAGGTCCAACCTCAGCAAGGGTCCAACCGCAGCAAATCTCTCGACTACAACAAGGTCCAACCACAGCAAAGCTCTCGACCACAGCAAGGTCCAACCACAGCCAACTCACAGCCACAGCAAGGGTCCGACCATAGAAAAGGTCCAAGCACAGGACAGCTCCAAATCCCAGCGAAGCTCTTGACCACAGTAAAGCCCCAGAAGCTCCAAGCTAGGGGCTTAGCCAGCCCTTGATCAAGGCGCGCACTGCATCACTGCATAAAATCGGCAATTTCGAGTAAAAAATTTAAGTTTAACGCCAAAATAAACGATCGCCAATTACTGTATAAATAATAATCACCGAAAGGGCCAACGCTGATCCAGTTATGAGGCAAAATTAATAAGTTCCAAGGACCAAAAGTAAAACTATTGTGGATAAGTTACAATTCCCTCATGAAATGGACAATTTCTGCTTCTAATTGGCAATTTCTACTTCAAATTGACAATTTTTTCAATAATTTGGCAATTCTCTTATATAAATTACAATTTCCTCGAGAAACTGAAAATTTAGTCATAAAATTGGCAATTGCTGGTAAATTTACGATTTCTTCTTGAAATTCACAATTTTCTATTCAAACTATCAATTTCCTTATACAATTTAAAATTCTCTCAAAAATGTCATTTCCTCATTAAATTGACATTTTCCTCATGTAATTGACAAGTTCACCATGAAAATGGCAAGTTTTTTCATGAAATAGTGGGCAATTTGTACATAAAATTGCCCCCCCCCCCCGGTGAGGCATTTCATATAAATTTTGCCCTTGACGTTGCATTTAACGTAAATTTTGCCATGAAAGTGGCGATTTACGTGAGTGTTTCCCCGAAAGTTGCGTTTTGCCCACAAGTAGGGACATTTCATGTAATTTCACGATTAGTTTTTTTCGGTGTGCCGCGGCCTTTCAAAGAGAGGCGTTTCCCTCGAAAGTTTGCCTTGGCGTGGCCGTTTTGCCCTAAGACGTGGCATTCCACGTAAATTTTCCCCTTTGGTGAGGCGCTTACCCAGAGTTTTTCCTTTTTTTTTAACTTGGCATTTCGCGTATCTCGACAATTTTGCCCCCGACGTGGTGTTTGACGTGAATCCCTCTCCATTCCCACCAATATGTCTTTTCACGTGAATTTCACACCAAGTGTGACATTTCACTTGAATTTTGCTTTTAGAATTCGGCGTTTCACGTGAATTCCGTTTTGAATGCGACAATTCGCGTAAATATTACCTAGAATGTCCAGTTTTGCATTAAGTTTGACCTGAATGAGGCCTTACGCTTACATGTTGACCTAGATATGACTGCTGGCTATAAAACGGGGAATTTTCCATTGATTTCACCTTCAATGTTGCGTTTTACGCGAATTCTTTCCTCATTTTTAGCTTCAAATGGGCGATTTTATCCTAATAACACGCAATAATTTATAATTATGAAATTGGCAATTCCTCGTACAATTTGCGAGTTGCACGTGATTGCTTCCTCCAACTTTGCGATTTGCCCACAAAATAAGGCATTATAGGGCCCTATAGGAGTGGTATTTTGCGCATAAATTTCTCAGATTTTGCTAATTGATAACCATAGTTCGGGGATTTTTGTAGCCAGCGAGCCAATTTCACCAGAGAGCGATCTGAATTGGGCTAACCTCAGCGAGATCGGTGTAATCGCAACATCTTTTTTGCCACTTGCTACTTGCAACAGCGTTGTTCGTATTACAACAACGGCCTTGTTGTTCAGTGAGCAAAATCCGAGAAATTGATTTCTCGGTGAGTCAAACCTGCGAAAATGGTTTTACAGTGCGAATAATCAGAGAAATCGGTCTCTGAATTAAGCTGTTCCACAAGATAGGTTTGTGAGCGACAAAATAATAACTAATTTTTTTTTTTTTTAACCAAACACGCGAACATGTTTTTTCAGCTACTAATATCCACAAAATTGGGTTTTAGGGAGCGAAATCTGAGGAATTAGTGAAGAGCCAGCTAAAATGAAGTTGTGTTAGTGCATAAAATCTGCGAAAAGGGTCTCAGAATTTGGGCACATCATAAAATTTGTTTGAATGCAACAAAAATGTATTAATGTAAATTGATTTTTAGTGAGCTCGACACGTAAAAATGTCTTTTTGTTGACAAAAACCGCAAAGTTGTGTGGCTCACTTTTCTGCAAGAAAATTAGTGTCTCAGTGATCGAGATATGAGAAATTGATTTTTAGTGAGGAAGAGCTGCGAAAATGGTTGTTTAGTGTGCGAAAACCACGAAAGTGGCTTTTGAATTAGGCCAGCCCGCGGAATTGCGTTTTCACCCCAAAATAAACTCGAAATTGTTATTTTAGCCGTTGAATTGGCTTATTGCCGAGCCAGCCCTGCCAACATTTTGGCGATACAAAATGTGGCGATCCTGATGGATTTTAACTTATTGATGGTACCTGATGAGAGTGGTCAGCTGCCCCACTAATACTGCGATTTTAAGTCTACGGGAGAGCAACTGCCCCCTCTGGCTCCACCCGCTATAAGAAGGTCCAACCTCAGTAAAGCTCTATAACCATCACTGTAAAG
The DNA here is from genome assembly GCA_038030265.1 of Corythucha ciliata. Taxonomy (NCBI): domain Eukaryota; kingdom Metazoa; phylum Arthropoda; class Insecta; order Hemiptera; family Tingidae; genus Corythucha; species Corythucha ciliata. The sequence goes on along the minus strand of CM075937.1, from coordinate 36,226,628 downwards.
CTCCAACCAACTTGCCAATATTTTGGGGTTTCTCCACACAGCGGCGTCTATCCCTCCCTGATGGCTGGACGCGAAATCCCCCCCCCCCCCTAATGAGCAGTAATCCTCCCTCTCAGTGAAAATAAATTTCAGTGCCTAATTTTGACAAATTGGATGAAATCAACACCACGTATCGTTAAATTATGGCTTATTCTTAGCTTTAGCCGCGAATCAGCGCTTTTTCCACATCTTATTCGCTGATTAGCGCTTTTTCTCAATTTAAAGCCGCGTTGTTTTATGGTATCATCGTCGAATATTACTATTCAAGCAAGGAAATGTTAACTCATCCTCAAAAACTTGTTTTTCAAAAAAAAAAAAAAAAAAAAAAAAACAACAACAACAACTGTTCGCAAAAAAACTGGAATTTTTGCACCAAAAACCAGTTTATCACTTGCGCCCTCCTTAAAACTATTCGATAGAAAGGATCCCCCAGACAGGAATCTAAATTTTATTCTCTTCTTATCTCGGAGCGATGCATATTGTAAATTTTTGATCTCAAGCGTTTTTCGAAGATAAAAAAGGCGGGATAATGGTTGTCCAGTTTTTGGCCACTTTGCCCCCCCCCCCCTGAAAGTCTCAGTTTTACGATAAAAGCTGTCGAGTTTAAAACATGAAATTTGAAAGAAAGGCGTTATTGTGGACATTTTAAAATTCACACGTTTCTGACCGCCTGACCCGTAGTTTTAAGTCGGTGAGGAAGATGAAATCGAAAGTAGCTTCAATGGAGCGTGAGCGTGATATCGCAACCCAACCGCCAGCCGGTCCCTTCGCGCGCCACAACCCGCGGCTCCACGGCAGCAGGGAGGGCCACGCGCGCGCGCTTCCTCTCTTCTTCATCTGTCATAATATGAAGGCAGAAGCGCCGCGGCGTGGCATCACTTCCCCACCTTCCCTAACCATGTCTGGGGGTCTTCCAGACGATCTCACTCACGAACAACGATTTTTTCGGTTATCGCCCCCCCCCCCCAAACCAACAACTAACCATTCTTCAGTCGGTAATCAGTCTCTTTCAAAACATCTCGCCCTTACTTCGTGAAGAAGAAGGAGAAAAAAAAAAGACTTCGAACAAGATTGAAAGTATGTATAATGTACATTCCTCCCGTTGTAGGTGGACTGGAATCGAAAGAGACGTAGACCCTAGCCCGAATGAAGATGAGAGAGACAGCGTGACAGAGAAGGACACGTTCAAGTTCTCTTTATCCTCTTTCAGTCCACGCCTTCGGTGGAAAAATGTGAATGGGGGGCCGCACTGGAAACTATCGTGACAAGGAGGGAAGGCGAAGGCGGGCCAGAGTGAAGATTCCCGCGCCCGCCAAGCTAGAGAGCTTGGAGCATTGTCACTTTCTTTGGACCGGGCTTTTACTATCGCTTTTTGACCTCATCTTACGCCTTTTAACAGGCAGGCACTGTAGTGGAAACGTCTGCTTTTGAAAAAAAAAAAAATCCGATTATTTATTGCTCGCACCAACGCCGCCGAGGTCAGTGTTTTAAACGAAGCACGCCTCGATTTCGTTTTATTATTGTTTAAATCGAAAAACGAACGCTAACTAAAAATAAAAGATATGCTTCTAAGACCACAAAATTATGATGAAGCGTGAGAGTTCGGATGGTTATCAAGAGGAGATTTTTTTCTCTTCTTCAAAAGATACGTATGTGAGTTAAGAAGAACATTGTGTAGTCCTTTCCCGCCCCACAAATAAAGTGACTTGATGAATTACTCGAAAAAAAAAAAAAAAAGTGTTCGTTCTCAATGGGGGGTAAGTGTAAGTTTTATTAGAACAATGCACCGAATGCACGTTGCATTGTTGGTCGAAACTCACATTCTGCCCGCAGGCTAGACATTGAAATAATAAATTGCTTTCATTGAAAACGATTACAACCCAGCCCAAGCCTAAGGAGCGAGATCAAGCTTCGTCATTAAAAGGATTGGAATTCAGCATGAAAGCAAATAAAGCTTGAAAAAGAAAAAAAGAAAAAAAAAGTTGGAATGAGACAGGCCAATAGCCCTCCAACCTGTTACATAACCTTTTTTTGTTGTTATTTAAAAATCTTCCTTAACCTTATTCTTTTTGTGCACCTGCGTACCAACATTCATTCTTAAGAAATGAGAAGCAGAGGGGGGGGGGACCTGAGAGAACTCGAAATTATCAAAAGGTCAACTTAAGTGATGACTTCATCTTGACGATAAGATTAATCCGTTTTTTCTCACTCCCCTTGTTAAGCTATCTTGTAATAGAGCTGAGAAGTTCAAAGCTCAAGTTAAAGTATTACGAAATAGTTTTTTCCCCGTGTCATAAATAACCAAAAAGGATAAGGACTTCATTATCTGCCATGAATATTCTGTCAACAAGGCTCCAACAATTTCTTCTAAAAAAGTCGGTAGGTACCTAAATTCGAGGATACGCTACAAGAAAATATTGAATCTCGTGAAGTTCATAGGGAACAGCGCCTCAGCGAGTCCTTCTCCTCACATGGCACATATGCTCTCGCATAAAAACTACGTCTGGGCAACCCTTTTCTTCATTTAAGAGCGAGAGAGAAAAGAAAAAAAAGTTTGTTTTTTTATCCGCGCAGCTTCGTGAATCACTAAAGTGGAGGAGGTGTTAAATATTTGAAAACACATCGACCGGGAATCTCTTAAAACCCAAGGATTTTTATTCGCGTTCTTCGATTTTCGAACGTAAAAAAAGTTATAAGCATAGTTTAGTAGTCCACCTTTCATGGGAAACAAGGTATCTTATAAGGCTATAAATTGGTCCGTGAGACGATTAAGATCATTCCAGAGTCCGGTCGAGTCCTTTTGTGTGATCTCCCTCCTCGCGCGCGGGAGTCTCGCTTTGTTGAGAAAAATAGAACGCAGTTTATAGTAATGGGGTTTTCCGCAGGCTCAGAAGTTTTGCACTTGTCATCGACAATTTGTTAGCTAGTTCTAATTATTCAATTCGTCGTTTCAACAACGAATCATTGACTTGCTATTAGATCGAACTCTTGGTTTTTAAAACGCAGGAACCGCCCTCCCCTGACATTGTGTTAGAAGAAAGTTCGATAATTGTAATTACATAAAATTGTGTAAACCGACCCGCTGTAATTGTGGAGACACAAGCTGCAATTTAGGCCTATTTTCAATCCCCAATCACTCGAACATCCATCAATCAAACGCATGTTATTCAGCAGTGGAGATCAGACCCGCGAGCTCGCGCGACTGGCTTTTTTCGGGGGAAAGGAGCCAGTTAGCAAAAATTAATTTCATTTTTCATTTCACGTCAATTTTTGCGGCTCGAATTCTTTTTTCGTGCAGGGTACTGACTCATTCAAAAACAAATTTTTATAGAGCTCATCGAACACCGAATTTTCAGGGTTTTGGCTTCCTGCAAAATCAAATTTCACGGGGTTGCCTCTTTTGCACTTTGGCATCCGCGATTAGTGTTTGCTTAACTTGAGCTGTGAATGAGCGCTTTTTCTCAATTTCTTTTGCACGCTTATGAAACATTTTCGTGATTCTAGACCACTAAAACGCCAATTTCTTTTGGTTTTGCTTGCCTTAGAGAACCGTGTTCAAGTGTATTTTCTCACTCAAAACCAGCAATTTCATGGATTTAGCTTGCTTCAACACTGATTTCGCGGGCTTTCCTCATTTGCTGAAATGAGGTTTCACATTGGCGTTCAGACTCCTGGCATTCAGGTCTCAGCGAATTCCAATCCGTTTCCGGGGGCCAATTCGCTCCATTTGTTTCTATACGGTCAACACTACAATTTCAGTTCAAAATCCAAGAGTTTCTAGGGAAAAAACTGTAACTGTAGCGATTTTCAGTTATCGGGTTGTGGTCAGACAGAGTGAACAAATTAGACTATGGTCAAGCTTTCGATTTATTTAAAATCATCCTCAGGACCTGGATGAACAGATGCACGAGAGTGCGTTAAATAGCAAGCTACAAGACAACAAGAATAACACCTGTAAGGTACATACCTAGTCCAAGGTTATAAATAATAATATGGGGTTGACGTAAGAGTCATAAGATACATAAGTCTTTTCTTAAGGGATAAAGTGATAGTTTCCAGGCCAATAACGGCTCTTTTCTCGCCGAATAGCTCACTTTGAAGGCTCTATGACCACACGGTCTCTTATTTGGTATAAAATTTTGAGTGATTAAGTGCCAATTATACTTGTTAGTTGCTAACTTGCTATATAAGGGGGAGGGGGATCGAGAAAACTCCAAATCGCATGAAGATGAGAAAAAGCAATAATTCAAGGCCAGGATTCAATAAATCAATGCTAAAAATGGGGGGGGGGAAAGTGCTGTTTCGAGGCTTAAACTATAAGAGTAAAGCTCATTCACAGCACAAATTCCAGCATAACATATAAATGAAAAAGCTCTACTTCGCTACTGAAAAAAAAAAAAAAAAAAAAAAAAAAAAAAAAAACGGGGAAAAGCGCTAAATCCAGGATAAATGGAAGAGAAAGCTCTCATTTGCAGCGAAAGCTACGGGAAATGCTATAATTCATGGATAAAATTCGCTGCTACAATAAAGAAAAAACGCTAATTTGCGGCTAAATTTGAGGTGAAGCGCTGATTCACAACTAACTTAAAAATAAAAACCAAATTTGCAGCTAAAATTGATGAAGACACTAGTTTTCGGCTGAAAGAGAATGAGAAAAATTGCTTCAGATGAAGTTGAGAAAAAGCGCCTGTTCGTGTCTAAAACTATTAAAAAAATGGCTAATTTGTGATTTCTCGATGCAATTGCGAGAATAGATGGATTTTGCAACCAGTCCCATAAACGCTGAAGTTAATTTTTGTGTTGGCGTTTGCGGAGCTGTTTGCAAAATCTCTCTATAAAATTGGGAAGAGTAACTAATTTAAGATGTATGGAGGCTCTCTTACATCTAAAATTCGGAAAAAACGCTAATGTGCTGCTCTTGGGGCTGATAAGAAGAATAATCGCTGATTCGCATCTATGATGCTTGACAAAATCGCTAATTCACGGCCATAATCGAGTTATTGCCAATTCACGGTTTCTGTAGGCAACTTTGTGGGCTGTAGATTAGAAAAAGCGCCAATTCATGCCTAGAAGTGAGGAAATGCGTTAATTCGCAGCCAAAATTGGAAGAAAAAACGCTGATTCACGGTAAAATTGAGATAAAGCCCTAATTTGCGGCTAAAATAAAACTAAAACGATTTGTGGCAAAATTGAGATAAAGGGATGACTCTCTCGCTTGAATTAGAAAGAAGGCACTCATTTGTGGCTGAAATTAAAAGAAAAAAAGCCAATTCATTGCTTAAAACGCAAAAATGCGTCAACTCGTGGTTTCTTGATTCAATTTCATGACCGAAATTAAGAGTTCTAATCCAATTCTGCGGCTAAAATCAAAGAAAATTTACAAATCACGGCTAAAATCAAAGAAAAGTACCAAATCACGGCTAAAATAAATAAAAAGTGGTCAACTATATGTGCAGCATGGACAACTCTTTAGCTGCACCTCCCCCACCCCCTCCCACTACCACTCTCAATCACACAAAATCCATTTATCTCAATTTTGCCGCAAATCGTTTTAATTTTATTTTAGCCGCAAATTAGGGCTTTATCTCAATTTTACCGTGAATCAGCGTTTTTTCTTCAAATTTTGGCTGCGAATTAACGCAATTTGTCACTTCTAGCCATGAATTGGCCCTTTTCTAATCTACAGCCCAAAAAGTTGCCTCTAAAAACCTTGAATTGGCATTAACTCGATTATGGCCGTGAATTAGCGATTTTATCAAGCATCATAGAAGCGAATCAGCGATTTATCTTCTTCTCAGCCCCAAGAGGAGCACATTAGCGTTAAAGCACTTTAAATTAGTTACTTTTCCCAATTTTGTTCTCGCAATTGGATCGAGAAAACACAAATTAGCGATTTTTTTTCCAAGTACTGTCACGCTTTACGCCCGTATTCAGAAACCAACCTTAATCTTTACGTCTCCTTTAAGCGCTTCAAAACAGATGTCACATTTTAATATACCATCACATTTTTCAACTTCTTAAGAAAAGGCTTCGTAAAGGTGGGTTTCTGTATACGGCCCTTAAATTAAGAAAAAGAGCCAATACTTTATCCCTGGAGGCTACTTCACGACTAAAATTGACAAAAGGTGATGGTTCCCGGTTTCTGGACACAATTTCGAGGAGGAAAATGGAGGAAATTGCTAACTAGCTGTTCTGGAGAGGAATGCACTGCTAAAATTCGGAAAAATGGCTAATTTGCGACCTCTGGAGGCATTTTTCGGCCTCTATGAGCCTCCACACGAATGTTTTGCTTCAAATGATGCAATTTCACGGTCATTCGTATTGGACACCGTTGGGGCTGACTACCTCGTGTTTTACGGCCAAAAAAACCCCCAGAATCTTGCAATTTAATCGCGGAAGTTAAGACTCGTAACTCGCTGTTTTGTGGGTATTCATCCTGGAAACTTCTCATTTCACGGATATAGCTCCAAATGTTGCAATGCCACGACTTTCGCACGACTTTGGGACGATCCAGAATTTGCGCAATTTCGCGGATATCTATACCTACCCTAATCTTGTAATTTCCCTATATTTAGCCCCGATACTTTCAATTTCGCGGATATTAAGTTTGCAAACTTTCATTTTTCGTGGAAACAAAGACCCAAAACTTTCAATTTCGTGGACATTCTGCAAGGAAACATTCCATTTCGCGGAAGGCCAGGAAACTTCCAATTTCGTGAGCTTGACATGTTGCAAAGTCGCGGCTGTTCGTGAGGCTTTGGGCACTTGGGGATTCGAAACTTGTGATTTCGCGAAAATAAAGACCAGAAACTTATTTAGGCTCGAAAGATGGTAAATTCGTGATTTTCGTGCGTGTGTGCACTCCCCACTGGTAGAAAAAAAAAATATCTAATCACGAAGAGATATTGTCTTCCCACACGTCCCGAAGACAATATCTCTTCGTGATTAGATATCTACAAAAAAATCCCACAATATCCACGCCATAAGATGGAAAAAAAAAATCAATTGCTGCTGTTTATCCCCGCAAACAAGAAGTTTTGCGGCCATTTCGCCCGAAATTTGCACTTTACGGATATTTGCCATCGACACTCACAATTTTGCGGCTATTCATAAGTTTCATGTCTCGTCTTTTTCGCCTTTTCTTGCAATTTTGACTGCTATTTAGCAATAAAACTGGCATCCAGTGCTATTTAACACCCAAAACTTGCATAATTTCGCTGACATTCATCTTTCGAATTTAGACTTTTTGGCCACCACTAGACATTTTTGGCGGCTATTTAGCTCCTACACTGATAATTTCACAGCTATTTACCCCGAATCTTGAAGTTTTTTGACTATTTTTTGTGTGACTGTTAATCACTTTAGGAGCAGAACAATTTAGAGCGAAGAAATATAAGTATAGAATCAAATTGGCTTTTTCTGGGCTAAGAGACACGTCTTTATAGCAAGAGCAATCAGGTTCTAAGGGCTAAATTTTCAGTTTTCTGCTTGAATAGTTAGTCTAGGGGGCGAAATAGTACAGTTTCTTAGTGTCTTTGGGAATGTAATGGCGAAAAATGGTCATTTTTGCTGAGGAGAGTCGGCTTTCCGGGTAAAATTACAAGATTTTGTCGTTTATCAAGGGCAAAATGTTTAGTTTGAATGTCAAGTAGGCCGTTTGAAGGGATAATTTTACGGTTTCCAAGTTTAGATAGCTATTTTCAAGGATTGTTATGAACAACTGAGCTGCAGCCAGCCCTTGCCTATTGGTGGAACTGTCAGTTTTTTGGGTCAAAAAGTGGAAATCAGAATTTGGAAAGAAAACTCTATACCTGAAGGCTTTGGAAGGCAAAATACCTTCCAATATTAATCAATTTCTATAGCATTGCCTGCTGCCTAGAAATCCAGCTGGAAATTGAAACGCCTTTCAAGTTATTTTGCAAATAAAAGGACACAAGTGTGGCCGAGACCTGACCCGGCTCCACCAAAGGTATAGGCTAGGAGTATCGCGAAAACCCCCACTTGCTGGTGGGGTTGTGACGCCATATTGGCCCATAGGCCCAAATTGTGACGATAATAGACCATAGTGAGTTTCTGGCTAGAGGTATTCAGTTTTTTGGGACCACACCAGCGAGTCCACACCAGACGCCCCAAATCACCCAATATCAACCACAATCGCCCATTAGGCCAATAATGCTCAGTTTCGTGAGCTAAACAGTGACCTGTGATGGGTGACTTTGTTTGGCTCCTTTAAAAGTGGAATTTTTTGTACTTGCGTTTTTCGAACGCTTTACAATTTAAACAAAATTGATCTGGGTGGCCTTATTATCTTCATTATTATTTATTCCGAAGGGCAGAGATACCCGCCTAATAAATTAAATAATTTCTAGCGACGTTTTTTTTTTTTGTGTTTCTTCTGTCCCGGAATCCTCCAAGGGTACGACCACCTTCAAGGCTTTGACCACTTTCTATGAAAAGGCTCCCCTCATCGAGTAAAAAGACCTACCGCTGATTTTTAAAAGCAATGAGTCAAAAAGGGTTGTAGTACGCAGTAGTACCCACATGAGTGTTGTGTGGTAGAGTGGGGGGTTGGTGGTGAGGGGAATCCTATACCACACTTGAAAAAATCCTATGTCACCTCAACGAATGAGAGACGACTACCTCCCCCTTCCCACACTCATAATCACAATCAACAATCCCTCTCGTTCCCCTATGGAAAAAAAGAGAAGTTCACGGGGGTTTTTTCTTACCACCTGTGGATTCAACAAAGAAAACCCTTCCGTCACCCATGGCCCCTTCACTTCTACTCAATTTACTAGCCTGTTGCCGACTTATATCCGAGAAAAGAGAGATTGTGGAGGGCGCGTGAAGCATTTTAGGGTGGGTGGGAGGGTAACCATTTAAAAATTAAATGAAAGGTGAATGACAGTAATTGCCGGGGCTCTTGAACGCATCGGTCGGCCGGTTGAAAGTAACAGTGAGCGGGTGGGTTACTTAATCGGGTAAGCAAATACATATTTTTGATGCGTTAACAATAGTTAAATATAGTGGAGGGAGACTAAGATTTTTGTTTATCCAAAAAATTCGTTGTTTTAAAAGTGGGTATAAATAGCTCTGAGTTGAAAATCTGTCGTAGTATTTAAAAGTGAAGTTATGAATGAATCCACCGGCCGGCGGTCCACGGGAAAGGCGGGGTAGGGGTGAGATGGCAACAACGTGACCTTGACTTCCCATCTCCATCCGGAGGGATCCGCGACGCGAGACCAGTCTGGGAGTCCCGTCCGCCCGCTCCATCATCTGATTCCCCCCCCCCCCAACCATGTCGTCGAGATGAAAAAATCGGGCGAGGAAGCCCCACACCTCACAGCTGAGGGGCTCCAAGTCTCGAGGAGCCCCCATGGACTGGGAATGGGTCGGGGGGAACTAGAAGAGCGAATTTGAGAGCGGTGGAACGACAATGCGTGCTGCGTGTGCGTGTGTGTGACTTGTGGGAATGGTATGGGGCAGTGATGTTGTGGAGGAGGAGTAGTAGTAGGAGGGATACGAGGCAGGAATGGAAAGGAATTTCTCTCTTGGTGCTGAAGCGGTGGGAGGGGGGAGTCATCTTTGCCCATGTGTCTAACACTTTTATCCCGCTCCCTCCTTCAGTTCGTTCTTTCCCACCTCTCGTCCACACTGTACACAGAAAAAAAAAGTTGAATGGAAAAAGAATCCTTTTCTTCTTTAATGACTTGTTTCGTTGGGCCAACCGATTGATTTGAATATTCGACTCATTTGCAAACGCTTTAACGAAACCGCGTCAATTCCCGACAGCGTCGAAAACCTGACGAATTAGGCATAAAAGGACAAAATATGTAGACAAATGGGAGTAATCAACTGTAGAATGGATCATCTCTTTTGTAGGCTTACAAGTCTTCAAAATGTGCTTCGTGCTTTAACTTTGATGCTGTCCCTGCAGCAACGGTTAATCTGGGGCGCCCCCCCCCCCCCCAAGTTTACTGGAGGAAGTCAATTTTTAGCGTCCATAAAGTTTTTTCCTCGTTCTCGGGTTTTGAGAGGTTTAATTTTTTTCATTTTTTGAGGGGCTACATGGAGTTTTTTCAATGTCTGGTAAGAGATTGGTGTGACCCAAAAACGTTCTTTTTATGATCATTTACAACATACAGCGAGAACTTCGAATCAAGAAATATAAGAACGACATACAACGATAATGAAGATTTCGCAATAGGCAAAGGTGCCTATTGAAAACCCCAGACATTTTTAGAGCCTCTAAGTGAACGCGTGGCTAGTAGGTATATAAGTTCCTCAAAAATTACACCAGCGAGCCCAAGAACCAGTAAGCGCGACGAGTGAAATTAATTAAAATACCGGGGCCGAATTTTGGGCAAATTATGGAAACTAGACTCTTTCTTTTACCGAATAAAGTTCAAAAATCGTAAACTCCAAGGTTAAACAAAAAAGATTCAAGAATGAGATGAATAGATGGAATGCAGCCAGCTCTTTTCCTTGAAACGTTTTCTTAGCAATCAGTTGCGGGATAATTTATCTTTAGTCATCGCGATTTTAAGAAAAGACATCAAAAATAGAACCACAATGTTATTAAAAGAGGAGCCCTCTCTTTAAAGATGTGTTTTTTTTTTCTTCTTTATGTCATATCGCCTCGCAGGACGGAAGTTTTCAAGCCGGCGCCAGTTTTCTTGACTCACGGCACGAGTAACCCTGCGAATACGTGTGTGAGAGATAATTTTACTGTTGCTAAATTTTTGCGGGGAAATCCGTCTCGTTTCAATACACAAGCGAACGAGCATTCCCTTGTTATTGCTTCCTAGAATCATTGGCATATAGAGGAAGCATTGTGAACATTTATGGAGGTCGCGGGCATTAAGGTGCGTTTACACTGAAATGTCTGACATTTATGTAGCTACACTTATGTCTCGACATAAATGTAAAGTGTCAGACATATTATGTATATTGACTATACAAATTCAGATAAAAAATTCTGGAAGTTTGTGTTTACACCAATGAAATTTGTGTCTGACACTAAATTTCAAGCAATAAGTGTAACGCGACACTTCAGTGTAAACGCACCTTAACGGTGTAACACACGTGGAACTTGTACGCCCAAATGATATTGATAGAAATATGGAGCTACCTGCTGCCCCACTGAGATTATAGAGCTAGTTATGGATCGACAAATTCGAAATTCACTGGGTTTTATCACGATCTATTCCGGGTTTTAGTTTTAGGGTTGAAGTTGCCCTTCCGTGGAACGGGGCAATCTATTCGTTTCCCTATGCCCTATATGTATAGCAGGCCCAATCAATATTGAAAAAACGTCAATTTTGAGGTTTCTGAGGCAATTTTCGCGACTAAAACCGAGAGAACCCACTGATTCTCGGCTAATATTCGCAGCTAAAATGGAGAAAGTCACGAATTCGAGAACGTGGATCGAATTTAGACAATCCGCTACGTCTCGATTAAGATTGTGGCAACACCGCTTTTGTGTCTAAAATTAAAAAACGGTTCGCGGTTCAATTCAAATTAAGAAAATCATTCACGGCTGCAATTAAGGAAAAGCTCTGATTCAAAAATAGCAAAAATACGGGGGGCGCTAATTGTGGGATATATTTGAGAAAAAGCCGCTATAATTACCGGCTAAAATTGAGAAAAAAACATTAATTTGCGGCAAAAGTTGACAAAAAGCACTTATTCGCAGTCAGTGGCAGATACAAGGGGGGGGGGGGTCAGACACCCCCTTATACTCCTTAGGAATACAAAAAATGAAAAATAGAGGTAAGAAAATGAATAAAATTAAATTAAATGAGAAAGAGCGAATCGACAGTTATCACATCACTACAAAAGAAGCGGCAAAATTCATACGAAACTCAGGGTGGGTAAAGGACGCCCCCCCCCCCCAAGGACTTTGAAACTCAAAAATCAGGAAAAGTGGCTTCTATATCTTTCTTTTTCACCGGAGGTGTGCAATCTCCCCCCCCCCCACTTCCAACCAGGGAGGTGAACATTTTTGCTTCGACATCCCCCCCCCCCCTTTGATAAAATGCTGGATCTGAGAATGTTCGCTGTGCAGGATAGAGAAAAGCTCTATAATTCACGGATCAGTTTGAGAAAATCCGCCGATTCGCGGCTAAAGTCGAGTAAAAGCGGTAATTCTCGGCTAAAACTGACAATGAGAAATATTTTGCGGCAAAAATGGGAAAAAACGCTAATAATCTGTAAGTCGATTAAAAAGAGGAACATCGCTGAATCGCGGCTAAAATTATGAAAAACCGTTAGTGTACACTGTTAAACCTGAGAAAAAACTCTTATTACCGGCTAAAATTCCAATAATGCGGTCAATCGCAGCTAAAATTGAGAAAAAGCTGTTATTGACGGTTAAAGTTGACAAAAGCGCTCGCAATCACGCTCTCTCTCCCTCTCTCTAAAAAAAACAACCCGGAAAACAGGTGTTCATTCCCGGCAAAAATTGCAATAACGCACTCATTCTCAGCTTCGAGAGAAACGCTAATTCCCGGATCAACTTGAGAAAATCCGCTAATTCGCAGGTGTAATTGAGGAAACGTGGTAATTCGCGGCTTGAAGTGAGAAAACGCCAATTTGTGCTTCCTATCGAGGCAATTTTGTGGCTAAAATTCAAAAGTAGCAACGTAAAAATTATATTTTTTGTTTATTTAAAGATTGCGGGGCCCCATAAAGATTTCCGCTGTTGGTTGGAAGGGATAGAGGGTGGTGGGGAAATCTCTCGGGAACGACCAGTTTATCTTCTTAAAGGCACAAAATAGCCAGTTTGGATTTTTTTTGGGAGGCGTAGATTGTCATATTAACCGTTTTCCAAGGCGCAAATGATTATAGTCGGACCATTTTTGGAGCGCAAAAGGTCGGTTTTCTATTTTTTGGGGCGTGCTTTGACAGTTTAAGTATTATTTGCAAGAACTGAATCGTCAGTCTAGCCATTTTGACTATTTGTCGAGTACAAATTGAAAGTTTGCAGTCATTTTTGGGGCGTAACAGGCACTTTAATTATATTTACAAATGCCAGTTTAGTCGATTTTAGTGGCTCGAATCGTCAGCTCTATACCATATTTTGACGCAAGTAGTCAGTTTTCCAATGTTTAAGCTACGAATTGTCCGTAAAACAATATCATTCTGCCTATTTTAAGGCGTAAATTTCCATATTAGCCATAGGCTCGAAACGTCAGTTGGCCAGTTCGGCGTGAATCGGCCGTTCAGCCAATATTATAGGGCGCATTTAGTAGTTTTGGCCGTTTTTATGGCGAGATATAGGCAGTTTGGCTATTTTAGGTTATAAATTGCCCAATATGGCCATTTTTGGGTTGCAAATTGTTAGTGTAGTCATTCTTAGAGCGTGAATTGCAATTTGTCTATTTTCAGGCCACAAATCATCAATATGGCAATTTTCAAGGCGTGAATGGTTGTTTTGGACAATTTTGTAGCGCGAATGTTTGGGTTTCCGCACTTTCCGGGCACAAATAGCCCAATAGGCCATTTTTAGGCCGTGAATTGTCAGTTTGAATATTTTTACGACGCAAGTTGCCAGTTTTATACATTTTCAAAGCCCCGAATCGTCTGTTTGGCCTTTGCAGGGCATGGGGGAATGGTCAGTTTTTCGTCATTTATCAACGCCCCTGCTCCTGGGCATCCCTCCCCGGTTAAATAAGTAATGAATGGCGATATGTGATGATGGTGGACTGTGGTATTTATGGGACGGGGAAGTGACGTCACTTTTGACTTGCAACAAACGAAATCACCTCTGGGTAGTCTCTGGATAGAAGCGTACCCCCCCCCCTTTAGAAACCTGTCCTCACTTCTCCCATAATACTGGAAGGGTTTGAGGTAGGTTGTAACCTTTTAATTTATTATGAGTCGGATAGCCTTTGAAAAATCAAACCTCACGTCACTATCTCATTGTTAACGGGAAGGGGTAGGATCACAATAGTGTTTGGGGGTGGAAGAAAACCCTTGGATAAGAATTAGCTCTTGGGAGTAACGGGGTAGATGTCCAACTTCTCTTATTACACCCGACATTTTGATTTACTGTTTAAAACAACGAAATTTTGCCGCAGCAACAGCAGTTTGGTAGCTGATAAGTTGAAATTGCCGGCTAAACATTTAATTAATGCCAACGCAATTGCAATACTGCCCTTAGAAACTTGAATAGCAAATTTTCCCTCGCAAAGTGGCAATAACGTTGGAATCCGCTGCATCCAGGCTTGCCGCTCCGCCCATGAACGAGTACCTATAGCTCTGTGTGTTCGCATACCTCGTTATAGGGGGCCCCGCAATAGAGCTCGCCTAGGAGGCCAGTGAGGGCTAGAAACGGCCCTGGATGCGTTGGAAACAAAGAAATAACCGAGGAAGCACTGTGCTACTAACGTTTGTAGACGATTTTTTTTTTCTTTCTTTCAATTTGATCGCAAGCTATAAAAGCACATGTTGCTCCAGTTTAGTGGTGGCGCGACCACTCGGAACATTCGCATCTGGCCTTCTTGGCATGTACCCTTCTTCAAAGCACTCATCTTTCCCACTGTATTATAACAGCCCTTGCTCATTATGTTTTTTCTTCATTATTCATCTGTCGTGAATGGCAAGGGGAGGAGGTACCTTTCACCCAGTGCTTATCGTCTTAAGCCTCATTGTTTTTTTCTCTCTGTTCAATTATACGCAGTGAGGGCTAGCTGTTACGCTACGTGGTTCCATTTTCAATTACATGGACCCCTCCACCCCATCGTGGCGTCTCTTTTTCTGCGAAGTTCCAAATGGAATGAGTTCTTCCGCCTACACTACAAAACACGCACGCTTTTTTAAAAAAAAGTGTCAGCCTTTACGAAATCCAACAAACAACATTGGATAGGGTGGGGGTGGGGGGACATACAGTGTTTAGTCTTTCTAGAAAGAAGTTCACGGAGAGTTCCAAAACCAACGATGAAATAAGCCTGGGCAAAAAAAAAAAAAAAGAAAGGAAAGGCATGTCAAGGTGACCCCACCATCGGGGAGCAGGGGTGGCCAAGAAGTATCAAAAAGCAAGCCGACTTTTTTTAAAAAAAAAAATGACCAAAAGACTGGCGAATGGAAAATTGTTCGTGGTTCGAGGACCAATCCGCTTTTGGAATGCACTATTAAAGATATGACGGTCTGAGTTGTAGAAGAAGCGAAGAGTGCACATAGATCTACATAACTTCCCCTGCAAAAGTTGTTGTTCGTGGAGCTCAACCGCGAAGGAATTTAACGAGGCAAACGTTGAGAGCCGGACCGCGCGAGGAAAAAAATAAAACAAGCTAGGAAAAAAAACCCTTTTGTATCACGCATGCAGTCGATATTTCTTCTCCATTTTTGTTCCAGCTGTACTTATAATTCTTGTAAATTATAAGGCAACGCTCCCTTTAATTACTTACCTCCAAGTGCTGACAGTGTTATTGGCTCATCAGTCATCGCAATTATTATTTGAGAGGCGTTGACGAAGATTGAAAGAGAAAGGGAATTTGTGCTCCGATTCTCATTTTAACGCGAACTTGAAACATATTTATTTTTTAGTTAATGCTTCCGTCCATAACTCTATTGTACAGTTCTATCAAAGGGGGCCCCCGGAAAATTTTAAATATGGGAAGATCAGGATTTTTATGGTTCTATGTTCATGGATTTAGGTACGCGAAAAGGAATTTTGGTATATGATTGGAATAGTGATTGTATTCCTTTCGACGATTTCCAGTCCATCCGACGTCTGGAGAATAGAACGTTACACCGGTGATCAGTAAATATATAGCTCGGCTAAATATTCGCACCTTCTGGAAGCACATTTGCGGCTAAAATAGAGAAAATAAAAATACGCTGATCCCCAAGATTCTTTAGGTTGCATTTTAAGCCGATAAAATTGAGAAGGCACTCTAATGTGCCGATATTTGGGCAAATAGGCAGCGACAAGTTTGGTTAAAACGCTAATATTCGTGCCTAAATCCGCGAAAAAGCGCTCGTTCGTGGTTTCTCGATCAATTTTCAGACAAAAAATTGAAAAACGTCGCTGATTCGCGATGTATAGGGGCAATTTTACGGCTAAGCCGTTTGGGCCCAGCCCACGGCTAAAAATTAAGGAACATGCGCTATATCATGGCTGAACAAGAGAAAATAATCGCGGTTAAAATTGAGAAAAATAGCTTAACTCGTCTTCAAAAATGAGAACTGTAGAAGAGAGCTATTTTTCAATTCAAATTGAGAAAATGTGCTAATGCGCCGCTTTTTGAGGAAAACGCAAATGTGTGCCAACAATTGAGAAATATCGCTAATTTTGCTGCTAAATTGCGAGAAAAAACCCTAATTCGCGCCTAAAACAGAGACAAATTTAAATTTGTGTCCCAAAATTGAGAATAAACAAATTCTGGGCTTCTGAAGGCAACTTATTTATGGTTCAAAATTGAGGAAAGCGCCAATTCACGGCTATTAGTGAAAAAAACTGATAATCCTCGACTGAAACTGAGGGTAAGCGCTAATCCATACCTGGAATTGGGAAAAAAATTGTTAATGCGGAGCTATAAAATGTAAATACCCCGG
The DNA here is from genome assembly GCA_038030265.1 of Corythucha ciliata. Taxonomy (NCBI): domain Eukaryota; kingdom Metazoa; phylum Arthropoda; class Insecta; order Hemiptera; family Tingidae; genus Corythucha; species Corythucha ciliata. The sequence continues at coordinate 36,210,029 of CM075937.1, read as the reverse complement.
CTTATTTGCGGCTAATTCTGGAAAATCACTAATTATAGCGCGTTTTAAAATATTAAAAACTCTCATTTTCTGCTGGAATTGAGATCAAGTGCTAATTCACGTCTAAAACGCCGGAACGAACGCTCTCTCTCTCAAAATTGAGAAAAATCGCTTATTCACGGGATAAAATCGCTATTTTACGGCTAAAAAATTTGATAAAAAGCATTGATTCGTGGTTATAAAATACAGAGAGTTTCAATTTGCGTCTAAAAATCGTGGCTTCTGAAGGCAACTTTGGGGCTATAAAGTTGAGAAACAGCGCCAATTCTTGGGTTTAGGTTTTTTTAAAAAAAACCTAAGCGCTAATTCGCGGGTAAAATTGGCAAAAAACACTCATTCACGGCTAAAATAGAGAAATTCGTCAATTTACGGTTTAAACTAATCATAAGCGCTAATTGGCGGATGGGGTGTAGAAATAATGCCAATTCGTGGCTAAAATAAGGAAAAAACCATAGTTTAACGCTACGTAAAGTTATAATTATTTCTTGACGTGGCTGGAGACTAAGGGGCTCATGAGTTATCCGCCCCGTCCCGGGCCCCAGTCGGCGTAGGCGTATAGGTCCGCCAGTGCTTCTAGTGCCAATTTCGCGACTGTAAAATGGAGAAAAATTTGAGAGAAATTGCCACCAATTCACTAATTCATGGATGAAATTGAGAAAAAGTGCTGATTCGCGGCTAAAATATTGAAAATATTGCTTGCTTAAATTGAGAAAAATCGCCTCTTTGCGAATAAGATGCAGGAAAAGCTCTAATTCGCGGTTTAAATTAGGAAAATACCATTATTCATCGCTATGCCATAGTACATCACCCTTTGTTGGACGATATTGTTGAAAATCAAGTAAAATATGGGGGGGGGGGAGCGAAAAGGTACCTTTGCCCGCCCAATAGGAGTATTGGGTGGGCAATGGCCCACCTCGCCCCCCCTAACTCTACGCCTCTGTTTGTTGGTGGAAAAAATCCGCAAATTTGGGGTTTTAAACGACTAAGCTCGTGAAATGAAGAGGCAAACCAGTGAAATTGGTTTTATTCAGAGCCAAATTGACGAGAATGGGGCTTTCAAGAGATAAATTCAAGGAAGGGACTTGTGAAATTGTGTGCTTCGATCCACTAAAAATCGCTTTGGTTTGCAAAAACAAAAAAAAAAACACTCGGAGCATAAAAATAGCTGTTCCCACGCTGAAAACGGCTAAGCTGTCTACATCCACGGCTATAAAATGGCTAAACTGGCTTGGTAAACATATAGCAAAACTGGCCATTCCCACTTTAAAAATAGCCAAACTAACGATTCGAGCAGCCCTTAAAATGCCTAAACAGATCATGAGTCCCGCCTTAAAATGGCAAATTTGACCATTCACGTGCCAGAATGGCCAAACTGACCATTCACGCCAAAAATTACTCTTTTGCGTCCTCCGTGACTCCAGTTGTCTCGGTTCCCAAAACTGTTTCAGGCGTGTGTGGCAAGACTGCCGAAATATCACTAATATGTATTGCATAGAGCATGTGCTGTTAGTATGGTCACCTAAACAACTAACGACAATAGTTATCGTATGCGCTAAGCTAACAATTCGCGCCATGAAAATGCCGAAACAGACGATTCCCGCCTGGATTATGGCAAAACCGGCCATCCACTCCAAAAAAGGCCAAACAGACCATTAACACCCTGAAAAGAGCCAAACTGACTATTCATGCTGAAATCACACCCACAAATTGGTCAGAAAATCATAATGCAGAGTTTAATAGAGCTAAATTCGCAAAATTAGTTTTTTCGAGGAGTCAACTAAGAGAAATTCGATATTTGAATGGTTCAAAAGCGCACTAGGAATTTTGTTTTTGATGCGGCAAAAACTGCGAATTTTGCTTTTTTGGGGAAGCCCCGTGAAATTTAGTTTTTAATCTGAATAGGTTAGTGGCACGTTTTTTAATGAGCCAAACCACGAACTTGCCTTTTTGAGGGCTGTTTCGTCGGGGTTTCATAAGTGCCGTGAACTCAGCATCTCCACCATGTAAAGATTATAAGAATTAGCAATCCAAGAATGAACTTTATTTTTGATGGTCCCTCCACCAAAGTCAACCAAAGCTTTCTTACAGCCCTATTCCCAATTAACGATTTTTAGTGAAGTAAACTGAACGGTAAAGATGCAGTGCTAAGTCCATCACCCTCCACCGTTTTGTTGCCTCTTGGCAGTTGGCCCAGTGTCGCATGTCACGTGGAACTGGTTGATGTTCTATGACTGGTCGTGCCAAAAGAAGGTATTTGGTTGACGGGAGGGACTCAATGGGGTTAGGGGGACTCAACGTTACATCGATACAAACACGAAAGTTGCGCCGAAGGTGCGCGGTCCAGTCTCTGTTTCGACCTTAGATCCACAGCCACTCATCAGAGCCAAGCACGGTGTAGCACTGGAGACTGAAGCGATTTAATAGAAAAATCACCCACTCGCGGCTAGGAAAGAGAAATGGCGCTAGTTCACGGCTAAATTTACGAAAACAGCTAATTAACGGCTCAAATTAGTAGAAATCGCTAATTAGCGGCTGAAATAAGACAAATCTGGGTAAGCCAGCCACGATAGAAGAAATTGCAGAAATATCAAATTTTGCTTCTGAAAATTCACGAAATTGCCAGTTTCTGATTTTTATGTGTCTTTACGGGGCTAAAGACTTTTTTCCAGGATTCCCGAAACCACGCAAGTTACGTAGTCCAAAAAGCATCGTATTCGTCTTACTTTCATTAATTATTAAACCATTTTTGGCGCACCAGTCTTTCAGGCAATCCTCTATAACATTTGCTTGCGACAACACCACAGAAATCTCACGATCACTAATCATCACCGTGGTATCATCTGCGTATAACACTGAGGAAACTCCACGCTGATCGAGGAGCTGCGGCAGGTCAATAATGGCAACCAGAAACAATATGGGGCCCAAGATGGATCCCTGGGGAACCCCTGTGCCGATTCACAGATTTGATGAACTAACAAACTATTCATTTTTTATTTTTGGCTCTATACTATAAATAGAAATACTTGAGTTTTGATTTTTCAATGAGATGATTTCCCGGATTTTGTCTAGCTAGAAACACAAATTTGCTGGGGGAGGGGGGGGGGTCAATTTTACAGTGTGTCTTGGCCTCCTCTCGAACCTCAACATGCATCTGTCATCTTCGGCCCACCCTTATAGATCAAGCTACGCCCCTGAATTGCCTGAAATAAGGAAAACCATAATTTAACGCTACGTAAAAATTACATTTCTGGTTTATTTAGATACCTTGTAGAAATTTCGGTACTGGGTCCCAATATAGGTGTAGGTCCGCTTGTGGCCAGGCCCACGACATTGATACACTCTAAAGTGAGTGAACGTCCGGAAATTTTTATTTCAAAGGTTTCAAAGGTGTGAAATCTGTGAAGTTTGATTTTTTTTTTTTATACCAATCCCGAAAAATTGGTTACTGGCGTTCCAATTCCTGAAATTCGGGCTTTGAAAGGGCAAAACTAGCGGTATAGATTTCTTCAAGTGCCAAATCCGCGAAATTGATTTCTTCAAGGGCCAAACCCGCGAAATTGTAGTTTAAAAACTGAACTCGTGTTTTAAGGCGGAACAGTCCATTTTTTTGGATCACCGGATGGCAGGCCAATATTGTCAGCGTTGGACAATGAACAACTGTCGACTAATTGGAATCTTCCAGGGGAAGGAGATGGGCCACCAATATGTCAAGGTAATTTTCGCTTTGGTGTCTGTGTAGCGATGGGCAACTGCCCCACTCCAATTTTCTCAGACCCGTGACGCTTACCCATACTTTGGAGTCTACCGCACTTCTCAAAAAGCCATTCAGCTGAGACCGGCTGTGCAGTATTAAGAAACATTCTGACCCCAACCCCGCACCCTCTTTTCTTCCTGCAAATTAAACTGTCCTGATGAAGGTCCCACCCATCCCTCATTGACGCATCAACACCGCGCCTATCTTAGTTCCCACCACGGCTTAGAATGAAGTTCTTATTTTATCGAGAATATAATAAAAAAAAAGAACGTGATTTCTACCCAGTACATAATACGTCACGGGAATCGAGAAAATATAATTATTTTCGTGATGCCATCAGTTCACATGAGTGGGTGTGCGCCGCAGGCGAGCTCTGAAGCAGGAGAGGCCTTCATAAGCACTGGGTTATAAAATAGTAATATTCGAAGGCGTTTTTTAAATATTACCACGTCTGTATGATAGGTATTTGCCCGAAGAGAAATTATATGTATAGCTTCCTATTGTTTAAAACAAAAAATGTTCAAAAGGTCATTCAAAATCTAGAGGAGTAGGAAGACATGATTATGATGGGGTAAATCCTTGCAGTACCTCTTTAAAATTTTGTTGATGATCCGCTATTTCAAAGGAGGGACTTAAGCCAAGAGGCGGGTTTGGACGTATTGGAGGTGGTTGAAAAAATGTTGAAGGGAGGGGGACGCGAAAAATTCTATATTACATTCTAAGTATTGTAGGAAAAACCGGTTTTATGAACTTGATTTTCGATAGTCTTCTGACGAGGTCGAATTCTTGCGAACCTGAATTCCCTGGACGACCATTGAACTTGCAGGGCTTTATAGGAAAAAGGGAAAAAGTAAATGCGACAGTTCCATTCACGGAACATAATTATAGGAAAGGAAGGTGAGATTATTATCCTCGTCCCCGCTCAACACTATCACTATCAATGCCTGTGCGAAAGGAGAGCTCGAGTTATTTAAAGTGACAAAATTCCTAAGCCATTCAAAGAGCAGAAGTGGACCAATCCAGGATGTCAGAATCTGTACAAGTGTCAGGCACATGGGTGTCATTGTGAATGTTGATTAATCAAGACCTAAACTTTAGCGGTGGCGGTTAGAGAAGCCAGAAACAAACGTGCGAATACCAATATATATAAATAAAAAATCTCAAAAGTTTTTAAGTTATTCAGAAATTATGATTGGGCGTTTCTTTTACAGCATGTTTATGACCCATTTTGAGGCTGGCTCGTATAAATAATTCATAAACAATTCTAATAAGTCACGTGGAAATGAATCAAAGGAACAAGAGAGGGGCCAGGGGAAGAGGCAATTCCATTCATTCATGCGCCGAAAAAAAAAGGCTGAGGCTGGTTAATAGCTCAATCACAGCTTTTGTTAATCAACGTCTGAGGGTCTGGGCCGAGGCTGTTAGCGCCGTGGATTGTATGCAAATCTCACAGGATGTAGGTCCTGCTTCGTTCTTCTCCCCCTCCACCACAGACTCCGACGTTATTTAAAGAAAGAGAGAGAGAAAAAAAAAATTGTGAGCAAGGGTTCCTCCGTACTATTGGAAATATTTAGGCTCACCCTTGATATTGTCCTTATTAAATACAACTCTTATAGTGTCTACGTAGCTCTTGAGACTTGCAGGACCACTTTTTGAAATTAATGCGTCTGAATGTGAAGGCATTTGGGAAGAAAAAGAAATCTCCGAATTAGGAAAAATGATTAGGTTTGTTTAGTCTGGATAGGGTTCATAATTTCGTCTCGAAAGGCGTCGTAAGATCGTTTTGCTTTGAAACGAAAGAGAACAATGGAAAAATAGAATGATGAAGAAACGGGATATTGAAAAAAAAAAAGTTACGTTTATAGATTAAACACGACGGAACATATGCGACTGAGTGTGTGGGAGGGGGAGGGTGTTAAAATAGGTATTCGGGGCACGGTTTTGAATGAAAAATTAAGTTCGATCTGAACATTTGCCAAGCATTATTCGAATGAGACGAACGGAAGTAGTAAAAAGTCTATCCTTCGGATAGTTGTTTCACCCTCCTTGACTCCTTTTTTACAGCCACAAAAAAGACCTTTAAGAAACACAATATTTTTTTTTTTTTCTGTGGATAGATTAAAGAGAACTGAACGGAAGCTCCAAATAATCACTTCCTTCAATGATCGCGCTCTTGTTCTGCGATGGAAGGAGGTTAACAGGACCTCCGTGTTAAACGCACGCATCCCTCATTGGGATACTCTTCACTCTTCAGGACAGAAAAAGGTCTATAAATATGAGTGATCACCAGCTCAACAATTTACTTAACATCTTTTAACTTCACTCCTCCTCATCTCTTCGCCAACCAATCCATCACACCCTATTCATTCTAGGCCATAAAACTTTATTTAAGAGTGCGTAAAAAGACAGCCTTAAAAGTCAAAATTTCGACGGAGAGGAATTAATAGAAAAGAGGCTTTTCTGTTCCCTTTGTAAGAACCTTACACCCCTTATCGTCCGGAAACCTCCTAAAGAGGATTCGGGAGGTCGCTATATATGGGTTTTTGATGGGGCTTTATCGCCTCTATAAGTGACTTGTCACTAAAAGTGAAAAAGTGACGAAGTAAGAAGACAATTTAATTATTGGATACGTATTAGCAATTACATTTTAAGGAAAAAACAAAGCCAAATAAGTGTTTCGGAGGAGTAGCGTGATCTGATGTTCCATAACGCACTCGGACTTTACCTCGACCGTCGACCATCCTATAAGGATGGGTTAAAAAGAAGGTGTTCTTCTTTTTCCTCTCTTTTTTTGTTAACCAATAATTGTCACGGGGGGAGGTGGTTTTAATTAACTGCTATTTGCTTGGATTTTGTATTTAAATTGTTTTTAAGTGGTTTTAATTAATTAATTAGAAGGTCTCTCATTTATACATCTTGTGTGTCTAGAATGGGAGGCCTCGTTTCGATGCATTTAACTTTTTAAAGTTTCGGACTTTGCCCTGAAGATGCTAGTGCAGTAGCGAAACGTAGGCTGTGACGTTAATAAAATATTTGAGGATCTCGACGGGTGTTTGGCTTTTTCTTAATATATCAACTTTACCCCGTCTTTTTACAACTTTCACTAAGATAAAGCCAAGATTTTAAGTTATCGGCTTTAAGGTGCCAAATCCAAGAAAATTGGTATTGAAAGAGCCAATGTCCACAAATTTAGGGATTCAAAGAGCAAAGCCAGCGAAATTTGGTTTTGAAAGGGCGAAAATCCGTGAAAGTGGAGTTTATGAGAGAAAAAATAACGGAAACTTTTCTTTTAACGAGCCAAATCCATGAATGTGCTCTTAGAAAAAGCCTCATTTGTTTTTTGATTTAGCAAAATCTGCTAAACTCATTCAAGAACGAGATAAGGCCCCGAAATTTGGTTTTGAAACAATGAAAATAAGCAAAGTTAGGACTTGAAATAGCGAAAATTCGTGAAATCTCGGTTTGAAGGTGCAAAACCCGTGACATTTTATAGAAAGATCCACCAAAATCAATTTATTTTTTGTTTGTTAGTTTTTCGGCTAATTTTGACAAAAAAAAGACCCAAAATCAAGAAATTAGAAATCAAACTGACTTCATGATCCCTAAAAAGGACTGAACTGACGATTCGTGCTGTCCTGAAAATATCTGGTAGGATTATTCCCGCCCTGAAAACGGCGACGACGCTAAAAATGGCCAAACTGACCATTCGCGCGCCAAAAATATCCAATACACCTGGCCACTCACGCGTTTGCCTCGACGGACTACTCGCGTCCTAAAACAGATAGTCTGACATCCTCCCTCCCTCCTCTGAAATGGTAAAACTGCGATTGCCGCTCTAAAAATGGCCAAACTGACTTTACGTGCCCTAAAAATGGGTAAACGGACGATCAGCACTCGTAAAATGCCTAAATCAGTGCTCTTAAAATGACCGAAACTGACCATTCGCGTTAGGAAAATGGCTAAACCGTCAGTAACCGTTTTAAAAATGGCTAAACAGGCTATTCACACTCTAAAATTGGTAAGCCTGCCTCCATGTGGCGAGTACCGTACCAAACTTATCAAACAGTTTCACCTCCATCGGGCTCCCTCCACCAAAAGTGAAAAAGGGAAAAGACATGGTTGCATGCACCCTGCTTATAAGGACTGAATAAACTTACTACGACTACTATCGCGGTATAAAACTTCAACTTACCGAGAAAAGCAGTTGACGACAAGATCATCCGTTAAACTTATCGGTTATCAGACACTTTTATCCAACCAACATCATGTGACCGCGGGAACTAACCGCAACCCTTGTTTCTACGTCATTAATTCAAGAACACCGAATTTCAATGAAATACTGATCAGGATGTCACAGATTGAATGTATTTTATTTGTTTTAAGTTGTTAGTAGAGTCGCTTAAACGGGTTAGTGGTTAAATCATGCATAAGTCTGTAGCCGTAGTAGCCTACATCGTCTGTCTTCCCTCGTTGAGGTTCGTCAAAAACGGACCGGTTTCGGCTGCTCGCCATCTTCTGCATTTGGTTTCCCAACTGAAACCGAGGGAAGACAGACGATGTAGGCTCCTACGGCTATAGACTTATACATGTATTTCATTTGTACTGGAATACTCAACCCGTCAAAGCAATAATTTACAAAGTTTTACCCCTCTCCATTCCGAAAGGCGAACAAAATATAGAGCCCCAATTATAAAGAACGTAAGTGCTGAAATAATGTTGTTGAAACATTATTTCAGCACACATCATGATACTGTGTAAATATTTTAAAAATAGTTGGATGAAACATATTGTTTTTCTATATTTTAACAGTATTGTTGAAATGTTGCAATTCAGAGAAATATTGCGGTAATAAATTTTAATGTTTTAAAAATATTGCTGCTATATTCTCTTGTTACTTGGGCGAATTTGCGTTCTCTCAATTTCAACCGCGGATTGGCGTTTTTCCACGTTATATTATATATATATTATAATATTCAGCAAAAAATTTGGCGATCATCTTTCAATGCTCTATCCTTCAGGTCGCTGGACTGAAATTCGTCGAAAGGAGCCGAATCCCTGTCCAACCGGATACCAAGACTCCTTTCCACACACCGGCATCCATGGACATAAAAATTAAAAATACTAATTTTCCCATCTTCGGGGGGTGGTGGTCCGCCAAATACTCGCCACTAACTCGGTTACGCTACTGAACGGGTCTGCTGGGGCGCAGGCGAAGTTTAGTAATTTATGGAGGTAACCACGCGAAATTCATGGTTTCTAAAAGATCCAGATTCGCAAAATTGGGCGTTGGAAGGAGCTAAATCTCGCACAATTTTGCACTAGCAATGCAATCCAAAAATGACAATTTAGTGGCAACTTTTTTTGTCATCTCCAAATTCACGGCCACCAATATTTTGGTGTTAGCTCCAGAACCGATGAATTTGGTGATGATCTATTCGTGAAGGCGTATGGTATTTTAAATACGATTAAAAGTAATTATTCTTCGCCACGGTGCTTGATTTCAATTTTTTTTTGGAGCTCACAACTAGTACAAGCCAGCCCCTTTATTCTGCTCCCGGTATGGATCGTATATGTATTCAAATTATTCTTGAAGCCGACGCTTTGTAATTCACTCACGGCTTGAATTGTTATTCAATACCTCCTCTATCTTCTTTACATCGGTGAAACAACTACTCATATTGTAACGAAAAAAAGAAAGAAAGATGAACGGCAAGAGAGAAGGATTGAGAGGGTTAAATGTACTGGCTGGCAAATATGCGATGAAGTCATCTGTTATGCTTACAAGCGTGTTTCTTGACATGAGGCTAGACAGACATGTTAATATGATATGAATTTGAATGTCTTTCATCAGATCGATGGGACTTTTTTTTATTACTACACATTAGGAAAATGAATAATACAATTTTCTCATGTGTTTGGCACAAGCAGAAAGAAGCTCCAAGCCAAGGACACTTTTTTAAATAACCGCCTCCTCCCTCGCACAAGGATGTTCCAGGGGGAGCGGTTTCCGCTGTATATTCAAATGTGCCTTCTCCAACATGGTTCAGATGAGAGAGAAACAAGTGTGTGGGTGTTGGAAGGGAGGGGGGTGTTAAATTGACAGAAAGGGAGACTTTCTTTTCTGAACCTGATTTATGTTGAATTTTCTGCGGGAATGAAGATAGATCAAAATCTTCGGTCGGTAAACGAAGACAGACCAAGTTTAAACATAAGTGATTATAAAGGCGTTGCTCCTTTGAAAATACGTACAATCACCTTTTGTCAAAAAATGAATTGAAACAAACAAAAAAACGCAAAAAGTCCACCGAAATTCACCAAGGTTCTCGGTCCATTCGCCCCGGAAATCGTTTAACACCTGTTTAGTTTCTATTTCCCTCATCTTGACTTTTCGGCAAAGCTAGTTTGTATTCTGATCTTAGAGTTTGACTGTTTTATTTTTTATTTTTCAAGGGCAAGTAGCTCTTCAAATGAGCTGTTGGAAAAGGGAACGAAGGTTCGTAACGAGCAAGCCAGGCGCTAAAATTCCTTTTCAAAGGTTTCAATTGCGTTATTACTTTCGACACGAACAGCATTAATTCAATAAACAAAAAAAGGAATGAAGAAAAAAAAAAGATACGAAAGGCGGCCCGGATAAATAAGCCCCCCCCCCACCTCCTCTTATAATTTACCAAAAAGGTTCGCGCGGGGCAGATTCCCTTCGGGGGTTTTACTGGTGAGAAAGGTGAGGGAGGTGGGGAAGAAGGATGAGGCCCGAAGGCCCGGGCCACAGTCGCCGGAGTTACCAACTACCAATTAAGGAAAGGCGAGTGAGGAGAGCGGGTTGATTTATGTAGCTGATAATGCCTCGGTCTTGTTAATAGAAGTCTTGTAATCAAGTGCCGACACAGGGGCATTCCGGAGGGCGTATTTAGGGATTGTTGACCAAGGTCAAGCCTTCTTATACGCTGGGCCAACCTTTTCTCGCTGTTGGAGCCCTCCGTGCTTTAAGAGGGCTATAGGAGGCCTTTATGAACCCTTCGTTCTTCTTCTTAATAACAAAAAAAAAAACCTTATTTCATTATTGTTTCTAATGTGCACATCAGTGTGAAACATCTAAATATTTGAATGACCCCCACTTCTCAAGTATAACGCGATAACATCCATTTTAAATCTAATTGTTGCCATTCTTCACTCTGCGGGGACTCCCTTGAGAAATGAAAAATGTGCACTCGAAAACCACTTCGGTACTCTGGACGATATGAGTAATGAGGTCCATACCTTAAGTAAATTAAAAAAAGAAATCTCCGATTCTCGCTAGGCTTAAGTCATTAAGGGATTACAGCTCACCACAATTTAGTCTCCAAGAAGAGATTTTTTTTTTCTTTTAGAAGGCGTTCCACGTATGCGGGGGGTTAGTGCAAACAGTGCGCTCCTTCAAGGTATACACAAAGAATCAGGGAGAGGGGATAAAAAGACTTGAAAGCAGGTACAGGTTGCCTCTTTCTTCTCGTCTTTTTTTCTTAAAAAAAAAAAAAATCTCTGAAGTGTAGATTCCAAGAATTTGTAGAGGGGAGGGAGTTTGAAGAGTTTAATTGAGAGACTGGGAGTTGAGCTGCCCACACGGCTTTTCTGGATAATCAGATTAGGTCCAATTACGTTGGGGTTTTGTTGAATCAATCTCAGGTCGAAGAATTTCAGATTCAGATAGAATTTTTCGGTTCACATGGAAATAGCCTCAAATTCGAGTGAGAGCAGTTAGTGAGTTGATTGTCAAAACATCTAGCCTTTAGAGAGCTGGCCTTGGAACGGTGAACTCTGTTTTGAAATTAAATTCCCCATTTAAAAAACAGCGAACTAACCCATCAGTTTTTAGTGGCAGGATGGACATCTCTTTTTGTGGTCCAAGGAGACACTTAGCGACTCATAATTGGATAAATCGTGTCGGTGTAATCGGTGAAAACCTAACCTCCCTTGAAGTTACAGAATTGGTGAACACCCTCGTAAATGGCGAGAAGCTCCAACAAGTTTTTGGAGAAAAAGGCCGGAGGCTGATGAACGCCCAGCTCCGATTTGGCGTTAAGGAGACTTCACTGATGGCCGACTTATTGACAGAAGGTTGACTTTAGATAAACCAGTCAATGTCATGAAGAGGCGCTTCCGGAGACTCCATTGCTATGGGCTGATGCGGCGGTCTGTCTGCGAATCCAATGCAGTGGTTGGCTTGAAAAGAGCTGATGGCTTGGGGCCCGGGGCTGAAAGTACAAATTGCAAACCTTAGTCTCCAAATAAACGAGGGACAAGGCAGGGGTGGTTTTATGCCTGAGTGACGGGGGTGGCGGTCAACTTTCTTCTCACCCCACCCCACTTATCATATTTGCCTAATTTCTTAATTTGGACCGATAGCCCAACGTGTCTGGTTCCCGAAAACTGGATCTTTTATTGCAGTGTTGAGATGTGCTCAAGACTCTGGGTAAATATGGTATTGTTTGAACTAAAACTAAAATATGAAAAAACCAAACAAACTTGGTCCCACAAACTGGAACATGCAGCCGAAAAACTCCACCCAATGAATCGCGCTACGTGGGCGAGGGTTTGGCTCCATATGTGATCCAAAACGAATCATGCGCGTTTCACTCTGTCAAAAACCAAATTGTACCACACTTACGTTTCAAAACCAAATTCTTTGGATTCGGCTCGTTCAAAAGAAAATTTTAGGGATTTTTGATCTCTCAAAAACAAAATTTCGCGGGTCCGTCTTTCAACTTTCAATTTTACGGTCATTTTTTGCTCTTTCAAAACCAAAATTATTGGAGTTGGCTCCCAAAAACCAAATTTCGGCGATTCACTCTTGTTGAGAAACCAAATTTCATGGCTTTAGCTCTTTCCATTATTTTGATTAGCTACTACGAATAAACAAATAATGGCTCGTTTTGAAAACCAATTATCGTGACTTTGGCCTTTTCAAACCACAATGTCATCGCAGAAATGTGGTGCGAGCAATTTGAGGTTAGAACTGTCTGTGATCTGAACATTTTGCATAGTTCGAGCATTTTGTGGTTCAATAATTTTGTGGACCTATCCACAAAGTGCTCAATCCACCTGTCCTAACAGCGTGCAAGCTAAAAGCTTGCAGATGGATAAATCAGGATGTTTAGGTTTTATGTTCATAAATTTGTGAACGAAATTCCAAAAAAAACGCACATTCGAAGCAAACTGAGAAACATTCGAGAATTCGCGATTAATTGTGCCCCTTCCTTACGTCTGATTTAGAAAAACCGCTAACGCACTATTCATGGTAATTCATTACAAAAAGTAAGATTTAAGTTGTTAGTAGAGTCGCTTAAACTACGAGGGTTAGTGGTTAAATCATGCATAGGTCTGTAGCCGAAGGAGCCTACATCGTCTGTCTTCCCTCGTTGAGGTTCGTCAAAAACGGACCGGTTTCGGCTGCTCGCCATCTTCAGCATTTAGTTTCCCAACTGAAACTCTGATGCTGAAGATGGCGAGCAGCCGAAACCGTTCCGTTTTTGACGAACCTCAACGAGGGAAGACAGCCAGTTTCTGGTCTTTACTTCTTTACTTTCGGAAAATGGTAGGTTTTGGGACTTTTTTTTTTTTTTGTAACCGTGGACCGTGCATCATGACAGTGCCAGGCAAATAAAGCCGCAAAAACACATCACTCGGAGTTCAAAGTCTGCGAAAATGCAAGTTGCTGGTCTTTACTCTCGTGAAATGACAAGTTCAAGGGCCTTTTCCACTCTATAGTCTGCCCCAGAAAGGGCGCCCAAACCTTGAAGCTTTAAAAGTTTGCTAAATTGAAAGTTTAGGCACGAATATCAACGAAATAAACAGTTTCTGGTCTTTACTTCCGTGAAATGGCAAGTTCCGGGGCCTTTTCCTTATAAGCGGTAGAGAAAGTGGACCCCAGTATAGCCGGCCCGATGTACACCCAAAGTTTGGTGGTTAGTCAACAAAATTACATCATTCCGAGCTAAATATCTGCGAAATTGTAAGTTTAAGGCCTAAATATCTGCGAAATTACTATGTGGTTTGCGGTATTTTTTTTTTGCGACATTGCAATTTTCGGGGCTTTTTTCAGAGACCGTGGAACCCGGCCTATAGCTGCGCCACAACATACAGCGCCCCGTATAAGTTTGACGAATAGCCGCCCAATACAAAATTGTCTGAATAATCGCGAAGTAGCAAGTTCCAGGGCCTTTTTTAGTGTGTCGCCGGCTGTTTAGCTGCCGGCGAATATTCGCAAAAATTACACCATTCGGAGAAATTGGGGGATAAATAACGCGAAATTGAAAGTTTACACATGTTTTTTGTGGGCTCAGGTTGACCAGGCTCTTGCGCTGTGCCACGCAAGTCATGCATCTCATCAGTGAGCTGTATACATGTCACCCCCAAGTTGTTAAAGGCCACACGCGGCGCGGAATAAGTCGTCTGACAGTACGGCTCGAAGCAGCCGATTCGGGCGTTGGGCTACCAGGGTATAGGACGGCTGCAGGGCTCAGTTTTGGGCCTGTTGTCAGTGAGATCGCGTTGTACTTCCAGACGCTGAAGATGGCGAGCAGCCGAAACCGGTTCGTTTTTAACTAAGGGAAGACAGACAATGTAGTCTCCTACGGCTACAGCTTTTTGCATGCATTATTTTTGTAAACTTTTAGCCGTGGAATGGCCACAAGAACAGCACAATTAGCCCAATTTCTCAGTTTTAGCATCCTAAGTGCCTTTCAGAGACTGAGAGAAACGCTATAACATGGGGTTTCCAACCTTGTTGGGTTCCAATGAGCGCTATTTATCAATTTTAGCCGCGAATCAACATTTGTAAACCTAAAAAGTCCCAATTTTCCACCTTTAAGCATTCCGGGGTGCCCCCACAGTCACATCGGTGGCCCGGAGCGGTCCGCCCTTCTCGCCCACGTCACTGTACGCTTACTGTAGTGCGGAGTTACGTGAGCCAAAAACCAATGGATATTCATTAAGGTCGAAAAGGACCGACTGAAAATGCCATCACAGAAATTTTCTGGTATAAGCTTTTACGAGGTCAATTAGTGAGAAAACTGATCAACCTCTGATATTATGGGCGACATGATTTACACGTGTTTAACAGGGCACCCCCAACTCTATCGTTCCCCTACGGTCTCCCAGCCACTGCCTCATATTTTCAGAGAGATGTGTAGTAAGAGATATCGTCTGATGGATGAAATGTATATCATCATGTGCCATTCCTTCACGTGTCCTCGAGGGACCACAGAGGCCACACGTACGTGGCCCCGCAGGGGAAAGGGACATAGGGACAGAGTTTAGTGAGATGGTAAATTTTTCGTTTCTTGACACAGCGCATGGGAGCAACGCCAATAATTTTCTGTTCCACTCTCATGCGTCAATTGTGCGGTGGTATTTTTTTTCCAACAGGGAGAAAACATCTGGCTCTATTTTAAGTTCTTCTTGAAAGAATGACCCTTTCGCTACGCCTTTCTTCTCACTAATGTCCTAACTAACCCTCCTTCTGCTTACACTGGCACAGTTTTTTTTTTTTTTTTTCTTCTGAAGCACTCCACCGTAGCGAGGAATAATTAAATAACGTTGCGCTTCAGTCGTCACCAATGAACCATATAAAATTTCTAGTTCTCAAAGGTGTCTACAGGTGGTCAGGCTCTTCGGAGCAATCAAACCGAACACTGCTACTTAAAAAGTTAGTAGGTAATTGAAATTTTAAGCAAATATTAGCATTCAGGATTTGAAACCCCTTTTTCTCAGACTGTATTCCCTAGAGAAGATCAGTACAACTATTCTTCTTATTTCCTTTCCTACAAGATTTTCATGCCATCCCCTCTTCTACCAAAGACCTCACGCTGCTGTGGGTGGCATCCTGGAAATGTTTCCTTTTTCCTCAGAAAACCAAAGTACTTTCGATTCTTCGGGGTTTTCTCATCGTTGCATAAACAGGGTACCAAAGACATTCAAATTGCAAATAATTCATTCTCTCAATACCATTGAGAGAAGTTAAAAAGTTTTTAAACAAGCGAGAAGCGACGAGCTTGAAAATGGTCTAAAGAACCGAAACCATAATCGCCGTATTGATAAAAATGTGGTTCAGAACAGTCTTTAATTGGAGCATTGTTCCTCGAAATAGGCGGTGTATTGAGGAAAGTTTAAATACGTTCGTAATCACGTTTATTTTATTACTATTTTCTTGTTTTTGCAGGATCGTAACGAGGAGCAGGATTTATCCCTCCCTCACCATAGCAAGGCATGATTCCCTGGGTCACAGAATCTGTACACATACAGTTTCTGAGGATGAAAAATCACGTGGGTTTGGCCTTCTCAGAAAACGAAATTTTTGCTGGGGTTTCATGCACCTTCAAGAAACAACTTCGCGAGCTTTGCTCTTTTAAAAAACAAACGCATATAGGGTCAAGTCATTGCTCAATTTCGCCAATTTGGCCAACACGGTGGCCCGGTGTGGTCTGTGCCAGGAGGAATGCGAGGGATTCCGACCTGCTTTTACGCGAGGGAGGGCATGACTTAGCCTTTCTTTCGAAGTGCGCGAAGAAGGTTGAAAAATGACAATTAATGGGGCGAGTAGCCAGTTTTTGGAGTAAATTTGTGTTGCCTTGCTAACGGAAAGTTCGTGTTAAAATTATTTTGGACAATACAGCCACGTTTTTGGTAGAATTCATTTCGGACCCAACCTCGGTGCCCCTCCTCAGCAATCTTATCGCCACAAGGGCAAGACCGAGAGAGTTTAAAATTGAAAACATCCATTCAAATTGAAATCGAAAGTGTGAAATTGGCTTGTTCACACCACGCAAATAATGCGAAGTTAGTTTATGAAGTGCCAAATCTGCAAAATACGATTTTTGAAAAAGCCAAAACCGGCAGACGGTTTTTTACGACGCCAGAGGTAAAATTTGGTTATTGAATAAGTTAAAACCGCAAAATCATGTTCAGTGAGCGTCCAATCCGTGAAATTTGGGCGTTGAAAATACTTTACCAGCGAAGCGTTACGGTTTTTATTGAATGGATTAACACCGGCTGGCACTATACGCACCGCAAGTGGCTCATCAACGCAACTGGCTTTTTAAGGTGACAATCCTGATTAAAACCCGTAAAAGTAGTTTCTGTGACCAATAATTCGCTAAATGTGCTGAAAGAATCAAACCCGCGAATTCGTGAAATTGATGTCTTTTAGTTACAAATATGTGAAAATAGGATTAGAGGGGGGGGGGGTGAAAATCTAGGCAAATCGGCTCGTTCATGTCGACTGAGTATCCCCTCTCATGGTGGCAGCCCTCCTCCCAATAGAAAAAACCAAAAAGCTCTGCGGGAATATTTGCCTCTTGATTATTTATGTACGTACAACTCGTCATGGGCGTAGCGCAAGGTGACTAAACTTTTCTTTAGGTGCCACAGATTTCCCCCTGCCCATCAGTCGGGAGGGGTGGAGACTGACGTCACCAGCAGTCCTTTACTCCCGATTGCTGGCCCTAGAGCGGCAGAGCAAGTTAATTTTGAAATTGAAGTTCATGAATCCTCAAAAATCACAGCCCAATAACAATTAATAATGTAGGTACTGGGTCAAGCACTGGGGCGCGGTTGGGACTGCTCGTGACGTAGATGAAGGACAGTAATGACAGAAGACCAGCGGCACCTATTTAGAAAGTTTAGTCACCTTGGGCGTAGCGTGATATTTCAATGGCTGAAGCGGTTGCCATGGAGGTTGCCCCTTCCGCTTCACAAGATTTTGTTTAGTTCTAACAATAAGTAGGTGATAGAGGATCGAAGTGGGTTTGGAACGAGTTCAGAGCTAGCAGATTGGACTAAAACCACGATCTGGGCTATTTCTGAACAAAACTCCATGGTTGAAATGGATCAAAAGCGCTAAACAGTGATTTGGGTTAATTAAACAAACTATAACAACGCTAGTACTACTACATAGAACAGAAATGAGCCAAAACTTTCCCACGGGGGAAAATGGTAGGGTTCTCGTCAAAATGTCATGCTCAAGCAATTGAAGATAGTACGGGTAGAGAATCTTTAAAGCACAGGTGCGGCAATACGCAATCTTACGTAAAACCCCACCACAACCCTAAAACTGGCAATAATGACCATGCTAGGCCTGCAAAAATTCACAGTGACTACTCACTCATTGGAAAATCTGGCATAATTCGCCCGAAGAATTGCTGAACTGACAATTCGCGTCATGAAAATGCTTAAACTGACGAGATCGGGTGCCATGGAAATGGCCAAACAGAACATCAGCGCTCCAAACATCGTCAAACAAACCATTAGCTCCTTAAAAATGGCTAAACTGACGATACGTGTGCTAAAAATAGCCAAAACGCCATACAAATGTCAGACTTTTAACCTTTTTCCCAAAAATGGCCAAACTGACCATTCGCTCTTTGAAAATGGCTTAAATGACGATTAGTGCCCAATCTCGCTCAATTCACCCTAAAAATGGCTAAGCGGACGATTTGAACTATGAAAATGCAATGCCTAAGCTTACGATACCCGTGCCCTGAAAATGGCCAAACCAACCATTCGCTCCTTGAAAATGGCTAAACTGACGATTCGTGTCCTAAAAATAGCAAAAACCCAGTAAAAATGTCAAAATTTCAGTTGCCGTTTTCAAAAATGGCCGAACTGATCATTCGCGTCCTAACAGATGAAATTCGAAATTTTCGAATCATGCATTGTAAATGGCTAAACGGACTATCAGCGCCCATAAAATGGACAAACTGGCATAGTCACGCGCTTAATTGGTTAATTGACCATTCCCTGGGCCCTATAAACTGGCCATTATTGGTTCCCTCCCCGAACATAGCCGTTTCCAGCCCCACCCCTCCCCCGGGTTCCTGTAATGCTTCCCCGTGCTGGTGAAACCACTGCTGTCGACCTAAAATAGTTGCTTGGCTGGCTATTTGCGCGCTAATATAGGCCAAACTGACTAAGTTTCGCCCTAAAAATAGCTGAAAGTACAATGCGTGCCCTGCGAAAATAGCAAAAACTGCGATTCAATAAACGGTGTTTATTGGAGTAAAATCGTGAGGATGAGGTGAATTGTACATCTAAAAAAATAAAAGGAGCGAGTGTCCCATTTGCCCCCCCCCCCCATTTATATCCACCAATGATACTGATAGGAGGGACTCAAGATGACGTATGGTTATTCGAAGAACCGATTTCATGGAATTTAGAAAACCCTCAATTCGCTGGTTTCGGCCTTCAAAAACCAATTTCACTGTGTTTAGTCGTACAAAGCCAATTTTACGGATTTAGTTCTTCGAAACCCCGATTTCACCCCGAATTTCTTCAACGCCCCGATTGGGGCCTAGTCGCCAAGAAAACCAAATTTGCGGTGTATGGTCGTTGGAAAAATAAATTTTGCGCTTTGAGCTCCTTCCATGATTAATAATAATTAGAGGGTGCCGGGTTTCGAACCCGGCTGGTGCCAAAGCCTCCTTTGGGCTCATACGCCGTACTACTCGGGCGTTTCGGTCGGTGTGCGGTTTGTTGAACGCTCACCGCCGGGAACGCCCACACGAAGACGAGTGCGCCGTGTCACAGCTCGCTGCTGCCTTATAGCGAAATGGGCACTAGCTAGATTCGAACCCAGGCCCGGAGGTGCGCCTCCTTCCATGATTAACTTTTGCGTGTTTGTTTCTTCAACGTTACGTTTTGCAGGATTTAGTAGTTGAAAAGCCAAATTTCACGGGCTTGACTCTTCACAAAATTATATATTTTCGCAGGTTGTGTTCACTGTAGAAAACAAATTCGCAGGTTTGACTTTCCAAAAAAATTATTATCTCGTATCACCTCTTCAAAAGCCTAATTTCGTGCGGTTGGAGCCAACGGATGTCTGCACAGTAAAACTTGTCGCGTAAAATGCGGTAATGCGGATGTGGGTGGTGAGGAGGGGGTGTCCGTCCTAGGAGATGTGGCCGGTGGTAGAATCCGCAACCAGTACAGTCTCCCGTATAGGCAACGCCACTGCCACTCACCTTCCCGTGTTAGCGCCACGCTCTCGGTTGACATGACATTGTTTTCTAAAAAGATGAGATCAAAATCAATCAATATCTTGTTCAAGGATAATTTGTTGCTTTTTATGTTATTCGCTGCAAGCCACTTTCAGTGGAGGGGGTACGAGAGAGCAAAATAAATTACCTATTCTAATTCAACCCGTGGCGTCTATCTGAGTGTGGTCAAACTATAACATTATCCGTAAGCTCACACATTACATTAATCGAGTGCGGTTGTGGTTTGAGAGTTGTTAGGCACTCGGGTATACGCGCAAGAGGACGGCGGTGCCTATTTAAACTTGTTTAATAATGTAAACATTCAAGATTTTTTTCACATTAACGTTTATGTGATGCCCGATATGAGTAAATTGCTGCCAAGCTCTGATATTGCTCGATCGAATTGCTACGGCCTCACGTGACAAGTGCGGACCTGTTAGGCTATAATGCGCTAAAAGATAACAACGAGCGCACAGTGCCACTTCGCACGGTTTGCGACAGCCAGCTTGACTTAGTGGTCACGTTAAGTTCTTTTCCTTACGACCTACACGGAAATCACAGCGCGGCGGCGAGGTGAAAAATTATCCGCCCTCCCCGGTTATCGTCGCGCGGTTATGTCACTCTTGTTGTTGTATGTAAACTTGATTAAAAGTGATAGTTTTTTTTGGTCAGCAACTTTTTTCTCCTTTTTTTTTCTCTCTCAAGTAATGAAGTAACCCGAGATCCAAGTTATGCAAACCCCGCTCGACGCATAATTCACGCCGACAAAAGATCGGAAACCCATCTCAAGTGACGGCCCAAAAACTTATATACCGCAAGGCGACGAGTTCTAGGAAAAACAGAACGGGGCAAGGGTCCTAAACGAGAGAGAGAGCGAATGATTGAGGAGTGTGAAGGGTATAGAATGAGAAAAGATTGATTCAGCTTATTGACATTTTTATTAAAGGCGCACCTTTTAAAATAAGATAGGGATCCCGACGAATTGGACGAACAAAAAAAAAGCTACTTGTGCTGGGTCGATTTTTCCCATGAACCTGTCCTCCGAGCTATTTTTGCAATACAATACGATTTGACTGAATCAGTCGGTCTGTCACTGAGCGGCTAGGATGAGGTGGAGACCTCGGAAGGAAGGGAGGGAGGGAGGTTGAATATTTGCTCGGTGTGCCTTTCTTGATATCTTGCAGAGCTAATGACATTCCAATAAATTGAAAAAATAAGGAAAGTATGACGATATTAAAATATAGCCCGAAAGCACGCAAGGCATCGGCGCTCTTATTTCTGTTCAAATTTCCTGGCTTCAAAGGACTTTTTAATTTTTCTTATTTTTTTATGTAAAGTAATCACACCCCTACCAGATCGAAATTTGGGAAGCCTTACCCACGCCTCTGGCGGTCCAAATGCGCATAGCATAGCCTCAAACCTTACAACAAAAAATTTTCGTTTCTTTGCAAAATTACTTCAACCATTTCAAACATTTTTTTAAATAAAAAAGAAGGGGTATTTTCCATCAAGATGCGCAAGTATTCAAGGAAATCAAGAGTCCCTGCGAAACACAGGCGGGGACTCACGCATTAAAATACCCTCACCCATTGTCACTGGCGTGCGGAACCTGAAAACGTGCACAAGTGCGGCCAAAAATGGCGCCATCACAGTGAGCACTAGTACTTCAATTGGCCGTCCTTTTGTTTCTAGGTTAATTTTCCCGGTGTCATGAGTAGCCGAGCGCAATTTTATAAGATAACCGGCGAGTTAGAAAGCCAAATCAGCAATACCGGCTCCTGGCCGAATGGCGTATGGCGTATTCACCCCGGGAACTTGGAGGGGAAGAACAATAAGAGCATGCCTTCCTGAAATGCTCTGTCACCTCTCTAAACTAGAATTTTTCCCATTTGGCTATTTGAAAATCATTTTCATGGGGCTATAGCCCTTTTAAAACCCAAATTTTGCGAGTTAGGATCTCACGGAACACAAATTCGCCGGTTTTGCTCAACCAAAAAGACAACCGGGTAGACGATACAGTTGATCCCCGGGATCCCGAGTCACCTTCCTCTCATCTTTCTATGGTCTTGGTTGCGGTTTTCACCCCTTAAAATACCCAAATTTCGGAAATTTTACCCTTTAAAAAATCAATTTTGCGGGTTTAACCCTTTCTATACCTAATCTGTGCGGATCTGGATCTCACTGAACCCAATTTCGCGGGTGTTACTAACAAGAAAAGTCAATTTCGGGGGGCTTTCAAACTCTTGCCGTACCGACGTAATGACGGCGAGGGGGGCGGACTGCCGCGGGTCTCCATTCGGATGGGACCCCCGAAAGAGATGAAAAAGTAGGGATTTTCACGTTATTGTTGGGGTGTGAAAAAATCGCTAACTCGCTTTTACAATTGCGAATAGGCGCTGATTCGCGATTGAAATTTAGAAATACTGATAAAAATAGTTCTTTCTGGGATAAACTTGAGAGAAACGCTTATTTGCGAGAACGCTTATTGAGATGAAACACTACAATATGCGGCAATGAACATTTCTAAAATGGGCTTATTCACTGCTGAAATTGAGAGAACGCCAATTCGCGGATTCTCGTGGTAACTTCGTTGCTCAAATTGAGAAAAATCGCTAATTTGTGGCTACAAGTTTGGTAAAACTGCCAATTTGCAGCCAAACTGAAGAAAAACGCTGACTTAAGGCCAAAATTGAGGGAAAGCGCTATAATTCGCAGCTAAAATAGAGAAAATAGGTAGCAACATGGTAAAATTGATAAAAGGCGCTCATTCAGAGCTGAAATTTAGAAAACGCGAACACTCAATTTACGGTGGCAACTTCATAGCCAAAATTGAGAAAAAGGCGTCAATTTAACGCTAAGTAAATATATATTTCTCGTTTATTCAGATCAAAGACTAGAAATTTTCACCTCGGCTCCCGATAGACGTAGGCCCACCACGGCTTTCATAATCATAACACAATTTTTATGGGGTTGGAAACTTCAGAACTCAATTTCACGGGGTTTTCTCATTCAAAAATCCACGTTCGCAGAACTGACTCCCTGATCAGCCAATTTTGCGGCTGGGTCAACCCATTCAAAAGTCCAATTTCACGGGGCTCAAAAAAGGAATTTCACAGGTTTCAGACGTTCATAAAGGCAATTGCACTGGTTGAGCTCTTTCGACGTTCCAATTTCGCTGATCCGGCATTTACAGAACCAAATTTCGCCGTCGGCTCCTTAAAAACAAGCACTTCCGCTGGATTGGCTCTTTTAAAGTGGATCTGGCACTGGCACGTAAGAAACCAATTTCGTGGGGTTGGCTCCCTCAAAAAGATAGCTTTACGGATTAAATTGTCCACACGGTGTTTGCTCACTTGAAGAGCAATGTCACGGTTTTGGCTCGCTTTTCATATAGACAAGAGCCAATTTTGCGGTTCCGGTTTTCTCAAACATGGAATTTCGTGGAGAACGCTCACTCAAAAACCAATTTTGGGGGGCTGGCTCCACTCAAAACAAAATTTCGCGGTGTCGCCTCATTAGAAACCAGTGTGACGAATCTGGATCACTCGAAAAACCCCATTTTGCCGGTTTCGTTGGATCTTTAATTAAAATTTCGCTCTGTTGACACAATTGGTTGCATGCCTCCACAAAGTGCCAATTTTTCGGTTCAGGCTTCTTAAAAAATAAAATTTCCCGGTGCTCAAAATCAATTTCGGGGGTCTGGATTCCCAAAAGAACAAAATTTCGCGCCGTCTTCGTCTCATTAGAAACCAATGTTACGTGTCTGCATCACTCGAAAATGAGCCATTTTGATGCTCGTTGTGGGTTTGGGGGGGGTGGGGGGAGGCTGTTGGGATTGTTCGCAGCTCCCGAACAGTTCCACACTCTACCTCTCAAGCCTCTCCGTGTGTGAAGGAAGTCCACTAGAAGCATGTACGCTCTTATTGTCATTGTTGTGGACGCGAATTTGGAGCGAAAATTTTTAGGGGGTGAATTCAACACGAACTGATTCTTTCATTCAAGTCATTTTAGGCATATTAATGGCATGAGTCGTCAGCCATCTGCATGGTGCAAATGAACAATTTGGCCATTTTTACGGCGCCAGTCGCCTGCAGTTTAGCCATTTTCAAAGGGCGAAGCACATTTCCTGGGCACGAATGGGCCCGTTTAGTCATTGTACCCTTTTCAATCTCTACCTTCAAAAGCTACTGTCCGCCCGACTCGTACCCCATCGGCAGTGGTTTCCTGTCAAACCGATCACGCCTCTAATTTCGTCGTTGATCGAGGGAGCAATATCTACCTCGACAACGGTGCTAAAAGTCACTATGGCCATTTGTAGTGCGAGAATAGTAAGTCAAATATTTTGAAGGCCATTTTCGGGTCCCAACGGCCAGGTTTTCCGTTTTTAGAGCGGGAATTGCCTGCTTGGCCATTTTCAGAGCGGGAAGTGCCAATTTAGCACAGTCAGTTTGGTCATTTTCACGGCAGGCATCGTCTGTTTAGGTATCTTCAAGGCGTGAATTGTCAGTTTATCTTTTTTTAGGGCACATAGAGTCAGTACAGACTACGGATTGCATACCACTCTTGGCCATTTTTAGGGCGTGATTAGTACGTGAAGCCAACGGAACGGTCAGTTTGGCCATTTTTGGCTCACTACTGGTCGATTTTTACATTTTTGGTGAAGGAATTACCTGATGGGGCATTTTCAGTGGGCAAATTTTCATATTTAGTCCCTTTCTAGGGCTCAGTCAGTTTGGGCATTTTCAGAGCGGGGATAATCGCCAGTTTGGCTATTTTTAGCACACAAATGGTCAGTTTAGATATTTTTCAAGGAGCGAATCGTCAGTTTTGTCATTTTTAGGGCGTTAGCAGTGGTTAATTCAGTTTGGCCATGAACGAATGGTCCATTTTGAAATTCTCAGGACGGGAATAATCTTTTTAGGCTTTTCCTGGGTGCGAATCGTCAGTTTAGTCGTTTTGAGGGAGCAAATAGTCCTTCAAGCCGATGAGGCGCGAATTTTCAGTTTGGTCATTTTTATCACGCGAATGGTCGATTTAGTCATTTTCATGGGGGGAGGGGGTATCATGATCTTTCAGGAACTTTCCGGGCTACACGAATCGTTGGTTTAGGCATTTTTAGGGTGTGTGAAGTCAGTTTGGCTATTTTTAGGGCACGCATTGACAGTTTAGCCATTTTGGGTGCGAGTGTAGTACGTCTAGCTGTTTTTATGGTTGCTATTTTTAGGCAGTGAATGGGTGTCAAGCCATTTTTAGTAGAGTGAAGTACACAATTTCCCAAGCCCCTCCCTTGAGTAAAACCATAATCGGCGCCTGGTCAGTGGTATAAGTACCAGTGATGCCGTGGATGCAGTGGTCAGTGGTTTGTTTGTTTGTTTTTTCTTTCATTTTTTTTAATAGGTATTTATTTTATTTATATTTATCATTTTTTGTTTATTCGTTATTTATTAACTGCTAATCTGACTACTACGGGATGGATTCAGACCCCCAAAATCTCCCCATGGGCACGCCATTGGCCTCTGTCACCAATTTCAAGGGTCGCATTAACATCAACAAGTAACTGAAAGAGGCAGCGACGAGCCATCTTGACCTATTGACCTTGGAATGGTAAAAGCTCGGGAATGAACGAGAATGAGAAGAAGAAGAATAAGAATAAGGAAAAGGAGAGGGTTATTAAAAGAAGCGGTGCGGATGCTGGAATGCCCAATGGCCATTGCTGCGATGGATGTGTTGGGAGGGGGAGTTATTCGTGTGGGTGAGGCATGGGAAGGGGGCGGGAAAGGGGTATCGCGGTTTGTATGATGCTATATGGTTATACGCTAAGTCGTGGAGGTCGCGGTGGAGGGCAGGTGTCTGCTGGATGCCGCGGCGGGGAGTTCCGAGTTCAAGGCCCTGTGTGTGAAAATGGTGAGGGCTATGCGCAGCATTCAAAGAGCCCTCTGTTGTTCGCAATGTGTGGAGTAGGGGTGATGAGGGGTACTGTGTAAAGAGCCCTTTTATAATTTTTTTTCTTTTTTCCTCGTTCACTGTTCAATGGGCTAGGGGCAAACCGCGTCTCTCTATGATATCGAATGAGACTTCTTTAGATAATCCCACCCACTACGCAGGCTACGCTTTTTAGCTTGTGCGGTTACGAATTTTGCTTCATTTCTCAACTTCTACAAAAAATTCATCTTTTAGGCTAAATTAAAATCTTAAAAGACCATCCGAAAATATAAAGTCGTAGAGTAAATATTTTGAACTCTACTGGTCCTATCAATTTTCAAAATGAAACCACCCGCAGAAGAACTTACCCAGGCGTAACCCTTCCCTTTTATAAGGTCGACAAGACACGGAATTCAGTGGCTGAGAGTCGGTGTCAATTTACATAGAATGAATAGAAGATGCGTAGGAGTGCCGAATAGGGTTGGCTGTGACAGGAGGGGGGGCTCGAAAATATCGCCCTCCAGTAAAATCGGGATAAAAAACGGACTTCCCACTTCGAAATAATTCCAAAAGGTGTACGACGGAGAAGGGAAAGAGGGGGCAAAACAAACCCCACTACAAAACTCAACACACAATGACGCGGTCGATTTATGCAAAATGAAATATAAAACAAGAAAGAAATCCGATACCCTCTCGCCGAAGATTTTTCTCTACAGACTTTTTCTTTTGTGGCCCTTCTTCAACCGAAAGATTAATCTTTTTTTGAACGGTGGTGAAGTCTTAGTTTGATTTCGCTTTAATGTGATCCGAATTCGCAAAAAAAAACCTTGACGAAGGTCTCAACGTTAAAAGTCGAAGAGTTTCCACCTCGCTTTGACGACGAAGGCAATGTTTACACTAAAACATTATTACAACACCAGTTCCTTGTTTAGATTGTGCAAAATTTCACGGGGAAGATTGAAGCGAGAAGGGTGATTTGTAGCCTGTAGAGAGACCATGGACGGAAACTTATCTTTATTCTTACAATTGAAGGGCGCTCGACTTATTTTTCCTTTTTATTTCAAGGCTGCCAGGCGTTAAATCAACCCCTCTCCCCCTCCCAAGAGTATCTTGTGATGAGGGGAAATGAAACAAACGGGGAGAGCAAGTTTATACTTAACGTTTACAGTATCAAGAACAAGGTTCTGCTTGACAAGAAAAGGCCCCTTTCGGCTTTGATTAGACCATTATAAATACGCTACAACCATATAAGCATTATACTTTCCTTGCACATCTTTCCGTTCTGTGTCTTGTTTGCGACGCGACGGTTGCTTGAATTGACATTAAAGCATTCAATTAACGGTAAGGGGGGGGGGAGTCATTCTGAAATTACGTGAGAGCTGATGTACCTAATGTTTGGAAATCTCCCCGATTGTTTTGCTGTTTCGGAACGCCAACAACAGACGCCGACTGGTTTTTTGTTATGAACTCGTGATTAGTAATACT
This sequence comes from Corythucha ciliata, assembly GCA_038030265.1. Taxonomy (NCBI): domain Eukaryota; kingdom Metazoa; phylum Arthropoda; class Insecta; order Hemiptera; family Tingidae; genus Corythucha; species Corythucha ciliata. The sequence goes on along the minus strand of CM075937.1, from coordinate 36,182,822 downwards.
AATAAATAATACATGTTGTATAATTCGTACTAAGGCCACTCAACTAAAGTACCTGTCGAAGAAATGATAGTGAACCGTTCAGTTGGCTTAATGAACGCTGACTTGGCCAAGGTACGATGCAGATTCAAAATGGGTGCGAAAATTCGCCATCTTTAGTCCTTCCAACCTTCCACTTATCACTGGACCGTAATAAGTGAATTTCGAATAGTAAAAAGCCAGTCCATGTAAAGGCTCAGTGTGTGAGACCATGGGCGTAGCGAGCTCTACACAGAAGGGTAGGCTGCAGCTTTTCGGATTCCCTGTGCCCTCCAGCGTGTATATTCGTCTCAACAACGAACGCGTCGGATAGTGACGGTAAAGGGATGAGGGTCACGGTTTTCATCAAGCTTAGGGTGCTCGGCCACTTGGAAAAAAAGCCTCAAAATTTGCAATTTCTCCAAAATTAAAACAAAGATTTTCCATTTTCGTTGAAATTAATCCCCGAAACATTCACTTTCGCAGGAATTAAGACCCGAAAGTCGCATTGAAGCGGATTTTCCATTAGGGAATGGAACATCCAATTTCCTGGGTATTCGTCAGGCTCTGGACAGGTTATGGCCGGCTATAGCCTGTTGAATCCGCTGCCACGAAAAAGGCCACAAAACTTCCAATTTTGCTCAAACCGGCCCTGAACTTGCAATTTTGCTTAAATTAACACCCGAAGATCCTAAACTTTCAACTTAACAGATATTCAGTCATGAAACTTGACATTTAGCTCAAATTAGAGCCCTATATTGCAAACTGATTCAATTGCAAATGAGAATAAATTCAAGTTCAAATCCAAAGTATTGGACACAGTCGGGACCGCCTTGCCTAGGTTTCTCACCCCCTGAAAACGAAAGGCCCGAAACTTTCAAATCAGCTGAAATTGAGACATGAAACTCTCAATATCACCGGGAAGATTCCAATTTCGAGGATACTTGCTTTCAAAATGTTCCAATTTTGGCTGTGTATGAACGATTGTTCTTTATTTTAGCCGCGAATTAGTGTTTTTTTTTTCTAAATTTCAGCCGTGAAGTAATTCCGTGATTAGTGTCCATTTTTGTGCAAAAAATAAACTATTTTTGTAGCGAAATTTCAATCAACTTTGGGGGGGGGGTCAAAATGTTTAGCATTAATGCCATCAGCCTATTTGTACGAACAAATTGACGGTTTCCGATTGTAGCTGCGCTTTCGAACAAAGACGATTTGTATAAGGTTGGGCAGATGCCCATCCTTGACCTTTTCTTGTTACGCCCTTGCCCTCGGGATTGAGTACAGAGTTTATTATAGGAAGCGACATAATATGTATCCAATTCCGATCCCTCGAACAAGGGCGCTGCAAGAGATTTCGTGAAGTATTGGTGAGAGGGGGGATCACAACCGTCAGCATCTCAACTAGGAACGCCGTCAGCCTAAACGCTGCAAATGCCAACCGCAGCCAAGATTCTACCACACCAAATGTTCAACCGTAATAATGGTCCAACTACTGCAAAGCTCCATCAACAAAAAGCTCTAAACCAGTGGCGCCGAAGCGGTTTCAATAAGGTGTAGCAGAACTCCAAGCCCCCCTCCCATCACACCACATCGCATTGCCATCCGCCAGCTAGCGACGGAGTATGGCTAGAGGTGATATGGAGAAAAACGTCAATTCGCGGCTAAAATTGAGATCGCGAATAAAATGGAGAAAGACCACCAGTCCAAAGAACAGTGAAGACCAGTGGGTCAATAAACGGCAAATATTGAGAAAAATTGCAAATCGGCGACTAAACTGAAGAAAAATTCACCAGTTCTTGAGGCCCACCAGCACAGGAATGGTTGGAAAGCGATCAGGAGGCTCACACAGAAGAGGCAAAGGGCCCCTTAACCTGGAACAAGGTAAGAAAAGCTTTGTCTGACGCTATGAAGACCTTGGATTTAGTTGCAAAATACGAAGAAAATCAAAAGCAGTCGAGCACGGCTCAACCTTCTTCAAATAGAAAAGTAATTCGTACGCCTAAGTTATCTCCCATTATTGACCCTAATGTTAGTGGATCAGAGGAATCTTTTTCATCGTACAGCCAGGCTCAACAAGCTGCGTCAAGGTTTGATGGTTCGCTGGAACGTAACTCACGTACAGTCCATGGTTGTAAGTTTACAACCTCCAGAAAATTTCGATTTCAAATACCCTGAAAAATGGCCCCAGTGGATAAAAAGATTTGAAAGATACCGCTTAGCTTCTGAGCTATACCTGAAACCGGATCTACAACAGATTAGCTTGCTTCTATATACTTTGGGTCAGGAAGGAGAAAATATTTACAGTACGTTTGAAATAGATGATAAGAGCGTGGAATATGAAATTATAGTCAGTTTTTTCGACCAATACCTATCTCTCGAGAAAAACATTGTCTAACAGAGGGCTAAATTCCTGAAAAGAAGACAAGAGCCAGGGGAGCCAGTGGATGGTTTCATCAATGATTTACATAAGTTGGCAGAAACCTGTGAATTCGGTCAACTTAAAGATAGTTTGATAAGAGATCTAATAGCTATTGGGGTAAGCGACGCAAAACTATCTGAAAACCTTCAGATGGACAAAAACCTTACTCTTCAAAAGGCAATAAATAAGGCACGTCAATCTGAGTCTGTAGCAAAACAGCAGCTCATCGTGCGAGCCAATGACAATCAATTGAATGACGCAATTGAATTGGGTCGACGCAGTGAAGTCAAAAGGGTAGTTTTTTAACAATTCCCAAAGGACATTTCGGTGCCGTAAATGTGGAAAAACGCATGGTCCTCGTCAGTGCCCAGCATTCAATGAAAAATGTAGGAATTGTAACGATTTGTTGCCCCAAGGGTAGCTATGTCAAAGAAGTACAGTGTGGAGACACACTGAATTCAAATTACCTGGGCGATTTATCATTTCCATGTGGATTGCCTTGCCCTATGGTTAAATTAAATGTCAATGGTCAGGAGGTAGATTTTAAAATGGATTTGGGAGCAGATGTATCTGTCATGGGAAGGCGAATGGTTGAAGAATTGAAGATCTTGGTCTCCGGGTGCAGACAACCAATAAAACTCTTTATGGCCCAGGGCACACTAAACTAGTTGTTAGTGGTGTCTGTAAAGTGAATATTATGTTTAAGAAAAAGCAGCTCTTCGAAGATATTTATGTAATTTCGGACCAAAACACTCCTCTCTTGAGTCGAGGCGCACTGTTACATCTAGGGCTTCTCTCTTTCAACGTTAACCTTGTGGACAGTGAAATCGTTCAAAAATTATACCCAAAAGTGTTTTCCGGCATGGGAACGATGAAAGAATCATACAAAATTGTTTTGCATGAAAACGCCCGCCCTTATGCTGTGATGTCGCCTCGCCGAGTTGCAGTTTCATTACACGAAAAGGTCAAAGAAGAGCTAGATAGGATGGTTAGTGAAGGAGTTATCGAACCGGTTACTGAACCTACAGATTGGTGTGCGCCTATCGTGGTGGTTCCTAGGAAAGGAGGGCGAATAAGGCTTTGCGTTGACTACACTAAGCTTAATCAGTACGTGAAGAGGGAACAGCTTGTGCTTCCATCCGTGGAAGAATCATTAGCCAAATTGGAAGGGGGAAAATTTTTCAGTAAACTCGATTGTGCCAACGGATTTTGGCAGATCCCCCTGAATGAGGCTTCATACAAGTTGACTACTTTCATTACACCTTTCGGGCGTTTTTTCTTTTAGCGTTTGCCCTTTGGCGTTCTGGCCCAGAAGCGTATCAGAAACGGATTAGTCAACTTTTGTCGGACCTCCAAGGTGTAGTTAATCAGGCTGATGACATTTTAGTGGACAAAGTATTGAGGCGACTGGAAGAGAATGAAGTGACTCTTAATAGGAATAAGTGCGCTTTTGGGTTGAAAAGTGTTGTTTTTCTAGGGCATCTCATCTCTGACCAAGGTTTGAAACCCGATCCCGAGAAAACAAAGGCGATTTCAGAAATGAAAACCCCAGAGAATGTGTCTGAATTGCGACAGTTTTTGGGCATGGTGAACCAGATGATGAAATTCGTGCCAAATTTAGTTGACATTACTGCTCCACTGAGGTGTTTGCTTAAAAAAGGTAATATCTGGACTTGGGATACACCACAAGAAAAAGCTTTCGAGGAATTGAAAGAAGCTGCTCAGAGTTCGATAGTACTGGCAAGCTATAGGACAGGAGCCGCTTCCCGAATTACTGCTGATGCATCTTCCTACGGCCTTGGTGCAGTGATTGAGCAATTAGATGGTGACAACTGGAGACCAGTTGCATTCGCTTCGAGAAGTATGTCTCCAGCGGAAAGTCGTTACCCCCAAATTGAGAAAGAGGCTCTTAGCCTCACTTGGGCATGTGAAAAGTTTTCACATTTAATCCTGGGTCGCAAATTCCTACTCTATACCGACCACAAGGCACTTATTGAAATTCTGGGGACGAAACCAATTTCTGACCTGTCCGCTAGACTCCAAAGCTTCCGCATGAGGTTGCAGATTTTTGACTATGAAATGGTTTACCTACCGGGAAAGGACAATTTCACTGCGGATTGCTTATCTCGGTTGCCAAGCTGCGCGAACCGTACAGTTCAGGAACTAGAATTCGATGAAGAGTATGACGAAGCTCTGTTTATTCATAGCATAATAGAAGCTCTGCCTTGTTCAGATCGTCGTTTACAGGAGATAAGGGAGGCTCAGCAAGTTGACACAGAATGTGAGGCATTGAAGCTCAATAATTCATAATACTTGGAGCAAGCTGTCGGTGTTTTGGAAATACAGAACAGAGCTCGTGATAGAGGATGGCTTAGTTGTCAAAGGTAGACGAATCTTCATCCCTAGAGCGATAAGAAGTGACATTCTTGCGAAAATTCATGAGGGTCACCTAGGAATTGTTAAGTGCAGGCAAAGAGCACAAGAGTCTGTCTGGTGGCCAGGCTGCTCATCCGACGTCAGAACGCAGGTTGAAAACTGTCTTGTTTGTATACAACATAGGAAGGCCAGAAAAGAACATTTACTTCCTTCCCAGTTACCAAAACAGCCGTGGTGTTCTCTAGGGGCAGATCTTTTCAAGTGCAATGATAAGTGGTACCTGGTCGTACAAGACTATTATTCACCGTGAATCGTTAAATTCGCACGCAGTGATTACAAAAATGAAGAATATGTTTGCTAGACACGGGATCCCTCTTGAAGTTCGCTCTGACGGAGGCACCCAGTTCACTTCTGAAGAATTTAAACAATTCGCAAAAGATTATGGGTTCAGACCAGTTACTAGTAGCCCGAACTTTCCACAGTCAAATGGTGAGGCAGAGAACGCGGTAGCCATTGCTAAGAGGATTTTACTCAAGAACTCGGACCCGAATCTTGGTTTATTTTCTTATAGGACTACTAAGTTAGAATCCGGCCTTTCCCCGGCTGAATTGTTATACGGTCGCAAATTAAGGACTACCTTGCCGTCTATCAAAAATTACGAGCATGTTAGTCACGAGAAACTTCAGCGCTTCAAAGGAGACAGCCACATCCGCGAGAGGTCGAAAAGGAATTACGACAACCGAAGAGGAGTGAAGGAGCTAAAACAGCTGGACGTCGGAGATACCGTTTGGGTGAGAGATGTCGGGAAAAGAGGAAAGGTCCATGAGAAACTACAATACCCATATCATATTTAGTCTCATTGGACAATGGAACAAAACTCCGAAGAAATCGTTGGCATCTTGTAGCATTGCCAAAGTCGAGGCCGATTGAAGAAAGAAGTGTGACGACTGGAGAACGAGATCAACTATGGCAGACGGTGAGAAGAAGAAGTTCACGAAACAGACGTCCTCCGGAAAGATTTGCTAACTAGCCACTCCAATAAAGGGAGATGTGGTGTTAGCAGTTGCGAGGAAACAAAACAATATGATTTTAAAATATAAATAAATCACTTGATGTTCTGAAACTGAGACAAGCGGTTCATCTCTTTTAGCATAACTAGCTTAGTATCATTACACTAATCTTGGGTCAATATGTGGCAAAAGGTTTGAGAGGGTGGTAATATTCGAGGATGAAATAGTGGAAAAGTGCTAATTCTTAGCAAACAGTGAAAAAATATCACAAATTCGCAGCTAAAGAAAAAATTGAAAAAAATCGTGGTTATAAAATTGAGAAAAGGCTAAGACAAATTGCTCAGAAGGTTCAGTCAATTTCTTCGTTCAAAACTGCAAATTTCGTACTCTGAACTGTGAAATTCATCCTTGAATCTGTCAATTTTGTCATTGCAAACTGTCAATTTCGTCTTTTAAACTGTCAATTTCGTCGTTCAAACCTGTCAATTTCGCCACATAAACTGACAATTTTTTTTTCTTTGAAACTGTAAATTTTGTCTCACAAATGTCAATTTTGTCGTTCAATAATGTCAATATCGCCCTCCGAACTTCCAACTTCATCCTTGAAACTGTCAATTTCATCCGCAAAATGTCGATTTCGTCGTTCAAACTCTCAACTTCGTCATTCAAAGCTGTAAATGTTGCCATTCAAAACTGCCAATTTAGTCCTGGATTAGCAATTTGTTTACACTCAGCTACGAAGTTGGGCATTGGCGTTGTCTTAATTTTAACCGCAAGTTAGTGTTTCTCCACACTTCAGTGCTTCTTCTCAAATCCATCGGTGAACTAGCGATTTTTTTCTCTTCAGCCGCGAATTAGCGATTTGTTCCCCATTTTAGCCATGAACTAGCGATTTTTCTCTATTTTAGCTGCGAATCCGTGTTTTTCTTGATGCTTGTAGCCGCAAATGAGCGACTTCCCCTCATTTTATCCGTGAATTAGCGCTTTTTCTTAATTTCAATGGTGAATTTTGTATTGATTTTTCACCATTTTAGCCGTGAATTAACGTGTTTTTTAATTTTGACCGTGAATGTTTGCTTTTACCCAATTAGATCAGCAAATGCGCTTTTTTTCAATTTTTGCCGCGAAGTAGCGCTTTACTATTCTTTTTACGATTTTAGCGCTTTTTCTCACTTCTATCCGTGAATTATCAATTTTTCTCAATTTCAGGTGTGAATTAGCTACTTATACCTTTCAACTTTAGCCCCCAGTTGGTCTGTAAACGTAGCATCGGGAAACGTCGAATTAGCTCTTAGCTCTTTTTACAATTTTTACCACGAATATTGACACTTTTTTGAAACTTTTAGCTGCGTACTTGCTCAAATAACAGCACATAAGTGCGTTTTCTCAATTTTAGCCGCCCGAGGACGAACAGAAACTGGGGGGGTCAGCGTATTTTCATTAAAGCCGCGGGCACTGCGTGTAATTCGGCCTCGTTCAGCTCGGAAACTTGTAATTCAACTCAAATCAACCGCTCAAACAACCGCACACTCATTCAATTGCAATTGAAAATAGTTTCAAGATCAAATCCAAAGTAAAACCAAAAAGGCCCGAAACTTTTCAATTTCGTTGAAATTGAGAGTGAAAATCTCAATGTCGCGAAGATTACAGCAGGAAGACTCATGGACAGGTTACACGCTGGCAAGAATTGTGAATTCAGTACTTTGCTCCTGAACCGAATTGATGTACCAATGTACCCCCCTCCCCCTTGAATGGTATTTTCGGCCTAATAAATTGGAAATTTCTTCTTAAACTGGCCATTTCTCGTCTTTCGCCGTGGAAAGTGCTTACGTTCAAAGAATGGACACCCGCAATATCATTGTTTTTATGCACTAACCAATATGGCAGTTTCCGAAACTGCTGACCGATGAACCATGAACCAATTCGAGTGAATCAGATAAATATAGGCTGAGACTCATAATTATCTAATGTTACCATTATTGGGAAGAGAGAAATTCAAAAACTCTAAATGACGAGACGATGCTGAAGTGGAGGGTCGGAGGGGAACGTCAGAACGGCTTTTTTGTTTTAAGAGGTTTGTTATAAGAGCACTGGACAGACAAAGCGGGGAGGTAGGTCACGACTTTGTGAATGGTGCCCCATCATAGAAGCTATCCAAGGTAAAGTGATCGCGTTGTCATGAAAAGAGAAGGATGAAGTGTATAAGATGATGATGGATGCGAGGGGGGCTCTTAAAAGCCGAAAATGGCCACCTCTCTACAAAACGTTGCCTCCGTGTGAAATAAATCGCCTCTGATGTACAGTAGATTATATTTTATAAGAGAGTGCTCTAACCGGATGATGCCGGAATGTGAATACTTCTGGCAGATTAATATTACTGAATTTGAGGATTATTCATGCGCAACCTAAATCGACGGTGGTCCTTTGGCTTATTCATCATCCGGGCTTTGTTTAAAGTCAGCACACATCAACTATATGAAGAGTGACTCGCCCTAGATAAGCCGCGGCGCCTCTGAACACAGGCCCTTTTTTTTCCTTTCACGTTTCGTGTAAAATAAGAAGAAAGCGAAGCGCTACGTTGATGTTCTTCGGAGTCTTTCATGATCGTAAAAACTCCCACCTCACTACCCTGTGCAGCTTCACCGGCATGCACATATTTCTCCCTCTGTTTTAAACCCGTGCCAATTTAAAAGCTATGAACGATAAATCCTGGTGGTCTCTCACTCGCCTCACTCATTCTGTCTCTCTCAGTCGGACCGGTTTTCCAGAAGAGTTCGAGAGTTTCATCTCTCTCCTCCTCGCGCCGTTTGTTTCGCCCTAAAAACCCTCTGTTTTGCACCCCCTTTCCCATATTTTGCGGTGGAACTCTTATGTTTCGTGTATGCACTTTGTTATGCTGACGAGAGGAATGTGGGCAATAACTATCTTCCAGGGGAGCCTTCTGGAACGACTTATAAACTCGGTTGTTGTGGGTTTGCCAGGTGAATTCCCACGGAGCTTCTTTCTTCGATTTTTCAATCGAGCTGAATAAAAAAGTAGATCTAATGCGTAAATACCTACTGATGAGCTACTCTAATGAAAATAATGAACGAACTCTGCTTTTCGTGCTTATTACGCACGAAGTTTATGGAGGCAATTCGCAGTTTATGTATATAGATGTCGAGAACTACTCATAACCATTGAAAGATTCCGGCTCCAGTCCTTGGAAAATTCTTCGCTTCCACAAGACGTCTTCCACTCACTTGCGTTGACAATCTTTCATTTCTTTTCTTAATACTTCACGTCTCCCCCTCTCCCCCTATTCCGTGTCTCTAAGTCTTTCGTCTCCAATCAATGTTGGTTTCCCTAGTAGGATCTTCTGAAGTGGGAAAGAATGCAGTGGTGTGCATTTGTACATTGCACCCGCGAACCCAAGGACACCGAGACGCAACTCACTTCAGATTGTGGTGACAAGCATCCTCCCTTATTCAGGAAGAATTTAACCTGTTATCGTCAACGAGTTGATGGATAGCTTCGAGAAATAATCGCCTTCACTCCGCCCGGCGACGACTTTACACCAGCCTTTTGTTTGGGTATAAACCTATGCGGCTTTTGAACTTCAGGACTGTTGAGATTTAGAAAGAGTGCGATGGACTGGCCCGGGTCTGAGAGAGAACAAAAAAAAAAAAAAAAAAGTTTCGCCATTCAACTAGTGACATGAAATACCGTCACGAAGTCGCTCCACTCCACAGGGTAAAGCCCTTGTTAGCTCCCTAAAAACGTTATTCTATGCAAATGAGAGCTTTTCACTCTCTTCGGACTCGAGGGGAATTTATTTATTTTCTTTTTTCAACAAAGTGGGAGGGGGGAGGAGAGAGGAGTTAAGTTTTTTAAAGATTTGGGCCACGAGCGCGAGGACAACGAAAAGGAGAAAGGCGCCCTGTGCGTGAGAGGGAGGAGAGGTGGTCCTAAGTTTCACCATTCGCCGAAAAAGTATACAGCCAAATCAAGATTCAAGGCGGTTAACTTGTTTTAGGGGCGGTCCTGATTGAATTTAAACTTATCGGTGTTCTCTTCAAAATTATTGTTGAGTAAAACAAAAAAATCATCCCCCACGCAAGCCAAACTATTTTTGAAAACAATAAATAAATAAAACATGGCTAAAATTGCATGTTTTGAGCAGAAATAGCATCCATTAGCTCTGACAAACAACGTGTTGAACAAGTTAGATACCAGACTTGATCCAATCAAAGCCTTCTTGTTAAAGGGTGATTGCCTCAATCAGCGTAGCGTATTACACAACAAGTGAATAAAGTTTGTGTAAAGTTATGGCTTGATCTCACGACTGAATTTCTGAACTTGACTATATCGACCCTACAAAACTTGAGTAGACAGACGTTTCGTTGCAAAAATCACCGCAGATTTCTTTGATTTAGCTCCATGAAAAATCAATACTTATGGCTTTGGTTAATTTGAAAAACAAAACAGGCTCTTTCGAGAACGAAATTTCGTAGCTTTAGATCTTTCTAAAATGGGTTCCGAATAGTTTTGAATAAGTCTAAAAACTAAAAAAAGAAGAGGAAAATAGAAGCATAAAGGTCGATTCACACACATCAGTGCCGTGAACGGGACGTGCCCCGTCCGGCAAATAAAATATTTTTCTCAATGGAAATTGAAGGGGCACGTCCCTGACACGTGCCGGATATGTGTGAACGAGCCTCTCAACTCCCATATGAGAATAATATTTTACTTGTCGGACGTGCCCCGCAAGCTCTAATCGCAAAAGAAGCTCTGACCACAAAAAGGTCTAACCTGAACCACAAAAATTTGAACCCTTAAAAGACCAAAAATACCGAAAGCTGCAGCAAAAAGCTCTAACCCCAAGATGTTCTAACCTCAAAATCTCTAACCACACATAGTTCGAATCACAGTAGGCAGCCACCCAAAAATGCACAAATAACAAAATACCCTAGCCAAAAGAAGCTCTAACAACAACGTTTAACCACAAATACCTCTAACTAAGAAAGCACTAACTACAAAAAGTTCTTACCCTGTGTCCTACGTGAGCTGGGCCCACTCGATTGTAGCGGCTAGAGCCGGTTAGCGGGGCGGGATATTTTCATGTTTCGAACTTTATCGTATCATATCATAATTTACTGTCGGCACAAACAAAATTCGTAAGACAACGTCAAAAAGGAAAACACAAAAATAAATAAAGGATAAATAAAAAGCAACAACGCAGGCAGCTAGTCGAGATCCACTCTCCACAGGTAGCAGAGGAACTCCTCGACAGAATACAGCGCGCTACGGGTAATGAGCCGACGATGGTGGTCCTTGAAGCTGCCTAAGGCACAGCTAGGCTCCTTGAGAGAGGTAGGCAGCAAATTGAAGATTTTGACGCTAAGACATTCCGGGTCAACGCGTGAAGTGGTAGCCAGACGTACAAGTTTCGGGGCCAAGTCGCTACCACGTCTAGTGGGGTAAGAGTGGGAGGAAGAATTGGCTTGCAATTCCGCAAGGAGGGACCGAACATGAATGAGGACAGCGTAGAAAGACATGATATGATACCCGCCCTCACGAACCACTCAAGGCACGAGCGGCGGGGATGCAGGATGCAGGCGAAACATGATGCGAACTGCTGCCTTCTGCAACTTGAAAATTCTTTTGCCTTCAGACGAATTGCCCCATAAAGCAATGCCGTAGATCATACGCGAGTTCAACAGGCCGAAAAAAACTTGGCGCAGCACATCCTCTGATACCATGGCTCTTAGGCGGCGCAAGACGAAGATAGGCGGACGAGAGCTCCGCGATATGTCTATCCCAAGATAACCGGGAATCGATGAACAACCCGAGAAACCTGACCGAGCCGCCCGATGTCCTGAGGTCGAAGAGAAGATCCTGGGTCTTGTCTGCATTAAGAACAAGTCGGTTCGCCAGACATCAAGACTGCATCAAGGCAGCCGCTGAACCCCCAGCGCACAGAACCATCGAATTGTCGGCATAGAGGAACATCTCGGACAGCAGAGGAGAGAACGAAAGAGACAGGTCGTTCACATATAATAGAAAAAGCAGAGGACCCAGGATGGAACCCTGCTTTACTCCAAGATTAATAGTCTGTGCGAGCTCAGATCTAGAGCCCCCATGCGACACGCACTGTAGCCAACCAATGAGATAATCTTGAAGGAACCTGACGGATTGCTCTCCAAAACCATGGTAACGCCGCTTAGAGGCCAAAATCTCGACGTCAATGGAGTTGAAGGCTCGAGAAAAGTCGAAGAGCCTGAGGCAGACGCTCCGACCCGACTCCAGGTGCCTCAACACAGATTGGAGCATACATGTAGCGGCCAGAGTTGTGGATCTGCTCCTCCTGAATCCAAATTGGTTCGCCACCAGAATTTTATTTACTTCGATTTTCGGAAGTCGAACACCTGGTCCTGTGTAAGGACCAGACCCTCAATCACACGGGTAAAGACCGGAATGATTGAAATTGGGAGATAGTAGCTGTCGCTCTTACTGCAACTCTTCTTTGGAACAGGAGTAACGACGGACACCTTGGGGCAATCGGGAAAGGAGCCAGACACGAGCAGACTATTGATGAGATGGGAGAGAGGCTCAGACAGAAGGTCAGCCGAAGCCTTGACAATATCAACCTTCAGAAGTTCAGACCATAGTCGTCAAGGGCAGCCGAGTTATTCAAGTCCGTGATGGCCCTGTACACCTCCGGAACAGAAACGTCCCGGAAAGAGAATGAGGCCCTTGATTCACGTTAGGGAAAAAACTGTTCGAAGTCAACGGGAGAACACGGCAACCTGCCAACGGTCCCAGCAGCCGCATTGATGAAAAACTCATTGAAGGAGGCAGCATCGAGGTCGGCATGTAGCTCGGCCGACTCCCTCCGGCCCGCCGTCAAAAGCTCCCTAACCAACCGCCACGCAGCCCCGCTTCTGTTGGGCGCCACCTGAAGAACAGAGTCGTTGTAGGCCCTCTTCGCCCTGATGATATATGCCAGCGCGGAATCCCCTGCGAGCCGCGCGAATTGTGTCAGTCAAGACCGCCAAGTCCGACTGCTAAGAGCAGTTACGGAGGGCCACGAGGTCCTCACAGCTTCACTTCATATCACGGAGTTCCTCAGTAAACCACTGGTGCCGCGCGGCCCCACCACCGGTAGTTCTCACCAACCGTGATGGAAGCGCGTAGTCGACAAGACTGAGAAAAGTAGCAAGGAATTATCTGCCTTAAGGCTTGGATTCGCCTCAGCGTACATGCTGAACCATAAGCCGTCAGTCACAATAAAGAGGGTGACGTAAGAGGAAGATCCCCTCCAAACTCACTGGACGTGCCAGCTTGTAGAGAGGGGCAACCGAGAGTTTCGGCAACACGATGGAAAGCTCCTGGGCGCCGTGGTCAGAAAGGCAAAGAGTGCTATGGCGAGAACGATATGAAGAGGGAGATAAGTTCGTGAGAATATTATCCAAGCAGGAACGCGTGCCATTATAGTGAGTTCTCGTCGGACCAGAAATGGTCAAGGTCAGTCCAAAGGAGGGGATGATGTCCTTAAAAGCACGAGATGTACTGCAGTCGCTTTAGAAATCGATGTTGCAGTCACCCGCAATCACCAAAGGAGAGGAATATCCAGAAGCTCACTCCAGAAGAACACTTTTTGACTTAAGGTTCGTTCGTTTGTCGTTTAGCGTTGTGGTGCAGATCAAGTTCGAGCAGTCCGGGATTGACGTCATTTTTGAAAAGCAAAAGAACGCTTTTCGTGGCAAATTCCTAACCTTTCGATAACAAGAAGGTTACCTTTATAGTTTATTCCCCCCCCCTACCCAGACAGAAATTATTGAAGGAAGGTAATTATTGAGCAGGTCATAACATTTCGAGCAGCAACGCTCCTCCTGATTTTTCAGTGTAAATAGTGCTGCACTGAACAGTCCGAGATTTGACAAACGAACGCTTTCAGTGTAGTTCTAGATTACAAAAGAACGCTTTTCGGACTGTTCGTGCAGACTAGAGCAGCTCTGAGACGACAAACGAATGACCCTTTATAGTTGCTCGAACAACCAGCGTGTTTAACGGATCTCCTGTCAGATCTGACGAATTTCGAAAATGGCTGACGGGAAAAATGCTGTTTAAAAGGCCCAATTACACGTACCGAGTGCTCGGCCGAGTAAAACTCAGCTCAGGCAGTGCTCGACCGTGTGATGAGCATGCGATTTTGCCTCTGCCCGGTCTCGAGTACTGCTCGGCCTAGCTACTCGGTTGGTGTAATTAGCCTTTAACGGATGACGGATTTTTCTATCAATTTGCTTCTGCAGCAAGGAAAGCTCAAATTTAGCTTTTTATGAACACTTTTTTATCAATTTTGGCCTTGAATTCACCCATTTTCTCACTTCTCATAGCCATGAATGTACGATTTTTCTCATCGATCATGTTGATATCGCTGATACTATCGTTGAACTGTGAATTCGCATTTCTCGATTTTTGCCGTGAATTAACGTTATTGTCAAGTCATGACATTGGATGAGCTCACTCTCTTTCAATTCTGTGCAAAAAAAAAATAAAAAATGGTCGAGTACGTTTCGTCGATTTTGGGTGGACGGACGGTTTGATGTGACGTGCCCTACATTGTTTGATGTAATTTTTAGCCGTGATCATGTCATCAGGTTTATGACGAAACGTCGCGTCGGCTCGAATAAATCAAAGGGAAAAAGACTTATTATTGAGAAATAATAAAGAAAGAAATAATAAAGAATAAAGAAGTTTTTGTCAAGCTAAAGCTGCGAATTAGCGCTCTGTCTTCATTTTAGCCGTATATTTTTATTTCCTTTGTGAATTAGCGCTTTAATTACATTTTAGTCGAGAATTAAAGTTTTTTCTTAATAACAGCTCAGGGAATAGGGGACAGTGCGTTACTGTATTTTATAAATTTTAGCCGTAAAATTAAGGGGCACCATACTTTGCGAATTAGCTAATGTTTCTCAATTTAAGCCTCAAACCAATTCATGAACTTGGAACCTACTCAGATGAGAGGCCCAGGTTATGCCTGCCTCTCCCCTCCCCACAACCGTGGCACGCTGTTGATTATTACTCATTTGACGGATTTTTTTCAACGGGATGGAATTCATTTTGCCGGATTTCTGACGGAATTTTGGGCTTGACTTCACAGGAAAAGCAACATGACAGCTGGTAAAACTCTAACAACTGTCATTCATTCACAAAAAACGCGCGGATAGGACACACCAGGCGTTTCCCGCTGTAATCTTTCAACACGATTGAAACCGCCAAATCACTGAACAGAAACACTCAACCCCAAAAAAACACTTAACCCGGTTTGTGTCTTGTCCATGGGTTACTATAATGGGTTAGGTCATTCTCATTAGTGTGACCCTTTCTCTTTGTGAGAAGGCGACAATCACTGTACGACGTGGGATGGCCCGACACGTGCAAGACCGAGGGTTATTCTCGATCGCCCCGCAAAAGCACTTAACCACAAAACGATCGAACCACAAAACGCACTGGCCACAAAAAGTCTTACCACAGAAAAATTGAACCACATAAACGTGCCCTGAGACCAGGCGCGGATCCAGAGACGGCTCAAGGAGGGGCCATGACCTCATGAAACGCTATACCTGTTTGGCCAAAATATTCCTCGTCCCGAATGAAGCGAACTCAACCTATAGGTGGAGGAGGGAAGGCACGGCCTCTCATGTCCCGCCGCTGGAACTTCTGACACGTATTTGGACACAACAAACCCAATAATCTGTACGCTCAACCTCGCTACCGCCTTATCTTTTGACCTCTTTGCGACAAGTTTCCTAGGGGCAATTGAGCAATGTCCAAAGGACTCATAAACTACGTTCGGTTCAAATAGTGACACTTTGAAAACATAAACATTCAGCCTAAAAACCGTCCCAGGGCAATTTCTGACAAAAAAGAGCAATTAAAAAAAAAAAAATTGGCAAAACCTGAAAATTGAGACGAATTTCCGATCAGATGAGCGTTTGAAGTGGTTATTACTGTGATGCCACCGTTTTTGACCACGTATTGCACACGTTCGCATTTAAGGTTGTTGACAGTACGTTGCATGCGGTATCCACACAATCGAAAGCTGCCTGAATTACAGCAAAGCTTCAACTCCAAGCCACGGTTCACGGTAGAGCTTCAACCTTAGCAGGCTGGCATCCAGGGTGGGGCTCAGGCGGGGGTCCCTCGTTAATGTAACCATTTTGTGGACAGTCAGTTTGGCCATTTTTATGGTGCAAATAGTCCGCCATACCATTTGTAGGTTGCGAATGGTCAGTTTGCCATTTCCAAAGAGCAACTTGTCAGGTCATTTATATAAGGAATGAGTATTAGCCAGGGCGATATTTTCAGAGCAAAAATAGTCAGTTTTGACATATTAGGAATGGTTTTTGAAGCGGGAATTGCCAGTTTGGCCATTTTTACTGCAGGCATTGCGAGTTTAGCAATTTCCAACACACGATTGGCTAATTTTGGACATTATAAGGGCAGGAATCACCTGTTCAGACATTTTATGGCGCGAATTCATGGCACGTGAAGTCAGTTTCACCATTTTTAGAGCGCAACTCGCTAGTCTGTTTAGGCAATGTCAAGGCGCGAATCGTCAGTTTTGCCATTCTTTGCACGCGAATGGTCTGTTTTGCACTTTTCAGAGCGGGAATCATCTGTTAAGGCATTTTCAGGGCGCGAACAGTCAGTTTAACCGTTTCATTTAGGACACGAATGTGTTCCGTCAAGCCAAAAGCGCAAATGGTCAGTATTAGCCATTTTTGGAGCACGAATTGTCAGTTTGACGATTTTCAGGGGTGCAAGAATCGGCAGGCAAGCCATTTTAGGGCACTTGAAGTACTTTTAGCTTTTTTTAGAGCGGGACTTTCAGTTTGGAAATTTTTAGGGCAGTCAGTTCAGCCATTTTCAAGGCGCTTATCGTCAGTTTTACCACTTTGGGGTGCGATTACCTTTAGTTTAGCCGGTTTTATGGGGGCAATCGCCTTAGTTTAGCTACCTTAAGGCAGTGAGTGGCTGTCAAGCCATTTTTAGTAGAGAGAAACACAATTTCCCAAGCCCCTCCTATGAGTGACCCCACTGTTTGTTACCACGTAGTGCACCCGAACGTTCCCGCGGACAGCCCTGAAGTCCAAGGAAGAATCTCGATGCCCATGGACCTCTCTGGGCAGCTCAGGGGCCTATACGTATATGGGTACGAATGATCTCGAAAAAAATGCCCCAGAAGGGATCCAAGAACGCTGTTTAAAAGACGTCGTGGCAGCCACACCGCTGTTTTTGTTACCAACCGCTCGTACATTCAAGTAATTCCGACAAAAAACTGATCGGAATTACTGATTCAAAACTCCACAACGTCGCCATCACTGCAATACGTTCGTACTCGTTACCTTGGAGTCGATAAAATCGGATGGTACCAACGACTTCGACGTGAAACATTCATTTTTGGACCGTTTTTAAGAGGCTTTAATTCAGGTTTAGACATTGTTCGGGGATTTATAAATCTCGTCCGCTTCAGACCAGAACATTTGACCCTAAAATTTAAAAAGGCGATAATCCCTCGTTAGTGTTTGGGAGGTGGTTTTGGTAATGTTTTTGCGCAAGTGACTCGTGACTACAAGGGAGGGGCCATGACCTCTGTGGCCCCTCCCTTGGATCCACCACTGCCTGAGACGAGCCGGGAGCGGCTCGTGAGTCCGGGATTTTGACAAGTCAAATTCTGCGGTCAAAATCCTTCCGGACAATTGACCTGTCAATTGACAATTTTGACGTCGGTCTATTGACCAGAGCACAACACTTGTACCCAACAGTGCGGTGGTGCACCTGATTACGGGCTTCTGCCGTCTCTGACATCACCTAAACCGCAAGCCACAGATTCAGTATCTTCGGTAACCAAATGCTCGCGCAAACGGCCAGCGAGAATCTACTGTAGCCGGGGACCGGTGCAGTGAGATTATGTCACAATTAACACGTAGGGCACAATTGTCAGTTACACAGCTGCACTCTGTGTACACTGCTGCTGCACTGTGTATGTTTACTTTTCAACCAAAAAGACGCGTTTTGCACTCAAAATAAAACTCACGTCGGTATCAGACGTTCTAATGTAGGAAGGAAACCCAACCAATGTCCATGGAGACTCTGCATAATCTCAAAATTGAGGAAGAGGGTATACCTCAAAGTTTTCGGACACGGAAACATTGTCAACGAATGAGGCATATAGCATATAGCGACAACTCTTTCCTGCACTTTATATATGTAGGTATAATACCTGAAAATAACAGAATTTTCTCCTTACATTCTATTTTCTGAAACATTCGAACTTTTATGCCAGCACAAAGTCCAGCGACACACGAGGTCATTTTTTATTGTGGTATAGAAAGTTTGGAAAGAGTGAAACGTCTGTTCCCAGACTACCTGCCCACAGTCATATGTTTCACTATTCTTATCTCTTTTTTTTTAATTTTGCAAACGAAATGCCCACTTTTGTACCGGTACATAATTGTGATTGGTCAATGATTTCTATGCCCAAATAAGGCGAATGGTTCTCCTTGAACCTTTTTAGGATCCGTGAAGTTGCCCCCCCCCCACCTTCTCCAAAACGCACGGACCTAACGTTTTACTTTATTCCGTTGCTTTATGTTGTCGGTGCTAATTAGAAAAACAGTTTTAGTTTTTAACTGATGAGGGCTACAGACATTATTAGGGTAAGGGATGTGCCCGGTTGGTAGCAGTGGGAGGGAGGGGGTGATTTATTTTCTTAAACGAAGAGGCGGTTGTATTTCCGAAAAAAAAACTGCTTAATGATTAATAAGAGGAATCAATTAGCAGGAAAACCAACTACTTAAAGGAGGCGCCTTCTCCTCTGTGAAGCGACTTCCTTGGAAATCCTCGCCCTCATATGCTGGCAATAAAGGCAACTGTGGCGGTGCTTTCTCAACACACCCCCACCCCACCCCCGCAATACGAACTAACAACAACCATCCATCCATTGGAAGTTTTCGCAGAGAGGAGGGTCTATACCCTCCCTTGCACTTGTTTCAGGTTCCCATCGCAACTTGCTGACACCGGCGCCTGCATTCCATCCCAAAAGTGTCGAATTTCACCTTGAATTCTAATATACAATTTTTTGTTTTGTTGCCTACCTTTGTATGTCAATGAAAATTCTTGCTGTGCAGTACAGAGCGTTAAGTTTCAATGTTTTCTTTTATGCGTCAAACAAAATGTTGTGCTCTTAGAAAAACAAATCACACCCTTGGGAACTCTTCTTTAGAGACAACGGAAGGGATACAAATTTATGTAGTAAACAACCCTCTAACTAAACTTATTAGGCCATTGAATGAGTGAAAGGGTAGGAAGATGTTGATTTTATACTTTTTTTTTTCTCCATTCCTCCCTCCCCTATCCCATCACCAAATCTGGTTCTTGGAAGCCATTCAAAAAATCCAAGTTTCTGGGGGTTCGCGGTACGCACCCTCGATCACCCCCATTCACTGAAAAACGGTGGGATGGCTCACATACGGCCCATGTGGTAACGTCGTAAGGAATGTCGGGGGCATCCATACAAGGGTGGAGGCGGGGGTGGACAAAGAAGAAGTGGAAGATGAAGGAGCTTCCTTTTAAACAAGCTCCCTTGGATTACCCCCGAGGTTGGCGCGCCTTTCAAGTGGACCGCCCCTGAAGGATTTTTTTTTTCTCTCTCTCTCTCTTCTCTCTCCCCGTCTTCGTTCTGGTTCGTGGGAAGTAGAAGGATTTTGCCAACAACAAATCCCTGGTTTGACCAGGGATCTTTTAAAGACTTTTTTTTCTTCCTTCTTCCCCCCCCCCCCACCTTACCGTCTTTCTAGCTACGAATTTGTCCCCCCCCCTTCACACACATCATCACTCTCCTTACCATTCACATAATAATGTTCCTGGTTTTCGTCAATGACTTTTAAAATGTTTCAAAGAAGGAACTCGAGATGATCCACTGTGAGAATGGTTGCAGGAAGTCTGTCCCTTCGCGGGGCACAATACACAATAACAAGAGTGTTGGTTAGGTGAGGGGAAAAATTCTCAATTCCATTCAACCAGAAAATGCGCTGTAAATATTTCCATTGTGGTAAATTGGTTCCGCCTTTTCTATAATATATTTGAAAAGAACATCAATTTCTTCTGATTTATCGTGATCTTTGCTGACACGAGAGAAACCGCCATTGGCTAATTGTAGGGCTTTACAATTTTAAAGCAAAGGGAGTTTGGTTTGCGGAAGTAATTCATATTTGGCGTTAAATTTGAATTGAAGTGAGTATTTTCTCCGTTCGCCTCCATCGTACACGATAACTTTTGTGTGTGGGAAGGGGGTTACTGGCTGGATTATTTAACACGTTGTTATGACGTTAAATTAATAATCGGTAATCTCTCTTGCCTGTTGCTCCATACAATTAAGAAAACAGAAGAAAGACGCCGATAGAGGGTGGAATGACTGGGGAAAAAAAGGTTGCCTTCCATCATATTCCCCTCTTCGACTTTCCTTGAGCACGTACTTGTAATTATCACATACTATTTTTTATTCAACTGATAAAACTCGCACGCTCTTATAAAAGCTGAGATTCGTCTCGAGATTTAGATTACGTTCATTCCCGCGCTGTATTATTACCGAGGGAACCAAGCCCTTCAATCGTTTTCCCTTCCCTCAACCCTCACCCCATACCACATTCATCCTCCCTTAAGGGCTGCATTGTTTACTGGACCACCCTGCATTAAAACACTTTTTTTTCCTCATTGTACGTCTCTGAAAAGGAAGGAGGATCTGTATCGGTGAATGAAGTCTGAAAATAGTTTAAAAAATATTTTTATTGCTTATTGAAAGGGCGTGTAAGCTGATGAGTATGATTGAGGAGCGCCATAGATCACCCTGTTATTATTCCTTTTCCCGTATAATCTTGATAGTTCTCATAAGCGAAGGCATTCATTCATTTCAACACTCAAGAACGAAAAAATGAATGACTTTTTTTTTTTTACATTTCCTATTTTTGTATATCGGCAAGGATGTCCGGGCCCAGATAATGTCAAGATTCTTCTTTTTGGGGCTTTATATATCTCCGAATAAATATTGTGCGCAAAACCGAAAACCTTTATTACATGCACCGAACTTCATGTACGGATAACAGTCAGAGTGATCTACGGGGAAGGGGAGAATCAAGCGTCAAATGCCTCGCTCTCGGCACCCTCAAAACGACTTTTATATCACAAAACCCTAACAAAACATCCTGCACTGGAAGGCGAACACTGACCTTCCTTTCTTGGAAAGTTTTGAAACCCTGAAAGAATATTGCCTTAAGGGCCAACCCTCGGCTAGCATTCTTTCACGTTCCCAACTATGCTACACGCATGTTAAAAGAAAGAGGAAAAAAAAAAAAAAAAAATGTATACCCGAATCAAGCGGTGGGACAAGGCACATAATATAAAGTCCATCCGATGCTCCGATCATAATTTCACGAGCATAAAAAGGGTGCAGGTAACTGATGGCAAACTGGGCTTGATTTCAACTGTACTGGAAACTTGGAAGTTGAAAAACTGCTTCGGTGAAGAATGGGGTGCGCTGTTGCGAAAATTCCCGATGTCTCCTTCAAAACAAGAAACGGTGAAATTATTGCCATCATCCTACAACTTCTTGTGAAATTGAAAGTCTCTGATTCAGGCGTGTTGTCTCTTGTTCAGCGAATAAATTTCTTCCCGATGCGAATACACGATTTGATTCGTTTGTATTCAGGCTTTTGCGTTATTAATTGGTGTAAGTGCGGACTGCAAGGGGTGTCGATCAAAATAAAATTGTCCCTATATCCACTCTATCGCTTGTTGCGAATCATGCATGCCAGGAAACCCAATTTCGTGGGGTTTGCCCCAAGAACAACTTTGCGAATTCCACCCGAACGTACAATCAACATTTCCAAGGTGCCAGCTTATTTTAAAGGGCCAAATCGTGAATCTCGCTCCTTTCAAAAACAAATTTAGAGGATTTGGCTATTTCAAAGCCGAAATTTTGCTAATAGTTGCCTCATTGACACACTCACAGAACCTAAGTTCGCGGGTTTTACTCACTCAAAAAGCCAATTTTGCGGGGTTGACTCGTTCAATGAAGCAACCTTACGCGTTCAGTACTGTCAAATGGGCAATTCCTCGAGTTGAGTTCTTTCGACGTCCCAATTTATCGTATTTGGCACCTACAGGCCTCAGTTTCGTGGTTTTCGGTATTTCAACAACTACAATTTCACCTTTGGTTCCGCCGGTTTGGCTCTTGAAGGAACCGACTTTCCTCCCGACCTTCATCTGACACATCAGAAACCAATTTCACGGGGTTGGCTCCCAAAAACTACCAACATCATGGATTTGACACCCGTAAAAACCAAATTTCCAGGGTGTTGTTGTTGGTTCATTGGTTATGAGTAATTACGCGGTTCTAGCGCCTTTCAAGATAAAATTTCACCTGATTGTCCCATTCAAAACCAATGTCACGGTGGGTTATTGGTAGAATAACCCAAAAAACAAAACTCCAATCCCAAGGAATTGACTCGTTAAATAAAGCAATAAATCAAAGAAGTAATTCCGTGGCTCGGGCTCTAACGGAGTCGACATTTCGTGGACTCCGACACTTACAGAGTACAATTTCACAGTTTTGCAGGGGCCCCCTAGGTGAGAACTATCGCGAAGCCACCTAACAGTTGATTATTGTATGATTTGGCTATTTCAAATGGAAATTGCTTGTTTGGCTCAAATAAGCCAATTTTGTGGATCTGGCGCCTTCAAAGCCAATTTCGCGGATTATAATAATTCGAAAATCCCAATTTCGCATGGTTGAATTCTTCAAAAACCAGGAATCATCTGTTTTGGGATTTTGAGGGCGCGAATCGTCAGTTTAGCCATTTTAGGGCGCGTCACCAGTTCGAGTACTTTTAGCGACGTAGCGTTCATAAAATTAGCTTAGCCCTTAGCCCTTAGCCACTTTCAAGGCGAGCGAGTCGTCAGTTTTGCCATTTTGTCGGGCGAACAGTCACTTGGCCGCTTTCAGGACGGCAAGTCCGTCAAGCTGAAAGCGCCAATGGCCAGTGATTGGCGATTTTATGCGCTTGAATGCTGAATGGCCGATTTAACCTTTTCAGGACGGGAATCAAGATAGTTTCAGGCATTTTCAGTGCGCACGAATCGTCAGTTTGGCCATTTTTCAGGCTTGAGAAGTCAGTTTATTGGCTATCATTTAGCGGGAATTGCCAGTTTCACTATTTTTAGGGCGCAATTAGTCACTTTAGTTATTTTCTTAGCACGAATAGTCAGGATTGCCATTTTACAGTTAAAATTTAAAGGCGCGAGTATAGTTAGTTTAGCCGATATAATGTAATAGCGTACCGAGGTACTGGCGAGGGGGGCGGCCCACCCCGTCCCTCTCGGACAGACAGAGGGGGCCCAAAAAAACTTAAATATTGGAAATTGAAGAGTTTTAGGTTCTACGTTCGTGGGGTGGGTGGGGTGTTCGTGGGGTTCGTAAAAAGAAGCTCTTTTCGACGATTTTCATTCTATCCAATCCGGAGAATGGTTCAGGGGGTAGGGCATCAAGCCAGGGCGGGAAGAAGGTAGGTGCTTAGCAAATTATGAGCTTGAATATTCGATTCAGCCCACGAAGGCGCTACTCTGATTAGTCTGCATGCTGACATCGAGAAAATTCGCACCTAAAAGCGTGAAAAAGGACTAATATTTGTAGCCAAAATTGAGATAAAGCGCAGAATCCCGGACATAATTGACAAAATGCGCACTACTTCTTGGGCAAAATTCGCGGCTTAAATTGAGAATACACGAATTCATTGTTTCTGGAGGCAAATTAGTGGCTAGAACGTAGAAAAATTTCAGCCGAAAAACGCTATTTCGCTGCTAAAATTGAGAAAATTGCTAATTAAAGCATGCATAAAGCCGTAGCCGTAGGAGCCTCCATTGCCTGACTTCCCTCGTTAAGGTTCGTCATAAACGGACCGATTTCGACTGCTCGCCATCTTCAGTGTTTGGTTTCTCTACTTAAACCACAATTTATACCACAATTCATAGAAAGCGCTAATTCGCGGCATATTCAAATAGGTAAAACGATTATGTGCGACTAAAATTGAGAAAAAACGCTAGTACGCTAAAATGAGAAAACCTGTGGTAATTTGGAGCTAAAATTGAGGTAAAGCGCCCATTGGTAGCCAATGGAGAAAAACGCTAGTAGGTGGATCCATTTGACAAAATCCGCAAATTCGCAGATATAGGATAGAGTAAGAGTGATAATTCTTGGCTTAAATTGAGTAGTAATTCGCGGTTAAAATTAAGTAAAAGCGCTCATTTTAGCAAGTCGAGTAGGCTAACCAACATGCCAATCTTGCGGGTAAGAATGACGCAAAAATTTCGAAAAAGCGCTAAAAATGGGGAAAAATCACTAATTCGCTAAAATTGGGAAACACACAAAATTCACGACTTTCTGGGTTTCTGGAGACAAAGTGGCTAAAACTGAGCAATATCGCGGCTAAAATGAGAGAAAAGGCTATTTCATGGCTATAAAATTGAGATAAAAAATTTCTAAACTGCTGTTAAGGCGTAGACAAGCGCTGATTCACCGCTAAAATTAAGAATTAACCCAAATTTATTGCTATACGTAAATTTTCGTGTTCATTTAGTGACTAAGGGGTCTCGTAGAGATTTCCGTCCCGGGCCTCGATTTGTGTAGGTCCGCCACTGCTTATAAGGCTTGGAAATAGCCGCGGGAATTGCAGGTTTAGCTATTTTTAGGCAGCCAATGACTGGCAAGCCCTTTTTAGTAGAGCGAAGCACACAATTTCTCATAAGGCCCTCTCTTGAGCAAATCCTGAATCCGCGTATGTGTACATACAGGGTATTTTAAAAATGGGTATCTTTTATTTTGCCCTGTGAATGTACGTCCAAAATGCGTCACAAATTTGTGGTTGAATAGTTTTCCGACCTTCATTGCTACGGTCGTCAGGGCTTTCAGTTGGAGCTTTATGCAGTATTTTCTGGATCAATGTTTTTTGTGGTCTGAGGTTTTTGGGGTCAGGAGTTTTAAATTTTTGTGGTTCGACCTTTCTGCGATTAGAACATTGTGAGGTTAGAGTATTTTGTCACTCGATCTTTTCGTGTCATTCCATTTCGTTATTCAATCTTTTTGTGGTTGGACATTTTTGTGGCCAAGACATTTTATGGTTGAAGCCTTTTGTGGTCGAATGTGTTTGTGGTTAGAACGTTTTGTGATCAGGAATTTTTTTGCTTAGAATATTTTGTGCATCGAGGTTTTACAGGCCATGGCCATAGGGTTTGTTGTGGTAAGAGTTTTATGTAGATTGAGCTTTCTGTGGTTATAACTTTTTTTGATCAGGATTTTTATGGCTTGTCTTCTTGTGTTGTGGGCAGTGGTCTTGGTGGCTAAGGAAGCCCAGGAGGCGGGAGCTGGCAGAACTTCCACGGAGGCTGTAGTGGCCTTCAGATCTTTGACGGGTGGGAGAGGGGGGTGGTTGTCTTGTGATGCGAATGCGAAGATGGCGTCCTTGAAATGAATGGACGGGTGGTGGTCCCATAAAAGCTCCGGGCACACGTACTCCAAACCATGTGGTGCCTCATGTGGGCCTCTCACGAATGAGGGAAGCGTCCAAATCGTTAGTTTGCATGGTGGCCGAATCTTGACGCTGATCTAGTGCGACTGTCTTCGACGTGCGATCTGTGTAACGTTCATGCCTCACGGAAACCTGACGCTCCTAACAAAATACCTCGCCCTGAACCGTCCTTTCCTTAGGAAAGAGTGCACATGGATTTCTTTGAACTCGAGGGCCAAACGTTTTTACTGGCGGCATCTAGGTAGCATCTAAAGTTATTACGTTCCTAAAGCGTTTCATGTCAACATTTGGATTAATCCATACCATTGTGACTGACAACGGGTCTCCTTTCAATTCAGAGGAGTTCAAGTCGTATTTGGCGTCACGGTATATCCAAATTAACAGCTCCATACAACCCTCAAAGTAATGGGAGGGCAGAAGCAGCAGTTCATAGAGCCAAACAAGGACTCCGGAAAGCCGCCCGTAATATGCCTGGATCTTCTTGGCTCGATAGATCGTTACACTTCATGTCTGTCCAGCATGCCCTGCCTACCTCAGTGTCATCTTCACCAATGTCCCTCATTTTCAATTTTCCTCCGGGGACACATCTTTCTATCGCTCCGGTTCCGCCGCTAGACCGAGCGTCTATTAGAGAGAGTGAATGTTTGGGCAGGGATTCTCGACGGTAAACTCATAGGCCCTATCTTTTTGGATCAAAATCTCAACGGAGACAGGTTTCTCAATCTACTGGAGAACAGACTGCCTGAGTTTCTTGAAGACTTCCCTCTCTACCTGCGGCAACGAAGTTGGATCCAAATGGACGGCTGTCCCGCCCATACTAGCGGACCAGTCAGAAGATGGCTCAACCAAAGATATCCAGCTCGATGGATAGGCCATTTTGGCCCAGCGAAGTGGCCCCCAAGAAGCCCAGATTTAACTCCACTTGACTTCTACTTGTGGGGTAGGGTGAAGTCGCTGGTCTACGAAGTCCCTATTGAAAGCGTCGAAATGTTGGAAACCCGCATTACGGCCGCGTGCAATGAAATTAAAACCAGCGGGGAAATTCTGGACGCTGTCAATTCGGTAGCTCGCCGTTGTGTACTTTGCATTCAGCAAGAGGGAGGTCATTTCGAGCAGTTGATGCAATAATTCGAAAAATCTAATTAAAAATTGCTTGCGTTTTTATCCTATGTGTTCACATAAAATTTTAATCAACGTATAGCCCCGACAACTCTAGCAGTAAGGTTATCTCAGCCACAGAATTCTTTCAGAATTCCAGCTACTTGATCGGTTGTTCATTTTTTCTCAGGTGGTACTTAACGGTGGGGCATAATTTCGTCGAAAAAGAGCGCGGAAACAACGTTTCTTGAGGCGATTTTCCCCTATCCCTTTAGCGCGGAAATGTACGTTCCTGGACGATTTTCCCCTATCCCTTTAGCGCGGAAATGTACGTTCCTGGACGATTTTAACGGGGTTTTGAGTGTTTTCATCAGTATTTCGGAAGATAATAATGACCGAACCTCAAACCAAACAGGTCATTTGAAAGCTTACTAATTTCAGAAGTTTTTCCTGGAGTCCTACTCTTTGTCCGTGACCAGACAGCGGAATGACAGCAGACTGAAACACGAATAAGAATGGTGAAATTGGAAGAAGCGGTCTTTCAGCCCAGCGTTAGGGACGTACACATTTGATGAACTATCGAAAAATTAAGATAATCTGAATGGAAATTTTGCGCTCTTTCCAACAGTGCCCTTGAAATTCTCCTAGGATCAAGGGTTGTCAAGTTACCGAGGGAGTTTTGATGAAAATGCATGATGCATTGACAAACAGGAAAAGTCCGATTTTCTCGGAAACGGTTAATAATCGGACCATGGTCCATGTGGTCATTTCTGTTCCAAATGTGATGTAGAATCACCCATTTCAATTATGCCCCATTTTCCCGTTACACCCTGTATATATTTATGTATAATATGTACATTACATGATCTTTATGGCCGTTTTCTTGTTAGCACGATAACTCTCGTAGAAGTTAATTTAGCGGTACACGCTTTGGCATAAAAATCAGTAGTCATAAGACCCCGGTCGGTATTAATTCCATTAGGCCCCAATCGGTCGTGGGGGAGGGGGGGAATAGGGCTTGAAATGGTCAAAAAATCACTACAAACCACCAGTTGATTCTAGAAGCATCATATCCGGTACGTATACTCCATGATAGACTAGCCTTTGATTCCCATTTTAATTTTTTGAAAAAGTCAAGGTGGAGGGGGTGGTGCCCCCGGAGTGGAAGAAAGTGTGTGGTCTTGTTAGCACGATAACTCTCGAAGAAATTAATTTATCGGAACGAGATTTGGCCCGGAAATCAGTAGTCATACGACCTCGGTTGGTATTGTATTTGGGCCAAATTGGTCGACTTGGAGGGGGGGGGGGGTAATATGGCTTGAACTGGTAAAAAAATCACTACAAATCACCAGTTGGTTCCAGAAGCATTATATACGGTACGATGATTTCATTTTGAAGTAGCCTTTGATTCCCATTAAGCTGCTTAAACAAACCCGGCATCAAACAGTACGAGGAAGGGTCAAACATTAACGAAACAAATCATGGTCTCAACATTATTACGTCTGGGACGGCTTAGGGTATCCGCATACGAAATGAAATGCACTCTTTCCGACCGCCAGCTGCCGGAGCGATTTTTTTTTTTTTTCATATAAGCTATTTGACGAATTCCATCCAGAGTGATGCGCCTCGGTCTTTCCCGCTCTTATCCTCCATCATTTGTTGTAGTTCGTTCTATTTGGTTCAACTGAATTTATTATTCGTCATTGTGATTATCCATGTTTTTAAGGGGAGGACGTGAAGACGCGCCAGAGACGTTTCTTTGGAGGAGTAGGTTTTTGGTGTGTTATTATTTTTGTCGAGCTGGAAAATTGACTAAATGTGATTGTGAATAAAATATTGAGTTTGTCTTACGTAGTCAACGTTAATTGGAACCTTGTCATGCTCCAATAATTCATAACCATGTGAGTTGTAGCAGATGAGCGGCAGGGCTCCGATTGTGGAGGGCCAGCGTTCAAGGTGCAGAATTTCCAAGTAGAGTTTCCAAGAAGAGTTTCAAAACTCATGGGGTTCCTCGCTGGTTTGTTCCAAAAACTACATGTGTCGTGCGGACTGGGAGTTATTCTGGGGCCAGCGTGGGAGCGTGGGAGCTTATTGAGTCCAAGTCCTCCCGGAGAAGGACATGCATCGTCAGGAGTGGAAGCTTACAGGAGTCCACTTGTCCAGCTGGTGCGGACCTGTGGAAAAGTCTTGCCCAGCGAGATGGAATTAGCACGGTACACGGAATGGATTCCATGTGCCTGTACGAGAATGCATGCCCTGTAGCCTTATGCTTCCCCTGGAAGTATGTTGAGTTAAGTTTTGAACGTGTTCTTCCTTTTTTTTAAACACTATCGAACTGTGGGATCAATTCATACGTCATACGCATTGGACGTATAGGCAGAGAAGGGATTGATGGATGGGGGCCGAGACTACAGTTTTCCCGCAATAATAAATTTTCAAATCAAAATTAATAACGTGACAGTTATAAATTATAATGAATACGTCAATTGCGTTCTTTTAATGATGCAGCCCGTATACTAAGTGGTTAAGTACGTTGGTTTTTTCCTGCACCAGGCCAATAAGGTAACACGGAAGAATAAAATTGGTTCAATACAAAAATAATATTGTGGCACGAATTATACCCAGTCTATGTGTGTTCTCCTTCAACCCTTCCTTTTACCTCAATACGGTTCAAGCAGACACATCAAAAATGAGGTCAAGAGGTTCAGTCTGCTGCATTTCATTTCGTCCAAAGAGATAAAAAAGCGTTTGTTTGTTATGGGCCCGTGTACTTTTCGGGGAATAATTAAAGGAATGGGAAAAGGGAGGGGGGTTGAGCTCATTTGAAATCCGAAACACATTGAACGAGAAGTATAAAAAAAATAGGGCTGAATGAATAGGAATAGGATATTTCAAACTTTTAAAAAAAGGGCTTTCTCTTTTAGTGTAACCTTACTAATTAGTTCGTAAAGTGAAGCGTGCATGCGTAAGTTTTCGGAGACTGAATTTCAAAAGCAGCTCATAGAAAACACGAGTAATGACAGTTGCTTCGCTATAGGAATTATTGCTCTCCTTCCCGATCTGAATTCCTCATGTCATGACAGTTTTATTCGGCCACTCATATGTATAAGAAATCCCGCCTTTATAGAAGGAAAAGTGAGCGAATAAAAAACTAAGAAAAGAAGAACAGCTAAATGAAAATGGTCCGATTTTCTTACCTGAAACTTGGAAATCTTATCTTTTTACTGAACTGATCAATTTTTAAATAGCCCATCACCTTTGTAAAGTTTCAGAGGGTGATAAAGCTGAACTATTGAAAGGGATAGGGTAGAGAAAAATCATCCCTTTCGTGAACTGAATAAACAGAATCTATTTATATCCATTACAAAAATACAAATAAATAAATCCTGCGGTACAGGGTCTATTTTTTGCCTGTTACTTTTGAGATATATTGCTCCTATAAGCCTCCCCCGCTAACCCACAGTCCATCAAATCACCTGAAAGATTCTTGTGGTGGCTTCAAAGGGGGGGGGGGAGGAGAGCCCCTTTATGAGAAAAGATAAAAGGGCAGGCGCTAGTCTAACTATCTCCTGGGTAAAATCTAAAATAGTTGAAAAGGAGTGATGAGGGGGAGGGTTTCTCGAGTGGCCCTGTAGGTATAAAGCGGCGGTTGATAGGTGGCCTATTCTACGGGGGGGGGGGAAGTACGGAGTGCTAAGGTGGTAGTTTATTTTATCTCCTCCAAGGATAACGGCTTGATTAGATGCGTGAAAGAATGAGAAGAAGGGGTTGATGGATTGTCCTGAAATTCTTTTTCTTTAGTCTATTAGCCCTTTGCCCTTCAGTCTTGTTGAAGGGCCTTCAAGACTCCACGCCAGTCTGACTCAGATTATAGACGAATGATAAAAACCAGTTAGTTTTATTAGAAATCACATGGGCACCCCAGTAATTCCATTCAACTTTGGATACAGAGACCCTGCAGTTCAGTTTCAAATATTGGTTTATTACGGAAGGTGCCAGACTGCCATCAGTGTCTGGAATTTGGCCTCTCTAGTATAATTATCAACACAGCCATAATCCAGACCTTCAATGCGCAAATGCAAGTTTCTGTGCTTCTTTCTAATGACCGAACATGGAGCAGCGCCCGAAGTCTGACGAATAGCCGCAAAATTGCGACATTTTGGAGATAAATATCCGTGAAATAGGAAGTGTACTGGCTGAATATTCGTAAAACTTCAAGTTACATTTCAAGTTTCAGGTCTTTATACTTAAGAAGTTGCAAGTTTATGGTCTTTTTATTTTTGCGAGATTAGGTGGGCATACACGAGCAGATATCTGCGGCAGATTTCATGTTTTTGACAGATATCGGTGGTGAAAATTTGCTCGTTAGTGGGCAAGAAACGACGACAGATCAACCGTGATCGGCCAACCGATATCGGTGGGAGTTCAAATCCGTCAGATGTGGTCTGTGGTCCCCCACTAATCAACCGATTTCTTATGAGATATATCTGACAGACATAGATCGTCCGATTTCGAATCTGGCGTCGCCCCTTAACGCAACGATTTTAACCACCGAAACTTCACTGAACATGTATTTTCTGTTATTTTTATCATATGTATGGGTCAAGCTTTTTGCTCCCTCTACTAGTTTTCTAACTTCATATCTGCCACCTATCTCAAATATCTTTCGAACCCAACCGAAAAATGAAATCTGTCAGATTTTTTTCCGCAACAGATCTCAATCTGCCAGATGTGCCCTCACTAACGGGCAGATTTGATCGGGTAACTGATATCGGTTGCAGATAACTTTTGTACGTTAAGGGGCGACGACCGATCTCATCGTTTGCTTTAGATCGTTAACGATATCTGTTGAAAATATCGGCCGATCAACTCTTGCTTGATTCGGGTAGAAAATATTCAATTCGCTCGCGACTGCTTCCATAGCCAAACGACCATTTAGAGCGGAATACTTTGTGAGTTTGCAGGTTCAGGTAAAAATTTGAGTGAAATTACATGTTTACCAGCTGAATATCCACGGCGCTGCAACTTTTGTGTCTTAATTTGTGTGAAAATGCAAGTTTCTGTTCTTATTTTTTCGTTGAAACTCTGGAAATTTTGGAAGCGTCACTTCATCCCCCCTCCCACTTGTCAAATTCATCGTGATTTTATATAATGTAAACATAGTGGATTTTTGTTGATAGCAAGAGTTAGCTTGTCAGTCAACTTTATTATACAGGACTGCTCAATAAAAATTTTTGAGCAGAAAACACAGATTTTGGTGACTTCATTTACAATTTCACGTCCAAAAAATCAGTCTAAAGCCCTAAGTCATGGCACGCGAGTTTCTCGAATCTCTTAAGTCAGCCGTGGCCGTATCCGTATCGTAGAAAATATTCCGTATCCGTGGCCAAAATTGAGAAAAAGCGCTAAAAGATAAAATTAGTGGAAATCGGAAAAATTCCTAATTTACTGCTAAAATTGAGTAAAACCGTGATTCACGCCCAAATTCCTTGAAGTAAAGTAAGCAGCCAAGCGCAAGTCAGTGTTCTCACTGGAAAAGCCCACTTGTAGGCATATGCGTAGATATGCCTTGAAAATGGTAGAATCGATTACAGGGGTCGATCGACGGGTAGTATAATCGGTATGCTCTAAAATTAATGTTAGAAGAAGAGGGTTAAAGTTTGGCTTTGTCTGATAAATGCACTAGTAGACCTACACCTATTGGGGCCCGGGGCGGAAATCACCTAAAGGCCCCCAAGTGCCCAAATCCCTATACCCACATAATAAGAAATACTACTATTTTCTTTTTTTTAAATATCCACAGTTTTGTTTTTGTTTGTGTGTCTCTCCACATGCTGCAACAGGCATATCACCATCAAAGTTGATGTTTGAACGACAAATAAGGACTGTTCTAGACCTTTGTGTAGCCAGATAAAGAAGACAAAAAATAAGTTTTCTGGTGTCAACCAGCGACTAAGAACCTTTCAAATTGGTCAAAGAGTCTGCGTCAGAGATTCTGGCAGGGAAGGACCTCGGTGGGAAAAGGAGTAATAGTCAAGAAAGTTGGAAATTTTTTAATTTATAGCCATGAATTTGCCGTTTTTCTCAATTTTAACCACAAAGTTGCATTCAAAAGACGCGTATTTTTTAAATTAGACATTTTACCACGTTTTTTCCGCAATTTAGTGATTTTCCCCAAATTTAGCAGTGTGTTAGAGCTTTTACTCATTTTTAAAAGTGCAGTAACGTTTCCATCCCTTGCATTAGCGACTTTTCTCAATTTTAGCCACGAATTTGCGTTTTCCTCAATTTTATCTGTGATTATCCATTTTTACTCTCAGTTCCCGTAGGGAGGGAATTTTAATGATTAATTTAAGCTGAAAATTAACGTATCTCGTTCATTTCAGGCAAGCCAATTTTTTTTTTTTCAATTTTAGGCGCGTTTTTTCTTTTAGATTTTAGCCCAGCATAAGCAATTTTTTTTTACTTTGTGCTATGGATTAGCGATGATTTTCAGTTTGGGTGCGGATACTGTATGGATTTGCGTTTTCTCAATTTTAGCCGCGAATTAGTAATTTCCATCACTTAATTGTATCCACGAATTGACATGATTACTTGAATTTTATCCGCGAATTAACGATTTTCCTCAATTTCAGCTGCGAAATAGCGTTTTCTGCTAATTTTGCAGCGAATTAGCGTCTATTATCTTTCTTATATTTCCGCGATTTTTCGCAATATCGGTTGTGCATTTGCCAGTTTTGCCCAATTTTAACCCGTTTTTTTTTTGTTAATATTAGTCGCAACTATTTTTACTTACAGCCTTAATTAATAGCGGTTTTCTCAATTTTTGCCGCGGGCTTAGCTCTACAATGACACTTTTGCGTTGATTTCTACATTTTAGCCGTGGAATGGTCTCCATATACCGCGAAGCAGCGATTTTTTCTCAATTTTCTTCTGGAAGTTGCACCGTGAGACCACGAATCAGCGTTTTTTCGCTGTTATATAGCCACGAATATTAGCGCTTTTCCAAAGTTAATCAATTTTGGGCATTTTTAAAAATTGGCTATATTTGAGCCGGACGCAGTTAGTGGTCAGCCACGTCGAGGCAGTCGACCAAACCCAAAACTCCCCTTAAATAGAGTGACCAGACGTCCTACTTTCCCCAGACATGTCCTACTTTCTTGAGCGTCCGGTCTCATTCTGCTCTTTAAACAACCATTTTTACGAACTTTCCCTGTTTCAACACCAAATTTTGTGGACTTCGCTCGTTTAAACCACGACGTGGGAGAATTTCGCATGTTGAAAAACCTTTCGTGGCTTTGCCTCTTTGTCGAATATGTTTCGCGCGGGTTCGGTTAAGTGAATAACCAAAATTGGTGAAGAAATAATGACGAAAAAAAAAAACTCGTGATTTTTGCTTTTTCAATTCACAATTTCGCTGTTGATTTTTCATAACCAAATGTTTCAACATTCAATGTTTACAATTTTACTCATTTTTAAAAGTGCAGTAACGTTTCCATCCCTTGCATTAGCGACTTTTCTCAATTTTAGCCACGAATTTGCGTTTTCCTCAATTTTATCTGTGATTATCCATTTTTACTCTCAGTTCCCGTAGGGAGGGAATTTTAATGATTAATTTAAGCTGAAAATTAACGTATCTCGTTCATTTCAGGCAAGCCAATTTTTTTTTTTTTTCAATTTTAGGCGCGTTTTTTTTTTAGATTTTAGCCCCGCATAAGCAATTTTTTTTTACTTTGTGCTATGGATTAGCGATGATTTTCAGTTTGGGTGCGGATACTGTATGGATTTTCGTTTTCTCAATTTTAGCCGCGAATTAGTAATTTCCATCACTTAATTGTATCCACGAATTGACATGATTACTTGAATTTTATCCGCGAATTAACGATTTTCCTCAATTTCAGCTGCGAAATAGCGTTTTCTGCTAATTTTGCAGCGAATTAGCGTCTATTATCTTTCTTATATTCGAATCCGCGATTTTTCGCAATTTCGGTTGTGCATTTGCCAGTTTTGCCCAATTTTAACCCGTTTTTTTTGTTAATATCAGTCGCGACTATTTTTACTTACAGCCTTAATTAATTGCGTGTTTTCTCAATTTTTGCCGCGGGCTTAGCTCTACAATGACACTTTTGCGTTGATTTCTACATTTTAGCCGTGGAATTTTCTTCTGGAAGTTGCACCGTGAGACCACGAATCAGCGTTTTTTCGCCGTTATATAGCCACGAATATTAGCGCTTTTCCAAAGTTAATCAATTTTGGGCATTTTTAAAAATTAGCTATATTTGAGCCGGACGCAGTTAGTGGTCAGCCACGGCGAGGCAGTCGACCAAAGTCAAAACTCCCCTTAAATAGAGTGACCAGACGTCCTACTTTCCCCAGACATGTCCTACTTTCTTGAGCGTCCGGGGACGTCCGGTCTCATTCTGCTCTTTAAACAACCATTTTTACGAACTTTCCCTGTTTTAACACCAAATTTTGTGGACTTCGCTCGTTTAAACCACGACGTGGGAGAATTTCGCATGTTGAAAAACCTTTCGTGGCTTTGCCTCTTTGTCAAATATGTTTCGCGCGGGTTCGGTTAAGTGAACAACCAAAATTGGTGAAGAAATAATGACGAAAAAAGAAAACTCGTGATTTTTGCTTTTTCAATTCACAATTTCGCTGTTGATTTTTCATAACCAAATGTTTCAACATTCAATGTTTACAATTTAACTCCTTCAATACCAAATTTCACGATATTTTTTATTTAGTACCACAATTTTGCTTATTTTCACACGTTTAAAACCAAAGTTTCGTGGTTTTAGATCTTACTGAAATCAGTTTCGCAGGTTTGGCTAATTCAGATAACGAATTTGGTTCTTTTAAAATCCAAATTCCCTATTTAGGAGTAGGTATTCCAAAGCCTGAATTTCGTCAATTTTGGTCTTATAAATCCCTTTTGCGGATTTATTTTCATTCAAAACCTAATTTTGTGGATTTGGCTCATTTAAACCACAATTTCACTGACGTTGGTTACTTTACCCACCAAATTTCGTGGATTTGACTCTTTCTGGAATCCACAAGCGCACACGGCATTGACCAATTCGAAAAGCAAACATCGAAAACACGTGATTTGGCAGCTTGAACCCAAATTTTATTGAAGAATTTCGCTCTCTCATAACCAATATCGAGGATTTTGCGTTTTCAAAACCTTATTTCACGAATTTTTGCTATTTCAAACCCTAATTTCGCGTAATCTCATTCTTTTAAACAACTAATTCCGTATCCCAAGTTTTGTCTAAAATCAGTTTCGGTAATTTCTCTATTTCGAAAAACAAATGTGGTTCTTTCAAAAAGCAAATTGATGGATTTGGCTCGATCAAACACAAAATTTTGTGATTTTGGCTTTCACAACCCAAAGTTGTGCGGGCTTTCGATCTTTCAAAACTCATTTCGCAGATTAGGCTCATTCAAAAATCATAATTTAGTAGTTTTGGCTCTTTCAAACCTCGGTTTCGTACTTTCCAAACTCATTTCCGACCTGAAACGCGGACCTCTTCTCTAACATCAAACTGATCAACGATTAGTCATTATGAGTTCTACTTTTGTGTCCTACGTATCAAATTGATCGTTACGTCGAATGCGTCCTACTATATTGTCCTTTTATTTTCGAACCAGGCGTCCTCGGAAACCACTTTTACTTCATCTGGTCACCCTACCCTTAAAGAGGGGGCAAAAAGGATTTTTTCGTTCCGCGAGGCCATCAGGGCCGTACTCCTCAACTCAGCTACCTAGTCCCTTTAGCTGGCTGATGTGCTTAAAGGCCTATCTGGCT
Organism: Corythucha ciliata; assembly: GCA_038030265.1. Taxonomy (NCBI): domain Eukaryota; kingdom Metazoa; phylum Arthropoda; class Insecta; order Hemiptera; family Tingidae; genus Corythucha; species Corythucha ciliata. Next base: position 36,146,465 of record CM075937.1, on the reverse strand, counting down.
TGCCTAAGCCTTTCCTTGCACTTTTGCGCTGCTGCGAGAGCCTGCAGGCCCTTTGCCTCGAGGTCAAAATTTTCTCCCTGAAAGTGCACCGAGAAGGACCCCTCATCCCTCACCCCAACCATCGGAAGGACTTCTCCGTGAACTTTCCCCTCCAAAACCGAGAAATTACCAAAATTAAATTTTACCAATTTCAGGGGGAGATGGGGTATATATCAATGGGCCTGGTCCGTCTTCTGAAAAGTTTTACAGGGGGGAAGGGACGATCTTATAGGGGGTTGAAATCGTCAGTTAAATTTCATCAGTTTACCTGGGTGCTTGAGTACAACAATGTCCTTCTATTATAGACTAGGACATAGCTAGAATAGTCTCATTCCGGCGCGTTCGCTGGGCTCCATCATCCTCGTCATGAAATCAGTTTCCATGGTAACGTCAGCGGAAGGCTTTTTCTTCAGGGGGCCTGTTCCGTAAGATTTCAGTGCTCCTAGGAATATCCTTTTCCACCCGTCCTCCCCGAATTAAAGGAGGACGGGTGGAAAGAGACAGTGATAGTGACAGTTGAAAGTTGTAGAACAGGCTCCCAGAACTCATTGCATTTCAGAACCTTCTGGGACGTCATGGTACTGACCCGCACCTTGCCAAAATGGGACTTTCGGGGGGGGGGGGATTATAAGCTCAAATAGGGGCGTTGGAGGGAGAGACATTTATGATCTGTCGACGTCTTGTGTTATGCCACGCACAACACAAATTGTATTAATGTGAAAATACTAAAATAGAGCGAAATCATTCCGTACTCTACTACATCACGTGGCTGTCATTTATCGCACTCAATCGGAACGAGCTATTCCCCGCATGGCGGGGTATAGTGTTGAATAAACTTTTCTTTTTTTTTTTTTTTCATCTATAAAAACTAAAATTCGGAGGCACACGTGGAAATCTGGAAGGACTTAAAGGCCAGCCTGGACGGGCTCAATTGCATTAATCGCGTCAAAGCAGGATGATGAACAACAAATTTGACAGAACCACTACAATGTGGCACCAGAAAGAGGCGCAAGGCGAAAAGCTAGTAAGCCGGGGAATAGTTATGTTATTTTCTCAAGTTATAAACACTCTGTAGAGCAATAAAAGTCTTTTTAACAGCAAGCAAGACATGATGCAACTCTAGTTTTTTTTTTTTATCTGGAGGGACTTGATAAGCTTAATCTGTTTAAGTTAATGTCACAATAAACTTTGAAGAGAAAACGCAATACCCCCTCCCTTCAAGTTCTGGACTATCGCTTTCGGTACAGAATAGAATGGTTACGAAAATCAGAGCGTGTATCCTTTAAAGCGTGCACATTGCGACATAATATTCTAGCTGCATTCTTTCTCATTGATTGATCGAAAGTATTTTTAATTCCTAAAACACCTTACTTTCAGGAGAGAAAAAAAAAAAGAATTAAACTTGGTGAAATCCCTTCTTATCTTGCGCTTTAAGTTACTACTGTTAGCTTAGGCTTTGGAATTTCCATATTTTCAAACGCGTGCGTCGCTGGTTGTAACACGAGATGAAACACATTTTTCTCCTCAGTAGATATGAATAACTGAGATGATTAACACGGAGAAAAAATACAAGGCCCTGATTATTACTAGGATATAGTGTGGAGAAGAAGGTCTAGAATACATCCATAGAAAATGATATGGAATTGAATGTTAGAGCGTTATGTATTTTTTTTGTTTTAGACAGCAGGCTCTGTTCCATCGCCATTACCAGACACAGGCGTAACAGCAGAACTACCGACAGACTGGGATATTCCACTTATGATCTGTTTTCGCGTCAAATCCACAAGTTGTCGAGTCTCGTCAAGTGATCGTCGTATACCCAAACGGGCGAGAACGGACCGCCACTCTTCTATCGTCAACCACCGGCCAATATCGTCGACTGCCTGAAAATGCGTTTTGCCCACGTTTTGAGGTCAGCTGGGGAAAAAAAAAAAATTCAAAACCACACACGGAAGACATTTTATAAGGCTGGGAGACTAATTTTTGGAATTCGTCTAATTTGAACAAGCCTTCCCTAGGTATTCCCATTCCGACTAGAGCCTCAGTGATTTGCTTATCTGTGAACCTGTTGAGAAAAAGAATAATAAAACTTTTTTTTTTACGTCGCCCTCGATTCTAACGCTCGTTTTAATAGAAGATGGATATACCTATCCTTGAACGCATCCTTTACAATATTTTTCAGATCCTCTAAACAAAGGTGGTGATCTTGCTTTTTAGATATCCTGAGAAGTACGCCTCCGTCGACTGCTTGTTTCGTGTCTCCCATATTGTTCAAACTTCTTGCAATTTACAAAGTTAATTTTTCAATCAATTTTCTTGAACACATGATCCAAAGTGCAAAGCCGTCAAATAAAGTATTCATCAACGTTTAGAATGCCAGGGCAGTGTGAGTGAGAGATCCCCACACGTGACGAAAGTCATGCTGGTAAGGAGGCGGCTGTTCCTTCACAACATCTAAGCGCTTCTGATTTTTTTCAATGTAGCTTCTAAACATAGCCATTTTCATAATGCTTAAATTGTGGTGTAGTGACCCCCTCCACGGGACGGCGCGGCGCTTCTCGGTATTCTTAGCAGGTCTGGACCAACAGAAAAAAAAAACAAAAACAGAGGATCGAAGAGCATGTCGCCTTTTTGTGAGACTCGTCTTCAGTACAGTTAAGGCCAATAAAAATTAAGAATACCGCCGGATTCCCTGCCATAATCCCCAGCTTTCCAGTTTTAATATAATTACTGCAAGTTGAAAATTGTTTTCATTCTATTCAACATTGATCTTTTAAAAGGCTTTTGTTTCTGATGACCGGGGTGAGGGTTTTAAAACTAGACACTCTGCAGAAATAGAATACATCGTTTTCAATAGATGACTACCCTCCTCTTGTAAGCATTTATAACCAGTTTTATTCCAGTAATGAGACGCCAGGAAGGATTAAAAGGCGTTATTTAGGTTTCATTTAAAAAGCGCCACCCTTTTAAATCGCGCGTCTCCCATTTAAATGGAAAGTCTGATCAACCCGAGCAAGTAACACAATAAACTATGGAAAGAGTTCATTCGACCACAGGTTCTGATTACTATAGCTAAGTATAATTTCTATTTTCTTATGTTCGTATTTTCAAGAATATTGCTCTTCTCTACCCGTTTCTAATTGCATTTTAGCTTTTAGCGTTCAGTGGAATGCTATAGGTATAGAGAGGAGGGAACTAAGAAATATAATAAGCTCCAGTTTTCAAACGATCGCCTTGTTGGGTCTTCTCATTCTACAGTACTGCGTGGACAATAAGTAAGGTTGCCACGCGATTCCCTTTTAGATTTCAATGAATTCGCTCTGAGGCCAAGTCGAATTCCATATAGACAAAAATGAAATTGAAACAGCTGCAGTTTTAGAGCACTTGCCAATGCCAATGCCGATTGAATTGGTTGAGTACTCACTGGTAAACACGGACACAAATAATTTTAAAGGCGTGAAAAAAAAAAAAAAAAAAAAAAGAAGATTTGTCCATTGCGTCGACGAATATTTACTGACATTTTGGAGCCGAACCAGGGGGCCGGTTTTATGACTGCGTGACTGGGGGTGGCGGGGTAAACTTTCTTCTCATACCCCCTCCCCCTCCCAATATTCGCATAATTTCTTAATTTCCTTATAAAAAAAACAATAGCTCCCGAAAGCCCACTGTCCCAGGTTCTCAAAAACCAGATAATTTATTGCAGTGCGGGTTTGTGTGGATTGAGCATTTTGTTGTTCAATAATTTTGTGGATTCGATATTTGGTGGTTCACGCGTCTTGAGTGGTTCGAGCAATTTGTGGATAGAACATTTTGTGGTTCAGGCATTGCATTGTTCGAGTAGCGTACCGATGTAGCGGCTAGAAGAGCGGATCGCCCCCCCCCACCAAAGCTTGAAGATGAAAAATAAGTATTTTTACGTTTTTAAGCGTTGATTCGTGTCGTGTCTATTTGGCTAATCTCGAGAGCTGATTTGCTACTGAAATTAACAAAAATACAACAATTTGAGGTATCTGAAGGAAACTTTGCGGCTCAATTAGAGAAAATACGCCAACCCCAAATTTATAACGGCCCTTAAGGCCTTAACAGGTGGCTAAAATTGGAAAGACGAGTTAATGTGCTAATCATTGGGGCAAGTACGGGACAAAGAGTTATGAAAGTCTCGGCTAAATATTGAAAAAACGCTAAATCAAGGCAAACAACGGAAAAATCACTTAACTAGCGGCTAAAAATTGATGAAAAGCAGTGAATAATCGCTCAGCACGCTCCCATCTATGTGAGAGAAAGCCAAATCGCGGTTTCTCGGGGCAACTCGACTAAATTGAGAAAAACCGGTAATTCGTGGCTGAAACCTAGAAACATCACTTAAGTCAGGGAGAAAGTGATAACATTGAGTGAAAGCGCTCAATCGCAGATAAAATTTAGAATGAGCGCTATACTTCGTACGTATAAAATAGAGACAGACGTTAATTCGTGGATCAATATGAGAAAATCCGAAAATTAGCGGCTAAAGTTCATTAAAACGCTAATTTGCGGCTACGATGAATATAAACGCTAATTCACGGATCAGTTTGATAAAATCCGCAGATTTGCGCCTCTAATTGAGTAAAAACGGTAATTGCTAACGGTAATGAAATGCTTTTGGATTCGTGGCTACCTGATACGAGCGCTCGTGCGCGACAAAAACTGAAGGAAAATTAATGATACGCGGCTAAATTAGAGAAAAAATTCTTATTTACGGATATATTTGCAAAAATTCGCTGATATGCGACCGAAAATGATAAGAAAATGATAATTCAGATAAGAATTGAGATAAAACGCTAACTCGCCGCTTAATTATTAATTAACTTGAGAAAAAACGACAATTCAGGGTCAGAATTGAGAAACGCGCTATTTCGCATGGCTAAGAAGTGAAAAAATAGATCACTAACTGGCACCTATAATTGACAAAAAGCACTGACTGAAAACCCGCTGATTCGCGGCTAAAACTGTGAAAACCCGGTGACTTCAGGCTAAAGCAGTGATAAAGTGCTGATTCGCAGCTAAATTTGAGAAAAAGCGTTGATTCGCGCCTTAGTTGACATAAAACGCTCGTTCGCGAAAAAACATAGTTATAAATCGCGGATTAATTTGAGAAAATTCGCGGCTAAAATTGAGTAAACGTGCTGATTCGCGGCTAAAATTGAGTAAACGTGCTGATTCGCGGCTAAAGTTGTGTAAATGCAGTGATTTGCTGCTAAAATTAAGAAATTGTTCGTGACTAAAATTGGGGGAAAAGCGCAAATTCACGGCTATGCCTAGAACTAAGAAAACGCCAATTAGCAGTTCTCGTAGAGGCAAGTTCGTGGCTAAAAGTGTAAAGAGTGTAATTTATCGCAAAGTAAAATTTACATATCTTGTAAATTTAGAGATTAAGAGGCCTCAAACAGTTTTCCACCCCAGGCCCCGGTGTAGGTTTTGGTCCAACGAGCATTTTGTGGTTTGGCCCAAAATGCTTTTTGCAATTTTTACAATGTGGTGTGTGTGTGGGTGTGGCCCATTCGTCTTGTTCAAATCCAAATTTTGTTGGATTTGCTCTTTTAAAAACCTAATGCTGGTGGTTTTGCTCCATGATTTTCATAAATCAATGTCGTGGGTCTGGCTCCTTTAAACCCCAATTTGGGGAATTAGGACTATTTGAACCCAAATTTTGCTCTTACATGACCAAATGTTGAGGATTTCGCTCCTTAAAAACCCAATTTCACGGGTTTTTACAATCGCAAACCCTAATTTTCATCTTTACATAAACCAAATTTCGTGGCCTCGCCTCTTTCTAGAACCATTTTTGCAAATTTCGCTAGTTCGAAAAACAAATTCACTAATTTGGCTTATTCAACAACCAAATTTCTTCATTTCATCTCTCATAAACCCCAATTTCACGGATTTTCACTCTTTTAAAACCAAACTTAGTGGATTTGGCTCCTTGACATTCCAATTTTAAGTAAATTTACTCATTACAAATCATATTTCATGGGCTTGTGGGTTTTTGAAGCCTAAATTTAAAGGTAGAAACGAAATGTCACAAAACCCCAATTTCGGGGCTTCACGCTCTATCAAAAACCTAAAATCATGGCTTTAGCTATAATTAGCTATTCCAAACCGCAGGTCCACAGTTTTGGATAGTTAGAAAAACTATTTTGGCCCGTTCAAACCTCAGTTTCGTCGCGGATATTCACTTTTCCATAACGAAATATCACGAATTCGATTAGCGATTCCTACCATAAAAACGGCTAAACTTACTACACTCACGCAAAAATGGCTGAGCTGACAATTCGTGCCCTAAAAATAGCCAACCTGCGGTAATTCGCTGTCTGGAAATGATTTCACGCGCCCTAACAATGGTTAACCTGTCGATTCGTGTAGCCCTGAAAAAGCTTGAAAAAATCATGATTCAGCCCGTGAAAACGGTTGAATCAAGCATTTGGGAGAACAAAATTGGACAGAGTCCATTCGCTTGCCGAAAATGGGCAATAATGGTCATTCACGCCATATTAGCTTGGCGGACTATTGGCGTCCAAAAAAAGGGGCTGAACTGACTATTCACGCCAAAAATGACGTAGCTGACGATTCGCGTCTTAGACACAGCTAATTCCCGCTCAAGGAATAGCCAAATTACTCTTCGCGATCTAAAAATGGCTGAGCTGATGGTTGGTGCGTTTCCTGAAAAAGCCAAAATAGTTATTCCTGCAATGAAAATGACAAAATCGACGCAATGGCTTGACGCCCCAAAAAAGGCCTAAACTGAATATTTGTACCCATAAAATGGTTGGACAGACAGTGACTATTTGGGTACTGAAAATAGCCAAACTGGCTATCCACGACCTAACATTGGCAATAGTGACTGCTTGCTGCTTAAAAATGGAAAAATTGACGATAGGCTCCCTTAAAAATGCCTGTTGACGACGTAAAAATGCCTGTCGACGACGTAAAATCGCATGTCGACGACGTGAAAATGCCTGTGACGATTACGGCCCTGAAAATAGCAGTAGCGGCCATTCGTGCTCCAAATATGGCCAAACTGTCTATTCGCGCCCTGAAAATGGTCAAACTGACGATTCAGGCCTCAAAAATAATGGCAAACTGGGAATTCACTCTCTAAAAAGTCCATTCGCGCCCTGCAGATGGTGTAACTTCAATCTGGTTATTTGCTCCCTAAAATCGATAAAGAGGCCATTCGTTCCCCCTTCCGGCATGCAAAAAAAAAAAAAAAAAAATCATCGACCCCACCCCCACCCACCATTATACCTCGCCATGCTAGAGCTTGCGCTATAGTGTCTTTACAGACGATTACTGCCCTAAAAATGGTTTTATAATAACGACTATTCACGCTCCAAATATGGCCAAACTGTCCATTCGCGCCTTGAAAATAGCTGAACTGGCGATTCTTAAAGACAGAAAGAAAGAAAGATAGAAAGAAAGAATAAAGAAACAAATTAGAAAGAAAGAAAGTAGAAGAAAAATAAAAAATGGCTTGACTGGCTACTTGCGCTCTAAAAATATACAGGGAGCCTTCCAGCTTCACGCCCTGAGTCCTTCTGAGGTTGAAATATTTGACTGATCGATCGGATATAGGGGGTCACGTTTGAAGTTTCGTGGTCATATTATGACCGGTCTAGGGCGGGGGGGGGGGGCAAATTTAGTAGCTTTCGAACTGGAAAATCTAATTATAGCGCTCAATCATTAGTTTCACAGCTAAATAGCTAGTTTTGTGGTCCCGGTGGTAGTGGGGTGGATGGCGTCTACGAATGATTGCACGTAATGCACCTGAAATACCAGTTTTAAAGCTTTTTTTTGTATCGAAATTAAAGTTATTTCGGACTTGTAGTTTTATAAACAACAGTGACATGGTGCTTTATGTGTCGTGAGAAAAAGAAACTGCCACGGAGCGGGAATCGAACCCGGACACCGTATCTCCGGTACGGCTCTTAGACCACCAAGACACCGCGGCGACCAGGAACTATTCAACTCCGGGCCATCTCTTTCTCCCACGACAACACCATGTTTTGTTTGCTCGGTCCCGATTTCTTTAGTGGGACTTATAAAGCTGTTAATTCATGTATATGTATTTTATGTATTAATTAGTTTGCTGGGACGTTAGTTCTGATCCTCCTAATGTTGAAGGATTTTACAAAAAATTCACCACTTTTGCCCAAAACAAGATGGATAACATTTTCCCTCCAAACAGGGGCGTAACCAGAAATCAGATTGGCATGGTGAGGGAGTGAATCCGGCTATCCTCGAGGCGTCTGTTGTGGGGGCGATGTGAGACAAGCTTGACGCCTAAGGCTGAGCAGGAATTGTGCACATTATGCCTATAAGAGCCGGCAATGCGGGATTGGCGATGGTTGGGTAACGGCCAGGGTATCTTTTCCCAGTTTCAGAAGACAGAAGTAGAAGCTTTGGAAATGCCCAGACTTCCGGTTGCATTATTCGCATGCAGGTCGTGTGTACCCAAGATTTGTGACTCTAGCGTCTGCTATTAACTCTTCCAACACTACGGATCTCCCGGGGGGAGGGGGATTCAGTATGAATACTTCAGAGCGATGTCTTATTTCCAGGACTTTCGCAAAAAAAAAAAAAAAACGATTATGGAGAAAAACGAGAGAATCTTTAGCAAAGTTGTCCAGGATACTGGAAAATATATGTATTTTTCGCTTCGGTGCGATCACTAATATTCACTATCTCTTTCAGGGTTCAACGCTCTGACAGCTGACATTACAAAGTAGTAAATTGGAACTTTTTAAAAACTAGGTCGCTCCTGAACAGAGCCCCGACCGTGCATTTTTTTTTCTTCTTCTTATTATAAATTTCGTGATAGCGTAAGAGAAAAAAGGTTATCAAAAAATACTTTCCCGAGAAAAAATCATTTCCTAAAAGATTGCATTTTTTCCACCCTCAATATCGCGTTTCAGCATTTTTTGAAACAAGAAAATAAAATATATTTTAAAAAATGAGGAAATCTTCTACATCATGCACTGTGAACTGTGATAAATTCCATTCACAGTTTCTCCCGTAAAAATAAAACTGACTCACTTTTTTTTAGCAATTAACGCTCTTTGCCCATGTGCGTGCGATTCGTTTTGAAGACAAATAACATTGCATCACACGTGATGAGGGGGAAGGGGGGGAGTTAAATGATGATGATTTTTTCGAAATAACCTTGGTATAAAAAATAAAATTCATTGATGGGAAAGCAACAATGTTTCTGAAAACTCAAACGCAACTGATATCTTTATCAGCTAATAAAGATATATATGGTCAAAAGAACACTAATTATCCTTTCATCCCGCGGAGACGTTATCACCTCGTCTTGTCAGTATTTTGCATTCCATAAACGCGGCAAGAGGGGATGCTGTTGAAAAAAAAGGAGCTCATTTTTTTTAAGGATGGTCGCTCTGACGTGATAAAATCTTATCGCATTTTCGGTAATAATCGGCGGAGTGGTGGGACTAATGAAACTTGCCCCCCCCCGCCCACCTACCGCCTATCATATGCAGAAAATTCGCCGACCCCCTGTACACTCTGTATAAGACTTCCGTGTGGACTGTACAACCTTTTTTGGTAATTGTAGTTAAAGAAGCGTGTCCAAGCAAATTAACATTAGTTAATTAGAATAATGACTGATTGTCGTCGGCGCACTATATTTGAGATGATAGTGTTTCATTCTTAAGTCCTGTAATATGACTTTGGTTTTCTTGACGGAGGTTTCTCTCACTTTACCTCATATAGTACAAGATACGGTTTTCCGCCTTTCTTCCTACATTGACAGATGTCTTGATTTTGAAATCCTTGAAATTGACTGGGGCCACAATATTAAGAGAATGTTTTAATGATTATTTTATCTTGGAACGAGGTCCAACGTATGTGTTCTCACAGGGGAAAAATAACTTCTTATTGAACGGAGCCTATGTACTTTTGTTTAGCCTCATGGCGACGTCCAAAACTCATCAGTGACAAAAACACCCCCCCACGAGACTCATAATTTGAAGTTCTTTACGAGTCAGCTCAAGTCCCTTAAACCCAGGCGATGTCAAACCGCTGGGATTTTCAACTCTTGCTGGAAAAGAAACAAACATCGATCAACAGGGCCGTCGTTGTTGTTGTGAGGGCAATACGGTTGAATCTGTGCCATGGGAAAATTGTCGAGGCCCCAGAGCCGGATATTTCGTTTCGGGGAATTTCCTCCCGGTCCAGCGCTACGAGTGATGGGCTCTTACACAGATGAGAAGAAACTGGCAGGGGTGACTGGAAGGGTGGGGGTGAGGAGGGAAAGGTTTGACGCAAAGCAGATTTCGTATTATCCTGAAAAATCATACGTCTTGTTTAGGTGTTTACTTGTTTCTTAGAGGGTTTGTGTTCGCCGGCTCTTTTTTGAGGTTCCTTTAAGTTGAGAAGGAAAGGGTTAGGGGGATGTTTTGAACCACTAATTGGCAGACAGCCCTTCAACACATTTCTAATTTCTTACTTCCCACGCTTTTCATTCACTTTTTTTGTTTTTTAAAAACAGTTCATCCCTTTCTATACTACTAAAATAACAGTTTTCGGAATGTAAAAAAATGTACCTATAACGTAGAGAACAAATAAAATAAAAACCATGCCACCAAACACGTATTTTTTTCGTTCATTCTCCCCTAGTCGCCAGGTAGACGTTAACCAACATACTAACGAGCCGGAAGGTTAATCTGAAGTTTTTATCGTCAAAGAGAATCTTGAACAAGGAATATGAACGGGTAGAAAAGAGGGGAGGACCTACAGTGACGTGAGGGTCCATTCCTCCCTCAGGCGGGGGTCCGAGGAGGGATTACTTCGCAGTTTTCGAATCCTGTACCTTTTAAGAAAGAAGCCCTTTAACCCACCACCACCGAAGACTGGTAGTAGAAATTCTTTCAAAATCTGGTACCATCTCTTTAAGACTTGAAATCAATCTCCGCCCTCTTCACTTAAAGTATACCATTATGCACCATTTTCCCTGCCGAAAGAGTTATGTCTAACGACGTGAATAATGATTGGACACAAGGATAACCACCTAAACCTAAGTCCAACTTAAACAAAGCACCAAAGAAATAATAAAAAAAGGACCCCTCCTACCTGAGGGTGAAGAGCAAATATTTGAGAGCGGCACCTTCTCAAGAAGCAAAAACTGTAGGGGTGGTTTACCGTACCGCGGTTAAAAAGAAAAATGTTTGCATTCCAGGGTTTTTTAACGTCTACATTCAGTTGAAAGTTCAACTTATTCGTTGAAGGAAAAAACTACTCGAAAAAAAAATCTATTGGCAGTGACAAGAAAAAACAATTATTTCTTTTGCACTTTTTTCCTCGACGACTGTACGCTGTAAACCGTCAACCAGTCCTTGTCGCTTGCTGTTGCTCTTCCTCCTCGTTCATACTTGGAATGCGTCGCCCGTCCTGTACTGGAGTCGTTTTTCATAAGAGTGCATCTATACAGAGAGAGAGTGAGAGAGAAACAGGGTTTCCTATATTTGGTAAAAGGACTACGGAGCATTCCTTTTCAAATATTTTTTAAATCACCCAGAATCCCACTTGATGTTTAGTTGCAGCCAGCCAGAGGCTAATGAACCGAAGCATTTCGAAGTCAAATAAACTGGAATGGAATTTCGAGCCCTGTATTATAGCTGAAGCGACGGTCCCCCATCGGCGATCCACTATTTGTTACGCGTTACTAGGGGCGTTTTCGGAGTGGATGGAATTTGGAATGCCACGGTAGACGTGTATGATTCGGGACACTGGCTTTGATAATTATGCCCTGCGTCCCGGGAAACGTCATCCCAGGTTGCATTTTGTCCCCCGGTTCTGTTCTATATTTCTTTGGATTTCATCGGACCATAACAATTATTCTTGATGGAGACAGGTACAAATAGTTCAGTTGCAATGCAGAACTATTTTCTCCTATCAGTTTTTTTTAGTTGCAGGGGTACAGGCAAGGAATAGGTAAATTATACAGGCTTTTGAGCCCTGAATTATTTAAATGCGGAGGACTAATTGCTTTTAACTTTTTTGAGTACAAATTGCAATGTACTGTAATTGAACTACTCATTCAAGTAACAATTACACGCTGTGCGAGAAGAAGAGTCAGATTCCAAGGCGAAACCACCAAACCACGTGACCGAATAGTCAGATTTTAGAACCGGTGAATCCAAGCGCGAGAGAGTTGCCTATTTGACGGATTTCCCACCTCGTGCGCCTCTCGAAAACGCTGCCAGTGGACGACCGGCCTATAACTTTGTGACATGGGTTGCTGACGTGAGAGAAGGTCATCAACCGATCCACCGTGCATCGATACAAAAGGTTGAGCTGCTCCCCCCTCCCCACATCATCCCACAAATCCAGAAACTGCTAACTTTGGAATGGACGGATTTTTGACGGGAATTTGTGCCTGCCTTAACTGGAACAGAAAAATATCAGTTGGCAATTCTTATGGCGTGGATTCAGGGAGGGAGATCTGGGGGCTTGAATGGTCCCTTTTGCCCTCAGAGTCCGCGAGTGAGCTTTTTTCTCAATTTTTTTTTCATTTTAACCCGTCAATTATGGCCGTTTGAACGTTTTATCCCCGAATTAGTGTGTTTTCTCAATTTGTGCTGTCAATTGGCGATTTTTCTAAATTTTAACCGCAAAATAGCGATTTGTCCAAGTTTTAGCCACGAATTAACAATTTTTTTCAATTTAAGCCGCGAATTAGCCGTTTTTCTCAATTTCAGCTGCGAATGAGAGATTTTTTTCGCTTTTGCCATGGATTATAGCGCATTTTCTCCATTACAGCCATGAAGTTCAAAGTTGCCTTCAGAGGCCGCGAATTAGCGTTTTGTCTCAATTTAAGCGGCGAAACATCGATTTTTATAATTTTTAATTGCCTCAATTCCTGTAGCAGAGAACTGTTTTTCCTTTAGCTACGGAGGCCAAGGACGGACTGGGGTATCGAGGCGCTGGGGGGGGGGGGTGACTTGTTTAAGTGGGCGCCTTGGTTAAAGGGGGCGCCGGTAATTTCAAATATTTTTTGCTGAATTAACTATTCGCAAATAAAAATTATTCTGGAACCTTGTAAGTAAGTGAGCTTCAGTTTGTGACTGATAACGCAGTGGCGTTGAGTTAGGGGGCGAGGCAGGCCATCGCCCACCGTTTTTTCACTGCGTTCTCCATAAATTTATCCACCAGAGGTTGTTCCGCGGTAAAGTCAGTTCTTGGGCTGAATTCCTTTTCGTTTTCGAGTTAAAAGTAAGATTCTTTGGCTGAATTGACACATTTTTTGGGCGTGATTGAACGGTTTTAGGGTCGAATGGACAGTTTAATAACGGATTTTGAGACATTAAATCGGCAGGCCATTGTACAAGCGGTCTCTGGGCATAAAATGCCAAATGTTATAGCCAAATAATTATAGTTTCAGGGACCAAGTTGGCCGGCGAATCGGCGATTTTTTCTCAATTCCGGTATGGAACTTGTATCGAACTTGTATGGAACTTGTATGAGCGATTTTTCGCAGTTCTTAGCCACTTATATTAGCGCTTTTGCAAAATGTTTTGCCGCATTCTATTGCTTCAAGATGAACTGAAGAGCGCCTTCTCATTTTTAGGCACCCGAGGACGTACAGAAACTAAGAATTGCATCGTATTTTCTCTATTTGTCCGCGAAGTTGCCTCCAGAAGTTAGGAATTAGTAAATTTCTCAAATTCGGCTTTCAGAATGGCGGTTTCGGTGGGCTGAATCGCTGTGCAAACACGAGTGGTATTAAGTTTATCGTTTTAAGCCGCGTGCTAGCGTCAGTTTTGCCTTTTATAAGGTGTGACACAGTACGTCAAGCCATGACGTGAATGGCCGCTTTGGCAATTTTTAGCGCGCGAATGACAAATTCTGAAATTTTCAGGGCAGAAATCACCTGTTCAAGCATTGCAGGGTGCAAACCATTAGTTTATCCATTTTTAGAGATCTTAAAATCCTGCAGTTTGGCCATTTTTAGAGTGGGAATCGCCAGTTGTGATCAAGCTACTATGAATCGAAGGTTTTGCCATGTTGTGGCGCAAATAGTCCGTCAAGCCGAAGCCTCAAAGGGTCATTATTGGCCATTTTCACCGCGCGAATGGTTAGTTTTTCAATTTTTGGAGGGCGAATGGCCGATTACGGTCAGGAATTTTGCTCTTTTCAGGCATTTTCTGGGCTGGACGAATCGTCACAGTTTAGCCATTTTTAGGGACCGTGAAGTCATTTTGGCTATTTTTAGAGCGGGAATTACCAGATTGACTATTTGTAGGGCGTATTCGACCAAAAACTATTTATTTTTCTCCTAAACCAGGGAATCCGGTCCAAAAATCTGGTCATTTTTCGTAGAAACTGACTATCAACAACTTATAGAAACCGGGAATTCTGCTATAGAATCGATAACCCAGATCTTGAAAGTGTGAACTAATAAAAAACGGAATTTCCGGACCAAAAGATGCCAATTTAATTCCAAAAACTGGGAGGAAACTGGAGAATTTTTCCCCGGAACCCTGCGATGTTTTTGTTCAAAAGCATCGTAATTTAGCCTCAAATAGCAAAAACTGGCTCTAATGAACGGCATCAAACGGCTATTCCGCATTTCAAACTCACAGCGCGGTCTGTAAACCGCAAAATGTGCCCCTCTCCTATATGTGTGAGGGGGGGGGGTCCGTGTTGGAATAAACTTCACTCCGTTATTCAAGAACTCATGTATACTCATGTATACTCATATACCTAACTCTGTATTCAGTACTCAAGTAACTTCGTACTCGTTACTGGTAATATTGACTACAAGAGGGAGTGGAAGTTTCCGCTAAAATCGTTACTTTTCCCTGACTCAAACCAAAAATTATTCCAAAAATTACAAGCCCAAGGGCCCGTCCAGGGTCATCGAAAGGTGGGAGGGGGGAGGATTTCTCCCGTGCCAGGACATTTTAGGGGGGCCCGGCATCATGTTTTAAAAATAAATAAATTAGTACCTAATATGCATTTGTTCATCACAAAATAATAAAAACAGACAAAAAAGATCGCTTGAGGCACTAATTTCCCAATTTTTTGTTTATTTATTAACAGCACGACTAAGGTCCGGCTCCTGGTCGACCTAGGTGTGTATAGTGACAAACCTCAATAGACCGTCTGAACGCAATTAGCTCGTGCTACTCGTACGCTATAGTTACACTGAAATCGAAAAAACTCTCAAATCACAGCTGAAATTGAGAAAAGCGCTAATATTGAGCGATTATTGAGGCTAATTCGCCAAAAAAGGGAAGACATCTATAATTCACCGCTTAAAATGAGGGAAAAATCGCAAAAATCACGTCAACAACAATGATATAATGGGCCAATTGGCACATTGACGGCTGAAATGAAGACAAAGCGCCAATCTGTTTCTAAAGTTGAGAAAAAGCGTTAATGCGTGACAAAAATTCAGAAAAAGCGCAAGTTCACGGCTGTAATGGGGAAATATCTTGCTAATTAGTAATTCAACGATGAAGTGAAAAAAAAGTGTAAATTCCCTCAATTGAGAAAAGGGTAGAATTTTAGCGCTAATCCGAGGATAAAAGTTAAAAAAGCAGCTTAATCTCAGGTTTTTTTTAACCCAAAAACCTGACATTCTACCCTAAAAATATGCCATTTTTACTCCAAGTTCACGGCTGTAATGGGGAAATATCTTGCTAATTCAACGATGAAGTGAAAAAAAAAAAAAGTAAATTTCCACAATTGAGAAAAGGGTAGAGTTTTAGCGATAATCCGAGGATAAAAGTTAAAAAAGCAGCTTAATCTCAGGCTAAATTTGGCGAACCCTAATTTGGCGCTTTTGGGACAAGTCCGTGGCAAAAATTGATACCAAGAAGCGCTAGATTATTGCTGAATGTGGTAAAATCGCTATTTCGCTACAGAAAATGAGAAAAACGCGTTAATTCGTGGGTATCATTGAGAAAAGCTCCAATTCGCCGCTAAAATAAAGGAAAAGCGTAGATGATTCGTGGAGGAAATAACGCTATAATTATTGTCGACTAAAATGTGGGGAAAGAGCCAATTTGATGCTAAATTGCAGTAAAAGTACTAATTCGCGACTAAAATGGATAAAAATCGCCAATTCATGGTTGAAGGTGAATAAACGTCAATTCATGGCAAAAATTTAATAAAAAAGGCGAACATTCGTGGAGTGGAAAAATTGCTATACTTCAAGGCTCAACACGGAAAAAGCAATGATTGACGGCCAAAATGGAGAAAGAGTGCCCATCTCACGGTTGAAATAGTGACAATTTTAACAATAATCCGGAGCCGAAAGTTAGAAGAGGCGCTAAATCATGGCTAAAATTAATTAAAATGTGACCATTCGCAGCTAGAATTATTGAAGAACCCCCAATTCGGCGTTTCTGAAGATAGGTAACTATACGCGATGAAAATTATTGGCCATGAAACGGCGCTAATTCGCGGCTAAAGTTGAGAAAACGCCATTCCGCGGTTCCTGCAGGCAACTTTTGCCGATCGAATTGAGTAAATCAATCCTGTGAGTGACGTTTAATGAACCGAAAACCGGTCCTGGAAGTAGAATACTCTCCCCCCAACCCACTTTGTATGGGTAGTAGACGATACCTTTTCATCTGCGAAAAATTATGAACCCTGCACGATCTCGGCTTGCGGCCTTGATCTCGTCATAAGTGCTGAAGGGTAATTTTAAATTCATTTTATCGTTTTATAACCAGCGGGTGTATTATTATGTCAGCATCGCAAACACGGTAAACATAGCATGACAACCACCATAATAGTGCCCTGGGCCCGCCCTACGTGACTGGGAGTCAATCGGTTTCAGTGCGATTCCACAGTTTGATCGTGGCTCACGAAATTGATTTTTCAACGAGCCAAATTCGTGTAAATGGGCCTTGAAAGAGTTCAATCCGTAAAATTTGCTTTTGAACGAGCCAAACTCGCAAAATTCGGTTTTTCAAAGTTGCAAATTAGTAAAATGTCAGTTTCGTAGGGGTTGCGATTGCCATACTTGAATTAAGAAAAATGTACCTATACACAAAATGTAAGAGTGTAATGTAAACCCCGTACTGTCTGTCTAGCAAAGGAGTTACAATTCATTCGAACGAACCATTTAATTAATAGCTAATATACAACAGAAATGTTATCAGATGCAGTCCTGCAACATACGTGGTGCTAAAGATAAAGCCAATGAGAAATCTCCACGTCACCCCACCATTCATTCGATTTCCTGTCTTTTTGAAGGAGGTATCGAACAACAAAAAAAAATCTTTGTCCAGTTGACCATAATTTAGCAAGAAATCCTTATAAACGAAGGGTCCTTTTCGAGCCTTCTCTTACCTTCAGAGGCGCCACACCCTCGACCAGTATACCAAGGAGTTGAAGGAAGAGAGAAAAACTTGGGAAGTGGCAAAGATGAGCGCTCTCCTCTTTTTTTCACAATAGCTAAGGGAGACTCACATTGTAGCAAGGTGTCTGTAGCTACTTAACAAATTGCTTTGGCGGGAGCGGAATCCCCCTTCTTATAAGTAACAAACAAGCATCCCTTTCTTTTCTTCTTTTTTATCTCTTTCATCTATTTTTACAGACTTACAAACCACCTCTCTTTAGTTTTGTCGTGAAACATTCCTATAGCAATCAGTCTTCACACTATTTGCAATCTATATAAAGTTTCCACCATGTTTTGAAATTGGTTCGCAGACCTCGATTCAAAATTCGCGAAGGCCGCTTGGCAAAAGAGAGAAATTACATGCGTCGAATTTTCGGCAATGAGTTGACGAAATAAAGGCCCGGACCCAGGACGTTTGAATCATTTATCAGTGACGAATGAAATAGGGTTTCGTTCGTATTTCAAACGGAGTTATTAGCATTCGCGTGTTTCCTGCGTAGGTGGAATAATAAATCAATTAAAAGGGATTTATCTTCGATAATAACACGGTGAAAATATTGAGAGCGAGTAACTGAAACTTGAATTGAAATAGCCGATTAATGAATTTAATTATCAGGAAAGTAGTTGAAACTGATTTCATCGGACAGTAGGTGCTGGGTGTCATCACATTCAAGATCTGTTTTCCCATTTGCATAAAAAAATATTTTGTGACTGATGTCAATGATAATTGGTAATGTGAGAGTGGATGGCGCACATTGTCACATTCCGATCACTACTAAAGATGAAAAAAAGCTTATTGTTGACGTATAATTCCGAAACAAATTGATTTTTGTCCTTTCCAAAAGGAAAACATGTCCATGTTCGCGAAGCGCCATCCACCACGAAGAATGTCCCCCCTCCCATCTCACCACCAATAGACAGCAAACCCTCTTCCACGATAGGCGAAAAAATAGACGTCCTTGGAGACGACCAGGACAAGGCAAGGCCGTGCTCCTTCTTGGGGGTCCTTCTTTGGCTTTTTATCCGCGCAAGAAGAAGCGCACGCGGGACGAAGAGCAAACCGTGGATGGTGGGGGGGGGGACGGGGGAGAAAAACTCGACGTTTCCCACGGCTCCTATATGGGCTCCCGACCTCTTCGGAGGGGCTTTCAAGGGGTTGGCTTGCTTTTTACACGCGCCAATTTAATTGTGTCCTCCTCGGCTCCTCATCATTGCCATCTCACCCATCCCCCCCCCCCAGCAATCACAGTGCCTCTTTGGAGTTCGTCACGGCCTCCCCGTTGAAACACAGATCACTGTCTCGAGTTACCTCTCCACATCTTCCCTCCACCATCCCACAACCCCCCTCCCCATTACAACAACATTTCAGGAGAAGCCGGTTTTTTCCCTTAAAGAACTCCCGAGTGATAGTGTGAGTGAATAAAGAGGCCTTCTCTTGAAAGGGGCTCATGTAAGGTGGTTCCTATGCGAAAGGAATTAAATCACGACTGGTACGCATGTTTTCCTTTCTTCTTGAATGCTCAAATACTGTCGGTGATACATTAAACTCTTTGGAAAATCGCCTTTACTCTGACGATCAATTTACTCCCCAGCTTCATAGGTTCACCTAATTTCGTTTCAAGGTATTCCAAACTCGACAGGATATGAAGTTATACAAGAGGAATTTCCGGAAGGAGAACCGATATTACAGGAACGTATAAACTTCTGATTACGGACTCAACCTTACCACCACCCTCATCCACGTCATACACATCCAAGGTTATGCCTCCTGCTTTGACATGAGGATTTTCTAATCTTATATTTGTAATATGTTCGAACACGTCGCTCATTCAAAGATAGCCCCGGAAATACGAGATTTACCCTATAATTCCTATAATCGAAGCAACAATTCTGACACAACGCACGAGGTAATTTTTAAGATAAATGTATACCAGCCTTATATTGATCAATTTAGGAATTTGCCTACAAAGTGTTGAAACCACTGATGCCAGACAGTTGTACTGTAGATCTACAGTTTTTGAGGGTTGATCTACAGGTCTACAGTTTTTTGTTTTTTTTTTTCGTTTTCCCCCAATGAGTATAAAACCAATGTCAAATAAGTCGTTATTTGACGGCCCTTATTTTTGAAATTATGACGAATGTGAGTAATGGATGTGGGGCACGGCCGTGAAATCAGTGGCGAATCCACTCCTATATCAGGCCCCTTTTTCACTAAATCCAGAAGCCTACGGCGCAGGGGTAAAATCGCCATTCATACACAGGGGCGTCTACACATGGCGAGGGGGGCCGTCGGCGTTCATCTGACGCTAGGGGGGGGGGATCTAAACGTCATCAGGGGTGCAATGGAAGTTATTTTTTGTGCTCGAAAGGGGATGCAGTCCGAAACTTCTTGATTGGGGTGTGCACATAAGGTGGACACAGAGAGGGGGAATACTCCATGGAAATAGCACAGGATTGGACTAGGGATTTTCTCAGGGGGGGGGGGTACAAGGCCCCCTGGCTACCCTGGTAACGAGGGGCCAATCATTATTATATTACCGCTCCTAAGATACGGCGGGGGCAATATTTCATTCAGCTCGTTCATCATTCACATCGATGTTACTTTTTATCAGGCGTCTCAACCTGTACGGGTGGCAGGGGGAAGTAGCTGGTAAAACGGAGTCTTGGACGGTGGATTTGGCACCTTTCAACGAATTTGAGTACATCCGACTAGGAGGATGGAGCATCAAAAGGTGTTAAGCAACATTTTTTGCTTAAAATTCGATTCAGCCTACACAAGCGCTATTCTGGAAGTTTGACATTGAGAAATGCACTAATTCGCAATACGATAATCCCCGTAGTTCATGTACGTAGGTCTTTATACGGCTAAAATTGAGAAGCGTACTGAAGTTCTGTTCTCGGGGTGAGTACACGCAGCAAGAAGGTTGGAAAAAACTAATATTCATAGCTAAAATGCTCATTCGCTGTTTCTCAAAGCAAGTTCCAGACCAAACTTGAGAAAAAACCGCTGAATCGCGGATTATAGAGGTAATATTTTACGGCTAAAATCTAGAACAAAATGTCATAATGCGCTGTTCTCGGCCCAATCCAGTGGCTAGAATCGAGGTAAATCGTGAATTCGCGATTAGAATCGAGAAAACGCACGTTGCACGGTGAGTGGATGCTTTAATTTCAGAATTGTTTCTAATTTTTGGCTGTTGTTTTAACTTGTAGACTATAAACATTATTGAACAATAAAGCTGCGGTGTTTACCTCACCCCAAAACCGGATATTTTACTCCAAAACAGACCATTACAGACAAAAACTTGCGTTTTCCACTAAATCTTACATTTTTCCCAAAACGTAGCAGGACGATTTTACGCCTAAACTGCGACGACTCTGACTTGAAAACTGACGAGTTTACCACTAAACGGCACGACGATTTTATCCCAACAGTGACGATTTCACTCCAAAACCGTCGATTTCACGCCCATGCAGATGTGTTGCACCAAAACCAAAGATTTTAATAAAAAACTGGTGTTTTTACCAGATGGCTCAAGATTTCTCCCCAAACTGACTATTTTACGTCAAAGATGAAGTGTTACCCCAAAGCTTGCGATTTTACCCAAAAACCTGACATTCTACCCTAAAAATATGCCATTTTTACTCCAAAGATGACGATTTTACACAACAACTGAAAGTTTCCTCGAGAATTGACAATCTTAAAACAAAACCTGGCTATTCTATCCTAAAGAAGGAAGATTTTACTCCTAAATTGACTGATTTTAGGCGTTACGTTTCAACCTTAAAACTGAAGATATCACCACTAAACTGGCGATTTTATTCTTTATAATTTAAAATAACTATGTGAAATTTACCTCCCCCCCCCCAACTCAGAAATGGACTATACAGCCTGAAAAAGGTCCGAAACTGGGAATTTATTACCAAAACGTCAAATAATTCATTAATAAATCGATCAACAAACTCAGTGGACAACCCTCCGACAAACTGTGGGATTAAGCTCAATTTACTCCATTTTTTAGTCTGTAGTCTGTAGGAATAAAGTGTCACGTTTCTTACCCAAAGTATCATCCTCTGAGGCGTAATTAACAGCTTTTACACATTGAAAGGCCACAGCGGCAGTTCACAGTCAAAAGGTGGGGAGTTTTTGAATCGAAAATCTGGGATTTAGGGTGTAAACTGTAAGTTCCCACTTTGTTTGACTGTTCCCATTTGTTTGTCATGTGACAAGAAAATACTGCCGACTTAGTTTATTGCGTAATGAACGGTTTTATTCGTCTTTTGTGGTGCTGAATCCAAAAATCTAGTTTTGGACTAAATTCGGATATGGCTTCTCCATGAAAATCACGAAAAACCGTGAAATTTGGGGAATTGATTTAGCTTTTCGCTTATAAATCTGAAAGGATACATTCTAGAGAAAAAACATCATTTAGAAAGAATGCTGATGAAATATACAAAAAAAAGACCAAAGTTATGTTGTCTAGCTCCTAGGAAGATGGGTAAAATGTGAAATGCCCCCCCCCCCCTATAACGAGATTTCAATCTGATCCCCCCCCCCTAGGACAAATTCCTACCTACGCACAAGGCTAAAATTGAGACATAATGCAAAATCGCGGTTAAAATTTAGAGCAATTCATGGCTGAAATGGAGAAAAATTGCCAATTCACGGCTGAAGTGGAGAAACCCGCTTATTCTCGCAGATCTCAGCTAAAATGAAGAGAAATATCTAATTCACCAATAAAATTGAGTAGAAGCGCTGAAGTGTGGAAAAAAGCTCTAATTCGCGGTGAAAATAGGAAAAACGCCCATTCGCGGCTTCTGAAGATAGCATCGTGACTGAAAGTGAACAAAGTTGCTAATCCGAGGAGGAAAACCCTCTAACTGGGCTATAAAATAAGGGAAAAACGCTAATTCACGGGTAAAATTAGGGGAAATAGCTCATTAGCGGCTAAAATCCGGAAAAACACAAATTCACCGCAGACATTGAGAAAAATCGCTAACTGGCGGCTAAAATGGAGGCAAATCGCTAATTGACCGATGAAATTGAGAAGATGCGCTGAAGTGTAGAAAGACGTTAATGGAGAAAACGCTGAATCGCGGGGAAAATAGGGGCTAAATGGTCAAAAAATCACTATAAATCACCAGTTGATTCTAGAAGCATCATATTCGGTACGTATACTCCATGTTGGACTAGCCTTTGATTCCCATTTTAATTTTTTGAAAAAGTCAAGGCAAGTCTGTGGTCTTGTTAGCACGATAACTCTCGAAGAAATTAATTTAGCGGGACGCGCTTTGGCACAAAAATCAGTAGTCATAAGACCCTGGTCAGTATTGCATTTAGGCCCAATCGATCATGATGGAGGGGGGAAAGTAGGGCTTGAAATGGTCAAAAAATCACTAAAAATCACCAGTTGATTCCAGGAGCATTATATTCGGTACGATGATTTCATTTTGAAGTAGCCTTTGATTCCCATTAAGTTCAGCTTAAACAAACCCGGCAGCAAGCAGTACGAGGGAGGGTCAAACATTGACGAAACAAATCATGGTCTCAACATTACTACTTCTGGGACGGCTTACGGAATCCGTATACAAAATGAAATGCACTCTTTCCGACCGCCAGCTGCCGGAGCGATTTTTTTTTTTTTTTTTCTACTAATAGCTGTAAATAAAGCGGTCGCTTTACACTGCGAATCAGCGTATATTTTGTCAATTTCAGAAGTGAAGATACACCTTGAAGGCACTATTTCTCTCAATATGAACCTTCAGAGTAGTTATTTCGTGGACTAAACCGAATAATTATACAGCCATACTCTCTAAACTTATCACCTGCAACGTTCCATTCTCCAGGGCAGAAGGGCTGAAAATCGTCGAAAGTAACCAATATCGCTGTCCAACAGGGTTCCAAAACTCCTTCTCCGTACCTAAATTCAAGGAGATTGAACCTAAAAATCCTCATTTTTCCGTCTTGGCGGTCCGCTCCCCTCGCCAGAACCACCATACGCTACTGCGTATGCCCACCAGACCCTTTCCCGGGATACTCGCCCGTTTGGGTAATGGGTATGCACAAATTATTTTATCAACGAAAGGAAAATGAAAAGAAAGTATTGACATTGAGCATAATTGATCCTCCGTTTTTGTTGATGGTATAAGCGCAGGGGCCATCAGTAGCTGAGTGGAGCGGGCGAGGAAGTGGTGAAGAGAAATTCTTCCTTCTACTCTTTTATTGAGTTGAAATTACCTTTTAAGAATTGAATTGGAATTCCGTTGTGAGAAATTCCTCATGCTAGTGTTGGATTAATTCTCGTAGTTATAATAGTTGGAAACCATAAAACAGGACGCCTACTTTTTTCTTCAATCCCATCCCTTAAGTATCTTTTGTTTTTAATTGAGTCGCCTCTTCTACACGTTTCAAAACGACAATTCTGTTGATTGCCTCAATATCCTGGTCACAGACCGGAGGTTCTCGATAAAAATATAGTCAGGAAAAAGAGCCGTAAGTCATCTGCGGCACTTGCACTTTGCCTCCACCCCACCAACCCCTTTATATGTCTGCTACGTCTCTCCACCACTATATAAATTCTTCGTGGTTGGTCCTGATGTTATATGGCAATGAAAAAATAAGGGTGTCAGTGGAAGTGGTGGAGAGAGATTTCAGTAAAAACTTGATGTCTCCCCTCCCCCCAATCGTTCTATCAACAACTTGTCTTCCACGGTTATACGCCCCGCCGTTCATTGCGACCGCTTCGCATTTAAACGTTTCTATAACGCGCTGTGAAATGAACTCACGGCAGAGGCGTGTAGATGGTTCGGACACTTTGGCTATGAGTTTGAACAAGTGTAAGAACGTCCCTCTGTAGCAAACAAGTTTTGGATTTCATTTATCAGAGAGTTTTCATCTTATATACTTATTAATCTTTAGTAAATAAATTAAGAAAAAAAAAAGAAAAGAAAAGAAGTTTTGACGTTTGTTCAAGGAAAAGGAGGGAGGTCCTAGACAGAAAGAAAAATTCAATTGCCTTTCATTGTCTCTCAGTTCCAAAGAACCCCGGAAATGTGGGCTCTTAATCCATACACCAATTAACCAACAGAAATAGATCACCCATTGGTGACGTTTTGGATTTTACACGCTTCCTTTCTCTTGCAGTGCGATGAGGGGCTGAAGCGTTTCTTTGTACGCAGGGGCAATTTATACTGATTGGTTATATGGGCCATTTAGCGATTTGATGCACGGCGCATGAAACTCGTAATTATTATTCTCCGGGAAGTTTCTTTTAATCTTTCGAAATAACACAAACTGCGGTTTCAGTTCGTGCATTAAAAAAAAAAAAAAAAACGCGGTAGTCCGGCAATTTGCAGCATTTAAGTAGGTATAATACGTTGTTAAAAGGCAGGCTTAAAAGCCTGTCATTGGAGTATGCATCTCACGATGCACTTCTAAGTGGAGGGGAGCCTTGGAAGAAGAAATTCTGAGAAAAAACGGGGAGGGTGATTAGTAAGGGTTGAAGAAGTTTCGACAGGAGGGACCGTAACGAAGGGAAACTGTGGGAATAAGAAAAAAAAGGGGCTTCCCCGTTTGTCGAGGGCGCCTCGCTGTCTTTTCATGTTTAATTGCTCATACAGAGGGTTGATTTCACTGCAGTATGTATATTTGTAAAACAAACCTTTCGAATGGGACACTTCACGTGGGATTTAGATTTAATTATTGGCCTGAAAAATGACAATGACGTTAAAGCCCTCTTTTGTTCTTGAATAAGAGGTCTTAACCCCTTCACTCTTTTTTTACATTTTACTTCAAGTCGCTCAAAGTTTCTCACGCGACTCAGTCTGGGGAACAGCTCCGGTGTCAAGGGTGATGACGATATAATTAATGACTTTAACGGGAGAATAGCCATGCAAATTAGGTGTTGCTCATCCTCGATCAAAACACCCCCTTCCCCATCCCATGTTTTTCTTGCGCTAGTTAATGAACCTGTAGCGTATATAGGGAAATGAAAAAACTGCCTGGATATTATAAAAGAACCACTATATCTGTTAACTAGACAAATCTTTGCTGTCAAACCGATGGGAAGAAAATGTAACAGAGACAGGAAGGTGACAGGTGGAAAGGAAAGCAAACGGAATCACTCAAACTACAAAATTTCGACCAACTGAACCGTAAATTGATATCGTAATCAACATTCAGCTCCGGAGAAACCCCGGAAAAAATGACACTTTCGTTTCAATTACCCAAGCTTTAACTTCTTAGTATAATCGCCATTTACCCCAAGTATAGTGTAATTCATGGCTAAAAGTGGACTAAAATTCGCTGATTCGCGGCTGAAATTGTGAAGAGCGCAACAGTGGCGCCGAAACGGTTTTAATGAGGCGTAGCAGAACTCTTATAGAAAGGCCCGACCCACACCTATGAGAGCCTCCTACGACAGTGGTAGGGAGGGGGGGCGCCATCACACCATACCGTTTTGCCAATGCCATCACCAAGTTAGCTAGTGGTATAGCGAGGGGTGAAATGGAGATAAACGCCAATTCATAGAAAAAATTGAGAAAAATCTCAAATAATTAGCAGAAAAATTGAGGAAAAAGTGCTATATCGCGGATAAAGAGTGTACAAGCAAAGTCATTTATTCAATGCAAAAAAAAAAAAAAAAAAAAAAAAAAAAAAAAAAAAAAAAAAAGAGAGAAAAACGCCAATTCGCGGCTCCTTTAAAATTGAGGAAAAGAACTGACACACAAAGGCACAAATTTGAAAAAAAAAATCTAATCAACGGGTAAAATTGTGAAAAAGCACTAAAACTAGCGGCTAAAATTGAGAAACACACTAATTCACGACTCCGCAGCGCGTAAAATCGTCAATTCGCGGCTATAATCGGTGGGTTAAAGCAGAGAAACGCTAATTCACAGCTAAAATCAAGAAAAATCGCTAATTGGCGAATAAATTGGAAAAAAGCGCTGATTCTCGGAAAAAATGTGGAAAAATACAAATAAGCGGATAAAATATTAAAAAATCTCTAATTCGCGGCTAAAGTGTGTAAAACTCCAATTCGCGGCTTCTGAAGGCAACTTTATGGCTACAGTGGTGAAAAAGCGCTAATCCATTCAAAAAAAAATTGCTAATTCAAGAGTACAACTGGGACAATTTACTAATTCGTGGCTGAAATTGGTATAAAAACGTCAATTCTCGTCTAAAATTGAGGGACGGTGCTAATCGGCGGCAAGTTAAAACAGAGAAAACGCTGATTCATGGCTAAAATGAAGAGCAACAGCTAATTAGCGGACAAATTATAAGAACAAGGGCTCCAATTCACCGATTAAGAGAAGAAAAACGCTAATAAACAGCAAAAAGGAAAAAAAAAGCCCCACTAATTCACTCCTAAAATTGAAACATAAAACGCCAATTCGCAACTAAAATTTAGAGAACACCAACAAGCGGCTTCTGCAGGCAACTTTGTTGCTAAAATGGAGAAAAGTCGCTAATGGATGGCACAAATTGAGAACAGAATTGATAATTCAGGAGTAAAATTGAGACAAATCACTGATTCACGGTTATAAATTTATTGAGGAAAACGAGGAAACTGTGAATCGGCGGCTAAAACAGAGAAATACGCTAAATCATGGCTGAAATATAATAAAATCGCTGCGAATAAATTGAGAAAAAACGCTCATTAGCGGCTAAAGTGTAGAAAAACGCAAACAAACTGCTAAAATTGAGAAAACGTTAATTCGTGCATAAAATGTTGGAAACACTAATTGACGGCTTATGACGGCTTGGTGGCTAAAATTGAGAAAAAACGCCAATTCACCTATCTATTCGGGAAAACCTGATGATATTAGGTTGCTGAAACATGAGGTAAACCGCCAACTCCGGGCTAAAATGAAGATGAAACGCTCACTCGCAGCCTAAAATGGAGAAAAACTCTAAATTCGTGGAACAAGTAAAGAAAATCCGCGAATTGAATAAAAGCGGTAATTTTTGCATTTAATGAAGAAGCAATTCGCGGCTCAAACTGGGAAAACTGACAATATTTCCCGGCAAATAATAAGATATAATAATAAGTATATAAGATGCGCTCTTTAGCAGCTGAAATCATAATTCGCTGTTAAAGTTGACAAATCAGCTTAAACTAGACTTTCTACTCTTACTAATGTTCGGCTTCCTAAAACTCATACTAAATTATATTCCAGGCATGCATATGTAACTGGTATTAATTTAGCCAAGCAGTTTAAATTTAACTATAAGGATTTCGTATCTCTTAAGCAGTTTAAGATTTTCTTGAGGCCGTTGTTAAGAAAAATTTAATTATTCTAGTATCCTTTTAGTCTTGTAGTTTTATTTTTCCTCCGAATGTTGTTTAATTGTTCTCTCTTTGCTTTTCTTTTCAGTTCCATTTTGTGTTAAGTATGTACTCCAGCCCTCAACTCAAGTTTACTTTTGAGGGCTGGCACCAATGTGACTTTGTGCTTTTCTGCATTTTTTGTTTTGTTAGTAATTGCTGTGTGCAAATAAATTTGATTTGATTTGATTCGCGACAAAAAAAAAAAAAAAAAAAAAAAATAAAATGAGAAAACCGCTAAGTGTATACGTGGCTGAAACTGCGATGAACCACTCATGGCTAAAATTGACAAAATTCGCGACTTTTACTGATAAGCGCGTGGCTAAAATTTAGCAATTCATTCCCTCCTCAATTACGGACCACCCACCCCTTAGAGAGGTGAATAGCGGCTGCTACACCTTGAATATAGTGTAGGAGCGCAAATGTACGGCTACTAGAAAAACCGCTATTTCAACGCTAAAAGTAAAAAATTCATCAACTCGCAACTAAAATGGTGAAAATCGTTGATTCGTGGATAAAATTTAGAAAAAGCGCTAAAATTCACAGCTGAAACTAAGAAAAAACTTTTCAAATTCACGCGCGATTTGCGGGTGTAACTGAGAGAAATAGCCGCAGAATTACATCATTCGGAGTTATATTTTTGCAAAATTGCAAGCTTCGGGTCTAAATGTGGGTGTAAAAGTCACCCGCTGGTGGACCTACATCTAAAGAGCCCGGGGCGGAAATCTCTACAGGAGGCCCGGATAGTCTCTAAATAAACAAAAAATATAATTAATACGTAGCGTGGAATTAGGTATGAGGTTTTCCTTATTTTAGCCACGAATTAGCGCTATTTCCTATCTGTCAATGCTTGATATGCTAAATTTAATCCACAAATTGGCAGTTTTTCCCAATTCCAGCCTCGAATGAGCGCTCTCTGAACATTTTACCCGTGAACTAGCGTTTTTCTCAATGATAGCTGCGATAGTAACGTTATTCCGCGGAATTAGCGGATTTTTCGTTTTACCAATCGCCATGAATTTGCGCTTTTCGATAATTTCAGACGCAAATGAGCAGCATTCAGAAGCCACGAATCGGCGTATTTTCCATTTTAGCCGCATTTATTGGAATTGTGTCCATTTTAGTCGCGAATTTGAATTTTCACTACACTTTATCCGCGAATTCGTGATTTTCCGCAATTTGAGCCGTGAATTTTAGATTTTTATCAATTTTAGCAGCGAATAAGTAGCATTTTTATCCCGCGAATTACCAATTTTTCTCAATTATTGTTGCAAGTTAGCAACTTTTCCATTTTCGGCAGCGAATTAGCCCTTTTTATTAATTTGAGATGAAAATTAGCCCTCTTTCTCAATTTTAGTCGCAAAGTAGCGCTATTGAATTTGAATTGGGCTTTGGTGAAACGCCACTTCTAAAGTCGAGAAAAAATTCTAGCTCGTAGCTGAAATTGAATTTAGCCTAATTCATGAATAAAATAGAGAAAACATTGCTAATTTTGAGCTGAAATGAGAAATTTGTCTCAATTTTAGCCGGGAATTAACGCTATTAAATTAGAATTGAGGTTAAAATTGAGAAAACGCTAAATTTTGTGGTTAATCGTCAATACTTTGGACACTGTTGTGCCCCCCTCCCCCCAGCTTGCTCGGGTTCCGTGTTCATTAAAACAAAAGCATCGAGATTTGCAATTTTATTTCGCGCACATAAATACCAGAAACTTGCAATTTCGTGAATGTTCGTATACCCAAAGGTTTTGAACTCAGATGATGTGCTGTTATATTTTGTGGCCGACTTTGGGTTCTGTCGTGGCTGGCTTGCCCGGGTTTTTTATCTTAGCTATTTCTCTCAATTTCAGCCGTGAATGAACGTTTTTTGTAAATGTAGCCGCGCATTATCGACTTCTCTATTTTTTATTCATGCTGAATAATGGGCGGTTTTTCGTAATTTCAGTTGCGAATTTGCCATTTTCTCAATTTTAGCTCCGAATTAGCTTTTTTTCCAATTTCAGCCGCTATTTTTTTACTTTTATAACATTGAGTAGTGGCGGGTTTTTACTACATTTTTTGCCGTAAAATGACCCTTATGAAGTTGCATTGAGAAACCACAGCGTTTTCACAGTTTTAGCGACGATTATTAGCGCTTTTTCCAAACTTTTTGCCGCGCACTTGCTCCAAGAACAGCACATCAGTGCGCCTTCTCAATTTTAACCACTTAATGGTCTAAAATAGTTGAGGATCAGCGTATTTTCTCTATTTAAGCCGCGAATTTTCTTAATTTGAGGCTTCAGAATAGCGTTTTCGATACTTTTTCCATATTCTGAAACGAAAATGTACTGAAAGTGTTAGTGCCCCCTACTTTTTTCTTTAAACAAAAGTGAAACCATAAGCTATTGTATCTTCAGGTCACGTATTAGGTCCAACACCTGAAAGAATGAAACGGAATGGAATCTTTCCTCGTATAACCGGCCGTCGGTGTCGTCGACAACTGTATTCCTCCACGGGCATTTATTTCGTATTTTTATACTTCGACTCAACTTTTGTTACGAGCAGGAAGGAAGTAGAAACAATTTCTCGTTGCTCTTCTTAATTCACCTGCACATGGATGAAAGGGGGAATGAATGACGGTACATTGTTATTACTTGAGGTCGCACTTAGGTACCCACCTGCTGTAGAAGTCATCAACATGTGGTTCAAGTTCAATGCCTCCGTTCAAGTTCAATAAAATTACTTAAGGCGGTTCGCCTCAAAAGAATCGATGAAAATACTTTCATTATTTTTCTAATAAAAAATAAACCCCCTCATCCCGCAGGCTTTCAAAATCTGCTTCATCAATCGAGATCCACAGTATTTTCCGAATCCCAGGCCGTCCTCATGTTCGTTCTTACGTTTCTTTTTGACGGTAACAATCATTCAATGAACCCTTAATGTATCGTAACGTAATGTACTTAATGTATTGTGAGGCTCATTATCAAACTTTCGGCCTAATGAACGAAGTAAAGTCCAAAGAATTCCCTCAGTTTTCAATCAACGCTATTATGAAGACAGTGAGGCAACCTCGAGCGATAATTCGTTTCATTCAATTCATGTTGTTTGTGCCGTAACACGAAGAAAAAGAAAAAATGCAACACAATACAGTCTTTTCCATGTTTAGTCGATGTAAACAAGCACTCGTAACTTTTTTACCCTAGAGCCGCTTGTTCACGGTCTTCTTTTTTATTTTATTTTATTTTTTTTTACCCCCTCACTCTTTCTCACTTTAACCTGCTTGTTTGACCCTTAAACTTCCCCTTTCCCCTCTCGAATATATCCTCCTCATAAGTCCCGACGACGGAAATAAGGCTTTAAACTGGATTTGCATATCTATAAGTGAGAGGGGAGGAAAAAAAATAAGAAGAAAAAAGTTGACTGAATGTTAGAGGAGGACGCCTCTTCGGAGACACGGACGACATTGCCGAAGGGCGAGATCATTGTTGGAACATTGTCAATGGAAGTTGGTTTGATGATGGCATCTGTGATGAAGAGGGGCAGAGGGGTTGGAAAGAACAATGTTGCTGTGGTGAGGAGGGGAGTGGGCGGAAGCGGTTGATAGATGCCTGGAGGGTAGGAGAGAGCGAGTGTTTATTCTCACCGGCAGACGCGCGTAAAGAAACTCCTTTTTTTCACACAGGTAAAGGCGATAAGGAGTTGTAAGTACGATTCTTTCCTATAGCCACACTTTGAAGTTTAAACTTCCGTCGTGCATTGAAATAGTATCGACGGACCTGAACCTATAAACTCATGTATACACTGCGAATTAGTGATTTTTTCTCAATTTTGGTCTGGAAGCTGCATTGAGAAACCACAAATGAGCGCTTTTCCCAATCTTTTTGCTGCGTACTGGCCCCAAGAGCAGCCAAGTGCACCTTCTCAACTTTATCGGCAAGAACCTGAAGAAACTTGAGATCAGCGAATTTTCTCTATTTTAGCCGCGAAGTTACCTCCAGAAGGCGCGATTTCTCACAATTTTAGGCTTCAATATATAGCGCTTTTGTGGGCTAAAACTAATATTCAGCCACACTCTTTGCTGATTACCTACAACGTTCCGTTCTCCAACCTCCAGAGGTCTTAGTTAAAGATGTCGGGGGAAAAAATGTCGCTGTCGCTGGATCCAATGAGGATATGCAATCATCATAAATACAATATACTGTCTCGCCATATACATCTCACGTGAGTTTTTCTGAACAACTCTAACGACGTCCCCAGAAAGTAAGTGCTAATTCAAAGATATAAAGATTTAAAAAAATCATGGCTATAATTAAAATTAAAAGAAACAAAAAACAAAACAACAACAACAAAAACAAACAAAAAACCGCTAATGTGGGGCTGAAATCGAGAAAAACAGCAAATTTTCCATTGAAATTGCGAAAAACGATAAATCACGAAATTAAGAAAAATTGCTAATTATCATCTGAAATCTTGCGAAATGATAATGAGAAAAATCACTAATTAAATCGCTGCTGAAATTGAGTAAAATCATGAATGAAACTGACAAAAAGCGTTAATTAGCGGCTAAACTCGGACAAAGGCTCATTCGCGGCCGAAATTGAAAAGAATCGCTAATTAATTTGCGCCCAAAATTGAGAAAACTCGCTAATTCGCGGATAAAGTATAGAAAAAACATTAATTTGCTGATACAAGTAAACAAAATTGCTAATTATTGGCTAAAATTGAAAGAAGCTTTAATACGAGGCTAAAATTTAGGAAAACGCTGGTTCATTATTGAAAAAAATTTAGAAAAATGTGAATAAATGGCCTCTGAAGTGGTGATTTCGGCCTTAAAACTGGAAAAAGCGATAATCCATAGCTAAAAGTGAAAAAAATTATACCTACTAATGCTGAGCCAAAATGTTTTAAAAACCTCTAATTTGCTGCCATTACTGAAAAAAATCACTAAATATCGCGGCTAAAATTAAGAAAAACGATAGTTTGCAACTCAAATTGAGAAAAAGTGCTAATTCACTGCTAAAAAGGTAAAACATCGATAATTTGCAGCAAAAATTGGGGAAAACTCAAATTCACGGTTAAAATTTAGGAAACTTACTAATATGTGGATAAACTGTAGAAAATGCTCTAATTCGTGGGTAAAATTGAAAGTATCTATTCAAATTTTCAGCTGTTATTGAAAATTCGCCAATTTGCGGATTCTGACGGCAACTTTGTGGTGACATTGATAAATGGATGGGAAGAAATCAAGGGAAAATCCATAATTTGAGGCTACGTGAAAATTCGCATGCGCGTAAACATTGGCGTAAAACGGCCAACTCCAAGGATATTTAGTCCCGTCTAGCAGTTACGCCGCTGTTTGGAATTGAAATTTGTTTATTGGCTGATTAAAATAGACGCAAAAACACAGACATATAGTGGGGCAGCTGCCCTCCAACAGATATCATCAAGAAGTACAAGGTTCACAAAGTTCGAAAAACAAGATAATAAGGTAGCGATAGTAGTGGGGGGGGGGACGGCTTCATTAAGAAAAACTTAGCGTAAGTTTAATAATCAAAACGTTACTTTAGAATGTCAGTCTGCGTAATAATCACGTCCAAGATAAAACAAATAATTGCTATACTATTTTGCAGTTTTCCTCGGGAAATGACAACTTCGCAGCTTTTTATACCCACAAACAAGCCAGAAACTTGTCTTTCACGGATATTTAGCTTCGAGACGGGCAATTTCACGGTATTTATCCTTGAATCTTTGGAGTTTTGTGACACGCCGAAGCTTGTAATTTCGCTGATGACATGAGGTTCAGAAGCTAAAAAATAATCACTTCAGGCGAAAAATGTTTTTAAAGGGCAAAATGTTCAGTTTGAATGCCATAAGGAAGCGAATTCACGGGGTGAATTTATTAAAGGTTTCTGGAGTATACCTAAAGTGTATCCACGGTACCGATGGATTGCATCATGTCGAATAGATCGATTTGATACTTTGCTATTCCAAAATTTTGGACCCATTTACCGTGCATTGCACTTCTCTCCATTTTGACATCCACATATAAGTGATGATACCTGGGATAGTCACCCGATATAGGCATGCATATATATTTACATTTTCGGTACCCAAAGAGGCATAAAAAGGTCCTATCGAAGCGCCGGATGAACCTGCTGATAAACCATAAATCTGTAAATATTCAATCGGAAGGCTCTCTTCTTCTTTCAACTTATTTAAGGCTCAGTTGTTGTTTTTTTTTGACCCCACAATACATATTTTTCTAGGTCCGGGTGGCCCGCCAGAACAATAATACTGTTCAATTGCCTCCCCACCCCACCCCCTTCATCATCCCCTGGCGTTAAAATGACCACCAATATGTCACTTGTTCCCTTTGGGCTCGTTTTCTAGGTAGTGTAGAAAGCTGACAAGTCCGTTTCCTGTGCAAGTATATACTCACTCATTTATGTTTATAACGTTCTCTCATTCACAAAACACGAAGCATATGTTCATTGAGAAAAAAAAAATGTGAGCAACGTGGGGGTGTGTTTACGTCTTTTTAAAAGAAGATAGGATATCAATAAAATGTGCTCCGTCAATTTAAGGATCTTCCTAAGGTACGAAATAATGTACCCGAGCGGTCATAATCATTTTAAGGATTAAAGAACTTCCTCTTTTACAAATATATCACCTACGAGCCCATCCCTATACAAACCGCACTTTAGATTTCGTATTCTAAAACGCATAATATACAACCCCCCTCCCCTCAACCAATGTTGAAAGTGTGGGAAGAGAAACTGATTGTACAGTTTTTCTGTGTCGGACAATTACAGGCGGCAACGCATTGAAAACCTATTTCTCTCACGGGATACCTGTATATAGTGGGGGAGGGGGGCTACCTGGGATTGCCTGACACCTAAATTATCAACCAAGGAGGTTTGATTTACAAGCTTACACGTCATGGGATGGGTGGGTGGGGGTGGGGGTCCACCAGGTCAACCGAAGGCGTAGAATAAAAGTCATATAGGTGAATTCAGTATCAGCTTTCGTGACTGATTCCTGTGGAATACTCGTTATATACCAGTTGTGCAAAGGGATGTAATTCGATCAATGAGAAAAACTTTTGATATAAAAACCCGTTAAATTCTAAACCCCCGTTAAAGCTAATGACGTACGGATGCGCTTCTAATTTTTCCTCAATGTCACACATCCAACAATGAGTTGGCATTTTTTTGGCCCTTTCTATAAGGGTTCTACCCTGTGTGTGACGGTGAGGTCGGGACAGTCTTTCTTGAAATGTTTCGCTATATGGGCCCTTTAAACTCGGGAGAGCGATGGTGAAGAATGCACCTGTAGGAGTTGGCTACTTCTTGGAAGGATACAATGGTGAAGGAAACCCATTTAAAGGCTCAGCGTTTGGGGCTCATAACAAATGGTTGTAAGCAACATCAGAAAAAAAAATGATGTATAATATATATATATTTTTTTGGATGAAGGAATGCGGTGGCTCGTCTTTGTAGGGATCCTGAGGGTTTGTTAAATTACGCCTGGGAACTAAGAAACTATATGACAGCGACGGCAAGTCTCGGATGTTTGGTCTCTGTTTTTACCTATTAGTGCCATTGGTTTATTTTATATTCATAGTCCCACGGTTATATGAGATTAATCGCTTTAAATTTGAATCAAACAATTTTCAGTTACAACACATAGTTGATTGTTCCAAGATGTGAGGAAAGCGACAAAATCGTGAAAATTAACTGCAGAGAAACAGGCATCCCTTCGAATTTGAAACAAATTGTGGAATGACTTTCAAAAACGTCGACATTTCTTTATCCTCGCTCATAGTAGTAGTATAGTAGGCTGACATTTTGTGAAAGAAAATGATTCAAAAGCGTATTTCCCGTCGAATCCTTTAAGAACCACTTCCCTTCCACTTTTTTCTATTTTTTTATCGCCAAAGAATCTCCTCAATGAAGGGAAATGTCATATCCCAGTCCTTGTGCCCTTAAACGCTGAGTTCCTCAGATGAAACCCCCCTCCCTATATCTTGAAGGGGGCCTTTCCTCCCGCTATTGTTATAATAATTTTCAACTTTTCCTTCCGCTCAGCTTTCTGTAAAACGACAAAAGAAGATGCCCAGGAAGGCACGCGCTCGACACCGCTGTCTCTCTCACTCACACACCCCTTCTTATAAGAAAAAGGGATATACCTATGCCCTATCTAATGATTCAGATATGGTCAAGGAAAAGGCGGGGTGAAAAAGGGTAAGGAGGAGGGGTAAAGTCCCTCTGTTAAATTGCCTGGGGTCACCACATGTCATCCGCTTGGTTTTTGTTTTTTCCCCTCCGAGGGAGAGAGTAGGTGATTTGTATATCCGTTTATTGTTTGAATAACAACCCGAGTGCAAAGTTTAGTCGGTCAACCGTAGCTTTTTTCTTACTGCGTAGAAGCGTGTTTTTGGGGACATTAATTAACGCGGTTCTTTAAAATGAAAACAAAAAAATTGAAATCCAGGAAAAAAACAAAAAATTAATCAGCTTTTATGCGTCCTTGAACGGAATTTCAATCGTTTCATCTTTTAGGTGAAGAATGTCTTAATTGTCATTAAATGATAAAGAATTTGACATTTTAGCTTATTAAGAACTCCGCCGACCTCTGGATTTGTGGACGGGGGATCGGCTGTTCCCAGGGGCTTGTCAACTTCAATATTTATTGACACAAAAAACTCTATGCGGAGTTAAATGAGGCAAGGAGCACTATTTGTGACTGGATTCGAAAAGGCTACTTGTAGGGGGGGGGGGAGGACAAAGGTATACTGGGTAACGTCAAGTAATGCTGTAGCATTCGTGGTCCTACTGAATCGTTGGAAGGCTTTAAAAAAACGGGGTTGCCCGATCAAACCTTATTTCAGCTTCAGATTGAGGAAGAAGCGTATTTTTAATTCATTTGTTTTTTAATATATTTGCTTAATTTATTTGCTTACAGTTAAAAGAACTATATCATATAGATACGGGCTACGGTGACCAGGGAATCTTCGTTAGGAAGGACGATACTACTTTATAGTTTGTGGTGTTTGGCATCAAGTATACGTGGGTGAGACTTAAAAAACCGCTAATTCTCAGCTAAAATTGAGATAAAGTGCTCATTTGCAGCTAAAATGGAGGAAAACTCAAATTCGCGGAAAAGTTTGAGAATTTATGCGGCTAAAATTGAGTAAAAGTGGTGATTCTCGGCTAAAATCGAGAAATAATTCGCGGCTAAATCTGAGAGAATGAGAGAAAACGTTAATGTACGGCTAAACTTCAAGCTTCAGAAATAGCGTTAATTCATTCGCTTTCCAACTAGATGTATTGTATCCACATGATCCTACTTACTATCCACGTGATCCTTCCCGTAATGCCAGATGTAATAGACTTTTCCCTATGCAAAAACCTCAACAACGAACTTCTTGTACCACTGCAGCTTTCTCCTTTTAACGACTACTTCACCCCTGGTCAAGTAAAAAATGCCATACGTCGATCTCCAACGAAAAAGGCTTCTATGGCGATGAGCTGATAGCGCGAGCTTTACTCCAAGCCTTGCCTCGGAAAGGCGTTGTTTGTCTCATTCAAATCTATAACTCGATTCTCTAAGAACGACACATTTCCCAAACAAATGGAAGCACGCTCGAATTATTATGATTAAAAAGCCAAACAAAAACGCCTCAGATCCGCGTAGCTACAGGCCGATAAGCTTATTGCCAAAATCTTTGAGCGACTATTACTACAAAAATTGCTTCGTTTCCTAGGACACACAGTTTGGATTCCGCCTGTCGCACTCATGTCCACAACAGCTTTATCGAGTCACGGAGATAATACTCAATACGTACGAAGATAAAAAAAGGTTTGCCTGGGAGCATTCTTGGACGTAGACAAAGCCTTTATGGCCGTTATGGCTTGCTTGCTATATAAAATAAAAAAGCTCGCACCCGAAACCTACTATCGACTTATACAGTCTTATTTGACCGCTCGTACGTTCTCCGTGAAGTGTAGAGATGCGATTTCACGCTCCAAGGCAGTAACTGCTGGAGTTCCCCAAGGCAGTGTGCTGGGTTCATTTCTTTATTTAATACACTCCAGCGATTTCCCAGCGACACAAGGTGTTACACTATCCCAGTTTTGCAGATGACGTAGCAGCCTTCAGACAAGAGCAAACTAGTGAACGAGCAGCAGCAATCATGCAAAATTTTTTGGATGACGTAGCGATGTGATGTGACGAATGGAGGGTGAAGATGAATACTTCCAAATCCACTATGATTACCTTCACCTTAAAACAAAAAAGTCCTCAAATCCTGCGTACTCGTTCGGAATGAGCAATGCTCTGCTCTCGTATCGTAATATACTATTTCCTCACTGCAGTGAGGAAAAGTTTGAAAGTCAGGCGTAAACAGCAGTGATTCTTCACTCTTCACCTTAGGGAAGATAGCATAATGGGAACCTCTCTCCTTTTGTGGTCTTCGGTTGCTCGTGGAGGGCGGTGTGTATTGTTTTGATTGGGCGACTTCAATCAATGTTTTATTTGATTTATCGTTTCGTATCCGTACAAAGACAAAATGTTATAATGTTTTCCCCCAAGTTGGTAACGCGAAAAATATCGTTCACAACTCGGGAAAAGTGGAACTTCACCCGACTCGTTGACGTAAAGCTTGAGGTAAAGTTCCACTTTCCTCCCTCGTTTTGAAATGTACTATTAAAAACTCCACGTTTGAAATGGAGGAAAAGTTCTATGCGGTGATTTGGGTTATTTTAATAAACTAAAAAAGCGAATATTTGGCTACTTACGCATAGAACAGAAATCAGCCAAGATTTTCCCACTCGGAGAAAATTGTAAGATTCCCGGGAAAATTCCGCGCTTAAACACGGTAATGGAGCTAGCAGGGACATAAGAATGTGAAGCACAGGTACGTCAATACGCCGTCTTACCCTAAACCACATACCTCCCCCCGAATCGACCATTCTTGGACTATAAAAAACGTCACAGTGACTATACTCACGCCCTAAATTTGGCAAATCTGACACTACAGTCACCCGAAGAATTGCTAAACTGTCGATTCGCACTCCAAAAATGGCCAAACAAACCA
The DNA here is from genome assembly GCA_038030265.1 of Corythucha ciliata. NCBI lineage: Eukaryota > Metazoa > Arthropoda > Insecta > Hemiptera > Tingidae > Corythucha > Corythucha ciliata. The sequence continues at coordinate 36,107,615 of CM075937.1, read as the reverse complement.
TTATTCTCTTAAAAATGGCTAAACGGACGATTTTTGTCCTAAAAAAAACAAAAACAAACAAACTGCCAAAACGCCATAAATTGTTACACTTTCAACTCACGTTCAATCCACAAAAAGGCTAAACTGTCTATTATTCGTGCCTTGAAATTGCGTAATATCATAAATCGCCAATATCCATACCCTGAAAATGGTTAAACCGGCCATTAGCGCTCCAAAAATGGCCAAACTGATTATTGGCTCCTGAAAATGGCTAAACTGCCGATTTATGTCCTAAAAATAGCCAAAACGCCGCATGCCCGACTTACAATTCTTCTTCACAAAAATGGTCAAATTTACATTCGCTCCGTGAATATGGCTTAACTGACGAATCATTAAAATAGTCGAATTTACTATTCACGGCTGAAATTGGCAAAGCTGTCTCAAATTTGGAAATAAAAGTCCTTGTCTCTCCACTATGTAATTAATATATTTATTTGTCCGGAGCCAGCTTTCAGTCCCTCACGACCATCTTCTGTGGACTCCATACATAATGGTCGTGAGGGACCGAAAGCTGGCTCTGGACAAATAAATATAATTAATTACATAGTGGAGAGACAAGGACTTTTATTTCCAAATTTGACCGGAACTCCACGATGATGCCGCCTTTTCCCTATAGTAAAGCTGACTCAATTCACCCTAAAAACATGGAAGTAAAATGGCTAAGCTGAAGATTTGCGCCATGAAAATGGCTAAACGGACGATATCCGTGTCTTAAAAAAGACCAAAACGTCCATTTGCGCTCCCAAAAAATGTTCAAAATGACCGATTGCTCCTTAAAAGCGACAGACCGACCGACGGCATGCCGAAAACCACTTTTTCAATCTTTCTGAGGTTGTACATCAAGAATATATAAAGTCAGCTGGGACTCAATTTTTTTCACAAACACCATACTTCCATTCCCTGGGGGGAACATGGAAGTAAAAATGGCTAAACTGACCGATTCGTGTCCTAAAAGTACAGCGAAAAAAGGCCATAAAAATGTAAGTCTGTCTATCCACCTTCTCAAAAATATCCAGACTGAACATTCGCTCCTTGAAAATGCCTCAACTGGCGACGTTTATGACCTGACAAAGGTCAAACTCATAATTTGCGCTCCAAAAATGGTCAAACTGACCGTTCGAGATGAGGTGCGGGGGGGGTGTTGTAATTTTTTGGCCACTCGACTGTGCCATCTCGACTGTGCTCCGCAGTTAAACGTATTCACGTTACGGAAAAATGAGAAGCAATGCCTGGGGTGGGTCGCCCTCGCCCCACCACCCCCGCATACGCTACTCCATCACTGATTTCAACCTCATTATAGAGACGCTTTTGGCCTTTGGTTTTTGGCTTAACTGATGACAATTCAGCTCTCACACTGTCAATATTATGAAACACTAAGAGGGTGTAAATCGACTATGTTGATCTTTCTGGTCATTCGCGATGGGTCAGGCGTAGGACTGTTGGTGTAGAGGGGGGGTAAGCTGGAAGGCCATTACTTCCCACCGCCGGCCATTACTTGGGCCCGTTTAGCGGGCCCCCACGAATTTTCCCGTGGACTGGGGCCAGGTGATCATCAGCCGTGATGCGATTTTACGGGGAAAATGGGTCCTTTTCGCGTCGGCTAGTGAGCACCATATGATCAAACGGTCTCGTATTTGTTGAATATTGCACCGAGGACACACTTTGGAGGGCAACGGATCCAAATACCAAGTTACTACAGGCTAAAATGCAATGAGACTGGCTGGGGGATCGTTTTATTTAGACTGATTTTTATTTTAGGGGTCGATGGCTGTCAACAGTTAACGACATTGACAGTTACGCACCCTATATAAGACATTTTAAATCTAAATTTCTATGCAAACGGGCCAAAGTTTCCAAAAACGGTGGAATCAATAATGGGCATCGCAGTTTCGTGCATATTTTAAATCGTCCAGAGGTGAAGTGGGCGTTTTTATAGCGGTCATTTTTTCATTGTATTTCGATTAGAGCCGTGCGCGATTTTCTTGCAGTTTTAGGAATCTCGGGGCATTTAAAATTTAAAGGCCTCTCCTCCCCGTTTCTTGAACTTTGTAAAGCAGGTGGCATAATGTTATTTCCTTGCTCGCTATTGAATGTAAAGCTCGAACGATACAGAACTCGAATGGCACCTGCAGGGCCAACATTTTCCCCGTTAACAAATACAAACCTTCGGATGAGGGTTTTTTTCTTTCTTTCTCCCTACCCTCCTCTCGTGAGATGAACTTCTTTTCTTCATCTCGTCCACATCTTCTTCTTTTTTTTTTATGTGAATTCCAACTGTAATTGGATCCTAAAGGGCGGTGCACTATACCAGAAAAGGGCGCCACGTATTTAAGGTTCGTACAAACCCTTACCTACTTCTCAAGCTCAAAAAGAAGAAAAATTTGTCGTTTTTGCTCCCCCATCAATTGTTGGGAGAAAATTCTTAGAAATCGAACAAAAGCCGTACCACCCCCGACGAGTCTTTTGGGGGACCTTTAAATTTTAAAACTTTAAAAGAGAGTATTCAATAAGGGCTTATTTTGAAGTTTCAGTGTTCGGAATGATTCTGTATGATAATAATGAGGAGACAAATGCCATTGTATATTGCTGAGATACGTTGCAGAGGGGGAGAGAAGTGCAGCTTTAATTACAAGCAATAGACGTGGTATGTCTTTTCATTTTTTATCGCACGGGGGTTTTTCATTTCCTGTCCGCCAAATCAAAGTCATTTAACCTTTACGATCATTTTTTTTTTGTTTTTGTTTACAAATTTATAATTCCAAAACCCTTAAGATTTTTATAGGGCTGTTAAAATAAGCGGCGATGTGATTTCTGCTTTCATCACGCTTTTTTCTCTCCCTATTCAGCATTGCAAGTCTACTGATGGGAACATTTTCCCATCGTTGGGGTTTTTTCAGTAAAGCGTAATGAACGGGCCGTCCTCGTTTGAAGAGGAATATAAATCTTTTATAAATAAAATAACTCTGGAACCATTAGGGAGTGTAATCAATCACCTAAAAGGATGCCCGTGGGCCACTAGTATGCCCCCCCCCCTCAACACACATTTTTGGTTAACAGTGTAAGTTTCAGTACTCACTGACTGTAATTTTTATGTTCTGGTACAGTGCACGCCCGAATTCTCTTCTTTTTTTTAAGGAAGGAAGGAAGGAAGGAAGCAAGATCTCTCGCGTCCAAGACGTAGTTGTTGTAGTGGCCACGCTCCAGTGAGCACGGAACACGCATCTACACTCATCGGCGTGCTGCCCCGCTATACTCATTAACTTAACAATGCTCTTTTTTTTTTTATTCGTAACCACAAGGCACCCACCTGTTATTTTTCCGAGGGGGAGGGACACACAATATGTCATAGGTCAAGTCGACCGTAACAACTCCGTCTTGACCTTCAAGGCGTGACCCCGCGCCACCATCCATGTTTCTGTTTTTATATCTCATTAGAAGCGCCTTTTTTTCTTTTAATAGAAAAATGAGGTTGGCGTCCTTTGTTAAAGGAGCAATTTTTTTTCTCAATCATCCTTAAAAGGAAACTTGAGTGCCCCTCCAAAGAGAGAGACTGCTCTAGAGTAATTTGTTATAAAATAATAATAACATTGTCAAACACAATCGCGTGGCTTTAATAATTTAATTTTCTCACATTTCCCCAGATTTTGACTGAATATGGTCAGTGGGCAATGAACTATGTGGAATATGGTCCACAAATAGAATAACTGGTCACAGCGGGAAGGAACGGACGTGATTGAAGTGATGCCACATCCCTGAAGGAAACGGAACTCTTGTTTTAAAGAAAACACTATCAAATTCGTTTTAAATGGTGTTTTTTTCGTATATACCGACGCACAGTGCGTGAGGAAAACGGATGGGTGGGCAGTCTCTGTCGCGTAATAAACTAAACATAGCAGTTTAAGATCAAAGCGCGATATGAGCACTTATTCCGTTGCCTGCGCAGCAACATTGTTCTACAGCTTTTAAAGTTTCCCAGGATGAATAATTATACGTTATGAATTCATGTGACAACATTTGGCGACGAGTGATCGTGGGGTGGAGCACAACAATTATAAGCTCCTGTATTATCTATTGCATGTCCTGCCTGTCTGTTTTGAATCAAAATCATCTACTCTTATTATAATAAATATAGTTGTGCTGTAAGTGAATACAAATAAAATGAATTTCATGTTCTAAAAATAGTGTGAAATAAGTAGCATTTGGCATTGGCATCGCTCCAACGTCACGTCCTCAAATTCTGGATTTTCCGTCCAATAACTAACGATTTTCCCTCCAAGAAAGTAATATTAACTAAACCTGTAATTTTCGTCTCCTGGAGGCTGGGACGGTAAGTGCGGTAATTTAGCCCGCCAAACTGAACTCGTCCGTCGTAGAGAGGAATGACTCCCTGTCAGGAACTCGCAGACCTGCGTAAACTGTGTATTATAGCTTTCAACAAGTGCGTAGTCCATTCAATTTGTGTAGTTTATTCATTCGAATCAAATCTTCAGATCGCATGAAATCTGGTACACATGGGGCTCATGAAATTGAGGTTTTACGGAGCTAGGGCTTTTTACGGGCTTTTGAATTCAACAATAGAATTTTTTAGTGAGCAAAATATATGAAATGGATCATTTCAATGAGCTAACCCCACGAAATTGGATTTTCAGCAAGCCCCATAACCGCCAAATCTGGTTTTCAGCCAGCTCAAAACTCACGAAATTAGGGTTTTAGTTCTTCAGCAAGAAAACACCACGAAATAAACGTTTTATTGAACCAAGGTCCGCATAAAATAGCGTGCAAATCACACGGAATTTCCGTTTTAAAGAGCCTGAAACTCGGAAAGGATTCGATTACTGTAGTAGAACCGCGTAAGTGGTTTGAATGGGGCAACCCCGAGAAATTGGTTTTTCGGCAACAAACATCCGCAAAATTGGTTTTTCAGCTAGAAAACAACCACGAAATTTGGGTTTTCCCGGGCCCAATGTCATCCCGGGCCCGAGGATCCAACTCCAGTAAAGATGACCCTGAGCAACCCCAAAATGCCCTAACCACAAAAAACTCTAACCACAAAATTCCAACCAAAAAAATCACTTGACCACAAAAAGCCCTGACTTATTACTCCCAAAATTGAGGACAAAAAACCCTGATTCCCAAAAAATAAATGCACAGAAAATTGAATCACACAAACTTGAACCCCAAAAAGACCAAATGCCGAAAGCTGCAACCCCAAAACGCTGTAAACACGAGAAGCCCGACGCACAAAAAGTTCTTCAGTTTAAAAATGCACACATGAAACCCATGTGAAAAGAAAACTTTAGCTAAAAATAGGACGAAACTAATCTGACTTCAACAAGCCAAACCCCACGAAATAGAGTTTTTATTTAGACAGACCCGCAAAAATGGTTCTTTGGCGGGCAACCGTTTTAGAGGGCGAAACCACTGAAAACGTTTTTTTTTTAGTGAGTCAGACCTGCAAAAATGTGTTTTCAGGGAGCAGAATCCGCGAAATTGGTCTCTTCTCTTTTAATGACGCCACCACACGAAATTGGTTTATGGGCTACATTGGTAAATTAGCGAAATTGTTTTGTCGGAAATAACTTTATAGTGAGACTGACCCTAGAAAATGTCGTATTTTTGCGGTCATATTTCCCGTGCTACTAGAACTACTGCTAGTACTAGTATATTACATTACAAGTAGAGGAAGTGGTCTTTTCCTTGCGAGATTTTTGTTTGGCGGACGAGGTGGATGCTGAATCCGCAAATTTCTACTTTCGCAGGGAAGTTACAGTGAGGGAAATACCATTTTTCTCACTGGTAGGTAACGCGCGCAAAAAAAAAAAAAAAAAAAAAAAAAAAAAAACACAAACAAACAAACCCAAAACGCTGTTTTTGGTCCAATCTTGCACATTCTGTAACTCGTTCCAAACCCCCTCCGTCCCTTCATTGCCTTTTTATTGTTAGAATAAGCAAGATATTATGAAGGGGGAAGGGGATACCACCATAACAACCGCCCCGGACACAATAAAAGCTTACGCTACACTCAAGGTGGGAGTGTAATTTTTCTGACTGAAAATAGGATTCAAGGGTCGCGTATTTGGGGTTTCGGGGTGAAATTACCGTACCGTACAGCTTTTCGAACAGGAAAACACATCGGGCTCAGAGTTAACACAGGTTTACAGTTAAGTAGCTGTGGTCTCGTGCTCCTGGTGCATAGTGGGGGTGTTTTTCTAGCAAAATGAATTTGAATAGATCATAAAACCGTGAAGTTTTTGAGCGAGCGATCCCGGGGAAATTTGTTATAGCTCTTATCTCCTGCAGATGGGTGTGCAGTGTAAAAATTTGCTTTTGGATGCAGGGAAACCCGCGAAATTGTTTTTTTGCGCGAGCCGTCATTCGGCGAAATTGTTTTTTCATGAGTCAAGTCCACGGAATTTCATTTTTTCAGTTTGTCAGCTCCGCGACAGTTGCGTGTGCACGAGGTAAATCCACGAAATTTCATTTTGAAGAAGCCGATCGCGATTTTTTTTTTTTTTTTTTTTTGCGTGAGTCGAAAAAAATTGGGTTTGAGGATGGCCCAACCCTGCAAAATTATCTTTTTGGATGAAGCCAGGCCCGTAAACTTGCTCTGTAGAACCACGAATTTGCTTTTTGAATTCGTTAACAGCGTGAAATTATATGCTTTTGTAGCAGCGAAAACCACAAAATGTCTTTTTAGGAGCGAAACCTCGTTTTTTAATGAGCCAATTCGTCGAAATTTTATTTTTTGATGAGGCAGGGTTCGCCAAATTGGTCTTTCGAGTTGCCCAGATTCGCGCATTGGTTTTTTGGACGAGCCCATTCCGCGAAATTGGTTTCAAATGGGCCAACCCTTGAAACATTTTGGTTTTGAAAAGAACGAGATCCGTGAAATAGTTCTTTATAGCCCCGCCAAAAGTAGATTTTTAATCGGTCAAAAGCGCAAATTTGGGTTATTGCAGCAGCGAAAACCATGAAAGTTTGTAAGGTAGTGTGTATTATGTAACCACGTGAAATTGGCTTTGTAGGAATGTGAACCCAGCGATATTGGTTTCCGACGTGCCAAACCCGCGAAATTTGGTTTTAGAAGAAGCCAAACCGGAAAATTGCTTTTTTGAGACGCCAAAGGCGATATTTGGTTATTGAATAAGTCAAAAAAAACAAAATTTGGTTCTGTGAAGGTAAAATCCGTGAAATTTGGATATCGAAAGTGCCGATCCAGCGGTATTGCTTTTTTGAATTAGCTAAAAAAAAAACGTAAAATTTGATTTTTGACTGGGTCAACTCTGTGAAATTGGCTTTTTAGGGAAAAAAATCATTCAGGCATTTTTAGGGAAAATGAAAATAGAGTTGAAAAGGGTGAAAATCAATAGATTCTAGAGAGATCGTCTCGTTCATGCGCTTATTATTATTATTACTATTATTATTATTATTATTATTATTATTATTTAATTCCCTTCCAAAAATTTCAATGGCACCGCCTGCGCCTTGGCCCCTTCTTGTCGGCAGCCCTGAGGCCCAGACTCGAACCCAACGAGTGCTTGCCAGAATGAGGGGGCTGAGCCCCGTCCATCCATCGGGCGGCTGTTTTTCTATTTGAAAAACCCTGGGCGGCCCTTTTTCTGAAAAAAAAAATGTCTTGCATATTGCCCATAGTGAAGAGAGGGGGAAATGTAAAGTTCAGTTTAAAAAATGTCCTTGGCACTACATATATACTGAATATGCACATTATTTCGTCGCATTTGATTATAGAGATCACATAATTCCGAAGGGCTTGAATATAGAGTTCACTCTGTTGCATGAATTCTATAGGGTTTTAATTAAAACCTATTAAGCTCTTTATGGAGGGCGACGTGAACTGATATCATTTGACCTGCCCCTAAAATATTTAGAAGCATATAACGTGTGGGCAGCCTATAGTGTGAAAAAAAGGTTTTTTACCTATTTCTTGATGTGAAATAGTGAAAGAAGGTGGGCCAGAACTTAGTTTAAAAAGCATGTAATAAAGAATTAGGAGGGCGGGGCATTGACGGGGAGGGGTACTTTTTTTTTTTTTTTTTAGTGAAACTGAATCAGACTAATGCTGGCTCTCAAAGACTTGATTATCGTTCTTTTCTCACAGCCCTTGTCAAGAAGAAAAACTTATCCAAGGCCCAACAATCAGCTACACTGGTATCTCACCTAATTTGTAACTGGGCGCCATATAACCACCGGCAACTTGTCTTTCTATCTCGCTCGCCCCTTTTTATAAACTTCAAGAGATGCGCCTTCCTGTGTAACTCCCCCCCCCCTTCACTCTTCACCACTCATAACTCCGACAAGGGTGGAAGGCCCTCCGGGAGATTCTCGGAACTACCACGGTCCTTACCATATAGGTGGTAAACCTCCTTCATCCTTCACCTTTCCTTGCGGGATACCTTCAGGATTGGGACCTGCCACCTCTTTCTGTTTTGTTGACTATTGTTTTCTCTCTCTCGCTCATTCTCATGACCGAAGATGCAGCCGCATCCACGTCACATTCACATCTTCTCTCACAACATTTCTCTTTTCACTTGATCCTTCACCTTCCACTATTTATGAGACACCCTTTTACTGACCCTTTTTTACGCCGACGTCATTCTAATTGACATCTCATCGTATCTTGTTTTTGTTTATTTCTCACGCTATCCCGAATTTAGTTTTTTGGAAAGTGGCCCACATCAATTTTACTGATACGGATAAAGCTCGCTTTCGTGGGAAACAACGAGTTTTAATTGGATGGGTATCCGGACAGTAATGGCATGCACTCCTTGACGTACTACGCAATTTGTAGCACCTATCCTATGAAGTGCTAACAATTACATGCTGAGTTGCCCAGGAAGCTATATAAAATGTTTAAGGACATTTCTAACTAGCAAAAAGAAGAAAAAACGCCTATCTTCGTGGTGCCTTTTTCTTATCGGGCATGCACGGGGCAGTGGTAGAGGGGGGGGGATGGAACTGGTTCAGAAATACCTGACCAGAAAAGCGAGAGTGAACAGTGAGGGGACGAGGAAAAAGCGAATGGGATGAGCACACGAAAGGAGTATCTCTCGCCCTCTTTTTTCTCCGCGAGTGGCCAGCGGTATCTTCTCCCTTGTATATGTATACCCGAACCCCCAGGTCCCGGTACCCTCTTTCACATCAACATCGGCATTCCGGGATCCCAGACTGTATATATATAGTATAAGTAGGAACCTCCCGCTTGAACATCCGCCGTGTGCCGCCCCGTGCCCCTTGCCCGCTTGAATAGCGCATACCCGCTGAACCACATTCCCGGATAGATTCCCCTCCCTCGCCGCCTCTACTGGCATAGTCATTCTTTTAAAGCCTGGAAGGAAATGGCACATTAGCCCATTACTGGGTCCAAGCTTTTAATATCGTCCAATAAGTTGATAAGTCTCAATTTGAAAAAAAAAAAAAGTTTTTAATTCTCACAACTCAGCTGAGAAGGGCTCCTCTAACACGCAACCTTTCTTGCTCTTCTATTATAACTCTTCAAAATTAGCCTTAATAGGGTTTCTTAGTGTTTAGACGGGAAGCCCCCACCAGCCATTTAATGTCAACATAATCCATTATCATCAAAGGAACCTGCTCACTAAAAATACGTACGTTTTTTCATAAGACAGGATTTTGTGCTTATAATTAATAATTGAGTTGTTTAACACGATCTAATAAAATACAGTGCCTGGTGAGACTGAGAAATAAAACGGAATAGAGATTATTGGAGGCCGAAAGGAGATAAATAAATGGGCAAAGCAGAAATAATAATAATAAAAAAAGGGGCCCCCAGGGGTCGTCAGCCAGTTCATATCCTTGAAGTTAAAAGCTTGTTGCTAAGCATTAAAAAAAACTGAACTGATGCGTGAATGACTTCTTTCAGTGCCCCTCATTTTCACATGTGCCTCGATCAAAAAAGAGAGTGCATATTGGTTGAGACTCTTATTCTTGAAACAGCCAAAAATACACCTTGTGAAGGAAAACGGCTAAAATCTTACAATAGGTTTACTCGCTGCACATCTGGAATGTGCGCTATATGCGCCGCATATAGCGAAACTTCCGACAAGATGATAAAAACGGTGGTTTATGTTAATAGCCATTTCTGTCCAAATTTGGTAATTTATGGCCTGCAATAAAGACCATTCGGCCCAATAACTGGTGGTTTTTGGCCTCGGTCGAGAGTGGTGCTAAAATGGAACTAAACGGTGAAAACCGCACCGCGATATAGTTTTCGTGAGCCATCAGCTGATCGACTTTGTTTGACGTCAGTACTTACCGTTCCCCTGCTCAATGATCACCCCCTGACCTATCCCCACCCACTGCTCCTTCCAACCACTCACTCCATTTATTTATCAGTGCTACCGTCGTAGAACCTTCCTACCACAGCACCGTTGAAAACTCATTCATTGCTCTGACGTATTTTGCTCCCGCAAACCTCACATCTCCGAATCGTTATTCTACGTTTCACCACGCGCTATTCAAGAAAAAAAAACTCCAACAAATAAGAACGTGAACAAGAAAAAACAAAATTCAATCCAAGCCATTCATAGTACTGATAACTACCTCCTCATCAACCAAGGTTAGTATAAGAAGGTTGGCCATTACCATGTAAACAATGCGGAAAAGTTGCCTCAGTGTTTTGATTGGTGGAGACCGATTGTGACGTAAAATATGCTCCTTCTCATTCCCTCCTGGGGTTTCATTCTTTTTTTCTCTTAACTTTTTTAACGAATTAGCGTTTTTTCCTCAATTCAGGGCTTCTTTTTCAATTTTATTGGTGAATTAGCCACGCATTGGCGATTTGTTCACGATGAATTGTTCGAAGCATGTTTACTTGCAAGAAAAAAATGATTCCCCGTAGTGAGCGGATGGTTTTTCAAAACAGGCAGGCAATGCTGCTTCATGCTTCAAAAAACAGCGTCGAGTGCTCCAAGCTTTAGAACGCGGTTTAGAACGTGTGTACTTGCTAGGTATAGCACGAATCAATTTACTTACCTAGAAATCCTAAGAATTCCGTTAGCGTTAAGCGCATATTTTCGGAGTAACAATACAATCACAAAACGAACACATTACGAGAAATTGCTGAAGGTAAGGCTAGAACAGAGATGTGAGTGAATGTGACCAAGCCAAGTTCCCCTGAGGTTCATTATTTACACCCCTTTTGTCAGAATAAAGGAGACTCCCCATTCCATCATTGGCTATCGAAGCCGCCTTTGAAGTCCATTGGGTAAGGAAGTTCGACACATTTGAGTAAAAAACAGATACTGGGGGCCTATTCTCTAACTCCGAAGCAATAGCTTTTTCGAAGTCATATGTTTATTTCATTAATTTTCTTCAAACAAATAAATGAAATAGACACATGGCTGGCGAAAAAAATATTGCTTGTTGTTAAGCTGGGCACACACATGCGCTACTTTCCAAGTTCCTAGCCGCTGCTCGCCGAGCTCCTAGTAGTGTGTACGGATACTCGCTACTCGCCAATTAGCGAATATTCGTACTCGGGGATGCTCCATTTTTTTCGATGTCGTGCAAGTATACCGAGCCAAGTAATAGTTTTCTTTCCGTATCCCTTCTACAATCTCGAGTTTCCTGTCGTATTTATTTATGGTTGTGCGAGATTATCGACGAATAAAAATATAGTAATTTCGTAATTATTTTTATCCATCTGCATTATTGAAATAGAATAATGGGTGTGGCGTTTCCGTTTTAATCTACGATTATGGTGACTCGGAGTAAGTGTGGAGGGAATTGTAAAAGCCCGTGGGTTTGGGTGACTTAGTAGACGATTGTGGGAACGAGTGTATGAGGTTTGCAAAATGTCTTTCACTGTTGGTATTTTTTATTTTGGATCGGTTTTTTAAAATGGAATCCACCTCCTTATACCGGTTGTCCCTCTGTGAATGCTCCGCGCCAAACTTTCAGAACTAAGTACAACCAAATTACTTTGCAGTCTCCTCTTTAATACGTCGAATGATGAGAGCGCGGAGGTTTTTTAAAATTTCCCCCTCCCACTAGATTTGCTTTTCGAATCTGCAAGTTATCAAAAAAACTTGCGGATCAAATAAGCTTTCTGACCCGCTAATCGGCCAATGTTTTTAACTAGTTGTCAGTAACGCCCTAAAACAGCTTGGATCACCGAAAATCGTGATGTTCAGAGGAAAATTGTACCCTGAAAGCAAAATATGAAAATTGCACTGAGGTTACGGTCCAGTATCCGTTTCGAACTCAGAACCTCAGGCAGGAAGAGCTATTTGGTTCTGGTCTCACCAGCCCGGACAGAAATCCGGCAGCATGCAGCCGACGAACTTTCGATGCCACAGTTTTTAACCACTATAGCGCCCGAACTTTCCCGCAAACAGTAGCCCTGGAGTCCAAGGAAAAGTTCCGATCCTCGAGGAAAAGTCCTCGCTGGGCCGGTCAGGGGACGTCTGTCTCAGACCGCAGTATATTTGAGAAAATTTGACTCGACGGAGGCGGTTTTGATGATTTTTTTTGCACAAGTGACCTTGACTCCAAGGGAGGGGCCATGGCCCCTGTGGCCCCTCCCTTGGATCCGCCACTGGTATGCTCCTGCGTACGTGTAGTGTAGGGTCATTATAAATTCATTAAGTTTTAAAGGAAAAAATAAAAACTTCAAGCACCACACTATTAAATTTCCCAGTTTTGACTGAGCACCTAATGTTAGGCATTATCAATAATGCCTGAAATCAGCCAGGCAATTTGAGAAATTATGAACACATTTCCCACATTGCCTAACAGGCTCAGACATTGTGAACAATGTCAAGGCATTTCCCACAAATCCCACAATGCCTGATTTCCCACTTTGCCGGTACCTAACATACATTGTTCGCATATTTCATATTTCGGGCAGCGCTGTCGTTGGCCACTTGGGAACTAGCACATGTGGACAGTCTTCTACTAGTTTCTAATGGAAATCACCCACTACAACTGTTTCCCAAAATGGCCAACTGCAGCGCTGCCTGAATTATGAAATAGGAGAATATTTTTGCCTTTTTGTCTGGGCGCTGCCCAGAACACTCCCCCACTGGTAGCTGTCAGAAATGTCAGTGGTACATCCCACGCGACTTTGCCTCCTCCCTTTTGGGCATTCCTGCGCCCTGCATACAAAGTAAAAACCCTTCAATTTGTTTAACAATCTAAGTCGTGACGTCGAGGCACGAAGGATTACGGCAGGCTCGAATTTTGCGAGCAAGCGTTGATAAATGTGCGTTGGATTGGAAGGAAAATTGGCCAATTAGTACAGTACTGTAGTAGAGAGTAATACGACCGTTGTGAGACGGTACCGGAATCGGTGAGGGCTTCCTTCGAGCTGTGCGCACCATGTTCGCACTTAATCCGTGACGTTATGGATAGGCGCGTGCCTCAAGCTCACGAACCTCTTTATCAGTAGTCTTCTCTAGTGTTCCATTACTTCTTTTTTATTTTGGAAACGTGAAGTTCGTGCCTTGTGATTTCTTTAGAATTTCTAGTTTAAAGTTTAGTTTTCGAATTGGGGCGAACGGGGCCAGGGCTTAGAGTGAAAATATTACGAAGAAATAATAATGGCAAGTGCTCTCCCGATACGCTTTCAAGAGCTTTTCCAACTGACGAATATTGGAATCAACAGAAACAGCATTGGCTTTAATTCTGTGACGATGGAATCGGACAAATTTATTTGCATTCGCGAAAAAATAGGTGAGTCCGCACAAGTGGTTATAGTTGATGTAAACAATCCGAGCAGTACGATTAAACGCCCTGTTACGGCCGACTCGGCCATAATGAATCCATCGAGCAAAATAATCGCGTTGAAAGCACAGAGAACGTTACAGATTTTTGACATTGAGGGGAAAAACAGAATAAAAGATTTCACGATGACCGAAGACGTGGTTTTTTGGAAGTGGGCGTCATCAAAGGTCGTCGCCCTGGTCACTGAGAACTCTGTATACCACTGGAGAATCGACGATGACTCCTACCCAGTTAAAATGTTCGACAGACTTTCAGGTTTACAAAACTTTCAAATCATAAACTATCGAACCGATCGGAACCTTGTCTACCTCTTATTGATTGGAATCTCGGGGTTCCAGAACACTGCCCTGGGTGCTATGCAACTGTATTCAACCGAAAGAAAATTATCCCAAATTATCGAAGGTCATGCCGCGGCTTTTGCTTATTTCAAACTCGAAAGGAACCCATTGCCTTCTACTCTCCTTTGCTTTGCCGTTCGTACAACTCAAGAGGCCAAGCTTCACATCAATGAAGTCGGTCAGGCCCCTTCTGGTAACGCGCCTTTCGCCAATAAAAATGTTGACATATTTTTCCCAGCCGAAGTTCGCAACGATTTTCCAGTCGCAATGCAGTTTAGTCCGAGTTACGACGTCATTTACTTGATCACTAAATACGGTTACGTTCATCTGTTTGACGTTGAATCAGGCACTTGTATCTACACTAACCGCATCAGTGGGGACACCATTTTCGTGACTGCTCAGCACGACGTGACGGGTGGCATTATCGGTGTGAACAGAAAAGGCCAAGTTCTGACAGTGAGCGTCGCTGAGGAGAACGTCATAAGTTACATCAGAAACGTTCTTTTCAACTCGGATTTAGCTATCCGTATGTCTGTACGAAAAGATCTTCCAGGTGCCGAAGATTTGTTTGAAAAAAAATTCAATAGCCTCTTCCAAAGCGGTCAGTACGCCGAAGCGGCCAAACTAGCCGCTTCCTCCCCCAAGGGAATGTTGCGCACGCCTCATACGATCCGTCAATTTCAAATGATTCCGTCGAACCCTTCAACTCAGACTTCACCCCTGTTGCAATACTTCGGCATTATTTTGGACCAGGGCAAACTGAACAGGTACGAATCCGTCGAACTGTGCCGCCCAGTTCTTGCTCAGGGACGGGCACAGCTAGTTGAAAAGTGGCTGAAGGAGGAGAAATTGGAGTGTTCCGAAGAATTGGGTGACTTGGTGAAACACACCGATTTGACCATGGCACTTTCTGTTTATTTAAGAGCCAACGTTCCGGCGAAGGTTGTCCAGTGCTTCGCCGAATCTGGGCAATATCATAAGATCCTGTTGTTTGCTAAGAAAGTCGATTATTCGCCGGACTACATCCATCTGTTGAAGATATTGGTCAGAAAAAATCCAGAAGAGGCGGTCAAATTCTCACTGATGCTATCGGAACAGGAAGAACCTCCAGTTGATCCTAATCAGGTCAGACAATTTTCCATTTGAATCTCTTATTTTGTAGGATGTAATTATGTAAGTTCTTTATAGAGCACCCCCATTGTCTAGCTCTCAATTTTAGAGTTTATTCATGCTCCGAGTTAGAGGAGAGCCGCTTTCATCTCTGACTGAGCAGAATAAGCTGGATTGCTCAACTGCTCTATTGTGAAAATAATGGCAATTCACCCCCCCCCTCCTTTAAGAATTTAAAGAACAAAAATCATGAGCTTAGATCCTGCAAAATGCCAAATTTCGGAGTTTGGCACGCCCTAAGAGGATTTGGCCCATCGTACCCCAATTTGGAGAATTTTCCTTCCGTAGCAATCATTTCACGAGATGGCTCTTTCAGGAAACAAGTTTTGCGGCTCTGACTCTTGCAATAAAAAAATTCGCGCGTTCCGCTTGTTAAAAAAAAGCGGTCCTGGCACATTCAAAATGTCAAATTTTGAACCAAAAGCCCAATTTCATGGATTTGGACCATTCAAGCCCCAATTTGAAGGATTTAAAGACAAAAATCGCGGGCTTGGCTCATTTAGAAGCTCAAATCTCAATGTTTGGCTTTTTGATTTGAGCTCTTCATTTTTTTTTGCTCACATTTTTTCTGCTTAGGTTTTTGTGGCCAAAAAATTGGGTTCCGGAGATTTGGTAATCGGAGTTGGTTTCATAAAATCCCATTTCAGAATAATCATGTCCAATTTTTGGCAGCTTGATTAGTTACTGGGGATCCGTTTGTTGCTAACAATAAGATCCGATTTTTCCATTATTGAATGCCTCAAACTGGCAAATGACGCTCGAAAAATTATCAAACTGAATTCGTGCGTTAAAATGACAATAGCTACTCTTCGCGGGCTTAAAATGGCTAAAATTTTATTTCCCGCCGTGAATAATGCTTAAACTGGCAATTTGTTCCCTGTTTCCTAAAAATGGCAAAATCGACCATTCGCGAACCAAAAATGGTGAAAACACCATACCATCGTACCATAAACTTGAGTGAATTGTAGGTTCGTCCTCCTGAAAATTGTCCAAATGACCGTATCCACGCCTTAAAAATGTACACTGACAATTTGTGCCCTTGAAAAAGTCAAACTGGCTATTCACGCCCAAAAATAGGCAAAGATGACCCTGTGCGGCCTTGAAATGGACAAACTGACCATTCGCGCCTAGAAAATTGATCAACTGACAACTCCCACCTTATAGCAAACTGGTTTTTTAACGCGCGGAAAAAGGCCAAATGGATTATGCGTGCCCTAAAACGACAAAATTTACTATTCGCGCTTTGAAAATGGCTTAACTAAAGTTACGCACTTAAGAATAGCATTCCACTCTTAGTAATGACGAAACAGATAATTGGCCTCCAAAATATGGTAAAACTGACGATACGCGCCTTAAAAGTCGCTAAACAAACTAAACTTGACTAAGCTGACGATTTTGTACCCTGAAAATAGCCATACTTGCTATTATTGCTTCCAAAATTGGCCAAAATGACTTATGTTAGTGCGCCATTAAAACGACTAAACTGGCGATTCGTGCTCTAAAAATGCAAAAACGTAGGATTCGAGCATTGGAAGTGTGTACACTGAATGCTCAGTAGTTGCACCCTAAAAAGGGCAAACTGGTCATTCGCACCCTAGAAATGGCTTGGTGAACTATTCGCGCCTTAAAAATGACAAAACGGATTATTTGCGTCGTTTAAACAGCCAAACTGGCTATTCAAGCCCCAAAAGTGGCAAAATTGCAACCCACACTCTGGCAACGGTCAAACTGACCATTCACGCCCACAGATGACGCAACTCATGATTTGGCACACTGAAAATGGCTAAACTATCTGCGCCCCCAAAATTACCAAATTGACTATTCGCGCTCTTAAAATGATTTATTGACTTTTCGCGTCCTCTAAACAATAAAGTGACCGTTTCTGTTCCCTTTATAAGAACAGTTCCGTTTCTGTTTCGCTCCTTGGCGTTTCTAATAAATTCACGATATAGTCCCGGAATTTTCCAGTTTGAAAAATTTCCCTGACAGTCTCCGGCCTGTAGACACCCGTCTTTCAGTGATATCTAGGCGTATGCAACTGCCCTCACCTGCCCCCTTCAATCCCCCGCAAAATTGAAAACCGCCCTTCATCTAGTTGAAAATTTATAGCTGCATCTCACTACAGCCTCATGCAGTAGCCAGCTCGTAGCCTCTCAGATGAAATGCCAGGGCTGGCATACTGAGGTGTCTTAGCACCTCGGGCGTGTTTGGATAGATCGGTTATAGGAGAGGTGTGATAGTGACATCCAAGCCTTCGCAGTCCTCGGTAAACAAAAAAAGTTTCAACTACAAAAAGGAAAAACCTTCAACCAAAAAATGCTCTGAACGCAGAAAAGTGCCCCAGTAGGACTGGCAAACCTTTTTTGGTCGTGAGACCAAGGTTGTATAAGCTTAAGAGACCTCTCCCCCATGCACAAATCCCACACTTCAATACTACAAAAACACACTGCTTTTGTTGCGTTATGGCAATTCTGGTGGTTATGCCAGAGGCCCCTCCTCCCACTGTGTCACACCTTACCAGTTTTTTCAGTTTAACGTCTTGGTAAATTCCAAAAGTTGTGCGAGTGTGCATTATATCTTATATATTGTTGGTTGCGAAATACCCCCCCCCTCCCATAATCACCACCACACATGCATAATTACACAGCTAGACGTGATTCTTCATTACCTCAGTGACGGATGGCTAGTTCCTGATTCATCTTCACGGTGTTAGTTACGTCGATGACTGGAATTCGCAGATTTCATCACTTTAAACACCAATTTCATGGGTTTGGACCACCTTTTAAAACCCAAACATTGCAATTTTGTCGCTCAAAGAATCCAATTTCATAGCTTTTACTCACCCTTTGAAAGCACTGCGACTGTATAGTAGCTGAGTGCGGCGTGTACCTCCCTTTGCATCCCCCCCCCCATCATTTTTAGCGGATCTGGCACGTCTCAAAGCGATTTCGCGGGGATAAGCTCCATTAAAGAGCCATCTTCATTATAAAGAGAGATTTCGCGAGCCAGGCCTTTTTCAAAAACAAAATTTTGAAAGGGTTGGGCCGGTTTGAAACCAATTTCGTAGGATTGAATCCCCCCCCCCCTCCGAAATCTCATGGGTTTAGCCCACATAAAAAACAATATTTCGCGCTGTTCACCCATTCACAAACCAATATCACGAGGTTGGATCATTCAGATAGCCAACTTCGCGCTTTCACATCTCAAATTCTGTGGTTATAAAACATTCAGAAACCAGTTTCGTGGATTTGGCTCCTTTTGGGGTTGGCTCGTTCTAGTAACCAATGTCGGGAATTAAGCTCTTTCAAACCCCAAATTTCGTTGATTTGGCACTGTCAGTAACCAATTTTGCTGCTTTGGGTTCCTTCAAATAACGAAGTTCGTGGAGTGAGCTCTTTCAAACCACAAATTTTGCAATCTACTAGCCCTTTCAGAAACAAATTTGGCACGTTTTGGCTCCTTCATAAACCTATATTCGTCGATTGGCTCGTTTGAATCCACTATTCTGCTATTAAAGAGAGAAAAGATACCCTGAAGAAGCACTGCTTCGATTGTTTGGTTGCTGTCAGGGCGCGTACAACCTCACAGATGCGGCTCAGGACAAATCCAAGTCACAGAAGGCTAGGAACAAAGCCCTAACAAAACCCAATTTTCTGGATTCGGCTCTTTGAAAACCCTTATTTGGCAGATCTGGCCAACGTCACAAGCCAAACTTCAAGAATTTCACACAATCAAAATCACAGTTTCCTGAGTGTTGTCTCATACTAAAAATCAATTTCACTGAACTGGCTCATTAAAAAAAAAAAATCATTGCAGCTGGCCCATTCAAAACGAGATTGACTCACCCTTAAAAACCTGTTTCACTGGTTAGGCCCACTCGAAAAGACTATGGTCCAGAATTCCAGATTCTTCAAAAACGAAATTCCGCGGGGTTGTCCCATTCGAGACCCTTGCTGCTATCCAATAGTTCGAGAGTGAGAGAGATAGAGAGAGAGAGAGAGCGAGTGAGAGAGAGAGAAGGTATACATTGTCCTCATAAATACAAATCATAATTCTTGAGATGATTAATTACTGCCCCACAACCTCATTTGCCCTCATGAGCCGGGTTTCCTCCCTACCTCGATTTTACCAGGTCAGGTCGAGCGCCAGGGGCGGGAGATTGTAACGTAACGCAAAGTCCACTCAGAGATCAGTACAATATTTCGCTCACTGAATCTCTTCCACGTACCGTCATGCCTCTATTTCACTCAGACTCTAAAATTCACTCAGCCCATGAGAACGGTTGGACCGACGAGTCAAAAATTAAGACTCTCAGTCTGATTTAAAACTTGTCATGAGCGTTTGGCACTTTCAAAAACAAAATTTCGTTATTTTGACTCTTTCGAACGTCAATTTCTCTTTCAAATATACATTTGGCGAATACGTCTCATTCAAATCCCAATTTCGGGGTTTTCCTCATTCAAAAAGAAAATTTCGTTGAATTTGCTCCTTCAAAAACCAAAGTTTGTGGGTTTCAATCTTTTAAAAACCAATTTTACGGACTTTCACTATTTCAGAACCCAATTTAGTGGACTTGGTTCCTTTAAACCCCAATTTCTGGGATTTACGCCTATTCAATAACAAAATTTCTTGGTTTTTGCTCTTTACATGATCAGTTTCACAGGTTTGGTTAATTAAAAACTAATTTCGCAAAAAACAAACAAACAAAAAATTTCGCTCCGGCAGCTGGCGGTCGGAAAGAGTGCATTTCATTCCGTATACGGATACCCTAAGCCGTCCCAGAAGTAATAATTTTGATACCATTATTTGTTTCATTAAGCCGAGCTTCTTCCTCTATTTTCACCACCACTTCAAAAATGTCGAAAAGTTTCGGTAGTTTTCGAAGGGCTTTGTTATATTAAATTTTTGTGCCGTATAATAAACGTGTGAATTTAAGCTTTTTTTTTTATTTCACTCCCCCCCCCCCAATCAAAGTTTTCGATAAATCTCAATGGAACCCAGAGCTTGTTACATTAAATTATTGAGTCGAATTTTAGAGCGCTAAGATGAACTAGTGAAGTTCAACGCTATTTTTACACTTCCGTCCCGGGGGCAACACCCCCTCCCCTTTGACTTTTTCAAAAAATTAAAATGGGAATCAAAGGCTACTCTAACATGGAGTATACGTACCGAATATGATGCTTCTAGAATCAACTGGTGATTTATAGTGATTTTTTGACCATTTCAACCCCTAATTCCCCCCCCCCTCCACCTCGACCGATTTGGCCCAAATACAATACCGACCGGGATCTTATGACTTCTGATTTTTGTGCCAAAGCGCGTTCCGCTAAATTAATTTCTTCGAGAGTTATCGTGCTAACAAGAAAACGGCCATAAGCTTATAAATAAACACACACACACACGTGTGTATGTATATGAATCCTGGAGATCACTGAATGCATTTTCAGAATGAAATGCACTAAAAAAATCAATTTTGTAATTTAGGCGTAGTCAATTAACATTTTGGCTGGAGACTTTCACTCTTCCATGAACAAACGTTTCAAATCTGGCACCTTAAAACTAAACTCCACTAATTTTGTTATTTCGTACACCAATTTTGCTGATTCTCTCGCTTTTAAATCCCAAATTACGTGGGGTTTGCTCTTTAAACAACCAATTTTACGAACTTTCCCTGTTTCAAAACCCAATTTCGAGGACTTTGTCCCTCCTTTAAAATTCGTTCTGGGAGAATCTAGCATGATGAAAAATCAAATTTCGTGGCTTTGCCTCTTTGTAAAATATGTTTCGCGAGGGTTCGGTTAAGTTAACAACCAAAATTGGTGAACAAATAATTACAAAAAAACAAATTTCGTGATTTTGGCTTTTTAAATTCACAATTTTGCAGTTGATTTTTCATAACCAAATGTTTCAACATTCAATGTTTCAAAATTGACACCTTCAAACCCAAATTTCACGATTTTTTGTTATTTGGTACCCCTATTTTGCTGATTTTCATGCGTTTAAAACCAAACTTCATGGTTTTAAATCTTACTGAAATCAGTTTCGCAGGCTTTGCTGATGCAGAAAACGAATTTGGCTCTTTTAAAATCCAAGTTCCTGATTTTGGAGTATTTGGGTCTTATAAATCTCAAGTTTCGCGGAATTATTTTCATTCAAAACTTTATCTTGTGGATTTGGCTCATTTCAACCACAATTTCGCAGGTGTTGGTTATTTTACTCACAAAATTTCGTGGGTTGGGCTCATTCAAAAACCATAATTTAGCTCTTACAAACATCGGTTTCGTGGTTTTCGTTTTTTCAAAACTTATTTCCTACCTGAACCTACCTCAAACTGATCAGTCGTTGTTAACTTGTATTTAGGCGTCCTAATTTCAGTTGAAAGCGTCCTACTATTGTCATACTTTTCGAACCAAGCGTCCTCGGAAAGCACTTTTATCAGTTCACCCTATATTCAGCTCGATAAAACCTGTTGAATGAGACCAGTTTCAGTACTAACTTCTTCCTGTTCATTGATTTCCCTTTAGGTAACTCGAGTGGTTAAAGTTTTACAGTGATTTGGAGCTTTGCTGTGGTTACGAGCATTGCTGTAGTTAAGAGCTAAGCTGAGTCTTGGTACTTTAATGTGTGTTGGAATTTTGCTGTGGTTTGGTGTTGTTTGGTGTGTTTTGGTGTGCTTTGTTGCGGTTTGGGTGTTTTCTGTAGTCTGGAGCTCTGCTGTGGTTGGTATTTGAAGATTGAATGTGTTTGGGCATTTTTTTAGATTTAAATATTTGGCACTATCTCTTGAGCGCTACTGTCACTTGTCTATTTGATAATGAAACCGGTACTCGTCTTCAGTTTTGATGTGTATGTGGCTGTGAATACTGAATAGTGCGTCTCTGCAATTAGCCCAGTCAATGAATGATTCTAGGTGGAAAGTCAAAACGTACAAAAACCGACTGTGCCACGTTGTTTGGGATGCCTAATTGTATAACATACTAAAAGTCCTTGAACCTTGAAGTCCTTGTTGGCGCAAAAAGGGAGGGGGAAGGGTCAAAGGTTCTTATTTATGGTTTTTTGCCTATATCTTAGTGGGGGTTGGTCTTTCAAAACATTTTTGCGTAAACAAAATTAAAGCTCACAAAATTCTCTACTTTTTATTATCCCATGGTTTTTTGGCCATTTCAAACCGTTACCAAGATAAACGTAGGTATAGAACAGTTAAATTAGGATTTGGCCCAAACACCCAAAAAAACAGGAAAACGTTTGGTGTACACTGTTTGATATCCTTTCCCTAACACAGCACCCAAAATTCCCTACGATTCTGCGTCGGGTTAAGGAGCAGCTGTTGGTAGACGTTTCATTTCGATCGTTCTCCCGAAATAATTCTTGAACCAATTGTTTTAACGCAAAAATGTTCCAGACTAAAATTGAAAAGCACAAAATTTTACACAAGAAACTATCATACCACTATATTCCTTCCCTTCGTCTTTTGGTAGAAATAGGAGATGGAAACTAAAAGCTGACGTAAAATTGGCCGAAGTCTGGAAACTGTAAAAACTGATAAATATTTGGAGAGATCTCCTTCGGACCCGCCTCCCTCCATTGTGTAAAAATATCCCGAAAATTTCACGTCGGGTGTTGCCAGTGCTTGAGCTGGAGTTTGGATTTGAGGGTCATTTTTTTCGTTTTACTGAAATATCTCCAAAATCATCAGTGCTGACTAATCAATCTATTAGGTTCAATTTGAAGGCCACAAAAAAGCCACTTCAAGGTCCCATGCACGTTTTTCCTCGATCGTATCGTATAGCGGAAGCCGCGTGAACAACGATGCAAAATTGAACAGGTGTGCCTAACTTTTCAATGTCAAAACGATTTCATCGAAATCCGGGATGCCTATTAAAAAAATAGTAGGAGGGATTCTAAACGCATCCATCTGACGCTTAGCAAAAATGGGCGCCTTCCGTTATGAACTTCTGCCAAATTTTCGATGGATAGTTTAGCGAAAATATAAAGAACGCTATTTAACGCCACTTTAAACCTCCGTTGAGAAGGCTTTTGATGATTTGTGCCGTTGGATGCGACCGTTCCACAATGAAAAAAAGTGTCCTCTTTCAGGATTTATCGTCAAAATTACCATAATAGCAGCTCGAAGGAGAGATATTTCAGTTTTACTAAAAAAAAGAGGAGTCTCTGCCAAAAAATAATGAATGAATTAGACTACCTATCTACTATACGTACATTCAAAAGCGGTATTTTTTAGTAGGCAATTAGGCATCAGCTAAAGCTGTACAACTTGTTTTTGAGTCCATACTAGACCCCATCTCAGACCTCCACTGGTATTTCTACAGTAATTTATTTTTTTACATTTTTCTCCTGGAGAGTTATGTCTCCCCTTTTGGTGGCACACGTCAAGTTCTAAATGAAATTCAATCCTACAGAACTTTATTTTCGATGGAATTAAGATCAGAGACGATGGCCGCAAAATTTTGCCATAAAATGTGTTGCAAAAAAGTTTGTTTTCGAAAATCACTTGTTCCGAGTTCATATTTATCTTACTAACGGTTACAGACGGTAAAAACCCCTAGGAATAAAATATGTATGAAATTGTTTGAGCTATACTTTTGTATACGCATACATGCTGTAAAAAACCAACCCCTTCCAAGATAAAGTCATAAAAACAAAATAAGAGACCTTTGCCCCTCCCTCTCCACCCCTTGCGCCATCACTAGGGGCAAGGACTTTTAATATGTCATACCTCTAGGCACACCAAACAACGTACCGCAGTTATTTTTTGTACGTTTTGACTTTCCGTCTAGACCTCCATTTTAGGCATTCGTTGACTGGACTAAATACTTTTGTGTGAAAAAAATACCGGTCCCCACCAGAGATCGCCTAGCTTAACTGTAATCGTCAATAGCGAAATACTATTTGAAACAGGTTGGGGGGGGGTGTGAATTTTGGAAATTGCGTTTTTGGTAATGTATTGATTGGATATTAAAGTTACAGGATTATTCATGAAAAAAATGTCTGTGTTTATTTTCTGTTTCAGAGCTTCTTTCAGTGAGTAAATGTTTTGTTTTTATTTCAGATTGCCGATATATTTATGGAGCAAAACTTGGTTCAGCATTGCACCTCCTTCCTCCTGGACGCTCTTAAAGCTGACCGCCCGTTTGAAGGGCCTCTCCAGACGCGCCTACTTGAAATCAACCTCATATCAGCCCCACAGGTAGCCGACGCCATTCTTGGTAACGCCATGTTCTCGCACTATGACCGCTCGCACATCGCTCAACTTTGCGAAAAGGCCGGCCTCTTCCAGCGTGCCCTCGACCACTACACCGACCTGTATGATATCAAACGAGCCGTCGTTCACAGCCATCTCCTTGACACTGATTGGCTTGTCGAATATTTCGGAAGTCTTAACGTTGAGGATTCACTCGAGTGCTTGAAAACTATGCTGTCCACTAATATTAGACAGAATTTACAGGTCTGCGTACAAATTGCTACGAAATATCACGAACAATTGACAACTGTAGCTGTAATTGATCTCTTTGAGTCTTTTAAAAGTTACGAAGGACTATTTTACTTTTTGAGATCAGTCGTTAATTACAGCCAAGATCCTGAAGTTCATTTCAAGTACATTCAAGCGGCTTGTAAAACGGGTCAAATGAAAGAAGTCGAACGTTTTTGCCGTGAATCTAATTTTTATCCTGCAGAAAAAGTGAAAAATTTTCTTAAAGACTCAAATCTCACTGATCATCTTCCATTAGTGATAGTTTGCGATCGATTCAATTTCATTCACGACCTGGTCCTTTACCTGCACCGAAACAACCTTCAAAAGTTTATAGAAATCCTCGTTCAAAAGGTGAACCCAGCCAGACTCCCGGAAGTTGTCGGCGCGCTTCTTGACATTGACTGCTCCGATGATATTATCAAAAATTTGATACTGGTGGTTCGCGGTCAGTTTTCAACTGAAGAACTTGTCGAGGAAGTTGAAAGAAGAAACCGTCTAAAACTTCTGTTGCCCTGGCTAGAGAACCGTGTGCATGACGGCTCCGTTGAAACAGCCACTCACAACGCTTTGGCGAAGATCTTCATTGATAGCAACATGAACTCTGAGAGATTTCTGAAAGAGAATCAATTCTACGACCCCCTGACCATTGGGAAATATTGCGAGAAACGAGACCCTCACATGGCGTGTCTAGCGTATGAAAAGGGCAATTGCGATGTTGACCTAATAAGGGTTTGTAATGAAAATTCTCTTTTTAAAATTTCAGCCAAGTATTTAGTGAGGCGGCGGGATCCTGATCTATGGGCCGATGTACTCGACTCGGCAAATCCTTCTAGAAAATCATTGATCGATCAAGTAGTTCAGACGATATTCGCCGACTCGCTAGATTCTGAGGACATTTCGGCGACCGTGAAAGCGTTTATGGCGGCTGATTTACCCCATGAATTGATAGGACTCCTCGAGAGGCTTGTATTCAACAATAGTGCGTATGGAGAGCTGAGAAATCTCCAAAATCTCCTTATTTTGACGGCTATCAAAGCAGATAAATCAAAGGTGATTGAATACATCGAAAAACTCCACAACTATGACGCTGCCGATGTTGCAAATATCGCCATAAATAATGGGTTATACGAAGAAGGTTTCAAAATATTCCAAAAATTCGACATGAAATCGCTTGCTATCCAGGTCCTGTTAGACAACATGAATAACTTGGACCGTGCTTACGAGTTCGCCGAAAAGTCGAACGATCCGCCGCTTTGGAGCCTTCTCGCCAAAAGTCAGCTACACAGCACGATGATCAAAGAGGCCATTGATTCGTTCATCAAAGCAGAGGATCCTTCCTGCTATGTCGATGTGGTTGAAACAGCTCAGAAAACTGAAAAATGGGAAGACCTGACCCGATACCTTCAAATGTCTCGGAGAAAACTCAGAGAGCCATACATTGAGAGTGAGCTCATATTCGCCTTTGCTCGAACAAATCGTCTCGCCGATTTGGAAGAATTAATTTCAGGGCCCAACATTGCGAACATTCAACAAGTGGGTGATCGTTGCTTCGAGGCCGGACTGTACGAGGCGGCTCGACTTCTCTACGATAATATTTCAAATTTCGCCTCGCTCGCTTTGACTCTGATTCAATTGAAACAATTTCAAAACGCCGTCGACAGTGCCCGGAAGGCGGGAAACACTCGAACTTGGAAACAAGTGTGCTACGCTTGTGTAGACAACAATGAATTCCGTCTGGCTCAGACGTGCTCCTTGCACATTGTTGTCCACGCCGATGAACTTGATGACCTCATCGGATACTACGAAACCCGTGGTCACTATGAGGAGCTAATGAATTTACTCGAAGCAGCTCTCAGTCTCGAACGGGCCCACATGGGAATGTTTACTGAACTAGCAATACTCTACTCCAAGTACAAACCCACGAAATTGAGAGACCATTTGGATCTATTTTGGTCTCGCATAAACATTCCAAAGGTGCTACGAGCTGCCGAAAGTGCTCACCTTTGGGCAGAATTGGCGTTTCTGTACGACAAGTATGAAGAATATGATAGCGCTGTGACTGTCATAATGGCCCATCCTACCGAAGCTTGGAAGGAGACTCAGTTCAAAGAAATCATCGCGAAAGTTGTCAATGTTGAGCTTATCTACAAAGCTATTGAGTTTTACTTGGAATATAAGCCATTCCTTCTTAACGATATTTTGATAGTCCTGTCTCCAGATTAGACCACGCTCGCGCAATTTCCTACTTCACTGAAATTGACCACTTGAACCTCATTAAAAAATACCTGCAAGAAACTCAGGTAATCAACTCTAGAGCAATCAACGATGCTTTGAATCGTTTATTAATAGGCGAAGAAGATTTCAAAGGCCTGAAGGTATCCACTGATAAATTTGACGATTTCGACAGCTCTGCTTTAGCCCACGAACTTGAAGATCACGATCTCATGGAATTCAGACGGCTTGCTTCACATCTCTACGCTAAATCCAAGAAATGGGAACGAACTATTGAGCTGTGCAAACGAAATAATCTCTTCAAAGACGCCGTCATATACGCGGTGGAGTCGCAAAGCACTGGCCTCGCGCACGACCTTCTAGCTTGGTTCTTGGACATGGGCAACCGTGATTTTTTCGCCGTCGCCCTCTATCAATGCTACGAGCTGCTCCAACCTGACGCCGTTGTTGAGCTTGCCTGGAGGCACGGCATTATGGACTTCGCGATGCCTTACATCGTCCAGGTGATTCACGAGTACTCGTCTAGACTTGTGCGGTTGGAAGAGGCGGAGGAAGCCAGGCGTAGAGTCGAAAGTGCTGCTGGTGACGGTAGCGGTAGCCTACCGCAAACTGTCACGCCTCAACTGATGCTGATGGCGAATTCTCCGGCTCAATCCTACGTGTTGGCTACAAACACTATCACTCCTGTGTCTCCCAGCTTTTGTAGTTTTACTGATCGGTTCGGTATGTAATCCAAACGTTTGTCTCCTATTTTCATTTTTAATTAAATAATTAAATGTTATCGTTTGAAAAGTG
Organism: Corythucha ciliata; assembly: GCA_038030265.1. Lineage (NCBI taxonomy): Eukaryota > Metazoa > Arthropoda > Insecta > Hemiptera > Tingidae > Corythucha > Corythucha ciliata. The sequence continues at coordinate 36,079,787 of CM075937.1, read as the reverse complement.
CAGTTTTCTTTGCTCCAATTAACAAGAAGTGGCTCTATTATAGCGTTTTCCATTTACACAAAAATCCGCGATGGAGCAATTCATTTCCACCCGTCCACTCTGAATTAAAACATGTTAATGGAGAAGACGGGTGGAGATGAACTGCTCCAGAGCAGAATTTTATGCAAATGGAAAACTATTGATTTCATGTAACGAAATATCTCATTATGAACCCAAAACTAGTCATTTTGGACCGAAATGGTTGAAGAGACAAATTGACACTTTGGCCCCTAAAATTGGCTGTCCGTACATTTTTGGCCATTTTGCCTCATGAACTATTTGTCGATAAAATGGCAATTTAATATCAAAAATTCGATTAAGCAAATTAAATCTGACGTGATGAGCAATTAAAGCCCTTGAAATTGCATGTTTTCGACACAGAAAATGGTTGCAAGGCTAATGGGCTCCCATGAGAAGCCTATACGCCCGTTAAACTAGTAATTTGTATTTAGTAACGGGTCCTTCTGCTAGAAATTAGACATTTTTCTCACAGATGGATTCCAATTTTTACCCTTTTCGATTTCCTTGGAGTTCCTTCAGGGCTGTGGGTGCAAATGCACAGGAGGCATGCGCCCCCGACGGCTAACACACAGTTACAGCCGCTATCTAGGATCGATTTTCTCTCTATCTCTGAGAGCAGCAGAAGAGTGGACGACATCCGGGCGAAAAAAGGTAATTCTCTTCGACTGTTACCTTTTCTGGGGTCGTTCCCTCTACACAAGTCCGAAAACAATCATCACACTCTTGTCACTAAAAACAAATTCTCCTAATAGTTGGTCTGCGAACAGCAATAGTGATGTGCTATATTTCATGCTCGACTATTTTGTGTTGTAATGTTGGCAACACAACTGACGTTCCTTTTATCAACTTCAATTTATTTACCTTTATTTTGGTAATTCAGTTGACGAATGATCACAATTAAGACATGTTTGTAAAACCAGAATATTAAGCTAAAACATGCGAGGCATCTCGTACTCTTTTTTCATCTCTTTGATAAGATTCCGTATGTAATTACCCTCTCTATCATCCGGTACAAAATTCATGCTTCTGTTTTGCTTCCTAATCCAACAGCTACTCTAGTGCTTCAAATTTAGACTCTGGCTGACCAATAAACTTAATAAAGCAAGAATTTGCCCCGCTGTAAGGCTTGTACGTTGCACCAGAGTAAAGCGACGAAATTAAACCATTTTGAATGTTACAGAAGCTGTCCTCCGGCTGAGAACGCACGACGTTTTATTAAAAGCTCCTCCGAATGAATCAAATTTAGACTCTGGAGCCAAGCAAAAATTGCTTTTTTTCAATTAGCCAAACCTGCAAAATTCGTTATTCGAATGAGCTAAATTGCTAACCTCACAAAATTGTTTTCTACAATGTGTCATCAGCACAATGCTGTGAAATTGCCTTTTTGGGTTCGCCACCCCGCAAAAGTGTTTTTTTTTTTTTTATGAGTCAACCCAGCTAAATTTTGTCAGATCCCCGAAAATATCATTTTTGAGAGCCAATTCAGCGGGTCCAGGATCTTTAAAAATCTGATCTGACACATTAAAAACTGATTTCGCTGGGCTGACTCATCAAAAAAAGGAATTTCGGGATGGCCCGACCGCGAAAACGGTTCTATTCGTTTGTTTAGCTAACGCTTTCGTTTGTTTTGCGTATCATCTATACTTTAAAAATAAAACTAGATGGGTGCAGCCAACTTCACGTTACCCCACCCACGAACAGAATCATTTGTTTAAAGCTATATTTATAGTCTTAATATCATATGTTTACGTTTGCTTAGCCTTTCAAGCACCTCGAGCAACAAACAAGCTTGGGTGCGACTAATTACGCATGCTCCGTTCCATGAACGAAATTGTTTGATTAGTGGCAAATCTGGGCGTACAATCGTTTGTTCATACGTATTTTTCGTTTGTTTAGCATTTAGAAACATGATTTTCGAAAAATAAAAAAAACAGTGATCGGTTTTGCTAGGTTTACGCTCCTCGACCCATGAACGAAATCGTTTGTTTAGCGGCATATATGGCTGTGGTTGAGAGATTTGCTGTGGTCTAGAGCTTTGCTGTGGTTGGACTCTTGCTGTAGTTGGGCCTTTGCAGTGGTTATACCTTTGCTTCGGTTGAGAGATTTGCCGTGGTTCAGAGATTTGCTGAGGTGTACAGCAATGCTGTGGTTGGACTTATGCTGTGGTTGGACCTTTGCTGTGGCTGAGAGTTTTGCTGTGGTTGGACTATTGCTACGGTTGAGAGCTTCGCTGTGATTGAAGCTTTGCTGTGGTTGGACCTTTGCCGTGGTTAGAGATTTGCTGAGGTTGGACTTATGCTGTGGTTGAGAGCTTCGCTGTGGTTTGATTGCAGCTTTGCTGTGGTTGGACCTTTGCTGTTGCTGGACCCTTGCTGTGGTTGAGAGTTGCCTGTGGTTGGACCTTTTCTGTGGCTGAGAGCTTTGCTGTGGTTGGGCGTTTGCTGTAGTCAAGAGCTTGCTGGTTGAGAAGCTGGTTTGACGGATGTTGGTTATCGGTTTACACTCGTATTACAATACATAGTAGTCTCGAAATATAGACCCTTTTTGGATGGTTCCTTACACAGGTTCCATGATCCCGTAGTTTGTTTTGTATTTTCTAAAAACTTATTATATAGGTACCTATTTTTTTAAAGTGTTCAGAATAGCATTGACATTTTGAAAGCGGGTAACACACAGTATGATCGTGCAGTCAAGTATAGAAGTTCGTTATTGACTCTCAGATCCCTTGTTTACGCCTCTGCGTGTTTCACTCGGCTGGGTGATTTGTTACAAGAGTATTGTATTCCGCCCCCTCTCTTCCACCAGCCCCATTCTTAAGCGCTGTATAATTTATTAGACCGGGCCTGCCGGGCCTTTTCATATTGTTTGATAAAAATAATTTTTGCGAGTTTAGGATCGTGGGAAACTCCTCCTTTCGAATGGGCGGACCTCTCGGGGTGGCATGCGAGCAAGAGAGAGAGACAGAGTGAGTGAGTGAGAGAGAAATAAACGAGTCAAGGGCGAAATGAGAAGATGATGCGAAGTGGTGGTGGAGAAGTAAATAAAGAGCGAGACTGTGCAATGGATGTGCGTGAGATTGGAGTAGATTGAGAAGAATACTGACATAGACTAACAGGAGAAGGCCTAGGGGGCCTAGACCCACTAGCCTTCATCAAGAAGATCGCTATTCGTTCTTGAGCTTGACTCTTGAAAAGAAATAAAAAGGCATGTCGTTTGCCAAGTTCAAGACCAATCCAAAAGCCAACAAGACGAGAAAAAAAAAATGTTGTGAAGAATGTCTGCTCTTGATCATTTTCAACTCCTATTCTTAGTTGAAAAGTGGAACAAACTGTGCAGCCTTGGGTAGAGACAAAAATTAGAGGCTTCGGCCGAATATAAAAAAGAAGACATGAGATAAACGTTTTACCCTTCATTATTATTGCGGTAAGAGTCTTCAAATTGTTGACAGGCAAGTCTGTCTTTTGCATGCGAAATAGCCTACCTTTTTAAGAGGCACGTTCCTTCTTGTACGGCTTTTGGCAAATTAACGTAACCGTCATACTCCTACCGTTGAAGATGCAATAGTTTCAGGGTAATTGACCAATTTTTGTTGACATTGGTTAAGCAGTATGCTCCAAACAAGTGCTTCAAAGCCATCGACTGCTTTTTTTTGGAGAATTAATGATAGTTTGGGGACGTACATTAGTAAAGAGTCGTATAATAAGCCGAAAAAAACTTACTGTTCATTTATGAAATGACCTCATTTATTTGTTAGAGCATAAAGAGTATGCCATTTATTTTATACGTTCGAAATAATAGGCGCCTGACTCTACCTGCTTGAAACACAGAATCGTTCGGCGTATAAGATAACATCTTTATTCTTGTTTTCTTTTATTAATGCCCAATGGTTGGAAGGTGTTGTCTTTGAACATGAAATCTCTGGGATTAAGTATTTTAGTGATTGGGCGCACAGTAATAACACATAAATCCGTATTCCTTCAAATTATTCCAAATCCTTTAGTAAAACATCGCTGTGCTTGCAACCAACCCGTGTAATAAGAAACAGAGCGAGAAATAGGCGTGTAATTAGTGTTATTATTTTTGGAAATTTGTATGTGAGAACTACTTCTTGCTTTGCTTCAAACCCTGCAGCCTGTTATTTAGAAAAGTGAGCTGAACCACTACGCTTAGTATTTGCATTACTGCTAATTACTCAGAACTGCACGTTTTAAAAGCTGAAAATCGTTCGATAATCTCTTTTTTGGTCAAACCTCGACGATTGGTAAAAAGGTCTTTGTGACGTGATAAATGCCAACACATCGTATTGTCGGGACATTTTTAAAGGCGCGAAGCACCCCTACACTCAGTCATCAAGCTCATTAAATACTCCTAATAAGCGCATTGATAAAAACTATCTCGTTTGAAGTGGAAAACATATTTTATTCCTTGTCTCACCCTTGAAAACTGCTCTCGTCTCGTCCCACGACATTTTTTGTAGAAGATAAACCAAAGAATAAGAAAAAAAAACAACAATTTTGAATCGTTTTCACTAAATCTAAATTCTCCGAGGTACATCACTAATCATTTGCATGAGTAATTGCCTACATCGTAAACTAAATAAATATCACAATAACTTTATAGGACTTGACAAAAATAAAAATCGCTTCAACTACGCGCTTCCTTGCTTATTCACTATCCATTCATTCATATATCAGGAGACAAAACGAAAACATAATGACAAAAGCATGGGGAGACGAAGACGAAGATATTGCTCCCGGAGTGTTATAATAGTGCTAAGGGGGGTAATTGTACTTTTAAATCAGAGAACACGTTTGGAAAATAATAACTGAATAATTCATAACTCCAGCTGATCGGCGCTATTAGTTTAAAAGGGAGAAATGTGTGTGTCTGTTGTGTTGTATGGATGTTGTTGGCGCCGCTTTGCTGTCCCAGCGTCACTTCTATTTATTATACATACACACAGACAAAAAAAAGCAAGACGGATCGCAAATAAACGTTTCCGTTTCCCCCCTCCTGCGACCTAAGAAAAAGATTAAGATAGTGATTTCTGGATCATCGAATTGAGTGTCGCGAAAGGTCCTCTGATGAGGGGTCTAGACAAGGCCTATTGTCCGAGCAATTAATACCAGAAGTTCTCACGAACATTAAAGGAGTTTCTAGACGCACCCTCTTCTCTTAATCATATTTTTTGAGTTCCGTTCAGTTGACGACGCAAGCGGATTGATCAAGCCTCCGGTTCCACGTGATGGTTTTTAGGAACTCAAAATCCCCCCCCCCCCGAAATATTAGTTTTTAACACTCTCCCTAGTTCTTCACTTTATAAAGGACCCGACGATTTTTTCTTTCTTTCTTTCTTTCTTTCTTTTTTTTACGCTCTGTTCTAGATTCACAATTGAGTAATTGTGAGGTCCTTTATCCTTCTCAAACTACCCTGCAGCGTTCCATGATATCAGGGCAAGTAAAATCTAAATTAACAGAGAATTCGAGAGGAATAAAAAGATTATAACCTGGAACCAATCCTCATCATTTCTGAATTTTTTTTTGTCAGTTGTTGATCCGACACAGACCTACCGCAACAAAATCGATCGCTTAAGGGGTTTCTCCTAGTGCCCGTTCATTATTTTTATGAAAAAAAACAACCAAAGATGAATTTCACGCATGCGGAAACCATGTCATTACCGGAACCCCATTTCTTCAAGCACTTGCTGCGTTTGTAATTTTGGATTGCGACAAATACGAATTAGCAAAATTAATAGCTCTACAATTAAGATTGCCTATAAAGTCCCTAACAGGTACTGTACTATCGAAAAAATGTCGTACTTTTACCAAGGAATATAAAAATAATTAAAACACAAACTTGCTTCCAACATAAGTGAAGTGCTTTCTGCCCTGGTAGTGGGGCAAGTATGAAGGGGCGTTCAGTAGCGTAGGAACCGAAATAGGAGTGAGGGGGTGGACCGCCCCGGGCCCCCGAAAAGCTTAAATACGGAAAAGTGAGAATTGTTAGGTTCTATATTAATGGACGGTTGGACAGCGATTTGGCTCCTTTATACGAATTTCAGTCTCTCCTAACGTTGCAAAAAGGGATTCCAGCAAAAATCGTGGGCTGAATATTCAATTGAGCCCCCAGAGCGCTTCTGGTGGCTCAAATTTTAGAAAATTCGCGGCTAAAATGGAGAAAATACACCGTCCCCTGTTTCGTTAGGTCCTTACGTGCACTAATGTGCTCATTGACGCAACGCGGCAAGAAATTTGGAAACAGGGCTAATATTCGTGGCTATATAACTGCGAGAAAGCGCTGATTTGAAGGCTCTCACGATCCAACTTCCAGGCCAAAATTGTGAAAAAAAAAAAATCGCTGATTCGCGGTGTAATGAGGCTAACATATAGAAATCAATGCCTTGTTGTTTTTGGGCCGAACCCGTGGCTAAAATTGAGAAAACACGCTACTTATTCAAGGCGCAAATCGCGGCTTAATATTGACAAAATAGGGTTAAAATTGGGCAAAAATGGCAAATTCACAACTGAAATTGCATATAAAAATTTACATATATCGTACGATTCGCGTATAAAAAAGATAATGGATGTTAATTCACAGGAAAACGCTAACATCTAAAATTGAGGGAAACCGTTGCAAATACCTAAAACCAATAAAATCGGATACAAATGAAAAAAAAAAAAAACTAAATCGCAGCTAAAATTGAGAAAACAAAAATCCGCAGCTTCCTAAAAGCTTCAAGGCTCTAACTGAAAAAAAGCGCTAATCCGAAGCAGAAAGTAAAAAAATGGCTAATGCGGGGCCAAAATATAAAAAACAACGCGGCTAAAATAAAAAACAACTCTAATTTTCAGCTCAAATTGAGAAAAATTGCTAATTCGCTGTTAAAAGTGGAAAAATTGCGGCTAAAATGGCTAGAAGCGCTACTGCGCTGCAAAAATTAAGAAAAAGCGCTGGCTCGCGGCTGAACTTGAGGAAAATCACCAATTCGTGGGCAAAGTGTGATCAAGTTTCCAACTTAAATACTCGCCTTCGCGTCTTCTCAAGGCAACATTGTACTGGCTAACATTGAGAGAAATAGCAACTACACGGCTATAGGTTAAAAAACACCGCTGATTCGCGGCTAGAACGAGAAGGAGTGGTAATCTATAGCTATAAAAATAAAACAAGATTGCTAATGCGGTGCTAACATGTAAACAAAATGCTAGTTTGCGGCTTGAAAAAATAAATTTTTAGCCTGGCTAAAAATTTGGAGTCTACTTAGAGAGAAAAATCAAATTCGCTGCTTAAAAAAAAAAAAAAAAAAAAAAAAAAAAAAAATGGCCAATTTGCACCTAACATTGCGGATTCTTGGCTAAGTTTGAGAAAATTCGCCTTTTCACGTACTGGAAACGCTATTAAGCTGCTAAAATTAAAAAAAAAAGCGCTTATTCGCTATTCGCGGGTAAAATTGAGGAAAATCACTAATTTGTGGCCAAAATTGCAAAAAAAATCGATTTGCGTCAAATATTTCGCCAATTCGTAGTGGCTTCTGAAGGCAAAATTGGGGTTAAAATTTAGAAAAAGCGCCAATTTTTTGCGCACGGCGAACCTGCTTTTTTACGGCTAATGTTGAGGAGAATACGCCTGAAAAACGCTGATTATCAGCTTAAATGAGGAAGTAACACATTTTCCAAAAATCATGCTGTCGTGATAGCTTGGGTATTAAAACTCATGAAAACACGATCCGTTCAAATAAAATCAGGCCCTATATTTTTTTATTAATTTTTAAAACTATTGGGTTGTGGGACCCATTTGAAATAGGCTAGATAGACTGATGACGTAATAATAGCATTCGCGTGACCTCCACAATAGCTTCCCACAAATCAAACAATAGGACTTAAGAGAATTGGTAGGACAAGAAGGGGCAAGACATGATTACATCCAGGATGCGGAGGGGTGGGAGGGGTCACAACCCCTTAACCACGTCACGAGTCACAGACCGGCCGTTTAAGGTAACAAAAAAAATTGACAAGTTTAATTAATCCGCTATAAATCGAAAGCAATCATTTACGCACTAGTATTCAATTCTTGGTCATATTTAGTCATTGTCTTTAGAAAAAAAATGTTTCCAGCGATTTTAATTTTTTATGTTACTTCCTCATTGGATCACATCTTCCAGTCTTGTAAACATTGTTTTTGTTGTAAACATTTGAATGGGATACAGCGCGATTTTTTTTTCTTGCGTAGAAAGTCATGAGATTGTTCTTTTTGCATCGAACAAGCCCCGCGAATTTCTTTTGAATGGGCCAACTCGGCGAAATTGCATTTTGAAAGGGCCACCGTGCGATATTTTGTTTTTAAAAAGAGCCAGAACCGTGAAATTTCTCTAAATGAGCATGCACACTGGAAATTCCTCCCTTGGAAAAAAAAAAGGTGTACATTTCCGAGAAATTGAATTGATTTAAGAGAATCCACGAGATTTGGTCTCTGAAAGTGCCAAACAAGCGAATTCATTTGTTAAGATGCCTGCTAACGCGAAGTATTTGTATTAAGGCGTCCGGGATGAGGTGAAAATTGCCCTTCTTTTCGGTCCCAGAGTGTAACATTTGGTGGGTCTGACATTAGTGCTTGCGAACTGCAGTGGCGGACCTACACCAATCAGGATGCGGGGCGGAAATCTCTTGGAGGCCCCTTTAGTCTCTGAATAAACGAGGAATAAACGTATACTTTTTATGTAGAGTTAAATTACGTTTTTTTCTTCATTTTAGCTGCGAATGACCGCTTTTTCTCAGTTTTCGCTGCTAATTAGCGATTTTTCTCAATTTAATCTTTGAATTAGCCAATTTTATCTGCGAACTATAGCGCTTTTCCTCAATTTTAGCCGAAAATAAGAGTTTTTCTCAACTTTAGCTGGGCTAAAACCGGGGCTTTTTATACTTTTAGCCATGAACTACTGATGTGCCTCAATTTAAGCCACGAATAATCGTTTTTCTCTATTTTATACTCTAATATTTATTTAGTATTTAATAGTACTTAATAAAATAATATTTATTCATTTCATACTAATTTTAGCAAGGAATTAGCTCATTCTCTCAATTCTGTCGGCGAATTATTGGTTCTGAATGGCTGTAGGTTTGGCACTTTCTCGCCCCGCAATTTCGTGGATATTCGCTCTTTCAAATCCACATTTCTTGGATTTGGCTACTTCAAAACCTAAGTTCTGGGATTCACGCTTTATAAAAAACCTAAAATCATGGCTTAAGCTCGTCCTAAACCCAGTTCCAGAGTTTTGGTTAGTTAGGGGAACTAATTCAGCTCGTTTAGAAACCTCAATTTCTTGGATTTAGTAACCCAAATTTCAGAGAATTCGCGTTATCTAAAACCATATTTTGTGGATTTGGCACCTCTATTATCCTATTTTGGGGAGTTTTGGGCTTGTTAAAAACCAACTTTCGTGTTTTTAGCTCTTTCACAGTTTCGTTCAGGTTCGTCAAATTTGAAAGAATAATTTGACGGAGCAACGAATTTTGTGATTTTGGCTCTTTTAAACTCCAATTTCGCCGAAGGTGTTTGTTCTTTCATCGCCAAATGTCCCGACTTTGGCTCCTTTAAAACTAAATTTCACGGATTTTCGCTGCGTCATACTCATACCACATTTTCAATCTTTCAAAAATCAAATTGCTTTGGTTCAACGTATTCTAAAATCAGTCTTGCTTGTTTGGCTCCTTCTAAAAACTGATTTTGCTCTTTCAAAAACCAAATTCACGGATTTGGCTCATTCAAAACCAAATTACGTCATTTTGGCTTCTGGAATCCTGGTTATATTGCGGATTTTCGCTACTTAAATGCCTACTTTTGCGGATTTTACTCTTTTTAAACTCAATTTCATCGAAATTTTGGGGCCCCTGCTATAAACGCTGGATGGGCACACCTCCGGCGTATTTGGCAAAGTGGATGCTGGATGTTCTCGCTCTGATCCAATAATCCGTGTACTCCGGGCCGAAAAAAAAAAGGTTGAGAAACCGCTGTTTTATCTAAAATGGATGGGGTGTAAATTTTAGGTGCGCCCCGGTTGCTCTCTCACCTTGTTACGCCGCTGCCTCAACTACATATTCAACGCCCCCCCTCCCCCGACCACCATTGCTCAGGACCAATAGATGTTGCTGCGTTTGCCAAAGTGGCAAGCAAAGCTGTGACTCTGCCATCGGCCAACCACTCTGGCTTGAGTGGGACACGTCCTTGGTGTGACGGGCTCCACGCGCTTGAAATGGAAGTGGAGCCTTCAGAGCTACACTTTAGTACAGGTCCTCGATCTGGCCGTTGGACATTCAACGGCAAGCTCGCGCTATCACCACTTTCGCGTGGACTCTAGCTGCCCCTGTGACCCGGGAATCGAGGAATATGCCGCCTACGTTATCTTCCGTTGTCCGCCCGCTATATGTGAAGCCACCAGACCAAACCCACGCATTGAGCATCCGCTTCCATCTAGACGCTGCCAATTCAGCCGTACATGTAGCCTCATATTTCGGCCAAAAATTTATGGTACGCCCCAAACAACGTCAACTGCCATTAGTCACGTCACTCCTATCGCCTTTCTTGGAAATAGGAGTGACCAATACCTCCTTCGTCTAACACCATTGCTTGTCACGTTATTTAGCCCTAAATTTTGAACACGTGCAAAGGTGTGTACTCCCATAATTCGAGCACCGACGTATGCACGACAATTGTGAGTATGCAATTTAAGGTTATATGAGCGTACACCTTCTTAAAATAACGATGCGTGAAAGAGGTCGGGAGAATTTCTCCTGCGGTGGAAAGGAAAACTTTTACGATCGGAGCTGCCTGAGAGTCACTTTCAAAAGGGTTAAAAAACGAGCTTTCGACAAGGTTCTGGGCGGTGTAAAATGTTTTGAAATGGATGGTGGTGGGGTGGGGGGTCCATTCACGGAACTATAAAAAAAAACTTCATTCTTTCGGTCGCGCCGTGCTTGCTTCTGAGCTGGTCAAGGGATCTTGTTCTATTCTGTCAAAATGTGTATGAAAACAAGGGTTTTCTGTGTTCTCATAAAAAAATTAACAGTTCATTAAATGAAATGGAAGGGATGAGAAGATGAAAAAAACTTTACTACCTGAAACTCGTCTATTTCAGTTCATGTTAATTAGAAACAGGCCTATTGTTTCGGACTAGAAAAAAAATGGGAATGCCATTTAGTGAGCTGGTTCAATAGTTGGGACTTTAAAGATACAAAGTCATGATAAACCTCTTATGAGGAATAAAAGCATACTAACTGATTCACTTGAATTAATTTTTCGAGTAGAATATTCACTACCTCATTATGCGAGAAACAGTCGGGCGGTCGGATTTCAAGGGAGGGCCAATTCCTCAAATTTCTTTTTCTCCTTCTTTTGCTTTGAAATGCGGAGCATTTACGCATTTAATGATAGGATTGGTCTGTTTAATATTCATAGCCCTGTCATTATCACCAAGAGCGATGAATTAGGTGAGATGTTCGGTGTGATGACCACCCGAAATTTTCTCGAGGGGTAATTACAGAAATCCAGACGGCCTGCAACCTTGACTTAGAAAAATGAAATAACCTTAGATCGAAAGGGTTTGGTCCGAGGGGGGGGGGGCTGATAAGTGGGCAATATGAAATTATGGTTTAATACTAAACTGAATGTTCATCCCCCCTCCTCCCACTGGTTGTGGAAGGAAGGTGGTGCAAAGGAAACACTTAGCAGAAAGCTCTCACACGTCACGTTTTTCAAAAGGAGTTTTTGTCCTTTTTTTGTCTCTTGTCGTTTTTCATTCCTTGTCCTCCTTCGAGTGGAAATGCCAACGACTTGCACAAAGGGTATCGAGCCTTAGTTGTGCCTGTTTTCGGGTGAATTCTTTTTTTTTTTTTTTTTCTCACACACTCTCTTTCTTTTTTACACAGGTGTTTGCGCTAGCGTTGGCGCCGGTCGGCGTCTGCTATGCACGATCTCACATCATATCAACGCATAGTGCTTCATGTTCACAGGTGTTTTTGACACCAATGATAGAACCCTCCACCACAGACAGTTACCATACTAACTTCAACCAATCTTGAAAATTTGCCATGTCCCCCCACCCCCACTCATTCATTTGGAATCTTTGGTCTTCAACCCAAAATTATGCAATACCGAAATGAGGGCTGGAAGGGGGATTGGCGCTTTATAGAAAAACAAAAACGAATAACCAGACCAGCACTTCCCGGTTTCAAGCCTTTTAAATAATGTCATTTTCCGCAAACATCGACTCAGCCTTTTAAATTGTTAAAACCCTTCCACACAGGAGAGTTCATTATACCTACTTTGATCTTTTCCATTGTTTTCAAAATGAGTTACCCTAATTTTTTTTCTCGGGTGTAACCCAAAAATCAACTAGGGAACGACTTCATTTTAAGTGTTAGAGGGGGGGGGGGGCATTCTTATAAACCGAGAACTGACGGCTGTAGGCAGAGGTCGTCTTTTATAATTTTATATCTTTATAATTTTATTAATTTATTTTAACGGTAATAGAAGGGGTCGATTTTTTTGTTGATTCAAGGTTTAATAAAATTAATTTATAATTCTTATCCACTTTGAATCCTTTTTAAAGTCCTTGTATACGCTTGGTTGGTCTTTTTGGTTCCACCTAGTTTAGAAAACGCCTTTTTACGTTTATCGGAATGAACTACCGATATACCTCCTGCCACAAATGAAATGAGCGTGAAAAAAAAAATAATAATAATAATTCGGCGATAAATTCGACTTGGCCCCTCTAAATCATCCGCACTCAGCAGAGTCTTATATCGCAAAGGACGCAACCGTAATCTAGAGGAATACAAAGTTTTTGTTTTCGTGCGGGTAATTATTTGGCTTAAATGTAGTGAGAAGGGGCAGGTGAGTTTTAAGACTGGACGACAATTTCTTTATCCTGACGAGTTAATAAACTGAACCAAATTTACGTACTTATCGCCATAAAATTACAATAAATGATGCGTTTATTAAAGGGAAAACGTTGATTATCTATTGGACGCATTGCAATGCTTTCCGCACGTGGGCACAATAAGAAACATAAATCGACGTCAAAATTGATTGACGCATTAGTTTTAAGAAAATTTGCTCAAAGAGGAATTCAGGGTCGGCCCAAAACAGTCTGAATGGAGAACTTGCATGAAATTTATTTATTTATTTTCGTTCTCAATCGAGAGTAGTGTTAAAACAAAAGATAATGGTGAAAACCGCAACTCAATAGGTGCTGGCGGCGATTTTTAATTGAATTTTAAAACATCCGTGAATTACCAGCTGATCGACTTCGACAAGGGTTGGAAATGTGACGTCACAACCGCCAACCAACCCCTCTCAGGAACGTTTCCATTCCATCCTCACCTACCATCTGCCCAACCACTTCACCCCTCATCATGTATCAGTGCAACCATCATAGAACCTTACTGTTTACAAATACTTGCACGTTCATTGCTTCGCTGTTTTGCCTTGGTGTGCTGCGTTCCTATTTATTGTCCTATTTCGTCAGAAAAATTAAATGCACTAAAATGTTGTTTTCCTTGTTGCATCCAAACATGTGTACTCAGTTGAAGAGCACTGAAACCAGCGTTCAGGTTCGGATGCTTGTGATAAGCCTGTCAACTGTCAAAACACGCTAGCGGTTTCGACGTCACAAGGTCACTTCTGTCAAAACCCCCTCCATCGCATTACTTTAAAAATATTTCCCGCGCGATTTTTTTACTTTGTTCTACTGTTACCTCAATAACTTCAATCAAAGAACGCCATGAGCGAATAAAAAAAAAAATAGGCAAGTTCTCCAATACAGCATCATTTTTTAGTGAACAGAATAAAATTCTAGTAGGACTAACGAAGGTAGGCAATAACCTTCATGACAGTTATGTCTGCCTGAATAAGACACTAATATGAAGATTGAGAACTTCTTGAAAACGCACCTTTCGAAAACACAATTTTTTCACTGTGACTCAGCTCAGTGGACACCCACCGTGGTGCGGAGTGGAAATCTCTATGAGGGCCGTCTATACCGCCACACAAAGCTTGTCTCTAAGAACCGCGAATTGGCGTTTTCTCAATTATTGCCACCAATTAGAGTTTTTCCGAACTTTACCCGCGAATAATATCATAATTTTAGCCTCAGATTAGCGCTTTTACTCTATTTTAACCGCGAACTAGCGATTTTTTTTCATATTGATCCTCGACCAGGCGTTTTTCACAATTTTGAGCTGTGAATAAGTGCTTTTTGTCACTCGTCGCGAATTAGCGTTTTCTTTCATTTCTTAGCCGTCCAAATGAGCGTTTTTTTTGCCATGAATTAGCACTTTTTTATTCAATTATTAAATAATTTCTTAATTTTAGCCGTTAATTCGCGGATTTTCTTGATTTTTATCCATTTTAGCTGCGAATGAGTGCTTTATTATGCAATAATTATTGCAATTATGAAATTTTTGCTGGGAATTATAGCGAGTTTTCTCCGTTTTAACCACGAATTAGGCGGGTTTTCTCAAATGTGTTCCCGTCGCATCAGCGACTGCTCTCAAATTGATCCTTGACTTGGATTTTTGTCCATTTTTGCTGCGAATGAGCGCGTTGTGTCAACCTCAGCTTCGAACTAACGCCTTTTCTCCAATTTAGTCGTGAATAAGCGGGGTTTTTCAAACGTATCCGTGAATTTAGCCAATTTTCTAAATTTCAGCCACGAATCAGAGCTTTTCCTTAATTTTAGCCGAGAATTAATTTTAGTCGCCTATTTAAGGCATGAATAAACTTGGGGTTAGCGCATTTTCTGTTTTTAGCTGCGTAGTTGCCTTCAGATTTCCCCCTACCCTGCTGGTTGCCTGCAGACTTGTATGTATTTTTCTTAATTTTAGCGGCAAATGAGTGCTTATTCTCGATATTAGCTTCGAATGAACGCGTTAATATTTTAAAAATCCCAATTTTTATCTTTAAGCTTTAGGGCTCCCTCTAATGGGTGATCCAGGGCGGTCCGCCCCCCTCGTCACCACATCGGTACGCTACTGCGATGAGTTTGAGTCCCCCCCCCATCACCCCGCCTTATTGAGTCCTTATTCTCGTCAACTACGAGTCCCCATCTTTCTAACACATGCCTTCTTTTGGCATTGCCATTTATGTTTCTTGAGCACCCACGTAGCGTGTGACACTGGGCCAAGAGTCAAGAAAACTCAGTTCTATATCTCTACCGTTTAGTTTCCTTGACAGAAAAACATGAGTTGGTGGGCACTTGGGCAGAGCTGTGACGAAACATTTTCTATGGACCACCTTCACCATTACCAAAGCGAAATTATACCCACGTGTCACTCCAAAAACCCCACCACTGCACCACTGCAAAAACGTCTGCAAACATATCTGAGTCGCCTCTCTTCAATTTTCGTCCTACAGTTTCGTCGATGGCTAGAACCTGCGGATTTCATCCCTTTCAGGCTGAATTTCACACGTTAAGAAATCAATTCCACTGGTTTGGCCCTTTCAGAATCCAAATTTTGTGGATTAGGTTTGGAGGGGAGTGCCTAATTTCCTGACCCAGAGTTTTCTCTACTGACCGGGCATTTCAAATGCTCCTATCGAGCTGAAATTTGGCATTCAATTTACGCGTGGGTCAATACGACTTGTCCTCAAATTTGATCCTGATCGGTTCAGGGAAACTCGGGAAAAATCCTACTGACCAGAGGGTTTTCTCTACTGACCAGGCACTTAAAATGCCAGGATCGAGCTGAAACTTGGCATACAATTTACGCGTGGGTCAATACGACTTGTCCTCAAATTTTATCCCGATCATTCCCTTTGATGGGATGCCTCATGACTGTTTTTACGTTTTTCGTTGATTTCGGGTGTTTCTTCTGTTCCGATCTTCGCCCACCCCAAAAGTGCCACCCCCCAACTTTTCATTTGTCACCTTTTTTTCTCCCACGGTCAACGCCCTGCGATCAAAACTTGACCCTATACCCTACAGGTCGAGCGTGTCATTGCGTTCCACGCCGTGCCCCGTGTTATTTTTTATGAAATCCTGTAATTCCGCGCCAAAACTATCTTCTCCCACATTTTCTGTCCGATTTTGGTTTTTAAGGGCTTGAAATCTTCGCAACTAATAGCGTTTTCTATTTGCATAAAATTCCGCTTTGAAGCCGAGCATTTCCACCCGTCTTCTCTGAATTATATCATATGGTAACGGAGAAAACGGGTAGAATTGCTCGGCTCCAGAGCGGAATTTTATGCAAATAGAAAACTCCATAAATTGCGCAAAACTGTACGGGCCGGAATTTTGAATTTCATCCTCAAACCCGAGATATAACACTTTTTGTCCTGCGAAAAAAATTAGAAAATTTTAAAATTCCAAAAATCGCAATTTACCCCCACCGCCGGTCATCCAATCGATTTTTACCCCGAAACATAGTCGACTCCTCACCTCAAAATACGAAAATGAAAACATGTGTCATCCCTAAATTCCCACTCCTTCCCCATCAAAATGACGCCTAAAGTCGTCTGGAAAAATATCGGCAAATTAAGCAACCTTGGAGTGGATGTGGTGGAGGGGTCAGTCCAGAATCGCCACCGAAACTTTTAAAAATTATACAAATTTCAATTTGACCGGCTTCTATTCATCGTACAGGGTTCAAATTTTGACACAAGGTAGGAGTTGATTTATGCTGATTTTTTCAGATTTTCAAAAAATTTCAAATTGGTCAAATTTCAAATTTAAATTGCGCAAAAATTTCACGCTTTGAAAAATCGTAGCTCCTTCCAAAATCATCGCATCGTCGTCGGCAGGGTCTCAAAATTTTCTCTATTCGGTATTTCGGTATTCGGTAGTTCAGGGATGAGAATTTAATCCAGGGAAAATACCCAAAAAAATTATGAAACATTTTTTCAACCCCAAAAATTTATGGAGACGAAAAAAAGAAATTTTTGGGCTGTTTCACCGATATGACTTATACCTCTTATGACTTTACCTGAACCGTTCGGAATCAAATTTGAGGACAAGTCGTATTGACCCACGCGTGAATTGTATGCCAAATTTCAGCTCGATCGGAGCATTTGAAGTGCCCGGTCAGTTGAGAAAACCTTCTGGTAAGTCGGATTTTCCGGGTTTTCCCTAGTTTCCCTGAACCGATCGGGATCAAATTTGAGGACAAGTCGAATTGACCCACGCGTTAATTGTATGTCAAGTTTCAGCTCGATCCGAGCATTTTAAGGGCCTGGTCAGTAGAGAAAACTCTGGGTCAGTAAATTAGGCACTCCCGGTTTGGAGTCCTCCATTACCCCGTGTTTTGTGTAGTCCTCCCAAGCCTGTCCCGTTCCTTGGTTGTAGCGAACCAGGTCCCCTAGTTGTCCGCTCCTTAGCTATAGCTCTTGATAATGGACGTTTTACCACTAAGCGTTAGATTTTTCGATCCCTTAGCCCCACTGTAACGGAAGGGTTTTTGAGCTTGACATATCCCACTTCTGACACAGCATTTCAAAGCCCAATTTTTTGGATTTTGACATCCAGAGAACCCAATTTTGCGGGTTTAACTCACTCAAAAAGTTGATTTTGCAGGGTTGACTCTCTAAAAGCGCAATATTTACGAAGGGGTTCAATAGTACAAAATTTAAATCTCACGGGATTGACAATTGCCTTGAAAGGAAATTTTAAGGGTTTTGCCCTTTTCAGAAATCTACTCCATGGGTACGGGATCACCTATTTCAAAGTTCATATTTCGTGGAATTGACACGAAACCCAATTTTGCGATTTCAGCTATTTCAAGAATTTCGAATTTCAAGAACCATTTTTCATTCTTTGCTCCTCAAAAGAACCAAAAATGCCATCGGTTTGGATCTTTCAAAAACAAAAATTTACGAATCTTGCACGTCACAAAAACCAACTTCGCGTTGGCTCAACGAAGGCGTTAATTCAAGACTAAAATCGAGAGCAATTGCTACGGCTAAAAAGCTAAAACGATGCGGTTTGCAGCTAAAACTGATAAAATGCAGTGATTTGTGGCTAAAATTAGGAGAAAATGCCAATTCAGGGGTTTAAGAGGCAACATCGCAGCTATAATTGATAAATCGAGCTATTGGACTGTTTTTGGGGGCAAGCCCGTGGCAAAAAGTTTAGGAAAAGTGCTAATTAGCGGCCAAAATTGAGGTAAAGCACTATTTCGTGGTTTCTCGCAGATTGTTCCACGAATCGTGAGAGCGAAAACAACTTGGGGGTGGCCGGTATACAGCCCAGCGATTAAATTACCTCTACGTTGAATATGAGACTCAAAAGGTTTTTTGACGCCAATGTCCGTTGTGGCTGGCTATTCCGGGGAGGGGGGGGGGTCAAAACCCACAAAAAACAATATCAAACTCGCAATCCGCGGATATTAAGCCCGAAAACTTGCAATTTCTCCTAAATTGAGATCCGTACTTGAAATTTCGCTTAAATAATGACCCGAAACGTGCATTTCGGGCCTAGTGTAGGTCTCATCAGGGATTGCAGAGACTAAACTTCCAATTGTGCTGATATAATCAACTAGAAAACTTGTTAATCAGAATCCAAACTTGCCAACTCTCAAATATTGCATTACAATGCCATGTACTTAAATGTTGCATTAGTACATGATTACCCAGCTATTCGACAGGCTATGGGTGCAGTCAGGAACGGATAGCCCAGCAGGGTTCACGCCCACTAAAAAAACCTGAAACATGACATTTTGCTACAATTAAGCCCTAAAACTTGCAATTTCACGAATATTTAGCCAGGAAACTTCCAATTTCGCGGATATTTTGCTCGAAAATTTTGGAATTTGCCGATATTCGCCGACTTGGGCGCTGTCGTGGTTATGGGTCGGGTTCCACGGCCGCTTAAAAAATCCTCGTAACTTGCCTTTTCACGAAAGTAAAGGGCAGAAACTTGCTATTCTGCTGGTATTACAATTTTGCATATTCTTAAAACACCACCGCTTGCAGTTTTGCCGGTTATTTAGCCCCGAAACTGGCAATTGAAGGACCATTTAGCCCTGGATCTTTGAATTTTCATGACTATTTTACGCCCTGACAAGTAATTTCAGTAATCAGATAATCACTTGTGGAGTTGAAAAATTAATAGCGTATTCTCATTCTTTAATTAACAAAACGCTGTTTTAAAAGAACATTGTAATGTGCAAGAATCACAAATGTGATTTTCATGGAAATGTCTCCCAGTTTCTCGGTCAAATCGTGACAAAATATGTTACAATTTCTAAGATAACAAAATAATAAACACAAGAAACGCAGTTTTTGCTGTACAACTGCGCTTCCTTTTCAAGAAGAGACATAATAAAACTAGGACTTTATTGTCATTTTTATAGAATAGAAAAAAACGCATTTAAAGCCATTTGTATTATTGGAGCTTCCGCAAAAAGAAAAACAAACGTTTTCCAAATTCAGCGCATTCCTCTTGTATTAAACAAATCGTCGGGAAGGCTATTTGAATAATGACGATTATGATGATGATGGGGTGGGCTATTAATTGTTTCCCTAAAAAAGCTCCTTCAATACTTGCTTCTCACAAAAGACTATTAAACTTTTAATAGGCCATCGGCTGCCGTTTCAAAAAATATTTTTATTTCTTTTTCAAGGAATCAGCTTGCGTGGTCACAACCTCGTTTTGCCGAGTTGAACATCTCAAAAATGAATAAATTTAGGGGGTGTGAATAATATGCATTATTCAACTTCGTGATCACCGCCTTTTTTATCCCCCCCCCCTCTTGTTTTGTGGTAAAACTCGCTATTGAACGATAAATCTTTGAAGGCACGTTAATACTGATTATTTCCTGTTCATGAAAAATGTTTGAACTGCCTTTGGAAAAAAAAACGCGATGACCGTGACAAAAAAAATAATAACAAAAATGGAAAAGAGATGGGTTGCTAATTTCGGAAATTAATTTTGAATGTTCCAAGAAGACAGGAGGCTCTTCAGAATGGCTGAATTGATATCATGTAAGCAATATAACCGAATCTTATTTTTTCCCCATTCATTATTTTCGCTTCAACCAGATATTTAGCATACAAAAGAGTTGCGACAAAGATGTCATGCAAGCACGATACAAACACCCGCATAACAGAGGCGACCTTTTTTTCTACAGGTTTCCGTCGGTTAAGTGGTCATATTTTTTTTATGGCTATTAAAATTAAAATAGAAACAAGAGGGGAAACAACTTCTCTCAGTGCCGTCTCTAGGCGGGGGCCCGACGGGCCCCGGATTCTTATGATTTTTTTCCAATTTTGAAAGCAATATACTCAGCAGAAACTCATCTTCTATAGATAGGCAACCAATTGTGATCGAACGTTGTATAAAATGGGATTGCTTTGTTTTTGCTTCGGAGCCAGCAGCGTAACGAGGAAGGGGCGAGAAGGGCTAATCGCTAATAGTTATTTATGATAAATACTGACTCTCGGTTATAAAGTGCTAATTCACGGCTAAAATTGAGGAAAATGCTGATTCATGGTTAGCAGTTAAATAGAGAAAACTCTCGGATGAAATTAAGGAAAAGCATTCATTCGTAGTTGGAAAAATCAGAAATTTACGGTTTTCAGCGTGATATCGCAACTAAAAATGAGACGAATTGTTGGCTAGAATGAAAGATAAGTGTTCATTCACAGCCAGAATTGTGAAAACGACAATTCACGGTTCCAACTGGCATTTCGCGGCTGAAATTGAGATAAAGTGATCATTCATGGCTAAAACTGGAAAAATTGCTAATTCGCAGCAAAAATAGAGGAACCCCCAAATTCTCGACTCGAAGGTATAAAAAGCGCTCATTCACAGCTGAATTTAGAAAACACCATATCGCGGATAAAATTAGGAAAAACGCTAATTCGCGAAAAAAATCGGCAAAAATACCCGATTCGCGGCTAAAATTGAGGAAAACCGATAATTCATAGCTATAAATAAAAAAATCGCTAAGTCACTTCTAAAATTGATAAAATGATTAATCTGTGGATGAAGTGATGAAAAATTGCTATTTAGCGGCTAAAATGGAGGCAAAGCGCATACACAACACGGATAACATTATGATAAATTAGTGAATCAGCGTTAATTCTCGGCTAAAATTGAGAAAAATTGAGAAAAATTGCGCAGAAATTGAGACAATTGTACTGATGTGGAGGAAATTCGAGGATTGAATTTTGAAAAACTGCTAATAGTGAAAACAAAAAAAATCGAAAAAACTCTAATTCGCGGGTTAAATTGAGAAAAGTGCTGATCGAGGCTAAAAGTGGGAAGAAAACGACAATTCACGGTTCCAACTGGCATTTCGCGGCTGAAATTGAGATAAAGTGATCATTCATGGCTAAAACTGGAAAAATTGCTAATTCGCAGCAAAAATAGAGGAACCCCCAAATTCTCGACTCGAAGGTATGAAAAGCGCTCATTCACAGCTGAATTTAGAAAACACCATATCGCGGATCAACTTGGGAAAAACGTTAATTCGCGAAAAAAATCGGCAAAAATACCCGATTCGCGGCTAAAATTGAGGAAAACCGATAATTCATAGCTATAAATAAATAAAATCGCTAAGTCACTTCTAAAATTGATAAAATGGTTAATCTGTGGATGAAGTGATGAAAAATTGCTATTTAGCGGCTAAAATTGAGGCAAAGCGCATACACAACACGGATAACATTATGATAAATTAGTGAATCAGCGTTAATTCTCGGCTAAAATTGAGAAAAATTGAGAAAAATTGCGCAGAAATTGAGACAATTGTACTGATGTGGAGGAAATTCGAGGATTGAATTTTGAAAAACTGCTAATAGTGAAAACAAAAAAAATCGAAAAAACTCTAATTCGCGGGTTAAATTGAGAAAAGTGCTGATTCGAGGCTAAAATGAGAAGAACTCCGCACTCGCAGATAATATTGAAAAAACACTAATTCGCGGATAAAATCAAGGAATAGCGCTCATTCATGTTTTCGGGGGCCATTTCATGGCAGATATTGAGATAAAGAGCTAATTCATAGTTAATGGTGAAAAACAATTCATGTCTAATTCATGGTGAAAAACATTTCTAATTCACGGCTAAATCGAGAAACAGCTAAATTGAGGAAACACCTATTCGCGGATTGTGGCTTAAATTGAGAAAAAATCATAATTCATGGTTAAAAGTGGAATTCACGGCTAAACGAGAAAAAAAAACACGTCAAGCAGGTATTGTATATCGAGATTTCTCAAAAATAAGGAAAATTGATTCATATTAACCAATCTTCGCAAATACCCCAGTACTTTTTACCAGAATGAACCCCCGCCCCCACTCCCTCAGGGGGCCCAATGTGTCCCCAGGCCCTGGGCCCCAAATGTAGTAAAGATGGCCCTGACTTCTCTTTTCATAGCACCATGTACGTAGGCCAAAGTAGAGAGAACAAGGAAGGGGGTAGTCTAGCTGTTTCAAAGATCACTTTCTAAGGGCTTGACTCTCTCAAAAACCAACTATGAGATGGGAGAGGGTGGCTGTTCTCATTTTTAAAAAACAAATTTTATTGGTTTCGCTGATACAAAAACCAACTTTGAGTGGTGAGAGGGGAGATTTGGTGGGGGAGGGGGGCTGGCTCTTACAAAAACAAATTTCACAGTTTTGGCTATTCACAAAAATAAATTGGGCGTTATGACTATTAAAATCCAAATTTTCGTACATTGACGATTTGAAAAATATAAAATTTCGCGGATTTGACTCTCTCAAAAATCAGGTTCGGCTCTTTATTAAAACCACATTTCATGAGGTTAGCTCTCAGAAAACCTATTTTGCGGGGTTTTCTCACACAAAAAACCAATTTAGGGGGTTTTCTATCATACAAAAACCAAGTATTATGAGTTTGGCTCCGAAGGGTTTCGATCGGGATTCGAAGTGTTTGGCTCTTTAAAAAATACAATTTCAAGTATCTGACTCCGTCGATTTTTGGAATAACTGTTTGGTCATTTCGAAACCAAACTCGGGTTCAATCATAAACTGATTCGGCTCGTTTGAAAACTCAATTTCTTAAAGTTATTGACATTTTCAAAAACCAAATTTCTTAGGTCTTGCTTGTTCTAGAATCAGTTTTAAAGATTTGACTAACAAAATCGAAAAACTAAATTCGGCACATTTAAAAATAATGTCACTATCACCATGTGCACCGATGTGCACCATGTCACTGTTGTTCAAAAATAAAATTTGTCGATTGGGTTCCTTCAAATTTAGTGATTTTGGATCTTCTTCTAAAAAGAAGACTTTCTATCATTCAAATCCCCAATGTCGTGAATTGACAACTTCAATTCAGAAATAAATTTCGTGAGTAATTGGCTCTTTCAAGCCCAAATTAGATGTTTTGTGCTCTTTTGGAATCCAAATTTCGTGATTTTTCTCTTTCGTTTTAATATCGTGGGAATGACTCATTGTTAACATCTGTTTCGTACGAATAGCTCAATTAATAAACCGCAGTTCGACGGCGACAAATGTGAGAAAAAGCGCTAAAACACGGCTAAATTAAGAAAAATACTTAGCTACTTCGCGGCTGAAGTTTTCATAAAGCTTCCGCGGATTAAGTACATAAAAAACCTTAATTAGAGCCTAGAAGTATGGAAACGACAATTTTCTGCTTCGTTCGCGGCTTATACTGAGAAAAGGTGCTAGTTCGAAGCTGAAAACGAGAAACATTGCTAAATTAAGAAAAAAACTAATCCATGGATGAAATTGAGAAAAATGACTCATTAGCGGCTGCAATCAGGAAAAACTCGAATTCACTGCAAACATTAAGAAAAATCGCTAATTCACGGCTAAAATAGAGAAAATTCGCTAATTTGTGGCTAATTTCACCGATAAAATTGAGTAGAAGCGCTGATGAAGTGTTGAAAAACACTGATTCGTGCTTTAAATAATGGACCAAAATTGAAAATATCCCTAATTTTGGGCTGAAATTGAGATAAATGGCTAATTCACGGCTGAAATTATTGAGAAAAATTACTCTACGTTTAACTGTAATTAACAATTCACGGACAGAAGTGAGAATAAGTGCTAAATCACGGTTAGCTAATTCTCATGGCAAAACGTTACTTTAAGGCTAAAATTGAGAAAAAGCTCTAAAATCGCGGATAAATTGTAAAAAAAAAACAGTAATTCGCGATTGAAATTACGAAAACATTAATTCTCGGCTTATTCAGAACGCAAGTTCGTGGATCAATCTGAAGAAACGCTAATTCATTGCTAAAAATGAAAAAACGGTAATTCGCGGGGAAAATTAAGAAAAAGTTCTAATTCGCGGGGAAAATTAAGAAAAAGTTCTAATTCGCGGATAAAATTGGGGAAAATCGCTCTATTAGCGGCTAAAGTGGAGAATAAATTTGTGAGAAAAAAAAGTGCTACTTATAGTGGGTAGAAGTGAAGGCAAATTCGTGGCTCAAACTGCGTAGAAAACGCTAATCCATAGCTAAAAGCGAAAAAAATGACTGCAGCTAAATATAAGAAAAGTTGCTAATTTAATGCCCTAAAAATTAATAACATAACAATTTAGTAGTAGCAATAAAAAATAAATTATAATGCAACAACTCGAACTGAACAAACAAAAGTTGTACCTAGATGGGCGTAAGCGGCCCTTGAAAGGCCTTCTCTATCTGCTATGCGGTGAAGGCTTGGATTCGTCGATTTCGCCCATTACAACCACAATTTGGCCGATTTCTCTTCAATTCGTGGATTCAGGCCTCGATGGATTCAAAGATTCTGCTCTTACAGTCTTACAAGTGGAAACCCAATTTCTCATGTTTGGCTCTTTTTAAAACTCAATTTCGCGGTTCAAAACCAGTTTTCATCATTTGAATTCTTCAAAAAATTGTTTAGATTTAGCTCTTTGAAATCTCAATGTCGCAGATTTTTTCTCCGTTACAGTGGCGGCGGAAGTGGGGTTCAGGGTAAGCGAATGCTCCCCCAATCCGATATTTCAGGAATGGGGGAAAAAGATGGATTCGTGTTGAATTTGCCTCCTAAAAATTATCGTTCGCACCTTGTACAACATGATTCGGGTTCACTAGTCAGATCTACAAACTTTGGACTTTGAAAGAGCAAAATATAACCACCGGAGCTGCTTGCTTTTATGGAGCCAAACGTGGAATTGGTTCTCGAATTTGCCAAAATAGCAAAATTGGGTTCCCTTAGTGCCGAATCAGCGAAATAGCTTCTATGAAGGCCACAAACCACAAGTGCGTGAAATTCCTATCTTGAACCCCATGAAATATGACTTTTTAATGAGTCAAGCTCGCAAATTTGGTTTTTGGGGGAATCAATCCCCCAAATCTTTGCAATTTGGGCTTAAAAGGGTGAAAACTGCCAATTCTAGCCACCTAACCAAGACAATTCCAGCACTAGCGAAAAAGGAAAATACCTGCAGGTATCAGGGGGGGGGGGATAGACGCCGCTGATGTGGGCCAAATTTTCGGGTTTGTCATTCGAATGTTCTGAGTTGTGGGTTGAATTTCAGAGTTTTTGGTGAAATTGAAGCGTGATAGTGTGTGGGAGCGACGAGTGGACTGTACGCCGTCTGGGGCTGGAGTTCAATCACGTACATATTTAATACTGACAGATCCTTTTCAACAACCGAAATTATTAGATTTGGCTCTTTGAAATAGCAATTTTTGGGGGTCCGACTCATTCAATGAAATATTTCGTGATTTTTGGCTTCTTTGAACCCAAATTCCGCGAGGTTTCTCTCATTTGAAAATACAATTCCGTGGGGTCTTCGAAATCCAAATTTCTAGGTTTTGACTCTGTACAGGCCGAATTTGGCAGATTTCTCTTTTTTCTGTTATTTTAGCATCGTTTCTCGGGTTTGGGGTCATTTTAGCAAACCAATTTCAAGGATTTTTATAATTTGAAAATTTACTTTTAGGGGTTGAATTCTTAGCTCTGTAAAACAAAATAATCTCAAAATTGTAAAAACTAAGTTGAATGCAACTGCTGAACGATCATTTTGTAATGATTTTCAATCCAAGCCCCCGCCCACGTCATTGCACAACCCATGGGTGGCCCCGTGACGGACTTGATCCGTGTGAATGGCTACAAACCTTTCACGGGGTTCGTTTCCCCTATCGGGCGCGTCCCCCGGGTTGCGGATGGGGGGCCCCACCATTGGGCCGACCTGTGATAAGGTGCGATGGTGGGTTGGGTCGGAATAAGGCGCACCGTGTGCTGTGGGGAGTCCGTTATCGGACACACCCATTGGACATGGGGGCCGAATACGACCCCGTGGACAAACAACGGGTTAGGGGCTGTCCTGAGTCCGGGACAGAAGGGGGTGGCGTCTCCTACCTCATCTAGCTATTCCTTCCCCCCCTCAAGACAAGGTGTTTGGTCCGTGCCTAAGGTCTGCATGGCACAGTGTGCTTTGAACGGATCCCCAGGGCACCGGCCGATCCCCTGGTGTAATAGGCTTACCGCAGGCCTCGGCGCTTACGGCATGCAGGGCTCTGCCGGCGGTGGACTTATATTACCCTGGCTTCTGGCAGGACCTTGAAGGGCTCACCCAGAAGTTTATATGAAGAACTCGGAAGGGGCTCAGAGAACCTTCCGTGAACGCCGCAGTCACCGGCTGCTCCGTCCATGGATACCACCGAGGTCAAACACGACATTGATGGGACCAGGGACGTACCTGTGGAGGGCAGTTCTAAGGAGCATACCCGCCGAGGGGAGTTTTTACAAAAACATACCCTCGGCGGGCCGTTCTAAAGAACACACCCCGGTGCAGGGGCTTATCTCTTCGAGTGCAACGCACTCGGCGCGCGCTAGCTCGTCATCCTTGTCACTCTTGTGCTCAAGGGTCCAGTTAGCGATTATCTCTTATCGCTTCTAAGAAGCGACGACCTCTAACCTTATTAAGAGGAGAGAGCTATCTTCGCAGGATCAGCATTTTCGGGCTTCACACGCCTGATATGTTCCGCCCAGCGAGACTCTAGCTGAGGACCTCCTCAACCTCATACGGTGAGAGGGACTCTAGACTAGACCAACCGATCCAAGAGCGGCACAATAATCCACTTAGGATTCCGTACCTGGGGCGTGTGCCATGCCCCTGCTCTTGGATAGTGGAGGGAAAAAAAAAAAAAAAAAAAAACCCATGGGTGGCGTTTAATGTTTCTTTTCGCGAGATATACTTAGAGGTTCTTCAAGAGCTGCGGCCGGGATTACGCGACCAAGCCAAAGTACCTTTCATGAGCCCCTTTAGCGAAGAGCGAAGACTGAAACAAGATACGAAAAAATTTGTAAATTTATTCGCTATCAATATTGTATTCACAAAGTAAATAACTGAGTTATTAAAAAAAAAAGTGTGGGGGGGATAGGGAGCTATTACTTATATTACACTACTTTAGGAAGGGGCGAAAGTTCACAATACTTTTTTTCCGGTGAAAACTGCCAATTCTAGCCACCTAACCAAGACAATTCCAGCACTAGCGAAAAAGGAAAATACCTGCAGGTATCAGGGGGGGGGGATAGACGCCGCTGATGTGGGCCAAATTTTCGGGTTTGTCATTCGAATGTTCTGAGTTGTGGGTTGAATTTCAGAGTTTTTAGTGAAATTGAAGCGTGATAGTGTGTGGGAGCGACGAGTGGACTGTACGCCGTCTGGGGCTGGAGTTCAATCACGTACATATTTAATACTGACAGATCCTTTTCAACAACCGAAATTATTAGATTTGGCTCTTTGAAATAGCAATTTTTGGGGGTCCGACTCATTCAATGAAATATTTCGTGATTTTTGGCTTCTTTGAACCCAAATTCCGCGAGGTTTCTCTCATTTGAAAATACAATTCCGTGGGGTCTTCGAAATCCAAATTTCTAGGTTTTGACTCTGTACAGGCCCGAATTTGGCAGATTTCTCTTTTTTCTGTTATTTTAGCATCGTTTCTCGGGTTTGGGGTCATTTTAGCAAACCAATTTCAAGGATTTTTATAATTTGAAAATTTACTTTTAGGGGTTGAATTCTTAGCTCTGTAAAACAAAATAATCTCAAAATTGTAAAAACTAAGTTGAATGCAACTGCTGAACGATCATTTTGTAATGATTTTCAATCCAAGCCCCCGCCCACGTCATTGCACAACCCATGGGTGGCCCCGTGACGGACTTGATCCGTGTGAATGGCTACAAACCTTTCACGGGGTTCGTTTCCCCTATCGGGCGCGTCCCCCGGGTTGCGGATGGGGGGCCCCACCATTGGGCCGACCTGTGATAAGGTGCGATGGTGGGTTGGGTCGGAATAAGGCGCACCGTGTGCTGTGGGGAGTCCGTTATCGGACACACCCATTGGACATGGGGGCCGAATACGACCCCGTGGACAAACAACGGGTTAGGGGCTGTCCTGAGTCCGGGACAGAAGGGGGTGGCGTCTCCTACCTCATCTAGCTATTCCTTCCCCCCCTCAAGACAAGGTGTTTGGTCCGTGCCTAAGGTCTGCATGGCACAGTGTGCTTTGAACGGATCCCCAGGGCACCGGCCGATCCCCTGGTGTAATAGGCTTACCGCAGGCCTCGGCGCTTACGGCATGCAGGGCTCTGCCGGCGGTGGACTTATATTACCCTGGCTTCTGGCAGGACCTTGAAGGGCTCACCCAGAAGTTTATATGAAGAACTCGGAAGGGGCTCAGAGAACCTTCCGTGAACGCCGCAGTCACCGGCTGCTCCGTCCATGGATACCACCGAGGTCAAACACGACATTGATGGGACCAGGGACGTACCTGTGGAGGGCAGTTCTAAGGAGCATACCCGCCGAGGGGAGTTTTTACAAAAACATACCCTCGGCGGGCCGTTCTAAAGAACACACCCCGGTGCAGGGGCTTATCTCTTCGAGTGCAACGCACTCGGCGCGCGCTAGCTCGTCATCCTTGTCACTCTTGTGCTCAAGGGTCCAGTTAGCGATTATCTCTTATCGCTTCTAAGAAGCGACGACCTCTAACCTTATTAAGAGGAGAGAGCTATCTTCGCAGGATCAGCATTTTCGGGCTTCACACGCCTGATATGTTCCGCCCAGCGAGACTCTAGCTGAGGACCTCCTCAACCTCATACGGTGAGAGGGACTCTAGACTAGACCAACCGATCCAAGAGCGGCACAATAATCCACTTAGGATTCCGTACCTGGGGCGTGTGCCATGCCCCTGCTCTTGGATAGTGGAGGGAAAAAAAAAAAAAAAAAAAACCCATGGGTGGCGTTTAATGTTTCTTTTCGCGAGATATACTTAGAGGTTCTTCAAGAGCTGCGGCCGGGATTACGCGACCAAGCCAAAGTACCTTTCATGAGCCTTTTAGCGAAGAGCAAAGACTGAAACAAGATACGAAAAAATTTGTAAATTTATTCGCTATCAATATTGTATTCACAAAGTAAATAACTGAGTTATTAAAAAAAAAGTGTGGGGGGGGATAGGGAGCTATTACTTATATTACACTACTTTAGGAAGGGGCGAAAGTTCACAATACTTTTTTTCCGGTCGCGAAAAAGTGATAACACAAAGAAAAATGTGCTAAACGTACCATGTTTGTAAGCTATTATTCTTTATAATTAAAAATTAGTTTTTCAAAAGTTGTACAAAATTTGTTTTCTTTTTTCAAATGTATCAACGACAATTTTTCCTCGAAGGAACTATATATACACACACACAAGTAAAGAATGATGAAACGGAATTGTGAGAGTCGAAGAGAAGGGATGTTTGCTTTTTCTTGCCAATGATTCTCTCGCGTTGTTGAACGAATATTCTATCACGTAGTGCTTCCATTATCTCCATTATCGTGAAAACTGTTGCCGTTGACAGCGAACGACGTGCCGAGACCGTACAGGTGCCCGCAGTATTTGCCATCGTCTATATTGTCCTCGAAGAACATCTGTAGAAGAACGCCGGGATTAGAGTGGGTACTAATGGCCGGGGTGGGAGGGGTTAAGACTACCTCTCGCATTTTGAAGAAAGCCATGCCCGTGAGCAATGAGTCCGATCCCGCTTGATGCTGAGGTCCTACTCGGATCAATTCTAATTGATCTGCCACCTCTTGAAGACCACCCTTTAAGTTTTTACAGCTCTTCATCAAGTACTGGTCGGTATAAAAATTAAAAGAAAAAAAGTAAGGAAGGGAAAAGGGGAGGGAGAGTAATTTTGTGTTTTAATTAACCTCATCGGAACCAGGTACCGTCTCGAATACTATTACCTTCACGTCATAAACGGTAGGGAAAAACACTTTGAGGAGATCAAAGAACTCCGTTTCATCGAGCGGTAGATTATCGTTGGTCAAGAGTTTAAGAAGGTAGCCAAAATCATATCCGCTGCAAAAGAAAAAAAGTTAGCTTTGTCAAACTCGGATCCCTGGCAAATGTCTACCTATGAAACGAGAGCCATTTGACGTCCTCAGACAAAACAAGGCCGGAAGTGGTTAACAGTTCGGCAAAATCCAAAGGATCGATGCCTTCCTCTTCGTGTTTTTTAAACTGAATACCTGAATTTTGTAAGAGGTCTATGCTATCCTGAGCGTACATGTCCTCCCTGAAACAGTTCCATCGTTGCTCAAATCTTACCCGAAAAACAAAAAAAAAAAGGCCGAGAAACTTACGATAAATTAAATTTGAAGTTGAACTGCCACGTACTATACGCTCCTGACGGTGGTTTGCCGTTGTCGTCCAGAAATGTGAGTCCCAATTGAATGATTCGAAGAAGGTCGACATTACATCTGAGCAATTGATACTGATAGTCGGCCGTACTTCTGAATTCGCCGATCGGACGCGCTACAACGCCGGGAAATTCTGTGTCCTGCGGTCAATTGATTTCGTTAAGAGCCAAAATATAACAGTTTTGGTCTCTAAATAAAAAGCTAAACTAACCATTGCGACATAATTGTACTTGTAGATGACTTTACGTATGATCTTCATTTCCTCGACAAGATTGTGCGCCCAAACATCTCGAATTCCGCATTCTTCGTTATTAGGGATCACCCCACTGTGGCCTTCACCCCCCAAAAAAACAATAACAGTAAGATATACGTTTGAAGCGGGAGTTATTTTTGAGCCTTACCAGTTGCTGTGGGCATAACAGGGGTTCCTACGAGAAGGCGAGTCGCCCAATTTGCATCTGAGCTGAGTTGCTCTCCTAACGATACCTGTAATCGCAAGTAGACACTCGTCAATAGAAGTTAAATGCCACAATGTTGAGCCACAGTAACAGGCTTAAAAACTCTCTACGGAAAGGTGTAACCATACAGAATTCGTAAGCATCAACATTTTCAATAACGAGTGGACAGGTAAACAACTATTGAACTTCAGGCAAGTGACGACGTTTAAAACCAGTTTCAAAGGGGCTTTCAAGTCATCCAAGACTCTCTCAGCGTTAATAAGAAGAAAACATCTAGAGAATTAAGAAGAAAACCCATAGCGGAATATCTTCCAACAGCCCTCTGACGCGATAAGTAAAGTATTTGAGCTCTTTTTTCAGTAATTGCCTTTATTGGTTCCAGAAAAAGCCCACTAAAAGGTTGGTACTTACTAACCAGAGACAATTCTTACTGCCGTTTCTGTATCACGACCCCCTCTAAATCCAAACATTCAACCTAACCTAAAAATGCATACGTCAAGGAAGAATTTTGAGTGAACTCGAAAAGAAACCAGGTGTACCAAATGTAAAAATTGTTTCCGATGACGCCTCACACGGAAAAGTAGGACGTTTGAACCGGAAAGTACGACACATCACGCGGAACACCTAAAAAAAATGAGTTAACAACGACTGATCGATGTCGATAGTTGTTAGGTCGTAGGTGCAACGACGTACTCAATTATTGGGTGAAATAAATGGTTTTCTCGTTGCTTTACAGTTTATTTCGGAACCGGTTTCGGCTATTCAGCCATTTTCAACCTCTCCGGTTCGTTAAGAATCAAAAATGAATAAAATGTGTTGAGCGTCGCCTTGCCGGTATAAACTCAATATAAATAAAAAGAGAAAATATACAGGTGTACGTAGGCAAGGCTTGGAGGAGTTCCACCCCGTACTCCGATGCGAATGTGAATCAAGAATTTTGATTCACGGGCATAAAGTAGCAAAATTCATTGATAATTAAGAAGCCAAATCCGTGAAAATTGTTTTTTAAAAAGCGACAAAATTGTGATTTGAAAGGGGGGGGGGGGCTGTGTGTTTCTGAACGAACCGAGTTAGTTTTTCTAACTAACCAAACCAGAAGAACTTGTTTTAGGAAGAGCTAAAGCCACGATCTTAGGTTTTTGATGAAGAGTAAATTGCCGAAATTGAGTTTTGAAGATGCCAGATGCAATAAATTTGGTTTTAAAAGAGCAAATGCGAGGCTTCAAAGAGCCAAGCCCACGAAATTGGGTTTTGAAAACAGCAGAATTTCCCGAAATTCGAATTTTGACAAACCGAATCCGTAAAATGTGGTTTGAAAGAGCAAATATCTGCGAAACTGGTGTTTTTGTGAGAGTCAAAATGACAAAAATGTGTTTTATGCGCGAGCCAAATCCGAGAATGTGCTTTTTAAAATAGCCACACTTGTTTTTAGATCTATCAAAATCTGCGAAACACATACATCCTAGAAAGAGGCTAAGGCCACGAAATTTGGCTTTTTAAATAATGAAAATACATATGCAAAATTAAGCCGCTTTCACATGCAAGCTGACACGCTATCCGCGCGTAGCTGTCTGATTGGTTGAAGCCCACATCTCAGTTTTTTAAAGCTAGCATGTAAAGCCGCCTCAAAGGTTTGAAATAGCTAAGATTCGTGTAATTGGGTTTTGAAGGAGCAAAATCCGGAACAGTTGGTGATGAAAGACCGAAAATCCACGGCAAAATTGGGTTTGAAAGAGCCAAAATCAGTTCAAAGTCATTAAATTGGGTCAAATCAGCGAAATACGGTTTGAAAGAGTGAAAATCCGCAAAATTTTTAATTTGTACGATCCAAAATGACACCATTTCGGGTGGGAATTAGCCAAATTCAGGAATTTGGTTCTGGAAAGAGCCGAATTATTTTTCTGAGTTAGCCAAACCGACGAAACAGATTTCATTAAGACCTAAGATCACGAAAGTTGGTTTTTACAAGTGTGAAAATTCGCGAAAGGCAGAATCGGTTGTTCCGATGTTTTTGGCGCTAAAATCAGTAATTTTCCAGCACTCTTGTCGTCCCCTGAAGGGTAAATGTGAGGCAATAAATCCTAATCATAAAAATACGAAGGGGAGAGATGATCTAGACAATCACTCGAACAGCCATCAGATGACGAACAATGAGGCGCATGAAAACTTTAAGTTTTGCGGTCGAATAGGCACGAGGACGGATGCCGAGTTATCCTCGGTGAAAATTCGCGACCATAATATTTTTGATACAAAATGGTATTGTAATCGTGATTAGTTGTTGATCGGCGTTGGTAAAAACGGGCCTTAGTCGCTGAAAAAAAAAAAAAAAAGTTGCGGGTAAGGTGATTAAAAACCCATTTTCGCGGGGATTATTCACTGAAATAACCAATAAGGCGGCTTTGTCGCCCCTCCGTCACTTTAGTGCGATAAACAGAATAAATATTGCGCTAATCGTTGCGTTGATGCAACGAATTTTGCGCATCATTTCTTGAAAAATACAATTGTGTGGGTTTCTGTAATCAAAAACTAACGTTGTGGGGTTTCCAACTTCAAGATACCAATTTCGTGCGCCTGGCTCTTTGGAAAATCGAATTTCGCTTTTTCAAAAATCAATTTCAATAACAAGAACGCTTCAAATTTTACACATGGGTTTATTATTCATGAATGTAGCCAAATCCGGCTTGAAATGTCATGAAAACATGAAAATCGACACCCCACACCCCTATGATCTCAAAACCTTTGAAAATCCCCATTTTGGACCCGCTTTTGGCCCATGAAAACCCAGGGAGTTAGTTGATCAAGCTGATCAGATGTTAGGACCAACTAGATCGAGCTTTTTCGAGCAATCCTAGGGCAAGAAATGGCCCGGACGGCGCGGCGTACGGACGTACCAGAAATGGAATTTAGACATGTTAAAACGTACACAGAAAAAGGTTTGAGGGTGGGTTGTAAAAATTTATTCCTGGCCGAAAACATAGGTGTATTATTCAGAATGACGTCATAGGGAGTTATTGCATAACCGTGTGACGCTTAACGTTTACGGTTATGTGACGTCACCATAAGCGTAGCCGTTTGTGTCGGTGGAAAAAGAGATATTGCAAATAATAGTTGCGCTAAAATATGAGTACATGGTAGGGCATAGATGCACTTAATTGCTTCAAATAAATTAATAATAAATTAAACACAATTAATTAATAAATAAATTAACACCTCATATGGGGCCCTAGTTAGAGTTGTCGGGAAATAATCCCGCAAGCGGTATCCAAGGACGCTTAATCAGAAATAGTATTATCTCGCCATAGCAACCACCTCACGTGAGTTTTTCCCGACAACTCGGAATAAGGCCCATGGTCTTTAAACTTTTGTGATTAAAGGGGCCCATACACGATCAACCTGGTTGTCAACTTAGTTTACAACATTGCGTGTTGACGACGAAGTTTACTGTCAGTGGGGAAGTTGTTGGTTGAAATTTTGGAACAACTTCCCCACAGACAGTCAACTTGGTTGACAACACGTAATGTTGTAAACAAAGCTGAC
Organism: Corythucha ciliata; assembly: GCA_038030265.1. NCBI lineage: Eukaryota > Metazoa > Arthropoda > Insecta > Hemiptera > Tingidae > Corythucha > Corythucha ciliata. The sequence continues at coordinate 36,045,104 of CM075937.1, read as the reverse complement.
AAGCCAGGTTGATCGTGTATGGGCCCCTTAACGCTTAAACTCAAAATTTGAATTTTACTCTTACCGTGACGTCACATAACCGTCAACGTTAACCGTCAGACGGACCAATTTTCCGTTTTGGTTCATCAATAGACTACTTTTGTTAGAGAACCTTTAAAACATAGGTAATGCAACACGTATTTCAGCGCCATATTTGGTCCCTCAGTCGAGTTTTGTGCGCTCGCAGCCTCAAATGTCGGCTTTGTCAAATTCTTCTAGAGTACTTTCGTGGTTGTGAGGTGGTGGAGAGGAGTGTGCTCGGACCTCGGAGCTGTGACCGACAGTGAGGTCCCTGTCTCAGCTTTCGGTCACCTTCTTTGCGGGTTTTGCATCCTCACTCCCAACCGACAGCCATGGGGTAAATCCTAAGGAACGCCACGAAACTCGATTTTGGTCGCTCTCGAAAATCGTTCAATTAAACCAACGACTTTTCGGACAGAAGGAGGTGGTAACTCTATGTCCTTAGGCCCATGGCTTTGTAAGCGGGCTTGCCGCGCTTTTAGCAGGCAGTGACCCCTCGTTCCCTGCGCACGGCGGTGAGGACTAAGACTTAAGAGGTCCAAAGAGAGTAAACAGGCAATCACTGTGAAGTTGATCGATGCGCCGAAGTCACTGCTGCGAAATTTGATTTTTCATTAGACAACAAATCCAGTGAGTCTTTGTAGAAAAATGGTCGATCGGGGTGGATAGCCACTCACAGAAAATGTGTTGATGGCCAAAGAATGAGTTTTAGGGATAAAATTGACGGTTTCCAATGCGACCAGGGTCCTCAAGCGGTGGGAATTGTGGTCCAACGTGACTCCAATGGGACCAATGACGGATCTATTAGGGAGGGGGGCAGGAGGACGCGATTCTTGCATGCCATAAAACACAATTTTTCGTGGGGTTGGCTCTCTGAAAAGGTCAACTTTACTGATTTTACCAGTTTAAAAACAAAACTGGTTCAGGTCGGTCGTCCACTGGAAGCGTTTTCGAGCGACGCTACAACGAGCGTACATCCCAAAGGCTCAAATTGAAAGTGACATCGTTCACTGCGCTTAGCTGCAGTAAATTTGTCGCGCCGTTCGAAAACGCTTCCAGTGGACGACCGGCCTCATTTTGTGGAGCAAATTCCCGGATCTCAGGCTGGTCGCCCACTGGAAGCGTTTTCGACCGGTGCTACAACGCGCTACAATGAGCGACATCGAGCTTACATACAAAAAGACACAAATCGTATTCACTGCTGCTAAGCGTGCAGTGGACGATGTCACATTCAATTTGAGACTTTGGGATGTACGCTCGTTGCCGCGCGTTGTAGTGCCGCTTGAAAACGCTTCCAGTGGACGACCGACCTCACTTTTTCAAGAAACAAATTAGCACTCACAGCAACCACAGAAACCAATTTCACCGGGCTTAAATCACTCGAAAAGCAATTTTGGATGATTGACTCCCCGGCCCAACCGAAAAGCTAATGTTGATGGTCTGGCTCCATCAAATGAAAAATATCGCAAGGCTGACCCCCTGAATTCCAATTTCGTTGGGTAGGATCCCTGAAAACATAAAATTTCGTTGGGTTGACTTATGAAAGCAATTTCGCGGGTATAGCTCATCCAAGAAGACCATTATGCGGATTTCACTACAACTACAACATTTTGCGCTGTTGACTCATTCAAAAAGCAATTTCGCTGGGTTGACTAGTTGGAAAAAACAAAACCACAACGACAACAAACTATTTCATTGGCTTAGACCAATTTCACGAATTTGGCTGCTTTAAAAGCGAAATTTGTCGAGGTTGGCTCATTTGAGGCCCATTCTGAGACCCTCTCCTCTTCACTACAAGAGAAACCATCCTACCCTACCCCTACACCTTTCGCTCTCCAACAGACAACACATCTGGTCAGAACAGTTGAGCAGTCTGCATACCATCAAGATCGTCATTGAAAATAACGCTGGCTGTAATCTCTGGGGAGAGAGTCTTGATTCTCAGCGGCAGTTCCGATCTGACTATTAGGGATTGGCTTGCATCAGTCCCAGATTGAGGTGTCTAGCAATATCTAGCTAGCTTTCGGTAGACCACATTTCGGTCTATTACAGAGATGGTAGCTTCCACTATGAAGTAAACACCTCCCCACGAGACCAAAAATACATCACATGATGTGGATTTTTTCAAGACACTGAAATACAGACAACCGCCACATAGTTTCCCACAATTTGGTGACAAAGTTGATATGGCTTCGACGCAGAGGGAGGCGTTCAGAAACCCCAACATCATGAATCCATTCAGAACTCAATTTTTGATTTCTAGACAAGTGAAGCTTCTCCAGCACATATGAACCACAGCTTGTTTACGTTGAGTTATTGTTACATCCTAGTAAGGCCTTTTTGACAAAATGTGAAACTTTTGATGATAAAATAATTTGACTTGTAATTAGTTGTGAGAAATTCTCGCGCGGTGCATTTCGGGATGCGTTAAAAGAAAAATGTAGTTAAAATTGAATCTTACTGCGAGTTTATCCTTATAGCTTGCGGATTCCCAATAACGAGCGGTAATTGGAGCTACTGATAATTGCACATCACCTTCTACAACAACTTTCATTTGACTCCAGCACGTACTGTAATCAAAAAATAAAAAATAGTTTCATTTTAACAGCAAAATTTTAAAAGGACCACCACATTTTTGCAAACAAAAGAAACCCCAAACCCGTGAGAATTGCAAAAACGAGGTGGTCGATTACTTTTTTTTTATTACAGAAAATTGAATTACAGTACTTCAACATTTTTACAACAAAAGTAAAATCGGTCTTACAGGACGAGCTGAATAAATAGCTAAAGTCCACGTGCTCTACAACTTTTTGGTATTTTAAAAATGTAATCTATGACTGCATGCGGATGGCTAATTAGGCGCCTTCGAAGAAAACCAGAGAAGGAAGGCAACACGAAGGTAAGGGTGAGATCAAATTGAAATCGAAGCAACATGAAAACACCACTTTTCATCAATAAATTTTGTAGAAAAATAAATTAAAACCCGTAAAATCATATGAGAAACACAGAGAGAAGAGAAAGAAGCTGCAGGCCCGAGTTTGGAGGCGTAAAGAGAAACAATGAAAGAGAGCGAGCCAAGAGGAAACAACGAACAAAGCCACTTCTCCTTACAGATAATAAAATTGTTCAAAGTTGAAGAAACAACAAAAATTCGCAGGTTTATTTTACTCACGTTTTATTTTTCAAGAACTGTCTTTTTGTACTACACACCCATACACCCAGGGGGTCGTCTCAAAGACTTGGAGCTGAACTGAGTCTTGGTAACTCTAAGAAAACACTGATTATACATTGAACGAACGCTACGCCGCTAAAATTAGATTTAAAGTATAATTCTGGAGGCTTCGCGTTATTGTATTGACCACGGTTTTCACATTAAAAAAATAATGAAATGGTTCACAGCACAGAAAAAAAATGAAACAACGAAGCGAACGTAAGCTCCCCGAAACTGATGAAGTTTTCGTTAGTGAGAACTGGGAAGTCTTCCTCCCTTGTTCACCCTAGGTGGCTGACGTCACAAAAACACCTCAGGCGTCGAATCGATAGCAGCACTTTCTGCACTACGGCGCACTGGACCTGAAAGATTCACTTTCCATCACTTTTAGCAATTCGAAGGATTGGCTATGCGTGAGGTTGTCAGAGCCCTGACCCCTGACTTCCTGGCCAGCACAAAAACAGGAAAAACGAGAGCAAATTACCAAAAAACCAGGATTTACCAAAAAATGAAATGAATCTTTACTTCCTCGTTCCTCCCCAGTATCAATCCTAGTCAAACATTAGTCATAGTCAACAATTAGTCAAACATAGAATCATCATTCACCATCTTATGGGGGGGGGGGTGGATATTCGCCCCCAGGACATTCGTCCACGTGCTTCCGTTTACTGGAAGCAAGTTCGGTCAGTGACGCTCGCTCGACTATAATGCAGTACAACTCATAAGCGACTTAGCGTGTCCGAAGTTGAGTGTGGCAGATCCATACGATTTATTAATTTGAAATCGTTTACGAGGTGCTCCAGTGGACGAATACCACGCAACGCGACTCTCAAGCAGGGGTTGTTGGGTTGCAGTCAGTGGCGTAGGGTAGGTAGGAATTTGTCCTGGGGGGGGGGGGTCAGATTGAAATCTCGTAATGGTGAGGGGAGGGGGGTAATTTTACATGTTAGTCATCATTCCACCCAGCCAGCACACTCTTGAATCTGGACATCTTGCTGGCTTCATCATAGCCTCAATCACTCAGTTAGGGGCGATTATTGAACTCTACAAATTACCCAAATTTCACGAATCTTGCCGAGTGTATCGTTCTTCTCAATTTCAGCCGCAGATTAGCGCTTTTTAAAAAATTGTAGCGGCGACGCGTTGTAGCGTTTCAATCTTGTGAATTAGCGAATTTTCTCAATTTCAGTCACGAATTAGCGTTTGGCGCCATTTTAGCCGTGAATTGGCGATTTTTTCCATTTTTAGCCGCGAATTAGCAATTTTCTCAACCTTTCTCTTAATTTTGACCAGGGCCATATTGCACAATGTTTTATTAGCTAATAATATAGCTAATATTAGCTAATAAAACAGCTGTAATATTAGCTAATAAAACATTGTGCAATAGGGCCCAGGCTGATTATTTCATTTTCTAAATATTACCCGCACAATAGCGGTTTTTCACATTTTACCACTGGATTAGAAATTTTATATAACTTTTATAGGTATAGATTATTGCTTCTTTTCAGTTCTAGCCGTGAATTAGCGTATTTTTTAACATTGAACTATTAGTCATGCATGAATTTGGCATTTTTCTGAATTTTAGCCTCAAAAATGCCTTCAGAAGTGCGAATTTAAATTATAAATGTATTTTTTTTTTTTTTTCCAAACCAAAACAGTTACATCTAACCAACCATTTCTGTCAAAAAATCATCATTTCTAAATTGTAAATTTCACGACACTTAATTCGAGGATTAGTGATGTTTCTCAATTTTAGCTGCGAATTATCGCTTTTTCTAAATTTTAGCTGCGTGGTAGCGTCTTACGATAACGTAATAATAAACTACGTAATAAACGTAATAAATTGTGAAAAAATTTATTGCTGTATAAATTCAAAGATACAAAGGGTTCAAAGATACAAATTCGGGGACATCCAAATTTACTGACCCGCCAAAAAAATCACCTGGCACCCCTCAAAAATTGAAATTTTCCGATTTTTATGACCCATAATGATACAAATACATCATCGGCAGGTACGTTTCTGCCTATTGGGCAGCAGTTACTGCGTGTCTACGAAAATACCAAAAAATTATTTTTTTGTTCAGTGCCGGGCGTTGTGTTTCACATTTTCCAACTATGGCGTGGGGGGGAGGTACCATAAGTACTGGGCTTTTTCTTCTCTTCGGACGCTAAGGGGCTCAATTCCGGACTGCAGTTCCATCGCTTCAATGGGGGTGGACTGGGATGCTCCTGTAACTAGCCTCAGGGCCAAGGGCGGATCTGGGACCTCTCTCAGGGGGGGTAATCGAAACCCCTCCCCTCCCCCAGTACACCCCCACCACCTACCCACCACTCCCCTTCCCCCATGTTTTGAAAGATTTTCCAAGCTCCAGGGGGGGGGGTAATTCTGCTGTTACCCCCCCCCCCTTAGATCCGCCTATGCTCAGGGCAACATTTTGCGTTTTGTCCAGCTTTTCTAGGGTTGTTGCTGAGGCTGTTATCATCACCTCCCCTCCGTACTCCATCACTGGACGAACATACGTTTTGTACGTGAGAGCTATAGCAGATCCTGATGAGCGCCCCACTTTGTTCCCGTGAGACGCTTCAGTAGCTGGGTACGTTTCGCTCCCTTGGCCTGAAGCCGCTCCACATTCCTTATCCAGTTCAACTTGTTGTCGAACGTGACTCCCAGATAGGTGGCTTCATTTGTCTTCCCAATGGGTTCTTGGCCGTACCTCAGGGAGACGGGAGGGGGCTTGGTAGAGAGCGTGAAGAAAAGAAAAAATACACTAAGAAAACCATTGTTGTTAGTGTATTTCATTTTTAAAAAATTCACTTTTGGTCTCGCCGGTCTCGCCCTGGGGCCTTATTCCGAAGCCTTGTGAAAGTGCCGCAAAAAGCGGTTGCTATGGCGGGATAATGTAATTTCTTATTCTGCGTCCTTGGATCCCGCTTGCGGCATTTTCGCCCGACCGTTCCGAATAAGGCCCCTGATGTTCGCTCATATGAGTCATGATACATGTTTTTCACGTTTCAGAGGGCCTGTTCTATAACTTTTGACTGTCACTATCACTGTCTCTTTCCACCCGTTCTCCCCATCAACATGTGATTTAATTCGGGTCGGACGGGTGGAAAGGATATTCCTAGGAACACTATGAAATTTTGCAGAACAGGCCCCCAGAACTCCTAGAAAACAATTTTTAGAGCGGGAAGCGCCAGTTTGACTTTTTTTAGAGCGCAAAATAATCAGTTTAGCCATTTTCAAGGCGTGAGTCGTCATAAATTTGATATTTTTGGGCGCGAATTAATAGCCAGACAGTTTTGCTGGCCCGACAGTCCGTTGCCAAAGGAGCGAATGGTCGATACGTTGGCCATTTTTGGCACGTGAACAGTCAGATTCGACACTTACACTTCATGAAAATCCAAATTCCACGTTTTATAGTTATTACAATTAATATAATTTTGGTTAATACGAAAAACTTATTCGGCTTCTTTAAAAGCCAAAATGTCGTGACATTCTTTGAAATCCCCCCCCCCCCCCCATTTCGTCGCAGGTGGCAGATATATAGTCACTTTACCGTAACAAAACGTCGTCAATTTAGCTCCTTCAAAACAGGATTTTCATTAATGTATGCCATTTCAAACACCAATTTCACGTACTTTTCCTCTTTTAAAAACCAAATTTCGTATAGCTTAGCTTTTTCTAAAAATCGGTTTCACAGCTAGCTATGTGTTTGGCTAATTCGACAAAATAATTTTGTTCTTTGAAAAACGAAATTCATGGATTTGTGTTATCTATTCAACAACTAATTTTGTTATTTTGGAATTTCACGGATTTTCTCTCTTTAAAAATCAAATTTTGCGGATTCGTCACCTACAAATCCAAAAGGCAGATTTGCTTTTCAAACCCCAAATTTCGCTGTGTTTGCAAATATTGCTGGTTTTATTCCTTTAAACCAAAATTCCGCATATATTCGCTCTTTCAAAACAAATTTCTAGGATTTGACTCCTTCAAATGCCGATTTTGGAACCTTGTCCAGCTCCAGTGCTATGGCTATAAGGCGGGATGAGACACCAAACGTCACTTGTAAAACATTCGTTGGTTTAAAAGTTCCTTTTAGTGAGAAAAGTAACGGACGATGACCGTTAGTTTTTTGTAAACGTAACGAATCGTTAATCCACTAATTTCGAAGAATGTCCACAAACAATAAGGACTTGTGTGGGTATTTGAAATAGGCGCTCCCTCCGCCCAGTGCCCTCTCATGACTCATTCAAGAAAAGACCAACAATCAAGCAGATAACGGAAGTTGATAAAGCCCCTGCATTTCTTACTTTTGTCTTACTTTTTTCCTCCATAGTTTTTTTGTTAAATACGAGCTTTTTACATTCCGGAATTATGCAAGTTGTGTGCTCAAACATTTCAGGGTGGTGTCAGCTTCTTGAAGTTATTTGAAATCGACCTGTCAAACGTGCGCGGGGGGGCCTCCCTTTCGGCGTGCTCAAATACTTTGATTTCTCCCATTCTTTGTGAATATCCGCCTATTCGACCCCCGCATTTATTTTTTAAAAAACGGCACCGTGTCGTGCCTCGGCAAGAAAGACAGCCTGACCAAAATGAGCAAATACACCTACGCGACGGCCAATCTGACGGACAAGGAGCTCAAAGATCAGGGCAACAGGCATTTCAACATGAGAAAATACGAAGACGCCGTCACTTGCTACACGAAAGCGATTGTGAGTGTAAATTTGGCATCAATATGATCACTTTGTTTATCTTGAATCATTTAACGCTACCAGCGTTGTAATCAATAAAATGACACTCCCTCACCCACCCATCAATGAGTGGTTCGTTATTACATAAAGCAAAGCCCGAGCAAAGGGCATCTTTACAGTTAATGGCAGGCGAGCGCCTCGTTATAAGTTCTTGATGAGGGCGGAATTTTTCTGTTCCGTTTAAGCATCGCTGGCGGTTGTTCTAAATTGAAATACCTTTATAACTCAACTGGAAATACCTCCAGAATCCTCATTCAACGCGTGGATTTCAGATTCTGCAGTAGTACCACTGCCCACTGCGAAGCTCGAAACAGTGCACAGAGTAGGTCTTCACTCTTCAGCACTGTCACTGTCATCTTCGATTTTATCCCAAAAATGTTATAACGTTAGGCCCTTGCTTAAACGTAGTAGTTTAGCTTTTTCGTCATCGTACCAATCAAATGCAACGGTCATCGCAGATGAATAATTAAGAATTAACTAAAGAATCCCAATTACACGCTCTCAAGAGGACTCATCGAAGAATTTTTTTATTTCTGGTTGTCGATGCAACGTGATTTAATGTGGACGCATAAGTGGTCCCTTATGTGTCGACATGGGCACAGCTATCCCAGACAGATGAGTGGGCCGCTTTTCGTATTCGCCTGAGCCCTCGAGCTAGTCTCAATAATGAGTGCTGATAATGAAAGGGATGGGGGGAGGGGGCTCACGGATTCCATGAAGCAGTGCACTCTCTGGCTGGACAGGGGTCGCCGACCACTAAAACATGGTGCCGAAACTTAATCAAATTAAGCCCCATGATCAGAAACAAACGTAAGGCCGGTCGTCCACTGGAAGCGTTTTCAAGCGATGCTACAACGAGCGTACATACAAAAAGACTTAAATTGAATTCCCTGTTGTTCCCTGTGCCTGCAGTGGACGATGTCACATTCAATTTGAGCCTTTGGGGTGTACGCTCGTTATAGCGCCGTTCGAAAACGCTTCCAGTGGACGACCAACCTTAAAGTCCTAATAATTGCACCAACCGAGTATCTCGGCCGCAGTAGCTCGGCAGAGGAAAAATCTGTACTGTCTATGGTGAATAAACATGGGTTTTACTCGGTCGAGTGCACTGTCTCGGCCGAGCACTTGGTACGTGTAATTGGTCCTTGCCTTATACACACCGGGCGAGTAGTTTAGTCGATTAGGTGAGTAGATTAGTAGCTAAACAAGTGTGAACACCAACTTTTTAGTCAAGCCCCCAGCAGTGAGAAGGATTTTAAGTTTAGTGGCAAGTCGCGAGTTTTTAAACTCGACAAAATTGCTCGGCCAGTGTAAGCAAGACCCCGAGCAAGGCTTTAGCGAGACAATTTGAGTTGTGTAAAAAACATACGGCCAGTTAAAACGCGTCATCTGTTTCGAAGCGCTTTAAGGGGGAGTTGTACATGTGTTTCTTCGACCCCTCTCCAATCATATCTTGCCTACTCGGCGTTACGTAAATTATCGCCGTTATTTCTGCACCAATCCAGGATTTCAAGGTCTCATTTATAAATCTTCAGGAAATTCCGCACAACCGTACGGTCTTGCTTTCCTAAATAAGTCGTCGAAATAGTGTGAATTTTCAAGGTAAAAGTTTATGTGCCTTTTACAGTTATTTTAGGGGTGAAATATGAAAAAAGAATATCGTACGCGCTTGTGAAATTTCCTGGAGATTTAAACGAGACTTTGAAATCCAGGATTGGTGCTGAAATACGGCGATAATTTATGTAATGCCGAGTAGGCGAGGTGTGATTGGTGGGGGGTCGAGAAAACACATGTACAACTCCTCCTTAAGAGTGCGATTCCTAATGCAGCGACTGACACCGTCAGTCCGGTGCTGCAAAGGAATCGCACTTTAAGGGGGGGTTTCAGGCTTTCAGGTGGGTTTTCTCGACCCGTTCCCAGTCACCCCTCGCCTAAACTTCGCACATAAATTTTGGCTCCATTTCTGCACCAATATACGATTTCAAAGTCTAATTTTAATCATCACGAAGTTCTACAGTGACGTTAGATCTTGCTTTTCCAAATTTCATCCCTGAAATTACCTTAAAACACATTCGAATTCTAAAGTGCTTTGGGATTATTTTAGGGATAAAATTTGAAAAAGCAAGATCTAACGTCACTGTAGAACTTCCTGATGATTAAAATTAGACTTTGAAATCGAATATTGGTGCAGAAATGGAGCCAAAATTTATGTGCGAAGAATAGGCGAGGGGCGACTGGGAACGGGTCGAGGAAACCCGCCTGAAACCCCCCCTTAAGGAGGCCTTAAATCCAAGGAAGGTCTGAGTACCTAAACTTGCAATTTCGCTGAATTTAGAACAAGAAAATTGCAATTTCATTGAAATTAAGACCCGAAATTCACTGACAAGGACCCAAAACTTGCCTTATCGGGAATTGCCTGAAAGTTCCATTGCCGCGGATATTCGGCCAGGGAACTTCCAATTTCATCGGTATTCATCAGGCTCTGGGATCTGATGGTGCAGTTTATTCTGGTTTCCGCCGCCCCCAAAAAATCCCAAAACTTGCAATTTTGCTTGAACTAAAGCTCTAAAATTTTTTTTTAGCACTTCACTCCATACGCAGGCGCACTGGGTTGCGAAGCGAGCATTGTATCCATTACACCATCGAGGCGCGCGAAAAGCTCTAAACTTGCAATTTTGCTCAAATTAGAACCCGGAACTGTCAATTTTGCAGACACTGAGTCAGGAAACTTTCAATATCGTTCAAATTAGGTTCCGAAATTGCAAGCTCCCAAATAATTATGTCTAAATGTAGCAATTGCAATGAGCGTCTTGGCAAAAAATGGTAGATTTTGCCAATTTTGGCAAAAAATAGATAGATTTTGCCGTGAATGAGCATTTTTCAGAGGTCCATTTAGATCTATAGGCTCTTTCTTGCGCTTCATGGTTCGTATTTTGGAGGCAAATATCCGCTAAATTGGAAGTTTCTCGTCCTATTTCGCAGTGAGCGTGAGCGTGATTTCATCATTCAGCGCTAAATATTTGTTAATTTGAAAGTTGGGGTCCTTATGTGACCGAAATTACAAGTTCTCTGGCTGAATGCCCACGAAATTGACCGTTTCGGGCCTTTGGGTCTTAAGCGGCCCATACACGAAACCTACAATAAATATTGCGCAATACAGGGTTGCACAATAAAATTGAACGTGCTTGGGTAGTATTAGTATTGAGGGGTTGCACAATATGAACGAATTATTTTTTATTTTAAAACATCAGAAAAATGATGTGAAACCCCAAATATTGCGCAATATATTGTACGTGTGGGTTAAACGACCGACGTCAAAGTATAACACAAATTTATTGCGCAATAATTATTGCGCGTGTATTGACCCCTCTAATCTTGGCGAAATGACAAGTCTAGGAGGCAAAATTTCCATACCACACCGATACCATTTCTATTGCGGAATCCATGCTGGCCGGCTCCAACAGCGCTCATGGCCTGACGATTACCAACGAAATTGGAAGTTCATTGGCTAATTGTCTGTGAAATTAAAAAGGTCTGGGTCTTAATCCTTGTGAAAATGCAAGTTTGGGGTTTTAATGCTTGCTAAAATGCCAGTTTCGTATCTTAATATAAGCAAAATTGCGATTTCAGGGTCTCAATTTCAGCAAAATTGACCCTTTGTTGAAGACCTTAATTATGGTTTTTGGCTATGGTTTTTGTGGGCTCGGACCCTGGGTTAGCCGGACTCGACAGACGGCGTCGTTGACTGGTGTGGCTCGCATGTGGTTGCACTCACAACGAAATGACAACGTTTCGAAGGCAAATATCCGCGAAATTTGATGTTTCCTGGACTAGTTTTCTCCAAATTGCAAGTTTCTGGTTCTAATTTTAGCAAAATTGCAAGATAGAGGTTCCACTTTTTTTTTTTTTTAGCGGATGTGGACTTGGGGTTAGCCTTCACCGACTGTGCCCATACCCTGGAGCTGTGTAAGTGCAACATTAAAGGTGAATTTCTAGATTATGTTGGAGTTACCAGACTCTGACATAGTTTACATAAATGGTGACACATTTTTTTCGTCAATTCTGAGTTAACGTAACTCAAACCCTGACTCTCGGTGGTGAAATCCACCATTAGAGATATATATTTGTGAGTTTGCGGTTTCGGGTTATAATTTCAACGAAAATACGCTTTCCGTGGGTTAGCATCCACGAAAATGAAAGTTTCGGGTTTTAATTTAAGCGGAAGTGTAAGTTCAGGGCCTAACAATAGCAGTTGAAAAAAGATTGCAAGTTTTGGGACGTTTTTTGAGGCGGTGGTTCCAACAGGCTAGCCGGACCCTTCAGCGCCAAAAACATATCTAATACCGACGAAATTGGAAAACAGAAATGACCCGTGCCCATGGGCCCTGCCCTTTTGATCCAATCCGTGTAACTTGAATAATAACTTGAAAGTTAAGAGGAGGAAGGAAGGCCCTGAAATCTGCCTGGAAACTGAATTTGTTCACTTCTTGATCAGAAATGGTGATTTTGCCTCTAAAATTTCGCCCCAGATTCTTATCTTTCGGCCCCATGAGTAGTACTTTAACCTATAAACTGAACGTTGGGCTCCATTATTGACCATTTTAACGACTATAGACTCTTCCTGCTCGCGAATTGTGAATATCGCTTCTATAACTACGGAACCGATCCACTGACGGGGGTTTAAAAAGCTTAGAAGCTTAGGGCTAATCCGATGAAGCGATGCCCTGAACGGTTCCTGAGCCCTAAAACGCTCCTTTTCGATTATACAAATCACGTATCACCCCAATGACAGACCTTTGAAAATTGCAATTTCACGGAAATTAATAAGCCTGGGAATTCCAATGTTGTGGCTATGTTTTCTTGAAATTGTAATTTCGTAGTAGCTGCACCTCTACCCCACCAACAATTGATTGCGCGGGTGTTCGAACCTTCAAATTAACGAAAACTTATCCCCGAATCCCGCAAAATTTGCGATCACGGTACGTAAACTTGCATTTTTGCGACTATTCAGCCTCGAAACTTGTATTATAGCCGCGACCTTTAGATTTCGTGGCAATTCGCCGGACAATATTTTGCCTTAAGTACGCGACACGAAATAAGGCGGGTGTGACTCATCTGCCCTCCCATGCTCTGTTGCCACTCCGTGCGTTGTGGGTGGTGATGTGGGGTGGGGTTTTACGAGCGCTCACCGGCTCACAGCTCTCCAAAGTGACAACGATGGGAGCGCAACGTTGCCAGCTATGGGTGTAGACTTGACCTTTTTATCGCATCTTTGGGACTATAATGCGCAACGTTGGTTTTTTAGCCGATGAGTCACACCCGCCTTATTTCGTGTCGCGTAATTTAAGCTCATTGGTCTGGGCAGAATGGTGAGCGGCTTTTCCTCCAGCGTATTATTCTCAACAATTAACGCGTCGGCTACTAAGAGGCCCTAAAATTTGTAATTTCTCCGAAATTAAGACCCGAAACAAGCATTTTAGCAGGAATTAAGACACGAAAGTCGCATTTCCAACTTCCAATTTCCTGGGTATTCGTCACTCTCTGGGCTCTGTTAGGGGCAAGCTAGTATGTTGGATCCGCCGCCACGAAAAACTACTTCCCTCAATTTTACCTGGGAATTGCAGGTAAAATTTGAAAGTTTTCTCTCAATTTTGGCCGTGAATTGGTTTTTTTTTTTTTTCAATTTTATCATCAAATTAGCGTCGTTCTGAATTTTAACTGCGAAGCGACTTCCCCCAAAAAAATGTCTATTTTTACACTGGAAATCTGTTTTTCTGGCGAATTTCAAGATAGTTTTGCTTTTTCAAGAGCAAAATGTTCAGCTTTAATGCTAGTCAGCCAGTTTGAAGGGGCAATTGGACGGTTTCCGATTGTAGGTGGTTTCACAACCGGTGCAGCGTGGGTGTTTCGGTCGGTGCCAAGTGAGCTGTCACAGCTCGCTGCAGACTTAGGCACAGCGAAATGGGCAATTGCGGGATTTGAACTCAGGCTCACTGGGTTGCGAGTCTCGCTTGTCTTGAGAGGGAGTGAATGATTTGAACGTTATTTGCGAGCCTATTCGTCAAACTATCAAATTATTGGGATAAAGTTTAATTTTAAGGGCAGTATTGGCAGATTTCGAAGCGGAAAATAAGAAACAAACAAATCCATTAGTCAGATTCTGACCTCCAAAACCAAATCTCCACAAAAAATGGAAATATTCTTGATCGAATGAGTAAGTTTTTGGAGAAAATCTGTGCCAAACTCAAGGCCTGTCCACACTCGTGCGACCTTGTGCACCTCGACACCAGTCGCATGGGATTAGGCGCAAGCCGTGTAGAACGGGTTGCAGCATGTGCTCCTCATACGAATAAAATGTGATCTCACATGCGGCAGTTGAAGTGAAATCGCAAGGCGCAAGAAATGCCGAATCGAAAGCGCACAAGTGTAGACAGCTGAACGGTGTCCTATAAATTGCCTAAAAAATATCCCTCCCCTTTATTCTCTGGGGTCAATGATGTCCTGCAATCTCCAGTTATTTTGTTTGTTCTTTTTCTTGCTGGAATATCTCTCTGAGGTCAGATTTTCAAGTTGGGGGGGGGGGGTCGGCAATTTTGTGGTTGAAAATTGTCATGTTGTAAGCCATAGAAGCCGTGCGATCTTGGTAAAAATATCCAAATTTTGGACCAAGCTATCCAGTTGTCTCGAAGAACTGACAATTTGCCTATTTTGTCAATGCGCCGTTTCTTACCATTCAAATCTATTTTTAGGGAAAATACAAAATGTGAGCAGTTTCCTCCATGCTTCATTATAAAAGGGTGTTTGCAACCTGAAAAATTGAGGAAGGAGAGTCGCTTAATGGACGTTTCTCGCAACTATTCCGCTGATTCAACTCTCTGACCGCTCCTTTTGTTCGTCCGATGGGCAGACGAATAATCGTTTTTCGAGGGATTTTTAAGGGTTTTCGCAATGGGAACATCACTAGTGGTGGGTGGGTCCTTTTTCCAGAGTTACGCTACACCTCATTTAGCCCCACTGCGTATTTAGCCGTAAAACAGTTGATTGTGCCCGGAAATTGGATTTTACCTGTTCGGAAGCTTCGCGTTTGTCCACGAAGCCCGGTTATTCTCAACATCGGAAAATTAAGGGAACCCAAAGGCCGGAAAAGTGGAAAAAAACAAAAACATTCAACAACTACCTAGGTAACGTGAACTATTAGTTTGGCAAAAATATGCCTCCCGCCAAATGAAGTGTACACAGCGCAGTGGTGGAGGGGAAGCTCTTCTGTTCCACAACTAGCCCTGCGATTACAACCCTTAAAATCGAAATCCGGGAAATTACTTTTTTATTGAGCGAAACCAGCTAAAAACGGTTCTTAGTGTGAAAAATCGGAGTAATCGGTCTTTGAAATAGGCCACCTAGCAAAATTGGTTTACTGGCAAACAAATTTCCCGAAATGCTGTTCATGAAATTGACAATTGACAATTTCCTCATGAAATTGACAATTTCCTCATAAAATTGACTATTTCCTTATGAAATTGACAATTTCCTCATAAAATAGACAATTTCCCCATAACAATGATTATTTCCTTATGAAATTGACAATTTCCTCATAAAATGGACAGTTTCCCCATAACAATGATTATTTCCTCATAAAATTGACAATTTCCACATAAAATTACAATTTCCTTGTAAAATTGATAATTTCCTCATAAAACTAAACTATTTCTTAATAAAATTGACGATTTCTCTTTAAAATTGACAATTTCCCCATAAAATTAATTAAAATTGACCTTTTGCTCATAAAATTAACAATTCACTCTTAAAATTGATCATTTCCGCGTATAATCGGCTATTAATACTAAAAAATAACAAGTTTAAAGCCATAATAAACGATCACCAATTACTGTATTAACAATAATCACCGAAAGGGCAATGTTCCGAGGACCAACAATAAAACTATTGGGGATAATGAAATTCTCAACTAACAATTTCCTTACAAAATTGAAAAATCATTAAAAAAAATCCATTTCCTCATAAAATTGACTATATCAACCACGATGTACTCTTCAAATTGACACCTTCCAGGCTGAAAATTTCCCCATAAAATCAACCATATTGTGCTCATAAGCTTAAGATTTCTTATAAAATTGAATGTTTTTTCATAAAGCTCTTGGTGAAACGAATTGTGGCGATTCACGTGTGTTTCCCGAATGTTGCGTTTTGTTCAACGTGGGGCATTTTGCGTGGTTTACTCGTTGTGCCGCGTCCTTTCGAAAGAGTTTTTTCCTCACAATGTGACTTTTCCCTCTTGGCGTGATCTTTCGCATAAATTTTGCCCTAGACGTGGCGGCGTTCAACGTCAATTTTCCCCTCAGTGAGGCCATTCGCGAGAGTTTTTCCCGTAAATAACTTGGCATTTCGCGTCTCTCGAGATACCCTGACCCACGAGCCTTTGAGAAAATGACCCTAAAATTTGAGGTGATCACCCCTCCTCGATGGAATTTTGGAGGAGGTTTTGATGATAATTTTTTTGCGTAAATGACCTCGACTCCAAGGGAAGATAGATCCGCCACTGATGTTGATGCCTTTCCTATATTTCAATGTGATTTTTTGTCAAATGTATTCGGTATTCCTGTGGATAAAGTTCATTGATTTCATTATTTGTTTCCTTTATTTATTAATACCTATTATATATTTTCAACAGATTAAGAACCCGATGATGCCTACCTATTTCACCAATCGGGCTCTTTGTCATCTCAAACTCAAACGATGGGACTCTTCGTGTCAAGACTGCCGTCGAGCTCTCGATATGGATTCGACGCTGGTTAAAGGTCATTTTTTCCTCGGTCAAGCTCTCCTCGAAATGGAAAACTTCGACGAAGCCATCAAGCATTTACAAAGAGGTTTGCTTTGAAGAACCAATACAACATTTTAAAAAATGGCTCCTTTTCCGTTTTTAACGCGGGATTGGGGGGGACATCCCATATTATAGCCAATGATTTGGCGAAAGAGCAGAAATTGAATTTCGGTGACGATATTGCCAGTCAGTTGAGAATAGCCAGAAAAAGGAGGTGGAACGTTCAAGAAGAGAAACGCATCACACAGGAAATAGAACTTTTGGTAGGTTGGTGCTGTTTGAAGTTTTTTTAATCGTATTCGTGCATAATCCTATTCTTATTTTCACAGACGCATTTGACGAAACTAATTCACGAGGACACTGCGCGTCAGATAGAAAACGTTAAAAATAATTCAGAAAACATGGACGAAGAATGTCTCCAAGATAAGATTATGGAAATAGAATCCAATAACGTAGGCTTACCTAAGTTTGAGGTAACAAGGATACACTATTCAAACATTTGTGTTTTACAGGAAAACTATATGAGTGAGTTGAATTCCCTTTTCGCCAAAATTGATGACCGAAGACGGGTAATATTACCAGTACCAACTTGGCGTTTCAATGTTTGCTGACGTATTTGATATTTTGCAGAAACGGGATGTACCAGACTTTCTCTGCGGGAAAATCAGTTTTGAAATCTTGAGAGAGCCAGTCATAACCCCCAGTGGTATTACTTACGAGCGAAAAGACATCGAAGAACATCTCCAGGTAGTGATATATCGTGTCTACGATTTAATTTTGTTTTTCACCCCCCCCCCCCCACTGTCACGATTTCTCCACAGAGGGTAGGCCATTTTGACCCTGTGACGCGAGTCAAACTCACACAAGATCAGCTCATACCCAATTTCGCCATGAAAGAAGTGGTGGACAATTTCATTCAAGAGAACGAATGGGCTCATGACTACTGACCAACAACAACGTTCAACTCGACGTCGCGTTGTTGCAGCAGCCCCTCCACTATTTTCACTTCATCCTACTCTAGAAGGTCTCAACCTACCGTAGACATATTTTCATCGTCGTCGCCCATCGTAGCCAATTCTGAAAAAGAGCCCGACCTTCAGAATCCGTACAATGACAGCCAAATGGTAAGACTTGCCCGCATCGTGTACCGTCATTTACCAAAATTACATCGTCGAATAGTTGTTCGGTTCTCTAATCCTTACCATGAGTAGTCTCTTGGAAGGAAGGAGGAATTTTGAACGTTTAAGTAGACTTTTAGGTATCCTTCAGCTGAATTTGTATCATTATTGGTAGTTTCTGGAGACACTATTTTTTCTGAACCTTTTATTCGACTATTAAACATTTGCTAGACGGCATTGGGAGGGGTGGGTGCGATAAAAAGCACAATATGATCCTGTTATTTTAAGTGTTTCAAGTTATCCAAAAATGACCACTTTCTCGTGGAAGTTCTTTCGTTTATGTATATAACTTTTATTAGATTTAGGACTAAGAAAAGATTATGTGCTCAGACAACTTTTAAGTTTCGGAACATATATATATTTTTTAATTTTGATGGCATATCGTTTAGGAATAAAATTCATTCGCAAAAATCGTTTAAAATATCGTTATTCACTTGTTCAAATTTTTCTTGAAACTTCCAATGGTCAGTAATGTTTGCCAGAGGACGCCCCGAACGTTCGTTGCATTATTCAAGCCCAGTATTTGAGCGCACTCCATGACGAAGTACTCCACGTCCTCGAGTTCAGCTTCAAGCTGCCGAGAATTGTAAAAATTTGGTACTTTTTTAAAGATCGTTGCCCCCTCCCCCTATAACTTTTCTTTTAATGCCTTGTTAGGTGCAAAAAGATTGTATTTGGCGGCTAAAAGCCAACGACGTTCTAGTGGCCCAGCAAGGCTAACGGTCTTGAGTCAATACCCTGCCCCATGAAGAATTAGCCTCGCCGGCCATTAGAATGTGGACGACTTTTGGTATTGGCGGTAGAGTTTTTAACACCACGCCTTGTGAAGGTTTCAGGAAGGTAAATAAGGAAGTAGACATATTTTCAAAACCTGTGGCCGTTGCCCTGTGATATCTTTGTTCTTCACCGATGATGCCAATATCTTGTTGGCCGTCTGAGAGAGTTTTGAAACGTCCGAGTAGAATTCCTCCTGTAAATCGTATAATTCGAGCGCTGGTGGCCCCAAATCTAGAAATCTAGGGGGAAATACCTGCGAACACAATGATTTCCATGAGGCGTTTACGTTCAAAACTTTGTATGTGTAGTAGGTAATCAAACTTATTGTGTTGTTTATAAATGGAAAAGTATCTGTTTATCATTCTCCTCATGACTAATTACATACAGCCGGTTCCAATTTCGGCAGCGCCTCATCGAATTTCGGTGCGGCCAGTTTCAAAGTGCCGTGAGGAACGTCAAGTTCGCCAAATGCGTCAATAACGCGAGCGACGTGACTTAGCGACACCCAGAAGAGAGCGTCAGTGTCGAAGAGGCTTAAATGATCAGACGGAAGATCCTCAGTAGTCTCCATGAGGCAACCGCGGATTCGTTCGGAGATTGCGCACGTGTCTGCTACGACGGTGTATTCTGAAGTCTTTGAATTACGCATGACCAAAGGAAAATGACGAGCAGTATTGCCGGTGGTTTTTTTTTCTCGTTATTTTACCTCTGGATCTTCTAAGTCGATCGTGTTCAATTCAAGATTGTTTGAAGTCAGGTATGTCAGCACAATATTAAAAAGTTGATTGTTTTCCTCCCTGTCGAGGTATTTGTCAGAAAAAACGTGCCCCGTGCCAAGAACACAAATTTTCCCTTGAACAAACACAAATTTTATTTATAAATCACACAAAATGTCATCTCACATATTATACCTGTTTTAGCTTTCGTCGAGGTTAATGAAGCTATTGCACAAATGGGCCGATTCAATGGCCAAGACACAGGGCCCGTTGATAGTATTGGTACAGCAGGTTTCGCTGTGTTCAAAGTTGCTCCATAGGGATATACGAAACTCAAGCAGCTGCACAAGTAAAATTTAGAAAAAAGAACACGTTAAAAAGAGAATGATGAGGGCCTTGTACTCTGTGAAATCCTTGTTCATGTCTTTCCCAAGGAGCTTCGCAATGCCACGGTTGAGGACACCGTGAGTAACTAGACATTCCTTCGGATGGAAATACTTGTAGTAATGTGTCCTAACTGCTGCGTCTGAATCCAAGCGATTCACCCGTCAAATTGACTATAAAGATTCCGTCACTGCACAACATACCACTGTTAATCATGATGCCGTATTCTTCCAACAAATAGTTTATGTTCGTCTCAAAGTTCTTCTCCCCTCCTTCACCTAGTGTCACCAGCATGGATCCACCATTGTCTAGATATCCTTTAATGGTGTTGAATTCACTTTCGGTAAATTTTTCTCTTGGGCTGGGAACGACAAACAGTGCCACATCTTTAAGTAGATCCGGTGTGATTTCATCTTTGTTTCTATCAAAAACCAGTAAATCGCCATTTCAAAAAACAAAAAGATTGTATCTTAAGAGACGTACATTTCAATTTTCCAGCTTATTTTGAGTTTCCTGTGAACGCCTTTATAGTTATCGTGGACCTTGAAGATTTCACTTTTTGACTGGTCGAATACGATGCACCTTTCGGTACTTTCGTATTGTACGCCCTGGTGAATTAAGAACACAATTGTTGAATGTGCTGTTTTAGCATAGAAAACTACTAAAAAATACCTCTAAAGACGGCATTTCGCTTTAGACAGAACGGGCGAATTTGTTTGTTTGTTCTCTACACAGTCCTTGGTAACGGTTGTTAAGGTGTTGGAATAAGCCCTGGTTTGAGCTCTTCCTTGCCCTTCTCCTCGATCTAAAATCATCGAATTTGAAATCATTCATTCGCCTTTTGTTATTTGAAAACATTTCGGGATTTATTTCCAGGATTTTCAAGCACCTTCCAGCCCCACCTCATCACCCCCCCCCCACATAGCGTTACGTCCAAAACTTCCCGCCGAAATATGATATCGTTCGTGATAGTTGACTTAATAGCAGTAGCGTACACCAAGGTAGTGAAGAGGGCGAGAGAGGCGGAACGGTCCAAGCCCCCGCTAAACCCGTAGTCTTAAGCCTATGACATACTGGGCGGTTGGCCGCGGTGCGGCGGTTTCCCGCAAACAGTGGAGTTTCGATGAGAGATGACATACTGAAGAAACCGCGCGCCTAGCTGCGGTTTTTTGCCGCACCGCGGTATTTTTTCTCCCGCGACATGCCAGCGGGTTTTTTCTTCCCGCGGCGGTCGAGCAAGGGCCCTGAGCAATGACATACTGGCGCGGTTTCCCACACACGGTTTTAGTGTCCAGGTGTCCGAGTTGTGATTTTTATTAAATATTTATTTTTTTGATATTGCTTTAAATATTAAAGCAATATTTAAAGCCACCCTCTGCCGGCTGCTTGCAGCAGGCAGCTACGACGTCGCCCTCATTCAGGAACCTTGGATCTCAAGGGGACAAGTGGCGGGATTGAGTGGCATTGGAGGTGAGTTAATTTATTCTAGATTTGTCGATACTCCACGTGCATGCATCTACGTTAGAAGCGGATTGAGACCATTGACGGTTAACGAGTTCTGTTTCAGGGACATGGTAGCTGTCAGGCTGACCTACCAGGAGGGGGCCACGAGGGAGCAGCTTGTTGCGACCTAGGCGTACTTCCCTGGAGACAGCGATCAGGGCCCGCCACCGAGGGAGATGATCAACCTGGTCGACGCCTGCAGGCGAAATGGTGAACAACTGCTTATCGGTGTGGATGCCAACGCTCATCACTTGGCATGGGGCAGCACCAACACAAACTCCAGAGGTGAGTCCTTATTTGAGTACCTGGCAACTAGTGATTTATCCGTGTTGAACAGGGGCAATAAGCCCACCTTTGTAACATCAAGTAGGAGGAAGGTCCTCGACCTCACCCTCTCTACTTCCTTACTGGCTGGTAGGGTCAGGAACGAACTGGAGTGTGTACGAGGCTCCATCGTTCTCGGACCACAGGTATGTCATCATGGAGATCCGGGGGGTGGAGAGGATACAAAAGACATACTACAACCCTCGTAAGACGGATTGGGGCGGTTTTGCAGAGGAAGTAAATGGTAGGCTTAGTTTCGGGGGCGAGCTGGACCTACGAGATGGTGATGATATTGAGGGGGCAGCAAAGGAGTTACAGGAGGTGCTGGTAACCTCGTATCAAGCAAATACTCCCTTGAGCTCGCGCTCATCGACCAGGAAGGTTCCCTGGTGGAATGAGGAGCTCGAAGGGTTGAGAAAAGTATCGTGGAGGCTATTTAATCGGGCAGTCCGCGACGGGCAGTGGGAGGCCTATAGGGCCAAGCTGGCGGAGTATCGGCGGGGGCTGAGGAGTTCGAAGAGGGCGTCCTGGAGGGGATTCTGTGAGGAGGCTGAAAATACCTCCTCAGTGGCTCGCCTTCAGCGCCTTCTCTCCAAGGACCCGCTGAATCCCGTTGGCACACTGATGAAAGTGGACGGTGGTTATACTACGACGGCGTCGGAAACGTTGGTGACCCTGATGGGGGTGCACTTTCCGGGGGCCGTGTGGGTTGTATCGTCCACTCCACCCGTGGAGCCCTCGCGAAGGAGGGCGACAAGGGTGGACTGGCATGTGGCTAGGGAGGTGGTCACAATGGGAAGGGTACAATGGGCCATTGGCTCGTTTTCTCCCGTCAAAGCTACTGGACCGGATGGCATAATCCCCAAACACCTGCAGGAGGGGGGGCAGAGGTTGCCAGACGACTGTGCTGCATCTTCATGGCTTGCCTGGCAATGGGCAGAATCCCTGAGGTGTGGCGGAAAGCACGGCTAGTGTTTATTCCAAAGCCGGGTCGCCCGTCATATGCACTGGCTAAGGCGTACCGACCCATATGTCTAACATCTTTCGTTTTGAAGACGTTGGAAAAACTGGTGGATAGGCATATCTGGGAAAGCTGCCTCCCTTCGAGGCCACTACACCCAGGTCAATTTGCCTACCAGCAGGGAAAGTCCTGCGAAACGGCACTACACCAGCTGGTTACTAGGCTGGAGGATACTCTAGAGCACAAGGAACTAGCGGTAGGAATCTTCCTGGACATAGAGGGTGCCTTTGACAATACCTCTGTATCCTCGGTTATTGAAGCTGCAGGACGGCATGGCATCTGCGACACCATTAGTAGGTGGTTGAGATTGCTGCTTGAAAGCAGAACAGTTACCGCCACGCTCCTTGGGGAATCCCTGGAGGTGGCTGTAAAGAAGGGATGCCCACAGGGGGGGGGGGGTGTCACCCCGAATGTGGGGCATGGTGGCCAATTCCTTATTGGTGCGGTTGGCTGATAACGGGTTCTATGTCCAAGGATACGCGGACGACATTGTCGTCGTCATTAGAGGGCGACATGTCGGGGTGGTGTCGGACTTGACTCAGTCAGCATTGAATATAGTGAAGGACTGGTGTGGGAAGGAAGGGCTGAATGTAAACCCTGACAAGACCAACCTAGTGGCCTTCACTAGAAAGGGGAATTTGGGGGACTTTAAAGAACCCCTGTTCTACGATACCAGGCTATCTCTTCGGAGGGAAGTGAAGTATCTGGGGGTAACCCTGGACGCCACGCTCACCTGGAACAAGCACCTGGGCAGGGTTGCCGACAGGGGTAAAATGCTGCTTATGAGTACGAAAAATGCCTGCGGCAAAACGTGGGGACTGAGGCCGCAAATGGTCCTATGGCTATACAGGGTGTTTGGTAAGTCGACGGCAATAATGCAGGGGGTTTTTCTAGGTCCAAAATGGACCAAAAAAGTCCATATAAACATAGGTCCGATTTCCAACCGTTTTCGAGATAATCGATGTTTTAGTATTTTTAGCCATAACGTTAATTTTATTGGATTCAGCGCTTATAAGTCGAGAACAGTTACACGTAAATTAAAACTGAGCGCACTACCAAAAAGAGCAGACATTTTTCAGTGGGAATTGGTCCAGTTATCCCCGAAAGAAGTCGCACTTTTCCAGTAACCAGTCAGATTGTGGAGATTTGTACCGATTTTCGGCAGTTTAGCCGTAACTTGAATGCATGATAGCGAATCTTGAAATGCTATCCAGGTTTGGCAAATTTCACAAAAACTTGCCTGATTAGTGAGGATGAAAATACCAAACCCAGATCATCGCATCCCTTCGTAAAAGTTTGGAAATATGAACACATTTCGAGCTAAAAGTGCTTTTTTGGGTGTTCTTTGCAATAGGTCTTTGTGAATAAAAGAAAGTGAAAAATGGAATCAAGCACACTATTATTCCTCCTAAAATGATAATAAAGCTTCTCGTAGGTCTAATCATTGTC
Organism: Corythucha ciliata; assembly: GCA_038030265.1. Classification (NCBI taxonomy): domain Eukaryota; kingdom Metazoa; phylum Arthropoda; class Insecta; order Hemiptera; family Tingidae; genus Corythucha; species Corythucha ciliata. Next base: position 36,020,890 of record CM075937.1, on the reverse strand, counting down.
AGCGATGCAAAATAAAAACATTTCGTAGCGTTTATTGCACCAATTTATAACAGTTAATAAATAAATTAACAAATAAATTACCTAAAACTTCTTTTTTTACAATACATTTTCAAAATGTCCTCCTCTGTTCCGAAGGCAGGCTCTTGCCCTTTTTCTCGTGGCACCCACGCTCGAAGGGCCTCAAAAGCTGCTGTAATCTTTCTTCGAAGCTCCTCCTGATGCATAGTAAACACGGTCTTTTACCGAACCCCAGACGTGGAAATCCATAGGCGCCATGACCGGCGATCGAAGTGGTAGTGGAATTGAACCCCCTCATTTCCACATCCACATATCCACATATCATAACTTCTATCCAAATTCTGGCAAAATTCGATCAATTAGGGGGGAAGGGGCACGATCATGTTAAGAATAAGGCTTCGACGAACATCTTCCCCCAGATTTTGCATTGAATGAGGCAAATCGTTCTGAATAAAGTTCAAATACGCTACGGGAAGTTTTTATTTTGCATCGCTGACCTTGATTAAGGCTTAAAATATGTTTTATTTTCATTTTAAATAAGAAGTAGTTTGTTTAATTCAATTTTCCCCCTTCATTTCTTCGCAAAGGCCTGTTGCAAAGAACACCCAAACAATCACTTTTAGCTGGAAATGTGTTCATTTCTTCAAACTTTTTCAAAGAGGTGCGATAATCTGAGTTTGGTACTTTGGCCCTCACTAATGAGGCAAGTTTTCGTGAAATTTGCCAAACCTGGATGGCATTTCAAGATTCGCTATCATTCAATCAAGTACGTCAAAGCTGCCTAAAATCTGAACAAATCTCCACAATCTGACTGGTACCTGGAAAAGTGCGACTACTTTCGGGGATAACTGGGCCAATTCCGACTGAAAAATGTCTGTTCTTTTCGGTAGTGCCCTCAGATTTAATGTACGTGTAATTGTTCTCGACTTACAAGCGCTGAATCCAATAAAACCAACGTTATGGCTAAAAATACTAAAATATCGATTATCTCGAAAACGGTTGGAAATCGGACCTTTGTTTATATGGACCTTTTTGGTCCATTTTGGACCTAGAAAAACCCCCTGCATTATTGCCGTCGACTTACCGAACACCCTGTATACGGCGATAGTCAGACCCGCACTGACATATTGCTCAGTGGTCTGGTGGCACAAAGCGGAACAAGTGGGGGCCAGAAATACCCTCACTAGTGATCAGAGACTGGCGTGCCTGATGGTCACTGGGGCTATGCACTCCACTCCTACTGCAACGATGGAGATACTGACGGGACTCCCTCCCGTTGACATCTTCATCAAGGGGGCGGCGACAATGTCGGCCCTAAGGCATAAATGGGGTGGTTTATGGAGGGGTGGGAGCCTTAATTCCAGGAGGACCCACACTGGAGCCTTAATTCCAGGAGGACCCACACTGGGATCCTGGACACGGTTCAGGACCCAGTGCTGGGCATGATGCCGGACATCATGCCCAAAACCCTCGGTGAACGCTGTCCCTTCTCCGTCCGCCTTGGGTACGGTGAGGGGCAGGCGGTGAAAAGAAATCATAAGGAGCGATTGTGGTTTACAGACGGCTCTAAAACGACTAACGGGACTGGTGCGGGGGTGTACGGGGTGGAACCCGAATGGAGGCTGTCAACACCTCTGGGGGTACACACCTCGGTTTTCCAAGCCGAAGTCTACGCAATCAAGGCCTGTGCTGCTGAGAATATACGTAGGGACGAGCAAAATGCCCATATACGAATCCTCACGGATAGCCAGGCTGCAGATTCTGCCAGCTCCGTTATCATCTACACCGCATCGGGGTAATCACGGAGTCCCCGGTGTGCAGACTGTGTGGGGAAGAAGACAAGACCGCCTATCACATCGTGTTCGAATGTGAGGCGCTCGCGGGCCGCCGGCTCAGCATCTTCGGGGCCGACCTACTCGAGGGTGCTCCGACCAGGCGAAACTCTAGCCGAGGACCTCCTAAACCTTGCGAGAGGGAAGGGGATCCTGGACTAGATCCACAGACCCAGGGGGGACACAATAATCCACCTAGGATTCCGTGCCGGGGGGCAACCCTCCTACCCGTGGGTGTTGTTTCAAAAAAAAAATTATTAATTAAAAATCCCGCCGGGGAGCCATTTTTTCTCGAAAATTGTGTTGGGCTATGCCCTTCCATCGTCGTCCGGATAACATCAGTTTTTTGGGGGGGGGGCGCCGGGCTTTGAACCCGGCAGGCGCCTAAGCCTCCATTGGGCTTCTACGCCATACCCAGATCTAACTGTGCACTTCACACCCGTACTACGCGGGCGTTTCGTTCGGTGCGCGGTTTGTTGAACGCACACCACCGGGAACGCCCACACGAAGCCGAGTGTGCTGTGTCACAGCTCGCCGCAGCCTTATAGTGTAATGGGCAATAGCTGGATTCGAACCCAGGCCCGCTGATATGCGAAGCGAGCATTGTATCCATTACACCATCGAGGCGCGCGATAACATCAGTTTAATTAATTTATTAATTAAAAATACCGGCGACAGAAATATTCATTATATCCATCTCAAAACATCTAGATAAGATAAATTTCGGCGTGGTTTACCGATCAGAAGAAACGCCTAGAGTTTCGAGAAACAATGGACCTGGGTGGGGTTCGGCTTAGCTTATCCCTCGGAGTACGACTCCCAAAGGCGTCTCCGTGGCGCAATTGGCAGCGTGCTGGACTGGTAATCCAGAGGTTGCGGGTTCAAATCCCGCCGGGGATCCATTTTTTCTCGAAACTCCAATTGTGTTGGGCTATGCCCTTCCATCGTCGTCCGGATAACATCAGTTTAATTAATTTATTAATTAAAAAAAAGAAAAAGTCTTGCCCCTTCTTGTCGTTCCCATTCTCTTAAGTCCTATTGTTTGATTTGTGGGAAGCTATTGTGGAGGTCAGGCGAATGCTGTTATTACGTCATCAGTCTATCTAGCCTATTTCAAATGGGTCCCACAACCCAATAGTTTTAAAAATTAAAAAAAAATGTATAGGGCCTGATTTTATTTGAACGGATCGTGTTTTCATGAGTTTTGGTACCCAAGCTATCACGACAGCATGATTTTGGAAAATGTATTACTTCCTCATTGTTTTTTCCGGGTGCAGAGTAAGAAACTTATTCACGTTTTAGATCAGTGAAATCGCCAGTTTCGGGTCATTGCCGGATGAGTTATATGCGTTTGTGATCTACTTCATATAAAGGACGACATGCTGAAAACTAACTATACCTATTATAGTTATCGAAACATTGGTGTTACAGAAGTCGTCCTGGTCTAATTTTGTGAGAACGACCATTGAACGAATCCTACATGGTCACGAATAACGAAAACCGATAACATTTATTACAGCCTACTACGTAATGGCCGTACCAACTAATGCAATTAGGAACTACATCTATCAACAATGCATTATTGATCAATGTAGTAAAGGAGCACCATGGGCGACAGTTATCGCTCTGCCTTCTCTTTGTTGGAACGTTAAGCCTAAATCCGTTTAGCCGTGCACCATTTTGACCACTAAAATCAAACTAAAATAATTCCACATGGTTACAGATGATGAAGACATGGAAACATCAACATAATTTTTGTCAATTTTAAAAAGTTATCCTACGTTTGACGATCTCTATCTTAGGTACTGTGATACCTCTAGATCCCGCGTTGGACTAGTTTTGTCTGACATTCTGACATTTTGTCTGCTTTGAAATGTTACTTCGCAGTCACAGCCGAGAAATGGCTACTTAAGCAAAAAAAGTGCCAAACCCGAAAAAAATCCAAAAATTGCGCCGTCTTTCCCGAATTCAAGGATGATCCCGAGGTTTTTCGAGGTCAACAATTTGAACACATCATACCTACACCACCCCCAACAACATGAAACAAAAAAATCATCTACCCTAATTTTTGCAACCTTCGACACCTTTTTTACTGGGCTATAAAGCTCTCTCTGAACTTTTAGCCGCGTAATAGCTCCTAAAATCCGCCTGAGGACCTATGGAATCCTTTAGCCGCTCTACTTTAGTTACTTCCAGAAGATCGTTTATCGGGCGCGAATAGTACGTCAAGCCAATGCGCGAGGGCTCAGTTTGGTCATTCTTGGTGTGCGTATGGTGGATTATGCAGTTTTCCTGGCAGGACGAATCATCGTTTTACGCATTATAAGGGCGCAAATCGTCAGTTTGACCATTTTTAGGGCGCGTAGAATCAGTTTGGCCATATTTACAGTGGGAATGGCTAGTTCGAATATTTCTAGCGTGCTAATCAGCTTGCTCTTTAGTCATTTTCAAGGTACGAATCGTTAGTTTTGCCATTTTGGGGCGCGAAAAGCTGACTTTATATTGAGCTAAATACTGATATGTATTTAAAATCTGTTTTTATGACGCCAAGTCTGTTAAGCCGGCTCCACACATGTGGTATTCGCCAAATAACGAGCAAAATGTTTGTCAAATATACGATAGTGTGGATGAGATGCTCGGTATTCGGCGAGTCCCGAATGTTCGGTACATTCGAGTGTTTGGATTATAAAACTGCTTCCACACATATGGTACTTGGCAATTAACGAGCAAAATGTTTCCCAAATATGCGATGCGTGGATGGGTGCTCGCTATTCCCCAAATCACGAAAATTCGGTATTCGGGTGCTCCGATTAGTACGGGAAATACGAATATTCACCAAATCATCCACTCATTCTTGCAACGGGGATAGCTCAATTAAATGTCGAGGACCCGGCTCAACGATTTTCTAACCCGACTGACCTGGTAAGTCGAGTCGGCTACAGTACCAGAAGCTAGGACCTTAGTGCAGTAGCACCTCTGCCTCCTGGGAAGCGGTGTACCAGCTACATAATCGGGTCAGTATCCGGGATAATGCGGCCAAGAATACCGGGTAGCTCTGGAAGCTGAAAGTATGAGGTCGAAAGGGAGATATCGGACCGACATGACACCCTCTTGAAAGTTTGTTGCTGTGAGCCCAATGAGCGTGAGAGTGAAAACCCAGTTTTTAACCATGGATGCTGTTTTCAACTCTTCAAATTGCATAGCATTTAGAGTTTGTGGACTCTCTCTCTCTCTCTAGTGATGGGCATTCGATGCCATATTCATTATTAGTGAGATTTTGAATGAAGTAAAAACATGCACGTCTTTATTAACGTATGACGGTTGCTAGGGTAGGCAACAGATGATTGGTGAAATTTCAAAAAGACGTGAACGTTTTTCTTTTTTACGTCTTTCAAAATCTCCCTATTATCATTCGAATTATTCTCTTTTAGTCTAGATAAATTTTCCCCCACGACGAGGTGAGATCCTTTATTTACCATGCCAAGAGTCAAGTCCACAACGCGTGGATTCTGCTATAAACGAAATTGTACTGCCAAAGGGAATTTTTGCATGGCCGAAATTCAGGACTGGCCACAATATCTAGTGAACGTCCACTTTTCTGCTATTTTACCTACCTGCATTCACTTTGTTCCATTGAATTTTCCCTTCAAAGATGCCCTACATTTCCTCCTCTATCTTGCTACCTCCATGAGTTATTTACATATTTAACGAATATTCGTATTTCCCGAAGCGAATAAATCGCGTATTTTTGCTGGATTTTAACAAATACCGAGCCGAGCTGTTTGGCGAACACCGAATATTCGGTATTCGGCCAGCCGGCGGTGTGGAGCCGGCTTTAGGCCAAAGATATTTTGGGCGCATAAATTATCAGTTTGGTCACTTTTGGCGCGCGAATGGTCGATTTAGTTTAGCCAATTGAGGGACTCATGATCTTTTCAGGAATTTTCATCGTACGAATCGTCATTTTAGCCGATGTTATGGCACGAGAAATCAGTTCGGCTATTATTGCGGGCATTGCCATCTTCGCTATTTTTAGGATGCAAATAGTCAGAAGGCGTGAAAGGTCAGTTTTGGGTCTCGAATATCGGGGTCGGGCGCGGTTTTGGCAACACTGTTGTCAAGATCCCGCTCCCGCCCGCCTATCAAATCGTTCGTGGCAACTAATAATCCACCAATCAAGCGCGAGAAAACTTGGACGCCAAACAAAAGGTGTCCGTCCTCAGACGGTCCTGCTTCAGACGTGGATTTTTTCAAAGAACAGCGTGCAAAGACCTTGATAGCCTACTCTGGCTGGATTCGAGAAAATTCGTCCCAGGTTATGGGGTGAGGCTCATTCCGGGCTGAACCACAACGTTGGGCCAATCGATCAGACGAGGGCTTCTAAGGACTTTTTGGCGCGTCCTTTACACCGTTAAAATGTTGAGTGCAATCGACATGAATCGGCCAAAAATGTCCGGCTTAACGCTGCTGTACTATAGTTTATTACTCGTTCTTGTATTTCTTACTGCCTTAATATCGAGTGAGCTAAATAATTGCCCAGTTCAAAATCCCGTAGCCAAAAAGCAGGAGTTATTAAAACACGTTTTTGGAATAACGCCGAGGATTCTGTTCCCCTTGAGTATACGAGTAGTAGTGCTGAATTATAAAATTGGAGACGTCACCAGAACATGGCGAAATGTGCTTGATTCCCAGTATATGGCCTCGGGAAAGCGATATTTCTCGCACAAAGGTGTTTTTGCTGTTTCGGATAGATAATCCTAAGCGTAATAAAAATAATATCGAAGACAATGTCTATTTCGTTCTTTGGTTGCGTGTTTTGAATAGAAGGATGGGGGTGAAGTTGAAGCAGTGGCTGTAAGGTTTAGAGCTATATTCTCAACCCTTCAAGGGATCTTAATCCCCCCTCCCCCGACCGCAACCATACTATCACACCCACAACACTTCCCGTCTCATTGAAAGTTTTAGACAGATCAAGATAATGCTGTTCTTTGAGAGGGTGTGGGGTCGGGTGAGTCGGAGAGGTTTAATGAGAATCTCTGGCGTATGAATTTACATTGAGTAGACAGGGTAAAAGGGGGTTGCATGATGGTGTATACGCATGGAGGGAAAGCTTCTATAGTGTCGGGATTAAACAGTTTTGATAGCGCGTGGCTTTTGGTTTCAAATCGTTTTACAGCATATTCGCTGCGTACGCTGAACATTGAAAAGCACTTCGGAAAGTTGACTTTTTTAGTTTTAAGTTTGAAAATCTCCATCGAGCGCCTTTCATTGGGCATCCCTCTTAAATCCATAAGAGCCTCGATGAATTTCTTGGGTTCAATAAATTGTACGAGGCAAGAGGGCATAAAATTGTCTCCGGATCTCTCCAACGCATTTATTCTAAATTACACATATACAACATAAATATACCTTCGGGATTAAATAAGAAACATCCTGCTTTATTGACTCACTAATCCTTCACAATCCATCTAATTTCCAGGACGTATCGGCTGGCTACAAATAAAATTAAACGCAAACATTTGGAAAAATACGGGAGGGTATTTCGTTATATTACCAGCGTGACAAATCAAACTCTCGGCCGAGGATTATGATTGATGGGACGTGGGACTCAAACTCTGAACGGTATGGGGGCGGTGGTTCCTTTTTTTCGGGTAAACAGACCCCATTTTCAAGTCATAATCTGAATATTTGTGCTTCTCGTAGATTATCAGACAATTTATATAAACGATTGGTCTTAAATGCGGGCAGTTTTTTTTAGGAGGAGGAAAAAAAAAATTAAGGAGCCACTTCTAATATAAATTTATTGGTCCCTGCATTATCACGGTTTTCCGCCTTCACCAGACCAAATTACTAATTTTGATAAATCGTTTCCAATTCAAAAGGTCCGGCTTTGGAACGGAGGGTCACAAAGATTGAGAAATTGGAGGATTAAAAACTTGTGTGATTTTTTTTAAAAAAGTGACTCAAGCTGGTGGATGATGGTCGGTGAGCAGTTGTTTCCACTTTATTATCGAGTTTGCATTGTACAGAAAGAACTTTTTAATGAGTTGAGCCTCCTAATTTTTCAAAGCCTGATTTATGCCTGATAAAAAAAGAAGGGAGGGCTATCTGATGTGAGATATCTTCCGCAAGATAATGGATTTTCCCACTTAGCACTTCGTTGGCGATAAATTTCACTAAATTGCGAGCATCGTCTTTTGTTTTTCACATTTGCACACGCAAGCCTGTCAACTTTTACTCCCCAGCTAAAAAAAAAAAAAAAAAAAGTAACGTCTGAAGCTCTTGAACGCATAGTTTTTCAAAAGAGTTTTTTCCGCCTCACTCCGCAGGAAGTTGGCCAACAAACAAGTTTCTTTTGTCGTTTTTCGGGCGAAGGGAGGGCCTTTACAGAACATTGCCTCTCAATATGAGCATATCCCGTAGCATTCAGTCAGTGTAGTGTGTGAATGCAGGGTGGAGGAAGCAGTTTCAAGATTTTCAGATTTCTTTTTTACTTCCTTGCTCCCGCAGGGAAGGGAAGTGCGGCGTTTTCACAACAGGACTTAGCCGTGTCCAAAAAAGAGAAAGGGTAGCCAGTTAAAATTTGTTTCGGAGTTCAAATGTTAATGGCCGAGTCATAATTTTGGTAAAATCGCATACGTTTTTATGTTGATCTTTTACAACTTTTCCATTAACGAATCGTGCTCTCACACCCTCTTTTTTCGGATTTATCATGACTCCAAGAAAAATGAGACGTCGCTGAAAGGAAACGTCCTGTCAAAACTATTAATATTAGGTAGACGAAGCCTGTTTGAAAGGGTAAACAAGAAAACTTTTTTTCTTTTCCATTAGCCGAAGACAACATGGTCTTTTATACAGCGCAGTTGCTATTTCGGTACAGCTATCTTGCTGGTGGGATTGCTGTGTGGGTTAAGAAAAAAAAATGTATTTAAAGCGCGGCGTTATTGAAGCCGTCTCTTGAAAAATTCAAAAGATAAAAACAAGAGGAAATAAAAACGAGGGGGTGAAACTCATGCCTCTATCTACCCCTCTCCAAATCACCTAAAACAGTTTAATTTGCTACAGGCCATTTGTACTTCCAACTTTCCCTTTCAAAACTTCCCTTTTGCCCGACCTCTTTCCAGAAAAGAAGTTTGTTTTTCTGTACAGCAAACCTACCCCACCCCACCCATTTTCATATAAAGACAGCACAAAATCTCGCTAATTTTGTACCCAATCTAAAACTTTAACGTTGTCATTCTCCTACCAAGCCCCATCCTCCTTATTCAGAGTTTTGTCACCAGACCTGAACTTTACCTTCTCATCTTCCATCTCGAATGAACTAAATTAGTACATTTAACAAAAAATCCTGCGACACCCTCCTTTTCTTTTGGGGGTCAACATGGGTGTGTTGGTCGTAGGAGGGGGTTCAAAGTGCAAGGATTCGAAAGAAAAACACAGCTGCTTTTCGGCAGTGGTAAAAGCGATGTTCTCGCTTCAATTTGTTCTAGTACAGGACGAGATGGGGGATGCAAGCCAACAAAAAAAGAAAGAAGGAACTTGAAAGGGCTCAACCTGGCAAAACAGAAACGAAACAGGGGTGTCCGATTGCATTGCCCAATTTCTTACGCATCTGCGGCAATTATACATATTACAGATTCTATTTTTAGAGAAAACAGTTCGCTTTTACCGAAGAATATTGTGCCAGGAGCGGGGCGGCGGTGGAGGTTGTTTCAGAAGACAAAAAAACATTCACGCACGCGGAAGTTGGTGTTGTCATGCCGAGGGGATTGCCAATTTTCTCACAGGGACTCCCCCCCCCCAACCACCACCACCATCACCAACCACTTCTCATCCAGGATTAATTCCCTAAAGGAAGAAAGAAGATACTGTGTTACTCTGTTTTGTTTTATATTTCAGAGGAGGGGGCTCAGTTTAGAGCTTATTTGTTTCATCCGCTCTTGTTCCTTCTCTCTTCATCCACACAGCAATACACTCCTACTGTAGCAATTCCACATTAAAAGGCATTCCTCGTTGTTCCTTTGTTTTTTAAACATTTTTTTTTACTCGTTTTCGCCACTTTTTTCTTTTTTCTCCCCCTCTATAAAAAACAATAGTAAAGAGGATTAAACATAAACTGGAGAGCAACGAAAAAACAAGAAACACTCCTGGCAGAGGCAATTTCTTTGTAAAAATAAAAAGCCCCCATAATGAAATAATGAAATATACATATGCATATATAGGGGGATAATTTATGATCGGCGGGAGCAGACACGAATCCAGGATTTGCTCAAGTGAGAGGCTTGGGAAAAAGAAATTGTGGGCTTTGCTCAACTAAAAATGGCTTATCATCCATTTACTGCCTTAAAATAGCTAAAACCCCGCCATGCAAGCGGTTGAACCGGCTATAATCGAGTCCCAGAATGGCTAAACTGACTGCCGTGGAGAGAATATTCGGGCCCGGGGATGGAAATGAATGGGGCCCTTTCACAGACCCCCCCCCCCCTCACAACTGTTTCAGTGTTTCACTATAGTGCCAAATATTTCAAACCACAAAAAAGCCCCAACCACATCCACATCACATCAAAGCTCCAAACCACAGAAAGGCACCAAACCACAGCAAAGCACCGAACCACACCAAAAGCTTCAAACCACAGCAGTGCTCGTAACCACAGCAAAGTCCCAAACCTGCCGTGAAAACACGGCAAAGCAGCTAACCAAATGATTTAACTTACACGATTACAAATGGCCAAAGGCTCAGCTGATTATTTGCACGCTGAAAATATCCAAATTGGTGATTCCCGCTCTACGCGTAACTGTTGATTCGAGCTTTGAAAATGGCTAAATAATCGTCTATTTGCTAAAAATTACCTAATTGGCGATTCCCGTTCTTAAAATTGCCATACTGACTTCTCAAGCCCTAAAAATGGATAAAGTGACGCTTCGTGCCCTGAAAATACCTGGATAAATGATTTCTGCTCTAAAAACGGCTGAACTGACCATTCGCGCCTAGAAAATATGCCTAAACTGAGTTCGTACTGTACAATATTGACTAAAATTACAGATGCGTGCCCTAAAAATATCACAATCACACTGACTATTCACGCCCCCAGAATGACCACGCTGACACGTTTGCGCATGGATTGTCAAAACTGGCTCTATTGCGGCCTATGAATATTATGTAAAGTTAAAACTGACGATTCGGGCTTTGAAAATCACTAAACAGACTATTTCTGTCCTAAAAACGGCCAAATTCGACCATTCGTGTGTCAAAAATGGCCAAACTGAGGCTTCACGCCTTTGAAAATGTCTAAACTGACGATTCTTGCCCTAAAAATAGAAAAACTGGCCATCTACGCCCTAAAAGAGGCCTACTCGTAAGACGTATACTGGCAATTCACGGTCTAAAACAAAAATGATGGCCAAACTTAACATTTGCGCCATGCAGAGACTACGGATGCCGGAAGACGATTCGCGCCATCAAAGGTGCTATCTGCCCACAAAAAGTTGCCCAACATTTCTATTCGTGCCTTAAAACCATAAACTGACCCTTCGCGTTTGCGCACCAAACATAAGCCGCCCCCACTTTACTGACATAGCCCTCACCACCAACCCCACCAGTACTGGTTACTTCACGCACCCTATCAGGGCTGGATAAACTGACTACTATGGCGCTTTACAATTTCTTGATTGGCTAATCACGCCCTAAAAATGGCTAAACGAACCTTTTGTGCCCAGGAAATCGCAAAAATTCCCGTTCAAAAATGGCTAAACTGCCGATGATATTTTTGTCCTAAAATAGACAAAATGATCATTTGTGACTTGCAGATGGCTTAACTTGACCAGGGGCCGATTTAAAGTAAAATGTTTAGAGGGGCTTAGCCCTGAGCTTATGAGCCCACCCCTCTCTAGCAGATCAAGTCAAATTCCAAATTTTGTGTATTATTGCTCTCAGAACGAATTTCCAAGGTTTTCCTCGCACAAAAAGCCAATGTCACAGAATTGACTCCCTAAAAAGCCAATTTACACAGGGTTGAATCTTCATGAATGCAATTCCGCACATTAGACACTTTCGATGTCCAAATATCACGGATTGAACACACCGCAAAACCAAATTTCGTGCTTTTGGCTACTTCAATAACCAAATTTGCCGGTTTGGCACTTTCTGAGACCAAATTTCGCGGATTTCGTACGTCAGAAACCAATTTCGTGGGGCTGGCTCCCTTGAGACAAGCCAATTTAACGGGATTTCACACCTTTTTAAAGGAGAAATGAGCGTACTGGCTCATTCAAAGAGAAATTGCATGGCTGGCTGTTTTTAAAAACAAAATATCGCAGGTCCAGATGCGGATCCAAGATTTAGTCAAGGGAGAGGCTTATGAAATTGTGTACTTCGCTCTAATAAAAATGACTTGCTATCAATTCACTGCCTATTCCTTAAACGCTTTAAAAATTGCCAAACTGGCGATTACCGCTCGAAAAAAAAGCCCAATGGACTTCACTTGGTCTAAAAGTGGCTAGAGTGACGGTTCGTGAAGCCCTGAAAATGCATGAATAGGTAGATCATGAATCCCGCTATATGAAACTGGCTAAATCTTCCATTGACAAGCTACAACTAGCTAAAAAGTAAAACTAGCGATTCCCGCTCTAAAAGTGGCCAAGTTGACGTAACGACGCGGTCTAAAAATGGGCAAACTAACAATTCACGGTCCGCAAATCCCTAAACAGACAATTCCTGCCCTAAATATTCCAAAATCAACCATTTGCGCGCCAAGAATGCCCAAACTGACCATTCGGGCGTTGGCTTGACGGGACTGATTGCGTCCTTAAAAAAGCAAAACTGACGACTCGCGCTTATTATAAATGGCCCAACAGACCTTACGAACCCTAAAAATGGAAAAACTGACGATTCATGCTCTGAAAATATCGCACTGGCTATTCAATCTCTATAAATGACTATGCTAACAATTTGCGCCCTAGATATGGCCAGCTGACCATTCGCACCCCATAAACGGCGTGACGGACGTTTGCGTTCTCTGAATGGTTAAACTAATAATTCACGAAATGAAAATGTCAAAACTGAGTTCGTAACATACAATTGACTAAAATGACGGATTCATGCCCTAGGAATGGCCATACTGGCAGCGTTAAAATTGCCAAACTGGCTATTCACGCTGAATAAAAATGGTAAAACTGACTCTATGCGGCCTACAAGGAATGGTTAAACTGACAATTCGGACTTTGAAAATTCCTAAGCAGATTATTCATGTCCTGAAAATGGCAAAATTGGCCATTCGCGCGTAAGAAATAGCCATAGTGAGCCTTCTTGCCTTGAAAATGTCTAAACTGACGATCCTGGCCTTAAAAACTGGCATACACAACTCGTACCAGCAATTCACGGTCTAAAAATAGCCTAACTGATCGTTTGTGCTTTACAAAGGCTAAGCAGACGATTCGCGCCTTCAAAGTGGCTTTCAGCACCCATAAAATGGCCAAGCAGCACCCTTCAAGCGATAAATTGACCACTTGCGCTTGCGCACCGAGCATGCCCCGTCCTCACCAAACCCCGCCCCCACCACCAACCAGCGTTAGCTACATGCACTTCATGGACTGGATAAACCTTTTGATTTGATTTGAAACTATAAATTGCTATTAAATTGCTTGATTGGCAAATCGCGCCCTAAAAATGGCTAAATATTGCTAATTCGTGCCAGTGAAATGGCGAAACTTACCACTCGTAGTGGAAAAAGGGACAAAATAGCAAGCCCTACACGAACGGATTTTTTTGACAGGCCAGAACCGCAGGCCGGGCCCGCGGATTTTTTTGACGGGCCCGGCCTGCGGGTTTCTGCCTTGCACGTGAGTGGGCAATGACTGGCCAGAACCGCAGATTTAGACCGTAGGTTATTAATATTATCAGTTTTTAAGCCATAATACTTGATAAATGTTATATTTTTAGGGTTTTGGCTTTTTTCTTCTTCTACTTCTTCGTTTCCTGAGCTTTCGCCTTCTTGTGCTGAAGGCATCGTCAGAGAACTTTTTTGGGTTTTTTTATTTTAAATTATAGACATGTGACGAATGGAGGGGTGTCAATTTCTTCTTGCTGATTAGAAAATTTGTTGTTGACGGCAACTGAGAATGTCTTCTGGTCATCTTCTTTTCAAGTTTGCAATCAGTGGCCTCCAGGCATGTGGTACATGAATTCCCTCATCTCTGTTGAAGTTTTCTTTTTTCTTTATTTCGATGGCTTCTCGAATTTTTCGTTTCTTCCACGAACTTTCAATGGCCAGTATTTTGGTATCTTCAAATTTGATGACGTGTGATTGTCCGCTGTACATGTGTTCAGCTATTGCTGATTTTTCAATATTGCGGTGTTTTACGGCTGACATGTGTTCTTTCATTCTTGTTTTGACGTTTCGAAGAGTTTCACCAATGTAAGATTTGTTACAGCTGCAAGGTATTTCGTAGACACCTGGGTTTTCGAGTTTTCTTTCATCTTTGACATTTCTGAGGAAGCGATTTATTTTTCTTGGTGGTTTGAACGTTGATCTGATTTTGTACTTGTTGAGGATTCTTGCTATTTTGTTTGAAGTCCCTTCGACGAATGGTAGCACCACTTTCCCTTTTATTTCTTCAGTTTCTTCTCGGTATCTTGGGTTTTCTGTATTTTCACCTGAAGAAATTTTTTTTTGATTTCTTGATTGCTTTCGTGAATACTTTTTTCTTATATCCATTTTTTTGTAGAACTTCTTGTAAATGTTTTATTTCTTCTTCAAGGTGTTCATTGTCTGAGATTTTGATGGCTCTGTCGATCAAGGTTCTGACGATACCATTTTTTTGAGCTGGGTGGTGGTGCGAATTTGCGTGTAGATAGCGATCAGTGTGAGTGGGTTTTCTGTAGACGCTGTGTCCCAAGAATCCGTCTTCTTTTCTTCTTATTAGGACGTCGAGAAAAGGAAGTTGTCTTTCATTTTCTATTTCCATGGTGAATTTGATGTTTTGATGTTCCAGACTGCGTAAAAATCAGATATCACAAAACAAACGAAAAAACAAAAGAAATACTAAACAAAACAAGCCTTCTACTTCTTCAACAAGAAATTCGAGCTTGCCGTCAAGAACTAAATATACTTGGGAAGAATATTTTGGAGCTATACTTCTTGCTCACTAAAAAATTAGCGCCGTCAGACTGGGATAGCGTAGACCG
The DNA here is from genome assembly GCA_038030265.1 of Corythucha ciliata. NCBI lineage: Eukaryota > Metazoa > Arthropoda > Insecta > Hemiptera > Tingidae > Corythucha > Corythucha ciliata. The sequence goes on along the minus strand of CM075937.1, from coordinate 36,005,857 downwards.
CTTCACATCGTTAAATGAAGAAAAGACTTTTCAATCAAGAAATGAAAAACTAAAACAAAAATTTTCAAAGTTTGAAGAGAAGAAAAGAGGCATTTCCAAGAGAAAAGCCTCAGAAGAGACAACCAAAAAGAAAACAGTAATCAATCTCAGCAAAAGAGAACTAAACGTCCACGAAGAAAACGTACTCTCGAAAGGTCTTAATTACGCTATCACACCCAAGAACATTCCTGTAGAGGATTTCATCGTAAACATAGAAAACGGAATCACCAAACTATCAGAAAAAGAACAAGAAGAAATAAGACAAGACGTATCATCGGTGATCCGACGCTCAAAACCACCAAAAAGAAATCTGAAAAAAGAGGAATTACAAGCCCTAATGAAACTAAAGAACTGTGAAGAAATCGTAATACTACCAGCGGACAAGGGAAATTGCACAGTAATCATGGATCAAGACGAATACACGACAAAGATGAAAAACATGTTAGAAGAGGACGAATATGAAAAAACTAAAGACTTAACCAGCAAAACTCCCAATCGTGAATACAATACGCTCTTCGACACAAAAAACAGCAAGATTCATAGCAAAAAAACTTCAAAGTCACGTCGGAAAAACCAGCTCCTTTGTGTTAAACTCAACAGATTTTGTAAAGAAAATACAAAATATCAAAACCTCTCCAACAGATCTTCTCGTTAGCTTTGACGTCGTCTCCCTCTTCACAAAAATCCCAATCGAAGAAGTCACAGATATCGTCCGAAATCTTCTACCGGAAGACCTGGCAGATATAACGGAATTCTGTCTAAACACAACATACTTCAGTTTTCAAGGACAATTCTATCGACAGAAATCAGGGGCTGCAATGGGCTCTCCACTGTCACCAGTAATTGCAAATCTGTACATGGAAAAGTTCGAAAAGAAAGCAATAGAAACAGCAACAATGAAACCAAGTCTATGGCTGCGCTACGTAGACGACACTTTCGTAATATGGCCACATGGGCTAGAGAATTTAAACACCTTTCTGGACCACTTGAATAATCAACATCAAAACATCAAATTCACCATGGAAATAGAAAATGAAAGACAACTTCCTTTTCTCGACGTCCTAATAAGAAGAAAAGAAGACGGATTCTTGGGACACAGCGTCTACAGAAAACCCACTCACACTGATCGCTATCTACACGCAAATTCGCACCACCACCCAGCTCAAAAAAATGGTATCGTCAGAACCTTGATCGACAGAGCCATCAAAATCTCAGACAATGAACACCTTGAAGAAGAAATAAAACATTTACAAGAAGTTCTACAAAAAAATGGATATAAGAAAAAAGTATTCACGAAAGCAATCAAGAAATCAAAAAAAAATTTCTTCAGGTGAAAATACAGAAAACCCAAGATACCGAGAAGAAACTGAAGAAATAAAAGGGAAAGTGGTGCTACCATTCGTCGAAGGGACTTCAAACAAAATAGCAAGAATCCTCAACAAGTACAAAATCAGATCAAAATACCAATAAATCATTTTTTGAACTGGTAATTAAACACGAAATTGAAATAAACAAAGGAAAATAGGAAAACGAGGGTTGTTCAAGCCCGCATTGTTACCGATTTGCCGTATCAAACGATGGTGAGATTCCCTGGACAAAATATGATTGATGACGGAAAAATTACCGTTTTAAATAGTTGAATGGAGGAGACGAAGGAAATACAGGCTCAAGTATCATTAAAACGTTTCGTTGCATCTCATGGGAATGTGACGACAAGTGAGTTTAACACAAAGGAGCTGGTTTTTCCGACGTGACTTTGAAGTTTTTTTGCTATGAATCTTGCTGTTTTTTGTGTCGAAGAGCGTATTGTATTCACGATTGGGAGTTTTGCTGGTTAAGTCTTTAGTTTTTTCATATTCGTCCTCTTCTAACATGTTTTTCATCTTTGTCGTGTATTCGTCTTGATCCATGATTACTGTGCAATTTCCCTTGTCCGCTGGTAGTATTACGATTTCTTCACAGTTCTTTAGTTTCATTAGGGCTTGTAATTCCTCTTTTTTCAGATTTCTTTTTGGTGGTTTTGAGCGTCGGATCACCGATGATACGTCTTGTCTTATTTCTTCTTGTTCTTTTTCTGATAGTTTGGTGATTCCGTTTTCTATGTTTACGATGAAATCCTCTACAGGAATGTTCTTGGGTGTGATAGCGTAATTAAGACCTTTCGAGAGTACGTTTTCTTCGTGGACGTTTAGTTCTCTTTTGCTGAGATTGATTACTGTTTTCTTTTTGGTTGTCTCTTCTGAGGCTTTTCTCTTGGAAATGCCTCTTTTCTTCTCTTCAAACTTTGAAAATTTTTGTTTTAGTTTTTCATTTCTTGAGTGAAAAGTCTTTTCTTCATTTAACGATGTGAAGCGGTCTACGCTATCCCAGTCTGACGGCGCTAATTTTTTAGTGAGCAAGAAGTATAGCTCCAAAATATTCTTCCCAAGTATATTTAGTTCTTGACGGCAAGCTCGAATTTCTTGTTGAAGAAGTAGAAGGCTTGTTTTGTTTAGTATTTCTTTTGTTTTTTCGTTTGTTTTGTGATATCTGATTTTTACGCAGTCTGGAACATCAAAACATCAAATTCACCATGGAAATAGAAAATGAAAGACAACTTCCTTTTCTCGACGTCCTAATAAGAAGAAAAGAAGACGGATTCTTGGGACACAGCGTCTACAGAAAACCCACTCACACTGATCGCTATCTACACGCAAATTCGCACCACCACCCAGCTCAAAAAAATGGTATCGTCAGAACCTTGATCGACAGAGCCATCAAAATCTCAGACAATGAACACCTTGAAGAAGAAATAAAACATTTACAAGAAGTTCTACAAAAAAATGGATATAAGAAAAAAGTATTCACGAAAGCAATCAAGAAATCAAAAAAAAATTTCTTCAGGTGAAAATACAGAAAACCCAAGATACCGAGAAGAAACTGAAGAAATAAAAGGGAAAGTGGTGCTACCATTCGTCGAAGGGACTTCAAACAAAATAGCAAGAATCCTCAACAAGTACAAAATCAGATCAACGTTCAAACCACCAAGAAAAATAAATCGCTTCCTCAGAAATGTCAAAGATGAAAGAAAACTCGAAAACCCAGGTGTCTACGAAATACCTTGCAGCTGTAACAAATCTTACATTGGTGAAACTCTTCGAAACGTCAAAACAAGAATGAAAGAACACATGTCAGCCGTAAAACACCGCAATATTGAAAAATCAGCAATAGCTGAACACATGTACAGCGGACAATCACACGTCATCAAATTTGAAGATACCAAAATACTGGCCATTGAAAGTTCGTGGAAGAAACGAAAAATTCGAGAAGCCATCGAAATAAAGAAAAAAGAAAACTTCAACAGAGATGAGGGAATTCATGTACCACATGCCTGGAGGCCACTGATTGCAAACTTGAAAAGAAGATGACCAGAAGACATTCTCAGTTGCCATCAACAACAAATTTTCTAATCAGCAAGAAGAAATTGACACCCCTCCATTCGTCACATGTCTATAATTTAAAATAAAAAAACCCAAAAAAGTTCTCTGACGATGCCTTCAGCACAAGAAGGCGAAAGCTCAGGAAACGAAGAAGTAGAAGAAGAAAAAAGCCAAAACCCTAAAAATATAACATTTATAGACCGTAGGTTTATCTAACAGGCCTAATCTGCGGGTTTTTAGCATGTCGTTGCCCACTCACGTGCAGTCCTCGCCTTCGGGAAAACATACCAACGGTTCAAATCCGTTCGAGTATGGTGAAACCCGCAGATTTTGAATAACAAAATCCGCAGGCCTGAACTGTCGAGCATGGCCCACAGACCAAAGGCAAAAGCGACGGATTTAGTATTTTTCTAAGGAAAGAGGCCAGCCATATGCGTCTTGATGGGTCTATGGGCGTGACTCGACGGTGTAATGGATACAATACTCGCTTCGCAAACCAGTGGGCCTGGGTTCAAATCCAGCTATTGCCCGTATTGCCATAAGGCTGCAGCGAGCTACGACACGGCTTCCTCGGCTGCTTGTGAGCGTTCTCGTCGGTCTTGCGCGTATGACAAACTTCATACCGACCGAAACGCCCGCGGAGTACGAGTGTGAAGTGCACATCTAGATCAGGGTATGGAGTGGGAGCCTACTGATCGATCGCGCATAACCAAGGAATAAATAAAAAAATATTTGTCGATCTACAACGTTTAATTTGGTGCGAGACCACGGTTTCAGCATCATCAGTCGTCAGCTCCCAGCTTTTACCCAGTTTTATGCGTTTGATTTTTATTAATTCCAATTTTTCCATTTCCGTAAACAAACAAACCCACGGACACGAACCCAACGTTAGTGGCCCTTAACAGGCCGACCCTTCGGATTTCAAAACCCGCGGGTCTAGAGTTCCGAGATCCGTCGGTCTCAACTGCACGTGTATGTCGATAAACAGGCCTGGCCTTCGGGTTTTGAAAACTGATGGTCAAAACCGAAGTTTTTTCATCTCCACTGACACCCAGACCAGGCCGTGGGTTTCCCAAAAAAATCTGTGGCCTGTCAGAAAATCCGTTCGTGTAAGGGCACCTAATGAGCCATCACGCCTAGAAAATGGCTAAACATGCAGACGAATTTTATCCCAGAAACCACGAATCAGCAGCGGGGTTTCCAAATTTTAACCGCATATTATAGAGCTTTTTTAAATTTCGGCCGCGAATCACCGTTTTTCTAAATTCCGCGAATTTAGCTTTTCTCTCAAATTTGCCAACTAATTATTTATTAACATTTTTATCTAATTTTAGCTGATAATTACCATTTTTTCTCAATTTTAGCGCAGCATCTTCTCTACCTTCTATTTGCGCAATTTTAGCCACGATTTAGCTATTATAATCAATTTTTGCAAATTGGCCTCTAAACCCCGGAGTCTCTGATTTATTCTCAATTTCATTCGAATTAGCAATTTTTTTCAAGTTTAGCCGCGATTTACCTGTTTCCCAATTTAGCCATTTTCATCGATTCTCACTCTGAATTATCGCTTTTTCTCGATTTTCGTCCATAATTTGTCTCCATGAATCACAATTTTGCCCTCTTCTCAATTTTAGCCGCAAATTACGGCTTTTACTCCCTGAATATGCGCTAGTTCTCATTTTTAGCCACGAATTTACAATTTTTTACAATTACAATTAAGCGGGTTTTTCATGTTTAGCCGCAGACTTACCCCAAGAGCAGCACATTTGAGGTTTTTGTAAATTTCCATCGCTGTCCATACAACGCGCGAATCTGCGATTTGATCTCAAGTTTGGGGTCGTGAAGTTGCAACGAAAAAACGCGAAGTAGAGCATTTGCTCGATTTTAGCAATGCGTAAGTGCTTTTACGCAATTTTAGCCACGAATATTTGCGTTTTTAGTCTAAACTTTTAGTTGCATATACTTGCCCCAAGAACAGCACATTATTGCGCCTTCTCAACTTTTAACAGCGTAAGGATATGAAGAAAGTGCGTATCAGCATCAGAGAGCCGAGAGAGTGTGTGAGCGAGAGAGTATTCGCTGTCCAACATGATACACAATAGTTTATGATAATTGTTGTTGTATTTGTTGGGCACCATTATTTATTTCACATTATTTTTTTAACGAGATGGACTACATTTTGACGGGATTTTGAGCTTGACTTGACGTGAAAAACAAAATGCCTGTTGGCAACGCTAGGTTTCAAGTCCAAGACTTGTATGTCATTTCCGTTTTTCTCGATCAACCGCCTTTATAACAGTCTTCCACACTGCGTGCCTGTGAGTGCCAATAATTGTCCAATAATTGAAGTTTTCCAGTTTCCACCATGTGCGACTCCTCTGTCGAGGGGTGATTCATTTTTTGAGCGTGTCTAAAACCTGAAACTTTGCTATTGTATATTTGTTCAATATGCATCGTCAACTGTGGGCCTTCACAAAATTGAGTCGATGATTTCGACCGATCCCCTCATCGTCACTTTGCTTGCAGATATTATCATTCTTCTATCTAAGTTTCGATTCAAGTAAGTAATTTATCCGGCGCATACGTCTGCAACCACCACACAAAAGGGTAAACAGACGTGAAAGGGGAACTGCGGGAAGGGTTGTAATTGAAAATTCACAGAGAAAAACGTGAAAAGAAACGAACCCCTCATCACAGGCTGTTCTTAGTCACCCACCCTTTCAAAAACTGGTCATTTGTTTCAAAATGATGATGATCTCGTCGCGATACGAGTTTAACAAAACTCGTTGTTAGAAATAAGGGTACTTTAATTTAAGCGAGAGAGAATGAGGCATCAATCAGACCCTTTCCTTCCCCGCTCATTTCTCTGCTTACCCCTAGAAAGTCTTAATGACAGGTTTTCATTAGTGAGTAGTTAGGAAGGGAAGAGATTGAACTCCCCTCCCCCTCGGCCACTCTTTCTCGTAGTTGACGGTGGGTCTCTTTTCAGCTAAAAATTGTTGAAGTTTTAGTGGACTCGCATTGGTGGAAAGGGACGGAGGTCATTTAGGATTTCAACTTTTAATTGGTATAGAAGGAAATGCAGGACGGGAAAAATGTGAAGCCCTTCAAATTGACGCTCAAGTTTTTGAAAAGCCTATTCGAGATTGCTGCGGCGTTAATTAATATGCATTTAAAGGAAGCTTGAAGATTAAAGACAGAAGAACGATCTGGTATGGAAGAGAGGGCGGGTGTTGGGAAGGAAAGGCTTTTGATATCCGCTGGGGTGCTTCGGGAGTGGTATACAAGCTTGCTTCGACAACCGCTCCGGCTTTGGGAAATAACGCTCTTGTGAAATTGAATTTCTCACGAGAAAGGAAGTCGGTCCATTCTCCTTTGTCAACTGAAGCGAAGAAAGTGAAACAGAAGCGCTTCAGCGATAATTAGAGATTAATAGGGAAGCTCTTAAGGGCGTCTTAAAATGCCGTTTAATCTTTTCGTGAGCCTGGAAAGCAAACCACCTCCTCCCTCCTATACAATTTTGGTGTTATTACTCTTTACAAGATTTACGTTGTAGAACATAGTAATCTGGAAACAACCAAAATAACGAAATTCCTGTGCGAAATTACTCACCAATTTAACTGTAATGCCAATAGTGTGTAAACCACGTCGCACGAACTCCCAGCCTCCCCAAAGAACGATGATATATATCCACCAAAGAGAGAGAAGTGGTTAATTAATAATCGGTTCGCGTACTAATTAGCATTGTCTGTGTTTGTCATTCCCCACAGATCGATTTGACAGCTCCCTCCTCCTCACTCCCTTTTATAATTCTCTGCTTTCCAGTTTGTCCCACAATGGGAGATGTACAAACTATTGTTCATTGAATGCATGGAAAAAGATCGCCGTTTGAATATTAAAATCCCAAATACCTGTAAAATCAGAGGCCTCTCAGGTTTATACTTCATAATACATACATTTATTTATGTATTTTAATTGCGAATGGAATTTCTTGTCTTTTGAAAAAAAAGGCGTGGGCTTAAAGGTTTCGGATGTGACCAGAAAACAAGGAGATCGTTATATAGCCATTTTAAAATACCAATAAATCATTTTTTGAACTGGTAATTAAACACGAAATTGAAATAAACAAAGGAAAATAGGAAAACGAGGGTTGTTCAAGCCCGCATTGTTACCGATTTGCCGTATCAAACGATGGTGAGATTCCGTGGACAAAATATGATTGATGACGGAGAAATTACCGTTTTAAATAGTTGAATGGAGGAGACGAAGGAAATACAGGCTCAAGTATCATTAAAACGTTTCGTTGCATCTCATGGGAATGTGACGACTTCGAGCTTATGAGATATTAATTTAATGTCGTGAGTTGAGTAAGCCGCAGGATCTTTTATAGGAAAACCCTTACACGTATGTATTGTGTTAGTAACTGATACTTTATGGTTACCCATAAGGTGGTGGCTTATAGCTGAAATGAAAAGTTTGTTAGCCGGTTCGAATATCGTCCTCAGGGATAAATTTGAAAGATTTCCAATTGAACGCTTTTCAACACTCCTGCGGGAACACTAAAGACAACCCCTAGGGTCATGCAGTCATGCCTGATGATCATTTTCGCCTAGGGCGACGAGCGAAGAATCGTCCCGCTATTTGAAGAAATTCACCTGATGATCGAGAGATTTGTACTAGGAATACTAAAGGATACTCCCGCACAGGGGGGGGAGGGTCGCAGGGGTCATGATCCGCCCCACCATAGGTTGCTCTGACTAACTGAACAGAAAGTAACAAATAACTAATAAGATTTTCAAAGGGTTAAAATTAACATTGAATGGAATACAGAAAGAACATATCCGTTTATCCAGTGGCCGATCCATATTTCAATTTTAGGGGAGGGGGAGAGAAATTTATGATTGGGTGGGGGTGAAGACATGAGATCAAGTTAGGCGAGTCCTTTAAAATGAACAATGTTTGAAAATTAGTGATATAGCCCGAGTAACAAACAATCAGCCCAGAAAGGCCCTTCTTTCACCAGGAAATCGCACCCCTATTTTACGATCTCAGATCAGGAGAATTCAGCCCAAAAATTCACCACTCAATGAGCCATGTCTTCCTGCTAAAATTTGATGAATTTTCGGCAAGTAAACCGGCTGTTTATGTTTAATCTGTGGCACTGACTGTCACTGCACAAAAGGAAATTTTGGAATTTTCACTCACCGGTCTCACAAAGGCTCGTTTATTCACAAAACTCCAGCCAAATTGGTGGAATGGGCCAAAAACAGATTACCATTACCTGAAATGCCTATACTTTTTCGGAAATTCTAGACTCATTCGGAGAACTATCAGTTCCACCACCTCGACTATCAGTTAAACAACTGGTGATTTATAGCTGTATTCAGAGACCTTTCTTATCGGAGCCTTAACTTATGTTGTACAAAGATCATACGGTTTATTAAAATGCATCACCTGTTTTTGAAGCACCAAAGGTCTCTGAATACGGCCATTAGCCCCCAAAACTGAACATTTAATTCTTTGACGGTCATTTAGCGTCAGAATCGGACTTCTCATCTCAGTAATATTAAATTAATAATCGTTTTGTACCTGGAACTCGAAATTAGGCCCACAAATTTTAGCAATGAGGCTGAAAAATTTGGCAACTTCGCAGTACATACGTTAATATCAAAGCCACTGATTCCTACTTTGGTACTGGTTCAATATTTTCAAGTTGCAGCCCAGAATCTTCTCCAACAAAAAATGGCTGCGAATAGCATTGTGTCTCTAAAGCTGTCTCTCTGCTGCGGATGTCCTTAAGATTTGGCCAGTACCTAGGCCGTTGCCGGCCCTTACCTGGCCTGTACCCCATCTTTGGCCCGGACTCCCCAGCAGAGTCGGCCCCATCACTCAGCTCGACCCGTTAGCCGCACCACACCAACGGCACCATACCAAGCCCAAGTTTCCCTGGGCGAGGCGGCGCCGATGAACCCGTGCATCGAGCAGGAGGTCCGCAGGAGGTGTCCCCGCCAGTACCTGGAGCGCGTCGGAGCTAACCGTCCGGTACGCCATGGCTATACCCGCACCAGCGCCTGCCGCTGCAAGCTGAGGACTTTCGTCCTCTGGGCCCTCGTTGGTCGGTACCACCACCACGCCGAGACGTACAGCAGGGTGGGTATCTCTCTAAAGCTGTCTGCGTGTGGATGGTAAACACCTAGGATTGCTAGACCCTGAAACTTTCAATTTAGTCGAATAACAGGATGGGTTTGCAGTAAACCTGCTAATTACCACTCCTCTTCCCCTGTTCAATATTAGTCATTTTAATAGTCATTTAACAGTTGTGTTTTAAAAATTTTAGTAAATTTACGCATAATGTGGGGGTTGTATCTTTCTTCTGTTAAGGCAGCTGGTTTCTTGAGAATGGGGAGCTTCCCCGAAACTAGTCGAAAAAATAAATAATAATAAAAAATGGTTGTGACTACTCGAATATTTCTTTAATTTATAATTTTAATAGTCAGACAACTATTCATGGACAGGTCAGCAGTGCGATGTTTAGTTTTTAATGCCGTGGAACCAGTGTAATTGGAATTTTTGGGAATTGCCCTGCGAGATTTTGTTTTGGGAAAGTGCCGGACCCCTAAAATTGCTCTTTGAAATGAGCCAACCTCGAGCAGTGCCGACGTTATAGACATTTGGCGCCCCCGGGCGAATCTTTCACCCTTTCACTAGCGCCCCCCCCCCCTACCCGATAATTGCATTCACGACGCGTAGAAGAGGATTGAATCGGCATGGAATGACGACTAAACTTACTCGCCCAAATATTCGTCTCCATCCCAAGACGAGGAAAGGAACTTGGGAAATACCGCATGTGTGACCAGGGTGTTTTTAGTCGCCGAACACCGAGTCGATTTACTCGGGTCTAGGTGAATATTCGGCCAATACCGCATGTGTGGCCGGGCCTTAACTGTGACACGGTGCGTTCGACCGGTTTAGTGAGGGAGTTCCCGTCAGTGTGCGTAGGACAAACTACACACCAACCTGAACACCCGCGTAGCACGGGAGCGAACTTGTGAAGTGCAGAGCTGGATCAGGGTAAGGCGTACAATCCAATTGCATATTATGCAATTGCGTTTTAGTCGATTTTTCCTGGTGTTTCTTATTCATGATGCATATTTCGGTACTTTTTTCTTAAATATACGGGAAAATGCAAGAAAAAGAAATGAAAGGAGTTCTAAAAAAATATATTCTCAAGTCAACAAGCACATCAGGGAGGTGACGATCGCTCTCTCTTTTTCTCTCTCTCTCTCAAATCAAGGGTAGGGACTCAACGGCCTGGTTCTACAACCGCCATTTCGACGCAATCAAAAGCGTGGTTATGGATTTATAGAGAGATGGCAGATTCGGCACAGTATCTGTGCCGTCGAATATTTCAGTCGTCGTTTTTGTATTTAGTTTATGAGGTCTTATTGTTGCCGAGAATTGAAATTGAAATTGAAATCGAATAAAGTGCATATTATTCATCATTTTTACATGCACATAATCCGGTCTCTATGACCAATGAGCATCATACCGCCCTTATTGGATCGTAATTTACTATTTCTCAGTTTGAGCCACTACTAACATGCCTTCGAAAGCCACGAAGTGACGTTTTGCACGTTGAATGCAGTGAATTAGCGCGTTTTCTACACTTTAACCGCGGAATTTGCGCTTTTTTCTCAATTTCATTGGTGAATTATCGATTTTTCTCCGTTTTAGCCGTGAATTAGCCCTTTTTCGCTATTGTAGCAGCTATTTATAGAATTCTGGCCATGAATTAGTGCTTTTTGCGTGGCTATACATTAGAGTTGCCAGATAGCTGAGGCTCTTCGCCCGGAGTTATACATGATACATTTATGTACATGCGTATATGGTTTAAGATTAGGGGGGGGGGAGTACTTATGTGCATATCGACACCCGAACGCCCTAAGGGCTAAACTGCACTATTAGATCACATCAAGTGCCAACCTGGATTATTTGGACCAAAGGGCTAATCTGAAAGCGGTTATAGGTCCAAAATCGGTGAGGTCAATCTGGAATTTCTCGACCATATTTTTTACGGCCAATCTGCAGCAATCTCCACCAAATGGCATTTATGTTCTCGTCAATCTGAAGGACAAAAAATTACATCGCTCAATCATTTTATTCTCATGTGTAGCGGCTGTCAAAAATTCTGGAGAGTGATGGAGTCTTTTGGTCTCGTGGTCAGAGTCTTGTGTTTCCAGTGTTTTGAGCTCGGAGCATTCTGTGGTTAGGGTGTTTTGTGGTTAAAGCTTCTGTAGTGAGTTCATTTTGAGGTTAGAACGTCTTGTTATCTGAGCGTTTTTGTAATTAAAATTGAGGAAAAGCGCTAATTCGTGACTAAATTTTAGAAAAAGCGCTAATTCACGACTAAAGTAGTGAATAAGCAATCATTCAAATTTCTGAAGGCAACTTCAACAGAGAACAGGCGCTGATTCGTGGCTAAAATTAAGCAAAAGCGTTCATCCGCGGCTAAATGCAGAAAAACGCTAATTCGTCACTGAATACGCCTCTAATTCACTGCTAAAATAGATAAAAAGTGCTATTTCGCTGCTAAAATTAAAAAAAAATCGCTAGTTCACTGCTAGAATTGAGAAAAAACGCTCATAATTCAAAGCTGAAATGAATAAACAACGTTAATTCACATGTGAAATTTAGAAAAAACGCTTATTTATCGCTATATTATGTAAAAACGTCACTAATTCGCTACTAAAATAGAGAAAAATCGATAATTCGCTGCTAGAATTGAGAAAAAACGCTCATCGTTCTAAGCTTAAGTTGAGAGAACGCCAATTCACGATTTCTGGGGGCAACTTAGAGCCGGAAATTCAGAAGAAGCGTTAATTTGCGACTAAAATTGTGGGAAAGCGTTAATTCGTGGCTAAAATTTATTAAAGACGCTAATTCGTTGCTATTAAGTCAATCATCGCTGTGTGTAAAAACGTCACTAATTCGCTACTAAATTAGAGAAAAATCCCTAATTCACTGCTAAAATTGAGGGACAGCTCTAATTTGCTGCTAAAATGAAGAAAAAGCGCTAATTCGCTGATAAAATTGAGGGAAATTGCTAATTCGTAGCTAAAGTGAATACATCACTAACAATTCACTGCTCAAATTTAGAAAAAGCGCTAATTCTCTGCTAAAATGAAGAAAAATCGTTTATTAACTGCTAAAATTGAGAAAATGCAAATTCACGATTTCTAGGGCATCTTCGTAGCTAACATTTCAAAAAATCTACTAATCCGCGGCCAAATTTTAGGAAAGCATTAATTTGCATTTGAGCAAATACTAGGTGGGCATACACGAGCAGATATCTGCGGCAGATTTCATGTTTTTGACAGATATCGGTGGTGAAAAATTGCTCGTTAGTGGGCAAGAAACGACGTCAGATCAACCGTGATCGGCCAAACGATATCGGTGGGATTTCAAATCCGCCAGATGTGGTCTGTGGTCCCCCACTAATCAACCGATTTCTTATGAGAGATATCTGGCAGACATAGATCGGCCGATTTCGAATCCGGCGTCGCCCCTTAACGCAACGATTTTAGCCACCGGAACGGTTTTATTGTTGACGCTCGGTGATTTATTGGCCCGGAAAGTATGGCTAAGCCAAACTACACCAACTTTGAAACAGCATTTCCATTTCAAGGCTGATAAATTTAACCTTACGATTATATCTTCGAAAACCAAAAAGTCACCGGGCATTAACACTGAAACATTGCAACGGCCGGTGGCCCGTAATTTGAAATTGGATGGATTAATGAAAAGATTTCATGAAATTTGTATTTGAGTTGTCGGACGTCGGGCGGTGTTATTTACGGTTGCATATTAGTTGAATTCTACTGTTTGTCTGTTTAACTCGCCTGTAGGGCAGACGAAAATATTCTTCGTCCGCATCACTTTTTCTCCGGCTGCAATTTTTTTGCTCAGCGTTAATGTGAAAAAAATAGATTATTTGCGGTCAAAAAAAGAAAAAAGCGCTGGATCTAGAATGGAGAGAAAAAATTGTTGATATTTAAACAATGGAGAAAACGCTGGGCACTTCGCATGGTTGACATTGAAGAAAAAAAACGCTGCTAAAACGGAGGAAAAACGCTAAATCATGGATAAAAAAAGTCGCCAATTCGCTGCTGAACTTACGAACAAGTGTTAATTTGTAGCTATAAATTATGAAGACAACGCTAATTCACTGCTGAAGTTGAGGCAATAAAACGCCAGTTCGTTGTAAAATGAGAAGACGTCGCTAAATCACTGCGAAAATTGAGAAATAGCGCTGATTCCAGAATAAAATGGAAAGAAAGATCTAATTCGTGGCTGAATCAAATTCATTGCCAACATTTGGAAAAATCGCTTATTCGCTGCTAACTAGAGAAACACGCTAAATGGCGGATAAATTAAAGAGACAAAGCTCTAAGATAGAACGTCAATTTTATTCACGATTTCTGGAGCCAACTTCATGGACAAGATTGAGAAAAGCCCACAATTTAACGCTTGAATGTGTAGCTTTGCCAGAGATTATATATCATACAAGCCATGTATCAATTAATTGGGCGATTGCATGGCCAATTAGCAAATTTCAGTGGTTATTTAGGCCCATTTTCACCAACAAAATAATTGATCTCGTTTAAAGTTGATCGTGGTTAGTTGCCAATAACGACCCATATGAATTCTGATGTAAGTATAAGTATAAGTAATCGTGACTAGTTGTTGATCGTGGTTTAAGAAGTTGGTGAAATCGGGCCTTAACAGTTTTCGGCCCATTTGGGTTATTGGGAAGCAAAATTAACAATAATTTCAGCCAAATAGCTCGTAAAATCTGTAATTTTATATCCGAATGTTCGGGGTAATTTCCCGGTTAAATTGCCGTGAGCATCAAATTTCAGGGATGGGTGTCAACTTTTTGAACGGAAAACCAGACTGTTTGGTTATATCTAAATTTGTCTTTGCTGCAATCGACAGAGTCTGGTGGTCATGCGGAAGGGTTGGGGAGGGGCCGTTATTTGGTCAGAACTATTTGGTTGGAAACATTTTTGTGATTGTGGGAGCGATTTTTGTCGTCGGGGCTTTTTTGTAGTTTGAACATTATCCGGTCAAAACTGGCCCTTGCATAGCCACATCCGTCTATCAAGAGATGGACAAAATGAATTAACGCTCACGTAAAATGATTCTATAAGATTTTTTTTGGGGGCAGGAATTTTGGCCCGGAGATATTTTCGGCCCGGCCGGAGACCGGAGATAGGGTCTCAGGCCCGGAGACTCCGGGCGAAAACCGGAGATCTGGCAACCCTATATACTATATCTGTCCAGTCCCAGAACTAATTGCGTGGAGTTAACCAAGAACAGCTTGTCGATTCTACCTTCTTGTGTTTGCCATTATGTAACCCCACCTTCCAGACCCTGTAGCACAGAGACGTGTCTTCTTTTCGGACCTGACTGAAACTCTTGAGAGTTCATTGTCTAGCCATACTCGTTGCCTATACGAACGGAAAGTGACTCTACACGTGCGTCTCAAATCCCGCCAGCTGCACCGGCCCACTGGCAAAAATGGGCACGTCACGAGTGGCGGTGGCGAGCAATGCAAGTGCAAAAATACGACGCGGCAGGATAGGGAGCTTGCCCCCCCCCCTTAAAACACTCTAGAATCTGGATCCGTGTCTGACCAACGGTCAGGTTACCGTAAACGTTAAACCGTATGGCTACTGCAAGGTGCCATTGCTCCTTGAGTTTCCTTCTAGGAGAAATGTGCCCAGATCCCAGAAGAGGTTCGGTCGACCTCTTATAGTGTGCGTGCTGATGATGATAAGAACTATTGAAACCTGTCCTGAATAGAACAGCAGATGTGTGCATTTCATTCCGTACCCCTTCATTACTGCTGTGAATTACATGTTTAACAAAATAAGAGGGTAGGAAGGGACTGTGCGGAGGGTAGAACAACTTCCAGTACAAGAGAAGCGAAATAAGAACGACATCCCTAGTTCTACTAGTTGGAAGTAAAGATTATTTTTCTTTTAATAAATTATAAAATGGTATGACTAATACTAACAAGGTAACAAGGAAACAAACTATTGCGTGATCATCCGCTCTCCTAATCTGTTGTACTTCACGTAAAGTTCCTGACGGCATCGAATTAAACCCGAAAGAAGGAGGGCAAAAGAAAAAAAAAACATGAGGTGCACGTTTAATTGGTTTCAATGCACGGAAATCCAAGACTCCAAAGTGATGTATAGCCTACCATTATCCAAATTATTATTTTTTTCTCGGTCCATTATTTTAGATATAAAAAACGAAAGTGGGTTCTTTGCCATAATGAAGCCCACGCCTAGTAAATACACAATTATTACACCATTCTCGGTGCAATTGATGCAGACTTGAACAAAAAACAACAATAAACATTTACAGCCCATTTAATAGCGTGTTAGGGTGAGAGGAAAATAGGGGACACCTTGTCTGGTCCAATTAGCGAAAACGCTCTTGAAGGTGCGATTTATTGCTCGTCTCGTTATTGTTATTTTGAGAGGTTTAAGACCTCGCAGGGTGGAGTAGTATTGATTAAAATTTAAAGCCTCGAAGACAAATTTCTTTAGGATTGTTGTGCCACGTGCTCCCAGCCCCCTCATCATTTCGCTATAAGAAATTTCACTTTCGAACTCATGTCCTCGTCTGCATGATGGAGGTTTTAAGAGGAAAAAAAGGGGTCTGTACACTACCTCCACTCCTAGTAGGACCCCACGAGGGGATTGTGAACTATTAGTGGGCTCCCAGGAGCGACATAATAGAACCTAATGCGTCTATCCATCAAATTCTATTGTCCGGATTTTAAAGAGAGGAGGAGCCCATCTGCTTTCTTTTTTCTTTCTTTCAAAAAAAAAAAAAAAAAATCATGCATAGAAGTGTGGGGGGCGTGATTTGGGCACTGGCAGCGTTCTTCCGCTGATTCATCTAATGACGATTTTTTTTTTTTTTTTTAAACACAACCGCGAAAAAACAAACTGAGGCTAATCAACTTTTTAGATCCCTCTGTCTGTCCCCACCGGCGTTGTTCCCCTCTCGTTTCGAAATACGCGCTCGTCCACCAAGGTTGTCGTTCGTTCGTACCAATCCAAATTAAATAGTGTGTCTTGAGCAGAGAGAAGAGAAGAAATATTCTTATCCATGTAAAAAAGTGTGAATTTTTACAACGTTCTCTATTATGTTGGCCTGTACGGCGGCGGCGGCGTCAGTTCTTTTCACGGTATCTCTATCCGTCGTCTCGTCCGAACGACAAACTTTCACGTAAGACCTCTCTTGTTTCGTGAACTCTTTACCTTTTATGACACAACTTCGCACAGCTGTTGACCTACAATCACCCGGGGCTCACTTTTTACACCTTTTTTTCCGCTTCGTCAAAAGCTCCCCTTCACACCCCACTCCCACTCTTCTCATTTAACACCATTTTCATTAGGTAGTTCTACTGCGCAACCTTTTAAAGATGTATAGAAAAAAAGGTCTTGAGCTTCAGAGTGAGTCACCCAAGGCACTTTGCCTCCTTCCTGCTTCCTTTTAATGCAAGCGTTTTCTTTTCTCCCATCCCAGATCCCAGGATAATGTATTAAAACTAGCTGTATGAGTGTAGCAAGCAGGGAATAAAATTGTATGTGTTCATACCTAACTTGGTGAGCAGAGAAGTTCAGCTTGTCTACTTGATTTTGAAAATAACTTATCGCACGTATATTTTTGTATATTTGTGGACAATGTCTATAGGCGAAGTTAAAAATGGGGGGGGGGGGAATCCGCATACCCTGGGACTTATAAGGGACAAAATGATGAAATTTGAGCTTTGAAAGAGCCAAATCAATTTTCTGAATTCGTCAAACCTGCGAAACTTATGCGAACCTGCGAAATTTGGTTTTAAAAAGGTAAAAATCATCAAAATTGGGATAGGAAGTCACAAAAAAAAGTGTCAGTTTTTGTCGGATAACGACCCTTTCTGTGCACATTCAGTTTCTGGGGATGAATCAGGGTTTCCAGATCCAAGTTTTGAGATGCTGAATTACATCGGTTTTGAAGGGCTAAAAAACTTCTTTCAGTGGCCAATCAGCTCTGGGGCACAAGGTCATGGGGGGGGGGGACAATGGCGTGAGGGGTGCTATTGAAATTCGGTGGTAGTGTGCATTAGAGTCCCTCTCGGCATGAACGATTCGATGGCTGGGATGATTCTAGCCGTCGCGTCGACTCGTAGTAGAATCTGTGGATATATTCCCCCCCCCCCCAACTCTATCAATCAACCCACAAATTGTAACCCCCAAATTGTGTATTGGCACTAAAGGAACCATTTTCGCGGGTTTGACAATTTTTAAATTTAACTTTGTTTGTATTATTGCTCACAGAACCAGATTTCACGGGGTTTACTCACACAGAAAGCCATTTTCACGGGATGGACTGCATAAAAAGGCAATTTCGAGGGGTCGATAATTATTTTAAAAAATTCACCGATTTACTTCGCCCTGATTTCACCGATTTCGGAGATTTTTCCCTCCATCAAAAACCAATTTTAGTGGTTTTAGCTCTATAGTTTCGAAAGTTCGATTCGAAAAACTTATTTGGCAAAAAACGAACGACGAAAAGCAAATTTAATTACTTTGAATTTTTTAAACCTCAATTGTGCAGGAGACTTTATTCTTCGTGTTTCAATGGTATCTTCAACCCACAGGTTTTTGTGACTTCCTACCCCAATTTTGCTGATTTTCACCCTTTTAAATCCTAATTTCGCAGGTTCGCATCAGTTTCGCAGGTTGAGGTTGGGGCGAATTCAGAAAATTGATAACCTCAAAGTGACACTTATAAGTCACAGGGGATGCTGATTTTTATTCTTTCAAACCATAATTTCGTTGGCTCACTCACGACCCAATTTCACAGATGTTGGATATTTTACAAACCAAATTTGGTGATTTTGGCTGTTTCAACTCCATTTCGATTTTTGTTCTTCCACAATTAAAATCGCGGAATTTAATCATCCAAAACCCACAATTTCTCCAATTTTTGCTATTTTAAACCCCTTTTTTTAATTATTTCAAAACCCCCAATTCCATGGTCTTAGCTCTTTCTTTAATCAGTTTCTCAAATTTCGCGTGTTTGAAAACAAAATGTCATCATGTTGACCCTCACAAACCACAGTTTCACGGATTTTCGCTATTTTTAAACCAAATTCGCTGATTTGGCTCATTAAAAAAAACATATTTCGTCATTTTGGCTCTTTCAAACCCTTATTTCGTGGATTTTCTAGTTCTGAATGTAATTTCGCGGATTTGGTTTCTTAAAATCCAAATAGATCGTGTGAGTGGACCTCTTTTTTTTTGCTTTCTCCCCCGATTGGCGTGCTACTGCTTTTGGCAACGGAGATGGTAGATCACTGGTCCGATAATCGGTGTACTGCCCGTAGGTATACTCTGTCGATAATAATACACTAGTTTAGGTTAGAGGTGCGATGAGAGAGAGCGTGAGGGGGGGGGGTGATATTTGCCGCTGTAATCCGGGTGCTCGATCGTTTCACCTTACTTTTTCGTGCCGAGCGTCCACTTTTATATCTGGTCACCCGCTAATTCGCGGATAGAATTAAGAAAAGCGCCAATTCGCGGCTAAAATCGAGAAATGAAGTGCTAATTCACGACTAAATTGGAGAAAAATTTCTACTTCATGGCTTAATAAAGCGAAAAAAATCGCCAATGTATAGGCGGCTAGTACTAAGATGAAACGATAATTCGTGGCTAACAATGCGACAAAGTGCCATTTCACGGCTCAAATTGAGGAAAAATCGATCATGCCGGCCTTAGACATTTGCCCCCCCCCCCCCGGCGAGTCTTTCACCAGATCCCGCTGATTAAACCCTCTAATTAGCAATTTTGCTTTATTTTAGCCGCGAATTAGCGTTTTTATCATTTCAGCTGCTAATTACCGATTTTCTATGTTTATAGTTTTCCCAATTTTCGCCGCTTTTCCCGAATTTTATACATCAATCAGACTTCTTTCCTCATTTTGCCGTGGATTAGCAAATATTGTATTTTCGTCCACAAAGTTGCTTGAGAACCCCATGAATTGGCGTTTCCATAATTTTAACTGCGATTTAGCGTTTTTTCCAATCTTCAGTGCTACTTTTTAATTTCATCCGTGATTTAACTATTTTTCTCTATTTTAGCCGCGAATTAGAGAATTTTCTCAATTGAGAATTCGTGATTTCAGGTTTTAGCCGCTATAATAAGCTATTTTCCCAAATTTTATCCATGAATTACACTTTTTCATAATTTTAGTTGCGGATTTTTTTTTTCTTCTTTTTTTAGCCATGAATTGGCTCTTTTTCTTACTGAGCTCAAGAAGCCACGAATTGGTGTTTTCGTATCGTTTTACGAAGTCAGGGAAATTAACTATTTTGACAATTTTAGCCGTGATTTATCGCTTTTTCTCTATTTTATATCTGATTTAGCAATTTTTCTTAATCTGTTCCGTGAATTAGCGCTTTTTCTCAATTTTAGCCGGCCGCTCGGCTTCCTCCCTCCCTTAAAACTACCACTGATTAACTGCTAGAATTGTGATCACGCCAATACCATGGGTTGGGGGCTACTTCATGGCTAAAATAATAATAATAATTTTAAAAAACACCATTTTGCTAGTATAAAATTGAGACAAAACCGCTAATTCGCGCACTGGCAGACCTATACCCATCGGAGCCCGGGGCGGAAATATCCAAAAGTCTCTTACGTAAGTCTCTATACAAACAAGAAGTGTAATTTTTGCGCAAATTACACATTACCGCTATTTCCACACCGTATCCGCCAATTAGCGCTTACGCCTATAGTTTAAGCTGCGAATGAATGCTTGTTGTCAACTTCACCCGCAAATTAGCGCTTTTCTCAATATTGGCCGCGTGTATAGTTTTTCTCAATTTCAGCCCCGGATTAACGGGGTTGCCGCCCCCCTCCACAATAGCCTTGAATTTACGCTTTTTCCAACTTTAACAACAAAGTAGCGTTTTTATCCCGTGAATTAGGGATTTTTCTTAATTTTCCACGAATTGGCATTATCCTCAATTTTAGCTGAAAATTATCGATTTTTAAAATTTATTTTAGGAGGTAGTTACCTGCTTTTCTCAATTTGAGCTAAAAATTGGCGTTTTTCGCAAGAAGTGTTTTCTTCAATATGTATTAGCCGCAAAATAGCGGGTTTTCCACGTTTTTGCCACCAATTAGCGTTTTCTTTGTTCAGTATATACGCTAAGGCTCGGGCACTCCAGAAAGTCCAACGCCTCAGGCGACCGCCTTGCCCTAAAGCTGGCAATTCCCGTTTCAACTTCCCAAAGAAGAGGCGGCGAAGAGGCTCTTAGCGAGGGATGTAATTATCAAAAATTGTTGACTTAACAAGGAAGAGGGATGAGGCGAAGTGAGTACTAGTACACTTGTCTGTTACTCGGGTTATTTCTCCCAATTACTTGTGAGAGGTAACTAGTTCTAAATTCGTCTCAGATAAATGCAACAATGGCCTCCGAATGCCAATTTGCCATTTGAATTCATCGATAAAACCGACAACATTTCCAAAAGAAGTTAATGTCCTTCATTGTCATTGATTTGTTTGGGAAAATGATAAGCAGACAAATTGTAGCAGACAATTTGACACCCCTGCGTTTTCTTTCGTTGATGGTTTCTTTTAGGTCAGAGGCTTATCAATGTTGAACGGGTCACTGTTTTATTTTGTCGCGAAAGTTCACTTATCTGCTTGAAAGTAATACAAAACACAAAGGTCCTTCACAGTCACAACATTCCTGGAACATTTATTTGCCGCCCCTTCAGACCCATTAATGGGTAGGGGGCCCCCTTCCCACCGGTATTCACCAGCAAGAGGGGTAAAACGGTATTTTTTCACAAGCGTATGTTGTACAAACGCCTATTAGTATGCTTAACGATATTTTGTTCCTCATAATTAATAATAAAGCAGCGGGAGAAAAAAAAATACTTGCCCAGTTGAAATTTATTCTGTTTACTATCGCCTTTTAACTAGAGTTCATAGACCGCAGCCCGCCTACACCCCCTTCCCGCTCCTATTTAGCATTCTTCCTTTGGTCTAAATATATATTTCTCTCGTTTATAAACATGAAGCTGTGTTAATTTAACTTATTTATTTGCTTCTGTTTTTCCTCTTTTTCTCTACTAGGATTCACATAAGTACGTGGAATGTCAACGGGAAAAGTCCACCTGGAGATTTGTCCAACCTTTTAGGCCAAGTATAGTTTTAAAAAATTTTCTAAAAAAACATACTATATGCATATACGTTTGTGTGTGTTTATGAATGCAAGGTGGACGAGTACGACCAAGCCAAACCTGATCTTGTGGTCGCCGGTTTCCAGGAAGTGGCGTCGAAAGTCTACCAAGTGGTGGCCAGTGACACTTATGCCGATCAGTGGTCGAAATCCGTTGCTGACTCGTTGGGCCAGCACTATGACAGGGTGAAGCGTTTTTAAAAATATACATAAATATTCGAATATCACCCCAGCAGCTAATTGAGCTTAACAGGTAAAAACTGCAAAAATGCTGGGCGTTGTTATGGACATTTACCTTCTTCGAAGTCACAAATGGTCCCTCAGAGACGTCGAAGCGTTTCGAGTTATGACTGGTTTCGGTGGTCATTTTGGCAACAAGGGCGCCGTTGTTGTCAATTTCGGCCTGTATGGAAAAAAGTTCAGTTTCGTCAACGCTCATCTGCCGGCTCATGACGATCGCCTGAATCAACGCCTTGACGATTTCCACACGATTGAAACTCGACGACGGAAACACTGTTCTTCCCCCATCGACTATGCATTCTGGCTGGGGGATTTAAACTTTCGACTGTCCGACGTCAATTCACTCGGTATCCCAACATTTTGGCTCCATTTTGATGTTGGCTGTTTAAATAATTTTTTCGATTTTTTTTCAAGGTCCTAATCAGATTCAGCACATGATACAAAAAGGCCAGACACGCGAGCTCTTAGAAAAAGATCAGCTCAAACTGGCGATGAAGACGGGACAGGCTTTTGTGGACTGGACCGAGGGGGACGTTTCCTTCAAACCTACGTATAAAATAATCCACGGGACAAACAATTATAATTTAAAAAGACGACCAGCGTGGACCGATAGAATATTAAGTAAATCGGAGTCGGGAAGCGACATTGTTCGAGCGGATTATCGCGCCGTTGACGGTTACTTACAAAGTGACCATCGCCCTGTTTCAGCTAATTTTAAAATTGAAATTGAAACTGATTTCAACAATTTCTGAAATAAAATAATTTAATTTTTTATGGAATCCCTTTCTTGATTAACTAACGTAACCAACCAAGGCCTCCAGGGAGGATTCCTGGTGTTATAAACCGCATTTCGAGGGACCAACAGTTCCAGGAAATGGACGAATAGTAGAGAGAGAATGAATACTCTCAGAGGTCCGAGGGAGCTGATGATTTATTCATTGAAGAATGAATGAGGATGTGAAGGACGAGGCTGGGGGGAAGTTTGTGGCAGGATAGCATTTTCGGCATAAGGGCGGAATTGTGTCCCAGGCCCTTCCCTTTTCCTTCCAACTTCACCATCCTGACTTCCTCCTTGTCACCATTAGTTCCATTCCCTGCATTCACAAAATGCCCCCCCGGGGGTAAACATTGGTGGGATTTATTTGTCAAAACAGATATGAGAAACTGAGTAGTTTAAATTTTAATAATTAGAAAAGTTTACAGTTCAAGTTACAATCGAGAAAAACAGAAATTTTTAAGGTTATAAAATAGAACTCACTTTTTTCATCCGATCGGTAACTAAACCCATTAATCCCTTCTGAAAGAAAGAGCCCTTTTTAAACTTTATTACCTTCTCGGAATAAGCGCAGATTAAGTAACGTTGATAAGAGGAACCCCACCATAAGGACATAAATTGGTCTCGAGAGAGTCGGCAAAAAAGCCTTTTATACACAAACGCATAGCCGCATTAAGTCTCCGTTGGAGAAGTCCGGGGGTGGAACGTATACGACGGAGAACTAGGCAGAATTAATGGAAGGGGTGAAGAGGTGGATTCGCATTCTTCCACCGTGGGCGGTATTGAAAAAAAAAAAAAAAAAAAAGGACTTCGGGAGTCCTAAGCAATCCTTTTTCTCCTTTATTTCTGAATAGAATAAAAATGTACGGGGGAGAGATTTAAAAGATGGCGAACGATTAAGGAAGCTTGAGCGCTCTCTCTTTCCCCCATCCCTCGATTCCACCCCCTGTAACCAAACATTTATTTTCTCCGAGAGACTGAGAACAATTAGCATTTAATCCGTAGGAGGTACTAACAGCAGCAACATTACGAGCACTGTTTTTAGCGGCATTTTTTCATCCGAATAAATAAATTTCAATGTGAATAAAAACCAACTCCCGTAGTTTAGACGCCCGATTATGAAATTAAAGAATCAATACGCGTTGCCCACTGGGACCATCAAGAGTGAGAGGTGAGGAGCGAGGGCTGGCTAGGCTTGTCACACATGAAATACTGAACTATGCTATGAAACAACAACCTAAGTATAGGCACCCTGCCTGCACGACCCCCGGGATATACAGAGCCAAACGGAGGTTTCCTCCGCATGGTATATGAAATACAAGTGTGTCAAATGCAAGGTGGGTGAGGGAGACGAGCCTAAAGAATCGAAAAAAGGGAAGCAAGAAAGTTAATATAGAATATCTTTCCATGCAGATACATTGTGTGGTTTTATTTTAAAACTAATTTTATTTTGTTAAATAAGACAAGTGGGCAAAATCGGATCCCTTCCTTTTAAAGAGGCCTGACGCCTAACTGATTTGACAATCAGTTGAAATGAAAACACTTTCTAAGCGAATTAAACTTGTAGTTCCAGTTTTCCAGTATCATGGACACAAAGTTATGTGAATTTTAGTCGTTTCAACTTCGCACAACTGTCTTTGTGCATTGTTGACATTGCCCAGTCATCTCTGTCCTGTTTTGTCCACGCAGAACTGGGTGAAGCCCGCTGAGTAGCCTAAACTGACACAAACTATGGGTCAATAGTAAGTTTCTGTGTAACATCGTTTGTTTCTACGCAGAGTTCTGCGTTCTTGGTGCAAACGACCATTTTTATTAAAAGGCTAATCAATTCACCGACGTGTTCTTATTATTCGGCCTATAGAAATAGAGTTGGGGCGGGGGGGCGCTACAATATTTGTTTCTAATTCATAACAGTTAGTTTCTGAGCATAACGAACGGTTTTTGTTTTTATTTTTGCCGCAGTAGTCAACGTTTCCAAACTAAAATAAAAGTTTCTAATTATGTGAGGCTAACTAATGAGGAAGTAACATAAAAAATAAAAATCACTGGAAACATTTTTTTTCGAAAGAAAATGACTAAATATGACCAGGAATTGAATATTAGTGCGTAAATGATAGATTTCGATTTATAGCGAAATAATAAAACTTGCCAATTTTTTTTGTTACCTTAAACGGCCGGTCTGTGACTCGTGACGTAGTTAAGGAGATGTGACCTTCGCATACTTTTAGTATCCGAAACCGAATCGCATACCGAGCACAACAAGAAAATGTAATATAATAACTATATTTATAAATAAAATAATTTTTATGTAGTGATAAATTATGGCTTACAACGAATTATCGCTTTTTCTGCACCTTATCCGAGAAGAAGCGATTTTTTTAAATTCAAGCAAGCTTTAAGGTAAGCCTTTTTCAATATTTTAGCCGCAAATTAGCACTTTTTTCTCAATTTCATCCGTGAATTTGCGATTTTTTTCTATATATTTATCCGCGATTATACCAATTTCTTAAATTTAGTCACGAAGTTGCCTTCAGAAGCTGTGAATTGAAATTTTATTAATTTTAGACGCGAATATTCCGGCGAAATAGTGTTTTAATGCCGCGATTATTCTCAATTTTAGTCGAAACTCAACGCTTTTTTTCAATTTGACTTCTTTTTTTGATTCGACTTTTCTCAAACTTTTTCTTTATTTTTACTGTCGTCAAATCACCCGCAAGCCGTAGTATTTTTATAGATCAATTTCAGCAGTCAATTTGTGCAAATTCCCGATTAGTGATTCAGCAATTTTTGCCTTTTTTAACCGCGACTTTGCGCTTTTTCTCTATTTTAAATGAAAAATTGGCTTAAGAAGCTCCAAATTGGCATTTTACTCAATTTATTAGCTGTGAATGAGTGCTTTTTCCGCATACTTCATCTTTTTTTTTTTTTTTTTTTTTTTTTTTTTTTTTTTTTTTTTTCTCTTAAGGTCTATTCACATACATCAGTGCGGTGAACGGGACGTGCCCCTTCAATTTCCATTGAGAATTTAATTATTTCACTTGCCGGACGGGGCACGTCCCGTTCACGGCACAGATGTGTGTGAATCGACCTTTAATCGTGAAGTACATACAATTTTTGTCCCGTGAATTAGGGACTTTTCTCAATTTTATCCTTGATTTAAGGATTTCCTTCAATTTTATCTGTGAAATAACGCCGTGAAGTGAGCTTTTAGTCCTGTGAAATACCAATATTTCTTTATTTTTAGCCGTAATTTATACAGTTTTAAAATAATTGTAGCTCCTAATAAGTAATTTTTCTCCATTTTAGCTGCGAATTAGGGCTTTTTCTTAATTTTAACCGCAATATCCCGTTTTTGCCCACGAATTAAAGACTTTTTTAAATTGTTGCCTGTGAATTAGCGACTTTTTTCTTCTTCATTTTAGTCGAAAACTTGGCTTCAGAAGCCATGAATGGAGTTTGAATTTCTTCAATTTCCGGCATGAATCAGTGGGTCCGTTGTAAAACTAAAACTAAAACTAAAACACGATTAAAGCCCAGTTCACACCTATCATGCACGCTTCCGATCCGACACCGATCATGCATTTTTTGATAGGTGTGGGGACCGTAAAAGGCGTTAATACCGAATAATTGACGGCTATTACGCTTCTCAGCCCTCTCAGATTGCCTATCCAACCCAAATATAGTCTAACCGTTACGAGGGTTTCCACAGTCTCCGATCCGACACCGATCATGCATGCGTGCATGATAGGTGTGATCCTGGCTTAAATGCGATTAATCCTTCCCTCTTATTTTACATGTGTTGAAAACAAAACCTCATCAAGTGCTGAGCAATTTTTTGAGTTTTACAACGGGGGCAATGTAAACCTTAACTTAAGCTTTGAAATCAATTTTTTTCATTGAATTATCGATTTTCCTGAATTTTAACCGTGATTTAGCTCTTTTTAGTCTGTGAATTAGGGCCTTTCATCAATTCTAGTCGCTATAATTAACTTTTTTACGAAATTTCAATTGCTAATTACAGTTTTTCTTAAATGTACCGTGAATAAGCCACCAATTTGTTGTTCCTGGAGGTCACTTTACGGCATACGGATGAGAAAAGCTCTGATTCATCACTAGAAAAGAAGAAACGCGCTAATTCACTGCTATAACGCTAATTTCCGGATTTTCTGAAAAATCCATTCATTCGGGGCTGGCATTGAGTAAAAGCGCGACTAAAATTGAGAAAAAGCGCTAATTCGCGGCAATAATGGGGGAAAAGTGCTACTCCGCCTCTGACTAAGAAGTGAGGAAAAACGCTAATTCACGGCTAAAATGGAGAAAAGGCGCAAATTTGATAACATTTGATAAAACCCGCTGATTCGTGGTTAAAACTGAGAAAAGCCGCGCGTTGATTCCTAGCCAAAATTGAGATAAAATGCTCATTCACTGCGGCTAGAGCTGGCAAGGAACGCTCATACGCAAATTAGCGGACGGATGTGAGAAAATCTGCTAATTTACAGCTAAAATTGAGGAAACGTTGTAATTCGTGGTTAGAGATTAATTGAGAAAAAGTGCTAATTCACGGCAAAAATTGAGAAAAATCGCTAATTCATGTCTAAAATTGAGAAAAAGCCAATTCACGGTTCCTAAAGTTGGTGCCTATAAAACTCAGACATGAATTAACGCGATTTTCATGATTTATATAGACCAGCAGTCAAGTACTTTTACCTGGACATAATTCCGAAGTCGATAAAATTTTGGGGCTTCATTCGGGGATGTATGAGGATGTACAATACGAGTTTTCTACCAAAATTTCTTTGTGGAAACTTCAGGAGGGTCAAAAATACCAGATTTTTTCGATTATTTCCAGTTTTATGTCTGTAACTCAAAAATTAAGCTTACTATGGGAAAATGTTTCTAGTAAATGATGAAGAGCATGACATTTCCTTCGAAATTCATTGGTCAAACATCTTTGTCGGCCTAGTAGGTATGAGATACATCAAGCTACATTTAGCCTAAATTTATGAATAGGTATAAATTCTGGCAGGTCCTGAATTGAGCCCAGCGGTCAGAAATTAATTAATTAAAGGGTGAGTTGAGCTCCCATCCGTTCTTGGAGCCAGTAACGGAAAGAAGCGCGAAGGAATATCCACGAAAAGGAAACCTCTTCGCTACCATAACGTCGCTGGCTCATAAGTACAGGGAGGATACGTTTAAGTGCGAATAACAATTTTGGGTGAAACGACGTTTAATGTAGAGTAGAATGGCACCTTACGGAAGTGTCCTATCTGGATCCGTTTTGGATTTATAATTTATTCCCCGTTTTTTAAAAATAACCGGTACCTGCTACCGAAAATCAGCGATTTCTCGGCTTGTACCACTCCTTACCCAAAAAGTGATTACATTTTCGAAAATTACGATTTTCCCCCAAGGATAGAGATCGTTTTGTGGTCTAGCATCATCGTGAAGTACTGGAATTCTGGCGTTTTTGTCATAAATAGCAAAATCTGCCTATCTTGCTCGTTTTCCAAAACACTGATGTATCTGGGAACTCTGGGAATTCTGCTTCTTAATTGTCAGTCCTTGACAAACAAAATCGAATCCGTTGAACTCCTTCTCAAAGATGACGACAAGTACACATTTTGTGTCGGACCGAACATTGGCTTAATAAAGATAAACTTCAGAGTGCTGTTATAAACCATTTTTATGTTGGCTCAGTTCATCTTCGTTCATTTAACGCCTCTTTCGGTGGATCTATCATTTAATGCCGATCGAATATAACAGCCTACTCGCTCCCTCCCTCAGATTGAGAGTTTGTCTAGGGACTCGTCTTTCGAGATCTCAGCAGTCAGATTCAGAAGGGAAGAAGAATGCATCGGTATTCTCAACATATATCGTTTTTTATGTCTCACCTTGAAGAAAGCATCAAACGCCTTCGTCTGGAGGGAAGCCCTGCCATTATATGTGGGAATTTCAATATAGATCTGGACTCTGAGAGCAAAGAAAAGGACGCATTCCTTGATATGATGCTCTGCAACGTCTTTCTTGCTCACGCAACGTCCCCTACAAGGATATCAGTCAACAGGAAATCCAGAATTGACATAACGTTTTCAAATATTGATGAGAACGTCTGTTCCTGTACTACTGTTCAGGTATATCTGACCATCTGCCGGTAGTATTCAAAATGAATCTGAGTGGGGCTGGAAAGGCAAAAACTTGCGAGGAGGAAAATATACGCAGGCAGTTCACGGACGAGAACTTAAAATCCTTTCAGTTACCTCCTCAGCAACGCAAACTGGGGCGAAGTGTACTCAGCAACATCTGCCGCGGAGGCTTTCACAAATTTTTATATGAGCTACTTTCACAATTTTGAAGTTGCGTTTCCAAAAACTTACTCTGTCTCTCCTGTTAGCAATAAGCGGCCCGACAAATGGTGGATTACGCATGATCTACTTGAGAGCAAAGACGCGGTATATGAACTCCTCAGAAAAGCAAGGAAATCTGAACGCCCTGAGGACTGGAGGAAATTTAAAGCTGATTCCAAAGCAATACTTAGTCTCTCCACAGTTTATTCTCGTCACCGAAATCGATTTTCAACCCTCACCGGGTCATCATCAGCGGTACAATCTTTAAAAGTACAACAAATTTGCATTAAAAAAAAAACTATAAATAAGCTACATTGAATAAATAAATTGAATTGGAGTCAGGTGTAGTAGGCAAAACTTACATTTCACAAATGAACTTTAAACATTTATCTCCGTTTTTTGTGCGGATAACACTAGTCACAACCACTGAGAAACGACTACTGAATTCATTTTTTAAAAATAACTTAAAGATAACAAAGTTCACAAGACACGTCAAATTACAGTAGCGGGGGGATCTCCACGCGGTAAGAGGAGAAGAATCGACGCGAACGGTGAATTGCTTCCTTCATGAAATTTAAAGCGTCAAAGAAGGACCTGATTCATCGAGCCTGTGACGCTAAGAAAACATTTTACGGTGATAAACTAGTGAAATCCCAATTCGGCCAAAAAGAAATATGGAAAATAATCAAAGATGTAAAAAGTAGCAATAACGTGCAAATCACCGAAGTAGAGCACCAGAATACAACAGTCACCGATCCCAAGGAGATCGCCTCCCTCCTAAACGAATTCTTTGTGAACTCTGTGGAGGAAATCGCTCGGGAACTCAGGGATCGTCACGAAGCATCTCCCGCAGAGGGGTACACGTCTGATAAGACCTTCTTCTTTTTTCCGATGATCGAAGACGAGGTCGCAAGAAGCCTGTATGAATCTGGGAAGAAGGCCTCAGCGGGATACGACGAAATTACGGGGCCGGTAATCAAGTCATCAGTCGACTTCATCATTCGACCGCTAGCCCATATATTTAACTAATGCGTGGAAAAAGGATATTCAAAATATCGAAGGTCGTTCCTGTGCACAAGAAGGGAGATCGCCGCCAAATGTGCAATTTCAGGCCCGTAGCTCTCGAGCCGATTCTCTCCAAGGCTTTTGAGTCGCTTATCTTTAAGAGAATTACGTACTTCCTTGAGAAAAACAACCTCCTACATATCCATCAGTATGGCTTCCGTTCCGGGAGATCCACAAGCGAGGTTCTGAGACGAATCACTACCTCGGTTGATGCTGGACACCCAGCCCTTGCGACATTTTACGATCTAAGCAAGGCATTTGACTGTGTCGACCACAAGCGCCTTCTTCTAAAATTGGAGAAGATTGGTATAAGAGGACCACCGTTAAGGCTCCTGGAATCATACCTTATGGACCGACGGCAGAGAGTATGCTTGAGGACCGAGATGGGGTCCGATGATGATTCTGCCGATACAGACAACAACTTTGGAGTCCCACAGGGCTCCAAGCTCGGACCGCTGCTATTTTTGATATTTATCAACGACCTATTCGAGGAATTACAAAAAGATATAGGCATATTTGAAGAGATCCACAAAAAGTAAAAATCTCCTCGGAGACAACTTCTTCGGTTATTAGCAACTGGTCTTCTCAGAACGGCCTGAAAACTCGGTGACTCGGTGAGGAATACGATTGCTAATACTTCATTCGTTCGTGAAAATAAGTTCCTTGGAGTCTGGATAATAGCCGATCTAAAATGGTTGACTCATGTCCATCATCTATCCTCGAAGCTCAACTCGGTCTGTTATCTACTAAAGAGATTAAGCGGATTAGGGGAGACTAGAGTTCTTCGAGAAGCGTTTACGGCCTCCTTTCTATCCGTGATTTGCTATGGCATAGTCTTCTGGGGGGGTTTTCATCCTATTCAGAAAGGATATTGAAAATTCAAAAGAGGGCTATAAGAGCAATCACACAGTCCTCCTCACGTGAAAGTTGTCGCCCTTTATTCAAAAATCTCTAGCTTCTACCGCTCCATGCATCCTCATTTATCACGTCTGTCTCCTTATCCATAGAAACGCCGCGACAAGATTCACAACCAACTCAAGCCTCTACTCCTTAAAAACAAGAGCAGCAAGCAACCTGCATCTTCCACAAGTCAACCGAAAATATATGACAATCACGGTCTTCTTCAAGGGTATTAAGATTTATAATCATTTTTCCAAAAAAATTCGCGAGTTGTCAGTGAATGACTTTAAAAAACGACTCCGCCAACTGCACCAGTTTAGGAATGTTTTCATAGCTTTGACGAGTTCACGGGCTTTGCCTTCATCTAGTCATCTCCGTGCATGTGTTTTTGGGTCTTATCATCCTTACCCAACTGTACGTCAACTATTACCTTACCTAATTCATTACCGACTTTCTTCTACGTACTATGTACAGTTTATTGTTGAAGACAAATATATTATTATTATTATTACTATTATTATTATTATTATTATTATTATTATTATTATTATTATTATTATTATTATTATTATTATTACTATATTTTAAGTTCAAAGTTCAGACAGGGAGAAGCAAACTCCCGAGGGGAGAGGCACATGCACTCACAGCAGTTGATGGCTTCAAAAAAGAAAGAAATATATGTAATTAAATAAATAGAAAAAATAATGGAAATACATACTATTAAAAATAAACATCCCATTTCTTAGTTCCCTTGCAATTTTACGAAGAGAGAGTACATGTTCCTGCAGTAAAAAAAAGAGAACAAGAAGGAGCGTTTCTCTTCAAGGTGTCATCCAATTTTACCTTTTTTTTATTTCAATCTAAAGTTTCCCCGTTTGAGGGATTTATGAGCTCAAGAAGATGAGAAGAGTTTTTTGCTCAAACAGTAAAATTCTCTGAGTTAGTAGTTAAACTCAAAGTGTTGGGGATCAGTTGAAGAAAAGTAGAAGGGGAGAGTTGTCTGATTGAACGGAAGATTTCTGGTATACTTTTCGCGTAGTGGAGATGGGGGATGGTTGAGAAATAAGATGGCGCGAGGGGGGATGAGAAAGATTTAAACTGTACCTTATCTCGTAATTTAGTATTTTACACGCAGGAAAACCACAACTTGAAAGGGTAACGCCCACACGGTTTCCTCCGAAGAAACATTTGGGTGGCACGGGGGAGGGGGGAAGGAAACTGCAAGTTATTCGAAACTTCCCATAAGTAACCAGTCCGAAATTACCATACACACTTCTTTTTTTCTCTCGTTTTTTAATCGCCTCTTTACAAGTTTGGTTCCCGTCAATATTTCTTGCCCCCACGGTCATCCCTTCGTGTAGTTAATTTTCTACAAAACCCACACAATGCTCGCGGATTGTTGTCTTTTGTAATATAAAGCGATTGGAACGGGTTTTTTTGCGTTGGTTGGACAACCCCCTGTCTGTTTAACCCTGCAGAATCTCCAAGTAATTATATCATTATAGGCACTCTCCGTATCCTTTTGTTTCCGACTCCCCCTTTATTCATTTTAATACAACACAGAAACTCTCGAGTTGTACCGCCCGCGCGAATGAAGAAACCGCGCTTTGTTGGAGTTAACAAAGCAAAAAAAAATCAAAAAACAAAAAAAAACAGCGGAGTAATGTTGATGACAAAGGGTTGAAGTGGCGGGGAGATTGGATGGCTGTGTC
The DNA here is from genome assembly GCA_038030265.1 of Corythucha ciliata. NCBI lineage: Eukaryota > Metazoa > Arthropoda > Insecta > Hemiptera > Tingidae > Corythucha > Corythucha ciliata. The sequence goes on along the minus strand of CM075937.1, from coordinate 35,973,044 downwards.
GCTGAAGGACAGCTAATGGGCTGGAGAGCTCGAGGTTTCTCTTCTCTGCGAGTGAAAGAAGTCAGTCGAAGACCGGCAGGCAGCCTGTTAAGAGCTGAGTGTGTGTTGAGGGTTTCGAGCATAACTTTTTACGTGATTTCGCGATCGTTTTACATTTTCGTAAATTTCGGTTGTGTTTTAAATCTGTTCAGTGCTGTTACCTGTACAAAGTGTTTAAGTGGAATACCATTTTGCTGTCTTACCATGGATATCCATTGAATTTTTAGTGAGTACATCTGATCATCAATTAGCGACTATTACGTCGGAACCTTTTTGCATTCATTTTTTAAAATCTCTAGATAAATTTAGTAATGCCAACTGCAGAAGTTACCACATATTTTTAGATTCACTTGACTCAAAAATCACATCCTCATGATATTTGTTTTGCATCAGAAACGTGTGATGGTATATTGGACTCGGATTTTATCATTTCGCATTTGAAGAGGCATAGAACCGTCCCCGGAAAGCAACTTCCGCGTTTGCACCGCACCCAATTCAGTTCAGACTTTTCTTTCTTTTTCCAAACTCGGCTCTGCACAACAAAAATTCTGAAGCGGAAAGGAACGATTGACTACAGAAGTTGTGCTTAATTTTGATTTGAAATACGCTGAATGAATCGGAGCATTGTGCATGTGCAATGCACTTTGAGGAGGATAACTGGAGAGAGTGCCTGAGAAAATTAGCGCGTAATTAATTAAATTCTCCTGAGGCATAGCCCTCAAGGGGGGGGGGGGCGTTTCACGGCAAGGCTCTGGGGCTACAGACTGATCGAGCAAGGTGACGAAAGAGGGGAACTGGGCACACACCACACACATGCACACGGGATTCCTGAGTCTTTAAACGAAGGAAGAAAGAAGTTTATTTTACGAGACTTCATTTTTCACTTAAATGATGAAAAATCTGCTTCGCTCAGCTACAAAAAAACAAAATATTATTTTTCCTACTCAGTTTTTGCTTATAGATAATTAATTCTATAAGATATTTTGTTGTGCATCGTTAATCCTTCTTTGAAAACACGGATTTTAATTCAATGTGTGGCGATCTCGGCTTTTCGACCAGATTTTCGAAAAAAAATAGAAAAAATCAGAACATTTTTTTTCAGAATGATACAGAACAATTCTCTGAAAATATGTTTCGTGATCGTGATGGCCTACAATTTAAGAAAAAAGGGCCCATCTGCTCAATATTCATGTCGTCAGACAACAGACAAGCATGCAAATCCAGAATTTTCACAAGGAAGGGGCTTGGGGAATTGTGTGCTTCGTTCTACTGAGAACGCCTTGACAGCCGTTCTCTGCCTAAAAATAGCTAAACTGACTGTAATCGCTCCCCAAAATGGTAAAACTGATGATTCGCGCCTTGAAAATGACTGACTATTTCTAGCGCTAAAAATTGCCGAACTGGCAATTTCCGCTCTAAAATTAGCCAAACAGACTTTAAGCACCCTTAAAAAGGGCTGAACTGACTATTCGCGCCCTGAAAATGCTCAAACAAACAATTCCTGCCCTGTATACAGACTTCTAAATCGATTATTCGCGCGTCAAGAATGGCTAAACTGACCACTCGCGACTTGCATATTGACGGGACTATTGTGCCCTGTAAATAACTCAATTGACGGTTCGCGCCCTGAAAATACCTAAACAGACGATTCCTGTCCTTAAAATGGCCAAACTGACCATTTGCGCCTGGAAAATGGCTAAACTGGTGCTCGACCAAAATCTTAGTACCCTACTCGTTCACACCCTACTAAAATGAGATTCGTGCACTGCAACCCTGCAAGTATCACACTTTCACACTGATATTCAACCCTTAAAAATGACCATACGTACTGTTTGCGCCGTAAAAATTGCAAATTGGCTTTTCACGCCCTAAAATTGTTAAAACTGACTCTAAGCGGGCTATAAATGGCTAAACATACGATTCCAGTCCTAAAAATGACGAAATATACCATTCGCGCGTCAAAAAAAGCCTTGACGATTCGTGCCCTAAAAATAGCGAAATTGGCTATTTACGATCTAAAAATGACATACTCGTACTATCAATTCACGCGGTCTTAAAATTGCCAAACTGATCATTTGTGCGCTACAGACGTTCCTAACGTTCAAATTGGCTGTCTGCACCGAAAAAATAGCCAAACATGGCCATCCCTGGTGAACGCACACCGAGAATCGGCCTTCCTCACCTATCAACTGCCCTTCCCTTCTCGTGCAGGTTACATACAACTTAAGGACTAGGTAAACTGACTTCTCTCGTGCTATAAAATTGCTTGATTTGCTAATCACATCACCCTGAAAATGGCTAAACCTACCATTCGTGCCTGGGAAATAACGAAGTTTACCATTCGTGCTTCAAAAATGGCCAAACTGAGCTTCCGCGTCTTGAAAATGGCTAAACTGTGTAGACAATTTGTACCCTACAAAAATAGCCGAACTGATCATTTGCGCCAAAGGTGATGGCGCAACTGACGATTCGTGCGATTAAAATGACTAACCTTACTAGCTGTGCCGAAAAAAAAATTGTCAAACTGGCCATTCGTGCTCTTGAATATTAATTGACTATTCGTGACCTAAAATTGATGAACTGGTCATTCGTTTATAGCGGGAAATTAACAACTTTTGGGGCTGGATACATTATTTTGGGGATTTCATGATCTCAACGTACCTACGTGTGATCCGCGGGACTCGAACCGATCGAGCCGTGCCGCCCCGAACGAGGGGGCTCAAGCCCCTCTCTGGATCCGCGGCTGTCAATTCGTTATTTAGCGTTTTGGAAATTAGTTTTTAGTTAGTTTTTGTCGGCTCATGGGTGTTCTATATAAAGGAACTTCAAAGCTATTTCCGCCCCGGGCACCGACAGGTGTAGATCTGCCCTGGGCAGCTGCTTGCTGTGTCATACGACTCGCAGAGACAAGATGCTTGGCATGGTGGGAGTACGGGGTAAGAGCCGTGCCAGCCGTTGACTTCGTCCATCGGACCCCGGCCAGCCCGATGTACGAAAAAAAAAAATTGAAGACTGGCCATTTCTCGGATAGTTAGTCCCCCCTCTCCCACTGATATTTAGCGGCTATTCGTCAAGCTTTGCATGGCTAAAAAAAAAGGCTGCGAAACTTACGATTTCTCAGAAATCAAGAACCGATACTTGCAATTCCGCTCAAGTTGTAAGACCCGAAACTTGCAATCGCACTGATATTCAGATTCAGCCAAGGAAACTTCCAATTTCGTGGGTATTCGACAGTCATTGGGCGCTGTTAGGGCCGGCTAGCCGTGGGTTCCGACGCCACAAAAAGTTCCCGAAACTTTCAATTTTGCTTCTAAAGACCGTTCAACTTGCAAATTTGCTTGAATTAAGACCCGAAACGGTCAATTTCGCGGATATTCAGCCAGTTAACTTGAATTTCGGCCAAATTAGGTCCCGGACTAGCAAACTCACAAATATTCAGCTCTATATGTTGCAATTACACAGTTATGTATTGTCAGGCTATGGGCACAGTCGGGGCCGACTATAGCCCCAGGATCTGCGCCCACTATTTGAAAAAGGCCCTGAAACTTGCGATTTCGCGAATATTCAGAAAGCAACGTCTAATTTCGCGAATATTCAGCTACTTCTAATTTCGCGGAGCTCTAAAATGTTGCAATTTTGAGGCTATTCGTCTGACTTTGGGCGCTGTCGTGCGGCCGGCTAGCCCGGGTTCAGCGATTACTGAAAAAAAGCCCCGAAATTCGCAATTTCGCGCCATTGCCCCCCTTGTGGCCACCTCTGGCTCCGAGTGAAATTTCGTTTCCATATTGGATGTCATGCAGTAGCCTGGGGCCGGCTAGCCCTGGGTCTGCGGCCACTGAAAAAGAAGACACGAAAATAGCAAATTAGCGGAAATTAAGACCATAAACTTGCAATGCCTAATTAGAATTAGACCAAACACTTTCAATTTCGCTGATATTTAGCTACGAATGATGTAAATTCCTGGCTATTCATCAATCTTTGGGTGATCTTGGGGCCAGCTATTCTGGGTGCCACGGCCATTACAGTAAAAATGCCCTGGAACTCGAAATTTCGCGAAATTAAAGACCAGCAACTGGTGATTTTGCTGATATTTAGACCCGAAACTTTCAAAGTCGTTATTTTCCGGATGTTTGACTCTGAAAATAGCGATATTGCGGCGACTCGGCTCCAATGTTGTAATTCAGCTTCTTTTTGGCCATGAAATTAGTTGATTGGCCGGCTAATAAATTATTGCTTCATAATTTCACTGTTTTCTCCCTTGAAATAGTGATTTTCCTTATACTTAATACGAAACTGGCAAGTTCATATCTATTTAGTATTTGTCCTTCGAAACTTGACTCTTTGCCCACTGCTTGCACCTGCGGTTATTTAGCCTTGAAAATTATAATTTCGTGGCTGTTATTTAACCCTGAATATTTCTATTTTCGTGACTCTTTTACGCCCATAACTAGTAAGCCATTTCACTGATTCCGAAGCTTGTGGCAGTGCCGGCATTGGAAATTTGACGCCGTCGCCCCTTGCGAATCTTTCCACCAGCGCCCCCTTGAACTCACCTATTCAGAAGCCGTGATTTGGCGTTTTCTCAATTTTAACCGCGAATTAGCTTTTTCCCACACTTCAACGTTTCTTTTCAATTTTATCAGTGAATTAGCGATGTCTGTACATTTTAGCTGCGAATAAAGTGATTTGTCTCCATTTTATTAGCCAGGATTTTTCGATTTTTCTTCTTTTTAGCCGAAAATTAGTGATTTTTCTAAACTTTTGCCGTAAATTAGCCGCTTTTCCTAATTTTAGCTAGAAGTGACCGCGACTTATTGCTATTTTCTCAATGTTCTCACATGAACCCCAAATTAGCAATTGTTCTTGATCTTAGCCGCCAATCAGCGTTCTTCCTCATTTTAGCCGCTAGTTAGCGATTTATCTGCATTTCAGCCTTCTTTCCCCCTAATATTTTCGCCTTGATTATCTGTCTAACACTTTTTCTGAATTTTAGCCGTGGATTAGCAATTTTGTTCACTTTCAGCCACAAAGTGACCTTCAGAAGCCGGTGCATTGACGTTTTTTTCTCATATCTAAAACTTCGAATTAGTGTTTGTCCTCTCTTCTTTTAGCCGCGCATTAGCCGCGATTCTCCTTATCTTTTGCCGTGAATTCGTGTTTTTCTTGATTTTAGCCGGTAATGATCGATTTTTCTCAAGCACTTTTCTTAATTTTAGCCGCTAATGATTACCGATTTTTTTTTCACTTTTGACCATGAATTAGCGTTTTTTCAGGAACTGAACAATTTTATTCCATGAGGGGCAAAATTTAAATTATTCGACAAAATGACGAACCAATTAGTGATTGTTTACGAGGGTGAAATTGACGGCCTCTTGGAGATATAATCATCCGTGAGTTTCTTACGGGACTTTCTTTGATTTCGTATTGGTTTAATTTTATAGTTTTCTCAGTTTGAATCTATAATTAACAATTTCCTTGGTTACCACTTACGACTTTTACAAGAGGGCGTGAAAATTGGAAGCGGAGGAGCCGCGGCCGTGGAAGGCATGTGGAAGGGGTTAGAAGTGCAGCTCATTTTAATTTATTTCCTTTTCAATAAAATAAAAACGAAATAACAGCTATTCCATCTCGTCTTATCACAACATTTATGTATACTTGAGAATGACTCAACTTTCTCGCAGGGAAACACGATATTTTTTTAATGTTAGAGGCCATTATTTACCGTATAAAATCCCTCCTTCCTCATAAAACAAACACACATTTAAATAAATTAGAAGGGCTAACAACCATTTTTCACTGCCAAATATTTAAACAAGGGGGTGGGGGGGGCGGAGTAAGAAAGAATATTCCAGCGAAAAACAAATAGAGCCAGGTGAAGCTCTCAAAGAAGAGAATAACGCTCGAGAACCTGGTTCTTTTGGAGAGTCCTTTTCATATCCATACCATTTCAGAGACCTCGACTTCATTTTTTTCCGAACCTAGAGGTTTTTACGGCCGTTTTTACTTTCCCCATCCTGCCCCCCCCCCTCTGTTGCGCCTTTTAATAAAAAATAAATACTGGCTCCGTAGAGTTTATTTTGCATATTTCATTGGCTCTGATATGCCTTATATGTCTACACCAAGGCTCTCTCACTCTCTCTTTCAATCTCTCTCTGTCTCTCTCTCTCTCTCTCTCTCTCTCTCTCTCTCTCTCTCTCTCTGGGGAGTTGTCCCGAAGCCCAGAAATGAAGGAAGGAGGCTTTTAAGAGAGAAATCATTTGTTTTCTGTTAAGGTTGAACGTTATTAAAGGACTGTGTTACGGGTCATGTTAGACATTATTTCCTTAGCGGCGTAAGCCTTTTTTTTCCTTTTCTTAAATCCAAGTTAGTAAAAGAGAGAAAAGATTGATACTTGGCTACCTCGACCCGGGGTGAGTTTTCGAAGTTCTTTACACGGACACAAAACACTCGAGGCCCGGGAAGGTAGTTTATCTTACTCGATTAACATGCGCATTACAGAAAACGGGTGGGTTAGTATATTCGAGCCGCTAGAAAAACGGTAAAAAGAACGATGTATTATTTAAATGAAAAAATGAGAAGTTGTAATCCCTCTTTTTTAAAATTTTGTTGTGCAGATATGCGCGGTGCGATGACAATGTGAAATGGGATTTGGCTTGATGAAAACATTTCTTCTGGTAACAACGCTCGGATGTGTCACAGTCGGTGTCAAAGGTATGTGCTTTTTTTTTCATTCCTTAATAGAAAATAATGAGAGTCCGCCCTCTTGAATGCCAAATTAAGCCCAGCAGTATTTATTAAGTGTCTGCTGTAGTGTGGAGGGGAGATGTCTCGTTATTAGTCAGAAAGTGTAAAAGGAAAAAGAAGTCATCGAATTACTTTATTCTGTATATGGGGGGCTCAGGGAAGGATGCTAGAGCTCTTCGTTATTCCTGTGGAGGAAACTGTTTTTTTTATTATTAAAAATTATAGTTGGCGGATTTACGGCAAACCATTTCCTGATTCAATGGACATTAAACGAATTCTGATTTGCTTCCCTTCTAAAACTATTCCATAGGTATTTTTAAAAAGAGAGGAAGTCGGTTGTAATTTATACTACAGTAAACGATCCACATTGAAATAGGATGCCATGCTTTGATGGCGAGGGAGGAAAAGACGAACAACAAAAGGCCTATTGAAACTGTTAAAACACCCTTTTTTTCATCTTCATTATTTTGACGGGATCTGTTTAATTTGTTTTAAATAAGGTTTCATTGTTGTTCAAAAGGATACACATTACAGGGTTCGTCTCTTCAAAAAAAGGGGGTAATTTTCATTTTTCCAATCTCTTTAGCTTAGTCCTCCCTCTTTCTGGTTAAAGTTTCAGGCTAATGTCTTCAAGCATTAGTGTCAAGTCAGTCACTTTTTCCCCCCAGCGGGTAAACGAAAAATCTGGCACATTCCCTCCTCGTTTGACTTTCATTTTTTTTTTTCACATTGAAAACTTCCTGAGGAAGCTTCCCAGAGACTCCCCACAATGGAACAATTCGTCACTTCAGCGAGATAAGTCATCTCGTCCCATTGGACCACACCAACAGATGCTTCTTTTGTACCTTTTTTTTCTTTTCAATTTTCCTCTTTAAATATCAAGATAGGTACTCAACGCAAGAAAAAAAGCTACCTGAATGTAGAGATTTTATCTCGATAGCCTCCAGTGCCACACACGACTTTTATGCATGTGCAGCAGTCTCCTCCATGAGATTTTTCTTTGTAAAAACAGTAAAACTAAGTAGTCTGTAGACACATTTCCTCTCCTACCCGCATCATGTTGTCAGCTTATTCCAAATGTTTAAACCCAGAGACCCTTTAACTCCAAAGGCTGTAAATCATGTCAAACAACATGCAACACCCCCCCGTTCTTCAATGTCTTGCTTATCCAGAACGTGTTTGGGGACGGTTCCCTGCTGAAAACTACAAAGTTTTTAATCTGGTTTCTAGGGAAATGACTTCCGTCGTATTTAAATGAACGATTTCTTGTGAACCTTACATAGATCCTACCTGTTTCCCCCTCCTCCCTTTTTCTTTCAAACCCATTTTTTTTGTAGGATATAATACAATCTGTGGCTTTTCAGCCGGTTGAATAGAAGCCGTCCGTAGGGTGCGTGTGTATGTTGAGGCGGTGGTGCTGTGGTGGGGGGGGGGGACAATAGCCGGCTAATAAACTAAAAAGGTGAGGTCTTCCGACAAGAACAGTCGCCTTTTCTTTAAATACATATACGTGTGTTATCCTCCCTCTCGTACCAAACTGTATATGACACTTTTGTGACAATAGGATGATGCTCCCTTTTTTTCTTTTTCTTTTTTTAAGCCCCCTGTGACGCCAGGGGGGAATGGTCGAGGGGGAACTGTCTTAACATCTGCTTCTCTTATTTTTTTCTTCGGGGAGTTTTTTCGTGGACGCAACAAGAGGACATCGCTTTAAAAAAATCAAGGCAGGACAACAACAAAAACTTAAGATTCAGTACTTTTTTGTATAACATTCGTAATAATGGCCCATTTTAGGGATTGTGCGTCCAGTGTCGAAGCCGGTATATTGTGAAAGGGGAAACGGCTTGTCGAATTATGCGGTTTGACATGTTAAAAAAAGCAGCTGCTATATACGTGTACAATAATGGTAGGAGGGAGAGGGGAGGGAGACTGAGTTCTGTTTTGTTAAACATGAGGTTGAGGTCTCCCGATCCCCGGCCTCGTCGTCGTCCGTCCGTCCGTCGCCGTTTTACACGATCCCTCGGGAGGAGAATTCTAAATAAGTTGTGCCAACAAGTGGCGATTCACCTCACGACCCTCCTCCTACGTTCTTCGTTGACATTTTTTTTTTTTTTCTTTAGGTAAGGAGGCTTGGTGTGAGGTAATTACACCGTGATACGACTGTTAATTCGGCTTTAAATGCCCAACACATTCAGAAAAAATGCCCAGCCTTGCCAAACATCTCTCGAGGGAGTAACGAATACACACGTTCGAAAGCCTACGCACGGTGTGTCCATAGAGTCATGTTTTTTTTTTTTTTTTTCCCTTACTTCGCGGCTATTAGTCAATTAATCAATTACATAAAATAGTTAAATACGTTTTCTCGTTTGAATACAATGCATGCAAGAAACCGTAGCTGCAGGAGCTACGTTGTCAGTCTTCCCTCCTTGGGGTGCGTCATCGACTGACCGGTTTCGGCTGTTCGCCATCCTCAGCGTCTGATTTCACAACTGTGAACTTTTACCAACAATATCATATACGGTTAGACGGATTTTTTTCTTCCTTAGCGGCAATACAATAATTGACAAGCCGCACTAACGTTCTGGTTTTGGAGAATGTACGCAGCTAAAAGTTTGGAAAAACCACTAAAATATTAGAGTGCTGAAACTGCGAAAAGAGCTAATTAGCAGTTTCTGGACGCAACTTCCAAACCGAAATTGGGGAAAAGTCACTCAATAGCTTTTGTATAAAGACCAATTTACGGGTAAAATTTGACGAATACGCTAATGTGATGATCTTCGGCCAAGTAAATCGCTAAAATTGAGGAAAAGCGATTATACTAAAAATAGAAACAAATAGGGGCTAAAATTAGGAGAAACGATAATTTGGGGCGAAAATGCAATAAGTGGGAGGAAATGGCTATTTTGCGCCATAAATTGAGAAAAAGCGTTAATTCGCTGATAAAATTGAGATTACATCGCAGATTCGTGTGTAGACATTTGGCGCCCCCGTGCGAATCTCTCACCAGAGCGGCCGCACGAAGTCGCCATATTCAGAAGCCGCGATTTGGTTTTTTCTCTATTTTAACCGCGAATTAGCGTTTTCCCCACACTTCAGCGCTTTTTATCAATTTCATCGGTGAATTAGCCGCGAATATAAGATTTGTCCTCCAGCCGGGATTTCACGCTTTTTCTCCATTTGATGCGTGAATTAGTGATCTTTCCCAATTTTGACCGTAAATTAGCGCTTTTTCCTAATTTTAGCGAAAAGTTGCCTTCGGAAACCTTTACTTGCAATTGCCTCAAACGAACCCCCCCCCCCCTAATTAGCAATTTTTCTTGATTTTTTAGCTGCGATTTCCCTGCATTTCAGCCCTAACATTCATTCATTTACTTCAATTTAACTGTGATAAGCGATTTTTTTCGCCTAGAGTCAATTTTAGCACCGAATCAGAGAATACTCTGAGTATTAGCCACGAAGTTGCCTCCAGATAGTGCGAATTGGCATATTCACAAGTTTAGATGCGATTATCTCTCAAATCTCAACGTCAGCAGCGATAATCTCCATTTCTTAATTTGGCGGCAATTAATCACTTCCTGCTACGAAGTTAGCGTCAGAAGCTGCGATTTGACGTTTTCTCCAATATAAACTGCGAATTATCGTTTTTTCCTCATTACATAGCGATTCTTCTCCATTTTTGCCGCAAATTAGCAATTGTTTTCCATTTTAGCCGCGAATTACCAGTAGATCTCCATTTTAGCCGTGAATTAGCAATTCTTCTCCACTTTAGCTGTGAATTTGCGATTTTTCTGAAATTTTGTCGTGAATTCGTGTTTTTCTTGATTTTAGGCGCTATTTAGCGATTTTTTGCACTTTTAGCTAATTTCGTACGTTTAGCCGCTCGTACTTCTCTTCACGTACCTTGCTCCAGGAACACAAAACCTAAAAATCCTCTTTTTAACATTATTATACTTTTTTGGGACCGTCCGACGCGGCTCTATGTCCTATCAGACCGCGTATCCCAGGGCGGTCCGCCTCCCTCGTTCCTAGCTGTTCGTACGCCACTGACAGTAAGAGAAGTGACGTGGGACAGTGATGGCACCCCGACTTCTGCATAGATCTCTAAACAACGCCAACGCTCCTTTTTAATTAATTTATTTCGAATTTTATTATTTGTATTAGTTTTGAAGTACTCATAAACCAAATGCGCTTAGTGAATTTTCTCTCGTCCGCCATTTCTCCCCTCGTTTTGCTAGACGCACCGCTTAGTACACGGCCCATCCGGGCGGTCGCCCGGTTCCGCCCCCCAAAGCAGCACTGCTGCAGAGGCCAATTTACAAATGAAATTGAAAAAAAACTACAACAAAAAACGTTAATGTGCTGATCTTAGGTCAAGCCCACAGCTAAAATTGTTAAAAGGTAAAAGAATCACGTAAAAAAAATCGAAAAAAACAACATTAATATGGGTAGAAAAATGACTAAAGCAAAGCTAAAATTGCGGATGAACGCTAATTCATGGATGATCCCCCCTCTAGCCCCTCAAGCATCCTCGGCCATAAAGCGCTAATATTAGCTGCTTTAGGAAAAATGCTAATTCACAGCGCACATTCAGGAAAGGCGCTAATTTGAAGATAAAATTGAAAAGCTGGCTGAAATTGATAAAAACTCAATTTCGCGGTTGAATAGAGTAAAGTAGGTAAAGCAGCTAAAAGTAGGAAAAACGACAATTCTACGGTAAAAATAGGGGAAAGAGATTATTAGCGGCTAAAATTGAGCAAAAAGTGCTAATTCGCGGCTAAAATTTTAAAAAAAATGAGTGAATTGGTGACCAAAGTTGAAAGAAACTGTAATTCACGGCTTAAATGTTTAAAACATTGATAATTAGACGCACAAATTAGGAAAACATGACGTTGACGCGAAAAGCGATAATTCACGCCGGCTTATTTCAAGAAAAATCACTACGAATAAGCGCTAATTGGTGTATAAAATTGTAAACTTGAGAAAAAGTATAATTCGCGGCTGAAATTGATAAGAAAAATCGCTTAAAAATCTATAAAAGATTGAAAAATACGCTATTTCGCGGCTAAAATTGAGAAAAGTCGCTAATTCATGGCTAGTTTAAAGAAAAATTACTAATTCATGGATGAAAAGCTATGTCTCCACTTCTGCCGTTTTTCGTGCATCAGAGGAAAGCCTCACAGCGCATGCCTCAAGGAGCTGGAAGGATATCAGAAATTGCCTTACTTGAAGTCATGCGTTGTTGAAAGTTGAAAGGGCGAGTTGAATTGAAAAAGGAATACGAAAGCGCTCAAGTGGAGACATAGCTAAATGGAGAATAAGCGCTAATTAGTGGATAAAGTGTATAAAATGTGCCAATTTAAGCCTTCTGGAGGCTACTTAACTTCGTGACTAAAATTGAGAAGAAGCGCTAATTCGTGGCAATAAGTGGACAAAATCGCAAATTTACGGCTAAAATTGAAGAAACTGCATGAGTTGCAGTATGAAATTGAGGAAAAACGTTAATTAGCGTCTAAAATTGTTATAAAGTGCTAATTCGTGGATACGGTGTATAGAAAAAGCGCTAATTTGAGGCAAATTGTACTGTTAACCCGTTCTATGGTTATACGTGAGTGATCACGACTGGAAGTTTGTGAACCGATTAATTTGATCCCGAAGTCGCAATTATTAACCGTTTGAAGTTACAGTCAAACAGAACACGGTTCGTCCTTTTGTCGTCTGATAACATTCACTCTATCTTCTCATCAACTCTGTTGTTGACTAGACCAGAACACATACATCCTCTGCTTATTATGGGCGGTCTTAATCAACAATATTACTGTACGCGTTTATTACTGTACGTAGGAAGAACAAACGCCCATCGCACTTGAAATCATTCAACATGATGTCAGGTGTAAATTGAAAACTGTACGGACCATGCTGAGTTGCGTTCTAATTTTGTTCAAGTGGGTTCAAAAGTGGGCGCCTATAAGCTTCAAGATTTGGAGACGTCTTGTTCATGTCGCCTGCGTTGGCTGTAAAGTAACGGAAGGAGGGGTGGAATAAGTTAATGACTTTCTCAGAGTGAATCCCTTCCCACTCACTTTATAAAGTTGAATGTATTTCTAATGAGAATCACAACAAAAAAAAGTAAATATATCAATTTTTGACTCCCTTTTGTTTATATTGGACAGAGTTCAAAAACCCTGTCATACCTTGAACAGATCGTTTGCCTCCAACTTTAACATGAAAGAATGTTTTTGATTGGCAAACTAGTTAATAGCTATTTTGAATAATGGCTCTAAATTGAAGAATTTGAAGGATAACCTGGTGAAAGGGGTTGAATAGAATTAACAAACAATGACGCGAGTTTTTAATTAAAACGGTAATTCGTTTCTTTTTAAGGGCGAACCTAATTATCTAAAGGTGGATGCATTGTTATTTCAATGAAGAAAACAACTAATCTGCTCTGATCATTTCGGACGGGCGAGAGAAAGAGAGGAAACAAACGTGTAATGACCGAGTACCTTTATAAGGAACGAACAATGAGATTTACATTGAAATCAACAGTTGTAAAAGGTGTTTTGTAATGTTACTGAGGTGCTACACCAAGATTGATGTGATTTTATCTTGGTTACTATATAGCTAGCTGTATGTATAAGCCTATAAGGAAGATGAGAAGGGGGAAAAAAAGTGGCGTCTCCTCATTTCTTCGACCTTATTAAAACGCACAACTCGTCTTTTACAAAACTGTCGGCTGCTCTCTGTGATGAACGAGTTTATAAATTCGTATAAACTATGTTTTGGAAGTTTGAAGATGGGGGGGGGGGGTAATCCCTCGTTCGTCTTGCATTGTTCATGCCAGATAGAGTGTTTAAGGAATTACTTGTAAATGACCCTTCTCGCGTCTTCTTTTGTATATCCTTGGGCGCTTTTTTTTTCAGTAGATCAAGTTGCGTTCTATTAAAATGGACTAATAGTCTGTTTTGCCTCATTAATCTCCGTCTTTAGTTTTTCACGCCGTTAAAAAAATCGAATTAATTAATCACCCGGGACTCTTAAGAATGTTATTTTTCACCTTACATTTTTTTTTATAGACGCTCCCAAAAGTTTCTTTTGATTCTCGCCAAACCCTTAATATTGATTTCCCTATTCATGGCACTCCGAACATTGCCTCTCTTCTTACTTAATTAACACGTTTCTCTCGGGCTATAAATTATTACCTGAGTTGAACGTCACCCCCTCCCCTACCGAATCGTTTGTCTTAAAATGAGCTGTTAGGGCCTATCGCATTCTATTTACAGACTCTTCAAAGGGATCGTTTGTGTGAATCTTTTTTAGGTCTAAAAGAAACGTGGAAGGCCTCTTGAGTTTTTTTTTAGACGTCCACAATTTATTGAAGAAACAATTACTAGTCCTAATCGTTTTCCCAAATCTTACTATACTTATTTTATTAATTAAAGAGAGAGCTCTGATATATGAAAATTAAATTGCAGGAATATTATCCCTTGAACATGAATAACAAATTTGACCTTTTTTGTACACACAGCTCTCTCTCTCTCTCTCTCTCACACAGATGAAGGGTTGTTGTGGCAAGGGTATTGGGGTAGAATCTGTAGTTTGGACAGCTATAGTGTAATTTATGGCCGTGGTATACAGAGGGCTGCCCTGTGAGCTTGGACAAAGCTTAGCAAGAATATTTATCATTGTCTGTCTATGCCACCCTTTCGCAAGTCCTCTCTCTGGGTAACCAAGCAGAATTTACAGTCCTTGTCATGCGTTATTGAAATGAAAAGAATTTGTTTGACATTGTCGTTTCTAGTGATGTAAAAATCAAGAGTTTTGTCTTCGTCCATATGCGGAGCATCTGCTAAAGAGTTCTTTCAACAAGCCGAGAAAGATAAAAGGATTTTTTTTTTCTGTTGTAATCGCAGGAAGTAGATAATATTAATTACTTAAGCACATTTTTCGTTGTATACGTTATTAATGACTTAACCAGTTAACATTTTCTTTCTCTGTTTTGAAGTGCTCCCTTATCTGTTTTCTAATTTCGCTAGCTCTTCCCACTAATACATTTCTTGTCAAATATCTTTTTCAAGACCCTCCCTCCTTTCCCATCTTTGCTGCACTCATCAGCTTCCTTTTCAAAGACCCATTAAACGGGCTGGAATTAGGAAAGCAACTAATGGCGGTGCCTATGGAAAAATAGTGGATAGGGGCGGTGGTGGAAGATTTGACGACGAAAGGCTGCATTTTCACCCCTAACTGTGGCCATTTCTTTCCCCCACTCTGATTCTTAAAGGCTTTGCTCCTTGGAAAATGAAATTTTACTGACTTAATTTCCGGCTTATGTTAGAACGCAACGGGGAATGGACAACGCAGTTTTTTTTTTCATGATAATAAGAAAAAAACTACCTAGTTTTAATACCCCACCCCGCGCACAACTGAAACCCATAGTTCAGCAACTAAACGACTCGCCCTTCCTCCCGACTACAACACTCCGGTTTTAACTACCAAGTTTACCCTTTTTTGCTACATACAAATGACAAATCCCTCGTCTAGACGGTATTTTCCCTCAGATATCACGTCTCATTTCTTCACTTTTCCTCGCTTCTATGTCTGTTGATGTTTATTGCACAAAAAGTCTTTATGATGGGGTGGGGGTGGTGTCAGGAAAAAGAAAGTTTAACGATCCTTGAAATCATCGTCGGTCACACTGGAAATAAAAGACGTGGCAACACAATTATACTCCGACGTGATAATTGGAAATGGGAAGTTAATTGGTCGATCGGGTTAATTGTTCATATCATTCCGTCTAAATTTGCGCAATTCAACAAATTAAAAAAATACTTAAAATGAAGATGAGTTTTTGTGGTGCAATAAAGGTTTGTTGATTAGTTTGATCAGAAATCCCACGATCAGCTTGTTTCGTCACCCAAAATTGAGTTTTTATACTTCGCGGCTAAGGTGCCACAGCCATCAATTCTGACCAAGTTTTACACGTTTGATACGTCTCAAACTCTTCCCTCCCCCCAGGGCCCTAGAGAGAATTTTTCGGGTCCAGGGATAAAACTCCAAATAAACGCGTCGTATAATGACATTTGTTCGGGGGGGGGGGGGGGACCACTGGTTTCATCGAGCTTAGGGCGCGGATTGGCCACGAGAAAAAATACTTCATAACTTCAATCAATAAGACCCGAGAATTGCGTGGGTTGGTATTCAGCCAGGAAACATCCAATTTCGTGGGTATTCGTCCGGCCCTCGGCGCTGTCGTGGTTCCGGCTAGCCTGCGCGAGTTGCGCTTATAAACTGGCAATTTTGCTTGAATTAATATGACCCTAAATTGGCAAATTCACTGACATTCGACAGATATTCAGTCAGGAATTCCCTGATATTTAGCTCCGAATGATGTAATTTGCGGCTGTTCGGTGTTTTTGGGTAATCTCAGGGCCGACTGGACCGTGGGGTAAGCGGCCACTCAAGAAACCGGTCCCGAAACTTGCAATTTCGCAGAAACTAATAACTAAATCTTGTCTTTCGCCGAAAATCAAGACCCGAAACGTCTTGCTTCGTTGAAAAACGAAACGTTTTTCGTAAAATTACAAACGAAATTTTTGTAATATTGCTGAAAAGTGAAAACACCCTGAACTTCCTATTTCGTTGAAATAAAGCCTTGAAATTTGCAATTTCCCCAAAAATCAAGACTCAAATAATGCATTTTTGCACGAATTTAGACTCAAGAGTTGCATTGACGTGGATATTTAGCCGCGGAACTTCCAATTTCCCCCTCGGCCGCCAGGATCCGCCTCCAAAAAAGGCCTCAAAACTTGTAATTTCCTTTAAATAAACACCCGAAATTTGTATTTTCTCGGATATTCAGCCAGGAAACTTCTATCTGTGCTAAAATTATGAAATAAAGCGGTTATACGGCTATTCGTCAGTGCATGGGAGCAGTCGGGGTTGGAGACGACCTAAAAAAAATAGGCCCTGAACCTGAATTGAAATTTCGTGAAATTTGTGTCAGGAAACATTTCACTACTTTAGCTGCGATTTTTTTTTTTTTTTTTTTTTTTTTTTCCACTTTTGGCATTGAATTAGCCGTTTTCACAATTCCATGAGTCACGAATTAGAGCTTTTTCTCTCCGCTAGCCCCTTAGTTACCTCCAGAAACCACGAACTAAGGTTTTTTTCCATTTTAACCACGCGTTGGCGTTCTTTGGCGTATTTTCTTGGTTGTTGTTGGTCACCGGAAACCTCAAAACCACAGTAAAGGTCCAACCACAAAGCCCCGACTGCAAAAAGCTCTAACCACAGTTGGAACCTCAAACCACAGGAAAGCTCCAACCACGAAGAAGGCACAACCACAGCAAAGGTCCAAACCACAGTTGAGCTCCAACTACAAAAAACACTAATCACTGTTGAGCTCCAACCACAGCAGAGCTTCAACCTCAGTAAAGTTTTCCATTCTTTTCTCTTTTTTTAAGGAACGCCGCGCCGGTTCCAACCCCCCAGGGACCCAGACCCAGTGCCACCCCCCTCTCGACAGGCCTGCCCCCCCCCCCCGAGTTCACACTGGTGTGACTATTACTAGGTTCATTCCTGCGAGCCTCGTGACCCGAGTGGTTTCATTCAGCTCGCAATTTCAACTCATTAGATTCCTGGGCGAGCTGGGATTTTCCGTTTCCCCCCTGAAATTGAAGAACTTCACGCTAACGCCTTTTGCCTACCTGCTTCTATTACAAAGAAGAGAACACAACGACGCCCCTAACACCTCGTCTCCCCATCGCCAACTAATTGTTTTCCATTGTCTTCCTACCCATTTTCTTCTCCTAGAAGGAAACTGCATTAAGCCTGGGACAAATGAAGCCGATCACGTTTTCCAACACTCCTCTCAACGCCCATTCCCTTTCACACAATTCCAACAGAACGAAGGAAATAAAAGTTTGTTATCACGTGATTGACTCTCATCCTTACTCTTTCGTCGCTTCAGGTCTGAAATCTCAAATCCGAGCTTTCTTCAAATTACTTCTCATTATTACGTTTCCTGGGTGCGGAGGGGCTGGGTGGGGTTTAGGGGCTAAAAAAGTTGTAAACCGTGCAAATAAAGGGATAATCTCAAAAGTAACCTCTTTTCCTGTTTGAAGTCTACATTGGGAGGGGGGGGGGTGCTGAGGGATGAAGCTGCGGATTAAAAGTCTTATGCACACAAAAATGCCGAGCAAGAAAGGGTTGAACTCATGGGCGAGGAGAACTCCTATGAAAAGTTCAAAACGAAAAGTTTACCCGGCGGAGTAAGAATTTATTGTCGCGAATATTTTAATGTTGAATGTTTCTAACGAGAATAATGACCCTCTCTCGCCCGGTGAGCACCCTATTCTGGTACTTTGATCAAAATTGCGTGCTTATGAATGAGTAATGGAAACAAGGGGGAAAAGCCTTTACTTGGAAAGGATGGTCCGTTTTTTTTCCCGTGCAATCGCATTAGGTATTTTCGCTTTTATCATGCACCGCTGAAAGGGGTGCGATGACAAGACAAATAAAAAAGTGTAAAAATAGTCTGGTGACAATTAAAATACGCCGTTTACGTAAATTTATTATAATCACGACATAACAAACTCCGTTTTTAGAACTCTGGAAATGGGGAAGGAAAGTTTTGGGACGGACAAATTTGACTCCATTCCAGGACAGCACCGAGCGTCCGCCGAAGATGTGAAAATACGGGTTTTAAAGCTTGACCATGCATACATGTGTCCACATTGGCCAAATACCCCAATAATTAGCCCACCTCCAGCATTGCCCGGGGAATTGAAGGGCATTTGAAGTTATTTGACCAATATGGGCACATGTGGGGCCAAACTTTTACATAATAAATGTATGGCCGCAACCAGATGAGGGGGGGGGGTACTATCCACCAATATTAATTGTCAGTTTTGTTTTTGAAATCTGTACACTATAGAGTACCCCTAAAAGGCATCTCAAGCAACGGGTTCTTCTTTCCAAGTTTAAAAATCTGGTCACCGCTCATAGTGCTGATGCTTTTCGACCAATGGAGCTGTCACCGCGGGGTGTACGGAGGGTGGAAGGTTGTGTCGGTGTTTTTTGCCGATTGTTAATTTTTGTTGCTAAGCGGCTAATTTTCATAGGTGTGGTGTTATAGGAAGGAGGAACTTCCGCCGTATGAGTCGTCTTTTTAGGGCAGATATGCTGATGTTTTCAGAGCAGGGGGGCAAGTACGAAGGGGTGTTACAATTTTAACACGGCGTTATCCTATCACAAATCAAAATGGTTGTCACGTCGATACCACCCGTGTTATTCCATATAACACCCCTTCGTATTTCAGCTCTAGAGCTGCCATTTACATCAGGGGGTGAGAGAGACAAATCAGTTTTCTGGCCAACATTTTTATTTTCTGGCCTCTGGCCAGAGAAACTACAAATTTTCTTATTTTGCATTGCAGTGGATGGTAGGGTATACAGTGTCAGGGCGTTTTAGGGTAAGGCGTTCTCCCCAGTTCCCTCTCTTCGTTTCTCACCGTGGTAATCATCCATGATGTCAAAGAAACTGACCACATATAGCCCCAGAATTCTATGTTTGCCTCCATAAGACTCACGTTTATAGGTCGCAAGACACTGAATATTACGATCCAGAAGCGGTTTTAAAGCGTTAAGTCACGGCTAATATTGAGAACAATCGCTCATTTGTCGCTAAAATTAACACAAACACACAAATTCGAGGTTGTATCTCAAGATAACTTTGCGGATAAAATAGAGAGAATACGCCAACTCTGAGTTTCTATATGCCCTCAATAAAGGTGCCTAAAAGTGAGAGAGCGCGCTAATGGGACAAAAAGTTTAGAAAAATTGTTAATATTCGCGGCTAAAATAGATAAAAAGCGACAAATCATAGCAAATATGTAAAAAGCGAAACAAATTCCTTATTCGTAACTAAAAATTGAGAAAACTCTTAAGGTCGATTCAGACTATTTGGACGTGACGTGGGATCACGCATTCTCACGTGTGATACAAAATTCCAGAACAGGGTTTGTTTACGTTCCCATTGCCCGGACGTGACGTGGGATGATGCTTGTGCCAGAGCAATGTAAACGTAAACAAATAAAAGCCTTTTCTATAATTTTTATCATACGTGGGACAGCTTGTTTCCACGTCACGTCCGAATAGTCTGAATCGACCTTAATTCACGCCATAATTGAGAAAACAGCGAATTCTAATGAAGCGCTCATCAGCTGCTACAGTGAAGAACAAGTGTGTTATTCATAGCGGCTGAAGTTGACAAAACGCTCTCGTTTGCAGTAAAAATTGAGGAAAACGACAGTTCGTAGATCAATTTAACAAAATCCGCGACTTAACGGCTTAAATTAAGAAATAATTCGCTTCTAAAATTGAGAAAAAGGGCTAATTTGCGGCAAGAATAAAGGATAAACACTGATTCGCGACTAAAATTGAAAAAAAATAAACTCGCAAATTCGTGGATATAATTGGAGAAACCCGCTAATTCGCGGCCTAAACTGAGAAATTCCAGGCTGAAATTGAGATAAAAGCTGAAAAAAGTGTTAATTTGCGGCTTAAATTGAGAAATAACACTGCGGCTAAAATTGAGGAAAATTTCCAATTCGCGGCAAACAATGGAGGGAATGCCCTGATGGCCAAAACTGAGAAAAATCCTCTAATTTCCGGCTAAAATTGAGATAAAATGCTCATTCACAGCTAAAGAGGAGAACAAGTGCTAATTCGGGGCTAAAGTGGACAAAACGCGCTCATATTTTTCGCAAAAATTGAGAAAAGCATACGGTCCGCAGATCAATTGGACTAAATACACGTATTTAGTCCATCAGCAAATTCACGAATTTGCGGCTTAAATTAAGAAATAACTCGGCGGCTACACTTGTTAGAATGGGAAAATTCCGGCTGAAATTGGGTAAAAAAATTAATTTTACGGATCAATTGAGAAAGTCACGTGCACACTGTAGCGCTGCGACGGTAACGACAACGTCGCCTGATGTATATACTTGTCGCCTCAAAATCGCCCCGAAATTTTGACCTCCGCTCCTAGCAATTCCTTTGAAAGTTTGCGGGATGTAAATGAACCATTTTTTGACAGTTTAGTCAAATAGGCACAATCGGCTCTTACGCCCTGAAGCCAGTGGACGAATCCCCACCTATATCGTGGCCAATACACTTTTGACGTGTACCAAATTAGCGTGTTTCTCCATTTCAGCTGTGAATTGGCGATTTTTCTTACTTTTTTATTTACTACGATTTTTCTCACTTTTAACCATTAATTAGCGTTTTTGTTTCCAGTTTTAGTCAGTTAGCCACGCACGAAGCAGCGAATTGGCTTTTTCTTAATTTTAGCTGCAAATTGGAGGTACCTAATTCTTTATTTCAGTCTAGAATTACAGTTTTTCTCAATTTTACCCGCGAAATGAACTCTTTGTTCAATTTTAGCCGTGAATTAACCAATTTTTATCAATTTTAGCGGTGAATTAACCAATTTTTATCGATTTTAGCCGTGAGTTATTCAATAATTTCTTATCATAGCTGCAAATTAGCGATTTTCTCTGTTTGAACAGTTGAACAGCCGTGAAGTATTGTTTTTATCTTGCGCATACGCGTACGCAGGTGTTTTATAGGCGCGATTTCTGTGGGAGGTCAACTCTTCCTCTGGACTGTAGCTGTTGAGCCTTTTTCATCGGGTTGTGAGTATCGTTTAGCATCGCAGATAGCGTTTCCTTTTTCTGAGTTGGCTCTGGGTGAATTGAAAAATATTTGTTCTTTATACGTTTAAACAGGCGGCATATCACTGATACACTTTCATTCTTTGATATAGTGCATGTTAGACAGTGAAAATCCTACTAAACTATCCACATTATGTTAGGACGCCACCCCTAAAAGTCATCGTAAAATTTTCACGCTCATTTAATGTATTTATTTCGCAGTTCGAGACTTTGGTGGAACTTTTCAGAAAAAGGAGCTCTCAAAGCTTTTGAAACCCCCTCGCAATAGTAGGGGACACCCCAAGTATCCAACCATTCGAAAAAAATATGATTATAAGGTTTGTCTTTCATGGTGTCATAGCTTGTTCTTTTTTCTAGTTATTTTCTCCATAATCAAACCATGGATGCGGCCGGAACATCGAACAGATTTATTTATTGTTTTCGTCGCCAGATTAAGTTTCGCCATGACTTGGGCCCCTACCCGTGACCTTCATATGCGTTGTGTTCAAAAATGAAATTTTACTGACAACAATAATTAATTCTTTTAGAAATGATTCCTTTAAAATTTTGAATATAAATTAATTCGAGCTCATCCCACGTTATTCAATTTCCATACGATTATGTCGCGTTTAAGAGGAGAAAAATCCTGAGAAGGATTGGGATTTACATTTTGACCTCTATCTAACAACATTTTAGGAAAGGAGAGTCGAAGAGAAACTTGTGCGGAGAGAGAGAGAGCGCGTGAGCCGAGGAATGTTATTTTAATTTAAATGAGAGCCTGTCGTAATGGCTCTTGTCTAGAAAACTCCACCTCTGATTCCACCCTTTCAAAACTTTAAATAATTGTAATTTAAATGCTAAGAAGCTCGTAAACGGTAAATCGAGGCTTTTGATTTTGACCCAAGATGTGCGTGAATCGGCGTATTGAGAACTGGGTTGACAGCTTTTCCCGCACATTGTTGATTTAAATGAGGATGCCCTTGCCATCTGTTCAATGAACCACGGTGCTGTACCCAAAAGTTGGTTTCCGAGGAGCGAGGCATAACTTGACACAGGACCAGTGGAAAGTGTCTGTGAAGTTTAAATCTATGACATGAATACAAGCGACTCGTATACAAGTCTGAATGATCTGCAAATTGCCGGTTTAACCGCGAACATCTACAGTTTTCTTGTCGGCCTCTTCTGCTTCCCATTGTTAAAAACTGGCCGTATAAATCTGAGGGATTCCGCGTGATTGAAAACCTCCGTTACTTTGAGACTGAGAGTCCTTAAATTATGATTTTTGCAATGATTGAAAAAAGCGGGAGATAGAGAGAATTTTTATTTTCCATTGCGGTATCCGTTCATAACCAATTTTCAGTATAGATGCCTAGCCGTATTATTACCGTGAAGGAAATAAACCGCAAGGTATAAAAATTCGATTTGGCCAAAGAAACGTTTATCCTTCTTTTTCTTTTCCTGGGATATCTCCTCTTTTTTTTTTATGTCAAATCAGTTTCGACCGTCAATTTTTATTTTGAATCCGACGCTAATTAAAGAAAGGAAAACATCGTTGGCGTTCGTATTGTTCAAGTGAAATACACAGTCTTTACTTTAGGGGAGTCGAACACCCCTTCCCACCCGTCCCATTCATTCACATTATACCCATGTCGATAGGCTATTGTTTTGTTGTGTGCCAGACGTAATAAATAATTGAAAACACCCTGCGTATACATTTCCTCAGCAATCCCAAGATAGAAAACTTTATTCAAGCATTAATGACCTACCCAAAGATCTTCCTAAAGTTTTTTTTTTTTTCTGAAATGGACGTATGTTTCAAACATCTCACAAGGAATCAAAAAGTGTACCTCTTTTTTGAAACATCTTTGAATTAAGATTAACACGAGTGTGAAAGATAGCGGAGGGGGTGAATTACGTGTTTCTTCAAAGGTCTCTAATTTTAGAACCTCTCGTGTATGTAAGAGATGTGGCGAGGATGTTTGTTAATGGTATGGTGGGGGCGGAGGGGGGGCTAAAAAAGTTCAGGCGTCATTATCATTCTCTTTTCTTCGCCTTTGATCCTCCTCCTCCCCCCACCCTTAAAAACAAAAACCACCTCTTTCCCGAGATCTGTCTCGCCAAATTAACGCGAATGTACAACACTCCCCCCTCCCCAACCCTTAGATCGTCGGCTTTAGAACGGTAGAAGTGATTTAATTTTGGGTATCAGCCAAGTGAACTAGAAAAAAAAGGCCTATGCAAAAAAAAAGCAGGAAACAGAGGAGAATTTCTACCCCCGACTGTACCTTTAGGTGTGAAGGGTGAGGATTCCGAAAGGGAATGAAAAGGGAAGTCAGAAGGGAGATCAGCCCCTCCGCGTACGTTGCCCCGTGTTTCCCTCAAGGGAAACGCGCCGGGTATCTCTTTTACTATGGCAACACCCCAACTGCGTGATATCTTTCAGAAGAAGGCTAGATGATAGAAGGGAGAAAGGGGCATTACCTGTGGAAAAGCAAACTTTTTTTTTTTAGCATGTGAGAATATTTTCAAAGAGAACAAAACACCTGAATTTATCATTCTTTTTGTGTGCTTGTCATAAAGTACGAAGGGCGGAATGACCTATAAATCCACTGAAGCTATGACACACAAAAATAAGGGCAAAACTCCGAGGGGTAACTCTTTAACAGGGGCTTTTTCAGTTTAAGCAAATAGTTCAAATAGAAACACTTTTTCTTTTACCGTTGTAAAACGAAAAAAAAAAGAATAACGTTTTATCCCTGTAATTCAAACAAACATTTATAGCTCTTTCTCAGGGACAAATTGCTCTTGACACTCCTGAGACCAGGTTCTTTATTAAATTTAGATCACCAAGTAAACTGTACAACCTCATAAATCGTTCCGACTAGTTTCTTTTTTATTATCTAAAGAATAAGATCTGTGGAACTTATGGGCGGCGAGGAAGGGTGCTAGGGCAAACGAGAAGTTTGAGCCCTTGTGGGTATGTCCAAATAGCGCAGATGGCGTCTCACGTTCTTGAGATAACCATCGAAGAAAAAATAGAGGGTGCTTGTATATGATGGGGTGTCGTTACAATATTGAACAAGAATTATATTTGTTAAACTATAAAAAAAAAGAGCGATAAAAGAATGGAAGGATAGCAGAAAAGAGGTTTCTGAATCCGAAAGCCTTTTCTCGTTCTGTATGAAATGAAATAGGGCCCGTTAAATGGAATGGCTTTCTGTTATTGATATCAATGGATGAATTAGGTCTATTAAGGGTGTCTTCGGTGGGAAAGGGGAAGGTTAAAGGGCGAATAAAACGGACAATGAGAGTGGAAACATAAGGGAATGGAAAGAGAAGGAGGGATGCACAATTGTCAAGATGGGGAGTAATAACTTTCTGAAGCTTTGCTAAATGTGATTTGATCCTGTTCAAGAGAGAGTAAAGTGCTAAGTGCTTATTTGGGAGGAAGCATCGAAAGAAAAGCCAAGCTTGAAAATTAACACCGCAGTCAGCATTAAAGCATTAATTACTGGTTTCCCAAATCGATCTAATTTCTTTGGACAAATTGTGGCAAAAATCCTTCTTTTTATTCTGTCCAAACTGCATCCCATTTGTCACATTAGTGGCACGCTCACATGGTGCTTTAGTTCACCTGCGACTCTCTTCAAGAACAATAATAATAATTAATTAACACGATTTTTGAAGCTTATTAAGCATGCGTTTATCAATGCACTTATTCTTCAGATATAAAGCTGAGATAACTCTGCGGTTGATTGTAAAATTATCCATTGTTTGACAAAACCACCCAAAAAGGAACAGCTTTTGGTGAAATGGGTCGGGCTCCTATAACGCTAGTTGAATATGAGCTTGAACCAAGGGTGCGGCCCGCAGTCTCCGCTCCGACTCCGACCTTAGACCTTCAGATACCAGAGCTATTACTCTGATGTCCTGGACTAAACAGTCACCAGTCCGACAGCGTATTTACATACCTTTAGAACCCGATCGGTCAGAGCCCGCTCATGGGGGGTTTGCAGTCGAAAGACGTGGCCTATTCGAACTGCAGCGATCCCCCTTTACGGGTTCAGGCACATTTTTTTTTTTAGTTCTATAGCTGCGTGGGTCAATACCGGCCTTAGACATTTGGCGCCACATGGGCGAATCGTTCACCAGCGCCCAGCGCCCACAATAAGCGGCGCTTATTCACGCGCCGATTAGTCACGCGGCGATTTCTCCATTTTAACCGTGAATTAGCGTTTTTCCAATACACTTCAGCGCTTCTTCTCAATTTCTTCGGTGAGTTAGATATTTGTCTTCATTTAAGCCGTGAATAAGCGATTTGTCTCCATTTTATCCGCTTCGCTATTTTTATCCATTTTAGACGTGAGTTGGAGATTTTTCTCAATTTTTGCCTGCCAGTTAGGGCTTTTTCCTAATTGGCCACGAAGTTGCCTCCGGAAACCGCAGCTTATCATTTCCCCAACTTTCTGTGAATTAGCAAATTTTCTTAGAATTAACCCCCCTCCAAATTTCAAGCCGCTAGATTTTTCTACATTTCAGCCCTCGAATTCGAGATTTTTCGAATTTTCGCCGCGAATTACCTAACGCTTTTTCTGAATTTGGCCGAGAATTAGCGAATTTTTTCACTTTGCGGCACCTTCAGAAGCCGCGAGTTGACGTTTTCTTCATTTATCTTCTCAAAATTATAGCTGTGAATTGGCGGATGTTTCCATTTTAGCCGCGAATTAGCGATTTTTTATCATTTTAGCTGTAAATTAGCAATTTTTCTCAATTTCCTTTATGAAATAGCACTTCTTCTTAATTGTAGCTGCGAACTAGCGATGTTTTTTGCATTTAGCTATGAGTTAGCGTTTTTTCTCTGTTTGAGCCTCGAACTTGCCTTCAAAAGCCGAAAATTGTCGTTTCCGTACTATTCGCTACACTTCAACCGCCACAATTTTTAAACTTTATCAAGAAACTTGAGCCGCGAAGTAGCTAAATATTATTCTTAACTTAATTTTAGCCGTCACATAGCGCTTTTTCTCACTCCTGTCCGTGAATCACTAGCGTTCTGACGTTTAGAGGTATGGGTGACGGGGGCGGATCGCGCCTTCTAGGGGTAACTCCGCGGCTAAAATAGAGGAAATACGCTGATCGCTGATCCCCAGTTTTTTTGAAGCGGATAAAGATGCGGATTTGTGCGGCGCTTGGGGCAGGTACGCAGCAAATAGTATGGAAAAATCGCTAGTATTCGTCGCTAAAATTGTGAAAAAGTGTTCATTCGCACTCGATGAAGCTTCCAAACCAAAATTGAGGAAAAAATCGCTGATTCGCGTTGTATAGATATGACAATTTCTGACTAAAATGAAGACAAAACGCTAATTTGCTGTTCTTTTGTACAATTTCCACGTGATCTGGCTTTTGAATTTTTTGCAAACGCATAAGGGCAAAAAATGGCTAAAAAAGGCAAGAGAAAGCTAAAATTAAGAAAAATGGCCAATACGCAAGTGAAATTGGAAAAAATCACCCATTTCGCGGATACAAAAAAGAAAGGCCGCTAATTCGCAGCAAAATTGGCAAAAAAAAGGCTAATTTACGACTGAAACTTAGAAGAATGGCTAATTTGGAGCTAAATCTAAAATTGGGACAAGTGCTAATCCACGGCTACTGTTGAGATAAATAGCAAATTAGCGCAGCTGAGATTAGTATAAATGCTATAATTTCCTGCTCAAAGTTAGAAAATGTGCTAATTCGCTGCTGAAATGGTAAAAAATCGCTAATGTGCAGCAAAAACAGAGGAAAGCTTCAATTCGTGGAAAAAATTGAGAAAAATCGCCCGATATTCCGCTCATGTGTGATGGTATACGCGGTATATTGACGCGGCAGCTAAACCCGTGCCAAATAAAGCGCTAATGCACAGCTAAATTCAAGTTTTATTTTAATTTTGTATAAAGAACTTTTCAATTTTACCTGCCTTACCGTTCCCGGCTTAGCTCTCAGATTTAAATTTGAACCTGTATTCATTTGCAAACTTAAAATCGAATGGAGTTTGCATGTTCGGGTCCTAATTCGAGAGAAATTTACAATTTTCCTGGCTGAATACACAAGAAATCACAGTTTCAGGCCTTCGGGGTCTTGATTCTTGCAAATATGCAAGTAACATTTTGGAGGCACATATCTGCGAAATTGGATGTTTCCAGGCGCAATTCTCGTTAAATTTTCAAGTTTCAGGCCCTAGTTCAAGTGAAATTGGAAGTTTCAGTGCCTAGTTTTTTTTTCTTGGGTCGACTGCGCCAATAACCTGACGAATAGCCGTGAACATTTAGAGATGAATATTTGTGAGTTGCTATATTTGGGTCTTAATTCGAGCACAATTTCTAGTTTCCTGGCTGAATCTCCTCGAAATTGAAAGTTTTGAGTCTTCGTGTGTTAATTTAAACGAAATTGAAAGTTCAGGGTCTTAGTTTAGGCCAAATTACAAGTTTTGGAGCCTTGTTAATTGCGACGGATCCAATATACTAGGCGGCCCTAACAAAGCCTACAGCCTGACGAGTACCGAGGAAATTGGAAGTTCCATGGCCCGAATATCCGTGGCAATGTGACTTTCGGGTCTTAATTCCGGCGAAAATGTAAATTTCTGGGAATTCCGACGTAACAGGAAGCTCAGGGTCTTAATTTCAGCGAAATTACAAGATTTGGTTATTCATTTCTGCGTAATTGCAAGTTTCGGAAACTGTTCTTTGAGTGGGACCGCTTCCCCTCGCGGTCGAGCCGGCACCGAGATTGCTCAAAGCTGGATGAACAAGTGAACAACCGAAACCTGATGGCTGAATTTCCATGGAATGACCCAATTCGAGCAAACTTTCCAGTTTCTGGATCTTTTTTTTGGCGGCTGAACCCAGGCTATAGAAGGTATCATAAAACACTACCAAAACCCAGACGAATACCTACGAAATTTGATGGTTCCTGGCTGAACAGCCGCACGATTGCAAGTTTCGGGTCTTAATTTCGGCGATATAGCAATTTTTGCGTCCTAATTTCAGAGAAATTGCAAGTTTTGGAGTCTTTTTTCAAGTGGCCGATTAGCACCCTGAGCTTGACAATTCCAGTACCCCCTTCTCTCCTGAACTTTCATCATCCGACGCGATCATTGTTGAGACGAATACGGCTGAGGGCTCAGGAGAATGTGAAAAGCAGCCCACACGCGCATGCCAAGGTTAATATGTATTTTTAAAACCTCTATCATTGGCCGAACACTGATATGAATAATCTTAAACCTTAGTGTAATCCAAGACAGCGTGGTATGCAGTTGTTCTGATGCTGACGCAATTAGATTTGTTCTAAAGGAGGACAAAAGGCATTGAGACGAGGGCCATTGTATTGTACAGCTCCATAATCAATGTAGAACTCATGATGTAGGACCATAATCAATAGCCGATAATCAATTTTTAGTTGATTTTCGGCTAATTGACGTGTGTTTTGGAGTGCCTTCGTGGGGAGTTTCACTGATGATTCCTCGATCCCGCTCCAATCGTGCCTTATTTCCACACCAATACAGGATTTTAAGGACTCGTTTCAATTTTCAATCTCCAGGAAATTCTGCATATGCAGTAGTATCACTTTTTCGACGACCCCGTTTTAACTCCCACTGTACCACCAGATCAGCATTCTAAACGAGGCTTAAACTTTAAATCATACGTTAAATGTTCCAAATAAGGCGGGACATGAGTATTCATATTTTGTTTATCGAGTGTTCCACGTTGATATTTCGATAATCAGTTATATTGGAAACCGTCGAGATGCTCAAGGGTGTTAATACTTAATTATAATAGCGGCGAGCGGCTCTTTTTCTCTTTCAACTCAAACATTTTTCATGAATCCCTGGTTTGGTTAAACACTTGGGGTATAGAGCAAGAAAAAGCTAAAATTAAGGTCTCCGTGTTAAGTGCCCTACAAGAGCGTTACATCGAAAAGAAGAGTTTGATGGTTTGTTGTTTCGACTGGGAAAAGGTGGGGTGAAGGAGTAGAAATTACATATATTACGCCGAACTGGCGCAATTTATCATCGAGAGTGTCGGTTCCTTTCGAAGCCGAGGCTTATGTAGGAAGAGACGGCCCCAGTCTTATTCGTGGCGTGAAGAAAACATTTTTAGAAACATAGATATCAAAGTTGACACCATCTGTTATGCATAAATCAAGGATGTTTTCAACGCCGTGGAAGAGATTTTTTTCTCTCCGCTTCAGCTCTTGAACCCTGTTTTGTTTCTCCCCATTTAAAAAAGGAAACCATAAAGGAGAGAGGGCTCCCGAATCTTTTTTGTTGTCGTCGTTGTAGTTAAGAGACACAGAAACCGTTTTTCGAACAAAATATTTGCCTTCCACACCCGCTGCGTACTCATAAATTTCTTGGCATTTTTGTTACGCAACGAAATAAATAACTTGCACTCCTGAAAGTGCTCAAGGAGGAAACAATAACAAAAATTCACTGTGGCAACTGGGGGCCGGAAATATATTTTTGTTTCTTATTATTTTCAGTACTATAAGTTCAGTTTCATGCAAAAGTTATACCCACAGAATTATATTACAATTCTAACATCGTGAGAGGTAGTGAAACGTATCTCAGCGATACTCCAATGTCGGATGAAGAATTGAAGAGACCTCGTTGAGGCATGAAATTCATTCTGAGAGGGTGTGTGTCAAGAATATGAAGTCGGCTCGGACTCGATTATTTTCACGAACACCGTACTTCTTTTCCCTATACGGGAACATGGAAATAAAATATGAAAAAGCGCAAATTCGTGGCTAAATGTGAGAAAAATTCGCGTCTAGTATAGCGCGCGTTTAGTATAATATGTGGAAAGGCCTAAAAAGATAATTCCTGCCCTGAATATTGCAAATTCTACGATTAATTCACGTGCCAATAAGAATGCCCAAACTGACCATTCGCGCATTGACTTTTCGGACTATTTGCACCTTGAATGACTCGCGCCTTGAAAATGGCTGAACTGGCTACAAATAGTTAAACTGGAAATTTGCGCTCTAAAAATGGCCAAACTGACTTTACCATATCTAATAATTGATAAACTGTCTATTCACGTCCTGAAAAAACCTAAAAATGTGAGACCTTTCGTTAAAATTGCCAAATTGACCATTCGCGTCTTGGCTTGACGGACTATTTGCGCCTTAAAAGTGAAAAAACTGACGATTCGTGTCTTAAAAATGGCTAAACGGTCTATGAAGCACCCTCAAAATAGCTAAAATGACCATTCGCGCCTTGAAAATGCTTAAACAGGCGTATTCCTGCCCTGTAAAGGGGCAAACTGACCGTTCACGTCCAGGAACGGACTAAGCTGTCACTAAAAATGGGCAACTGGCAATTTCCGCTCTAAAAATAGCGTAAACTACCCAGTCTGACCCTGAAAATATCACACTTTACTGGCTACTCACTCCCTGTAAACTTACTGGCAATTTACGCCCTAGAAATGGCAAACTGGCCATTCTAACCCTAGAAAATTGGCTTGACGAACTATTCGCACTATTTTCAGCAGAGTGGCCGAGGCCGCTATGACGTCGTCGACTCTCATGCCCAGGTATCTTCCGCTGAGTGGGTTTGATTCTTACTACAGGCTGCACTATTCAGGAGCAAATGTCAACTTGTAAATGGTATAAAGTGTATGCCCTCACCCTCGTCCACGACACCTCGTTGAGGTAGATGGACTTTACTTTACTTTTCTTTTTTTTTTTTTTTTTTTTTTTTAATATCGCACCATAAAAATGGTAAAAATGAATATTTGCGTCCACAAAATGGGGTGAACTAACGATTCGCGTCTTAAAAATTGTGAAATTGAGTTTGTATATTGAATAAAATGGCGTATACCTTGGAAGTATCACTCCGACAACTCACGCCCTATAAATGACCTTAATACTGAAATTTTGCGCCGTAAAAATGGCCAAACTGTGTATTGACGCGCTCAAACTGGCAAATCTGACTTTATGTACCCGAAATGGTTAAACTGACGATTTGCACTTTGAAAGTACCTAAGACCCCCCCTTCTCACCGTCCACAAAGCTCTGTGCTTTGCGTTTGTGGAGTCTATGCAACTAAATTTTGTTCCCGCGAAAAAAGAAGCATTTTGATGTACATTTCAGACGCATAACATTAATGGTTTGTGTACGGGGCCTTAACAGGCGATTTCTGTCCTGAAAATGGTGAAATCGACCAGTCGAGGGTCAAAAAAAGGCAAACTGAGGCTTCACGCCTTGTAAATGTCTAAACTGAAGATTCGTGTCCTAAAAATAGCAAAACTTGCTATTATCACGCTCTATAAAAATGGTATGCCAAACGGATCATTTGCACTGTACAGAGACTACAGATGATGTTATAATGACGATTAGCAACTTCACAAAGGCTCTGCACAGTGCACACACAAACAAAGTGGACAACTTCGGGTATTCGCGGTTTAAAGCTGACCACTGGCACGTTAATGGTCTTCCAGCGAGGTAGGAAGGGGGTTCCAGAAAAACCCTAATTATTGTTGTACTACGAAATAAACAGTTTCGCTTTTGGATGCACAGGAAGTTTATAGCGTGAAATTACAATTTTTGTGGATTTCCTCGCCTTTTTCGGACCCGGGACTCGAACCCATCGAGTGGTGAACCGAAGAAAAAAAGTTTAAGCCTCATGAGCCCCTCCCTGGATCCGCGCCTGTGCCCAACTGACTGGTTATTTGGCTGGGAAACAGAAAAAGTCCCGGAATTTTATATTTCGACCTTTATTTAATCGAAATGATAATTTGGGCTCTATAATTCGATGTTTAGCCACAGAAGGAGCCCGGAAAATAACCTTTAAAACACGAGAATTTCTGGCAGAAGGCAAAGAATCATTTCGACCTCAAAACTTACAGGACGTCACTGTGGTATAACTGGCAGCGCGTTGCGGTCTAGTAATTCAGTCCACTTTCGTAACAAATGTACCGAAAAACTGTCGTACGGTCATAATAGTTTTGGGCTTTAATGATTCTTTAATTGCGATTGGCAAGATTCCGATCGGTAAATAGCAATGAAATCTATTATCACTTGGTTCGGTTCATAACGCGTCATCTTAAGCTCAGCAAAAATTAATTCTTCTTATCAAAAAAAGGTCAAAAAACTGACTCGCGAGCTGCACAATTGCTGAACAATTTAACCCCCACACCACGCAGCAATCAGTTGAAGCTCTCCGAAAAAAAAGACATTGAAATTTCATTCGTCTCTGTGTAACATGTGCAGTCGGGGTGAGACTGGAATTCCCACACACGCAGGGGTTAACCCAGTATACAGTTGAACTGTTCAGGTCAAACTGTCAGTGTCAGTTGAAATGGAGTACGTGCGAGTGGCCGGCCTTACAAAATAAAGAAGAGGCACATCCTTTTCTCGTGTTCTCATTAATTTTAAATTCAATTGTTTCAACAATAAACTGCCACCGAGCATTAGAGACGAAGACTTGCGTATCTAGGCTGATGCGTAATCTTGTACAGAAATCCCCGGGGCGTCGAGAGAGATGCTCGCAAGGATCTGTCTTTTGCAGAACTCGACCGGGTTTTAGTTGGACGATGTTTTGAAAGAAAAAAGGGGAAGCGTCTCTTCGGCATTCGACAGGTAATGTCTATTCCAGACAATCCGTAGGAGAGAGCAAGGGTGAAAAAGTATATGGAAGACTACTTTAAACTTCGATTTTTTTGTGTAGGAAATATAAAATTTCATTATAAATTATAAGTTATGTACCCTCCCCTTGAAACAAACTCGTCTAACTTCAGTTTAAAGAGGGCAAATTGAGGGTTCTACCTTCTCGGCCGCCCCCACGACGAATGAAGTATACAGCTGAAAGTTCTTGGGAGCCTGCTGGCTTGTTAACTTTAGTTCTTGAATGCTGACAGCAAATGATGGCCAAAGTACTCTTTATTCGTTATTAAAATCTCAAGAGACTTTTGGAAGGACTATTAAAAGTTGCTCTTAGTGCTGTAAGCATGACGGTCGATAGTTCCCCCTGTACAATTGAACTCCTCCACAACACTGGTCTTCCTTCTCTGTTGTTTTTTTGTTTGTTTTTTCGTTTGGATTTGCAAGACACCAAAAACAATGCGCCCTGCGCTAACGAGGTCTTTTTGTCTATTGTTCTCAGTTTTTCTAACGAAAATATAAAAAATAAAAGAAGCCGAGTTGTTACTCAGCTAACAACTTTTTACCTAGCGTGCTCGCGTGGGTTAAAACTTGCCCCCCTTACCCCCTCCCCCATCTTCACGTTATCGCAAGTTCTTTAGGCCTTGTATAATGCGTATACGTACGCGTATTGCATAGACAGAGAGGGTGGTGGCGCGAGAGTAGGGAGATATATAGATTCTTGACGTTGTGACACAGCGGGTGCGCCTTCCTATATGTATTGCATTCTGAGCACACGCGAAGTGAAACTAGAACCCGGTTTCCTTCACTTTCCTTAAGGAAGTTTTTCCCCCCACACCCCGCCCCACTCCGTCCCCGGTCATTTTCAACGAGCTTGAAAAATTAACTGATGGGGGAGGGTACAAGAATAGCTGTGCCTATAAATTATAGAAATTTCATTAGCATAAGGGTGAGTTTTCTCGAAGTACTTTTTAGAGGGGCTGCAGCGACTTCTTTTCCCGGTAGGTATAATTAAAACTTATTGCTACATATTTATTTGTTACACATTAATTTTTTTAACGAAGGAATAAGATTGAGTTGTTCGATGTAACGAGATTTTAATCTCTACCTTGACTTTCATATTCTCGAGATAGATTAATAGCACAGAAAAAGCCGTACCACATTTAGTCATTAGTACTTTACAAACCAATTAAAGCGCTAGTAATTATGAAAAAAAACACGCCTATATAATTGGTTAGTGAGTTGGTCTGTAAGACGATTAAAAAAATAAAAATAAAAATAAAAATAGAAAAAATGAATAACTTATTCTGGTTTACTAATTAAATTACGAAATAAAAAATATATCCAAATGCCGCACGTGTGGTCCCTTGTTTCAAATTTCAAGTATCATCGTGAGGGCATCAAAGATCCTCCCCACAATAAACAGCGTTAAATAGAGCTTAAACTGGTTACTTCCCGTTTTTCAATTGACGGCTTTATTATCTGAGTACCTATCTACTTCTTCAAACTAATTAATTGCTCACTTCTTAACGCTGAGAAGACATAAAAATAAAAGTTTTGAAGAGTCCCTCATGCTGAAATTGAGGGGGATGGGCTAGAAAATGAAGCAGATCGTCATCGTAGATAAAGATTGTTAGTAGTTGTGAGAATAATAGTCTGGCACTGTCCTGACATTTTGGTTTGGGACTCGAAAATGTCTAGGGCGCCCTTTGCTCTTCTTTAAATATAGGTCAGTCATTAATTGGTCGCTCTTCTAGGATTCATTAAACGTTGAACACAAAGACGACAATTAACAATATTTATATGTTGTCACGAGCGTCTTAGAAAGTCTTAATAATTACGTTCGTCTTATTTCTTTTTGAGAGGAGCACGTCACATAAACAAGACACTAAAAACTTGGTCGAAATAAAAGGAAGGCTTGTGAAGCTGTACAGTTGAACTATTTTCGAATCAACAAGTATGAATGAAGCAAAGGTGGCTTGAGGACACATAGAATGCTTAGTTCGACGGGGCACGCAACAAGTGTCCATTTATTTGAGAAGTTCAGTAAACATATAACAATGGAGAACTTTTTTTTTTGTCTCACAGTAGGAGGTGTAAATATTTTATGTTACTCGAAAAAACTAGTTTTTCGACAATTTTTATTTAAATACGAATTAGTGGGAGATGACCTTAGATTATTAACGCCCCCCCCCCCCGCCTTTTCATCCTCGTTGTTAATAAAATAACAACCGTGATAATTGTTGTCAGTGGCGTACCCATGATGAGGAGGGGTTTGGATTTGGGGGTCAGAACCTTTCCCATAGTGCTTCAGTTCAGTGTAGTTAAGATACATTTTAAAAAAGTGAATAAAATAAATAACTTCAAAAAAGTATAAGAAAAAAACAAACAAACAAACAAAAGAGATAACAAAAACGGATTTGTTTGGCCCAATAAGATCGATATTTAGCCCCGTTTATTCTCGGCATCTGCGGTATATTTACATCACTGAGCCGCAGACGCGGATTGACTGCACGTAGGTTCGCAAAACCGGCCATTATGCGTGGCAATGACTGACTCTGTGAAACCTGAAAAAAACCACCTTGAAAATATACCCAAACTGACGATTCCTGCCCTGAAAATGGCCATACTGACCATTAGCACCTATAAAATGGCTAAATTAGCCATTTCCGCACTAAAAATGGCCAAACTGGCAATAACCGCTCTAAAAACAACGTAAACTGACCGTTCGGACCCTTACGATTCATGCCCACAAAATATCACACTGACTATTCATGCCCTAGAAAGTAAGTGGCCACACTGACAACTGGCACATTGAAAATCGACAAACTGGCTATTCACGCACTAAAATTGACAGAAATGTCTTTAAATTAGACCTAAGAATAGTTAAACTGACGATTATTCCTGCCCTGAAAATGGCAAAAGCGACCATTTGCGCGTAAACAATGGTCAAACTGAGCTTTCACGACTTTAAAATTTCTAAAATGATGATTCGGGCCCTAAAAATCGCAAAACTATTCACGCTCCCCCCCCCCAATCGCGTACCTACTAGCACGTCGTTCGAGCAATTCTCTTCACGGTCTAAAGATGGCCAAACTGATCATTTGCGTCCTACAAAGGCTGCAGGTGGTATCAATGACGATTCGCGCCTTGACCATTGGCGTTTGCACCGAACATGGGCCATTTCCACCTTACCAACTAATTGACCCCCCCCCCCATCGTTAACACTTTCACATAGTGGTCTACACGCACCCTAAGGAAGGACTGGGTAAACTGACTTCTTTTGCGCTATAAAATTGATTGACTGGATAATCACGCCTCAAAAGTGGCTAAAAGGACCATTCGTGCCCTGGAAATGAACGGAAATGACGCGCCCATATGATCAAACCACGCTTTATTACTTTTTTAGCGACTGAAACTCCGAAATTGCTCGTCCTAACCAGAGAAATTGCTTTCCTAGCGAACGAAATTGCTTACCTAGCGGACGAAATTGCTTTCCTATAGCGAGTAATTGCTTTACCAGCGAGCGAAATTGACAAAAATGGCGAAAATTGCTTTTTTTGTGAGAAAAACCAGCAAAATTGCTTTTTAAGTTCGGAAAACCCGTGAATTGCTAATATAGCGAGTGAAATCTCCCAGATACAACCCATCTTTAGACAGCCAGATACGTCATTATCTTCAAGGGGTTAGGTTGGCGATTAGTCGCCAAATTGAGTTTTGTGAGAAAAACCCCACGATATTGCATTTTATTGTTAGCAAAACGGCTGAAATTGTGGACAAACGCTCATACGTGCAGCTAAAATTAGCAAAATTACATCATTTGGCGTTCGGAGCAAAAATATCCGCGAAATGATTAGTCTCGGGTCTAAATATCCGGGAATTTGCAAGTTTCGTGGCTTTTTTGTGAAGTGAGCCTGTGCTAGCCCCCATGACAGTGCCCTGACGAAAAACCGCAAAATTGCAATATTTTGGAATCAAATATCAGTAAAATTGGAAGCTTCTTGTCGGGAATTTACGATATTGCTCGTATTATGACGTCCTTATCTCGCGAATTTAAAAGATTCGGGTTCTTGGTTTTTTGTTTTTTTTTGGTTTTTTTAGTGGTCACGGAAGCCGCGCCCCGTCTGGACTCAAAGCCTGGCAATTATAGCTACAAAATTATATCTCTAGGAGCCAAAAACTGCGAAATTGCAAGTTTTAGGACTGAATATCCGCGAAATTGCAGGTTTCCAGTCTTTAATAAATGCAAATTGCATGTTCCTTGACCTTTCATTTCGCGAATTTGAAATTTTCTTCAAATTCGCGAAGTCGAAGACATGAAGCGCGAAGCATTCGGGTCCTAAATTTAGTGAAATTACTTATTTTGGAAATTTAGTGGTGTCCTTGCGGAAATTGCAAGATTGTGATCTTGATTCTGGCGCAAATGCAAGTTCCGGGTCTTAATGTCAGCAAAATTGTTAGCTGCGGGTCTTGATTTTGTTTGAATTGCAAGTTTTGGGGTCTGAGAACCTGTGAAATTGGAAATTTGCAATGGCATTTTGTGGGCTCAGACCTCGAGCTAGCCAGCCGCAAGGTCCCCTTCACCACTCCAACAAAATTGCAGCATTTGGCTCCTCCAGTGACAGAAAATTCGCGTCATTGCGAGTTTCTCGTCTTGATTTCAGACAGCCTCGGTAATTTTTACATCAATGTTTCCCTAGGCAAAGGAAGTAGGGTGGTTTTTTTTTTCAGTAGGTGCCTACCCTGGGCTAGCCGCCCCCGACTACGCTAATACCCCGACGAATAGCCATGCAGTTTCGGGTCCGTTATGCGAAATTACAAATTTCCTGTCTGAATATCTGTGAAATTGAAAGTGTTGTGGCTCGATTTAATCGAAATTGCAAGTTCTGTGCATTGTTTTAAGCAAAATTGCCAGTTTTGCAAAATTGCCAGAGAAGTTGCAAGTTTTTTTATGTGGCCGGCGTGAAAGGCACTGGACCGGTCCGTCTGCCCCCGAGAGCATCCTGTAAGCTTGATGTTACCCTCGATTCCCCCCCCCTCCCACCAATCATTTACATTTTGGAACGCGTTCATTGTTGAGACGACTACGATCGAGGGCTCAAGGGATTGCGAAAGACTAATTTCAATTATACTAGTTGACTCCGTCTTCTTAGATGGAGGGGGGGGGGTTTAAACCCCTAAAACCCACCCTGTAAATCCACCACTGGGAATAACGTTGAAATGGAATCGATTCAAAAATTATTTCTGCGTCTTGATTGATATACTGTCAGAATGGTTGATGAAGCCAAGAGAAACCGAGTTGAAAAAACGAAAACCACGCACACACGAAATCTGAGAAGCAAGTGAAGTGGAACAGGGATGGGGGTAATATTGGGTGGATTTTGACGTCATGAGTACAACCGCTAAACTCCGTACAAGTGAACCAGCTGACGCCCTTTAAAAACATTATTATTCAATTATTTTAATAACCGATCCGATCGCAGTGCGGTTTTCAACAATCTACACCTTTTGAGGTATACATGATTATACTATAGGTAATTATTGAGGCGATCGCAAGTTCTCCATTAAGGAACCTCCGGGGCTCTGAACAAATGCTGAATTTTTCTCTGTAGAGAATGAAATAAGGTATTGAACCCTTCTTCCCTCTCAATAATACTCATAAATATCCGTGTATATGTATACGGAATAGCACAACTTCTATCCTCGAGAGCACGTGCAATTAACGCCCCCTGATACGTTTTCGCATGCAGTAAATTAGCCCACCCCTTCTACCCCAACTCATTTCCCTCCCTTCAAAAGTTGCCCGTGCAGCTCGGGGAAAAGCGTGGAGTGCGCGGCTGGTCATGACCATGACTAGAAAAATTAGCTTCTGATGGAGGCATATTCCAACCTGGCACGTACCTTTTAAACGCCTAATTGCTATTGTCTTCCCGTCCCCCTCCTGCCCGGGTGATATACATGTAATGAGCCCCGAAGCATTAACTAGAAAGCTAATTGGTTCGCCAGTTCTTAAAAATGGTGTAATTAACGATGTGTTAAAAGAGCGGGAAGGTGGATGAATATGGAAAAGAGCAGATGTTTATAGTGTGTAGTCGCCCCCTTT
This sequence comes from Corythucha ciliata, assembly GCA_038030265.1. Classification (NCBI taxonomy): domain Eukaryota; kingdom Metazoa; phylum Arthropoda; class Insecta; order Hemiptera; family Tingidae; genus Corythucha; species Corythucha ciliata. Next base: position 35,933,811 of record CM075937.1, on the reverse strand, counting down.
CTTCCATTCTTCGATCCTTTTATTTTACAACGTTCTATAGAGGTCTATTTGAACTATTCGGCAAGCCATATGAGCGCAAGCACACACTCATAAACACAAAAAATGGAAGTTATTAGAGAGGAAGGGGTGGCGGGTTCTCTTAAAAGAACTCTTAGTGCCCTCAGGAGAGCACATGTGTGCGATTCATGGGAGAAGCTTTAATTTGTAAAAAGAATCTTATCCAGAAAAAAGTTATTTGTACAGAGAGAAACTAAATAAAGTCTATTCTCATTCCTAACTGAAGACATCGAATGGTTTACTACCTATCGGCTTTTCTTCTTCTTCTACTTCTTTTTTTCTCGAAATTTATTACTCGAGGAAGATCAAAGTATAAGGAGTCTTTCTATTCCTCCCTTTTGCTTAGAATTAACAGCCCTTTCTAGCTAATTTACTGCGTTCTCCTCGTTTTATTAAGCAAAAGGTTTACTTCTTCCGTATCCTGAGCGGTCCCATTTTTTTCCCTCGGCGAGAAAAAATTCATCCCGCTAATACACCAGATCGCTTTATTTTCCCAATATTCCCTTCACTTTTCTTGAGTGCCTTCTTCCTGCGGGATTTTTCCTTCCTCTCATCTTTCATCATGAATGAATAAAATATGAATAGAACACTCTTCGCCGCCCTTTCCCTCCTCGTTCCTCTTCAACATCGCCATGAGTTTCTTTTGCTTCTCTTTACCATTCCCAATGTTCCGTCTCTTATATTTCTGGCTCCTATTGATCAGAAGGCTTTCTGTTTTTTTTTTCCTTCTTTCTTTTTTTTTCTTGCTTTTATCGAGATCAAACCGCCGCCTTATACTCTCTCACGACTCTTTGGCTCTGTGTGGTGCATGTTTGATAATGTCGAGTGTTCTTTGTGAAACAAATAATAGTCGTCGTATTTCATACTGGTAACAAGCGGGGGAAATTACTGGGGATCACTCATTGGAGACGTATGATACGTTCATTTCAAGCAGCAAAAATATACCTCGAGGTCTGTTAAACGAAACGGTTCAGAAACGGTGTAAGAAGCGTAGCCGAGAGTCCGGGGGTTGTTGAAAGGAAGGTCGAAGTTGATGATGTTGATTACTGTGATAATCGAAGAAGAAAAATTGTCGAAAATTCGTAAATTCATCCCCGCAGACACTCAATGTGCACCTAAAGTGGCTAAAGTGTCACTACCCACCAAAAACTGGCACCTCAGCCGGGAGATTGTGTATAGGTATATAACCTTCTATTATGAAATTCTGACCAAAAATTGACAATTCCACGAATTGGGCATCGCCAGGACGGGACAAGGGTTGGCTGCTACCCAGCTTCCCACACTTATTCAAGCTGCCTTTGTTCTTGACAATCCTTCAAGTTAGTTGGTCTTGTGGGAACCTCAATTCGCCCCTTGAAACTGCCTACTTGGCATTCCAACTAAACATTTTGTCCTTGAAAAACGACAAGATCTTGAAATTTTGCCCGTGAAGCAGACTCTCTTCTGCAAAAATGACTATTTTTCGCCGGAATCAGGTTGAGTTTTGCCCAGTCGCAAAACTGACTATTTTGCCCCCTAGGATAGTCTGACTATTCGTTCAAGCAGAAAACTTTGAAAAACCGTCAATTTCAACCCCACCCCCCCTTAGAGCTGCTAAATGCCTTGTTGAATGTCAACAATTTGGAATTTTGCCTACAAATTGTTAAGGTCCCACAGTAATTATTATCATTTCAGCGAGATTACAATTTTCGGGGCGGAGAATAGTCATAATGTGCACCGATTTCGGTCTAAAAACTGTGAAATTGCCAGTTTTGGAGCTAAATAGCCGCAAAAACTGCAATTGGTAGCCAAAGGGTCGAAATAGCCGCAGAATTGCATCATTCAGAGCTAAGCATCACCAAAATTGCATGTTTTGGGTTTTAAATTTCCGTCAAATTGCTGTTTTCGGTGGTAAATAGCAGCCAAAGAGCCGAGCTTTGATGCCTAAAATAGCCGGTAAAGTGCCAATTTCAGGAGAAACTGCTCGTTTGCGTGGATAAACAACAGAAATTGAAAGTTTCGGTTCAAAATTTTCTGGTCTGACAATTTAATTGTCGGGCAAGTTTCAGGGACTTTTTACATTTTTTTTTTTGTGGGCAAAGCATCCCGGGGGGGTGAAGCCGGCCGAGCCCCCAGATGACACCAAATCTTGATAAATTGCCGCAAAATTGCATCTTTCGGTTCTAAATATCCACAAAACTGCCAGTTTCCGATCTTTATTACCCTTTATTATACTCGGTTGCCCCCGCAGCGCCCAAAGCCTGACGAATAGTCGTGTCTTTTCAGCAAGTCGATCAAAATTTCCGAGAAAAAAGATGTTTTCTAGCTCAACATTCGCAAAAATGGGAAGTTTCCTTGCTAAACTTCCGCGAAATAATAAGCCTCTGGGCGAATCAGAGTACTGTGTGGTGATGTGCGCCCTCGATCCTCCTACCGGATCCTGTTTCGGAGGATTGATGTCATGACAATGACCGCCATTTACATCCTGGAGCTCCTGTTGTGGGTGAGGAGAAACCGAGAGGGCATTTCGTTTACGGCTCAGCGTCATTCGCACGATACGCCTTGCAAATTGGATCTTCAAACGAACCCTGCTCGGCTCGCGACCTGAGAACGGCTAAGACCACAAATTTAAGGCGTATAACGCTTTTTAATGCACTTCCCGAGCTTGTGCGACCGGCCTAAAAAAGTGGCTGCTCAACCTGATTCCATACACGAATGAGGAGTACCTCCTTGCGGACAAGTGCGCGGTCTATCCGATCATTCGTTTTGACGTTGACTTACAATTGTATCATTTGTGTTGTCAATAAAGTTTATTATATTATTATTTATTTTTTCAAAGGCCATCAATGACTAGGTTATTAGCCCTGCCCTTTTATTTACTTTACTTTAATATTTACTTTTTTTTGTTTCAGGTAATCATTTATCGTCGTCTAACATTTATCTCCGTCCCGCAATAGGTATGTGTTTATTATTAATAAATTAATGTTTATAGTTTTATAATGAATGTTTATATTTATTTATTTATTCATTTCATGCATTATTACCATTATTATTCCTATTTTTATATGTAGTTCACAGATCAGCACAGCCCAGTTTCTTTTTTCTACATTGCTTAAATTTAAAATTATTCTATAATTTCTGACTAGAGGAATGTCCCAGTTATGGTAGTATCACAGCTTTCTGTTTCTATTTGTCATTCTTTCACTATCTAAAATCCAATTTCGCTGATTTTTCTCGCCAAAAACCCATTTTCGCGGGGTTGGCTTTAAAACAAAATCAATTTCGCGACTTTTTGCTACTATAAATCCGATTTTGCAGGGGTTGCTTGATTACCACTTTCCCCGCGGTTTTTGCAAAAAAAAATTTTCGCAGGTTCGACTAACTAAAAAAAAAAAAAAAAAAAAAAAAAATTAACGAAATTTACATTCATTTCAAACAATTTCGAGGATTTCACTCGCGAAAAAGTCAATTTTGCAGTTTTTGCTCGCTGAAACCACATGTTGGATGATCAGGCTCACTGATTATAACGTTGTACTGGATCTGGCTCACTAAAAAATATTTTGGCTGAACTTACTGACAATGAAAATCAAGTTCGCAGATTTTGGCGGCTGAAAAACTATAGTTTCGTGAGGTTTTCCTCGTTCAAAAACCAAATTTCGTGGATTTTCCCACTAATAAAATGCCATTTTTACGATTCTGCCTCACTAATATGACAACGTTGTGGGCTTTAGTCGCTAAGGAACCATTTTCGGGGGCGTTGGTGTACTTATATTCAATTTCCTGGGTTTTGGCTTGCTGAAAACCCAAATTCATGGGCCCTGGCCTCTATGATATAGAGGTCATTTCATGTATAAAATACAGTTTTACGGATATGGCTCAATAAAAAACTATTTTTTAGTAAAAATCTCAATTTCTTGGGTTTTAGGGGTTTTTCAAAAAGATAATTTCTGGGGTTTTTGCTCGCTGGAAACCCAATTAGTTCTATTTTGGGGGTGCATTCTAAACGTGAAAGGGAAAATGTTAGTTTCCGGACAGAAAATCGGGAGTTCATGACTACATTGACAGCCTGCCAGCAGAGATGTTAGTTGTTGACGGATATAGCGTCCCTTTCTGTGAAAATTCAGTTTCAGATGGGATTGAATTGACGATTTTTAGCGGCAAGATCCCCGAATTTGCTCGCAATAGGCAATATCGTGCACCTAACATCTTCTGCAGTGAAACAGCTCACCCGTGAAGCACTCATTTCGGCGCTGAAATGGTCAGCTGCTAAAATGGATTTGAATTCATTTTTTGGTCTCAAAATAGAACCCCCCTCCACCCTTCATTCACACGTAGCTCAGATATTCTTAGAATTAATTATGCTCCGGGTTTAATTTCAATAAATAAGAACAGATACCGGGAAAACATGCAGGACGTAGGTAATTATCCAAGCCGGGACTGTCCCTGGTACTCACGGACGGTTGGTAAACCTTGTCTTTCGATTCTTACGGTTGAATGCATGACGATGGTATCCACGACGAGGAAGACAACGCTGTTGGGCAGTAGTATCACTTAAATTGTCATTTCATCTCACTTTGCGGTTTTCAGACCAAAATCTGATACTTATGCAAAAAATGGCTTCAAAACTGATGATGTTTCCCATTCTAGTAATCTATACTAAGGCTCCATAATAGCTACGACGGCTCCATAATACTGAGACCAAGAAAATGAAGAAACCTCCAAAAAAGTGAGCCCCTGCTTGTTTTATACAAATATTTTTCAGAACTTATTAGCTTGTCTATAGAAGAAAGATTCCGCCCCAACGAAGGCTATTTTGATCACCTTTAGCTTGGTGGTGGGTATTGTGGAGGGAGGGGGTCTAACGAGTCTCAATAGTCACGCCAGAGTCCCCTGTATTCGTCCTGTTTGTAAGATGCTCACAAAACACGACGACGACGACGACGACGACGTGAGAAAGTGCCGACATGCTGACACCTATTTTTCAAGCACAATAACGTATTATGGCAACCAGATCATCACCAGGTTTCTCTTCTCAAGTGAAAAATTAACTGTCGCTTCCTCACCCTTCTTTAACCGCACCGTTGCCGCTATACGGTTTCAGGGAATTTTTTTGACATGAAGGATCATTAGCAATGACGAATGGACTAATGGAGTTTCCTTATAGTTTGGACAGGTTGAATCGGCGATTGGTGGGGGGCGGAGGAAGGGAGTGCGTTACCGAGAGTTGAGATAACGCGTTTCCGATCCCTTCTTTTTTTCCCTTCGTTCGAAAGTTAGCGTGCACCGAGCCAAAGTTTTTTTTTTTCTTGTTCATCAGCTGTGGGGGGCACAAAATATCAAAGGGGGCACGATATGTCACGTCATGAGATGCATGGGCGCCCCGGGAGGGTGATATAGGGTCGATGTCTGTGTGTGCGTGAGTATTTCGTGGATGGGGTAGTTATAAGAGCTTGCATTGCCCGGCGACGCTATAGTATAGACTTCATTGATTAATTGAAACGAACATCGTGGGGAAGAAACTTGAGTAAATATGTTTATAAACGAAAGCGTCCTTTCATGCTTTGCTTTGGAAGGTCAAGAAAGGGATTTGATCATTAAACCACCAAAATTCTTAAATATTTAGCGATCATCGACAGCAACAGAACGTCTGAAAGAATGTCTGCAATGTTTCTCAAAACTTAATAGACAAACAATTTTTATTTTCGTTTACAATTCCTTCACCTTGAAATACCGGCAATTATTGAACTCTGGGAAGTTTCAAACCGACTATAACCAATGTTTAAAAAAATTCAATTGACTACATTCACCCTAGTTAACGCAACTTATAAATAAATAAGTTCTCTCCTGCTACCCCTCAATCAGCGTTAATGATGCATTTTACTCATCGAGCTTAGGGTAAGCTTTAAAAACATCCTTTTCATAATTAATCCACAACCCCTCCCCCTCATCACTACACAGACACCCTATTTTCATGACTCCAATTCTAGTTTTTTCTCTCGAAACTCCTTGTAAATAAATTAGAACCTTCTGTTCTCCCCGCTAATGGGTGACCACTTGATTAATAATTAGTTCAACAAGGGGCCAGGATGCGTAAGTGGCTTCAGTTTGATGCAAATCCTCGAAAAATTGTTAATCTATCCCTTCATTCAATTAAGAAAATGACGGTACCGGCATATACAGCGTAATATTGTTTGAAGAACCACGTTCAGTCAACCAGCCCGAAACTCTGGATCCGCGTTCATAAATATTAATAAACCAGAATCCAGCTCAGCGCATTTTTGTCTTTCTTGTGTCTATGACATGAACGGTGGAAGAGGGGGGGGGCTGAGTCACGTTTGTCAATCATAAAAACTAAGCTCATCCTGGAAAAATTTATTATCGCTCGGTTCAAATCGAAGCCATCAGGGATCATGTCAGTGGGTGATACTTTGAAATCGAACCTTCGTCATTATTATTTTTTTCCTCGAGGCACGGACCTTTCACGCCTCTGGGGCTTTATGAGGCCGTGCCCCCACCCCCACTCTCACAGTGACACTGAGTTATTAAACTTAATTCCCGTCCCTTCAAAGTTTAACTGGATTTTCATTTCCGAGTTATAGTATTAGCGGTGATGACGTTTTAAAAATTACGCGAAATTAAGTTAGGGCCAACCGCGTTATTCCCCTGACCCTCTGTTGCGGGGGACTACGATTTGAACGATTTGCATATCATTCTATAAAGAGATCGAGCAGAGTGAAAGGAGGGACTTTTCCCTCGTGTCATTTGAAGGACAACTCGGAGGAGCGAGAAGAGAAAACTTGTAATTTTTGAATCATTAATCGCAATTACGCATTCAACTTGTGTCCTTCGGAAAAAAAAAATGCAGATTGAAAACTAATGAAGTGATTTCCTCCCTGCCAGCACTCACCATCGTTATGTTCAAAACTTGGAAGGTTCTTCAACAAGCTCCCCCACCCCTTTCCATCAAATCTTGAGCCATCACAACCATGAACTCCCTCTATTTTTCTCCCCCGGGGAGTTTGGGTTTGAATAAACAGGACTTTGAAGGGTGCTGATAGAGAAGGATGAAGTGAAGAGTAATAAAAAAAAAAAAAAAAATCTTATAGTAAGAATGAAGATTACGCTCGTTAGATGTAGTATGAGGAGTGTGTGATAAGGGGGGGGGGTAGGCTTTGGGTAAAAAGGCCTCTAATTAGGGGCGTAGGGAATTCTTTCATCTCCAGTTTCAATTAGAAGTTCCCCCTCTACAATTCTTCATTTTGCTCTTTTTAACCCTCCAAAATCATAAGTTTGTATTTCGAATGAATGAATTGGAGGGGACGAGAGTGCACAGTTCAACCCGATATGATTGATTTTAAGAGGACTTTGTGGGATAAGAGGGGTTGACGTTGTATGGGGAGGGGGATGAGAACGATTTTTAACATTATCCAAATCCTTAGAACCAGCTGTGTAGAGCCCCGTGAACTGCCCCATTTATGGAAACACTTAGTACAGTACGCCAGATCTCCGGAATATGGTCAGAAAACGTTCTATTTCGCGTATATTTGAACTAGAAAAGTCGTGCGCTCTGGCCCATAAATAAGCATATTGACCATAAACAAGGGAGTTTCAATTCTACGCAGTATTTACTGAAATACATTTACATTCCCCGGATCCGCTATATTTGCCCTAATGCGGCTCGCAGTTACAGTGTGGACGCGATTCTCTGTGACCTCTGAAAGGCTTAAATCAGTTTCGAGACGTAAAACCAGCTTAAATTTTCACTTTCCGGTTTCAGTACTCAGTTTCGGGTGTAACATTGTTGTCTGTTTCCCGGCTTCTTTGCAGTTTCAGGCTTGTATGCTTAGTTCTTAATGTTTTTGACGGCTCTTGATGATAAAACTGGCATTTTCCGTGAGAGGGTCCTGCGAGAAATTGTCATTTTGGTATCAAAACGTCATATTCTGCCAGTAACTTTCAAGTTTTTTAGTTCTATTTGGCAAAATAGAACTAAAAGAAGAAATAGAAGAATAGTTTTTCAGTCTGTGCTTATTTTTAAGTGCTAATTTTAATGTCCGCTATTCTTTTTTTCAGGATATTAAAGTTTGTTCGATAGGCTAATCATTTCCAACATTAACTTAATATTTTGTGACTCCGGGGACTCAATTGACAACAATGACAGATTTGTAGGACAAAATTGATAGATTCTTGGATGAAATTAACAGTTTTTTACGATGAAATTGGCAGTTATCGGACGAAATTGAAAGTTTCTAGATTGAAATTCACGAGTTCGGAAGAGGGGCTTTCACGAGTTTTGCTCTTCTAGTACCCAATTTCGCTTTCACAAGATTTCACTAAACTTCGTGAATTTCGCGTTTCACAAAACCTATTTCGCTAGTTTGACTCGCTCGAAAACGAAGTCGAAATTTCACGCGACTGGTCTTCCAAAAACTAATTTCGAGGGTTTGGCTCTCGGCTCCTTTCAAGAACCAATTTCGGGCGAAATTGATTGAGATTTTTACTCGGCTACAATAATGATTTTATTGATTTTCGCTCCTAAATTTATCTAATTTCGATTTTTAAAACTCGACTTGTCGATAATTTTACTTTTCAAAACCCCAATTTCGCTAATTTGGCTTTTCAAAAACTCAAATTCTTCGGATTCGCTCTTTCAAAAATTCAATATCGCGAGTTTAGCTCTCTCTAGCCAATTAAGTGCGTTTAACTCTTTAAACATTCAATTTTACCACAGCTATTGGCTCTTATGAATTTCCAATTTCGCGTTTTTGGCTCCTGAAAAACTAATATATCATGGGTTTGGTTCTTTAGAAAGCCAATATCGCGGATTTGATTCATCCGAAAACCCGCATTCTAGGGTCTGGCTCTCGCAAAAGCCCAAGTTGGCGATTTTAGTCCATCGAAAAACTAATTTCCGCTGGCTTTACCCCTCCAAAAAACAAATTTCACGCGTTTGGCTCTTTTAATAACAAAATCTCGTGGTTTTGGCTCTTAAAAAACCAATTTCATGAGTTCGGCTTTAAGAAAAGGCAATTCCACTTGTTTTTGGCTCTTTCCAAAACCCAATCTCACACTTTCTGGAACTTTGAAAACAAATTTAGATCGTGGAGCTCATTTTCGGTGGGTCTTTGTCGCTTCATAATGAAATTCTGCAACACGATTTATAGTATTGGCTAGTAGACATTTAACGAACCAAAAATCATTGTCGCGTTTCCCACAATTCTATTTTCAGGAGCTTTCGAACACAGGTCAGATAAACAGATCAGCCGAAATTGATAGTTTCCTGCTCGAATGGGGCAGAAGTCGTGCGTCAAAATGCACAGTTTCGCCTGATGACGACCAGTTTCTGTGGTAACAGTGAATTAGTACGATATTGGGGGTTTAACCAGCTGGGCGATCATCGGTCCTGGGGCCGTATTCCGGAGCCGTGTGAAAATACAGCAAAAATCGGTTGCTATGGAGGGATAATGTTATTTGTTATTCGGCGTCCTTGGATCCGGCTTGCGGCATTTTTTCCCGACCGTTCAGGATAAGGACCCTGGTCTCATGAGCCCGGTAATTGAGCCAATAGACCGCCCCTCGCCACCAGGGGAAGTGTAGTTTATCATTTTTAATCGCTAATTCTCACTTTAAGAAATCAATTTCGCGAATTTGGCCGTTTCGAAATCCAAATTTTGAGGATTATTGGTCGAGGAACCAAACACGAGTTTAACTCACTCAAAAAGGCAATTTCACAGGGGTCTCTGAGATTCGAACTCGGCGTCGCCCATTCAAAAAATCCGATTTCACTGGGATGCCCCAATCAGAAAAGTGATTTCGCTTGTTAGGCACTACCGAAGTCCAAATCTTTCACGGATTTGACACTAACTGAATCTGATTTTACCGCAATTCGTCGGTTTGGCACTTTCTGAAGCCGAAATTTTGCAAATCTGGCGCGTCAGAATGGTGCTACCTAGAGAAATAATTGTGGATAAAGTGAACCGGATTACGGTCGGGGACGGTTTTATGGGTCGGCGAGCGGCGGTGAAGACGCGATGACCAGAGGGACCATCAGATTGTCAAGACAGGGCTTCCCACAAAGGGCGCAATGGTGTGGGGTTCCATTGGGTGGGGGGGGGGTATGAATAATAAATGCGTAAGAGTCCCTTTCGGTAGGAACGAGTCGATGGCTAGAATCTGCAGATATATTTTTCGCAATTGACACTTGAAGAATCATTTTTACAGGTTCGACGTTTAACCCTCTCGAAATTCTGTGAATTATTGTTTACTGAACCCAATTTAAATGAGTTTTACTCACAAAAAAGGCCAATTTCACAGCATTGTCTCCCAAAAAAGCCAACTTCGTGGTGTTGACTCATTCAAAATAGCCATATCGCTGGTTATGCACTTTCATTGTCCAAATTCATTGATTTGACGCTCACTAAAACCAATTTCGCAGTTCATACGCAAATAAAATGGAGAAAACGCCAATGAAGGCTTAAAATTGATAAATAGCGCACATTTGTGGCTAAAATTAATGAAAACGTTCGCCTGCGTCTAAAATTGAGAAAAAATAACAATTCGCTGCTAAAATTTAAATAAAAACTATTATTTCACGGCTAAAATGGAGATTAAGCACTACTATTTAGGGTTATAAGCAAAATGAGAAAAAGCGCTAATTCACAGTTGTTGAAGTTAAGGAAACGCCAATTCGAGGGTGAAATTGAGAAAAATTGTAATTCATCTGGGTGAAATTGAGAAAATGCGCTCGAGAATCGGCTCGTTAAAAAGGAGTTTCGCGGCACAGGTTGGCCCATGCGAAGCAATTTCGTGGCCTTCACTGTCACAAAAGAATAATTTCGCGTTGTTGACGAATTAAAAAGCAAATTTGCGATGTTAGGTAATTTTAAAAGATCAACTTTACGGGTCGGACTTAGCGGGACTCAACTTGGCGACATTGGTTCACCCAAAAAAACAATTTCGAATTCTTCAAAAATGAAATTTTCCTGAGTTGGCTCATTCAGATGTAATTTCGCCAAATGAAAAAAAAGAAATGTCGCCGTCTTGGCTAATCATATACCGGGTTTTCAGGCCAATGGCTCGCGCGAAAAATCAATTTCGCTGTTTCGAAAACCAGAATTTCGCGCTGCTGACCCATTCAGAAGGCAATTTCTGTGAAGTTGGCTCAAGAAAAACAAATTTCGCTAGGCTTGCTCTGCCAAAAAAAGTGAACGTCGCAAGTTTTGCTGTATCAAAAACAAAATTTCATGATTTTGACCCACTCAAAAAGCAATTTTGTGGGGGGGGGGGCATGGCTTATTTGAAAAATCAGTTTCTCGGATTTAGCCCCTTCAAGCCCTAAAATCCTTGATTCTACATGAGGTCGGTCGTCCACTGGAAGCATTTGCGAGCGGCGCTACAACGCGCGACAACTAGCGTACATCCCAAAGCCTCAAATTGAATGTAACATCGTCCACTTCAGGCTTAGCAGCAGTGAATTCAATTTATGTCTTTTTGTATGTACGCTCGTTGTCGCTCGCTGTAGCGCGTTGTAGCGCCGCTCGAAAACGCTTCCAGTGGACGACCGGCCTAAATCATGCCGTGCTGGTTGGGGGGGGGGGGTGATTTGCCCTCAGCTTCGGGGTGGATGGGTAGCCCTGCGGCGAGATGTTGCCGCGCGTAGCTTCATATCGAATCATTGGTTTTCTGATTGGAATACGTTGGGGACGAGAAGACAGAGCTGGAGTGGGTGTCGTTTTAGAGTAGGGGTTTGGTGTTGAGTCGAGCGGCGGGGAAAGAACCAGACGGTCGAGAAAGTTCGAGAATTCTCGTAGAATAGAGTGAAAAGTGGGTGATTGGGAGTAACTTTACACTAGACTAGACTAGATTAAGGTACTAGACTATCCGAGTATGCGCATCCGCCATCTTCTTGTGGGGGCGAATATATCAGTGTACCTACGTGTTTTCAACTCTTTTTTAAATTGTTTTTTACAATTTTCATTCGTAAGTGAGTTTTCATCTTTTGAGCGCCGAATTGGTTCAATCAGTGTCAGTTTTTTCGGCACACGTAACCGGAAATTGCTGTTTATTCCAGTCGGTGAGATCACCACGGAAGTAAGTGTATCTTATCCTTTTTACTTGTCAGAAAAAGATCTATTCTTTTTGTCTTACAACGATTGTCATTATTTTGTTTTATTCGCGTTGCCTTCCATTCTTCCGGTGAATCATTTTTTCTAATGAATTTATCAAGACCCGAGCATGTGAGTGATGCCTCATGAGTTGATAGTCTTTTTCCTGCTGCATAATGTTTGTTGCCGAATGAAATCCTAATTTCGATCCGGTTAACAGAATGAGATGGTGCACTGCAGTGAACTGCAGGAACAGTTCAAAGAATGGGCTCAGGAAGTTTAGATTTCCTCGAAACGGCAGCCGCCAATAAGTTTGGCTTCGAAACTGCCGTCGTGCAAATATGAAGCCAACTTTACATTCCGTTCTGTGTGAGGTAAATGCATCTGACGTTCAATTAATGCAGCTTGAACTTGGCAGATGTTTGCTGAAAGACAACTTTTTAGGCCTGTTGCTTCAACATCTCGTGCTATCGTTTCTTTTCGTTGAGTTCTTATTGGAATTTTTGGATCGGACGATCATTTTCATCCTGCAGAAGGGTACATCTTTGTAAAATGGGAATATTGAACCTGTATTTTCGATATGGATACTGAAGTACATCTTGAATCTGTCGTTCCACGATAAGTTTTTGAGTCCACTATTTTCGACATAACTCGGCGATCACGCTCACGGTTCACTCAAAGTAATGAGAGTAAGACGTTAGGTGGTAGGGCTAAATTTAAAACGAATATCATCTAAGTAAGACAAGTATTCCTCGAGCAAGTTCAATCGTACGTAGTACATACCTTAAAATAAAGAAATCGGAAGTTTTCCTCTTATTGAATTCTCATCAGCATATAAGATCCTTGACTCTGACACGATTTATTATAAATATTGCAGACAAATAGAACGATTTACGCGGAAAAATATGCTAAAAATCCCTAAAACTCTTCAAAATACACATTATCAGATATGAGTTGATAAGTCGGGATCAGCTGAAGGTGGCAGCTGCGTACACCTGGTGTGTTATAGGTTCTCTAGATTAGATGGTCCTGCGCGTGGAACGCACGGCCTTAAGAGGCCGATGATGGAATTCACGAGTTTATCATTCCGATAGTCCGGGAGGAGCCCCGGCTGGTGATTTTCGCGGGAGGTCGAAAATCAGAACCAATGATGACTATTCCGGTACTGGCTACGAAAAATGTCCACGTTCCATCTCTCCGAAGTATTGAGTCATGTTGCCATGAATTATGGGTCATGTCATGTTTGACATAACTACTATATACCTGATATCAGAGCTGTTTAGCGCTGTTAAATTTTAACTGTGAGAAGGGGACAAGCCCTGGCCCCTGGGAGAAATTGACGGTGAAATTAGCACAGACCAGAGCCGATTTTGACTTTAAAAAGGGTTTTTAGAGACCGGGAGGAATAGAAGACTATACATATACGAATTAGCCGTCAGTCTGTGCTAATGTGCCAGAGGACGTTGGAGTTTGTCGCTAGGAATGATTGTGATGCCTGCGTATGGATTGAGATAGATCGGTTGTAGATGTGATACGACGACGTGACAAGGAAGCCTTGAACGACTTCGAGATTGAGAGCGAAGGGCTAGAGAGTTTCAATTCAAATCCATCAGAGAGCGGTAATTTACCGTCTGAGTACCTCGAGTTCATCTTGCCGGTTTGTCGGTGTTTCCTGATGAATGGAAGATAAAATGGCAGTAGCGGAAGGTCAATTTAACGAGGAATGGAAACGTGCGGGTCTTGTTGAGTATAAAGGTAGCTTAGGACGTAAGTATTGCAGTGATGGCGACGCTGTGGAGTTTTGAATCAGTAATTTGGTAATCTAGTGGAATCAAATGAGTACATTTGGTAATCTAATAAAAATTACTGAGATGGTAGTCGTTGAATCCGCATAGTACAGCGCAAAAAATTGTCCTTGCGAGGGACAGTTCTGACGAGGGAGTTGAAATTGCTAAAAAATTCAGACAATTCACAGTCTCAGAGTTTTTTCTGCAAAATCCGCTGGCGGACGCGGTGCTCCATTTTTGAGTTCGATGCATGGAAGGTAGGAAGGGTCAAATAAAGTATTTCCAGGTTCTCAATTCGTGAAACCAACCGAGTAAATTACTAGTTTTATCCGCTTATAAGTTAGCGTCGTTGGATATCATTATAGTTGCAATTCTTTATTTCCTCGAATCGTAAGCAGTTAATAGCACAAATAGCGTCCAAATTCGTGGATAGTCAAGCAAATGGTCGTCCTGAAAACTGACCTGCGTTTCCTCCAATTCCAAATTTTATCACCTGTTCTTCACGGTTGTTATTGTCGTTCGTATAAATCCCTGTAAATAATTAAACCGCAAATTGACTCACACGTAGTACGGCAGAACTGGTTAAACCTCCTGAAGTCTACATGCGATCAGCTACGCGTTGTGACTTGAATAAAGTGCTGGAAGAGGGACCGGGTGAGGGGTTGGTAGAGGTTTAAACGCCGTTTATTTTGGAAGGGAACGTGCAATTAATTCGCCTTCCATACGACCCCCCCTTCCCCACAATCTCATCGCCCACGAGTCCTGTACACTGTAGTAAAGCTGGCCGCACCAACAAATATAGCCTCTTAACAACAGCCGCCTATAGAGTGTTTTCCCACGAGATGGAAATTGTACCACTGTATCCCTCCCCCCTTTCCTATATCTCTTTTAATATATTTAATAGCTTCGAAGGGCGGCAAGCTAAAGGCCCCTTACTTGCAACATTTAAACCCTCACTAACCATCTCGTCTTCCCCCTAAAGTATCTCGTATATTATCCAGCTCGGGGGCAATGGTGTTCAGGTGTGGGATTTTCTGAATCGTTCCCCCGACCGGGCTTCCCCTTTTCTGGTTTGCCTGCCCGGCGGACGCCCATACTTTATTTGTAGTATTATTAGAACAAAACAGTGTACACTTTTTACCCTGTGTAATTAATCAAATGTAGGGTTTATGTTTAAGTGATTTAAAATCTGAAAGTACGCCTCAAGTCAAACCGTTGTTATTTTTTAAAACCTAGCAATTACATGCTAGATCTTTGTAAGATTCTAATCTTTTTACTTTATAAAAACTACTGGGCAACTTTGACGTTTTTTTGAAACTCCTATTCTCGTGTTAAAGGCAGCTATTAACATGCCCCCCCCCCCACGAGACTTGTCTACCGAACGAGCCCTCAACTTTTTTGTCCTGCGGGATACTCGTTCAAAAATGATTATACGGCGAAGTAAAAATTGAGGTGTAAACGATTAATTATAAGGCAGACACCTTTTTTGTGCTTACTCGTTTTAATTCCCACGATATACCTCAAGAAATAAGAAAGTCAGCGATGATACGAAAAACGCAAACTTTAGATCAGAGTGGGCGAACTATACGGGAGTTGGGAATGTGTGTGTGTGTCTTTGTCCCCCCCCCCTCTACTTCGTCATCGTGATGATCAATAAAATAACCCTCGAAGCAAAACACAAAATCTAATTGAGCAAGATATAAACAGATAAAACTGGTGCGAGGGTGAGGGGAGAAACTATTTAAATGGTAATGGTGCAACGGTCCATTTGTTATCTCTTTGAACGATTCCTTCGGGACTTGTCGCAAAAACCACCGGCTTTATTAGTCGCCGGGTGTGATTGTCAGTGAACGGAAAGGGGGAGATATTCTTAAACAAATCAATCTGATGCGAGGGTCGAAATGAAAATGAAGAAAAGGGATGGGAGGACCACCTCGGTAGAAACACGATTTCACGACGCGTTCTAATTGATCGTGAGCTCCCCCCACCCCCCTCATCGGTCCACCGCCACAATTCACCTCACCTTCCTCGAAAATAGCGCCACTGAAAAAGAAAAGTACATACACTTCGTGCTTTGTTTTTTTAAACCGTCCGCGTTCTCAGGACGGTAGTCAGGACATCTTTTACCGAGTCATAACTTTTAGCAGTCAATTCAATAGACCCATGCCAACCCACTCATGAGAACGAGGTTGAAAAGAGAGGGTTTTTTAATTAATGCTCCCAACCCTTATAGGAGTCCGTGCCCTCTCCGAGTCACGAATCGCGCCCATGAATTCTTTGAATTCTTTTTCACGTATTCGATGAAGACATCAGAAGGATGGTGACAATGAGCCTTAACCACGCGATTGGCCAATTTATGGGTGCAAATATAATTATTCCTATACATTTCAATCAACCAAGACCCAAGACTTGCTTCTTGAGTCAAAGGCGGTTTTATGCCTGCGTGACCGGGGGGGGGGGGCGTTACATTTTTTCTGACCCCCCCCCCTTATCACAGTTCTTTGTGATTGGAAAGTTTTGTAGTTCAAGCATTGCGTGCGTCGGGAGGAGCGGATCGTCCTAGGCCACCGTTCAGAGCCCCCCCTCCCCTAAAAATAGGTATTTCCAAGTTTTAATGCGTTGATTCGTGACAAATATTGAGAGCAAGCACTCATTAGCCACTAAAATTAACAAAAAATACACCAATTTGAGGTGTCTGAAGAAAACTTTACGGCTAATGAGAAAATATACGCCAAACTTTTTTGTATATGTATAACGGTCCTAAAATTGAGAAGACTCGCTAATGAGTATTTCATTTAAAAGATTCACTTTCGGCGGGGGGGAGGTCGGATCATCTTCCAGTATGTTTATTTCCCCATGCAGCTAACACGACTAAATTGAAAAAGAAAAACGGTAATTCGTGGTCAAAAATTGAGGAAAAGTTCTGGATCGTGACTAAAATTGAAGAAAAAACGCTCATTCGCGGGTCTATTTGACAAAAAAAACCGCTAATACGTGGATGAAACTGAGAAAAATCAAAGTTGAGAAGGAGCTAATTCAAGGCTAAAATTGAGAATGAGCGATCATTCGTATAGGTTTGATAGAGAATAACATCAATTCGTTCATCCAAATGATAACAGCCGCTAATACGCAGCTAAAATTGAGTGAAAGCGCTAGATTGCGGCTAAAATGAATAAAAACGCTATTTCACGGATCAATTTTCTAAAATCCCCAGATTCGTGGCTACAATAATTGAGTAAATGCGGTAATTCTCTCTTTAAAATTGAGATATAATTCGTGGCTAAAATTGTCACAAAAACTCAAGAAACGCCATGATACGCGGCTAAAATTGAGAAAAAATGCTAATTCGCGGATATATTTGCGAAAATCCGGTAATATGTGGCCGAAACTGAGAAAACCCGCCGATTCCCAGCTAAATTAGTGATAAAGTGCTCATTCACAGCTAAATTTGAGAAAAAGCGTTGATTCACAGTTATAGTTGACATAAAACGCTGATTAATTTGAGAAAATCCGCAATCGCTGCTAGAACTGAGTAAAAATGTTGATTGCCAGCTAAAATGGTATAAATGCGGTAATTTGTGGCTGAAATTAATAAATGTTTCGTGACAAAAATTGAGAAAAAGGGCAGATTCACGGCAAAAGCGTCAATTACCATGCAGTTCCCGTTGATGCAAGTTCGTGGTTAAAAAGCCATAGTTTAACGCGAAGTAAAAATTACATTTCTTGTACTACACATATTTAGAGATTATGAGGGACCGCGGTAGGGTTTTGTCCGCCACGGGGGGGTCAAGCATTTTGCGGTTGGAACACTTTGTGGTTTGAGCATCGCGTGGTGGTCAGTGTTTTTTTGTGACTCGAATTGTTTGTGGTTGAAGCATTTTATCGTTAGGGGTGTTTGTGATTCAAGAATTTCGTGGCCCGAGCATTTCGTGGTTCGCGCATTTTGTGGTTTTGAGCATTTGAGGGAGGGGCATTTTTGTGGTTCGATTATTTCATGGTTTTAGGATTTGGTGGTTTGAACTGTGTGGCAAGGGGTCTCATTCCCTTGGATTGGGCTCTTAAAAAACAAATTCCTTTGTCTCTTCCAAGCACAAAGTTTGATGGATTTGCCTATCCCTAGCTACATGTGTATAAGCCCGCACGACCCCAGTCCTTCTAGCGGACAATCGTAAAAATGGGATCGTGGAGGTGTTCCTTAATTCAGACGTGCTAAATGTGACCCCAACTGAAGCCGTCTCCATGGGCTCCATCCGCGTAAATCAGGTCTGTACCGCCAAGGTGTTTCGAACATGCTCGGAGCAGAGTTGCCGTGGGATCAGCTAATGAATTAATACTATAAGTTTATTACATTTTATTGGCTGGTCCCATGGCAACTCTGCTCCGAACATGCTCCAATCTCCTTGCTGGGAACAGACCTAGTCATCAAGATCATGTTATACCCTTTCTCTCACATTTTTATCCGTTCACTTTCCCTTCTTTTCTTACTCGTCTTCTATTTCTCTGAGAGTGGTCCAGCTGACAGGAGTGGTGACCGCCCCCCCATGACTCATCGCCCATAAAATCGCTCCTGATTGCGATTACCTTGCCCTTTTCGGTACACGTACGGTTGAAGAACGCTTTGCATGCGTTGTACGTACGTAGAATACTTTATAATAAAAATGTGGTGCCTGAAAAAACTACTGCTTTGAAATAAAATAAATGGGACTGGTGACAATCAACATCAATAATGTATAGGGCAACTTTAAATGGACTGGAAACGAAAACTGATGAAATTACTGTGTCACACCATTTCTCCCCTTTCCGTTTTTCCTGGTCTGGTCCTTTCCAAATCATAGAACCGTGACTTTATGCCATAATACACCGGGAGTACATGAAAGCTTTCAAGACCTTTCCCAAGTCACCCTATCCCTCTGAATGCCTCCTCCTCACCACTCCCCTCATCTAAGACTCACGACATAAAAAAGGAAAGGGAACCATTTAGCTAATGTCCTACTGGGCGTTTCATGGGCGATTGGTTTTAGAAGAGCATATACCAGGGCCACCCCGGTAATATCAAATTTCCTCCTTTTCGTTCATACCTTTCGTGTTGGTTAATACAGAAACAATACACACACTCTCCACTTCACCGCTGACTCATTCTGAGTTCAATAATCAGATGAATAATTTACAAAAGTGAGATCGTCGTTTTCCCATTTTCACCCCCCCCCCCCCGCAATCGAAGTCACCACGTTGATCGGTTTTTATTTTATCGATTTGTATCAACAGGGAATAGCGAAAACGGGGGAGAATTCAACATCAAACCTACTTATGTCGACAGCGCAGAATTGTTATGTTTGGTGGGGGGTGGGGGGGTAGGAGAATGGCCGCTCGTCTTCCTTTTTGTAGTTTAATTCCATTCACCAAACTTTGACGTTTTAAACGTCACTAGCAGACGCTTCAGAGTGACTACATGGGGTGGGGTTAATGCGTGTGTGGTTCATGCGAGCGAAGAATAGGGACACGTGGATGTTTCCCTGTGCAAATATTGTAAAATAGTTGATGAAGGGGGAACTATACGAGGTGAATGGAAGAGGGAGGGATTGTTCAATGACACTGAGTCGCGTGACCTCTCGGAAAATTAATTTTTAAAAAAAGTTACGAATTAATTATTTATTAGCGGGCGGTGAAATAAAAAATCCAGTTGACATTAGGACCCCGGGGCGTATAGCAATGAAGTCATCAGTCTTGCTTTGTGAAAGAGTTAAGAGTGTAGTTCAAGCCATAAAAGGGATGCGGGTTTTTGGTGTGATGCTGGGGGGGGGGGCGTATGCGTTAACTTGGGGTGGTCGTGGAGAAGCAGTCTCGGTAATAGTGAAAAGGTATAGGGAAGGGTTGAAGTGGATGAGATAGAAACGGCCAAGCCGGCACGGCGTCGCCTTTAGCTTACGAAAAATAAATGCGCTGGTCCTTGCCCAAAGAGGTGATGGGGGAGTGGAACCGGGAGAAGAGTAGCTGTTTCCCCAATATTCTTCAAGTAAGACGGATGAGATATGAAATAATGGATGATCCATTAGTTTGTTGTAACTCGATTCTCCGGGACCTTCTTTATTTCAAGAAGTTGTTGATATCTGAAGATGAAGTTGAGCATGAGTGATTGAGTGCGTTGAAATTTTAAACAAGAAGAGGCTTATACCGGTCAATTTTAACAATTTTCAAGTCTCTCAAAAAATTATGTTCCTCCGCTTTGGCTCCAATAAAATGAAATAAAAACTCTCCTTTTACACCCCCATCACCATTTCTTTTTTCTTGTCACTCTCTCTTCTCATCCCCCGTGAAAGACTAAAAGCTTTTAAGTTGTTCCAGTCGGTGTTACTCACTGTTTCGAAAGACAAGGGAAGGAACGAAAAAAGTAAAAAAGAAAAGGAACTCTCGTTTCGTCCTATTTCCCAAGGATTTTTCCCCTTCTTTTATTTCGCTTTTATCAACTTCGTTGAAAGCGTTGTCGTAGCGGCCGGGAAAAGTGAAGGGGTGGGGCACTGCTATACCGCCTTGTCTCATTTCCCGGTTGATTTGTCTTTCGAGATTTTTTATTTTGCGAGATAAAAAGAAAAGAAAGAAGAAATATAATAGCTACAAGGGCCATAAGCCTTCGAGTTGAGCCTCAGTGGAACGGCGGAAATGGAAGTGCAAAAGAAGTAAAAGGAAATTATTTTTCAACATTTACATGTAAAGTACTGTTTGGATATAAAACAAATTGTTTTCTCTAACAAAATCCAAAATGAACAACTTAATTTCTTTATGCTCAGATAGGCTCCCCAACTCAAAACGCTTTGCGCCGGGGAATCCCGCTCGTAGTGGGAGGGCGGAAACGTGTTTTGGCGTAAGTCTCGAGGAACTCTTTTTCATTCCTAAATATTCGCTCGCATTGTTCTTCAAACTGAATTCCGATTAGATTTTGAAAATGGAACCATCACCTACTACATAGTCGGTTTTTGTGGACCAGTGCCGGTCTTATAGAGATTTGGCGCCCCCGTGGGCGAAACTTTCATAAACCTTCTACCACCAGGCGACACGGTCAGGGTAGTTCGTGAAAACTACTAAAATAACAAATCAAAACAAAGACCACAAATAGGATTTTTACATGGGAGCGGTATTATGACATTTTCTTAAGTTAGTCCGCAAATTAGCGCTTTTTTTTCATTTTAAGCCCAGAATTAGAGATTTTCCCCACTTTAACCGCGAATCAGCGATTTGTCTCCATTTTAGCACCGAAATAGTGCTTACCTTAATTTAGCCACGAATAGCGATTATTCTCACTTGTAGATGGCTAAAATTCACGGGAATTGGGGATTTTGTTAAATTTTAGCCACATAGTTGCCTCCAGAAACTGCAACTTGTCATTTCCTGTGATTAGCAATTTTTCTCAATTTAACCCTCAGTAGATATAAATGTTTCAAATAATTGAACTTAGATGACCCTATCTACGGACATTTAAGGGATTACTCCCCTCCTCACCGCACCACCCTAGTCACAATTGTGAATTCGAGGGGGTGGGGAGGCTGAAAATAAAGAAATTAAGCTTGGGTGAGGAGTGGAACAATCCCTTAAATGTCCGCAGATAGCTCTTTGCCGGGATAGCTCAGATGGGAGAGCACCTGGCGCGAAACTAGGAGGTCGTGGGTTCGAATCCCACCTTGGGAGCAATTTTTTCTCGGAACTCAAAACAAGTAAAGAAAAGTAAGTATTTAATGTAAAGATTAATTTCTTTATTATCAGCCTCCCCACCCCCTCGAATTCACAGTTGTGACTAGGATGGTGCGGTGAGGAGGAGAGAAATCCCATAAATGCCCGTAGATAGGGTATAGGGTCATCTAAGCTCAACTATTCAATTAATTGTCGGACAGGAAAAAATGACGTATAAATGTTTCTTGATTTCAGTCGCGAATTGGCGCTTTGTCCTTATTTTGCCGCTTATCTGCGATTTTGTTCATTTTCACATCACGGAGTTGCCTTTAGACGCCGCAATTTGGCGTTTTCTTCATTCAGCCCTTAAAATGGAAATTTTAACACACTTCGGCGCTTCTTCTCAATTTCTTCTCAAGCCGCGGAATAGCGATTTTGTTCATTTTCAGCCACGAAGCCGTGAAGTAGCATTTTCCTAATTTTAACCGCGAATTATCTCTTATACGCGATTTTAGACTTATAGCGATTTCTTCTATTTTAGACGCATATTAGGGGTTTTTCTCAAATTTAGCTGCGTAATGGCGATATTTCTCCATTTTCGCCGCGAATTAGCGCTTTATACTGATCGGTTATATTTTGTTCACTATTTGCCTCGATTGCGATGGCGTTTTCCCCATTTTAACCACGAATTAGGGGTATTCCCCACTTCAGCTCTTCTTAACTTCATCGGTGACTCAATGATTTCTCTCCATTTTAAAACGCGCATATTAGCAATTTTCCCTATTTCAGCCACTAATTCGCGATTTGTTCTACATATCTGCTGCAAATTCTAGTTTTTCCTATTTTCGCCGCGAATCAGCGCTTTTTCCTCATTTTGATGCTGATGAGTGGTTTTGATCACGCATTAAGCCTCGAAGTTGCCTAAAGAAGCCACGACTTGGCGTTTTCATTTTAACCGCGAGTTGACGTTTTTTCCACACTTCAGAGCTTCTGCGACTTCACGATTATTCTTCATGTTAGTGGCTAGTTAGTGATTTTGTCTGTATTATAGCCGCGAATTAGCGATTTTCCCCCTTTTTAACCGCGAATTAACTATTTATCTCCATTTTAAAACGCATATTGGTGATTTACCTCCAAGCAGTTTATTAGCGACTGTTTTTCCATTTTTCTCAATTTTGGTGTGAGTTCGAGTTTTTTTTATTTCCGCTAATGAGCGATTCAGCGCCTTTTTTTAATTTTTAATAATTTCTTCTTGTTCTTGTTCTTATCTGTTGCTCTTCTGAATCTCAATAATTTCGAATTAGTACTAATCATTAATTTTTGCTGTCAATTAGCGCCTTTTCGTACTTTTCCCGCTGTTCAGTGATTTTATTGACGGTCAGCTTAAGTTCCCTTCAGAAGCCGCAATTCATCGTTTTCTCCATTTCAACCGCGAATTAGTGTTTTATCCACACTAGAAGCCCTTCGGTGACTTCGCGATTTTTCTTCATTTTAGTGGCTAAATAGCGATTTTTTCAACATATTACTCGTGGGATAGCGATTTTTCTCTTTTTTATCAGTGAATGAATGATCCCCTCCACCACCCCCCATTTTAGCCGCAAGTAACGATTTTTATCCATTTTAGCCGCGAATCAGCGATTTTTTTCATTTTACCCTGTTTTTCCTTATTCAAGCCGCTAATGAGCCATTTTTCCCAGTTTTATCTGTCAATTAGCCCTTTTTCGTTATTTTTCCGCTGATCACCGAATTTTTCACTTTAATTGGACCTCGAACTTGCCGTAAGAAGCCAGGAATAGGCGTTTTCTCCATTTTAACCGTGAACTGACGTTTTTTCCACACTTCGGTGACTTCAAGATTTTTCTTCGTTTCAGTGGCTATTGGCTAATTAGCGATTTTGGCTACATTTTAGCCGCAAATTAACTATTTTTCTCCTTTTTAGCAGTAAGTTAGCAATTTTCCCCCGTTTTAGCTGCGAATTAACCATTTTTCTACATTTTCGCCGCGAATCAGCGATTTGTTTCGATTTTTTAGTGATTTTTTCGTCATTTTACCCGGTGATTAGCGATTTTCTCAATTTTTGCTGTGAATTCGAGTTGTTCTTATTCTAACCGCTAATTAGCCATTTTCCCTAGTTTTGACCGTGAATTAGTGCTTTTTTTTTTTTTTAGTTTAATTTTTCTTTACTTTGTCCGCGAATGCTGAAGAAAGAGCCGCTTGCTTAGTTGCTTCAAGCTAATAATTATTATGTAATGTTGATATTATCATCATTAACCGCGTATTAGCGTTTTTTCTCCATTTTAGCGGCTAATGAACGATTACAGATTCAGTTGGAACCTGAACCGTATTACTTGGTTTATGAAGAATTCAGCCCCACGAAATTAGATTTTCGAATCATGAATATACGTGACATTGGCTTTGAAGGCATTAGATACACAAAATGATGGTGAGGGGTATCGAAAGAGCCTTATACGCGGGTGGGGAAATTCGCTTATTTGAGCGAAACAATCGAAATAGCAATATCCTTGAAATTGGTTTTGCTGAAGTGAACGAAACCCGAGAAATAATGTTTAAAGAAGAGAAATCCGCCCGATTGGGAGCTTAAGGTGCCAAATCTTAGAAATTTGATTTTGGAAGACCCTGCGGAATTGTATTTTCAGAATAAGGGAAGCCTCACGAAATTTGGCTTTTTAGGAATCCAAAATCACGGAATTGACTTGTATGTTGAGCCAAACAACCCTCGAAATTGTTATTTGAAAGAACCAAACCCACGGAGTTTGTCTACTGAATGAGTCGGACCCCATAAATTGCTACCATTTCAAGGAGCCAAATCCTACAAATTTGGATATTGAAGGCTCTCTCGGTACAGGAAACTGTAGTGTGCTTGAACTTCAGCCGTTAGACTGCGACTATTTTGCGCCAGGAAGCAGGGACGTGGATTGGGGTGGATTGGATTTTATGAGAGCGCCAAATCTGAACAATGAGGAAGAGCCTAACTCTCGAAATGTACTTCTTGAAGCGCTAATTTCGCGAAATAAAGGGGTATAAAGGGGTGAAATCCGCAGATTCCAAGCCACAAACATGAGTAATTCATCACATCAAAACTCAAGGAGTTTTCTCTCTGCAGGGAGTCTATTCATCCCTGGAAACTGAATGTGCACAGAAAAACGGTCCAAAACTGGAAACTATGCTGGAAAACGGTCGTTCTAACCTTTTATTCTTGATTTTCCGCTCAATAACTGATAATTTTGTCCACAGAAAACGATACTTACTGTGCAAAAATTGAAATTTCGGTCCCCTAGGACTTCCTAGGCTCGGTAACTAATAATAGGCTCGGGACTAGGTCCCTCAAAATGACCCGGCTAATCCCACACCACAGTCCTTCCCACGTAAACTAAAAGGACGGGCGAAACGTTCAAGTGTAAGCTAAAGCCTTGATGAGCGAGAATGACGTAGAATCACAGGTCAGAGACATACTACTGCGGTATGCGGATGACGTCTTGAAGGCAAACCACGTTCAGAACACCTGTTTGGGAGGCAACTCTGGACGCGGCTTCATCTATATGCGCCTGCGCTACCGGGGATCTATGTTCTCTATGCGGCTGTCTCGTTCCTTCCACCTTGGGCGCGCAACTTCTTAGGTCCTGACAAATGGCATCAATGCACAATTATCGAGAATTTTGGGCTGTCAACGTATCTGGTATACGGCCTGAAGCACAAATACGGCCTTTAGGGCTATTCGAACGAGATTTGCTATTGCGTGACCGGCAATGAGATAAATGTGAAGGGAAAAGAGGTATATCATTTACGCTGTCTCCATTCTCATCAGAAGTCACTCGATTTCATTCATTTTTACAAAAATATGGATGTGAACAAGTGAATTCTACTGGTAAATTCCATCGCTCAAGCACCAGCGATCCTACATCCTCATCTTTTACATATGAAGGTTATTCTCTAGGAGAAGAATGAGGCACCTCATCCCGAAGCTTCAAGGTTGATAAAAGGCTCGAGATAAGCCCGTTGTTCTTGAAATACCTCAAAATAATCCAGGCGTCAAATTCTGTCAGGGCATTTCAATCACTCAACAACTCTCCCTTCCTAACCTTTAGGTTGATGCATGAAAAGCCGAGATTTCCACCCCTTACTTATCCTTTTTTTTGCTATATAAACCCACTGCCGCCACTTCCCCTGTCAATATCTTTTGAAGCTTCACGTCTATTCATCCATCTTCCGGTGTTCCTCGATGTGTGTGTGTGTGTGTGTATGTACTAGCAGGATGGGAAAAGAGGGCTAAATCTCAGCGATGGAGCATCAGCGTCGGCTTCTGCACGCGTCTAGGAAGAAAAAAAAAAGAGAAAGGATTTATTACACTTCTTGCTCTTCTTCTTTTATCCTCGGGGAAGCGCCATCCTCTTGACGCTTCCCTGATAAAATATATTCCCTCGGGCCATCCATTAATTTTGGTGATTTTTTTCCCCCTTCCCGGACCAGAATTAAAACCAAAAATTGGTGAAACCTAAATGGAAAGAAGGGGAAGGCTCTGATAAATTATCCTCTCCGCCTTCCGTACCCAGCCACTCGGTCCTTAATCGACAGTTTCTTAAGAAAATATTAATTTAGTTCGATGATTCTCGTTCTAATTTACTCCCCCACCCCATCCCATTCCAACCAACACCAACGTCCTCTGTGCCCCGGCGTGCCAACACAATGGAGAGGGTTGCGTTTCATCCCCTCACCCTTATTATAACACCTCTTAACTTTTTTTTTTTCTTTCCTCCCATCTGACTCATTGCCTATTCAACAGCCCAACGGACAAAAAAACGCGGGCGCAAGCCGTTGTCACGTGTCTAATGTTGAACAAAAGAACCCTAGAAAAACGAGTGTTACGGAATAAGGGTGGAGGGGAGGGGGACTATAACAACAAATTGGACTGATTGAGTTCACGATATTTTGTATATATGTATAGGTGAGGTATTGATCATTTCCAGAACGTCGCCCTCTTCTTCACTTCATGACTGTAACGATTTTGTGCGTGCTTTCGCGATAGAGGAGAGTGACGAATTCTAGCGTGCGGACTTCATGTTTTTTACCGGTCATATCGTAAAATTAACGAGGGATTAAGCTCTTTTTTTCGCCCTTTCCAGAGTAATAAACAAGGGATTAATTTTCTTTAGTGTAAACGTCATCGAATTAATTCGTTACTGAAGGGCTTATAACTCTTGAAAAAGGCGTTAAAAGAATTTCGTGTGTTGACTTTATTTAGGCAGAAAGAAGAAGAAGAAAAAAAACGCAGAAGAGGTTTTGGTTTGGATGAATGAATAGGAACGCTTTTAAATGGTTTCCACTTCAAAGTCTTAGAGCCCTCTTCCTTCCACCACCACCAACAACAAAACTTTCTTAATTGAGGATATGGCCGCAAAAAAAAGGGCGTCAAAAGAGAAAAGTCTCTCATTCTTTTTAGAATTTTGATCGAAAACTCGGGGATCTGCTACTCTATCATCCCCCCTCCCCTCACAACCAACCAGCTCTAAAAGCAATTCAATTTGAAGCGTTTTAAGCGTGATGGGGGATGCGCGAGTGGGAATGAAAAGGAAATTAAAAATAAATAAAGCCGGTTTTATCCCCCGGCTCTACGGTTATGGAACAAAAAAAAGTTATATACAAGAAAAATATTTTTTCAACAAGGGAATGGGAAAATATACAAGCCGGGAAGAAGAGAGCGGAAGGGTGGAGATTTGGCGATTTGCCCAAAAAATATTTTCCCTTCGAAATTACCTTTGAAACATTCTCGTCGCCCTTTTTTCCGCCTTATTATCCCTTTCATTTTTTTTTCAATGTTATTGGCTCCCATTCATAATTTTGTTCATGTATATGCCTGCCTCATGTTCTTGTTTAATTTCACAATGGCTGTTATGAAATTCTGTAATTGGCATTAACTTAAGTCGTATTTGATATTTATGTATTTATTTATTTTGAACGGAGGAAATACATTTCAACATTGCATTATGAAAATTCATTTATACATGGCAGCCTGTAAATGCCTATTCTCCTCACTTTATGCCAGAAAGTTGTGAAAGGTTCCAGTATGGCATTGACATGTCCAGGATACAAGTACATAGGAACTGTATTCTGGAGCGTACCAGATCATCGGCGGTAGACCTAATAAACCGACATTTACGCCACAAAACAAACATTTTCTTTGCAATCGTCAATTTCACCCAAAAACAAGATGATCCTGGATGATGATGGACCTTCAGCAACCACGCCGGCAAAAGTTACCTTCAAAAGTGACAAGTGCACACCTAGGACTATACGACTATTCAAGCTGAAAACTGGAAATTCAGTATCCAGAACCTGATTGGTTTGGTTACAACGCAATTTAGCCCGCGGAACAAGATTCTTCGACCGACGTCGAACGAGGCGTTTTCACCATGAAACTTGACATTATAGGACCGGTGCTCGGGAAAATCTGGTTTCATGACCATAAAACCAGCAATTTTGCGATTTAACTTGTCTTATCTGCCTGGACAGTGTTAGTCCAGTTTTAGGGACTGAATTTTCAGTTTTGTTTTTGCCCCCCCCCCTCCCAACTATATTTTAATGATTATTTAATGTGCTTTACATCTCCAGCCTATGGAAACACACTTGAGTCTTAAACTGCCATGAAAACCCTGGAAACTGATACGCAAGTCAACTCACACCCGTGTGGTGGGGTTGGGGTCCACTCAACCAAGATTTTGGTAATCTTTCACCAGAAACTTCAGAATTAGATGGGGAAAAGAACATTACAATAGATTTGGCTATAAACCACGTTTTTGACTATTTCTGGAGGCTTCTTCGCGGTTAAAATCGAGAAAAACGCTAAACCGATGTTCGGACTCTTCAATTCAACTAAAAACTTGGGTATTTTTCTATTCGCCTTAAACAGAAATCTTCCAAGACTTACCCACTAGTGAACATTTCTGGGTCCTCTGGTGTGTGTGCGTTGGCAGAGGGGGGGGGGAGGTCGCTCAAAAACAACGCCCTATTTGAAATGCCGAAAGACCGTCAAAAAGTAAGATTTTTGGAAGAATAATCAGACCTACGTGTCAGATTGACAGATTATTGGCGTTACTATGTTTCTGGAGGCAAAAATCAGCAGTTTTGCGGGCGGATTGTCGCCCGACTGGATCAAATGTAATGTGATAACGCAAAATATTATAATCTATGGTAACCGGGGGGGGGGGAGAATGGTCTGAATAAATCCAATTTTACGGGTATAGGTCTTCAAAAAACCAACGTCACGGGATTTAGTCGTCGAAAAACTAATCTTTCTTGTTTGGCAATTCAAAAAAGCAAAATTCGCCGGATTGGGTTTCCCTAAAAATAAATTTCGCTGGTATAGCTTTTTAAAACTCCGTTTTCGTGGGTTTGGTTCTTCCAGAAACAGAAAATCAATATTTCAGATTTGGCACACTCCAAAACCAATATCGTGAATTCAGCTCTTATGGCGGAAATCTCTAAGAGGCCCCCTGATCTCTAAGTTAACAAGAAATATTTTTTTAACTTAGCGTTAAATTCTGGCTTTCTTAATCTAAATCGGGAATTAGTGATTTCCCCTATTTTAAACGCTCATGAGCGAATTTTTTAAATTTCAGAGGGCAATCAGCGTTTATTGTAATTTTAGCTGTGAATTAGCGACTAGAGCTTTTTCTTAATTTTAGCCACGAAGTTGCATCCAGAAACTATGACTTGACATATTTTCTCAATATATAGCCGAAACCTGGCGCTTTTTCTCAATTTCATCCGTAAATTAACAATTTTTCTCAATTTTAGCCTCGAATTCACGATTTTTCGCGATAGTAGCGGCGAACTAGCGTTCTTCCAAAGGTGAGCTTCTATTTAGCGTGTTTTATCAATTTTATCCCCGAATTAGCGCTTTTTCCTAGTTCTAGCCGCGGATTAGCGATTTTTTTCACTTTCAGTCATGAACTTACCTTCATCAAAAGCCGGGCAGTTGTGTTTTCTTCATTTTAACTGTGAATCAAAGTTTTTCTACACATCATCACCTCCACTCAATTTCATCGGTGACTTTTGACTTAGTAATTTCTCTCCATTTTAAACGCATATTAGTTTTTTCAACATGTTAGCCGCATATTAGCGATGTTTCTCCATTTTCGCCGCTAATTAGCGAATTTTTCTACTTTTTAGCGTGAATTATAGTTTTTACCCATTTTCGATGCGAATTAGCGCTTTCCAGTGAGGGGGGGTGCCGCTGATCAGTGATTTTGTTCACTTTCAGCCATGAAGTTGCCTTTCAGATGCCGCGATTTGGCGTTTTTCACTATTCATCGTGAATTAGAGATTTTCTCCATTTTAGCCGCGGATTAGCGATATTTCCACACTTCAGCGTATCTTCTCAATTTCATCGCTAACTTATCGTTTTCCCTCTATTCTAAAACGCGACATTGGCGATTTCTCTCAATTTTAGCCGCTATTCGGGAATTTTTCTATATTTCGGTGGCGAATTGGAGTTTCTCCCGATTTTCACCGTGAATTAGCGCTTTTTCCTCAATTGGCCGCTGATGAGTGATTTTGTTCACTTTCTGCCTCGAAATTGCCTTCAGATGCCGCGATTTACCGTTCTTTCCATTTCAATCGCGAATTGGCGATTTATCTCTATTTTAGCCGCGTATTAGTGATTTTTTTTCCATTTAAGTCGATAAATCGCGATTTTTCTACATTATTTTCGGCCACGAACTAGAAATTTTTTCCAATTTTTGCCGCGAATTAGCGCTTTTTCCTCATTTTGCTGCAGAATTAGCGATTTCGCAATTTTTAGCGCTGTTTTTTTCAATTTTTGCTGTGAATTAGCGCTTTTTCGTAATTTTGCTGCTGAGCAGCGATTTCGCTTTCCAGTTACAACCTCTGAAGTTGACTTCGGAAGCCGCAATTTGGCGTTTTCTCCATTTCAACAGCGAATAAGCGTTTTTTCTACATATTGCCACTTCGGTGACTTTGCGATTTTTCTTCGTGTTAGTAGCTAATTAGCGATTTTGTCCACATTGTAGCCGTGAACTAGCTAATTTTCTCTAATCCGTGAATTAGCGATTTTCCCCCATCTTATCCTCGAATTAGCGTTTTTTCCCCCATTTTAGCTATGAATTAGCCATTTTTCTTAATTTCACCTGTTGATCGATTTTCTCAATTTTTGCTGTGAATTCGTTTTATCAATATTTGGCTGCTAATTAGCTATGTTTCCCTGTTTTATCCGTGAATTAGCGCTTTTTCTTAATTTTTGCTGCTAATTAGCGCTTTTTCGTTATTTTGCCGGTGGTCAGCGATTTTGTTCACTTTCAGCCTCGAAGTTGACTTAAGAAGCCGTGATTTGGCGTTTTTTGTATTTCTATTTTAACCACTATTTTGACCATACGTAATTTTTTTGTTTTCATTTTAGTTTGTCATTGTTGTTTCATTGTTCATTGCTGTTTAAATTAGCGATTTTTCTCCTTTTTACTTCCATATGTTAGCAGTGAATTAGCAAGTTTCCCCAGTTTTAGCTGCGAATCAATGATTTATCTTCATTCTAGCCCCGATTTAGCGATTTTTCGCCATTTTCTCAATTTTCTCTGTGAATTTGTGTTTTGACTTATTCTAGCCGCTGATTAGCAATGTATGTTTTCACTTTTAGCCATGAATTGGCGATTTTTCACAGTTCTAGCTTGTCGCAACAAACTATGCTTCAAAAGCCGCGAATTGGCGTTTTCGTAATTTTAGCCCCGAATCTAGCACTTTTTCTGCTCTTTGTCGCGGAATTACCGTTTTCTTTGCAATTTCATCGGTGAATTATCGATTTTTTCACATTTTAGTGGGGCATTAGCGTTTTTTCCAATATGGCCTATAATAATACATAGCGATATTTCTTACGTTCAGTCTCGAATTAAAGTTGTTCTCCATTTATGCCATGAATAACGTGTAGTATTCTAATTTCATCCTCGAATGAGCGCCTTTTTTCAGTTATAGCCGTGATTTTTTTTCAATTCTATCCGCGAATTGGATAAATGTTTTCTGATTTCAGCCTGGAATTAGCAATTTTTCTCAATTTTAGCCTCCAATTAACGTTTTTCTTAGTTCTTCTAGAAGTTGTATCGAGCAACCCAGAATTAGTGTTTTTTACTGTTCCACGAATATTAGCGCTTTTTCAAAGCTTTTAACTGCGTACTTGCAGCACATTAGTGCGCCTTCTCAATTTTAGCCGCCTGAGGACCTGATGATCAGCGTATTATCTCTATTTAGGGTTAGGTCAAGGTGACTAAACTTTACTATAGGAGCCGCAAATTTCCCCCTGCCCATCGGACAGGAGGGGTGGAGACTGACGTCACCAGCAGTCCTTTGCTCCCGATTGCTCACCCTAAAGCAGCAGAGCAAGTTAATTTTGAAATTGAAGTTTATGAATTCTCAAAAATCACAACCCAATAACAATTAATAATGTACTGGGTCCAGCGCATTGGCGGTTGGGACTGCTCGTGACGTAGGTGAAGGACAGTGATCTGCGGCACCTATAGAAAATTTAGTCACCTTGGGTTAGGTCAACAATGTCCGTTTAAGCGTTGCTAAGGGTTTAAAAGATTTTGTATTCAAAATACTATAAATTCTGATTGGGGTTTAAGCTCTTAAGTTCGGCTTAGTGTTAAACGGAAATTTAAACTCATGTGGTCGACGCCGGGCCTTAGCCTCTAAGTTGCCTCCAGGAGGCGCGAATTAGTACATTTCTCTATGGACATAATGAATATTTCCGTCGCCGGTATTTTTAATTAATAAATTAATTGAACTGATGTTACTCGGACGGCGATGGAAGGGCATAGCCCAACACGATTCGAGTTTCGAGAAAAAATGGCTCCCCTCGGGATTTGAACCCGCAACCTTTGGATTACCAGTCCAGCACGCTGCCAATTGCGCCTTTGGGAGTCGTAGATGTTTTTAGATGGATATAATGAATATCCACGCGCATGAATGAATGACCACTACCTCGGTACGCTGCTAATGCTCGATGCCGTCACCAAGACTCAGCCTTCGGTTGCCTTATTTGCAGTTGTTATAAGGCAGCGCCGTGCTGGTTTTTGTCCATTGTGGATGACCAGAACTCGTGGTTTCTTTTACGGAGCACCTGGCAAATCTGGGGCCTTATACAGAAATGGCGTTTTTCATTTACATAAAATTCCGCTCTGGAGCCGAGCATTTCTACCCATCTTTTCCGTTACTATATGATATAATTCAGAGAAGACGGGTGGAAATGCTCGGCTTCAGCATGGAATTTTATGTAAATGGAAAACGCTATAACTATGGTAACGCTCCAAACAGTCGCAAAGGAGTAGCTAAATAATAACAAAAAATGTAGCGCATTGTTATGGTTGTGGCAGTTCCCCTTAGTGTCACAACTTTTTCTGTTATCATTACCCTCGTGGGGAGCTACAAGAGTTGGTGGATAATGCCCGTGGCCATTTGAAGAGTTGTGGAGTGAGTTGAGCCGGTGATGCTGGTGCGCGATAGGGCAAGCATTTTCTCAACTGAGCCCGTTATTAAACATATTCTTGTTAAAAACAAAAACCTCAGTAAATCCACCCCCCCCCACCACCATAATGACCATTCCCCTGCTCGTGGAATTTTATATAGCTGGCCCCAGGCCCAATATTCATGAACGGCTGGAATCTGGTGCTGACCGAAACTTGGAATTTCCTTTTTGGAATTTTTTGGAGTTTCGGCCCCTTTACAGATGCATCAAATATTTATTTTTCGGTTTATCAGTAAACTACGAACGTTGCAACTGAAATTTTCTTCGATTACAAAGTGCATGCTGAACATTCTCAGGATAAACAATGGGCCATTCCCCCACTTTCACGCTAATACCGACCGCGATCTCCCCTCCAAAACATTATTAAAATTCCTTTATGGAAATGTCTCGTCTTCAAGCCCTCTATGACCTAGGGGGATTTTTCCTCTCGAAGGTGCCTGCAGGTGAAGCCACTTCTCGTTGAAGAAAGGAAATAACGGGAGGAAAGGAGCGTCTCCCTTAGATTCACTTTCTCTCTCTAACTCCCCTGAAGGTGATTTAGTGGCCAGATTGCACTTCAGTGACTTTTCCCTCTTTTTCCATCAAAAACGTAGAACTCCAGTGGTATAAAGCCCTTCTCTCAATCTCGCTTCGGATATCTTTTAAAACGGCGTTGGGGAGGGTCAAAAATGCATCTCGTCGGCGTAAAAATCTCTCCCTTGTACCATACTTCGTTCGATAAGAAGTCCGTATAGAAGGATCCTTTCACATAAAACGCCAAGGGAAACTGACGTTAATTCTATCTCACTCTATGATGGTCTTCTTTCCGTTTTGCTCGATCAATACCCAACCCAAGTTTACGTCTAAAAACGTTAATAGTTACACACGGGTTTTTTTTTCTTCCTATACTACCCTCATCTTGGTAGTATTGTTTCTTTCTGAACTCCCCCCCCCCCTCTTTGATTGACTCGCCCATCTTAGCCCCACCACCGAAGCGAAAAGTAGCGCGTTTTTGATAACACACCTGCCAATTATTACAGGGAGCATCACGTTCCAATACGATGAGGGCGTGCATGAAAGGAGAACCAAACGCCGCTCTTTTTTCCTTTTTATCGACTGACCGAGTCCAATTTCACGCCTCAATAGAGTCGGCTTTTCTGTGGAAAAAAAAAAAAAAAAAATCTACGGCTCGCTTATATCTGAAAAACACGTGGCATTTCCCTTGAA
Source organism: Corythucha ciliata (assembly GCA_038030265.1). Lineage (NCBI taxonomy): Eukaryota > Metazoa > Arthropoda > Insecta > Hemiptera > Tingidae > Corythucha > Corythucha ciliata. The sequence goes on along the minus strand of CM075937.1, from coordinate 35,899,468 downwards.
TACGAACGGATGTATACACAGAACGGCCATTAAGATCCATCAGTTGGCGGGATGGACCATCGATCTCTTTTAGGGGGTATCCGTTCGTGAAGGAAGGACCCCTGCGGCAAGCTTCGCAGGTCCGTTTTGTGTGACAAATGGAGGGTGAAGAAGGTCAGTTTTTGTTCCTTTTTGAGGTGACAAATTTTCCTACGGGATTTGGATGCGGAATTTCAGCGTTAGGTATGGTTTCTGAGGAGGTTCTGTAAAACAAAAAGTATTTTGCTATGAGTAGTTTCCCAACTTGAATATTTTTTTTAAAAAAATAGATCAAGCGTGTTGATTAAACTGAATTAAAGGTGGGGATGTGTTATGTGCGTGTGCTAAACAAGGGGATTAATAAATTTCTGACGAAAACCGTTCATTTTCTTTAAACACGAGCTGCATTTTCCCCACGTCTCCGTTCCGCCGTTGTGTATCACGAATACATTATAAAACGAGATAAACGAGGTAAATGTTTTCTATGTATAAAAACTATTTTCGATTAAACGAGAGGATTATTTATAATAATTTAAATATTATATGTATAAAAAATGAGAAGTCTTGCCGATACTTGTTTTCCGCGGTAATGTCTTTCTTTTTATTTCTATTTCCGTGCCCACAGCGATAAAAAAAGTCATGTTTCCCTCTGGGAAATTACTTAATCTTTTTCTACTCCAGAAAAATGAGCATTTTTATGCCCGGGGTAACCGAGGTCCGCTTCCCACCCCATTCACTCCTTTACGATTTGTGATCGCAGTTTTAATGCTCTATATATCTTATCCTAAGGGAACGCCGTTTAATTATTCAGAACACATTTTAATAACTTCGTAATATATGGGGTGTCGCGCTGGTCGTTTGTTAAAACGCCAGGAAGAATTTAAAGGTGGGAGGTTTTCCTGTATTCGGAAAACGGATGTGAGGAGGGGAAAGGTGCAGTAGTAAAGGTGTAAAAGTTATGTGGAACGGAGCAAAAATAAAAAAAAATCGTTGGACAGAAGACAATACCAACAGCAAAGGGAATGAGTGTACCCATCAGAAAATATTGTTTGGCAGGCCTATTTCTTCTTTTTCGTTATTACAACCCACAAATATGACGATATGACCTGATTTTCTGATAAGCAATAGGACTCGAAGAGGCTTTTCCTATAGATTTTCTTGGCGAAGCTCTTCTCTGGAAGTAAACGCTCGATTTTCATTTATTTTGCTTCAAAGGTATCGAAAGCATCAACACGCCGCGCCGTATACGTATTATTCCTCTGATGAATATCATTGCGCACAAAAGCCCCAGACGAGAATTCAGGATTTACTCGAGGAAGGGGTTTGGGAAATTCGGCGCTTTGCTCTATTTGGCAGCCATTCGCTACCTAAAAATGGCTAAACTAGTTATTCCCACCATACGAACGGCTAAACTGACTATACTCGCACCACGAACTGGCAAAACTGACAATTCAGGTCTTGAAAATGACTAAACGGGCTATCTGCGCTCTAAAAATAGTCACACTGGCAAATCGCTAAACTGACTTCACGCACCCTAATAAAAATAGCTAAACTGCAGCGATTCATGCAGCTCTGAAAATGGCTGAATTGAACATTCGCGTGCCAAAAAATCCCTAAAACGGATAATCTGACTTATTTGCGCCACAAAATGGCAAGACTTACGATTCGAACCTTGAAAATGGCAGAACTTACTATTTGCGCGCTACAAACAGCCAGACTGGCGATTCTCGCCCTAAAAATTGCCAAGCTTTACTTTACGAGCTCCGAAAATGGATATATTACTGTCGATTTGCGCCCTGAAAATGCTTAAAAAGGTGATTTCTGCCCTGAAAAGAGCAAAATCGACTATTCGCGCGCCAAAAATGGCAAAACTGACCAGTCTTGCCTTGGCTTGGCGTACTATTCGTCTATTAATGGAAAAACTGACTCTATGCGCCCTAAAAATGGCCAAACTGGCTATTCTAGCCATCAACTCCAAACTGACACTACGTGCCCTCAAAATTGCTAAAGTGACGATTCGTGAGTTCAAAATGCCCAAATAGATGATTCCTTCCCTGAAAAATCGTAATGACCATTTATGCCTGGAAAATGGCTGAAATGGCCATTTCCACACTAAAAGTTGCCTAACAAGCAATTTCCTCTCCGCAAAGACGCCAAAACAGATGATTTGGACCCTGAAATGGTAAAAGTGACGATTCTTGCCCTGAAAATATCACACTGGCTATTTACTTATATGTGACCATTCGCGTCCTCAAATAGCTTGACCACCATTCGCACCATAAAAATGACAATACTGCGACTATGTGCATACACAAAATGGTTAAACTAATGATTCGCGCATTGCAAATGGCTAAACTGAATTCGTTTCCTATACAATTAACTAAAATGACGGATTCGTGGCCTAAAAATATCACACTGATATTCATGGACTAGAAGGAAAACCATACTGACAGTTCACGCCATAAAATTACTAAAACTGACTCTATGTGACCTATAAATGGCCACATGGACCACATAGACCTTGGTCTATGTTTGAGCTGTGTGGTGTCTATGCAATCAATCAAAAAACTTCATTTTTCGATGGAATAAATTTGTTTGGTTGCTCAGACTCCACACAACTCAAACATAGAGCTTGTGAACGGGCCTTAATCTCTGTGCTACGCGTCTGTGAAGCCTACTCAACCAAACACATTTTCCCCTCAAAAAATGAAGCATTTTTATAGGGTGCATAGACTTCACAGACACATAGCTCAGGGCTTGCGTGAACCGGGCCTTAACCTGAAGATTCGCGATTTGAAAAGTCCTTAACAGATCACGTTGTCCTAAAAATGGCAAAATCGGCCATTCGCGCTTCAAAACGGGCCAAACTGAGCCTTGTCACGCTGAAAATGTCTAAACTGATGATTCGTGCCCCGAAAATAATTATCAAAACTGGCTATTTATGCTCGAAAAATGGAATACTCGTACTGGCAATCCACGTCCTAAAAAGGGCGAAACTGATTTTTTTTTCGCCTTATACAGAGGCTACAGGTACAAAAGGTATCAATGATGATTCGCGCCTTCAAAATGGTTATCTGCACCAAATAATTGGCCAGATATGGCTATTTGCGCCTTACTTAAACGATAAATTGACCACTGGTGTTTGTGCACCGAACATGGGCCTTTTCCCACTTTACCAACTGATTGACACCCCCCTCTCCCCAGCTTTGGTTACACGCACTCTAAGGACTGGATAAACTGACTACTCTCGCACGATAAAATGGCTTGACTGGCTATTCACACCAGCAAGCGGCTGAATGGACCATTTGTGTTCGGGAAATGGCGAAACTGCGGGTGATTCATGTCTTAAAAATTAGCCAAACTGATCATTTTGACGTGGATACAATTATACAAAGTATTAGTTTCGTTATAGGGTACATTTTCAAAGTATTAGTTTCGTTATAGGGTACATTTTCTCAAAGTTTAGAAGTTCTTGCTGACGATCTGACTATGCCCATTTCGCTCTAACCCCGCTCCTTCCTCGCCACCATCCAGTAGAGCATTCTCCTTCTCCCTTACACACACAGCCCCACCAAACTCCTCTTCTCGCCTATCGCTTCGCTCCTATGCTCTTCGACCCCGTAAACCGGTCGTAAAACGGAATAAATTAATTAATTAAAATTTAATTCCCCGGGATTTAAAATTTAATTAATTAATTAAAATTTAATTAAAAAATAATTAATTAACAGTGACGAATTCACGGTACGTATTCACAGAAATCTTTCGGGTGTAACTACTACAGCATGCAGCAATTTTTGTGCCTTGCATGTGACGTAACTGACAATTCACGCTGTTAAAATGCCCAGCAGAGCTCCAAACCACATGAAAAATCCAACCATAAAGAAGGCCCCACACTAGCAAACATCCAACCCACACAACATAGCTGCAAACTACGAAAAAGCTCCAAATCACATCAAAGCACCGAACCACAGTGAAGTACCTACCAACCACAAAAAACTCCACCCAAAATAAAGCTTCAACCACAGTGAAAGCTCCATACCACAGCAAAACACCGACCTCAGCAAATCCTAAACTACAACAAAGCCCCAACCCACAGCAAAACTCCAAATTACAATAAATCTCCAAACCTCGCAGCAAAGTGCCAAATCACAGTAAAACTCCAACCAAAAATACGGCCCAGTCACAGCAAAGCTCCAAAGCACGACCAAGCTCCAGCCGTATTTAAGCTTCAACCACAAAGAACTCGATACACCAACCGCAGTAGAGCTCTTTTGTTTCTTTTTCTTCTTCTTTCTCTTCTTCTTGTCTTCCATTTATTGATTTCCAAATTCCGGGCCTCCAAAATAGGATCTTTTTGTCTACTTTCGCCGAATTAATCCTCATAAACGGCGAATTAGCAGCGGGTTTTCCCTTTGTTATTCGTGAACTAGCGCTTTTTCTCAATTTCGGCCACAAATTACACTTTTTTTTTCCAGCAGTGAGTTGTCATTTTTTCCCCCCTTCTACCAATGAATTACTTTTTTCCTCGATTTTGCAGCAAATTGTCCTCTAAATCCGGAGTCTGCGTTTTATCAGCGAATCAGCGCTTTTTATAAATTTGGGTATTGAAGTTACTTCGACAAAATGCAAATGGGAGCATTTGCATGGGGGGGGGGGTACTGGATACATTATTTCTGTGATTTCTCGATTCCTCATGGATTCAACGTGAGACCCAGGACTCGAACCCTTCGGAGGGAGCTCAAGCCCCTTGGATCTGTTCATAAAAAGACCACCTCCCTCATTTCACACACTCTCCTTCTAACAGAATGGAAGACGTCATTTTTTTTCACTCTAATTTAATTAAATTTGACCTTTGAACTTATTTACTTTCACTCTTGTAAAGAGTTTTTCCTTTCGTCTCCCTGATGTTCTATAATCGTTGAACCATGGCGTCATTCGGCAAGCGTATACAGCGTCGGTATATAAGGAAGTGAGGGGAGGCTCCTTCCAAGTTTACGAGGTTTGTTAGCACGATGAATGTCACGCTAAAATATTTGATAAGAAGATTTTTTTTAATTGCCTCAATAAAAATCTCACTTTGTGAACCATCAACTCTACACAATGCAGTAATTGAGTTTTTTAAGAGCGTGCCTTCTTTTTTAATAGTAAAATCTCTATTCACAAAAGTTAAACTTCGTGCTTTATAGGTGTTTTCCTCCCCCACACCATTCGCGCTTCTGTCTCACTTAGTTGATAAACTGAATTAAGGAGACGGTGTCACCAGTTAATCCTATACACTCGAGTCCTATCCCACTAAATGGATTCACATTGTGCAGCTGTTGTTAGTCCTGACCGAGGGTAACTAACCGAAGACATGTCTTTTAAAGATGAAATGAGCGGCAGCTGAATACGAGAAAGCATGATAATCCACTTCTTCCTGAACTTATGTTTTTCAAGAATAGGTTCCTATTTTCGGAAAGAAATATCTCACGTGATTGTGCAAGTTGAAGGCCGGGATTAACAATTCCCCCCTCCCCTCGCTCAGAAGAGGGTGAAACGAATACCAGTCAATCTCAAAGATAAGGGTGAAAAAAAACGACGTATTCCGACCTCACGTGAAGTAAAAAAAAGGGTGGCAAGGAATCCTCAAAAGCCTAATATTGACTAAAGTGGAAGGGGGTTGTTGTAAAGAAAGAGGTTTTCGTGACCGAAGAAAGTACACGCACCCTTTCTTTTTACTTCCCCCCTTGTTTGATTTTAATTAGAAATTTTTCTCTGTTTGACGTATAATGCCGTGAGGTTTTAATAACTGCCACATTTTTAGACACGAAAAGACAGTTGATCCAGTGGAAAAGCCGTTACGAGATATGGGCCTCGGGAGGAAACTTTGTTTTCTAAGGAAATCACCACCGGTACAGCCCCCCCACCAACGTCTTTCGCCTGTTTCTAAACAATAAATATTTGGAACTCGTACTCGTCCTCATGTCGGAATAACAAGAGCCTTTTAATTAAATTAGAAGTTGCCTAGCTCTCAAAATCGTCACGGGATTCCCTTAAAACTTGAAAGCCAGAAACCTCTGGAGATTTTCGCCAAAGGAGTTGGCGTCCTGTGATTTCCCAGAAGTCTCTCTCGCTCTTTCCTTCTAATTTTCTCAGTGATTCTAATTTTTTTTTTGCAAAGTTCAAGAAACAAATCCTTTTCGAGTGGAAAAGCATCCCCTCCTCACGAGACCTATAAAAACTGTTCAACTCCTCCCACCCTTCTCATTAACGAAGAAGCTGTTGGGTCTTTACTTATTCTTTTTCGTCTCGCATTCTTTCACAGTATCCCTTCCCTTTTCCCCCACCCCTTTTTAAAAAGCATCTTTAAAAGCGAGATGGCCCCTCTTTGTTGGAATAATTTCTCAAGTTTTAAAAAACATCGGTGGGTAAGGGGTCAGGGGTTCAATTTTTTTAAAAAACAATTCCTGCGATCCTTTAAAAAAACACATCGTGTGCATCGCTACCCGGTTAAAAGCATATTCATTGCTTCCTATGACGGTTCTTCAAAGTGACGAGTTTATTTTTGGTTTGAGGCAAAGAAAAGTGTGCGATGGAAGGGACGGTGGAGTTTTTACGGATGATTTCCAACCCGTATGTCGTCAAGTTCCAGCTCTGAGGGTGGTAAAAGCCTTTTGATGGCTCCAAAGTATAAATACTCTACTCGGTGGCACGTTTTAGTTGAGCTCGAATAGTATTGGGGCGCCTATTTTTTTTTATTTTTCCATATTTTTTTATGCCAAGCGTATCGCTTACGAGAGGGTCAAGAAAAAACAACTTTATCTTGAGAGAAGTCTGGAACCATTTTTTTTTTTTCCTTTAAATCGCCCTCTCATCCTCTTGTCGCTCCAGGTGGATGTTGGGACTTACAAAGAATTTGGGGGAGAGTTTCAGTAACAGTCGTTTTTTTGACAAATTACAAGGCCCGCATGGGTTGGGCATGGTTTCTTTTACAACCTTCTGTTTAGTCTGAAGAAAGTCAGACTTGAAAGACACGGTTGGAAAGGCATATGGCTCATTTGTTTTCAAAGATTTTTCTCCTCAAATATTGTACAAAAAAAGTTAAGAAAAAGAAAAAATCCGCTGACGTTTGTAATTTTTTGTCTCTCTCCCTTCCTCTCAATTTGTATATATATATATTCCTTCATGTTCTATGAAGTGGGGACTGAACAAGAGACAGTAACGTGAAAGAAAAGGTCACGCTAAATCCTGGCCGGAAAATTGAGTGATCAATGGCCGCGAAACTGATTGCTTACGACTATACAAGCAGACGCAAAATCACTAATCTACGGGGAAACACAAGCGAAATTGTAAAGCAATAATTTTGGTTTTAAACGTGATTTAATGACTTAGCAGATGAGTCATTCAATATACAAATTGTATGACCAAAAAGCCGTTGAATTGCAACATTGGAGCAATAAAGGGCTCCTCGAAATTGCGTACATTCGGAGATGAAAATTTGCCACATAGCAAGTTTCAGGTCTTAAATTGGCGAAATAGCAAGTTCTTCGTCTTTACTTTCGCGAAAAAGCAAGTTCTTCGTCTTTACTTTCGCGAAATGGCAAGTAACAAGACGGTTTTTTTTTTTTTTGCAATGATAGTGAGTTGAGTCTAATCTTGCCGGTCCGGAGACCTCCCAAAGCTTCATGAATAACCGCGAAATTAACTCATTCGGAGCTAAATATCTGCAAATGTGTAAGTTTTGGGTCTTAATATTCTAAAATTGCGAGTTTATGGTTTAATTTTTCCAAAATTGCTAGTTTTGGACATTTTTTTACAGCAGCAGCGGAACCTAGACAAGCTGGCCACGACAGCGCCTACAGTCTGACATATTAAATAGTCGTGAAATTGCAACATTTTGGAGCTGAATATCTGCATAGTTGTAAGTTCCCTGGTTGAAAATTAGCAAAATCGCTAGATTCTGGTCTTTATTTTCGCGAAAGTGTAATTTGGTGGTCTTTATTCTAACGAATTGGTAAGTCTCGGGGACTTTTTTTAGTGATCGCAGAATCCAGGTAACCGGTCCCATCAATATGAAAGCCTGGCAAATATTGCTAAGAAATTATACATGACTCTGGGGTAAAAATATGCGAAATCGCAAGTTCGGTAACGCGAGATCAGAGCGCCCCTTCCTTATATCTGTTTTTCGGCACCTATTGGTGGGAAACCCGCTTTTCTCACGCTGAGTTTTGCTGACGCTCCAATATTCGCCCTTTCTCGGCGTCTCAGTGATTTCCGTTTTGGTGCAGAGGGGCTGGGGAGGGGTGAGGAATAATTTGTAGTATTAGTGGATTTAAATAGGGATAATTTTTAGAAAGAATAATAATTAAGGATAAGGACTTAAATGGTTTTTGTACTCGTAAACTAAGAAAAGGATGAAGTTGCCCCTGCACTTGTGTGTATTCGTTACAATTGCAACGTTTGTGGTCTTTAATTTCGGCGAAATTGCAAGTTCCGGGCTCTTTTAAAATAGTGCTCGTATATCCCAGTCTTGTCGGCGGTCCCCTGAGCTCCCAAAGCTTCGTGAATAGCCGGAAAATCTTTTCAGTCCGTGCAAAACATCTGCGAAATTGTAAGTTTCGGGTCCGGATATTCTAGAAATTGAGATTTTCTGGTCTTTATTTTCGCGAAGTTGAATGTTTCGGGGCTTATTTTATACGATTAAGTGGCCCTCGTTCAGCCGGGCACGACACCGCCCAAAGTCTGACGAATAGGCACAAAATTACAACATTTTGGGAGTTAAAATATTCGCGAAATTTGAAATTTCCTGTTTGGAATTTTCGTGAAATTGTAAGTTTCTGGTATTAATTTTTGATAATTTGCAAGTTTCTGGGCATTTTTTCTCTTACTGAGTTCGTACCATGGGTAATCCGCCCTCAAGCGTGCCCATAGCCTGATGTATATCCGTGAACTTGCTACATTTAGAGATAAATATACTCGTGTTTGCAATTTTGGGGCTCATAATTGGTGCGAAATTTCAAATTTCCTGGCTTATATTCGTGAATATTCATGAAATTGGCACATTAGGTCTTAATTTAAGTGCAACAGCAAGTTCGGAGCCATTTTTTTGGCAGCAGAACCCTGCAGGGTATAGGTGTCCCCAAAAGTGCCCAAAGGATGATGAACGCCTGCTACAAATCACTTCCGGCTCAAATTGAAACCCTGGTTTGAACCATGGGCGTAGCCAGAGGGGAGCAGGGGTTTCTCAGCTAAAAAACAAAACAAAAAAAACACGTTTTTGCTTTCCGGGCTCACTAAAAAAATTAATTTGGTGGTTTTTTGTTGCTATCAAACCGCTCGGTGCCCGAATGCACGCCGTTTTTCGCTGATTTCGCGCACTAAACCACAATTTTAGCTGGTTTGGCTAACCAGACAACCAATTTCTCGGATTACGCTCTCTTATATTACCCAATTTCGCGGATTTAAAAAATAAATAAATAAATAAATAAATAAAATAAAAAAAATTAAAAAACCTGGACCCACTGTAAAAAAGGTTTCTCGGATTTTTCTAACTGAAAAACCAATTTCGCGGATTTTGTTGCTAACAAATCAATTTTGCAGGATGACAAAATTCGGAGACCGATTTCACTGGTTTTACGCACTGAAAACCCAATTTTGCGGAATTTTTGTAGCTGAAAACGCAAATTGTTGGGCTGACTCATTCAAAAACTAATTTTGTGGGTTTTCATAATGAAAAAAACAAAACATTTTCGTGTTCTACTCTCTGAAGAACAACGTACGGTTCCAAGGAGGGTGGGTTCTCTCCGTGACATGTTTGGCCGCATAAGCCCGTTTTCAGAGGCCGGATTAATTTTCCCGCCAACTGTGGCCGTGCAATCGTTTACGCTGTGGTTTTATAGTAAGAGCCTCTTCGCCCGTGAATCTCGCTTGTCCACCGTGGAGTCCGTGGATTGCATGGTTGCTTGATCCTTCCCGCATCTCATTGGCAAGCAGGCAAAGGAAAGAGAGCGGGGGTGAAATATGGACACATTTAAAGATGCTGCCGAATGGGTTTTTCACTTCGACTCAACTTCACTCTCAAGCCCAACTGCCCAAGAAACTGGTTAATCAGGCAAGAAATTGAAAATTTGCCCCCTGAATTGAGTTAATGTGCCAAGTAACTAAATCCCCCCCTCAAATATTCATATTTTATGCCGAAAAAATCAAAAGTTAGCTTAGAACTGACCGTTTGTGGTTCTGTAACTCCAGCCCTGGAAAACTCTCTATCCCTATAAAACAAAAATTTTTGCGAAGAAAACGATCTCTCAAAAAACATTCTCCCCACCATCTCTTTAAAATTGATCATCTTACCGCCAAGGAAACAGTTATGCGGTCCCAAAATGAGTTCACCCCCCCCCCGCCCACCTCTAAAATTAGATAGATCACCCAAAAAACTGATTATTTGTGCCACTGAATTGACCCTGTTCATACTGATTGACAATTTAGAGAGCTCCCTGACTGACCGTCCCGTCAGAACTTTGAAGGGGTCGGTTTATCATGAGAGATATTTACTGCGAAAAATGCCGGTTTGAGGGCCATTCTAAGCCCCTGATGCCTAGCTTTTTAGTTGTAAATCGATATCGGGAACGTATTTTGTGTACTCGGGGATTTATGTTGTTTTTCGAAGCACCATTGGCTATTTAGTAGTTACGTTGCTTCAAACGGTAGAACTGACAGCGATTTGATTTACAGTATAGGAAGTTGCTTCAATCAAGGTTGGTGGGAAGGAGGGCGGGGGAAGCCGATTGGATGATAAGATTTAGGAGAGATTTATGACAGCTTAACCCTAAGGGATTTTTTCAACGGTGAGGCAGACATTTTTCGACGTTTTCCATTGAAGGATTTAAGTTCTCTTCATATTACGTGGAATTTCTTCATCAACGCTTGATGTTGAGGTGCTGCCTTTCAAGGACTTCCCATTGATTTATGAGCAGATCAGAGTTGCAGAGAGAAGTAGTAGATTACATGGTTAATTACGGCGCCATTGGTAGGATTTTTTAACAAGACGGACGGCCACGAAGTACATTTAAAAAAAAGTACGCACCATACAATTTGAAATCCAAGCTGTGAGCATGAATTGTTCGCAGGTTTACCCATTAATTTCCCATCACCACGCCATACTTCATTGGTCATACGTAATTCCACATTCTCGTCTTTGGCTTTAGCAACAAAGGAAGGTAATCAGTAACAGAATGACGAACATAATGTGTTTTCAAGAGGTCCAAATTTTTAAACTTTAATGCGTTTTAGCATTGTTAAAGCGCTAACCATAAAAAAAGATAATAAAGTGCTGGGATTTTATAATGTTATGACCTTTTGAAATACCTATGCGAGTAAAATTTATCGTTGCAATATTTCACGGGATTCGGACAAATCGGAAATCTATTTTCCCATTGTCACTTCGTTATAGCGCGAAGCTATACACCGTGCGGCGCGGCTTTCTTTTATCACGCCCTCTCAAAAAACAGAAACATGAATTTTTCATCGCTGTTTTTTAAAAAGGTTCCTGAAGGAGAAGGCCTTAAAAATAATGACTTGTTTTTGTCTCTGAATTATGAAACTTTGGGTGGTTGACGGTGAGAGAAAGGGTAAGGCAGGGAGGCTGTGACAAAATACTGCCCTTTTATATCCCTTTCCCTTCCACCCCCTTTTCGTTAGGTGAGCATTATATCCGGAAGTTGCTCTCGGTGGGGTTGTGGGGGATAAAGGAACAAAGCATTAGCTTAATTGTTCCTCGGTAAAAGCTCTCCCTCGTCTCCTCATCCCAACTGACAAAGTCTATTTACAACGCCTGTCGCACAAGATTACTCCTCCCCTGTATGTAAGCCGCTGAATGATGTCGTTTGATGCTCAAAAAGTGACGGTCGAGAGGATTTTTCACGGACGTTATATTTCAAGAAAATTATTGTTAGGCCTAATTGGTCCGGGCGACGAAAGATCTTTTCGTTTTAAAGAAATGCATGATTTTTAACTACGTAGCTCCCTCAGCTAGAGATTATATGGTTCATGTGTGTGTGGAAGTTTTAAAGGATTAAAAACTTACAACCACATCCCCTGCATTTCTTTCACCGGCTACGCGACGTGATTTATTGTTGCCAGCCTCGGCGGAGCGACTCGTTTTACAGCCGGCCCCGTATATCGTCTTTATAATATTCCCAGTATTTTTATGTATCTCAAATAAGATGCTAAGGGCGCCGAAACGTCGGATTTGAATAATTTTCGCTTATTTATAAAATCTGAGCACGAAGAAAGGCTAAGGCACCACTTTTTCCCACACTTTTTTTTATTTTTCTTATTTAAAGTCGATTCTGTGCGATTGAAATTCATGGTGTGATACTTCCGTTTTCCAACTCATGAAAAAAAGGGCAAAAGTTGGTTGTTTCAAAACTTTATTGAAAAAGTTACGACTGTTTCCTCTTATTTAAAAATTATTAATTTATTCTCGGAACGTTTTACAGTCCAGAAACAATTGATTGGCTCGTCTGTTCTGTCGTATTTTCTCCCAGTTATAAAAATCTTCCCTCTTCCTCACCATTAAAGAGGATTTTTGAATTGTTAACATCGTGCCTTCTCATTGTTGGGTGTTCCGCCCGGTTTTACGGTCGTTAAATACATTTCTGAAGCCCCTGACTAATTTAACGTCATCGATTTCAAGTTTCCATCTTGGATATATGTATAAATGTAGATATAAATATATTTTGGGGAAGCATACTTACTAGAAGTATAATGAAAGGGATTTTCTTCGGCAATGAAAATCCTTGAGGGAAAGGAGAATGAGAATTGTATACAAGGTGTTGAATAGAAATTTCTTCTTTTTTTTTTCAGGACAGTATCGATCACCGCGTATCACTGAGCATCCCTCGGACGTCGTCGTTCCCAAAAATGAACCGGTGACGCTCAATTGTAAAGCCGAGGGACGACCCGAACCGGCGATAAAATGGTATAAAGACGGCGAGCTGGTGACGTCGTCTGACGTCAAAACGCACCGCGTTCTACTCCCATCCGGCTCGCTGTTCTTTCTCAGAGTCATTCACGGGAAAAAGGAACACGACGACGGTGTCTACTGGTGTGTCGCTACCAATCAAGCTGGCAGCGCGACGAGTCGCAACGCATCGCTTCAAGTTGCAGGTAAAATTCTTCACTTGCTTTTGGGTTCTGAGGGGATGTCCAAAACTAATAATTATATGTTAATTTTATGTTTAAAAAAGCTATAACGGAAATAATACGGACAAAAATAATTAACGCATGCTCCGGTATGTAATTGGTACAAAATGAATTTTCAACCAGTATAGTACGCGGCTATGGGAAGCTAATTAAATGGAACAGTTTTTGGTGAAATTGCGGGGGGCGCTCTCATGACGCTGGAGAATGAGAGTAAAATCATAAATAGTGTTTGCCCCCGATTCACTGAAATTATCGTCCATTCAAAACCAAACGTAGTAAAATTACTCCTTCAGAACTCAGTTTAAAGGATTTTCGCTCAGTTGAAACCAATTTCGTGGGTTTGGCTCTTTCAAAACCGAATTTCGGAGATTTTCACTCTTCCGGAATCCAATTTGTGCGATTCTAGCTCTTATAATAAAACCCAAATTTCACCGATTATCGATTTCTGAAAAACCGAATTCGGCCGTGGCCAATCAAATCAGTTTTGCAGGATTGGCTAATTCGAAAAAACAATTTGGCGATTTTGGCTTTTTAAAAAAATCATTCATGATTTGCCTCTGTCATCATCATAAACCAAATTCGTGAGTGCGACTCATTCTCGTAACTTTTCGTCACGAACGACGGACACTAATTTGCCTAAAGAGCCAAATCAAATGGTTCAAAAAGGTTCAGATGGTTTTGTTTTCAAATGCTTAGAAGGCAAAAACCTAATTCACGGATTTACGTCATTCAAAAACCAAACTTTTGTCATTTTGGCTCTTAAAACCCCCAGTTTTGCGGATTTTCTTTCTTTCAAAATCAAGTTTCTCCGAATTTACTTCTTAACAATCTACCAAATTCGTTGCAGCGTCTTATTTTCAAAACTTTTTTATTACGTATCTTGGCATGGTCTACAACCGAAATTCCGGCTCTTAAATAGTCAGCTGCAGGGGCCTCGAATTTAATTGTTCGATCCAGGAATAGACCCTGCACCCTCCCCTTACCAACCATCACAGCCATGACCCTTTAAAACCCAATTTCGGGGATATTTGCCTAATCAAAAACCAAATTTCGTGGCTTTACAATTAATTTCGCAGGTTTGGTCACTTCATAAAACTAGTTTGGAGGAAAACGAACGATGGAAAAACAAATTTCGCCATGTTGGCGTTTTAAACCTCCAATTTCGTTCTTCCATAACTGAATGATTCAATTTGGAACCTTGAAAATGAAATTTCGTTGGATTTATGTTATTTCCTGCTAACGTTTTGCGGATTTCCACGTTTTTAGAAACCAAATTTCGTGGGGTTTGGTCTTACTAAAATCAGTTTCTCAGGCTGATTCAGAGAATTAATTTGGCTCTTTCAAATACCAAGTTCCTGGATTCACGTAGGTGGATACCAGAGAAACCCAAATTTCGTCATTTTGGCCATTTTAAATTCCAATATTTGCGTATTTTCACTCTGCACTCTGTCAAAAACTAATTTTGCGGAATTGGCTTGTTCAAACCGAGTACGTTAAGAACAATGGGTCCGTTGCAAAACTATAGCACGATTATGCGCGATGAATCCTTCCCTTTGATTTTACATGTGTTAATAATCAAATCTTACTAAGTGCTGACCATTTTTTTGAGTTTTGCAACGGGGCCACTTTTAACATTATAGTTGATGACTGATCAACGACTAGCCGTTGTTATCTTGTTTTAGGCGTCCTACTGTTGTGTACTACTTTCCGTCGCGTGCGTCCTACTTTTTCGTGCCAGGCGTCCTCGGAAACTAATTTTATGTTTGGTCACCATATACATAATAGGTAGTTCAAAAAGAATAAAAATACAATTATTTCTGTGTCAGTAGCGTACTGAGGTTGGGACGAGAGGGGCTGACCGCCTCGGGCTGCCCATCAGAGGGGGTCCCCGAAAAGCTTATAAATATGGAATAATTATTATTTTTAGGTTTTATGTCCATGGATGTGAGTACGTTAAAAGATGTCTTAGCATCCGGTTGGCGATTCGGCTCCTTTCGACAATATTCATTCCAGCTGACCGGGAGAATGGAACGTTGAGGTGCTCAGCAAGTTGTGTGGCTGAATAATCGATTCATACCACTGCTGAAATTGAGAAAAGTACTGCTTTGCTCTTTCTTGTGAGGCAATTCCACGAGGCTGAAATGGAGAAAATACGCTTATCGCCAGTTTCTGTAGCTCCAGGGGCCGCTGAAATTGGGAAGGCGCACTAACGTGCTGTTCATGGGGGAAAGTACCTGGCTAAAAGTTTGGAAAAGGTGTTAATATTCGTGGTTAAAATAGTGAAAAAGCAATAATTCGGAGTTTTTCGATGGAACTTCTAGACTTAATTGAAAAAAAAACGCTAATTCGAGACTAAAATCGAGAAAAAAAGCTAATTCACTGCTAAAATTGAGATAAATCGCTAATTCGTGAATAGAAGTGAAAAAAACGCTAAGCTACAACACCAGAGCGATCTAGCAAGGTTCACATGCGTTGGAGATATTTTTGGACCTAATAAGGACTGTTGGTTGCACGGCCGCCGCGCGCCGTCCCCGATAAAATTGTCGATCACGAAAAGAACCTCCCTCAGCAGCTCTTATGATCTGATTTCCCGATTCTCTAGAAATACGCGATTTTTGGTGTCACGAAAATCTCAAAATTTGAGGTTTTGTCGAATTTTAAGTTACTGTGATTTTCATCGAAATCAACCAGGGGCTAGTAGTTTAATGGCGATTTTAAGGGGAATTTTTCGAAGTGTTCCTATTTGAGCCGGACGCGGTTCATGAGTTCCTGGGACAGTTCTATGAATGAGCAAATGCAGCCGGTCCCGGGAGAAGTGGCCGAAAAAGAGTTTTTCACCTTGTCATTGATCAATTTTCTCGACTCCATTGCATCCTTTCAAGGTTCGCATGCGCCATCTATTTCTAGCCCAGCCGATTGCGTGGCAGTGCTGAGCGAATTTTACCACGCTCTCTGACTAATTGTGGCTGATCTGTTTGCAAAAGACGCCAACAAATCTGTTCGGCCGTGTGACTGGTAGACTTGCCTCGCAAACTGACCAATTAGTGAGTAATTACTTTTCTGCCTTTGACTGAATTTCTTGAGCGCCTACGCGTGTTAATAAACCGCCCGCTTTGCCAAAGTTGCTGTTTTTTAGTTTGTTTGTTGTTTTTTTTTACAACTTTTATTGGCAGTGCCTTATAGGAAAATCGAAGACCTTTCGCGGTCACTGAGCACTTGAGCAGCGATCGGGTGGCACACGCATACATCACAATCATTTCCCGTCTACCTATTTTATAGCCCGGTCTAGGGCAATGCGTAAGTGAATATCCGAGTCAATGCTCAAAGTAACAAGAATATAATAGAGCTAACTACGGCGTTTGTCAGGAATAAACGTACAGTTTAAACACTAAACCTGCCACGCAACCATGAAATATGAATTCCTCCGAGGGTAACTTTATATTTTTTTCTCTGTGTCCCCTTCCCTTAACAAATCTGGAGGACTTCCAGTACTCCCAAGCGAACCTCAATAAATATTTATCTTTTTTTCTCCCTCTTCCCTTTTTTTCCCCACTTTAGTTGCTCTCTTAACAAAACTTATAACTTCGAAAAGTCTGGACTTGTGAGCCTCTATTTTATTTTATTCCGTCCTTCCAGTTTTTAAAATCCCAATATTTATAGGGCGGTTTCATTTCAAGTGTTAAACTATAAAGAACAGGAGACTTGGAAGGGAAAAAATAGTCCTAGGGCACATAATTCGGGGTAAAAGTTATATAGTTCCTTGGGGATCTTTCAAAAAGGAAAGTTTTTTTTTTAACTTCAACCCGCCTGTCAAGCGTTGTTTTTATTATAAATTTCAAGCCCCGCGGGAAAGTTTTCATTTATGTCGCCAGAGGACTACTACATGCGGATGGAAATTTTTTTTTTATGGTAATTAATATAGCCTAAAAGTGACAGAGGCCTCTATTATAACGTCAAAAAAAAATTTTTTTTAGATGCTATCTATCCTGTACATTCCCTTCTACCGTTCACACTCTCGAGGGCCAGAAACCCTTTCCTGAAATCGAGGAATTTACAGCCACACAAAACATTGCCCATCATAATTGTGGTCAGGCTGATAATTTCTTTAGCGCCTACGCGTCTTAATAAACCACCCGCTTTGCTAAAGCTTTTTTTTTTTTACAACTTTTATTGGCAGCGCCTTAGCAGGATAGCATAAAGGTATTGTAAAATTCAAATGAGTTGTGAAAAAAAAGTCTTGGAGGTTTTATTACCATCTAACAAAATGTCAGTGTGAAGTTAATTTGTAAATACATATCTATAAAATTAAATTAAAAAACGAGTAATAAAAAGTTAGCCTCATGCGGCTAGCGTGGTGAAATAGTGGAGAGGGTTATCACATTAATTGAGTCGCTTGGTTTATTTATATCAGGAGAAACCATAAAACTATTGGACGGAAGAGGGGGGCTCTGCGGTTTTATTAAAAATATTAAGACAAGACGTTCTGAAATGCAAAAATATATAGTGACCCTATAAAACTGACTCGATTCTTCATAAAAAGTTAGTTTGGGATGTCCAATACCAACCGGATTATTATAAGTTCTCAATGTTCTCTTACCCATTTCCTCCTACGCCACTTCTAAAGATTATTGACTTAAGTATCTTGAGTTAGTCATTTCGATTATATTCAACCGCAAGCCTCAGTATAGTGTTGCATAGTGAAGGGGGACGGCGTTAGAATGCCCCGCATTCTCGCCCGAACAATCAGATACAGGCGATGGATGGGGAGGAGGGGCGTGAAAATGCTCAGATTCCCGGGCGAATGGTCGATTTCTGTCATTGAAGTGACGGTGACCATTTAGCCGATGACTGTCCACGCCCAGCTGAAAAATTATCATTTCTTTGGTCGAAAAACGCGATTCAGTGACTATAAGATAACAATTTCCGGCAAAAGCCATGGAATACCAAGGGGCGAAATGACGATTTCCTGCTGAACTCCATCTAACGGCGTAAAATCATCATTTTTACTTGGTCTGAATTACAGCAAAGCTCGAAACTACGGCAAAAGCCCTATATCACAGTAAATCCCCCAACTGGAATGATCCAAATCACTGTAAAACTCCAACCTCAGCATAATTTTGGAGTTTGTAAAGTCGGGGAACCCGAAAATTGAGACAGATTTTCGATTGGAAGAGTCAGTGCGAAGGGGTTCTTACTGCGATGCCATCGTCTCGTTGTTAATCACCTGTTCATGTTGTCAGAGACCACACGAATTTTCCCCCAGACAGTCCTGCGAAGTTCAAAGAAGAGTCTCGATGCGCATGGGCCTCGCTGGGCAGCTCAAGAGCCTTCAAGTTTAAGTGTGAACCGTCTCGAAAAAATGCGCAGACCAACTAAATTTTCGGGATTCTCCGTTCTAGTGGCCTTGGGGTTGAGAAAATCGTCATAGGACCACGACTCAATACATTCATTTCCATTTCTAGAAAGTTTAAGGGGTGCAATGGCGGCCACCCTCTTCAGCGTCAGGCTGGAATCGGCTATATTTCCTGATTGAGCATGTTCGAGGGATTCATAAATCACGTCTGTCTCAAACCAGCACATTTGAGGAACCCCATCCCCCCCCTAACATTTGAGAAGGTATATAACCACCTTCCCAGGCGGTGTAGAACGCTGCGGAAAGAAGACAGTTAGAAAAAACATAACGTGACCTTTTATAACCCTCAAAAAGGTTAAATGGCGCCAGGAAAAAAGGTCAAAGGAGATGTTCTCTCGTCATGTCCTGAATGAACAAGAAATATAATTCAAATGAAGGCTTCATAACAATTTTAAACGCGCGATCGATCATAGTAAGGCAATATCTTCTTCCTCGCGAAGGAGGTAGTGGGCCAATAATGTCAAGGTGGTTATGTTCGAGTCGTTTGGCGGGTGCAAAAGTTCCATGAGGCGTACGTGTGTGACGGGTGACTTTAGATGATTGACAGGTCAAACATTGTCTGGTCCAGTTGGCTATGTCAACATTCATGGAAGGCCAAAAAAATCGTTGTGCTACAATCTTTTTAGAAGACTTTACTCCCGGATGACTTGAGTTGATGTATGCGAAGAAAGGCTGCTTGTCTAAAGTTGTCTGGAAGATATGGTCGAGGGTTTTCAGTAGAAGTTTCACAGCGAATTTAAAAATCCATCCCCGGTACTGGAAGGCGTTCGAATTTTAAATTTGGTCTAGTTAGAAGTGTCAGCACCAAAGAGTTGTTCTAGGAGTTGCAGGACTTCTGTAAGTGATTTTTTTGCTACTCTTCGCTGTTGGAAGCAATGAGTATGTCATCCAAATAAACGAAGACAAAAGGAGTGTTCCGAAAAATATGGTCCATATAGCGTTGGAATTTTTGTGCGGCATTGCGTAAACCAAAACTCATCTTGGTAAATTCAAATAAACCAAAAAGTGTGAGTATTGTGGTCATAGGGACGTCTTCTGGAGCGACTGGGATGTGAAAGTTCGCTTTGTTGATATCTAATGTCGAGTAAATGGTAGTTCCTTGAAGTTGGTAGGTAAAGTCTAGGAGATTTGGAATTCCGTATCGATCAGGAACGGTTCGACTGTTGAGTTGGCGATAATCACCGCAAGGACGAATGGTGCCATCTTTTGAAAATTCTGCTTTAGCAGCACGATATTTGTCAGGATCTAACCGTCGAACTTTGCTGTAGATAGATGGGTGGACCTTTTGTTTCGATTTGATGACCAACACCGTCCGAATTTGCAGGCGTTGAAGGCATCGGTTCAAAAATTTCGGGAAATTTTTGAAATATTTCGCTGTATGCCGTGTCTCGTGGAATTGAAGAGATGAATGGAGCGTCGGACGGTCGCAGTTTACCGGTTACACTTAAACCAGTTTCGGTATCTGTTAATTTCTTTCGACTGAGATCAACTATAAACCCGTAATGCGCGAGAAAGTCAGCTCCGATGATAGGATGAGACACATTTGCAGAGATGAACTGCCAGGGCAATACCCGACGAATGCCAAGGTCTAATTTGCAGAACTCTGTACCGTAGACTTTGATAGGGGAGTTATTCGCGGCGTGAAGAGAAAATTTTGCTTCCTGTATGCGACGCTACCTTTTCTCTTGGATAAAACCGACACGTCAGCACCGGTATCAACGAGAAAATACATGGACGAGGCTCGATGGAGAATATAGAGGCGACGGTTGCATGAGTTCGTGCCGATAACCGTCGATGTCGACACGCTTTATAGTTTTCCGAAAACGTTTTATTTGTGTCCCCTTTCCAATTACATGGGAATTGACATTTCCGAGCCTTTTCGGCAAAGCGATGATAATAGGAACAGAAAGTGACGTTTTTTCGGTCACGTGTGCGCGAACGAGGTCTGGAACGTGGAGTAGAAGGACGAGGATTAGCCCTTGATTGAATTTCAGAGAGGCTCAGTCGCAATTGTATTTCCTGTGTCAACTGCACGAGGGTCACTGGACGATGCTTGTTGAAATGCTCCTTGGTCGGACTCATAGATTTTGTCCGCGACTTCGTCTATTCGAGTGATGTCGTCTGCTTCCAAGACCGCAAGAATAGTTTTCATGCGTGAAGGTAAGGCCCGAAACCAAAATGTCTTGAGTTCTTGATCGGTTGCTGTAGTTCCAGCAAGTGCCTGCATCTGTCTGAGGAGATGTGACGGTTTGCTGTCTCCGAGGTGCGTCTCTTCGAGTAACCGGATGACTCGGCTTTCTTCGCTCTGGCTGAAGATAGTCGTGAGCCTGGCTTTCAAGTGGGTATAAGGTGTATCCCCTGGGGCTCGTGCTATGTCGGTGATTTGAGTGAGGACCTTTTACGGGAGCTGTCCGAGGGGGATTTGAAACCGCTGTTGCTCATTGACGATGTTGCCCGCGGCAAGGAGTGCTTCGACTTGTAGGAACCAGAGCGTGGGATCTTCTTCCCAGAAAACCGGGAGCCGTGGTGCGTTCGGTTGTAATAAGACGGCAGCTTGATCGCCGATGTTGTCTACCATTTTCTCGAGACGAAGTACGGATCACGGTGAAAAGTATCACGTCGGGGTCACCAATTTATTGTGGCCAAAGGTTGTCGCGGTTGTTGCTCGGAGCACTCGAGGGTTGTATTGGGCCGAGAGGTTGTCCGGATTAGGAACTCGCTACTCGGGCACCAAAAGTCTCGCCTAAAGATACTCTTTTATTTTAACAAACTCAACACGCCTTATTTTTAATGACGAGAGCCGAGATGGGGAGGAAAACGAACAGAAACTCACTTTGGGTCGTCAAAACGACCCTTTTTATAGTGAATTTTTCTTAATGTTAGCGTTAAATGAGGGCTTTTTCTTCAGGACCTTCTTGGGTCTCTTTATATGGTCACTTGATTCCCTCATGCCAAGGATTTGTGTACCAGAAAGAACACAAATTGATTCCATTATATTCTTATTACATTATATTATATTCTTCCATTCGGACGGATGGAATTAAAACCGGCGGCCCGGGGTGGCCCCCCCCCCTCCTCGGCCATACTGATTAGCGACACAGTTGTTCGCTAAGTACGCACACAAAACTTTCAGTGTTGCAGGCTACGTTGATTGCTAGTAAAACTAGAAATTCTTGTAATGGGTACTCATTATACGTAAATCGATAAATTTATTTTATATTCTTGTTATTAATATTTTTTATATTCGCGTATTTTCTCTCACTTTGCGATATTCATCATTAAGAGCGTTGTTCAACCGGATGCGAAATAAGGCCCGGATGATATGGAATAACCCATAGGTAAGAGGATTGAAAATCACTTACAGAGAGAATGAATGAGAAAGGAGGGGAAAAAGAATTTTCTGCTTGAACGAAAGCAGATTATTGTCATATCAGGACCCCAACCCCAACCCCCTTCCCACTTATCTCTCATACTTTTCTTTCCTCAACGCTCAGCTTCAAATATTACTTAGTGCAGATGAATAACTTTTTTTTGCCAGAGATGATCGCTAGGTTCGAAGTACGTTTTTATGGTGAGGGGGGGGGATTCAATAAAGATCTCTCCTCCTCCTATCTAAATATGAAGAAATTCTCTTACAACATTCTTTCACCCTTCCAAATCCCCCCTTTTTCTGTCTCCCGCCGTTGGCAAAGCTTTAAGACGATATGCAATTTGCGTGTCTGGAATAAAAATGCCTCTTTTGTCTAATTTTCTCAATATTCTCCATGCCCTTACGTGCACCCCCCACTCCTACAACAGCCGTATGCCCTTTTTGAAAAACAAAAAACAAGGGTCATATTGCGTTACTAAATTTAATTAAAAGGGGGAGGGAAAAAAAATCTCGAGCTCACCTGGTAAATCTCCCATGGCTATAATCTACCGTAAAACCCTTCTCACGTCACTATTTTGGGCTATTAGTAATAGGGAAGGAACTCTGTTGAAACGGTGTGGATGTATCAATTACTTTTGAAAAACGGGAATGGTTCTTCGGGTGTGGGATAGGGGCGTTTAGAGAACAAATGTACGTTTCTTAATTTTGTCTCCCCTCCGCCGCAGTTAATTTATCTGTGAATGAACGCACGTGTGTATTTTTCCTGGGAAAACACCGATTCACCCTAGGAAAAATGGGTGTAAACCGGGCGTAAAATCGGAAATAACTGCTCCTGTCAAGTTCTCTCGTATATGAGGAATTGAAAGCTCATCCGATTCCTTAAGATGATGGGGGAGTAAACACTTTCGTATATGGTGAGCAAACGGAAAACTGCTACGAAGGGGGAACAAAAAGGGAGGGCAATAAAAGAAAGATGTTTTGAATAATGCTGCCACAGGCCTTTTCCTTCAAGAAGCTGTTCATCCTGTGCTCCCCCATGCCACCTTTCCAATGACGTTCTTCAACACAAGTTTATATCTCCAACCTGTTTCTCTCCTGATCGAAACTTCCTCATTTCTTATCGCTTTGGAGACTGAACAGAGACGAAAAAAGTTTTAAAAAATATCTTTCAACTTTTGGATTACAATTCTTCTTTCCCCCTTAGAAAAGGGGGAGATAACTCTTTAATAAGTTATCCCTTTTCTCTTTCACTACCACCTCCCCACTCTCCTTTTACACAACTGATAAAATCACTCACCCCCCTCTCCTTCTCACACCCCGTTTTTGGTTGGGCTCTGCGCCAAACTGATAGCTCCGTCCCTTCGAGGCCACTCAACCCCCCCCTTCACCCCTCCTCTTATTTTTGTGTTACTGATGAACATGAGGTTAGAACTGGGTATTAGGCGTGAGTGCTGAGGGTAGGTGGTGGGGGGTAAAGAGAAAGTGAGGGGTTGATTCAAATTTGTTTTCAAGAGGGCTTTATTTGGGTGGGAGGGAGATGGGTTTGTGATGAACGCGTTAAGCTTTCAGGCTGCTCGTTTAAAAAAAGTAAAGCGAGCGATACGTGTCATACGAAAAAAAGCGATGAGACCTTTTTTTTTGACACCTAAAACATTCGAGATTAGCGGTACGGGTTGAAAGTGCCAGTATGTGAGGGATGAAGGCGGTA
The DNA here is from genome assembly GCA_038030265.1 of Corythucha ciliata. Taxonomy (NCBI): domain Eukaryota; kingdom Metazoa; phylum Arthropoda; class Insecta; order Hemiptera; family Tingidae; genus Corythucha; species Corythucha ciliata. The sequence goes on along the minus strand of CM075937.1, from coordinate 35,875,777 downwards.
AAAAAAAATTGAGTGGTATATGGGGTTTTTGCGGAAATGAAAACTCAATACGCGATGCATAAAAAATATTCACATTCCTGTTATTTTAGAGAGAAAACTGCGTTTTGAAGCAGTGAAATTAAACCGTGCGTTGTTGCGAGGGAGACCACTCCGTAAAAAAACGTTACCCCTTGGCATGGAATTAGCGGAATACCACGATGTGCGGGTCGTTGCCTAGACTTTCCTCACTACTACGAAAACGTAGCGTCGTCAAGGGGAGGTATAACTTCGTTGATTGAGCGTTGTGGGCGCAAGAAACGGAGATTCGCCCTGTGATTAATTAAATTCCTCGGGTTTCTAAAGTAAATTACGGCTGCTACTCGTTGTCGAAAATAACTCGACCCATCCGTTGTCATTCCCCAACGGTGCTTAAGCTGACAGTAAGCCAAGAAGCCACTTAATTTGCAAAGCCACTTTAGTTTATTATTTTAATTCGCATCCGAGTCAGAATCTCGCTCTTTTATCGCCCAGCCATTGTTGCACGCAAGGTTTTCAACAACTGGCAACTGCGTAGAAATGAGACGGGAATATCTTTTACATTTTGGTTTCTCCAATTTTCTCGCCTCTTTATTATACTCCCGGTGGCTCGTTTAATTATTAAACTCTTGGGGGTTTGGGTAAGTGATACGAGAAGAGACGAGGGTGTGGATAGGAAGGGAAGAAATAACAGTAACTTAGAAGAGACAATACCCCAGCCCTTCATCGGCGGCGGGGGAGTTGCTCAATAATTCAGTGTGCACCTTAGATCCCCCCTCCATCCCCCCCATTCACCCACAGGCGAGAATCCCAATCAACTCACTCCTCCTTTTTCCACTTCCTTCTATTTGCCGGTGTTGGGGCGGCCCTAAAGGAATGTTTTGTGCTTTGCAAGCTCTTATCTATTTCATCCTTTTCGGAACGAGAGGGCGGCTGAGAGGTATAGAAAGTCAAAATATCTCAACGGTTAATTTTTGGCCTTTTTGCTTCTTCTCGAAACTAATATTTGATGAGAATTAGGAAAAAAGACAAAAATATTTTACTAAATTAACCAGAAACCCTTTTCTAGCTGGCACGGCTTTTTTTACCCATCACGAACGCTATTTATTCGAGTACGCTCAAAATTGTATGTAGAATAAAAACCAATAAGTCAAGTCTGTGTCAATCAAAAAGGATGTTATTTGTAAAAAAACAAAACCTTTTCCCTCTCTCTCTTTAACACTTTGATTAGGCCACGAAATAATAAATCCCGTCGCATGTCAATCAACCTTGTACACAGCGATCCTCCCTCCCCTCTCTCACTCTCACAACGAACCTTCCGTCAACATCACAACCCACTCCTATACTTCTTCACGGCTATGCCTTCCTATTTTATTCATCTATACTCGCCTCAAAAAAAAAAAAGCTTTAGTGAGAAGAGAGAAGTTTCCATGAATATGCATACCGCTCTTTTTGTGAGCCTACAGTATAGAGGCTTCATTCCACCACGTTTCCCTCTCTCTTTCCTTTGTCATCCTTTTTATTGTGCTTCTTTCGACCCCCATATACATGAACCAACCTTTGGACTAACTATACTTGACCAAAGGACTTGACGGGAAAGAAAGAGACTCGGATATTTTATTTTTCATTCACAATGATGTTGGGCGCCTCGAATCCGGCTTTGCGAATTTGTTTTCTCTACTGAGAAAGAAAGGAAGGGCTCCAGTAATTTTTCTTTTAGATCGGTTTGGGTAGCGTGAAAATTCTCTCTTTGACCATTCAACTGAGTCAAGGGATATGAGTTTGGGAGCCACCAAAATGTAGGAAAAAAAATCCACTTCCGGCTTGTCTCGAAAACAGGATATAAGGCCTTTTGAAAGGAATCGAGGGATTTGATTGCTTTGTAAAGTAAAGTAATCGTTGGTAATTCCAACGGGGCTTTACGTCCAACTACCTTTAAGGTGTCATGGACGAGGGCGAGAGCTCACACTTTAATTTTTTAACTTTTGTACGCTTAAGTTGATTTTTGCTCAAATAATCCAGCCTGTACCCACTCAGCTGACGATACTTGGACATGAGTGCCGACCTCGCCCTAGCGACCTCGGCCACTCTGCTGGGCCTTTGATTGCTTTGTTTTTGAGGGATTTTTGACATCTACTCAAAACTCTGAGGAGAAAATAATGGAAAATTGAAAGCATCTTACTCAACACCTTCGTCCGCTACAGGTTCTGTTGCGAATTTGCAAGACAAAGGTTTGGTCGGTAGGTAGCCGTGGGCAGTATATCAACAAATGAGTAACGAAAGTGACTGAGGCTTGGCGACCGACCGTGGAAGGACACAGCCTCAAAGACAATACGTTTTGCGTGAATTATGCACGCCAGTTTTTCGTGTGATGTTGGGTTGTTTCACTTTTCAACGCAAAGGTGATACTTACAATCATAAAGATGAACGATTCAGGCAACTTAATTGGTTTCCATGAAAGCTTCTATCTAATGGAGTCGATTGCGCAAACCATGGAACAACTTCAGAGCAACTGCTGCTGAACGCCAAGGTCTATAGCCTTAGACCCATGATCCAAGCAGCGCGCAGCGTACTGAATTATGAATGAGTAGGAAGGGGGTGAGGAGGCCCCCGAAAAGCTTATGAACAGAAAAATTGGCGTTTTCATAAGTTTTATTTTAATAGGCATATAAGATGTTCGTAAGATGTAGGAACAGTAAAAGGACGGCGAATACTCTCGATAGCTCACCCTTCTCTCGGCTCCCGTACGCTGATCCAATGTTACTGGAGATCCTTACATGAAAATTGAGAAGGCATGCTAATGTGCTGTTCATGGGGCAAGTTTGTTACTATAAAAGCTCGGACAAAACACTAATATTCGTTGCTAAAATTGAATTCATGCTCTAATTCATTCACTAATGCATTGTTCTTGGAGAAAGTGTGCGGATAAAATTGAGAAAAAAAGGCTAAATCATGGTTTAACAGCTCAAATTTAGATAAAACGCTAATTATCAGTTAAAATTAGTGGAAACGCTAATTCACGGCTAAAAGAGAAAAATAGCTTATTCGTGGGTAATAAAAGTGGGAAAAGACACTAATTCACAGCTTAAATTAAAAAAAAAAAAAAAGGCGCTAGTTCATCGCTAAGTGAAAACAAAAATGCTCATTCGACGCTGAAATTGAGAAAACGCGCTAATTCGTTCTAAAAGTGGAAACACGGCTGATTCGCGCCTAAAATGGAGACAAACACCAATTTGAGGTTTCAGGAGGCAACTTTAGACTAAAATTGAGAAACAGATAAAATTTTATGAATTTTAGGGGGGAAAATGTCTAATTTACTGCTGAAATTGAGCCGAGGGAGGTATGGGCTTTGATGGGGGTGATTGCTCGCGCAGCCCCAGTCCCTGCTATCTTCATTCTGGATCAATTTATCTTTATTACAGCGTTTTTAACCGTTTTGGGCACGTTTTCAAGAGGCCTCTCAAATTTTTCTGTGCCAGGAATTAGGTCATCTACCAGTAATACAGGTGATAGGCCCAGTGTAGGGCTTATTGGCGTTGATATAGGAATAGGCGTTTTTTCTCAATTTATCTGCAAATTGGTGTTTTTTCTCAATGTTACTCGTGAACAAGCGTTTTTTTTTCAATTTTAGCCGCGAACAGCAAATTGCCCCGAGATCAGCAAATTAGCGTTTTTTTCTCAATGTTGGTCGGGAAAGGCAATCCATGAACTGTGAATTCGGCCTTTTTCTCAATTTCAACCTCGAATAAGTGTTTTTTCACAAATTTACTGTCGCGAATTTACTCTTCTTCTAAATTTTAGCCACGGGCTCTAGCGCTTTTTCCCAATTTTAGCCATGGCCCTAAACCCGATCCCTGAGAGACACCACTAGTCACCACGACAAAAAAGATCGTAATGAACGGTCAGAAGGTGATATAATGGCCAGCCTTCGTCCCACTGAGTAAGACAGAAAGCACAAGCACACATTTCGGGAAAACACCATGTTCGCTAGTTTGATTACTATAGCTTCCCACGATTGACTCGGTCAAATGCTCTCCTGAAGTCCAGCTAAACCAACGCCTCCACTTTTTAGATTCATCGACTGCCTAAATTGTATATTATGAGAAATCACTTTAGCGATGTTTCTCAATTTCAGCGGCAAAAAAGTGTTCTTTTTCCAATTTAAGGCCGTGAATTTACTCTTCTTCTCAATTTATGGCTACGGGCTTTAGCGCTTCTTCTCAATTTTAGCCGTAAAAGCGAATCCATTTATCGAGAACTAGCGTTTTTTCGGCTTGGGTGTATTATCGAATTGACGCTTTTTCTCAATTTTAGCCCCGCACATCTACTCTATTTCATAATTTTATCCGTGAATTTACGCTTTTTTCAATTTTAGTCGTGGACTTGCCCCCAAGAACGGCACATTACCGTTTTTTTTTAATTTTAGCAACAATGGAAACCCATAAACCGTGAATTAGCACTTTTTCACATTTTTGGCCTGGTTATTGCATTGAGAAACCACGAGTTGATGTTTTTCTCAATTCAAACTCTAATAATTTTTCCCCCCTGTTATAGCTACAAATTTACGCTTTTTTTAGTATTTTAGACGCGAATTTACGTTTTTTTTTTTAATTTTAGCCGTGGACTTTCTCCAAGATCAACCCATTAGCGATTTTCCCCCATTTCAGCCGTTAAAGAGAATCCGAGACCCGTGAATTTGCGGCGATTTTCTATTTTTGCTGTAAAAGAGGAATCCATGAACCGTGAATTCGCGTATTTTCTCTATTTTGACCCGGAAGTTGCGTCAAGAAACCGTGAATTGACACTTTTCCTCAATTTGAACCACGAGTAAGTAATTTTTTCCTCTATAATAGCCACGAATTTACCGTTTTCATCGATTTTAGCTGTGAGAATCTACGCTTATTCTCCATTTTGGACGAGAATTTACCCTTTTTCTCAGTTTTAGCAGTGGACTTGCCACAAAAACAGAAAATTAGCGCTTTTTCACCATTTTTGCTTGGACGTTGCTTTGAGAAAACGTGAACTGACGCTTTTTATCCATTCCAAACTAGAATTTATTTTTGTCTATTTAAGCCGCGAATTTACGCTTTTTCTCATGTTTAGTCGTGAATTTACGCTTTTTATCCCTTTTAGCCGCCAATTTCCACTGTTTCTTGATTTTAACCGCGAAAATTTTGATTTCTCTCAATTTTAACCGCGGACTTGCCCAGTGATCAGCACATTATGGCGAGTAAGGACCTCAGGAAACTGAGGATTAGCTCTGTTTCTCAATTTTAGCCGCTAAGTTGCTCCCAAAAGCCGCGATTTAGCACTTTTTTTTCAATTTTCGTAGTTGAGTTGCTTCCTGAATAGCAAATTACCTCTATTTCTCAATTATACTCGCAAAGTTGGCTACGGACACCACGAATTGTTATTTTTCTCAATTTTGGCCGTGAATGAGCGCTGTTTCTCGACATTTTGTAGCCGCGGTAGCCTTGTTCTGAATTATAGCCGTAAATTTTCCCCAAGAGCAGCGCAGCCGAAGCTCGTTTTGGCCGTGGCCAACTACATTTGTTAATGGATCACTGTCTGAAGGACTACGGCCCCGGCCCAAGTACAAGTGACAATTTTGATTTTAAAAAATTGCCTTAGAAATCAGGAAATCACTTAAGCCCGTAGGAAATTTTGGCAAAAATTGTCAAAATTGAAAATTGGACGGAATAGCGTGCCTTTTTGTGTTTCTCGACGCATGGAATCTGAAAATCGAGGCAGATTTTCCGATAAGGGGCTCCAACCATGATGCTACCGCTTTTGGCCCGGGCCTACCCCGAGGTATGATGGAACGAAAATCGTTTGCAAGACCGTTGCTAGACACGCGAAAAAAGGGGCCAAATATTTTTTTCCAACCGCATATCGGGTGCCCCGCACAAAACTGAAACCCCACTGGCTCATTCCTCCCAATGACTACCTTAGACGACGGACGTCCCCGTGGCGTAACTGCAATAGCTCGTTGGAATAGTAATTCAGAGGCTGTGGGTTCGATCCCCGCCAGGGAGTCCATTTTTCCTGGAATCGTGTAGGGCTCGGCTCTCCCTCAGCCTCCTGTAGAAATGAAATATTATAGTTTCTATCTTCAGATTATACATGTTTGTAAGTTATCACGAAGGCAGCTCGCAGCTCACGGAAGCATTAATTTATTTATATTTTTGCAACAATATCACTTCATTCCTGCAAAAGAAAGTGTCATTGTCGGTTCAGTGTTCAATTAGGATAAGTAAAAAAGCAAGTAGCCTCCTACGCGTCGAAAGTAGCAGTGCCTTAAAGCCTCAATGACGCAGTTGAGTGAAAAGGATCATTATTTAACTCTTGTTTTTTGTTGTTTTTTTCTTCTAAAACTACAAAAGATCCATCATGTTATCCCAGAACCCATATCCGAAACAAGTATGGTCCCTTTTCTTCTTCCGTCGTCAACACTCGCCGTCAGTCACGTCCCTCCCTATTTTTTCTTTTGTCACACGATGATTGTTGTTGGAATACCATTAAACTTCTTTCTGAAGGAAAAAAAGGAAGTAAATCTTCGGGTGGTCCTCCAGAAGTGTTTGTTTTAAAGTTTAAACCGATTCGTTACACCGGCGTTGAGCGAGTCTAATTATAATTACCGAAACAGCACGTGCTTTTTCACGGTAAATGTTTTCCTTAACGAATTTAAAAAGAACTAAGCACCTTCTTCTCCTCTCCCCCCCCCCCTCAGTAATGACGACACAACTCCCCACCCTGCATCTCATCCCATCGTCACGGAAACTTTATTTACTGGGTGGCGATAAAAACACCAAAGACCACTATTTGTATTTAGTGCGTCGTTAAGCCGAGGCTGGAAAAGAATAAGAGGAAGAGGAATAAAGACAGATCCCACATTCTCCACCAAGTTGACAATAAACATCACCCTCGGAGAGCACCGGTCACAACTTTTCTTCCCTCCCTTTATTGGAAGCCCATTTTCATTACCCCGCGACCTCTTAAATAATTACTTAAATGTCATGAAGAAAAAGTCGAAAGCAATAAAAATGGGGGGGAAATTGATGAAAACATAGAAAATTAAGGAATCGAACAAGGGGGCTAAGATAATAAATTAATGGGATTGCTTTCTCATTACTTTGACGTGACCAACTATTATTTAAATAGAGAGCTTTTAAGAACCTAACTATGCCGGTTTAAGACTAACAAAAAATATTCACGCTGTAATGAAGTTTTAGAAGAAAACAAAGTTGTTGTGGAGAGAACATGCATTTTTATACGAAATTTTCTAAAACTTTTTCTTGCCCTCACCGTATTATTCTTTTCTTTTTTAAACCCCTCGTTTTAATAACAACGTTTCCTTCATTTCTCGTCCCATTGTACGAAATAATCCAAGAGAAGCGACGGTGAAAAGGACAGGCGGGTCGGGGCGATCTTCCGAGCCTGTTTAGCATAAAATCAGCATACAAGACATTCCCGCTTAATCGAAAAAAAAAGTATCCTCCTCACTGTCACCTCGTCCCCTTTCCACCCATACAACTCCTCACAACTCTCAGACTCCTTCAAGAGTCGGCAAAAATAATTAAATTTCACGAAGGGAGGGGGGGCTTTAAAAGAGAAACTTAAAATGCTTGTTATGTTCGGGGAGAGACAGTTAAATCGGGGAGGGTGAGGCTCTTACGGTAGTGCTGGTGGTGAGGGGCTGAAAGCGAGGTGGATGTCATTTCAAACAAGAAATTAGCATTTAACGTTTTAAAACATGAGCCGATTGGATTGAATATACATACATATATATTTAAAGAAAGCAATAAGACATGAAGGACAGAGAAAATGGTCTGGTTGAGCTTTTAAAACTACATTTACTGACACCCACTCTGGAACACAGAGGCGACAAACAGAAAAAAAAAGAATGAATTGGGAAAAAAGAGACGCATCTCATTATACTGCCTCTAATCCGACTGTCGACTTTGGAGAAGAGGGCGCCGCTTAATGAAGACGTTTTTCTTGGGAGTGAGAATATATATTTTTATTTTAATGATTCTAGTTCTCTTCGTTTCTTAAAAAGAACAAAGCTATAGCAGGGGAAATTACTTTTCATCCCTAAGGAACAACGCGTTTTACCACGGGTGTAAATCTTGAAATAATGAGCGCACCGTCCTCGAGGCGTTAACGTACGGCAGCTTAAGGCTCAACTTACCGTCTTAATTTTAAAAAAAAACCGTCGCTAGTTTTTTGAAGAGATACGGATTTTGCGTCCGAGTTCATCGCATTTGAGCGCACAGTATCAACGCATCAATGCCTCAATGCATATCGATGACTTTAGTAATCGATTCGTTATTTTATTTATTTAATTTTGTTATTATCGTGAAAACTGCTGCTTTTCTTGTGAAGGCTCTGCCCGGGCTCTGCGGCATCGTTTTATAACTAACATAAATAATATATTACGGTGTGCACGGAAAAATCTCCACGAGGCCCCTCATGTCCTGAATAAACAAAAGGAATATAATTAAACTTTACTTGATCACAATTTTAAACGCGAATCAGAGATTTTCCTTAATTTATGCCTTCAATTTGACGCCTTTTCTCCAATCTAGTCGTGAATGAGCACGTTTCTCTCACTTTTATAGCCGTGGATTAGCGCTTCTTCTAAATACTATCCGTAAATCAGGGAATTGGCACGGATTAGCGTTTTATCACAATGAGTGAATGTACAATTTTTCTCCATTTTAACCGATAATGTGCGTTTTTTTTTTTTTTTTTTTTTCAATTATAGTATAGCCGCGAATTGGCGTTTTTTTTTTTTTTTTTTTTTTTTTTTTTTTTTTTTTTTTTTTTTTTTTTTTTTTTTTTTCATTTTAAGCAGGAGTCAGCGCTTCTCATTTTTTGCCGGGAATGAGCGATTTTTCTCACTTTCAGTCGTAAATTAGCGCTTTTTCTCAATTTAACCAGTGATTAATTAGGGTTTTACTCAATTTTAGCCCGAGAACTAGCATTTTTCCAAACCTCAGACGTGAATGAGCACGTTTTTCTTACGTCTATACCCGCGGATTAGCGATTTTTTTCTTTTTTTTTTTTTTTTTTTTAATAGGGCTACTGTTGTTTGATTTAGCCACGAGTTAGCGTCTTGTCTCAATGCGTAAAAGTACAATTTTTAGATGGATATGATGAGTAATTCTGTCTCCGGTATTTTAATTAATAAATTAATTGAACTGATGTTATCCGGACGACGATGAAAGGACATAGCCCAACACGATTCGAGTTTCGAGAAAAAATGGCTCCCCGGCGGGATTTGAACCCGCAACCTCTGGATAACCAGTCCAGCACGCTGCCAATTGCGCCACGTAGACGCCTTTGGGAGTCGAACTCCGAGGGATAAGCTAAGCCGAACCCCACCCAGGTCCATTGTTTCTCGAAACTCTACGCGTTTCTCCTGATCGGTAAACCACGCCGAATTTTATCTTATCTAGATGGTATTAGACGGATATGATGAGTAATTCCGTCGCCGGTATTTTTAATTAATAAATTAATTGAACTGATGTTACTCGGACGGCGATGGAGGGGCATAGCCCAGCACGATTTGAACCCGCAACCTTTGGATTACCAGTCCAGCACGCTGCCAATTGCGCCTTTGGGAGTCGTACTCCGAGGGATAAGCTAAGCCGAACCCCACCCATATCCATTTTTTTAGGTTTAGCCACTGTGGAGCATTTGTTTTTTTTTTTCAATTTCAGTTTCCGAAATTTTAGACGCAAATTAGCGTTTTTCTTAATTTCTACAGAAAATTAGCCGAATCAATTTTTTCCGCAAATGAGAGCTTTTTTCAATTATCCACGAAGTTGGCTCCAGAAATCGCGCGATTTGGGGTAGTTCCCTATTTCAGCACAGAAAGAGCGCTTTTTTAAGATTTCAGCCGGAAATCAGCGCTTTTTTTTTTCGTCGTTGCCGTGAATTAGCCGGTTTTCTCACTTTAAGCACTTATTCTCAATTTTAGCATTTTTAGCCGCGAATCAATTCTGTTTTTCTTCATTTTAGCCTGAGAACTATGGCGTTTTCCCCAACATTAGCCGCGAGTGAGCTCCTTTCTCTCTCATCTAGACTTGAAGTGTCCTTTATATCTTCATTTACAACAAGTTTACACTTATAAGTATGCTTTTTCTCAATGTTATCCTTATGTTGTAGCTTTAGCTGCCAATTAGCGTGCTATATCTCAATACTAGCCGCGAATGTACCATTTTTCTCTCTTTCAGCCGTGAATTGGCGCTTTTACTCCATTTTGCAGACGAATTACGGTTTTTTCTCACTTTTAGATCCTTTTTTCTCGATGTTAGCTGTTAGGTATAAATCGTGTTTTTCTTTATTTCAGCTTGAGAACTAGCGTTTTCCCAACTTGAGCCGTGATTGAGCACGTTTTCCACACGTCTAGCCGTGAATTAGCGTTTTTCACTTATCTTAACCACGAATGAGCTATTTTTCAGAATTTTAGCCACTGTATGACCGTACGAGTGCTTTTTCTCAATTTTAGCTGAATTATATTCAATATATTATATACTATAGTTTTTCACTTTTGCTCCAGACTTTTGCCATTAGCAATTTTTCGAACTTCTATTCAGCACGTATTTGCCCTGGAAACGGGCTCTTTAACATGCATTCGTAATATTAGCCACCTAGGGACTTACAGAAGCCGAGGATTTGCGAATTTTCTCTGTTTGAGCCGTGAAGTTGCATCCAGCTGCCACGAATTGGCGGTATATAAGCTTACCGAATGGCAACTTTAGTGATTTTTGTCACTGCTAGAGGAGTTGGTGTATTTTTCCAAATGACGGGATTTTCTTCATTTTAGCCATATAAGGACCTTGTGTCTCCTTTTAGTTTTGGTTGCATCTGAGTTTACCACACAGCACTGATTCATTCCTGAAGGTATACAAATTGATTCGAAATCATATGGCTCCGAATCAGTCAGTGCAACGTTCCATTATCCATTCCCCAGGTCCGGAGGGAATGAAAATCGTCGAAAGGAGCCAAATCACTGTCCAGCCGGATATCAAGTCTCTTCTTCACCTTCATACATCCATGAACATAAAACCTCAAAAGTCCCCATTTTTCCATCTTTAAAAGAGACCCCGTCTGACCTGTAACTCGCCCGTACAACGGTACGCTATACCGTGTGCACGTGTGCATACTCTCAAAAAGTTGGAAATCTTTCCTTCCTCAAATTAAAATTAATCCGTCACCATCTGGCATAACTGAAACGAACCTAAACGTAAATCAGTTAGAGGTGGGGGATAAATTAATAAAAATGAGGCTACATTTACTGTAATTTTCGCGTGCCTCCGAGCAATTCATTTACGTGTCAGCAACAAAAATATTAAAGCCGTATTTATATTCAGCTGTTCTAAAAGAGTATTCAATCAAAAATGAGACAGGCCTCTTTAAGGGGTGTTGGAAGATTGGCACTATTTTTCACATAGCTTATTGAAAATCCTTTTTTCTCTTCTTCTTTTAGGTTTTCCTTATTAAGTCGTTTCCTTTTTCCACTAGACGTGACCTCAGTTTAAACGATAACCCCAACCCCTGTCGCTTCTTTTTTTTTCTTTTCCCACTTGGTATGGCGAGAAAGATAATATCAAGGGCGGTTTTTCTTCAACCCTCACACCTGTTGTTGACCCTTATCGACTGAAAAAGCAGAATGAAAAGTATACCACATTTTTTTCCTTTCTCTCTCATTCTCTTATATTTCTCCTCCTTCCACCCAATTCGACTCCTCCAGTTTTTCATTAATCATACTCTGGCTTCCTCTCCTTTCAGTTCATCTTTTCAGCAAACTTTGAACGGATGAGAGGACATAAAATTTAAGCCTAAAAAGAAAAGGAAGGCCTCTTCTCACCGTTCCATCCCTTCATCACCACTCATTATTCACCGGAAAATAATTAATCTTTCGCCCCCCCCCCGCACACCAACGCATAATCCTGCTTTAATAATATCTCCAAGAATTGATTCGTGACCATAATTAATTATTTGCTTTCAAAAATACGTACTCAATATTTAATTTCAATTCTGACGGCAATGGTGATGCTGATGATGATGGAACTTTGAAAGTCTTGAAAGCAACGCATTTAAAATTCAGCAAAATTAGATCTTTCCGTTGAGCATAATCGCTATCCCGCGGAGCCTCAAAACGGGTGAACGGGGGAGCCTCAAACAAAGTAGAAAAATAAGATTTTTAGAAATTGGTTTACGGAACTCTAAGAAATCAGCCAAAATCGAGTTATCTCGTTTAAAATTGAGAAATAATTTCATAGAGAAAATGACATGCATGATTCGCGGCAAAAATAGAGCAAACCGGGTCAATCGCGATGAGCAAATCCGCAAATTCACGGCCAATTCGGTCAAATTCTGAGGTAAAATTAAGGAAGTGAGTAGAAACGCTAATTCGCGGCTCAAATTGAGAAGATTGAGAGGCTCATCGGGGTGAAGAGCAAATATGGAGGGATAGAATCGTGAAAACTCCAATTTATGGATTAAATCAACAAATTTGTGGATAGAAACGGCTAAACCACAGCTAAAATTCAAAATGAGCGCTGTTTCCACGGCCAAGAGTGAAAATTGCTAATTATGGGCTGAAATTAAAAAACCTTGATTCCCGGATAAAATTGAGAACAATAAAGTAAACTAAAATTGAAAAAAAAAAAACGATACTCCGCAGATGAAATTGGGAAAAATGATAATTTGGGAATGAAATTGAGTGAAGTAAGCTAAATCGCAGCTAAGATATATAGAGGAAAAGCGCTAATTCGTAGCTGAAATTGAGAGTATAAGTGCTAACTGACGATTAAAATCGAGCAAAAGCTCTAATTGGCGGCTATAATCGAGAGAAGGCGACAATTTACGTCTAAAATTGAGAAAAAACTGTCATTCTCAGATAAATTGGAGAAAATGGCTGTTTACTTTAATAGTTTTTATGACAATTAAAAAAAAAAAAGACTTTAAATAATGAAACTCAATTTATTAGTTGTATCAATAATAAGGAACTGAAATTCAGCACTGCCGCTCTCGTTTTAATTGAATGGACGGTAGGTCGTCACTGGAACAATCCTCAAGCTCCTATTTATAGGATTTATGGTCGTTATTTGTGGTTTACTGCAAATTATATGCAAAACAGGTGCGAGCTTCAGGGGAGGCTTACCTCGAGAAACCACGATGCGGCACCTTCAGTCGACGGTCGGTCGCTCAATCTCAATTTTAGCCAGAACCTCGGTACGAACTCCGGCAAAATGCCACCGGACGTGGGCACGAATAGTTTTGCGAAACAGACGTCTTGCTCTAATTAAAATCGACACTTTAGGACACTTTATAGACTTTATAGAACTTTATGGTAAAAAAAGCCGCTCTTACTAGTAAACAGCATGGAGCCGTAAATTTTTCTTATTTGGTTATATCGGTTCACCTCCCTAGCTCGACTTAGCACGTGAAAACCTTTCTTAACTTTCTTGAAGATTGTTCCTTATAAATTACGTTGTTGTATTATGAACCACAAAAAAAATATTATTAAATTAAAAATAACTCTTAAAATACAAAAATAAACTAAATTCGACAAGAAGACAAAACTAAATTTCTAAAACTAATCGATATCACCGTTGCGATCACGCGGTCTTTTTTCAACAATGGCAAATCGAAGTCTTGTGATGGTGGGGAGAGGCAAGTACCTCGAGTGTAAGCTATTATTTGACGCGATACGTTAAAATTATGTCCTTTTGATGACTATGGGGCCTTATGGAGGTTTCTGCCCCGGGCCCTGATTTGTGTAGGTCCGCCACTGGTGAAGGGGGGGGGGCATAACCCGCGAACTTTCATCTGCTTTCCAGCAAATCCCACGTAAGTGGTTCTTTAGATCGCGAAATTGCCTTCCTGCGCGCGCGAATGACTTTTTAGTGAGAAAAACCTACGAAATTGGTTGTTTACAGTGAGCGAAATTGCTTTTCGTGAACAAAACCATAAAAGTTGTATTTTTATTCATGGAAACCCGCGAAATTGCTTTTCCAGTGAGGAAATTTTTGAGGCTTTTTTTAGCTTGCAAAATTGTTTTCCTAGTGATTTAAATTGACTTTTCGGCGAGCAAAACCGACGAAATCCGCTTTTTATAGAGTGAATCCTTTTAAATGGCTTTTCGTGAGCATTTTCCTAGAAATTACTAGCGGGCCAGATTTCTAATTCAGCTATTGTCCATTTCACTATAATATGAGGCTGCGGCGAGCTGTGACATCGTGGCTCATGCGGCTTCGTGTCGGAGTTCACGGAGATGCGTGATATACTTATAACGTTATGACAAACCGCGCACCGACCTAAACGCCTGCGTAGTACGTGTATGAAGTGTACACGGTATTATAGTTAATTTCCTTTGAAACATGACGACGACTTTGTAGCGAATAGTCAATTCTGGAGCAACATTTTAAGGGCTTTCAGGGTCAGATGTAACGAACAAGTCGTAGACCATAGTCAACTGGCTAATTCAAAGGGCTGAATCGATGTAGTTACCATTTTCGAATACAACTTCCGGCTTTGTGGTCAAATAATAATTAGTCCCGGGTTCAGATGTTACCCGTGCAATAGAAAAAAACTGGTTGTACGGCTATTCCAGGAACTATGAATCAACGTATTACAGGCTCAATACTCACGTTACGTCCCAAAATTACCAGTTTTTTTCGCCAAGACACTGGACTTGATCTTGTCTGATTACAAAGACCTTAAGGGCATTTACCGGGATCTAGGGGCCAAATTCTATATTTTTCTTTTTAACAGTCAGCGTCTGTGGTGATATTTTCATACTGTTAGGGAAAAAGTGACAGTTTCCGTAAGGCTTTCGTCGGAAAATGGCGAATCGAGATTGGATTTTTCATTAAACAAACTCCAATTGGGACCTAAGAACCCTTTTTTTGCCACAAAAAGGAACAACTGAAAATTGAACCTTTGAAACCAACGGTGGATCTGGGACTGAGATACAATTCCGCGAAAGGATTTTTCAATAAAGAAGCCAAATTGGGCTTTGAATGAAGTTTTCTGCAGCAAAATTAGCCGTTTCTGGATCAAATATTCTTTTTTCTCTTGAGGTCGAGTGGACCTTTAATTAATGAATTCTGCTCGTATAGATTGGAGTTTTTATGTCTAACGTGTCAGTTACTAAGAGTATAAGTCAAAAAATTGAATTTTTCAAGAGAGCGTTCCAAACTTTTCAGTTTAAATAAAACCCAAACAATACTGTTAGGTACAAGTCCCTTAGGAATAGGAATTCGGTTTTTTTCGTGACTTATACTCTTGAGAACAAAGAGTAGAGGCAGGCCGTCAAGCTGAGTGCAAGAACGGAAAATGGCTAATTTTTGACTTATACTCAATGACACGATAGATATATACCTACAGGTGTCGACAGACTTTTGTTGTGTGTGTATATTAATGGCTATATTCCAACTCTGAAATGTCAATGTATAGGATACATTACGCCCTGTCGGAATCGAATACTTTTGTACCTTTTGAACACCTTGGTATAATATGGTGTTTGCGTATATTCAGTGGGTGTGATTTGAATATCTGGTAAAAGAGGTAAAAGGTAAATACATTTTAGAGGCGTAAGCAACAAGATCGATCTTCAAATCTGCGCTCTATATTTCACCTGTTATATGTGAATGTGAAAACCCATCCCGACGCAGAAAAGGGGGAAAGATATACGTATAATTAAGTTGGTTCAGTTTGTTTCTTATCATGCTATAACTGGATTACTCTGCCTTTGCTAGTATAAACAAAAACAGTTCAGTGCTTGTTTATGGGCAGAAACTGCGTGTAACCTCTGATTTAAACCCTATGCCTCTGGCACAAGAGTCAACGTTTAGTGTTTTTTTTTTGTTTTTTTTGCGCGGGGATGTCGTTCTCCCCCTACAAATCACTGTATCGATTATCGATTTCACAGAGTATTCCCAAATGGTCTCACAATACCCGTTATACAGACTTTGTAATAGGCTAATACGGGAATAGGGTGCAACACAGGGACTATTACTCCGAAATAAACATCACCAATTGGTACATCTATACATGTATTTTTAATTAATTAATTATACCCTATTCCACCTTCCATCTGTAAGGTTTTACTTCACTCTTGTTTCATTTAATTATACGGCTATATCGATAATCCCAAGCAGATAAATTAGATTTTTCTCGAACCTTGGCAGGGTACTCTCCAGCTGAGTGCAAAGCTTATCAGGTTAACGGTTGCCATGTCAGTTAATATCTTGCTTCCCCCAAGCGAACCACGGAACCCACCCCTTGCTCATTGCACCGTTTCTTTATTAAGCCTTTATTATAACAATTTGCGAGCTTCCTCCCACTATTCACGGCTCTATCAACATCAAAATGCAAATTTCGTTCAATTCAAGGCATCCGTAATTAATTCATATCATGCTTTTGAAGGGTCAGGCGATATTAGAGGGGGACTTCCCTCTTGTGGAAATATAGTCATTGTCTAGAAAACACCCTTTAGGCATTAGAAAGAGATTAGCGTCGGAGTTCCTTTCCGATGTTATTATTATTTGTCGAACCCACGCTTTTGAAGAACCCGAGTTTCTTTTGAGAGTTCCCTCATAAAGCAGTGCCTATCCTGTAATTGTATAAACCGAGAGGGTGCGTTAAACTGTGCTTAAAACAAAATAAAAACGAAACAAGGGGAAAGCTACTAAAAATTTCCCAAGTGGAAAATAGAAAATGAAACGAAAGTTATCGGAATAAAAAAAAAAGTAAGGACGACGTCGAAGAAGGGCTTTCGTCTAGTGTATTTTATTAAAAGTCAGACCACAGAAAAGGTTACTAACCGCTACCCCTCTTTTACAAGGAAAACCCTGCCAAAAAAATTCGATTTTAATGCCCTTTTCCTACATGAGTCGCCATGCAAATGTCAATTTTTCTGTTTCTTTTACGGTTATATTCTTTTACCTTTACATCAGGATTAACCGTGGGGTACTTTTAAATAATTCAAATATAGATATAGGAAGGTGCAGTGTAATTGGTATAGGTACGTTACATATTTATTAGGTCTCGTTATGAGTGATAGAAGGAAAGTTCCCGTTTATGAATAATAACGGCCGTGTAAGAGTCTATACAATGAATATATATTTGAAGATAGCCACAACGTCTTGAAGAAATAAGAAGAATAAAGAAAAATTCGGTAGGCGTCGGAGCTTCGTGTGAAGGTGTAGGAGGGTTAGAACTCAGGAGGAGATTGGATTAAGCCCCCTCACTATACTCCCTCGCTCATCGTCTTCGCCTGTCAATTTCCGCATCCCAGGTTCTGGGGGCACCGTCACGTCTCAATTTGGGACTGATGTGGCTGTCTATAAAGGCGGTGGTTGTGGATGAGGAGGAAGAGGAGAGGGGGGCAGTAGGAGGGTGAGCTGTGTTATGAGGGTGTGGAACCCCTTTACGAAAAGGTAACCAACGTGACCACGGCCCCCCCTGTCTGTGTTTGCCCTTTGGCCGAGCTCAATCATTGATCCTTCGTACTTTCTCATTCTCTCTCGATTGCAATGTTTGGAGTGTTTAAAAAGGGAAGATTAGGTCTCGTCTCGTGATGTCATGTCCATACTTACGCTCTTGATTAAAAAATTTTTGGGGGATAAAAGAAATGGAGGGTATTTTTCCAGCCTCCTTCTCAAGAGCAACTTCCTCTCTTTTTTCTATATATTAAAGACCTTTCCTTTCTCCACCAACACCATCTCCGTTAAGCTCTCCCAGTACTATATCTCCTTCAGAAAAAGGGTTTCCCCATATATGGCGTTGCCGCTGGGCTATAGGGCCTGGAAAATGAACGCCCAAGGTAAATGTGTGAAGGATGGTGAGGTGAGGGGGTGGCATGATTTACCGGAGTTAGCCCCCTCTCCGTCTCGTCTTCATCTCTATACTACACAACTCACTCACACCAACCGGAGAGTGTAAATTGCTGCTCGCTAAATCACGAAGAAGACGGAGGGGTGAAGGTATATACGTATAGTTACGCACCCTCCTTGCTCGGCCCTTATAAAAGAAGAACGTGATCTGCAAGAATTTTGTGCTCATGATGCGATCTTATTTCCTTTACTCTGGACCGAATTTTACGAAACTCACTCTGTAATTCAAAAACGTTCTCATCACCAATTCAGTGGTCTCTTCGACTACCTAACGAAATCAGCGATTTAGGTGCTCTCAGCAATTTTCACCGGGGGATTCAAGATTTTTAGATATTGAAGCTGAACGCCTTGTTTTTCAAGAATGCCGCGCGTCTCTATACTTTTATCATGGTTCCTATAGACGGATCAATTATATACCTATACCTCAAGTATGGTGCTATGTGTGTATAGCAGGCCCTCCTGAGTGTTCCTTGGGCACACCAGAACGTGCCCACTGCACCCAGTGAAAAATGACCAAACTAAAGCGGCCGTAAACGCGGAAATCGTGAAGAGAACCTTTTAACGGGTTGTTTGGTCGAAAATCAACTCAATTTTCATCCAATATCCACATTCCCCGAGCCTATAGAAGTTGCCCCGAGATATGAGGGTTTCGCCCAATTTTAAATGTGGGCAATTTTTGTCAAAAGACAGATTTCTGGCTTCGCGGTGGAAAATAGCTGATTCTGGAGGTATTCAACCGATGCTCAGAGTCAAAATTCACGGCTCCCTGGCTGAACTCATTTGTCAGTGGTGGACCTATACACATGCCGTGCCCCGGGGTGGACAATTGGATATCTCTAAACGCGGCCCGTAAATACCTGAATATAAATGAGAATTTCACTTGCTTTAAATCAATGTTTTTTCTGAATTTTAGCCAAGAACTTGCCATTATGGGAACAAAGAATTGTCGTTTTCTGAATTTCACCCTCAAATCGGCGCTTTTTTAGCCGTTTTAGCCGAGAACGATTTATTCCGAACTCCGTCAGGAAGGAAGTCCATTTCCATTTTCATCCGGAATCAGCGTGTTTTTTCATTCTTAGCCACGAATTAGCTGGTATTACCAAATATTCCCGTGAATTTCGTGAGTCGTGAGTATTTTAGCTGGGCATTAGCACTTTTTTTATCCATTTAAGACACAAATTATCGCATTTTTTTTTTTCAATTTTGACCGTGATTGAGCGCTTTATCTCTATTTCAGCCGGGATGAAGCGAGTTTTCTCAGTTTCAGCCGCGAATTAGCAATGTTTAATAGAAATATCCGCGAATTTTGCGTTTTTTATCAATTTTTGTTGAGGAAAAGCGTTTTCGCTTGATCTTTGGAGAAAGTGTCTATTTTCACCACGGCAACCTCGCGACGAAAGAAACACTTTAATCTCATTATCATGAGATTTGCTTTACTTTACTTTAAGTGAACGACAGTACTTTACGTCACTGCTAGGAGTGAGTCGTGGTGAAGTGCCTCACGAGTGAACTCGCAACTCGTGAGGAGCGTCTTTACGCGCTCATTGTTAGTAATTAGCTAAATCGGCTTCGCCTCGATCGCCAAACTCAACTCGCGCGTAAAGTGACGCTTTCCTCACTCGTTGTGAAATATACTATTTTTCTCAGTTTTTGCCGCGAAATAGCGTTTTTGTTTTGTTTTGTTTTGTTTTTTTTTTTTAATTTCAGCCAGGGGGTCAACCATGAGCTAGCGTTAAAAAATTAACGCAAGCGGTAACTAAGCGGTAACTTATTGCAATGCTTATTCTACAGGCAAAGCTGGGATAAGTCCGGTTGCTATGGGCCTTTTAGTAAACAGCAATGCAAAGTTATCCGAGGGATTGCTATTCCATGAGAAATCCGGTGATTGATAAACCCACCCTTAATTGTTCTTTTTTCCTTTATTGTTTGAACCCTTAATGTTGAACCCTTAATGTTTGAATTTGCAGGTTTTCTTTTATATCCGCGAATTAGGGACTTTTACGCAATTTTTAGCGGCGCATTGTCTCAATTTTATCCGCGAACAAGAGGATTTCCTCAAATTGATTCACGAACCACAGTTTTTCACCTATTTCAGTTCTAGCCGGGAATTATCTGGTATAATGGATTCGCGAATTTTAGCCGTGAATTAGCGATTTTTGTCAATTTTAGCCGCGAATTATTCCTTACTTTTAGCCGCGAAGTAGGTACTGCTTTTACACAATTTTAGCCCTGGTCCATCAGCTGATAGGCGTTTATTTCCATTTTAACACCAAATGAGTGATTTTGTCAACCTTGGACGTGAGTTATAGCCTTTTCTTCCTTTCAGCCGGTATTTAGTGCATTTCAGCTGCATATTAGCAGGTCCCTCCTCCCGTTTTTTGTCTCAATTTTAGCCATGAATTATTTCAAAACTATAGCCGTGAATTATCGATTTTACTCAAGTTGATGTTTGAATTAGCGTTTTTTTTTTAAATTTACAACCGAATTAGCGTTTTCCCCTCAATTTTAGCTGCGGATTATTCCTTACACTTAGCCGCAAAGAACTTGTTTTACTCAAATTCATGGATTTCGCAAATTTATCCGTGGATTATCGGCGCTTATTTCCATTTTAGCGCTGAATGATTGATTTTTCTCTACCTTAGACGGGAATTATCGCGTTTTCTACATATTAGCCGGCAATTATTGGTTTTTCTCAATTTCAGCTGCGTATCGGCCCCCCCCCGCCCATTTTTGCCGCGAAATAGCCCTTTCTCTCATTTTTGCCAATTATTTCATAATTTTAGCCGAGAATTATCGTTTCCACTCAATTTTATGTTTGAATTTGCGGGTTTTCCGAAATGTATATTATTATATGTATTATATAATGTATATTAATATATGTATATTAGTACGCCTTCTCAATTTTAGCTGCGAATCAACGCTTTTAAAACCTACAACATTTTTCATGTCTTTAAGGTTTTCGGGGTCTCCTTCCGGGGTTCGCCCCCCCCACCCCTCGCCATTACGTTGGTACGCTACAGACTGGACTATGATTTTCTTTCTGTATTAATCAGTATTTTGGGTGGGAAATGACTCTCCACCAGTGCAGTGGCCGGTGGGGAGAAAACTTCGTGGAAGAGGAATTGAAATGGCTAAATTGTGGGAGCGTTTTATGAGCTCTGATTCACCCTGATATACGTTTTAGTCGGGGGCCAGCTTCAATTGTCATTTGACCGTATTTTCCGAAGGACTTATGAAGCCATGAACCGCGTACAGCTAAAATCAAAATAGGTTGGTACCTACTTTGAAAAAATTGGCCTCAAATTTCAAAAGGTTTGCCTTTTCAAATTGCTCAATTGCCACCGGTAAAGCGAGTTATCATTATAAGGGTTTGGGTTGTGGGGAGGAGGATGTCTGCTCCAAAATCAGAGGTAGGTGCATAAACAAAGGGCGGCTCCGTAGATACAAAAAAGTTGGATAGGGTAGGAAATGAGGAAAATTCATTCATTAATCAAGGTTTGTTTATGATGTTGTTGTTTTTTTGTTTTTGGTAGTGGGCGGGCCCTTTCACCCCTTACGTGATTGCCCACCGTTTCCACACCCTGACGTGAGCAATCAAGGTTTATGAATCGATGGATAAGACCGCCACATTGAACGATACTTTAGAGATATGCACGCTCTTCAATCCAAGATTGCTTGTGAATGCTTGCCTTCACCTGCAATCTCGGCTTTGGTATGAAAACGAGCTGTTTTGGGGCTTATTCTGGCCGATAGTATTTGGATTTCTCCCATCAAAACTACACAAAAATTGAATAGCCCTGAATTTCCTCTCTATAATGGAATGTTCCTTGGAACGAAGTAAATCAACGCATATCGTCTGCGAGGACCATATGAATTCAAATGAATGTCTGTGAATAATTATTCAAGATGGGCCTCTCTAAACTTTCCCTCACCATTTATAACAATGACCCTTCCTCGCCCCTGACCAACCCTATTTTTTACCCCACGCTTCACCTTTTTACCTCTAGGGGAGATTTTTTCGTAAATTGCCTATTGATCGATCCAATTTCCCTTTTCCCTATAACCACTCCTCCCGCATCAGTATATACCCCTTCTGGTTCCCTCCGCTCATTCGCCGAGAAGTATACTGAGCAAAGCGATTTTTGAATGCGTCTTTTCCCTTGCTCATCGTATTCAGATGTTTTCCATTTTACCTTTGGCTTCTCCCCTACCCCTTTTATTCCTTTCAAAGGGCTTACGAGTTAGGGCAGTTGGAGGCGGTGCTGTTTCGATATCAGCAATAAAACCCGTTGACAAATTTATTCAAGACCTCTCTTCTCTACGCCCGTATAGCGGCTTTATACATTTTTATGATATGGAATGATGCGAGAAGGGGTGAAAATGGAAAGGATTTATTTAAAAAATTTACCGAGACACGGAACACCGTGATTAACTAAATGTGAGCAAAGGATGGAGTGGGAGCAGCTCCTGTTGTACAACAATGCGATCAAGTTTCAACACCGAGTTCGTGTTGAATATCTTGATTGTTTCGACCGAGCTTATTATTCAACCAAGTTTTTTTTTTTTTACTGTTTTTTCCGGTTCCTTATAATGAGAAAATTGTAAAGAAAGTAAAAAGTTTTTTTCGGAGCCATAAAGTCTTGCCACTGCTTGGGTTTATTGTAGAGCGTAGAAGTGTTGAGTGAGCCAGGCTTGAATGCTTCGATCTCCGCGAGAATCGACGATTTACGATTTCGTGCAAACCTCCCGGGAAAATTTGCAGAAAAAATGGTGCGGCGGCCACTCTTTTCTGTATATAATTATAGTATACGGAGGTTGTAGGTACTCCTCTCCTATAAAAGCCTCCGTGATTGATACAGCGAAAAATGTGAAACTGATAATGAGGCATTAATACTTGCTTAACCGGAAAATAGCTGTGCTTGTCGAAAACATATAGAACTGGAATTTCTAATCCATCAAAATTATTACCCCTAACAGTGACACCTGAACACGCGTTTAACCAACGAGTTGCCCTTCGCTCACGTACACTTACGAGTGAAAGGGAAAATCATCAATATTCCGATGTAAACGGAACCAGAACGTACTGTTCCCCTACTATACTCATATCCTCTTATACAGTCAAAAGTGATCAATAATTACTCCCGAATGTTTGACTCTTGAATCAAACATCAAACCCTTTTAGAAACAATCGACTGATTTTTAAAAATAGATTTATATCCCTCCCCTCGACCCCTACCGTGCATTTTCCTGTTGAAAGGAAAGCTCTTCGATACAAAAGCTTCAAAATTAGAGGCTTCCATTCCTTTCTAGACGGTTCCCCGAGTTGTTTAAGATGATTAATTTTCGTATAAGCTCAACTTAATACCGACTTTAATAAAGAGCGACGTTGAAGAGTGCGAGGATTTGCTGGAGGGTAGAAATGGCGTCAAGGCAAGAAGTAAAATGAGGTTGGTTGGCAAGGAAGGAAAATTACTCGACAGTTTATCAAGCTACGGAAGGAGGTAAATTACGGTGATAAATTTTAGGGGCGGAAGGAGCTTCGTCTTGAAACAATTTTTTTTTTTTTTTTCCGGATGTATGCGCGAGAAAGTTATAATTGTTGAATAGAGACCGTATTTTTGGTTCTTCCAGGATTGATACGAACGAAAGGGTTGTATACTCCGCGTTGTTGGGCGCCATAAATCCTTATAGAATCCCGGCTTTATATAGCACGGCACAGCACACCACAAAATGACGAATGGCTTCACACTCCTGTCTCTGATAATTATGATAACTGAGGTCCCTTTTCTTCGTTCTTCTCTCTCCTTCCATTTTTCTTGTTTGAGAAAGAAGTACAAAGATCTTTAAAAGTAATAAAGAAATACTGAACTGCAAAGTGGAATCAAGTTTAATTCTTAACTTGTGTGGAGAGCTTCTTAATTAGTAAACCATTACTTTGCTGAGAAGCGTCTCTGAAGGAAAACCGAGGGTGAAGCCGAGTTCATGGGAGGGATATTGATTGCTTCATTAGCGTTCCCCGGTATTTTAAAATGAAGAGTATTTGTTGGTTGGGCAGACGAGGTTGGGAAGGGTACCTTCCGATCATTAAAGTAATTTGGTATAAAAGAACGAATTTCAATGCCCCCTCCCCACTCTAGGACCCCTTACACCACGAGGACGAACGCTCTTTTAACAGGGGTGATGAGCTCGTGTTTCGAATTGACAAATCCACCCCCTACTCGTCAGGCAGTACCCGCGATTGTGTTTGATTTGATAAAATTTTCGACTCTCCTCGCTCTTTGGGGGAATCAAAAAGGGAGTTTAGGGAGAATCTCGGTTGTGGTAAAATTTGTATTTGTTTTTCGAAGACTAAATCAAACATTGAAAGGGATGGCTTCCGACGAAAAAGGAACGTAAAAAAAGAACTCCCGAATTTATTTGTTGGGAAAAATCAAGTTTTTCCAGCAGGGGTTTATTCAATAGCCTCAGGGATATAGCGCACTGTAGGGAGAGCAGAAAAGTTGTTTTTTTTTTTTTTTTTTAACTCTCTCACATCAAGTTTCAAGCTTGGCTTTCTCCTTAAATCAAAACTTATCCGACAGGATCAGAAACAATTTGTAAGTTCTTCAAGAAAAAGAGGGCTCTAACTATGGGAAACAAAAAGAAAAGAAAAGTACAAAAAGGACGCTTACGTGCAATAACGATTCCCAGTTGGGTTTTAGATGTTATCGCGGTCTCAGCCTCTGCCCTTGTACATCAATCCAAAGTCATAGTGTTCTCTTTACCCGGACTCTTAAAAAAGAAACACTTAAAAGGGGGATGTAAGATCTGCAAACGTTACTATAATAACACAATGGTATAATTTGAAACATAAGTTCCAATAATGTTCCTAATTGTTAGTTTCACGTGAAAATAAAACATGAAAAGAAATTAAAAACAAAACAAAAACTAAATAGAAAACTATTAAAAAGAGGAAAAATTGAACGCAATAAAATGAAAAAATTATTACAACAGGAGGCTTATGAAGTTGATATTATAAAGGTGATTAAAATCAAAATAAAGACCAAAGACACATACCTCCTGGATTTAAATCATTATGCAAATATGTGGTGTACCACGCATTACTTCGGTGATATCAATATAATAAATAATAACTAGCATGAGAGGATTTCCATGTTTTTTGTTTTCGGGCCGCCACATCCACAATTGAAATACAAAGACTTATTATTGAGAAATAATAAGTCAAAAGAGAGAACATTTCATTTAGCGGGGAACAATGGCACGTTATTTATTAAAACTTGTGCACAAAATGTGGTCGGCTTTGCCATTATCAGTATACAAATCGTCACTATTAGACATTTTTTAAAGCGTGAATTGAGTAATGATTTGCCAATTTTTAGTGCTTGAATAGTCATAATAGTATGGCTTTTTTCGGGGCACGAATGGTCAACAACAGGGGGCGAAGGCTCAGTTTAGCAGTTTGTAAAGCGTTTTTGGACGAAAATATACCTTATAGCTATTTATAGGATGTGAATGATCAGTTTTGTATTTTAAGGACATGCTTTGGTTATTTGGGGGGGGGGGGACGTGAATTGTCAATTTGGTGATTTTTAGGGATGAAAATGTATATATTGTAAGGTTAAAGGCGCAAACCATTAGTTTTGCCATGTTGGGGCGCGAATGGTCAGTTTAGCTGTTTTTATGTTGGTAATAGTCAGTTAATTTGCTTCGATAAACTTTGTTGATCCTTGTTTTAGTTATTCGGTGTTATGCGGTGTATTTAACTGTGACTTTTGCACGTTTTTTTTGTGCGATTGTACACCAAACAAGAGTACTTACATCGTTTTACGGTGACTTCACTGTATGAGAAACCAAAAATGGCGTACCCTAAACCTTTGCTTTTAAAAAGGTTCTCTAACGGAGACTGGAAGTACAAGAACTGAATGAAGGACTGGGTATATGGCTGAAGCCCGAGGGCGGCAGGGGTGGACCATTGCCCCCCCCCCCCAGATTCGAAAGTGAGTATGTCGTGGGACAATTGCCCACCTTTAGACACCGACGACGAAAGTACGAATCCTATGGCCACAGTTGGTAAACCATTTTTGTGGGTGGGCTCACTAAAAACTCCATTTCACGAATTCCCTCTCTAAAAGATCTATTTCTTGTAATTAACAAATTAATTAAACTGATGTTATCCGGACGACGATGGAAGGGCATAGCCCTACACGATTCGAGTTTCGAGAAAAAATAGCTCCCCGGCGGAATTTGAATCCGCAACCTCTGGATTACCAGTCCAGCACGCTGCCAATTGCGCCACGGAGACGCCTTTGGGAATCGTACTGCGAGGGATAAGCTAAGTCGAACCCCACCCAGGTCCATTGTTTCTCGAAACTCTAAGCGTTTCTCCTGATCGGTAAACCATGCCGAATTTTATCTTATCTAGATGTTGTTAGATGGATATGATGAATAATTCTGTCGCCGGTGTTCTCCAATGCTGAAGCTGCCCACCCCTAGACCAAAGGCTGGCTTCACCCTTGACTGGGAGGCTGAATTGATGCGATGTTCGGCTCCAATGGTAAAATATATCGGCCGGTTTCGGTCGATCGAGCTTTACTGTGGTTTGGAGCTTTGCTGTGGTTGGGACTTTACTGCGGTTGGAGGTTATAACTGCGGTTCGGAGCTTTGTTGTGGTTGGGGCCTTACTGTGGTTGGGGCCTTGCTGTGGTTGGGGCCTTACTGTGGTTGGAGCTTTGCTTTGGTTGGACCTTTGCTGCGGTTGGACCTTTTCTGTGATTGGGCCTTCTTTGTGGTTGGAGTTTTACTGTGGTTAGAGGTTATAACTGTCGTTAGAACTTACTGTGGTTGGACCTTTGCTGTGGTTGGGCCGTTGCTGTGGTTGGACCTTTGCAGTGGTTGGGCCGTTGACGTGGTTTGGAGCTTTGCTGTGGTTGGAGCTTCTGACTGAGATTAGAGATTTTTGCAGTTGGAGCTTTCGTGTGGTTGGACTTTTGTTGTGATTGGACTTTAACTGTGGTTTGTTCCTTGCCGTGGTTGGGCCATCTTTACGGGTGGAGCTTAGCTACGTGCATAACCCGATCTTGCACGTCTCGTGCCATTCCACGTCAACTGTCGCCTTCCCACAATAGAAAAGGGTCACATTAATTTACCCAGAGCCCAGGGACAAGACGCAAACCGGGTTTTGGCGTTTGGCTGTATTTGGATGCAGGCCTGCCGAAAAAGAGCGAGGGGAGGGAAGCTCTGGGTCTGTTACTCACTGGGCAGTGAACAGGTCTTTCTTACGGGGTCTGGATTTCGGAAATCCAAAAGAAGGGAAGAAAATTAAAAGAGCAAATGCAAGAAAAAGATTATTAAAAATTAAAATCAGAGATGATGGGTGAGTTGTAAAAATTCTGCGTTTCTTGCGAATGCATGTCGCTGAGCGACGGACTATCGAATCAGCGACGAGGGTCTCACGACAATCTGAAAACTGGAAGTAAGTGATCTGCTGCCCTGTTTTGGTAGGTCCTTCTGCGGCTATATTTGATACAAAACACCAATTCATGGAATCAGAAGGCAAATTAGGGGATAAAGCAATATTTTTAAAACGCTAGTCCTCCAGTTTTTGTAGTAAACCTTTAGGCGGCTGATTTTTTATAATTTTTATTCTACACACTATAAAGAAGAAAGTGCGCTGTGATGTGCTGTTTTTGGGTCCCATTCCATGGCTAAAATTAAGAAAGAGCTTTATTTCTTGACTTACCGCCAATTCACGTTTAAAATTTAGGAAAAACACAATTTCGTGTCTTAAATAGAGAAAAAGTTCTAATCCGCGGCTAAAATTGGTCAAGAGCGCTCGTTTGTGGCTAAAATCCATAAAAATCGCTCGCTCGCACCTGGAAAAACGCTTATTCGTGGCTAATATTAATAATAAACTCTCATCCGCGGCCGTTTTACGGCTAAAATTGAGAAAAATCACTAATATGCATTCAGAGGGCAATAGGTCGGTGCTAAAATAAAAATAAAGCGTTCATTCACAGCGCAAATACAAAAAAAATAACATTAAATTAATTTCACGGCTAAAATCGAGAAAGCGTTATTCCACAATTTCTGTGTACTAGTAGGTACTCAGACGGCTAATTTTGATACTCGAGCTTGTTCGTGGCTAAAATTAAGATAACCATCTCGTTCGCGGCCCTTGTATGGCTAAAATTGTGACAAATCGCTACGCTAACGTATTGTTCTTGATATTCATATTATTTGTTTTTAAGGTACTTGATTAATAACTTATTTTTAGGGTTTTGGCTTGTTTTAGTTGTATTGGTTCTTCTTGATGTTCTTTTTTATTATCATTGCTCTTTATTTCTTCTTTTTTAATGTTTTTTTTTCTTTCTTTCTTTCTTGTTGTTGTTGTTGTTGTTGTTGTTTTTTTTTTGTTTTTTTTCTTGCTGTTTCTGTGGCAAGTGAGCGATTAAAATGCAGAAAAAGAGATAAAATATGACAAAAGAAGTGGGTTGAACAGTTCATTTGCGGCTAAAATGTAGAAAATTAAGAAAAATCACACATTCGTGGGTTTCGGAGGCCCTTTTACGGATAAAATTCTGCTGTTCTACTTTCTTCGCATTGGAAATTCTTAAAAAAATTTGTTATCGCACTGGTTAGCCAACAAAATTGAGCCCCCCACCCCCACAACACGATTGTGAATGAGCCCTAAAATTGTACGTTCTTCAAGGAATCTGAGACCTTATTCACTAAAATTAAGCGCCGCGCCGGAGCTATTCACCCATCTTGTCGAAAAACATAATTATGTTCTATTCCGAGGAGGACGGGTGGGTAGCGCCGGCGCTAACTTTTAGTGAATAAGGTGCCTGAATTGACCAGTCCATAAACTGTTGCCTTCGCCAATTTTTAGACACACAAAGTATTTCTTACTCCTCACGTCATTGAAACTTTGATCCAAGTGTCTTTTTCTTGCACAAAACAAAATAATTGGTGATTACAACCCCAGCATTGTATTTATTGGGTCCACTATGGTCCGCATTCTGTCCATAAATGGTCATTTAAGGCATTTGAGGCATATGGGCCTCATAGAGATTTTAGAGTGGGGGTGAAGGGCCCGCCACTGATGATGATCGGGGTTTCATACGTAAGCGACTGTTGATGATCGGGGTTTCATACGTCAGCGATTACGAAAGTCCATATATAGGAGAAGTTACGGTGATGACTGAATTCTGTTCAGAGCCTATACAAGAATGGCTTAAGTGCAGGGTATGGTTGAATTTCTCGCTGCGAGGGGACCGAAATCGATACGACGTTGATGTCTTGAAAGAATAAGTCGAGGGTAACAGCCCAGGGGCCTTATTCTGAACGGTCGGGAAAAAATGCCGCGAGCGGGATCCAAGGACGCCGAATAAGAAATAACATTATCCCGCCACAGCAACCGCTTTTTGCGGCATTTTCACACGGCTTCGGAATAAGGCCCCAGATCGGAGAATTGCTGTTGCGCCATGCGGTCGGCCAGGAAAAGGTGGCTTCATTTAGATGAGCGCCGTCGTTTGCTATAGGGTGTTTGTTGCTATAGGAGCGTATAAAAATATTTGGGAGATAAAAATATAATTATAAAAATGGCCAATTGGGATACCGAGGCTCAACCATTTGCGAACAATGCACTACACCCCCATATTTGAGTATCCAGCGACAGGTTTATTATTTAAGCACGGTAATTTAATTTAATATGCTGCCTTGCGTGCTTTTTTTCCATACACTGTTAATGGCTGCCAGAAAAACGTGTTTTGTTTTTTCATTTATTACGTATTGAGTATGTTATCGGGGTGATTTCGTCGCAGAAGAGGTATTATTAACCCTAAAATTCTACCCTCCCTCTTTCACCGTTGCCTCCCATCCCTCCTGCAGTTATTAAAAACACTTGCTCTCAATCCCGCCTTCTGCACACGCATTTCTTTTGTCAAATAAATTGGAACAAATTAAAAAGAAAAAAAAA
This sequence comes from Corythucha ciliata, assembly GCA_038030265.1. NCBI lineage: Eukaryota > Metazoa > Arthropoda > Insecta > Hemiptera > Tingidae > Corythucha > Corythucha ciliata. The sequence continues at coordinate 35,845,870 of CM075937.1, read as the reverse complement.
TCTCCCCCTTCAAACACCAGATTTTCCTTTCAGCGTTCTCGGGTTCCTATCTCCTCCCTTCGGCCATTTTTTCAATATTCGAATAATATCGTTCCTGGTACATGTCAAAGCCAAGTCGTGGCACTCATTTAATTCCTTTTCCCACCCTAACCCTACCATGGCATTCTTCCCTTCAGTTTCATTCGACATTTGTCGAATAAAGTCGTAAGGCACTTGATTCTAAACCTCTTTCTAATTCCAGCCCCCTCTATCACACCTGCTACGGCCCTTTTATTACGACACTTCTTTTTTTACTCTTCAAATTGGGGAGGTAAGCGTGTTCTTGACATATGACGAAGCGATTAACGTATAGGATTTTCATTATTGAACGAGAACTCTTGCTGTACAAAAAAAGAACGACCGCTCAGGTATATATAACTATTAATGCCATAGTTTCGGCCACGAAAAAAAAAAACAATAGAATGCCGCCAAGTAGCTTCACGCCAACCCTTTCCCCCTCATCCATTAAACTCAGTGTGGTCTTTCCCGCTTTTTAAAATTAATAACATCTTAACCACCCAGGAAGGAAATTACCTATTTTTTTTTGTCTGCTCTCACCCCACACATCCATTAATCGAGAAACCGACAAACAAAGCCCCCCGAAAGCTAGTTCAATGCTAATCACATTCATAAAGAAGGTGTGAATGCAAATGTCTTTTTTTTCTCTCTCTACCCTTTTTTCACCCTTCCACTCGCTGGTGCTTCTCTTTTCTTACCAGTCATCACCCGACTTTCTCCGTCGAGTTCGTTTAAAATCGACCCATTAACGAGGCGAGGTTTATAAATGTTATTTAAGGGCTAAGGGAAACCCCTTAGAGAGATTAAGTAAAAATAATTAAATTTTCCGGTCCGACGATTTTATCCCTGATAAATGGGGTAAAATTGCTTTCACCCGGTCTTTCCTTAACTATAACAGGGAAGAACTACGGAATTAATATAATAAAAATCCTTTATAAATCGAAAAAGTTTTCAAAAACTTCTCACAAATCTTTCCAACCGCTCATCATATACCGCTCCATCATTCTCCCAAATATCGTTTCAAGTTGAACTTGCAAGTTTTAAAGAAATGAAAAACACACAACGTATAATGAGCTAAAAAGGAGAAAAAAGTGTTCACACCTCAACCCAATTCTTAAGTATTAGCATCTCCCCCCCCCCCCTTCAGCCCCCCTCAACCAATAAAAATGTTGCTCCTCCTTTCCAAACCAAACCTAACGGAAAATCAATTTGCCGCAAATCAAAGTACGAATTTATAAAATTTCGGGGTTTGAAAGAGCTTAATACACGAAAGTGTTGTTTTTTGTGGTTTTTAATGGGTCAAAAGCGTCAGATGTAGTTTTTGGTACAAAGTAACTTGCGAAATTATTGGGGGTGGGAAAGGTGAGCCAGCCCCACGAGATTTGGTTTTTAAGAGCCAGTTGAAACGAGCAAACTCCACTAAATTTAATGTTAGAAGAAGTCCCCCCGATCGATGTGATGTGACTTAAGTTGGCTAACGCGAATGGACTTGGAAAGAGCTAAACATTTTGAGGTCCGAAAGACCTATAAACCCGCGAAATGGCTTGTTCTAATGACTTGGGGCTGTAATCACAGCCGTTTCTAGCACTCACTCTTGGGGCCCCTATAGGCTAGAATTATCGCTGGGCCCTCAAGGGCGTAGCCAGGAGGGTGCGCAAGGGTGAGCAGCCCTTCCATCTCATCAACCAGCTACAGTCGGAAACCGTCAATTCGCCCCTTCAAACTGACTGATTTGCATTATAGCTAAACATTTTGATACTAAAAAAAAAACAAATTATCTCGAAATGTCTTCAGAAAAACCGATTTTTCTCGGGAAAAATGGCCATTTGTCACATAGTTGATTCACGGCTAAAATTGAGAAAAACGCTAATACGCGGATACAATTAGGAGAAATTACTCATTCACTGACTAAGTTGCGAGAAGCTCTCATTGACAGCATGACGGCTAAAATTTCAGTTTGGTTGAGAGATTAAAATTAATAAAACGTTAATTCGCGTTTTCTGGAGGCAATTTCACGGCTAAAAGTAGGAAAAAATCGTTAGTTCGCGGCTGAAATTGTGAAAAGCGCTAATGTGCTGCTCTTTTGGGTCAAGTCCGCAGGTAAAATTGAGAAAAAACGCTTATTCAACGCTAAAAATTAAATAAAAAAAACGTATTCACAGCAAAAATTGTGAAAATAGCTAATTCGCGGATATTTATATTATTATAGTAATCGAGAAAAATCGCTAATTCGCAGCTAAAGCAGAAATAAAACGGTCCAATTTTATCTGTGATTCGCAGGTATAATTAAGACAATTAAACAGCCGCAGAATTACATAATTATATAATAATTATATAATTCGGTCTCAAACCCTTCGCGAAATTACAAGTTTCGGGCATTTTCTCTTTTAGATGCCGCGGACCCACAGCCTGGGTCAACACGCGACAACACCCAAGGCCTGAAAAGTCACTTGGAGCAAGAAATCTGCGGAATCGTCGGTTTCGGGTCTAATTATCGGAGTTCCGGTATTTATTATCGTGAAATTGCCAGTTTTGGTATTTATTTCCACAAAAATTTCGAGTTTCGGGGATCATTCTTAATAGTGGCCGAGGAACCCAGGCTAGGCGGCCACGACAGTGCCCAAAGCCTTCTGACGAATAGCCTCAAAATTGCAACATTTTGAAGGCAAACATAATCGAAATTTCAGTTTACTGTGAATCCGCGCAGGTTTCATGTTTTTTTTTGGGGGGGGGGGTCTGAACTTCCTCAAAAACGCTCAGTTTCCGGCCTTTATTTCCGCGGAATTGAAAGATTATTCCCGCCCCTCTCCCAAAGCGCCCCGGAAAAGGTCAAGCCGACCACGACAGGGATCAAAGTCTGACGAATAGTGGCAAAGTTGCAACATTTCTTAGTCAAATATCCGCGAAATCAGACGTATCCTGGCAAAATATTCGCGATACTGCAAGTTCCACGTCCTAATTTCAGTGAAACTGCAAGTTTCGGGTCCTTTTGTTTTTAGTGGGCGCCCGATCCTGGGCAAGTTGACCCAGACTGTGCCCATTACTTTGAATTTGCAATTGAAATTAAATGAGTTTGCAAAGTTGGGGTCCTAATTTGAGAGAAATTTCAATTTTCCTGACTGAATAATAGACGTAGAATTGGCATTTTCGGGCCTTAATTTCAAATTAAGGGTCTTATAAAACAAAATTCGGGTTTAGAGACCATTTTTGTAGATTGCCTCAGCTACGACGGTCAGGCTGAAGATTACCCACAAAACTGAAAGTTTTGGATCTTATTTCTGCGAAAATGCAAGTTTCGAGTCTTAATTCTTGAGGAAATGCAAGTTTCGGGTCTTGATTCTAGCGAAAATGCCTTAACTTCAGCAAAATTGCAAGTTACGCGACTTAATTTCGGAGAAATAGCAGGTTTCGATGCTAAATATTCGTAGAAATAGAAGTTTGCATTTGCAATTGTTTTTTTGAGGGCTCGGATACCGGAATAGCCGGCCATAATGACCCATACGCCGTACCCGCAACAAAACGTCGACATTTTGGTTACAAGTATCTGTGAAATTGGATGTCTCGAGGTACAATTTTCACGAAATTTGCCATTTTCAGGACCTAATTTCAGCGAAATTGAAAATTTCAGGGCAAATTTTATCAGAGGCCGCTGGTCTTACATGCCCATGCTGCGCTCATACCCTGACGATCAGCCGTGTAAATTCAATGTTTAGAAATAACGTAGGTATATTTGTTAGCACAGAGTTTGCAACTTTGGGTGCTAATTTGAACAAAATTACAAGATCCCTGGCTAAATATCCGGGAAATTGAAAGTTTCGGATCTTCGGGAGTTTTTTATGTAAAATTGCAAGTTCAGGGCATTAGTTTAAACAAAATTGCAAGTTCAGGGCCTTAGTTTAAACAAAATTGCAAGTTCAGGGCCTTAGTTTAAACAAAATTGCAAGTTCAGGGCCTTAGTTTAAACAAAATTGCAAGTTCAGGGCCTTAGTTTAAACAAAATTGCAAGTTTTGGAGCCTTTTTCGTGGCGGGGAATTCAGAAGGCTAGCTGGCCCTAACAGAACCCAGAGCCTGTCGAATGTACCCCCGAAACTTGGAAGTTCTACGGCCAAATATCCGCGGAAATGCGACTTTCGGGTCCTAATTTTCATGGAAATGCGCGTTTCTGGTCTTAATTTCAGTGAAAATGCAAGTTTCCGAGCTTTTATTTCAACGATTCGGAGAAATTGCAAGTTTTGTGGCCTTTTTTAGTTGCCGAATGCCCCAAGTCTGATGAAACCCGATGTCATCCGAAGTGTTCATTGTTGAGAATACGCTTGAGGCAGCCATGCCCTACACAGAGTTGCTTCTTGAATGGGTCGAAAACGCGAAATTTTGTCTGTGGTGCAGCGAAAGCTCCGAAATTTGTTTTTCTCTTGGGTGAGCCAACCCAGCGAATTTGTTTTAAATTAGCCGCAACTCGACGACATTGTCTTTTGAATGAGCCATCAGCACCAACAGCCAACTTAGCGAAATTCTATTTATAATGGGGGGGGGGGGTCAATGGGATAAAGCACGCGAAGTTTTGCTTTTAAATTGAGTTGTCAGACCAGTGACATTGCTCTCATTATTCAGGCAACTCTACGAAAATTGGTCATTCAAGTCAACAGCTCAAAATGCTGTTCTTATAGTAGGGCCATGGGTGGGGGGGATCTTACCCATCCACGGAAATTCCATCGTGGAAGTTCGCTGAGCTTGTAGTTATGCCATGGCGGATTAGGCAAACATCTTTGTTATAGCTAAATATATCAAAGTAACTCCAGTAATTGTTTTTTTGTTTCAGTTCTCCGCGATGAGTTCCGCACCGTGCCCGAAGGGACGCGTGTTGCAGCGGGAGAAACGGCCCTTCTACAGTGCGGCCCACCCAAGGGCTACCCAGAGCCTAGCCTCTACTGGAAAAAAGACGGCGCTTTTCTTGATCTCGAGTCGTCCGATCGTATCCGTATCGTCGACGGTGGCAATCTAATGATCCGCGAAGTCAAACCCAGTGACGAAGGTCGCTACCAGTGCGTCGCTCAGAATATCGTTGGCATGAAAGAGTCGCCTATCGTACCTCTGACTGTTCACGGTAAAAATTTACGCCCTCCCCCCCACACCCCTCAACTGTCACCACTGCACTCCCACAAGCTCGTCGCACCCAGAGTACTCTTGAAACTTGCCAACACATTTATGATAGCGGGTAACGGGTTGTAAATAACGATCAAGAAAGTCCTCTCCCTTTAGGACTCAAGTTTCTACCCAAAGTCGTTTCATTAATGGGTGCTCATCGCATTCTCTCTCACTCTCTCTCTCTTTGCCAAGTGGTTAGCCTTAATTCTAGGGAATAATGGGTTTGGTGGATTGTCAAAGGCTGGAAGAGTTAAACTTTAAGGGCTGTTTGTGGTCACCGAGGAAACCCTTTTTGGTCGGGGATTTTCTTCGGATTTCAGAAATTTAAGAGAGAAAAGCGTGTTTTTTCAGAATATATTTTTTCATGGATACCACACCGCACCCTTCTCATCCTTATAGCCCCTCCAGTCAACCCATGGGACTAATCTCGGGAGGTCTTAGAATCGTTACCTAGACCCACATAACCGTAACAATCTCCCATCTTACAACCCAACATCTCATTCGTTTTTCTTTAGGGGGTTTGTGTAAGAAACAGTTTGGTGGGAGGCGAGGTTGGTAGTCCCAGGGGTAATTCTACGTTTCAGCCGTCCTTTTTCCACGGTTTCCACCCTTCAAGTTTGGGTTTTTATTGACTTTTTTTTCTTTAACACAATTATCTTAGTTTAGCACTTTGACTTTTAACTTTTTGATTTATAATATCCTCGCCCATCCTCTAAGCTTGCCGCGTCCCTTGCTTAATTACCGGAAAGTTTTGCAACAGTTTAACGAGTTTAAGAGGATGATAACCATAACACTGAGTTCTTATTTGCCCCCCAGCCTTCTCCTGTTTTCCGCCATTTAGGGCTTAAAAGGGTTTCGGGGACAAGTTAGAAAAAAAAAATAAATTATACTTTGCCTCTATCTAGTGAAACCCTTCTTCTCAAAAGAGCCGTCCGATGTAACCTCGGTCGCTGATTCAAGCGTCGAACTCGAGTGTAAAGTCGAGGGCGACCCCTCACCAAAAATTCTATGGCGACGCGATGACGGTAAAATGCCTATCGGACGAGCTCGAATCACCGACGAAAACAATCTGAGAATCGACGCTGTTCAACCCGATGACGAGGGAGTTTACATATGCGATGCGTCGAACGTTGTTGGATCGATTTCCGCTAAGGCGGCGTTGACCGTTCATTGTAGGTTTCTTCGTTTAAAATGTGGAAAGAAGGGGATGTTTAAATGGCGTCGTTATATGTTGTAGCCGCCCCTGAATTCATCGTCAAACCGAAAGATGAAACGGTGTCTTTGAATGGACTAGTCAAGTTCGACTGCGTCGCCAAGGGTAATCCACCGCCGTCCGTTTTTTGGACGAAGGAGGGAAGTCAAGTGTTGATGTTCCCTGGGAATTCTTACGGACGCCTCGCCGTCGCTCCCGATGGCCGCCTCAGTATACACGGAGTCCTTCGTGAAGATTCCGGTTTCCTAGTCTGTTCGGCGCTTAGTGTAGCCGGCTCGGCGACGGCCCGAGCTTTTCTTCAGGTAACTTAATCATCTTCCTCTTTTTTGCCAGTTATTTTTACTGTTTGTTTATTTCTTTCCTTTAGGTTAGATCAGTCGGTGACGTGCCGCCTCCGATAATTGAAGTTGGCCCAGCAAATCAAACGTTACCGCTTCATTCTGTGGCAATTTTGCCATGTCAGGCTACAGGAGATCCGAGGCCCAGAGTCAAATGGTTCAAAAATGGAAGTCCTCTTGGAAGTAAAAATCGGATCACCATGTTTGTCAACGGAACTTTACAGATCGATGGTAGGCATTTTTCGTGTCAGATTGCATATTTTAACGGGTTGGCATAGTATTGTTATGCATGCAGTATCTAAACTACGACAGTTCCATCTCTCGATTTCGTCGGTTTCTATTACCGATAGTTCATGGGCGTAGATATGGCTCAAGACAAATGGATGGGCAGCTTTTCGCATTCTCGTGTGCCCCTCTAGCATATTTGAGTATCTACAGTGAACGCGTCGGATAGTTATACAGTAATGGATGGGGGGGGGGATTGTACATTGCGTTGAATGGGCAGGTCCAGTGGTTGCCGATGGGTCACTCATGTCTTCCAATTTCGTGGGTATTCGTCAATTCGTCAGAATTTTAGCGCTATTGGGGCCGGCTGGATTCGCCACCACAAAATAGGTCCCCAAACTTGCAATTTTGTTTCAATGAAGGCCCTGAACTTGCATTTTTGTTAAATTAAGACCCAGAACTTAAAATTTCAAGGATGATCAGCGAGGAAACGCGTCATTTCGTTGAAACTGAGGCCAAAAATCGCAAACTCACAATAATATTGATCGCTAGAGTTTGCATAAATAAACCTACTATTTCGCGAAAATATAGACCAGAAACGAACAATTTTGCGGGTATTTAGACCCGAAACTAGCAATTTTGCATATTTTTTAGCTCCAAGTGATGTAATTTTGTGGCTATTTATGCCAGGCTTCGAGGGTTGCCAACTCGAAATTTGACAAAATCGGGGCAAAAGATTCAGAGTCCAAAATCTGGACGGACAAAAAGGAAAAAAGTGGGACATTGGACTTGAGATGATACTCAATACGAGTCATCCTCGTGTCGTCTTGTAGGGCACTCGCGAAGGACGTGCTCTTGAGCTCGAACAACTCCAATTACAAGAAGCTCCAACCACAAAAATTTCTTAACCAAAATATGCTCCAAGCACAAAAAACCTCGAACCCCTAAAGCTCCAACCACAAAAAGCTGAAACCACAAAAAGACCACATAAACGTTTAACAATGAAAAGATTGAACTAAAAAACACTTTTGTTCAAAACAACAAAAACGCCCAACGAGACCAATTATGAATTTTGACATGAATGAAATGCACTGAAAGCTCTAAACACAAAGAAGCTTTAACCTTAAAAGCTCTCTCCTCAAAAAGCACTTACTCCAAAAAGCTTAAACAACGCTTACGACAAGATTAAGCTGAAGCAGCAAAATGCACTGACCACATCGTGCTTTATTCACAAAAAAAACTCGAATCATAAAAAGCTATAACTGTGAGACGCCCTGGCCACAAAAAGATCAAGCCACAAAGAAATTAAACCACAAAAACTTGAACCCTTGAAAGACCAAGACCCAAGACCAAATGCCGAAAGCTGCAATCTTAAGAAGCAACAAAAAGCTCTAACCACAAGAAGATCTAACCTCAAAAGCTCTAACCACAAAAACTCCCCCGCTTAATTGCAGCGGCTAAAACGGGTTTAGCATTTTTAGCGGGGCGGGATATTTTCATGTGTTTCGAACTTTTGACTTAGTTGCTCGAACAAAATAGTGATAGCGCGCTGTCATCCACTCACAAGAAACGTACAGATAGCTGAGATACGGCACATCAGGCGTTTCACGACTATCAACACGGTTGAACCGCCAAATCACTGAAATCAAATGACTCTCGTTCACGTAGAACTTGGCCTTATACTAAAAGAAACTGGCTAATTAGCATTAAAATTAAATCGGAGTTAAGCCAGTTTGAAGGGGCCAATTGACGGTTTCTGAAAGCTTGTTTTGAGAGCAGCTTGCACCGACATGGCTACGCCGTTGCTTTTGACTCGTCGATGACCAATTAGGAGAAAAGTCTTCAGGGTTCCATTCATTTCCTAAATTCGCTAAATTCATGTTAATCTATATACTTGCAATTATTTAATTAAGGCTTTTTCAATAGTTATCAAACAATTGTTAAGGTCTTAGCGCGTAGAGGATAATGGCGTCGTATACTAATTACTCCGTTTTTGTTCAATCCGAAGAGAAATGAAACCACCAATATATATCCTCTCCGTTCACAATCACCGGCATCTTATTGCTCAGCCTTATTTTTCTAGATTAGGCAAGACTTAGAACCGAATAAAATTTTCTTTTAAGAGCCTTCCTTTTTCTCCCTTTAAACCCTTCTCTACCCACGCATTTCCTTAGTAATTGAATCCTGGGGGGATTTCCCTTCTCTGTCTTCTTTGCCAAGTTGCAGCGCTGTGTGGAACTGACTGTGTCTTTACTTACTGGGAAAGTAAAGGGGTGGGGGGGTGGGGTATTCTTTGTGTATTTACTTTTGCCCTAGGGTCTGCGATGAAGAATTCCGTAGGGTTGGACAGGAGGGGGTTACTAAAACGATGAAAAACAAGTAAAAAAGAGGAATTATCTTGAAAGTCCCTCCATTTTTTTTTCTCATTATGCTAATACAGCATCGGGCCTTATGAATTTTTCCGCGACACAGTTATTCACAACTTATAAAATATGTTTTAGAAGGAGGAAAAGGGAAGTTTTCCTTGGTTTATCCCTTCCCTACTCCCCTCTAGTCGTAGTTTCGCACTTAAGTCGAAGTAAGTAAGTACAAACATAACTCAATATCGCCACTCGAGACCCTCTTATAAGCCGCATTGTATAACAACACACATCTCACTCCCTTTCTGTATAACTTTCCACTTTACTGTTTTTGCAGTTTTTGCTAGGGATATTTCCTCGATAAAGTAAAACTTTCAAAAAAATATGACTCATTCTGCTACCCTTTGAATTACAGATCTGGCAACTTCCGACTCGGGTTTATACACGTGCACCGGTGTGTCTGAGTCCGGTGAAAGTTCCTGGTCCGGATCGCTTTCAGTGGAACAGAGTCCAGGAGCTGAACTGCACAGAAGTCCAGACCCGAGTAATTTTCCCAGGCCGCCGTCTTCTCCTCGCCTTTTGGACGCTTCACAGAACTCATTGACCGTCGCTTGGGACCCACCGCCCGGCTCTACGACACTGATAGGATACACTGTCGAGTATTACAGTCCCGATTTACAAACTGGTTGGGTCGTGGCTGCCCACCGTGTCAACGGTCACTCGATTGTGGTAAGCGATTTCTGTTCAAAAGTGATGACAGTAGCTGAGAAAACTCACGCGAGCTTTTTAAAATTATTTTTCAGATTAAGGACCTTAAACCAGACACGAGGTATATCTTCATAGTCCGAGCGGAAAATTCGTTTGGTCTCTCCGTACCGAGCAACGTTTCTGCCGAGGGTCGGACGTTGAGCAAAGACTCTCGAGCCGTCCCACCGCAGCAGCTGGACGAAGCGAGGACGCGCCTCGGCACGAAAGTTCTAGCGTTGATGGAGCTGGTCGCGACGTCCTCTATTAGCGTCCGAGTCACTTGGGAGGTAAAGGACGCCACGTCCCCAGTCATTAGAGCATGTTTTACTATTAATTTTCGTCAACAGGTGCTGACTAGTGAGGAATATCTTGAAGGGGTTTACGTGCGATTTCGAGAATTGTCTGGAGGATCTCATATGTACAATATGTTGACTGTGATGAACGCTGGAGCAACTCAATATACGGTTTCTAATTTGAAAAAATTCGCAAAATACGAGTTTTTTCTTGTGCCGTTTTTCAAAAGCGTTGAAGGGCAACCATCGAATTCTAAAATCGTTCAAACATTAGAAGATGGTGAGTTGAAATTTATTATGTTAAAAGTTGGGACCAATTTTGGTTATATTAGCGCTTAATATTAACAAAAAACTTAGTTAAGCGTAAGAAGGAACTCTTTCATGTGAAGGGTATTAATCGCCAAAACTGTTTAATGCAACTAAAGCGTGTGGTGTCAGTTGTTATGCCCTGCAAGGAAGTATTATATATTTTCAATTTCGTTGCATTCACAGTGCCATCAGCCGCCCCAACGACTCTAGTCTGCGACGTCGTTAACAACACAGCGGTGTTCCTCCGCTGGTCACCCCCTCCACCCCAACACTTGAACGGCGTCCTTCTCGGATATCGAGTTGTCTTGAAAAGTAATTCGAGCCTCAGTGAAACTATACTCAACACGTCAACTGCGTCGTTACTCCTCGCCGGTCTGTCGCCCATTGTCGGCTACTCGGTACGAGTCTGCGGATACACAATAGCAGGCCTAGGCCCCTATACACCGGACGCCCCATTGGTCATGGCTCAGTCGTTGCAAAGACCGCGTGTGTACGCCGGCTCGTCGACTCCAACTTGGCTCCTGGTAGTAACTGCCGGGTCTGCCCTGGCATTGGGTATTACTTGTATCGCGGCGATAGTTTTTAGGAAGCGGCAACTGACCAAGGAACTTGGCCATTTATCAGGTATTGATTCATTGTAAATATAGCGCTGTTCTCGACTTGACATTTGGAGAAATTTCAGTTAGTGGAAACGAAGTCTCTTTGCTACACGCAAATGGCAAGGACACGTTATGGATCGATCGAGGTGGATGGGGAAAAGAAACAGCGATCTCCGCTCAAGGTGACTATGCTGAAGTGGATACCCGTGGTTTGACAACATTTTGTTATGGCCGAAAAGATCAACCTACGCCGTACGCAACCACGACTTTGCTCAATAGAAGACCTCCGGTGAGTAGTCTCGTAGTCAACCACGCTCAGTTTTTCACGACCACTGCGTGACATCATATCTTTCAATTCTATTTTTAGGAAGTGGCTCCCATGTCGGAGACTAAAATAGAAGAAGAACCGTCTGTGCATCTTCAAACTAATAGCGACTCGGGCATGTATTACGGTAAACCCTCCCATTCCCGTTTTCATCAAACGCACCAAATTTGATATTGTTTTCTCTAAAAGTAGAATTCAATTCTGCCGGTGAAGAAATAAAAACAAGTTACCACTGTAACGGAGGATACCTCATTGGCCAGTCAGGAACCACTGTGCCCCAGCAACAGCATGTTTCGAACAAGATGTTCAACAGTGCGGGGAATGTGGCTAATTCCAATTGGTCGGAATTCTTACCACCACCACCAGATCATCCGCCGCCACATCACAGAACGTCACGTTCGGTTAATCAGGTAAAATCGCGTCACTTTTTCAATATTTAGTACTGCTACATCCTTTATGTTTACTTATTCTATAAAATACCAACTTTGGATTCAGGACTCCTGTGTCAGTCCCCAAGTCAATCGAAGGTGTCCGCCGATGCCACCAACTCGCAACTATTCGCCGGCGGCTTGGCTCGATTCCAACGGTTCCGTGAACTCGGAGCCTCCGGCATCGGCACGAAGTAAACACTACCCTCCGCCGGCGCAAAAACCACCGCCCGTGAGTATTTTAAAAAGAAATACGACTTCACAAAGAATTAAAACCAAAATCTGTTCACAGATCCCTCGTTACAATAATTCTCACAGCAGTAACAGTTCAGGAGGATCATCGTGCCCATACCATAGGTGCCCCACAGGACAGAACAGTCACGATGAAAACGCTTCGCTTTTGTACAAACAACCCATAAAGTATGTTCTTCTGCCACAATTTTAATTAACTTGTCTATTTTTTTTTTTTTCAAATTAAAAACTAAAATGACAAATTAATGCGTTTTTCAGTGACGAACTGTACACACAATCCCACGATAAATGCGTTCAGTCCACGCTCAATCCAAAGATTTATCGTCAGAACGAGTGTAGGTTTCCCTCCTCCGCCCAAGCACCAGGCCTTGAACCTTGCCAAACTATTTTCTCATTTTTTATTTATTTTTTTTTTCCAACATTTAGATGAATATGGAGGTCCCTGTTGGAACGAAGACTGCAGCTCACACGCCAGTGATACAGGCTGTTCTTGCAGCGAGTCATCTTGTTTATACTCGGAAGCGAATAACGCTGAAATATGTGCCAGTTGAACAGAGAGAGAGAGAAAATAAAGACAATCGTTCCTATTATCCATTTTTTAAAAATTATCGATGGCTTTTTTGTTCCACAAATGGCCTACATTTTGTAAATTTTTCCATCATTTCTTGTAATATAAAAATGTAAAAACTGTCCAGTGTAATTTTTAAATAATTTATTTGTACCTAGATAATCGATGTACTGCAAATCGTTACCATGTGTTCCAATTTTATGCTGCATTTAAATCAAAAGAAAGTAGGTAGGTAGCTGTTCTGCATATCACTTAAAAAGGCTTAAAAATGGCGTCCATTTTTATTAGAAACAAAACAATTCCGACCAAGAATAAAACCTCTAGAGGGGGAGAGAGGTCTTCCAGTTCTAAAATTTTCGTGTGCGTCAAGAATAAACAAATTAAAAAGAGGTCTAGTCGTGTATTTGTTCGCTTATAAAAGCCAATAAAACATATCTTTTTATTTTAGTTTTACTTTTTCCATAGACTGATTAATCAAAAAAAACGTATTGTATATAATTTTGTAAATATAAAATAATTATTATCCCCTTGGCTTATGATCGAGTTGAATTGAAGCTCTCTTTTTACGTCAAACAAAAAAGCCTACAATTTAGAATTTTTTGTACACAACAATAATATGAATAGGAAAGTCTGTTTTTCATTGTAGAAATTCTAAAAGCGAGAGATTCTTGAAAATAAAGAATGAATAAAAACAAAATCGTGATTGTCTTCAGTTTTAAATTGTCTCCGAAAAACATGGCACCAATGAAGTGTATCTAAAGACCCTGGAAGTTCCCGAAAATTTGCATGTTCTCTCGCTGAAAAACTTCAGGGGTACTGTCCAAGCCAAAAGGGAGTTTTTCGAATTGATGAAATCGTTCATGGGTGTTGTGCTCGCTCGGCAAGAAAACTTGAGGTCAGCCGGGCTAGAACGGTTGAAGTATTATACCACCACCACCACTAACCTAACGTATTTTAAACTTGACTATCGCATTAGCCCGACAACTGTCTGTTTTCGACCGGGAAACTTTCCATTTCTTAGTGGGGAGGAGAGCTGTAGCAGAAACTGTTGTGAAAATCTCGGATTTCATGTTCACAGAAGCGGATTGAATTACTAACAGACCGGTGACCGTGACCCCGCTCCACAACACCACCACAGCCGATATAGGTAGTGAATCACAGAACTTTTGAACAGCTGCTGAACTGTCCACCATGAACCAAGAAATAGCAATTCCATCCCAGAAACTCAACATTTTAGGTAAAATCATGAATTTTGCCTTCAAAATCTCATCAATAACTGCGGACCAATCGGATTGATGGGGTGGTCGTGTGTTGACACCTGTATCTCGCGGTGCCTCTAAATAACGGCATTATAGTGCAGATAGCCATCCACTCGAACTCTGACCTCCAGCCTTCCCGCTGTGGGAAACGCGACATGGTTACATCGATTACATCGGTACATCGACAAGCCCGGGATTCAAGACCCTGGAACAGGTTGATCTCAATATTCCTCATCCTGCTCATTTCGGTGCTACGAATACGACGAGGGAGACTTTCTTCATGGCTATAGTTGTATACTATATTCATGGCGATAGTTCAGCCCGTAGGAGCGGTGGTGTGCGCAGGGTGAGGAGCACCTACAGATGGGACGTGAAACTGAATCCGAACCTGTCAGTCCCACGACAGTGGGCTCTGGAGACGAGAAGATATCGCTGATCAGGTCTCCCGTTGGGAATATTGCACCCTGGGAGAAAGCAAGGTTGAAGGTGGTAGAGGGGAGCGACCAGCCTAAGCCCAGGGAGGGGGTTGCATTATTAGTAGGAAAATGAAGTACTTTGTTCCTATAGTGCGCCAAAATAAAGTGTCAAATTTCGGACAGTGGAATTTGCTGTCGAAGCGCGTGTCACAAGGTACGGTGGCTCTTAATGATGAAGAAAGCATCAACGTCGTCCACATCATATTCGGCAAGGGATCCGTCCGGCTCAAGACCAGAAAGAGGGATAAATCATTCTCTGGCCCCGAAAGGACACCTATGCGTGTGGGTGCGGCAGCAGTCACACAGGGTGTAGCATCCACACCTCAGCAGCGCGAACAATTATAGTGGTGGCGGCCAAGTGGTTCACACGTGAGCATGGCCGCCACGTCTATCCGTACGGGGATTGGCTTGTTTTGGTTTTTCCGGCGGCGGAACTCTCCAACATGCCCTTGTGGAGTCTAGGAGGAAACCGCCGACCACGTACTTCGTCGCTGCAGGCTCCACGGGGATCTGTTGTGGGTGGTATGGGGGGAAAGGGGCCCACCAGAAGGCTCGGCTCTTGTACGATACCGGCGGGCGTATGGCCGACTCCCTGGTCTTCTCACGCTCCTGGCTGGGGCGCAAAGGACTGGCGTCCAGCCCATGAGGGACTCTGGAGCTTGGCTTTCCGTGCCAAATTGTCACTGGCAGGCCGGTCAAGTAGGCTGACATGAGGTAGGGGAGATCAAATGGTAGAGAAAAGGCCTAAGGAGCGTGGAGGGATGTTGACCACTTCGGATGGTCTCAACATCACGTCACGAGACTCGGGCTCATTTAGCAGTATTTGACATTTGACTCGAACTAATGGATTTCACTGCTGAATTTTCGTTGTCAGGGACAACTATTGAGATTAAGGAAAGGGGAAAGTTCCAAGGGCAATGAAACTATATGATCTGCGTGGATCATTTCATGTTTTCTAGGCAAAAGCAGTTTTTGAATCAAATAGTATGAGCCTGGGGGGAAACAGATTCTATACGAACTGTACCACAAACTACCAAGAGCCATCTTCCCGCTTATTTGTCGAAAGATTTTAAAATTTTCGAAGTTCCTCGCAATGCAGATATGGATTTTTCTTTTAGATTTGAAGTCCTACACAAACGTTGGGGAGGCTGGGATACAGAAACATAAATTTCTTCTCATTTTCGTGAATCTGTAATCGATAAGTTATAAAACGTTTGCTGCTGGCAAATTGATTTGTGATTCTTGTGAATGAATGTCCGTAGTTTATAAAAATAATGAAAAATTCTAACAATTTCTTGTAAAAAAAAAAAAAATTGAAAAACAATAAACTGTGACTAATGTCAGTAAACGGCGATGTTATCTTGACCTGTCATTTTACTTGAAAACCTTTCGTCTTGTCCAGACGAAAGTGGAGGAATCGCGAAAATGGACATCTTGTGTTCGGGCGACCACTTTGCTTCATTGTCGGCGGCCCGTTTTTGTTGAGCCTGAGCACTCGCGATAGCCTCATCGGTCATAGGCACGATTTCATTGCCCCAGTAGGCGAAACAGAAGAGACGCTTCAATTTGCAGTAGAGAAAAACGGAAAAGAGAAGAATCGCTACACCGATGCCGACAATGACCCAACGAGCCACGTTCAAAATCCTGACGGTGAGAAATAGTCGAGTCAATTGAGCGAGAGCTTCGCCTTCGAGTTTCATTCCCTGGGGAAAGGATGAAAACGATTGTAAGAACTTGACTATTATTTTAGTATAAAGTGTAGTGAGTTGTGAGAAGGAAGAGTGGGAGGGGGTAGATACCTCTTCGACCCAGAGTACAGGAAAAAGACCTTCAGAGACTCCATCCAGAATTTCAATTTCTTTGAGATTTTGTAGCATCAGATTCAATTGGACTCGTTTCCTTCCTTCATATGGGATTCCAGTAATCTGTTAACAAAATTAATTAAATAATATATTCTAAATTTTTTCAATTCAGGCAAATAACAGTAAGTCCTTTACCGGTTCAAGAAGAACGAACGTCTCGTGAGTCGACTCGTTCGGATGCAGACCACGAGCGAAACTCGTATACTCCGGATGAGCCCCAAGCAAGTGAGGATTCGAAGCGACGACAGGGACCCCGCCCATGCAATTCGACGCGTCGATTACTCCCTTTTTCAAACACTGTCTCTCTTTTGTTTCCTCGTCGACATAGCACCGACAGGCGTTCTCTGGCACTTCTTTCTCGTCGGCAAAATTTTTCGGATCTCCGCTGTATTTGAACAAGCGTAGGTGATTCACAGTTGTCACCTTGTCAAAACGCGCTTTCAAAGATCTTGACGGGAGGAAAGAAAATTCTTCGAGTTTGATCCAGAAAAGTGGTCTGGGAATAGTTTTTACCATACAAGCATAGGTCGGGAGACAGGATGTAAATATCCTCCTGGGAGTTGTCTTTAACGGGTGGGAAAATTGTACTGTCGGTCCCTCGCAGTCGTGAGCAACTTGTATCCATGCCCCAAACACTTATCCGGTCAAATCCGTTGTACTCTTGTATTTTACCCAGCGAATAGACGTCTTTCGCGCCTGTGTTCACTTTGAACGGCCCCTCGAAAGTGTTATTTTTCTGCGAAATGGCGAAAGATGAATATGTTATATTCGAGGTCTACAGTGAGCAGTCTCCATTTTACTTAAATGTTCCGGAACGGGAAGAATTTATATTTACATGATGGAAAAAAGAGAATTTATAATCCTTGCTGCCTTCTTCTTGCCATATGACAGGAGGTGCGCGGCCTTTAATGCCATTACAAATGGGCATAGCCGGGCCAGACGAGTAGTTACATGGCATGTTGTAGCCTTGGAATAGAAATTCGCCAGCGGAGGCCGTTAGAAAAATATCGGTGATATTCGGGAACAGATAAGGAACTGCGGTGTTAACGAAAGCCAGGCCGAAGGGGAAAATTCGTTTGATCATCTCGGCCGCTCCCTGAAAAGAATAAATTGGAAAATTTGGACCTCAACGTGGCAATTTTCTTGTCAAGAGAATTACATAATGAGAGAGAAATAGTATGTCTTACTATAAGGGGGACGTTAATTAACGTAACAACGTCTGATTCCTTCCTTGGGAATGATTTCTTTTCGTTGAAAAAATACTTATTCGTTAATTTGTAAAGTATAAATTCGTTATCATCGAACATCTTCAAATCCTTTTTTTCTTTGTACAAGCTGAAAATTCAAGCAAACATCATGTTCACGACAACGTCTCTCCTTTCCCGCTTTATCAATGAAAAATCGTCAGCTTACTCGTAAACGTAAGGTCCCACTTCGTCCACATCAGGCCGTCCTCCACTCATTACTTCATCCGGATTCGTCACGTTAAACAAATACACTTTGAATTCGAGAGGAAACGGGGTTTTTTCGAATCTCTTCAAAGCATCGGATCCGTTCAGTAAAATAATTTCCTATTTAAAAAAAAAACACACAAAAATAATTATTGTTTTATTGTTCGCTATGCCGGTAATGGACGTCACATAAAAAAAAAAAAAAAAGTGGCTGTCCTTGCATAGTCATTCGATTTGTTTGTCGATTCGCTCTCATTTCTATCTTTCTTTCCAGGAACTCGGGTTTTCATACCTGTCTGATGCGGCTATTTATTAGAAATGGAAATCCCGACCATCCAAGATAGAGACCGATGATCGTCAAAACACCTCCACCCCCGGTGAAGTAAAGAAGTTTTTTAGAAGACAACGACGCCATTTTTCGGTTAACTGAAAAAATAAATAAATAAAATAAACAAATAATTACGTGCTCGAGTAAAAAGTTGAAAGTCGTTCGAAAAGTTCATAAATAAAGGTTTCGAGAGGGAGTTCAGGTCTCAAACTGTATAGTAAGAGCGTTAATTTTCTGGAAGGGTATATAACATAACTTTTAATTCTTGGTGCTCTAAAGAAAAGAAGAGACTGAGCTCTTAGTGCATTTCAATTTTCAATAATTATGTTTTGAGTTGGAAAAATTACCACCAAACTGGTGCGGGTGTGGGCTAAGTCTAATATTCAGTTACAGTCTTTAATGATCACCTTCAACGTTCCATTCCGACTTATTGGGTCGTTTAGACCGAAAATCGCCGGAAAGAAGCCAATATCACTGTCCAACAGTAAGACCACAACTCGTTTTCATCTACCTATCCATGAACATTTATAACCTAAAAATTTTCATTTTTAAGCTTCCATCTACAGCTTCTACGCTCATGGCTATGCTCATTCAACTTCAGCTTTGAAAATCCGTCTCGATTTCGAATAACCCCCTACATCAGTCACGCCCTGCCTATATACTTATGCATGTTAATTGTGGGCCGTATTTCTTCAAAACGCCCCTTTGAGCCCCGTTAGCGGCTCTAAAAGTGGCAGAAAGTGGAACCATTATTCCTTGTCACTAAATTTGGTCGATATTCACGACTCCTGACTTCCAGAATAGCCCTTAAGATTCGCAAGCGCTGTTATTAGTGAACATTTCCGTTAATCCGTGGCCGAAATGTAGAAAAAAAAAAACCCGCACCTTTTCATTACAACATACTGACGAAAGTTAATAAAAAGATCAATAGTGATGCCCTCCTTGGGGACGGTCCGTGGCCAAAATTCCGGCAAGTCACGGCTAAAATTTATGGAAAAGGCCTAATCGCGGATAAAATTGAGAAATAGAGCTCGTATTCGCATCTTAATTTGAGGGTACACACATTCTTGGTCTCGCGATCCTACGTCCTGGACAAAATTAAGAAAATACGCCAATTCGCGGTTTATGGAGACTTTTTCACAGCTAAAATTGAGAAAAGGTGCTCGATAACGGTAGAATTAAGAATAAGCATTCATTTGCGGCAGAAATTGAGAAAAAACGCAAATTCGTGAATAAAATTAAGAAGATCCTCTATTTCACGGTTAAAATTGAGAACCGCGCACAAATTCTTCATTTTGCGATGCAAAATCCAATCCAAAAGTAAGAAAAGCCGCCGAAGTAAGAAAAGGAGACCTTTTCAAAGATAAATTGCGCGGCTGAAATTGCAATGGCGGAACTTCTTTGTGCGCCCCTTCAGGAAAAACTCTGGATCCTCGCTTGACCTCGAAATTATGTATTTGTAGCAGCGAAAGTCACGCAATTGCATTTTAATGAAGCTTGACGCGCTAAATCAATTGGCTTTTGAGTTGTTATGAGGAGGAGGGGGGCTCGAATCTTCCCATCATGATGTATGTAACATTGTTTTTTGAATGGTTATTTTAAAATTAATTTTTTTTTTGTATCGAAAGCTATGAAATATCTCTTTTGAGCTAAAGCCCCGCATATATCTTTCGAACTCTGTAAAATTGCATTTTGAAAGGGCCAACCCTACGATATTTTGTTTTTATACACTCTTTAAAGTGAGCAGGTACGCAGAAAATTTCACCTTTGGGAAAAAGATGTAAAAACCTTTGGAAAGTGTTTTAAGGGGAGACACACGGGTGATTCCCCCTCCCCGTCGCCACCAATTGCGCCTCGCCACCAATACTCGGTATACACTTTCCCGCCTGCATCTGCACCAATCTTGGTTTTTAAAGACTCGCTTCTGTGTTAATAATAAATTGACACATGATTGTTGTTGTTGTTTGGATTTCAAATAAAAGAAAGTAAAATTTCGTTAAACGTCTCCGGCGTTTCTTATATACTTATCTTATATACTTTTCTTTGATATTAAAACATGATGCCAAGTGAAAATGGCGGAAACCTACTAGAGCCGAGCAGAGGCTTGCCTCCAACCTCAGCTGTGCATGACATTCCTGCTATGGACCAAATGCTGCTTCGCTCCCAGGTAATATCGACATCAGTAATCCGAATTGGGAGAAATGGTCTACGAGATGGCAACGATACAGGATCGCAACATTCCTAAATGTTATGCCCGAAAGTTACCAAGTAAATCAACTTCTACTGGCCCTTGGTGACGACTCAGAAGAATTGTACTTACGTTTCGATTTGAACGAAGAAGAAAAAGAAAATTACGAGATCGTTTTGGAAAAGTTCGCTCGTCACTTCGCGGGGAAAACAAATCTCGTTTTCGAAAGAACAAAATATTTTGCTCGTAAACAACAAGCAGGAAAACCGGTGGAACACTTCATCAATGAATTGCATGCTATCCGCTCGGAATTGCACTAAACACGACGAAGGATGACTTAATTTTACACAAGATTCTACAGGGAATGTCCGACATACGTTTGTCCGAACTTCTACAGACTGAGAGTACTCACTCTACGCTACCACTACGAGTCATAGAAAAAAGAATAAAACAGGCAGAAAAAATTCGAGAACAGCAAGCTGTAATTCATTCTGAAGATCCAGGTCAGGAAATCAATTCCTTGAGAACAAAATCATCTGCAAGACAAGGCCTTGCTCAGAAGTGTGGTAAGAGTGGCAATAATTATCATAGTGGTATGGTAAAGAATGCCCGGCAACAAAAGCTCGGTGTTTTAAGTGCAATTTGATTGGTCATTTCTCCTCAGTTTGTCGAACAAAAAAAGTAAACCACGTTTCTGAAACTGAGGATTTTCGCAAAAAATCACATTATAATCTGGGGGTGATTGAAATAAGTTCCATAAAAACAAATAGAAGTCTGAACTGGGAGGTAGACTTGACTATTGGTTCCAAAATCCTGAAGTTTCGAATTGACACGCGGGAGCGGATGTGTCAATTATTTCAGAAAATGATTTCAGATTTCAACAACTTGTTCCGGCGAAATTGTAGCCTGGAAAAGGAAAATACTACTTTCCTTGGCTCCGGGAAAAATGTACCAAACAGCGGGAAAATTCGCTGTAGATATAGCTCTCAAAAAGAAAAAAATTGGAGACTACATTTATGTGTTGAGAGGTTGTCATACTTGTCAACAATATTACTAGGCCGTCCTGCGATTGAAAAGCTTGGTATTTTAGGGCGAATTGACTCTGTTGCGAGAAATACACCCAGTGAATATTATAAATCGCTGTTTCCTCAACTTTTTAGTGGGTTCGGTGTCATGAATTACACTTATTCAATTAAATTGAAAGAGGGCTACAAACCCTATGCTATTAGTGCTCCTCGTAGGCTCCCAATCCAGCTAAGGAACCAAACGGAAAAAGAGTTAAAAGAATGGAAGAAAACGATATTATTGCTCCAATCGAAGAACCTACTGACTGGGTAGCTGGAATGGTCGTGGTCCCAAAAACAGGTGGTGAGGAGATCCGAATATGTGTTGATTATTCGTACTTAAATCAAGCAATAAAAGAGAGCGCGTGATTCTCCCTGGAGTAAAAGACATTTTGCATCAACTCTCTGGTGCAAAGATATTTTCAAAAATGGACTGTCGAAGTGGTTATCAAACTAGATCAAACTAGACGAAAGTTCTTCCAAGCTAACATCTTTTTTAACTCCATACGGGCGGTTTGTTTTCAAGAGATTGCCGATGGGGATCTCTAGCGCACCAGAATTTTATCACAGGACCATGACCAGTATTCTCATGGGAATCCAAGGTGTTCTAACCCTCTTAGATGATACATTGATATTCGGAAAAAATAAAGAAGAACACGATGGAAGATTACACATGGTATTGACCAGACTAGCTGAAGAAGGGGTCACATTAAACGATGGAAAATGTGTAATTACAGTCAATGAGGTCAAGTTCTTGGGTCACATAGTTTCGGAAAATGGAATTAAACCAGATGCCGAGAAACTGGAAGCTATTAAGACACTTCCTCGCCCTACATATTTGCCCGCTCTGAGACGTTTTTTTTTTTTGGCATGCTTAATTACCATGCAAAATTTTCCCCAAGACTCAGTGACGAAACCGAACCCTTGAGAGACCTCTTAAAGAAACGCAGGTACTTGATTTGGGATAAGCGTCATGACGAAGCCTTCAGTCGTATAAAAAACATGCTGTGTTTAGCGCCCCTACTAGCATTTTACAATCCAAACTTGCCTATCAGAGTGTCTGCTGACGCCAGTTTACTGGGGATAGGGGCGGTTTTGGAACAAAAGGCAGGAAACTGTTGGAAACCGGTCCAATACGCGTCAAGGAGTTTGACTGATACTGAGAAACGGTATTCAAATCTTGAACGAGAAGCCTTGGGAATCGTTTTCGCTTGCGAAAAATTCGATGACCTTTTGATCGGAGCACCTTTTGTGTTGTGCACTGACAACAAACCTCTGGTGACTTTGTTTGGGAAAAAACCTTTAGCGGATTTGAGTGCCAGAATCCAACGCATGAGAATGCGAATGCTCAAATTCAGCTACAAAATGGAATATGTGTCTGGAAAGGAATTTTATATTCCCGATAATCTTTCTCATGCCCCTCAAAATCTTGAACATGAAAGCAATGACGATGTGCTGAACGATGCAGACATTGAAATTTTCGTTGACCAAGTTTTTAATGCCAATGTTAGCGATGTCAGACTGGATCAGATATTGGAAGGCCAAGAAAGTGACCCAATTTTCGGAATGCTAACAACGTATATCAAGAATGGCTAGCCAAAGACTCCTGATTTTCGACTATTCAAAGTTCAAAAACGATGATAAGGTGTGACGCTGGTAGTAATCTGACGTCATTCCAAATGAAAAAGTTTGGTAAAGAAATGGGGGTCACTGTTGTTCATTGCAGTCCAAAACATTCGCAGGCTAATGGTTTCGCCGAGGCGATGGTCCACATTGCCAAAAACATGGTTCTGGAATCAACCGATTTACAAATCGCTTTACTGGCGTATTGTTCCTCGCCTCAAATTCAGCAATTTTCGCCATCAGAGTTGCTTATGGGGCACCGTATGAGAGGAACGCTACCAATAGACCCAGAAGTGCTTGAACCAAAATGGCCTGATCTCGATTTGTTTCGAAGAAATTTCAACAAACATGTCATCATAACTAAAACTTGGTTCGATCAAAGGCATTCTAGTCGGGAACTGAGAGAGTTAATACCGGGAGAGGAAGTTTTCACCAAAGACAAAAATAAATTCGGTACCGTGTCTGCCAAATCAAAGGACGCAGTTCGCCGATATGTTTCAACCGAATCTGGGACGATTGAAAGAAAAAGAGTCGCTTTCATACCCTCGAAAAATAAGCCCCGATTGAATTTCTCGTATTATAATAGCATCGAAAAGTCCAAAAATTGCGAACGGAGTGAAATTTCTCGACCCTTAGAAGATGATGAGGATTTCCTTTGGAGACAAAATTACGACGAAACTCATGGGACAGCACAAAGAAGAGAGGAAGAAAGAAGAAAGGAAGAAAGAAAAGAGGAAGAAAGAAGAGAGGAACAAAGAAGAGAAGAACAAAGCAGAGAGGAACAACGAAAGCAACCTGAAGATCAGAAGAAAAATGAAGGAAGAGAGGCGATAATTCACACTTTCCGCACTTGTTATGAAATGTACTATTACCTCCCTAGGTGTCCTAGGTTACCTAGGGCGCGAAATAGTTTCACATTTTCAATAAAATCAGTTCAAGGGACACACTCCCCCCTGGGGGGGGGGAGTTTCAGGATTCAAGAAAAGTACAATTTCGCATCTTCTTTGGGAGGTGCAAAATGGTTCATTTCTAACCCAAAGTGCGAAAAAGTAATAATTTAATGCTACATAAAAAACGCACGTTCTTTGAAGCTACCAACCTCACGAAAATGGTTTTTGACCGTGAAATTCGATACTTTTGATGAGTCAAATGTACGATATGTTGGTTTTTGGAGGTCCAAAAAAACGTTTGGTTCTTGACAGCTGTCAATCTCGTGAAATTCGTTTTTGAAAGAGCTATAAACCCACGAAAGGTTCATTGAACGAGCGAAACCAAGGCAATTTGCTTCAAATTAATCAAGCCCATGAAATGGCGTGAGAGGTGTGAATTCAGCTTCTGGGAGAGTCTAACCGCGAAACCGTTTTTTAAAAGAGACAACGCCGTGAAATCCAGGTAAAAATCGTCAATTTTTTGTGAAAAACAGTATAATTCGTCGTATTGTAAGTATCGAGAAGATCGTTGCCTTGAATAGAACGTCAGCTTATCATTCCCTTTATTACTTTTGTCATCAGTATTTTGTATAGCGTTTTCCATTTAAATAAAAATCCGGCTCTAGAGCAGTTCATTTCCACTCGTCCTCTCTGAATTAAAACATATGTAAACTGAGAAGACGGTGGAATGAATTGCTCTGGAACGGAATACAAACATGCTGCATATACTTGCCAAGTAACGAGCAAAATATCAATAAATTTCTAGCCATTGCCTAGAAACCGACCAACTGAAAATTGAAAAATATTTAGTTCGTGCGTGTATTTGGCTTTATGTAATTGGAAAACGCTATGTTATTACAATTTTATTACTTATTATTTATCCTCATGATATGATGTGTAGAATATTTTGTTTATTCCTTAATGCTTGACGTTTTTATAGTTTAAAACCGGACGAGTTGAACTTATCATAAGTTGGTGCATAACGCTAGCAATCTGATTTTTTGCTTTTTTGTGTGAGCAGGTGAAAGTTTTTACATGAGTACATACATGCCTTGACCGTCTGCACCACGTTCGGGTTGCGTGGCTTATTATTTTATCGAATTATTTATAAATTAAATTAGATTTCAAAGGGTTTAGAAGAGAATAATAAGTTATGTTGTCAAGTTTTGACTTTTTTCATTGCAAGAAAATGTTTATTCAGGACCATTTATGACCTTCTCTCATATAGTAATAATACAAACTTGAACAACAAGGGATTGACTTCATCTTTACAGCGTCGCTAATTCAACTGCTTTGTACTTACTTCGCATAAGAAAAACACATTTGAAGTGATCTATGTTGCACTATGACCTTGATATATCATACTGTGAATTCCATTTGCGTATTATTCGAAGCCAATAAAACTGCACGGTTTATTATTTCATTTTCGTGACCTTTTTCCTCGACAATAAATTACACAATGGAGCGAACAAAAGTTTGCTATTGCTCATCACTTTTTCTAACTTCTATAAAACACTATCCCAGAAGTAATAGAATTGTGTACAAATACAGAGTGAGGGGGGGGGGGTCCTTCAGGTTAGAAATATGAAAGTCAAGTCACCTCAACCGACGCAATTTTGCCCATTATTATAGACGCCAAAAATCTCGTCATAATCAATAAATTTGATTCGAAGTTGTTGTTGCCTAGAGTTTTCCGAGCTATAATTAACTACGTGAAAAAAACGTCCTCTAAAAAAGTTTCCCACACAACACAACAGAGACATGATTGGAGCTACTGAAATTTGAATTGTACGCACTTCATTGTACTTGATGCAAAGGCACAGAATTATCGAATAAGCAATCAGTTAAAAAAAATATAATACATTTTCAAATAAACACAGGAAGTACGTGGTAAATGGGTGGAGAAGTATTCGATTAATTGAATCCGTATAGAAGCGCTAAGTTACTTACGTGTTTTGGAAACGATGGTGTCGAAACCGTACACAAATCCAGGAAACTCACCGGTATCAATCAATCAGAACTCTGACAGATCGGAGTAAAGTTTTTTTGAAACTATAATTAACACCTGCGTCCTAGACCTTGAAATACGATTTGAACGCTGCATGTAAGAGAATGAGTGGCATATTAAGCGTTCTAATTGAAAAGAAAAAGTGGACTGCAAAACGAGGCGAGCCGTGTGTATCACGTGGCAAGATTCAGATACTTTAGGTCGCTTATTTGTATCTGGAAAGTTTCTAGCTCAAATCATGTAAACGCCAACTTTGGCTGTGGGCATTGATGCCTAGTTCAGACCTAGGAACTTTTTCTTTTTCTTAACTGCAACTACAAATAATAAAAAACGGCGAATGAAGCTGCTTTTATAAATTATAACAGGTACATCAGTCATCTTATTCCAGCACTTTATTCATAAATTCAGTCTATAAAAGTTTGGGAATGCTATGCATTGTTAAAAAGCTTGGATCGTTCGTTTCTTTATACATATACGTAGCTTGGAATAGACATAAGGTAGTCAACTCTCCTGTGAAACCCTCAATGTTCTTATATTCTGTACCGCCATTTCTTCTTACTCGAGAATCGGCGCGTACCTATTCCTCGCAGGAACATCCTCTTTTCTTCTGGTGAGTGTTAGGCCATCGTGTCTGGACTAAAATAGTACAAAACCTAAACTATTCTTATATCCATCCGAAAGCCACGACGGATCGATTCTACTCAATGGAAGAGATTGAAGGTAGGTATAAGAAGCCACCACCCAACCAACGTTCTAAGACGCACATCAGTATCTGGGGCGTAGTGGCGTTCCAAGAACTTTTTTGGGTACCTGGAGCTGACATGATGAAGTGTCCCTCCCCATCACTCCACAAAGTAACAAACGTTTTGCATCCCTCTTGATATAGAGACAGATATAACTGTTTTATTTATGGGCATGGGTGCTGCATACAATAGATAATACAATCCACGAATCCAACGGAATCATATAGCGGTTGAAGCCCCCTCCCCATCACCCAACCAGTCGTTGTCCGCGGTTCATCGGACCTAACGCGGCGAAGTCCGAGTGAAGGCCGTGCTTTTTGAGGGAATAAGAGCGAGTCTGCAGGAGAAATGAGGAAGACCTGAGACGACGAGAATGTGGACTTTCAAGGTGTTGTTTCATCCAAGACAGAGCCGGATTAACATTGTGGCAAATGGGGCAGGGCCCTTACAGGGCTACGGGAAATAAGTTCGAATACAAGTACATAAATACCGGTAAATTCAGTTTTTTGTGCAAATGGCCAGTAGCGTGCCGAGTAGTGTGCCGAGGGAGGAAGTATGGTACGGTGACCAGAGGTCCTTCTTTTGGAAGGAAGGTACTTCTTTTCTTCTCGAGGTCCTGTGGACCTTCGCTTTTCTCGAAAGGACCCTAAAAGGTACTTCTTTCAAAACAGGGTACTTCCTGGGAGCCTGAAGGATCTCGCGAAGAAAAATAGATTGTCCCGAAATAATAATAGTCCGGGAGCCCAACGTAACGTATGAAAAATCAGGGTCATTTGATCGTGTCTGCTGGAACCTGCACAGGACGTTTTTTATGATCCAGGAGACGACACTTCTGAGATCGCCAGACATTTTCTGCGGGACAGAGGCCCTCACTCTGGTGGCTAGCTCTGGCTAGCTGCAGGCGAACACCCCTTTGGACCTCTCCTGCACCGTTTTGGAAGCCAGTACACCGTTTTGGGCCACTCCGGAAGCCAATTTCGTGTTTCGGTTCTTTCGAACCCCAATTTTTTGTTTTCGCTCCTCCAAATGCCAATTTTTGGTTTTGGTTCTTTCAAAACCCAACATTGAGTCCTGGCTCCTTCATAAGCCAATTTCGTGTTTTGGCTCTTTCAATGCCCAAATTGTTTGTCCTTCAAATGCGAATTTCGTACTTCGGCTACTACAAGAACAAATTTCGTGTTTTGGCTCCTTCAAAGCCAATTTCGTATTTTGGCCCCTTCCAAGTCAATTTGTCAAGTCAAAGTCAATTTAGAGTTTTTGCCACCTTCAAAAGCCAAGTTCGTGTTTCGGCTCCATCAAAATCCAATTGTGAGTTTTGGCTCCTTCAAAAGCCAGTTGCGTGTTTTGGCTCCTTCAAAAGTCAATTTTGTGTTTTCGAATTGGCAATTTTGGTCATGTCCTAATTAGAATCAGTGGCAGAATACTGGAACTAGGATCAGAGGCCGAGGCATGGGGTAGAATTAGATTAGAATAGTCCTTTCTCCTCCATCAATCTTAACACTCCCCCCCATAATATTTCTTCTTCCCAATTATAAAATTTGGGTCCTTCTTTCGTCCGGGAAAAATCTGGCCACCCTAAGTATGCGGCAGACCGCTCCGGGCCACCACTCTGAGGAGTGCCACAAATGCGTAAAGATGGGTTTTGTGGTCATGGATGTATTGTGTATAATATGGTGAAAAGGAGGCTTGGTATTCAATTGGTCAAGTCCGCTGACAAACAAAAAAAGACAAAACGCTAATAATTGTGGCAGAAATTGTGTAAAGCTTTCATTCGTGGAAAAAATTGACGAAAAACGCTAACCCATGGCTAAACTTGTGAAAAAGTGCTCATTTGTAGCAGGAATTGAGAAAAATCGCTAATTCGAAATTTGCGGATGAAGTGGAGATAAATTACTAACTCTCGGTTAAAATTGAGAAAAAGCTACATCGTTCGCAGCTGGAACTGCATCGGCCTTCCACGGTTTTTGGATGCAACTTTGTGGCTGAAACTGACGATGAGATAAAGAGCTAATTTGAGTTGAGTCGCAGCTGAAATCAGGGCAATTGGAATTGAGATCAAGCTCTAATTCACGCGGCTAAAACTCTGTAAAAATTGGGGGAAATGGTTAATTTGCGGATAAAATTGAGATCGCGAACGAGTCCAATAGTTCATTTTTAAAATAAAATGCACTAAAAAAGGATACATCTGATTTTTTAAAGAGGCTGTCCAGCGAAATTGCCTTCTTCATCAAGTTGGATGAAGAAATTGAAAAAAAAAAAAAAAAAGCAAAATTGATTTTTGATGGCCTAAACCCGCAAAGTTGTATTTTTAAGCAGCTAGAGACGCACGATTGGTTTTATCAACGACCAAGCCCAACGAATTGATTTTTTGAAGCACCCCACCTACAAAATTGTGTTTTCAACCCTCTGAAGCCCGCGAAAATGTTTTTGATTTTTTCAGAGTTCGAATAAGTTCTTGGGGCAAGCCCTAAAATGGAAAAATATACCAGTTTGTGGTTTCACGGTGCAACTTCCAGGCTAAAATTAAGAAAATGCGTTAAATTGACCGTTTGTAGAGCGCGTTTCACGGCTGAAATTGACAAAAAGGGCTCATTCACGGTAGAATTGAAAAAAGGCACTCATTCGCCGTTAAACTAGAGAAAAGGCGCTATTTCGCGGATAAGTCGTGAAAAAGCGCTCATCCATGTATAAAATAGGCCAAAAAGTGCTCATTCACTGTATAAATGAGAAAAGTGAAGCACTCATTTGCGGCTAAAATTGACAAAAGGTGGCAGTTCGGGCTTTCTCGATCCAACTTCCCAGTCAAAATTGCGAAAAATTGCTAATTGGCTGTTTTTATGGCAATTTCGCGGCTTTAATTCCAAAAAAGGGCGAATTACCGTTCATAGGTACATTTTTGAAAACGTCCTCATTCACGTCTAAAATTCAGGAAAAAAGCTCGCTCGCGGGTGAAATTGAGAAAACGGTAGATTCGTTGTTTCGCGATGCAAAGTCCGCGGGCCAAAATTCATAAAATACGCTAGCTTACGGTTTATGGAGACCATTTCACGGTTAAAATTTAGAAAAAGGGCTTTAGCTCACGGTTGTAGAATTGAGAAACTGCACTACTTTTTTGCTAAAATTGAGTGAAAACGTCAATTCACAGCTAAAATTGAGAAATAGCGATTATCCGTGGCTAAAATTGAGGGGATAGGGCTCTTTTGTGGCTGAAACAAAGAGAACGTGCACTACTTCGCTATTTCGCGATGCCAAGTCCAGGCCAAAATTTGAAAAAGGCGAGATCTTTTCACGGCTAAAATTAAGAAAAACGGTTGGTTTAAGGTAGAATTGAGGAAAATGCACTCATTTGCATCTAAAATTAAGGGAAACGCCTATTCGCGGCTAAAATAGAGTAATAGGGCTCGTTTGAATCTAAAATTGAGAAATAAGTGAATTGGGGAGGGGGAGGAATGGGTTTCGGGAGCCTTGCAACTCAAGTTTTGATCGCATCAGTCCGTAAACATCATCGGTTGACGAACGATTTGTAAGTAATGACCTATTAATTAGCATGACATTCACAATCCCCTCCTTCTCCAGTCAACTTTTTTTTTCACCTTTTAAGAAGCATGACTAATACAGTAGAACCAACTTCCACAAGTCAGAATTTCAGGATACATACAGAAACATGATAATAGCGAGTTTTAATAGTTCTCCTCCTCAAGGTAAGAACAATCAACTATTGTCGGCGCCCTGAAATCCTGTATAATAATACCGTTTTGACATAAACAAAATTATCGCCAATTATTAGGGATTTTGTGAAAATTAAGTCGGAAAATTGCAGGGGGGTTTTTAACCTACTGATTTCATTTACAATCATTTTTCTCAGATCCTGACGTAAACAGCCTCAATCGAAAAATAATTCAGAGCCTTGCGTAAACAGCCTCAAAAACAATTGCATGTTCTTCCTCATGAGCAAGTAACTTTCAACCCAGCAACAGAACATGACCCCCGGGGTTCCCTCAAAAACAAGGGAGCAATACTACGGTAAAGAAAAGAAGATATTCTACTTAGAAATCATGCTTCAAAGTTAGCATTACATTTAAAAACATTTCATTTCAATGATTGGGGCCAAAAACTTGTCACTTTACGCCTCCATTGATCCACAGTGCTCTAATAAAACGAATTTCACACAACGTGTCATCTTGATGTGGTTTTGGTACACGGCAGATTCCCTGGCCAACTTG
The DNA here is from genome assembly GCA_038030265.1 of Corythucha ciliata. Taxonomy (NCBI): domain Eukaryota; kingdom Metazoa; phylum Arthropoda; class Insecta; order Hemiptera; family Tingidae; genus Corythucha; species Corythucha ciliata. Next base: position 35,814,856 of record CM075937.1, on the reverse strand, counting down.
AATTAGCACAATAGTGAACGCGGAACGCCTTGTACCTCGCTTGATATTTGATACACTAACTGCAAAAACCGGTGTGACATATTTATGAAAATATTAAACTAAACACGAGAATTCTCTCAAAAACATTTACTTTGTTGACGACCACAACTGACTTGGCCTAATTCCTTCAGTGTCACTTTGTTATGCGATTCAGATTTCGCTCTTAATTTCCGTGTCAAAGTACATCATTATTGCAACTAACTTGTAGGGTTATAAGGACTTTTGAAAACAAGACACAGAAAATTTACATCGGAAAATAAATTAATTGGATGAAGCGTTGACAAGTTGATTACGGTAAAAGTTAAATTAAAACCTAATTAATTAATAACAAGTGTTACCTATTTGATGACAATACGCATGAGTAGGGTGGCGCGCTAGAAAAATTAATATTATTTCGGCTTTAAAAAATTAAGAGCACTTTTTAAACGAAGCGGAACTTTATCATCTGTCAATTTCGCTCGGTTGGGAACCTTTCGGAAAGGATTCGCACAGGACTGACTGAATAGCATTTTAAAAACTCAACTAAAAATGTATTTCAAGGCGGAAAAGGGGGGAACAAGTATACCTGTCAATGGGAAAGGTAATAATGAGGATCTTAAAGGAAAAGTGGTGGGGCAAAAAAGAAGGGTTCGGATGTTTTTCTCAGGGCAAAGCTATCAGTTTTTTGAAAAATAAAAAATAACAGGTTTTTTTTTCTCACTTGTTTTTTTCTCTAATAACGTTTCACTTCGGATGGACAAGGTCAGCACAACTATCGGTGAGAAAAAAGAATAAGAGGATTTTAGTAATTTTTTTATTGACCCGTTAGTTAATTACTCTTTATTTTTAACTCGCACTTTCAAATGTTTAAACGATTGCCATTAAAATGTTCTCAGAAAAAAAAAGGAGGAAAAACATCCAATACTGGTGACGGCCGGTATTATAGGGAGATTTTAAAAGACGTAAAAAAGAAAAACGTTCACGTCTTTTCAAAATACCGCACCAATCCGTTCAGTATACCCTAGCAACCGTCGGACGTAAAGACGTCAATAGAGACTTTTAGCAACACCACCGCTAACATGCCGCTAACGCTAACGCAAACGATAAATCAGTCGTTGCTTGGTTACTAAACATCTGATTGGTTGAAATTTGAAAATAAAGTTTTCAGAGGATTTAACAGGAGAGTGCTAAAACTCACTAATGTTTTTACTTCATTAAAAATCTCACTATTGTGATCAAAGTCGTATAGATACCAAGTCATTTCTCTTTTGATAACGCGTGGTCACTGAAGCTAGAGGGAAAATTGCTCCCGCCAGAGTGTCACATGACATTTGGTCCCAAAATTTGGCGATTCGGAAAACGCTTATAAAATAATAAACAAATAGTTTATTAAACCAAATGTAAGTTACGAATATCGGGTCAATCGTGACATAATTGTAATGAATAGTGGATGAATGGTTCTAGCAGACTAAAACTGAAGAAGATTTCCGTTGAAATAAACAAAAATGTATTGCATCTATTGAAACTGTGTTGTTTCACGATTTTTTGTCAAGTGCGGCGAAATCCTGGGCATTCTCAAGCGTCATTCCATCTCCTCTACAGAACGAACGTTGAAGGCGAGTTCAGCCTTCGTCAAGTACACGACATGTTTTTTCACGCCTTATTTGTGCTGCACGCATTTCAAGTACTCATTCCAATCTACAGAAAATTGTTCATAAAATGCAGTTAGTAGATATTCATTTTCCAAAATTCGTCCCCAAAATAACTTCAAACCTGCCTTGAACGTTTCCCTTGAAAATTTACGCTCCACCTTCGACTCACTAACGGTGGACATCTATCTACAGTTTCTTTCTAAGTTCCTCTGGCTCATGGCTCTGTTGGGTTTTACACCGGGGCACGAAACACGACGGAATTTGAAGTTGAAATTAATTGTTTACATAAAGAAAGTGGATGGAAAAGAATCGAAATAATAAAAAAAATATTCCATCAGTGAAAATGTCCAAAATCCAGCTGTAATTTTATTTGCTTCACTTGTAGTTTGTGAAGCAAACAATTTATATTTAAAAAAAAAAAGTTGAAACCAAATGTTGGAAGAGCGCTCTGGCGGGATCAAAATTTCCAATTTCATAAATGACCACCGTTGCCATAGCGATCGTGATGAGTGGAAGAACTTGGGTTCTATACAACTTTGATTGTGATAGTCCGAGAACGGAACGCAGATTTCCATCGGTCAACAAGTTCCATTTCATACATTTTTTTACCTGCACTAATAAAGGTATCCCAACCCCATCTTCGACACAACCCCGCTTCTCTTCGCCCACCGTTTTTAAGAATAAACGGTGACAGTGAGTCGGGAACATAAAAGCAAAGCAAAAGTATAAATGATCAAAACTGATTACCGCAAAGCTAACGAGCTCCAAAAGTAAAATAAGTATAACAGTCGTCACAAACCAAATTATCCCTACCTGCTGCAAGTAATTTTACTTCTCGTGCTTGATAGGGCTGTGTGTGAATAAATGGGCGAGGGCGCAAATAACGAGGCGATTTAAAGTGCCACTCGAGCGGAAAGAAGTGACAATTAAGTCAAGTGACAGGGAGTAATCGATGCGCGAAGTAATCTTGTAATGGTCTAGTAATGGAATAAAATGACTGTAGTTAGAACTATTGAGACTGTGCTTCATATAATTCAGGCTTGTGCATGGTGAACTGTCCTGAGCCGTAAAGGATTTTTAGCATTTTTCAAACCCAGCTTATGCAAGATATTGCAATTCTAGGCTCAATTTGTTTTATAACCGAGGCATTTTTCTTTCCTGCCAACTGCGTCCACAGACAAATAACAGGTGAATAACATAATTTAAGGTAATACAGTGAATAGAGGTGAAACAAATTAGTTGATTTCATCCTTAAACGTATTCCTCATGAGCAACAGAAGGATGGACTCTCCGCAAAATCCTTAGCGGTCACGCGAAGATATAAACTTATGACTCACCGGCCACGGTTCAGCTTTTTCAGTCCAGAATTCAGCTAGTATGGAGAAGAAAATGGCTCCTTACCGCCCCCTCCCCCCCGCCAGTAACAATGCCTCTACTCTGCTACTTCCGATTTCCCATCTAAACACGCTCGAACTATGGTTGTATATACGGAAGACCTACTTGTATATGGGAAAACGTCATACTTTTCGGGTCAAAAGTTTACTTCACACATAGGCACAGGCTAACTTGGCTCAACCAAGTCTCAGCCAGAAGTCAAGAAGGCGATATAACGAAACCGTGGAATGGTTAAACGAAACGATGTGGTTCCCCACCCTAACAGAGCGCCTAGCCTAGACTGTAGAGTCTCCTTTACGCTATGAAGAGCCCAGATTCGTAAACAAATGCAAATACAGACGCGGATTCAGGATTTGCTCAAGGGAGGGGCTTGAGAAACTGTGAGCTTCGCTCCACTAAGTATGGCTTGACACGACCATTCTCAGCCTTAATAGATGAACTTGCTATTACCACCATAAACACGGCTAAACAGACTTATACTCGTGCCCCAAAATGTCAAAACTGACGATTCGCGTCTTGAAAATGTCTAAACTGACTGTATTCTCGTGCGCTCTAAAAATTGTCAAACTGGCAATTCCCACTAATAAAATAGCCAATCTGAATTCAAACGCCTAAAAATGGCTAAACTGTTGATATAGTGCAGCCGTGAAAAGATAATGATTTCCGCCGCTCTGAAAGTGACCAAATCAACCATTCTCGCGCCAAAAATGAACAAACTGATCATTCGCACGCTATAAATGGCCATTTCATGGCGGTTTATGGCTTGACAAAATATTCGCGTCCTGAAAAGGGCTAAACTGACTGTTGACGCCTCGAAATGGCAAAACTGACAATTCCCGCTCTATAAATATAGCCAAACTGACGTTAAGAGTCCTGACGGTTCACGCCCGGAAAATGGTGAAAACTGACAAATCGTGCCTATAAAATGGCTTAAATGCCAAATTCCTTTTGTAAAAATGGCCAAACTGGAATTGCCATCTCTAAAAACGGCGAAACTCACCATTCAGACCCACTAATGGCAAAACTGACTATACAAGCTATATGCAATCAGCAAAACCGACTCTATGCGCCCTAAAAATAGCTAAACTGACGATTCATGCCCTGAAAACGCCTAAACAAAGGATGAGTCCCGTCCTAAAAATTACAAAACATCGACCATTCGCGCCTACTCGGCTTAACGTTATATGCACCCCAAAAATGGCAAAACTGACCCTGCTTGCCCTAAAAATGACAAAACTGGTTGTTCAAGCCATAAAATCGGTAAAACAGACTCTACCCTATCTACATATAATATAGTGAAATGACGAATTGCGCCTTTGAAATGCTGAAACAGACGATTTCTGCCTTCAAAATGGCTGAAACTATAACCATTGGCGCCTAAAAACTGGCTAAAATGACTATCGCGTTCTGAAAACGTGTATAACGTATTTGATTTGCCTACAGCCTAATGATTCTTAAGTAAAAAATCCTGAGGTGGGCCAAAAAAGGAGAAAAAAAGAAGTTTCTTCCAGATTCAAGAATGAGTGACATACCATTTGACTTAATGTAACTGATCTGAAAATGTACGTAATCTGAAAAAGTTTTGTTCCGACAGCAGCCTGTCGGGTAAAGTGCATTTCATTTATCCGGTCATGCACCATTTATCCGGTAATCGTTTAAGTTTGAATGAGATCATCATATTATAAATGAAATTCAGGCCGCGATAGAAATTCAAAATCAACTGTTCAAAAAAAAAAAAAAAATGTCAAAGGCTGGAATTTCCCCATTTTCCTGGCGCAGGGGGCTAGACTAAAGATACAATTTAAAATTCAATTGTTCGTTAGTCCCAAAATTTCGGCATGATACCTATATGTTGTACGCATTTTTTCTCTCCGTCATTTCGCTCACTGGGAAGACTACTGGTACAACTCAAAAAAGTTGTCTGAACAATCCGGTTTGGATTAATTCAATTTAATCCAAACTGGATTGTTCATTTAATTTAATTTAATCCAAACTGGATTTTTCAGCTTTTTTGAGTTGTACCAGTATTCTTCCCTGCAGAGAGCGATTTTATCTTCAGCAAGAGTGCGACAGGAGGACATGATGAAAATGTTTTGATTTGTTCTTATTTTTATAAAAGTGATTTTGAATTTATATCGCGGCCTGAATTTCATTTATAATATGATGATCTCATTCAAACTTAAACGATTACCGGATAAATGGTGCATGACCGGATAAATGAAATGCACTTTACCCGACAGGCTGCTGTCGGAACATTTCTCATTCATAATTCACAAAGGATTCTCAAGAAACCACGTTTTCTCTTTTATTGTGCCGTGAATTGGTAATTTTTTTTCAGTTTTATCCGGGAATTAAGCCCTTCTTAACAATTTTAGCCGCGATTCATTGAATTCTGGCCACGAATTAGTTCTTTTTCTCATCTTCAGATACCGCGGATTGGCGTTTCATCGTCTTTGTTTGTTTTGCTTTGAATTAGCATACATATACATATGTATAAAATTGGTAAAACTCAGTTTTGGAAAAAATGGATTTGTGCCTTTTTGAAAGTATGCTCCTCAATTAATGAAAACCGAACTATTCCTTTGTTCAGCAGTTTTTCTTCGTTTACCACTCCGATGTATGAATTTTTTTTGTACTTTGCACGCGTCGGGCCAACTTCAGGCAACCCCAAACATGAAGGAATCGTTTAATTATAGCGTCATATTTTGACAGAGCGTTGTCAGGACGTTGTTTGTTATTTTTTAACACCATAAACGTCGTTATAGTTCAGAATTTTCTACTCTTTACGATTCCGATACAGGTTCTTTGTGATAATTATGTAAAAACAAATAATACATCCGTTAAGTGCAAGTTTCGGGCTAAATAGTCACGAAACTGCTTGTTATCGGGGATGAACAACTTTAAAGTTGATATTTCCGGGAAAAAACTGCGAAATTTTATAGATTTTTTATTACTATTTCGGACGTGGATTATACGGGCCATTGAATGACAGAATCGGTAGAGCAATCAGCCAATGAACAAATTTCAAGACCAAATCCTGGGCTAAATATCCGTGAAATTGAATAAGCTCCGGGGCCTTTTTTGGGTGGGCTCGGACCCCTTGCAAGAAAATTGGCCCTGACAGCGCCCAAAGCCTGACAAACAGCCGCGAAATTTTTAGTCCAGAACTTTCTCAGCATATCATCACAGCACAGCAAGTTTAGTTTTTTTTAGTCGGCTCATGGAGGCTCACGGAGGTTCTGTATTTTAGCCTCGTATTTTTCTCCAGAACTACGTATATTAGCGCTTTCCCTCAAATTTAATTTAAACTGCGAAATACATTCAATGCCTAATCAATCACAATCCTGCTCAATCAATGCAGAAATTGGCGTCGTCGGTCGTTGTTCCAGACTTAGCCTGGAAACGGTCAATTAGTTTTCGACACGACAAACAGCCAGGCGCGGATCCAGAGTCGGCTCAAGGAGGGGGCCATAATGCGACCCCATCCTATATCACTGCACCTATACCAACAACACACGTCCACACCACACCACGCGGTTTCCGTGGCAAAGTAGCTCTCAATCTCTGAATATTGAAAAATCGAAAAAATCAAGAAAATTCAAACGCCGGAAAAGTGAAAAAAAAACAGCATTGAACAACTCTATTTGACGTAAACTATAGCGTTTCCCGTTTGCACAAAATTCTGCATTTGGGCAGTTCATTTCTACCCGTACTCTCTGAATTAAAGCGTATATCTTAATGGAGAAGACGGGTGGAATGTGGAAATGAATTGTCTCTATGCAGAATTTTATGCAAATGGAAAACGCAATACCTAACTGTTTGGCCAAAATATTCCTCAATTTGAATAAGTAAAACTTAACCCAATGGTGGAGGGAGAAGGCATGGCCTCTCATGGCCCGCCGTTAAGGCCCGTTCACAAGCTCTATGTTTTCGTTGTGAGGTGGTGTCTATGCAACCTATCGAAATGCTTCATTTTTCGAGGTAATAAATTTTTTCGGTTGCATAGACTCCACACAACGCAAACATAGAGCTTGAGAAATGGGCTTTTAGAACTTTTAGTCACGATGAACCCAAAAATCTGAGCGTTCAACCTCGCTCCCGCCTTATCTTTTGACCTCTTTGACACGATTTCTAGATGAAATTGAGCAATGTCCAAGGGCCTCAAAACCACGTCCGGCTCAAATCGAAACACTTTGAAAACATAAACATTCCGCCTGTAAAGACCGTACAGTTAACCCCTGGGCAATTTCTAGTAAAAATGATCAACATTTTTAGACGAAAATTGGCAAAACCGCGTATCATAAGGTTCCTCGACACCCTGGAGTCTGAAAATCTAGACGAATTTCGGATCAGACTAGCGGTTGAAGTGGTTCTCACTATGATGCCACCGTTTTTTACCACTTTATTGCACACGGTTCTATTCGGTGGGGGATTCATAGATTGAGTCAATTATTCTTTTAAGGGCGCGAATAGCCTCTTATTTGGCAATTTTTTTCGGCGCAGCAAGTCATATAGGCATGGCACGATTCACTTCAGTTAAGCCATATAAAAGGCGCTAATGCAATATAGCCATTTTGGTAGCGTGGAGGCTCAGTATTTGGTCATTTTTGATGCACGAGTGGTAAGTTTTACCAGTTTTTAAAGTCACGAGTGTCGAGTGGTATAAGTAGTAAGGCAGAATCCGCATCCTTCTTCATACGCTTGTCCCTCTGTAAATTCTCCTCTCCTTCTCCAATTCAGGAACTAATTACAACCATTTTGCAGCTTTTTTTTTATTGGTCGTACGCATTCGGGCACAAACAGTGACCCCTCATCAGCAATTGACGCCTTACACTGCAAATGACACAGCTCCACAGTTGTGTTATTTGCACTATTGACCAAAATGGTAGTAATTAGTTCCTGAATTGGAGAAGGAGAGAAGAATTTTCCAGGCACGAAAGGTCCGTTTAGCAATTTTTAGGTCGTGATTCCAGTTTCAATTTAACCATTTGTAGACCGCATAGAGTCAGTTTTACCAATTTTTGAGCGTGAATAGCCACAGTAGGGAAATTTTTACCGCGCGAACCGTCAGTATGGTAATTTACAATGAGCGTGAATAGTTAGTATGATATTTTTGGGCGCACGAATCTGTCTTTTTAATTTAGAGTACGAACTCAGTTTAGCCATTATCAAAAAGGCCGGAATCGTTAATTTAACAGCAGTTTTGTGGACACAAACAGTCAGTTTTGCCCTTTATATGGTGCAAATAGTCTGTCATACCATTTGTAGGTTGCGAATGGTCAGTTTTATCATTTAACAAGGTGCAAAATTGTCAGGGCATTTAAATGTATAAGGAGTGAATATACAATATAATTGCCTTTTTCTACGCACGAATGGGCAGTTCCTGGCCTTATTAAGAACATGAATCACCTGTTCAGGCATTTTTAGGACGCGAATTCGGGGCTCGACAGTCTCACCAAGCCAGTTTCACCATTTTTATAGTGCTAGCTCGAATCAGTCCCTAAAGTTTGAGAAGGTGATAATCCCTCGTTAGAGTTTGGAAGGTGGTTTTGATGATGTTTTTTCACAAGTGATCTCGCGACTCCAAGGGACCAAGGCCCCTGTGGCCCCTCCCTTAGATCCGCTACTGACACACAACACAATTGAACTAGTCATCGTCTCAGATAAGCTTTCCAGCCCTACACTAAAGGCTGGCTACACCCTTCCTGCTCATACTTTCACCCTTACGCTCAACGCACTCAATGGACAAAAAAGAGACATTGGGTAATTAACATGCCCAATTAAGTTCATTTTGATACACTTCAATGATCAGGAAGAAGAACGGCCGAGATAGTGGGAAATAAGCAATGGAAAAATAGGCGGGGCGGGAAACGTGAGTAGCAGAGTAGCAGTGTTTTCACCAAACACCGAACTGCATAGAATACGCTGACTAATTCCCTGTTTCGTGGCTGAAGTTTAGGTTGCACTGGGTGAAATTACAAGTTTTTGCGTCTAAAATTTCACTTTTTTGGCTCAATATCTCATAGTAACTGCGGTGTTTGTGACCAATCAGCAATGCCCGAGGATGTTACATTTTATTCTGCTGGAAATTAGGTTTCTTGGGCTATAGAATTAAAGTTTTCCGAATGAAAAAACTTGTGAGAAGGATTTCTTTTAGCATCCCCACCCCCCTCCCCTTAGCAAAACTCTGGATCTCCGCGGCCTGAGGATAATTGTCCGCCATATAGAAGAGCTATGGATGACGAGCTGAGTGTACACTTGCCCACGTTGTTTTCGACAACACGACAATGCAATAAAATAATATTTTGGAGAAATACAACTTTCCTCATTCTTTCAGTATTTTAAGAAATACATATTGTACGCTGATGACAGTGGCGTAACTAGAAATACGTAACAGTTATTTGATTCGTTCCTTAACAGTTTATTAATGTCAAACACTGCCAGTCTTCCAGGTATCTCTCTCTATTTTAAAATATATTGCTTCCGTACCATATTGTGCAGGGTATATCGGTAAGCCTGACGAGAACTGCCAACTTTATTTGGCTTTTTCATACCTATGTACTTTTCTTTGCCTGCTTGACTTCAAAATACCATAAATCCTCATTATGACAGCCACCCAGCGACATACATGTATTTTTTCTTAGTTTCTTTCTTGAGTAAAAAGAAACTTACGTTTTTAAGGCCTCGTCGCTCCATGCGGGGTTTTTATTCGCCCCGTGGAGGCAAAACCATGCTGTAAATTCTCATACTTTCAAATATCAAACTGAAAATTACCTACTGCATCATCAAAAGTGTGCTACAGAAGCTGCATAGCAGCTCAAACAGAATCTCGTCATCATGGGTAATCTTTGAACATTTGTCTGCTATGCAAGCCACCGCAGAACCTAATTGTTTGGCATAAAAACCGGCGGTAAGCTGGTCACAGAAACTAACTCTACGACTACAAAATGGCGCAGCCACAAACTTGAGCCCTGATGCTTTAAAATAGTGGCTGTTGAATAAGATTGAAGACCAGAAAGTAACTAAAAGTATGAGAATTCTCAAAAAACTCGATAATGTCAGGGGCAAAGACCCCTCTGTATATTATGATTGTGTTCCACATGTCTTCAAAACCCTTGAAAATCCCAGGGTATCCTCTCCGCTTCGTTTTAATAAGTATAGTGCCGTAAAAAGAATTGAAAAAAGAAAAGTAGAGTTGTCGCGAGTCTTTTGTTTAATTTTTGACTGTGTGAGAAAGGATGACACTTATCCCACAAATCCCACAATTTTGTCTTCATTTTCCGGAAATCACTAGCCTCCCGATTTTTAATAATCGAGCTCCGAATGAATTGGCGTGTACTTATTTGTTTTATTATTTTTTTTCAAGGAGACGACAAGGATTCAATGTATGGTAGGCACTAATAATAAAAAAATATAGAGTCTAATTATTACAAGGGCGAATTGGCGAAATTAGTTATAATAAATTAATTATATTATCCACTTACACGATCGTGTCACCCTGTCGAATTTCGAAGCTTTCTTCTTGACTGGAAGCATCTTGCGACCGAATGTCTCCTCGAACTGAGTCAACGGATGAAGACGCGGCGACACTTTGACTACAAATGCACTCTTTGGTCGCCCCTCTTCTTGAACGTGGTAGTCCTTTTTTCCCTCAGATAATAAAAAAATATATATATTTATAAGTGAAAGCGAAGATAAAAAGCGGCAAAAGGTTATTCAATAATAAATGGACCGAATAAAAAGATGCAAAGGAAATAAGTCAGGAAAACGCTTTGAAAACAACGCTGTCAGTTTGTGAAGAAAAGCTTAAAATTGCTTACCGCGGATAACATGGTAACGAGTGCGAGGCTTTAAAATATTCTTACAGCTACCTTTTGCACTCGCTGAGGAATAATTTGAACAAAAAATAAGGTTTCACGCACGCGAAAAATTGATAAAATACTTAAGTCAATAACGCAACATTTTAAAATAAGGGCACACACACACCAAAAAGTATTTTCTTATTTGTTTGGTTGAAAAACAATTAAAAGATAAAGTTACTTGAGTTTGACATCTTGGATACACCTGAATGACTTTGGGACAGATTCATTTTCTATGAATAGCTTACCACGCCACCACAATCGGTGGAAAGCGTCACTGATTCGGCCGTTAATTTTCCTCTTGTTCGATTTGATTGAGCTTTTAATCGGGAGTTGGGTTATTGAGCGGGGATATTCAGTAGTGATGGGATGACAAAAGAAAACATTAAAAAAAAGTAAAAGTGATTGTCACGCGAGGAAATTTAACCGTTTACGACCATCGCGTTCATCAATACCCCTTGCCTGTGCCGAAAGTTATTAGTCGAATATAAGTAATTATTTATGCATGCCCCGGATGGTGCAGATAACTTGAACGCCCACTTTTCGTCGCTTGCTCTCCGAGTATGATGGAGACCGAGTATGATGGAGACATACACAGACATCAGGTGACAATGCAAGGAATTTTTGGTTCAAACTATTGATTTACAAAGTTTTCATCCCTGTCGAGTAATATGTCGCGATCAGTATTATAGAGGCTAGGAGGGACATTTGCCCTACCGCAGATCATAGCACAGCCCCAGGCGCGGATCCAGAGTTTCTCTCATCTGTCTCATCAAGGGAAGCAGTGAGCACAAAGAAGCCCCCCTCTCCGACCAAACAAAGGAAAACTCCTCTTTCTCTATTTTGCTAAAGCGATAAAAATCAACAAGAGGAGCAGCGTGAAAGACACATGCCCAGAAGGGTGATTCTGTAACTTAGATGGAATTTACGTGGCGTAAACTTGTGACGTAGTATCGTAACTCAAGTGATTCTGTAACATACGACATCTAGTAGTGGCACCTAGAGAGCTGCAAAATAACTACGATGAATATAGAAAATCGAATGATGAAGATCTCATGTAAAACAGAAGGTAATGCTTACCAGAGGCCTCAGAGTTGTTTAAGCAATTTGAACAACCAAAGATATGGAAGGGCGGAATGCAGACGCATTCACATGTACAACATACAATTTTACTCGTTCAGATGAGACTCCGCGTCTGATAATTGTTTGGAGGGTTAGTATTCTACCGAGATATCTTAGTTACGGAGCGTAAGTTAGAATACGACACCTCGGGAGGTGTCGTAAAAGTTACGCTACTCAATACGATAGAGAGGTTATATCCATGACGTCATATCCTCAACTTACGATACGTAACTTGCTATCGGAGTTACAGAATCACCCAGGGAGTTACTTCCACGTTCCTTTTATTCGCTTGCATCACAGTTAATGCATAATATGAGAAAAGAAAACTATAGTGAACTTCCAAAGCCGTACCAATTTATTCAATGTTCCTGAAGAGCTGATTTATTGTCTATTAAAGGAAAGAAGATGGAAATGAGAGGCACGCGAGTTTTATTAAATTAGCGTTTGGCGTTGTCGTTGGTCGTTGGTTTCACTCGAATCTCTCCATACTCCGCTTTTCTTTGGACTTCGGCAGGGCTGACGATCACGCGAGCCACTATCCTCGGGAAAATTCGTTAGCTGTTAAAATCGGGTCAAAGCGGACAAAAACACCGGAATCACAGGGCTGTCCCCTTTAACTGTTCGTCTCATCGAATATCTGCTTTGATTTTCGGATTCCCCTAGCCAAGAAACCCCAAGAAAAGCGGTTTCGTCCATTTTTGAATTTTGCCCATTTTCGCCAGTTACTGCCCAGCTCTGATCTCAGCACACTAACTTTGGGGCAGAAAACCCCGATATAATGGCCTAAACTTTCAGAACCATAGTTAGAAACCCTTCAACGGCGCTTTTGGTCGAAAATCTGCCTCGATTTACGTATTTCTCGTGCCGAGCGAAACCCCATTTGTCATATATAGTACGCTAAAATCACGCATCCAAATAGCACAGATTATCCGCGAGATATCCATATTCCATCCAGAATATCCTATAACGGTCCAGTCCTCTACTACCTAGCCTCTGCCTCCGGACTACCACTCCAAATGCTGTGTGTACGCCGAGTCGCGGCCAAATGTGACCAATTCTGCCATTTTTGGCGGTATTCAACCGAAGCTTTCGTGCTCGAAATTAAATAATTGGTAGTTCTCTCTGGTTAAACTAGATTTTCTGATCTGAGATGAGAACCAATGCTTCCTTAATTCCTTCTTTTTTTACTACCAACAAAAGAAGGAATTAAGGGAGCATTGGTTCTTATCTCAGGTCAGAAAAGCGGTGGCTACACCTTGGATATAGTGTCGGTGCTACTGCACAGGATATTAATTTTCGACCAACATTATGTCGAAAGAATGTCTTAAATATCGCCTTCTAATAGACAGTGTCTATCCACTTCATCTACGTCCGCCCAGGACATGAACTGAATATCAAAAAAGATATCCACTGGAGACATTCTGGACATTCAATGGATGGCCACAAGAGGTTTAAAGACATTTTCTAGATCGCTACTAAACGTCCAATGAATGCATTCTATAAGCTGGCTAACACTTACTCAGTGGTTAAGCACCGGCGACGCCAGAAATCTGTTTGTAAACTAAATTTGCTCACTTCTTGATCAGAAATGTCGCTGTTGCCCCTAAAACTGACTTCTCGGCCAGGAATCTGGAAATTTCGCATTATAATCTTAGGTATATCGGTCCTAGTAGTTGTATTTCAACCCTGAAGCCCAAAAACTTGTTTTTTTCACTGAAAAGTCCCGAAACAAGCATTTTCGCAGGAATTAAAATCCGAAAATCGCATTGCAGCGAATATTTCTCCGTGGAACTGGGTATGGGCTATGTTTAGGGCCGGCTAGTCTGTTGTCCACCCGCCACAAAAACGGCCCCAAAATTTGCAAATTCACTTGAATCAACACCAGAAACTTTCAATTTCGCTGAAGTTGTAACTGGAAACGTACAATTTTACAGATATTCGCCTCCAAACTGTTGCAATTTTTATTTTGCAATTTCAGCCCCCAAAAAATTGCAAACTTGCAATTTCACGAATATTTATCACCGATACTTGCAATTTATCCGAAATTAAGACCCGAAAATCGCAATTTTGCTGAAATGAAGACCCGAAACTTCCAATTTGCCAATGAGGAACTAACGTAATTTTTGAAACTCACGCCAAAGTGACTTCGTAAAGTTACTTTCACCCAAAAACTTTCATTTTATTTTAAATTATTTTTCGAATGTCAAGAAAATTAACCCCTGTTTGAAACGACTGCAATTTGTGCGGGAAGGTCATTTGCCTAATTCGTAATTTCCCTGAACTTTTTATACCGTGGTGGGTTAGGTAAAGGTGGAAAGAAGACCGATGGATTCACATTCTTTGTTCTAAACTTGTGATTGTGACTTAATTTTGCTATTTTGGGTCAAATATTTTGTTTGTTTGTAAGACTGGGGAATTTTGAACACAAACCGAATAACACCAAGATTCGATGCGCAAGCTTTTATTGAGAATCGAAAACTAAGTCGATTCCAATACAACAAACGCTTAACTTTTAGCTACAAAATGTTGTTTTCTGTGAGAACACGAGAAGTAGAGTCCACAGAGTATAGAACGCGACTGCCTAGCAGGACAGTTTACAAAAAAAAAGGATTTAAACAGAGATAATAAATAAATTAGAAGAAAGAAGTAAAAGGATCAAAGTCCAACAATAAGGTTCGAAGACTGGCGAGAAACTTACATGTTTTCCTGAAATTTCGGTTAGGAAAGACTTTAAAAAAGCGAAAACATCTTTTGAGAGGCAATGAGTGATAAAGCTGACAACCAACTACAAAACTGATTGCGTCAAGGGACAGATCATGCATCATGCCCGAATTTCTGACAAATCATTCATTTGCCGCGTATTAGGGCAGTTAAAATTAACGATTCTGATTTAAAACAACGCCATTTATGGCCACGTTAATATATTATAATTACGATATTCAAATATCGTTGAATCATTAATTATCTCAGTTTTGTGCGGTCCGCCTCATAAAACGTAAGCGGATAGTGCCCATGTGACGGCACGAGTCACCAACCAGTCACAAGCGTTTAAACTCGCATAAAAATAGGGTTTTTTAATAATTAAAAAACAAATAAATTTAGTACTTTAAATGCCAAAATGTCATATTTCATATTTACTTTTTCATATTTAATTCCTCATTACGTAGGTAATCGTCAGACCTGAGTCGAGACTTGGGCCTGCGGGTCCCACTCCGTTACAAAAAATGGTCTTGAAACTGCAATTTTGCTTTAATACCCTTAAACTTGCATGCAATTGTGTCTATGTCTTTTCCTCTGGACGTGGCTTAACCGTAAATTGGCGTTCTCTCAATTTTAACAACGAATAAGCATTTTATATTTTAGCCGAGAAGCGACTTTCCAAAAAATGACAATTTTTTCAGTGGGAAATCGGTTTTTCGGGCGAAATTTCGAGATTGATTTTGCTTTTTTAAGGGAAAAATGTTCAACTTTAATTCTAATCAGTCAGTTTGAAGGGGCAATTTGACGGTTTCCGACTGTTTCACAGCCGTACCTATAACTAGGCAGGTGCTTCGGTCGACACGCACCGCCGCGGAACGCCCAACACCAAAGCCTAAAGTTAACCGTGTCATTGGCATACAGCGAAATGGGCAATAGCGAGTAAGTGATGCACGAGACTGAGACCAAGACTTATACGCATCTCGGTCTCGGTTATTAGGATGATGTCTCGGTCTCAGTCGCGGTCTCGTAATTAAAAAGTGGGTCTCGGTCTCGGTCCCGTCTCGAAAGTCCCGGTCTCGGTCCCGTCTCGAAAGTCCCGGTCTCGCGTCAAGAAAGTATCGGTCTATTGATGGAGAGGAGGGGAATCAAAACTTTATACTTCTTCCCACAGCACACCCCCACCACCTACCCACCGATGTTTAGAGCGATTTTACCAGATCCCCTGTTTCACTACCACCTAGATCCACCTATGCCTATGGCGTGTTTTTACTCTCCTCAGTAGTTTTCAATGCACCCAAAAGTGTGTTTGTCAACAGCCAGCTCTGCTGTGAGCCCCTTGACTCACAGAAAATGTCTGGCGATCTCAGAGGTATCATCACCAGTGCCGTCTTTAGGCGGGAGCCCGACGGGCCTTTATTAATCCGATTTTTTTCCTCAACATGGGAACAAAGATACTCATCATCAATTAGCGCTCAATCATAGCTGAAATTGAAAAATCGGACATTCGCTGTTTCCGGGGGCATCTTCACGCGACTATAAACGAGACAAAGTGCTAATTCGCGGCTAATATTAAGAAAAATAGCTCATTCACGGCCAAAATAGAGAAAATTCACGATTTCCAAAAGCCACTTGGTGGCTGACATAAAGTGCTAATTTGTGTCTAAAGCGGAAGAAATTGCTAATTCGTGGCTAAAATCGAGAAAAATCATATTGTCGACTAAAATAGACTAAAACGTGTGAAAAGCCAAAACGCTCTTTGACAGATAAAGTTGAGAAAACGCCATTGACTGAAAAAATTGAGAAAGCTGCTGTAGCGAGGAAAATTGAGAAACAACGCTAACTCTTGGCTAAAAGGGAAAATAGCTGGTTCACGGCAGGGGCGTAGCCAGCCTCTGATGTAGACATTGGATGGGCAGCTTCACGTGAGCACAAGTCAGATGCATCCCAATGACTAGATGAGTCCCCCTAAAGAGATCTCGGTAGGTAATGGAGAAATTGCCTATTCTTTTTTTTATTCGTTCATGGCGTTCTTTGATAGAAGTTATTGGGGAAAGAGTAGGGAAAAGTAAAAAAATCGCGCGGGAAATATTTTTATTAATTTTTTAAGTAATAAGTTTCGCGATGGAGGGGGTTTTGACAGAAGTGACCTTGTGACGTCGAAACCGGTAGCGTGTTTTGAAAGTTGACAGGCTTATCACAAGCAACCGAACCTGAACGCTGGTTGCAGTGCTCTTCAACTGAGTACACATGTTTGGATGCAACAAAGAAAACAACATTTTAGTGCATTTAATTTTTCTGACGAAATAGGACAATAAATAGGAACGCAGCACACCAAGGCAAAACAGCGAAGCAATGAACGCGCAAGTATTTGTAAACAGTAAGGTTCTACGATGGTTGCAGTGATACTGGTTGACGGTGAAGTGGTTGGGCAGATGGGAGGAGAGGATGGAATGGGAACGTGCCTGAGAGGGGTTGGTTGGTGGTTGTGACGTCACATTTCCAACCCTCGCCTAAGTCGATCAGCTGGTAATTCACGGATGTTTTAAAATTCAATTAAAAATCGTTGCCTGCAACTATTGAGTTGCGGTTTGCACCATTCTCTTTTGTTTTAGCAATACTCTCGACTGAGAACGAAAAAAAAAAAAAAATAAATTTAATCCAAGTTCTACATTCATCAAAGTAGAACCCTTGACTTAACTCGTCACCCAGGTACGGAAACTGCGGGAATTTAGTCCCCCAAACTGGACTCTTCTATCGTACAGACGAATGGCCTGTAAACTGTCAAGTTAAAGTCTTCTAAACGTGCGTTCGACCAGCTCATGATCTTAGAAGAGGGCAGCTTTTCTGAGAAGATCTCATGATGTCTGGTACCGAAGGAGATCACACAAAATTGAGATTTTCACGAAGTTTTGGCTTTTTACTGGCGTTTGAATTTGAAAAATATTTTTTTTGCGAAAAAAATATGTTGAAAAATCAATAGTGACCCCGTGTGATTAGTACTTTTTGATATTTTCCTCAAGGGGGTGGGCAGCTGCCCCACTACAGCTTCGTTTTCGAGACTAGTGATGGAGGGAAACTGCCCTCCCCTGCCCCGCTCTGGCTATACGCCCCTGGTTTATCACTAAAAGAAAAAAAAGTGTGGCCAGGAAGAACCCCCCACCCGTGTCATGGAGGGGCCCGATGTTATCCCGGGCCCGGGGCCCCAACTTCAGTAAAGACGGTCCTGGTCATCTCCTAGACTAGACCATAAAAAAAAAGTCCTGTGCAGGTGCCAGACACGATCAAATGACCCGTTTTTTTGATACTGTGGGCTCCAGGACAATTTTTTCGAGTTTCTCAACACTAATTTCCTCGGATTCAACACATTAAATTTGTCAAAATATAAAATTTTGAAATTCCGACTTTTTGGGGCTTTGGGATTTTTTTGGGGCCCCCGCAGGGCGCTTTGGCAAGTTCGGGAGAACACGTACCTAATATTTTTCGATGTAGAACACACTAAAAAAATCGGCGATCAAGTCGGCATCGGACATTACCGACACTCCCTTTGTAAAGCCGGATACACACATACGGTACTTGCCAAGTAACGAGCAACGCATTTTTGAAATTCTCAGCTGGTTGGTTTCTAGGCAATTGCTAGAAATTGACTGAATATTTTGCAAGTTACTTGGCAAGTACCGCATGTGTGTATCCGGCTTAAGGGTAAGGCGAATATTAATAGGCGAACACCGCCCCTGCTTACCCCTACAAACGCTCCTGTTCTATTTTTTAAGCATCATTTCGCGGGTTTGGATCACTTTAGAGAACGAATGTCAGGGAGTTGGCTGTTCAAAATGGAAATTTCGGATGATTAGTCAAATAAACCAATTTCAGATGTGGCGCCTTCAAATCCAATTGTGCATGCAAGTTTACACAATGAGGAAGTAACACATTTCCAGAATAATGCCGTCGTGATAGCATGGTTACCAATACTCATGAAAACACGATCTGTTCAAATAAAATCAGGCCCTATACATTATTATTAATTTTTAAAACTATTGGGTTGCGGGACCCATTTGAAATAGGCTAGATAGACTGATGACGTAATAACAGCATTCGCATAACCTTCACAACAGCTTCCTACAAATCAAACAATAGGACTTAAGAGAAATGGGAAGGACAAGAAGGGACAAGACACGAAAACAGCCTTGGTGCGGTGGGTGGGGAGGGGTCACAACCCCTTAACTACGTCACGGGTCACAGATCGGCCGTTTAAGGTAACAAAAAAAAATTAGCAAGTTTTATTATTTCGCTATAAGTCGAAATCAATCATTTACGCCTTAATATTAAATTTCTGGTCATATTCAGTCATTTTCTTTCGAAAAAAAAATGTTTCCAGCGATTTTTATTTTTTATGTTACTTCCTCATTCAAAAATCCGATGTCCTGAGGAAGAATTCTTCAAAAACCAAAATCCTGATTTAAGTAAAACGTAAATCGGTAGGTAGTATCGTATAATAAACTGTCCACTGCGAATGTTTATTTGAGATGATTTTATTTCCAGCCAGGAACTCCTAGGCAGTCGCCATAAATCTGGATAAACGGCGGTTAAACTTGAGTCAATGGCCCCCATTTTATTGTTCGTTAAATCAAAATTTAAGCGTCGGTGGTTTTCAGAACATTTGCTAGCACTCTTAAACTTTATTTCAATTTAATATTGTCGCACACAGTTTTAAACTTTTAAGTTTATAATTACAAAGTTTTAGAAATCCGTTAAGAAATAGTTTTCCCTCTTTTTCTCATTTTAGATTTGTTACCTTCTTCTTATCGTCATATCGATTATTATCTGAAAAAGGGTGTCGCACTGTTTGGTTTGGAGTGATAGGAGATATCTTACATATCTAAATGTTACATAGCTCATTATCCAATTACTTTCCGTTTCAAAGGTTTTTAGTTGTTTCATTTTAGTGTTTTCATTATTTAAGTTATTTTTAGAGGGTAATCAAGTGGAAAGGGACTGACCTCCAATGGAGCTCTTCGGGATTTGAGACAAAATGAAGTGATTCTCAGAGTTCATACAAATAATTTTGTCGGAGTTTTTTCAAATAAGAGGAATGGCCGGGTTCACCGACAGTGTTCTACAGAAGAAACTTGACGATTTAAACGAATCTCAACAGTCCATTCAGACTTTGTCGCTCTGGTTGATACATCACAGGAAACATTACCAGCTTGTTGTTCGGACATGGGCCAAAGAGGTGGCGAAAGGTGAGAAAGGAAATTGAAATGTTTTCAGGGTAAGAGTCGGCCTTGAATATTGTTTGTTTTTAAGGGACTGAGCTTCAAAAGTTGACTCTTATGTACTTGGCCAATGACGTGATCCAAAATAGCAAGAAAAAAGGCCCTGAGTATACCAATGAGTTTTTCCCAGTACTCAAACGAGCCTTCCAAATTCTTAGTCAAATGAAATGCAATCCTAAAACGAAGCAGAAACTCTATAGAATCCTTCAAATCTGGGAGGAGCGTTCGGTTTATGACAAAACCCAAGTGGACGAGTTAAAAAGGATTTTCAATTACACACGTAAGTTTTGAAATTGATCACGCTGTTGTGTCTCGTCGTGTCATACTCCCTTTGTTTCCCCCCTTTAGCTGAACCAGATCAAGTGTCGCAGCCACCTGCGAAACGCCTCAAACAGGACGGCGACTCGCTCAAGCCGCCCGATTCTAGACCGCCCCATAATTCCAATAACGCCGATATTCCGAGGCGGCCTCAAGAATTTGACGAACTGCTTCGAATTTTGACAGATTTTGAGAAATCCACGCCGATCGATTCGACTGTCAAGGAGAAAGTGTCTAAATTGCCGCCCGAATTGTCTGAAGCGGACGTCTCGTCTAAATTAGAGGGTAAAACAACACACTGTAACGTTCTTTACTTCCTGTGTTGAAAATATATTATGTATTTTTTTCAAACGTCTGGTTAATTTTCTGCCCAGGCAAGACTTCCCTCCCCTCATTTTTTTTTTAAAAAAAGTGATTTTTATAGCCTCAAGAAATAGCCCGTCCAGGTGTTCTCCCCCTCCCAACATCCCTGAAAAAATCACTTTCTTGCCTAGGTTCGCACATTACTATTTAACGAAGCTTCATTTCACAGATAAAGAACAAGCACTGAAACTAGCCGAAAGAATCAACGCCGCATTTGAAGTGCTAACCGAGTACAACAGTAGACTTGTTCAAGATCTGGAGGAAAGGAAAAAACTGTATCAAGTACTATGTGACTGCGCGGCAGCGCACAAACAACTGATGCACAAGGCTGAATGCCGGTTTGAGGTAAAACTTTTCGTTGAGTTATATTTTCCGATCATGAGATTTTTAAAGCTTTATTTTTGTGTGAATCCGCAGGAATACAAAGAAAAACTGAGTAAAATAGAACAAGTCCGCCATAAAGTACTGACTTACGTGTACTGTGATATGCAATCTGCAACCTAGCGCGTTGTTTTTAATTTCAAAATAATATACAAAAATAATAGATTTTAAAATGAAATTAGTTGTGTAATAAATACTGAAGTAAGTATTGTTGATGTGTCGGCACATGAGACAGCAGTGACCAAAGGGCAATAAAAAAAAATTTTTTTTTGTTTTAAAAGGTATGAGATCATGTTCTTTCGAATGTGATTTTTGGTTTATTACCAGCGGTTTTAAATAACAGTATGATAGCTATACGTGCGCTAACCTGCAAATACTTGGTCCCGAAACTCCCGGAACATTCCAGGGGCCGATAAAGGTCAATACAGACTACTCGGACGTGACGTGGGAACACGCATTCCCACGTGTGATACAAAATCCAGAAAAGGCTTTTATTTGTTTACGTTCACATTACTCTGACAAGCATCATCCCACGCGTTCCCAAGTCACGTCCGGGCAATGTGAACGTAAACAAACAAAATCATTTTCTGGAATTTTGTTTGACACGTGAAACAGCGTGTTCCCACTTGACGTCCGAATAGTCTGAATCGACCTTAATATTGTCACACTCCCCAAGGATAAGTGTTGTGCGCCGCCTCTGGCACCTCCCCTTCAAGTTTTCGGGCTGAGTACTACAGTATTTATAATGGTAAAAAATTGACATAATTTTGGCCGCAAGGTCAAACCGTCTCGTTTGCCAGCTTCCAAGGATAAGTGCAGTACGGTGTTTCAAGCACAAAAACAAGTTTCTGGAGGGGGAAGGAGCAAATAATGGGGGCAAGAAAAAAAATCAGGCAATTCAATCCTACAATTCCGATTATTTGACAGTACACTCGACATGTTGACCCAAAAACAGGCTGTTCCGCCTAAGATCATGAATTAAGCCATTAAAGTCGGATTGATTGATCGAAACCAATAAATTTGAATCAACGAGTGGACTAATGGTGAAGAAACGAGAATATTATATTTCGGCACTGTTAATCGACATTTTACCCTTTGAATCTCCACGCTGTAAAACTTACTGTTTATTTCATTCAGCTGCGTGCTTTTCGGTCAGGAAAATTACTCTGAAGATCTAAGAATTTATTGAAGAAACTGGGGGATTAGCCAAAAAATCTGGATTGTCGGCGACAAAACTTGTAATTTTGATGTTATTGGATAATATTGTTGTTTTGAATTTATAATGTTGGTATACGTATATGTATTGTTATTGATCATTTCTATTGCAGTTTTGTTTTTAAAAAATGACCTTTACGCTATTCGACTTTAGCAGTTTGGGTTCGACAAAACTAAAGGTTGGTGAACACGCGTCCTACTTTCCCTGGCAATGCCCTATTTTTTGCTGCATCCCGGGAACGCCCCGGCTCATTTTTCCAGGGTCCGGGAAAAGTTCAAAATGCATGGCATTGGCATCCAACCTCTCACAAAAGAGTCAGAGCGAGAAACTGGAAAGCATCATGAAGCCATTTTTACGACGCGAATAGTCATTTTACAGCGGCACGAGAAATCACCAACAGCGGGGCGGGCGGGTGGGGGGGGATTCAATCAGTCGGTAAGGCTGAGACGGTCCTACTCGGTTCGAGGAACGCGATAATGGCCAGTTGATCGATTTTAGGTCGCACGAATAGTCAATTAATCTTTCAAGGGGGCGCGAATGGCCATAGATGGGCCATTTTTGTCTGCTGAGCAAGTCAATCAAAGTTATATAAGGCAATACAATTTTCCCCACTCGTGCCCTATCAGTTAAAAAAGAGGGTCACTTCATCAGTCCCGTCTTTTGCTCCCGCCAGGGTGCTCTGAAAACAGTCGATCACCTTTCATGGCCAAAACAGCGTTACCTACTTTAAAGTCACAGAATGTGTATTTTTCCCACTTTTTACACAATCTCGGCTCATTTCAAGCTATTTCCTGCGAGAAGAAAAAATACTGAAAATCCCTAACAGCGCGAAAAAACTTTACGTGGGCGCATAGGATATAGTAGGGGCGTAGCAAGGGCAAGTGATGCCCGGTACGTGCGGGTCTCTTTTTGATGCCCCCCCCCCCCCTGAGGATTAAACTCGGGTTAAACTTTTGACCATAAGCAGGGGTGGGCAAATTACAGCTTTTTGGGTAATTAATTACAAATTACTTCCAAAAAAGAGGATTAATTACAAATTACTTTTCACTTCCACGAATAATTACAAATTACAATTACTGTAATTTAATTACTTTTTCCATTACCAATTAACCAAGAGCTGGATATGTGGAACACGCAAGCGTCTTGCTCTTATTCACTGTCATTTTTTTAGTGCGTCCAACCAACAATCGAACGTCAGAACAGATCTTTGAGATAGGAAACAGGAACAGCGCATCGCATGTGTAGGGTTGCGAAATATCCGGGGTCAAATTTGCCAATTTGGCTAATTTTGCCCCACATCCCGGCCTGCGAACTGTCACGGGGAATCCCGGATAGTCATAGTTTGCTAATTTGGCTAATATTGTCCGGCGTCTCAGCCAAGGACGTCCTGGGACGCAATATGTCCCGGATTCTTTACGTATTTATTTGAAATTGTGCATGCGATACCTAACTCTCAGAGAGCTTTGCAATGGCAGCTTTATGTGGTTCAATATTTTTGTGCTTTGAGAATTTTGTGGTTAGAGCTATTTGGATTGGAGTTTCTTGTGGCTCAAGCTTTTGGCGTTTGTGGCAGGGGTGTAGTTACGGGGAGCTATAAGGGATAGATCCCCCCCCCCCACAGGGCCACAAGTATACGAACGAAGGAGCACTAGACCATACCGAGGAGCCCCATAAAATCTCCGTGAGCGTTTCACGTTGAAGTTAGATTTAGCAGATTTTCTGAACTTGAAGCAGCCCGAAAAGGTCCGAGTACGTCCAGCATTATCCTTGAACTTCAGACCCAACGCAGTAGTGTACCCAGGTACAGGGGGGAGGGGGTTCACCTCGGACCATCTATCAAATCGGTAATATTCGTGGCTATAGCTGCTAAAAAGCTCTCATTCGTGGTCTCGCGATGCAACTTCCAGACTAAAATTAAGAAAAAAGTTGCTGATTCGCGGTACATGACGGCCATTCTACGAACAAATTTTGGAAATCAACGCAAAAGTGTTGTATTTGGGTAAACCCCGCGGTTAAAGTTGAGAAAACACGCTATAATATTGACAAATAAAAGACGCAAATTGGACAATATTGACAAATAAAAGGTTAAAATAGGACAAAAATGAAAAAAAAAACAACTGAAATGACGTAAAATCGCCCATTCGCGTATGAAAAAGGGAATAGGATGCTGAATAGCCGCAAAATTAGCACAAACGCTATTTCACAGCTGAAATTGGGAAAAATCGCTAATTTGAAATTTGCAGGTATGATATGAAGTTATGGAAAAACGTTAATTCGCGGATAAAAAATGAATGAAATCACTAATTCGCGGCAAAAAATGAAAAAATCACCAACTAGCGCAGCTAAAATTAAGAAAAACGTTAATTTTCAGTTCAAATTGGCGAAAAGTGCTAATTCTCAGTGAAAAATTTCTAATTTGCAGCTTAAATTGAGTCAAACGCCAATTCTTGGCAAAAATTGACAAAACTCGGTCGATAATGCACGGGTTGGAAACGCTACCAAGCTGCTAAAAGTTTAGAAAAAGCGGAAATTCGCTGCTAAAATTGTGAAACATCACTAATTCTCGAATTAAGTGTCGTGAAATTTATAATTTAAAAATGATGATTTTTTGACAGAAATGGATGGATAGATGTAAATGTTTTGGTTTAAAAAAAAAAAAAAAAAAAATACATTTGTAATTCAAATTCGCACCTTCTGAAGGCATTTTTGTGGCTATAATTCAGAAAAATGGCAAATTCATGCATGGCTATAGTACAATGTTGAAAAATACGCTTATTCACGGCTAGAACTGAAAAGAAGCAATAATCTATACCTATAAAAGTTATATGAAATTGCTAATGCCGTGGTAAAATGTGAAAAACCGCTAATTGGCGGGTAATATTTAGACAATAAAATAATCAGCCTGGGCCCTATTGCACAATGTTTTATTAGCTAATAATATAGCTAATATTAGCTAATAAAACAGCTGTAATATTAGCTAATAAAACATTGTGCAACAGGGCCCTGGTCAAAATTAAGAGAAAGGTTGATTTTGAGCTTTAAAATTAAGAAAATTGCTAATTCGAGGCTAAAGATGGAAAAAATCGCCAATTCACAGCTAAAATTGCGCCAGACACAAATTTGTGACTGAAATTGAGAAAATTCGCTAATTCACAGGTTTGAAACGCTACGACGCGTCGCCGCTACAATTTTAGAAAAGCGCTAATTCGCGGTTGAAATTAAAAAAAATTCTTATTTGCACCAAAAACTGAATACACGCCAATTTGCGGATTCTGAAGGAAACTTTTCAGGCTGAAATTGAAAAAAAACGCCCAAACTCGTGGATAATTAAGAAACATCGCTCACGGGATAAAAACGTTACTTTGCTGCTAAAGTTGAGAAAATTCGCAAATTCATGGCTATTGGAGGAGGAGGGGCAAAACTGCTAATCTGCGGCTGAAATTGAGAAGAACGATACACTCGGCCAAAATTGAGAAAATCGCTAATTTGTGCGTAGAACCCAAAAATCGCCCTTAACTGAGAGATTGAGGCTATGATGAGGCCAGCAAGATGTCCAGAGAGTGTGCTGGCTGGTTGGAATGATGACTGAAATGTGAAATTACCCCCCTCCTCTGACCCTTACGAGATTTCAATCTGAACCCCCCCCCCCCGCTCAGGACAAATTCCTACCTACGCCACTGGTTTGGGGCTTGAAACGTTTGTACAGTTTTTCTCAAATTTCAAATTGGCAACCCTAAGCTCGAGGATATCGTTTGTGTCATAATTCCTTTGAAACTCTTATTTTTCAGAGAATTTCATGCAAAAACTCCTCCATAAGCTCCAAGCAAGGCGCTAAATAGTACTCGCTGAGTTTTCAAAGTATTATTGACTCTGAAGATGAAAAAGTAATTGGTAATTGTTAATTACAAATTACTTCGAAAAAGTGCTTTTAATTACAAATTACCAATTACAATGGCGTGTTGTTACCAATTACAAATTACCAATTACTAATTGTAATTGAATTACGTAATTCAATTCCATGTAATTCAATTACTGCCCACCCCTGACCATAAGTACCCCTAACGTTCATTCGTCTATTAAAACCAAAACAAAAAATATCGCGTTTTCTTTCAGTAGCATAATTATGCCGACAGTTCCAGGCATTCCAACCTCAATAGATCATATCCACTCGCTATTCCGAAACGTGAACAAAAGAGGATCATCAAGTACACAGCGAAATGAGTTAGCCCCACCCAGTAGCGTACCGAGGTAGGGGCGAGGAGGGCGGACCGCCCCGGGCCCCCGAAAAGCTTAAATAAGGAAAAATGAGGATTTTTAGGTTCATTCATGTGAAAAGGTTGGACAGCGATTTGGCTCCTTTCTACGAATTTCAGTCTGTATCCGAACTGGAGAATATAACGTTACAAGTGATATAAGCAAAGAGTGTGGGCTGACTATTCGATTGAGCCCCCGAGAGTGCTATTCTGGTGGCTGAAATACAGAAATTTGCGCCTTCTTGAGGAAAATTCATGGATAAAATGGAGAAAACAGACGTTCCCAGTTTCGTTAGGTCCTTATACAAGCGCACTAATATACTGATAGGCAATTTAGAACTATGGCTGACGCGGCAGAAACTTATGCAAATGCGCTAATATTCGTGGCTATAACTGCGAAAAAGCGCTGATTCGTGGCCCCACGATGTAAATTCCAGACAGAGACTGAGAAAAAGTCGTCGATTCACAGTGTATGACGGCTATTCCGCAGATAAAATGTAGAATCAATGCAAAAGTGTTGTTTTTGGGCCAAGCCCGCGGCTACAATTGAGAATACACGCTACTAATTCAAGGTTGTACGAGTAAAAAAAAACATCGCGGCTGATATCGACAAAAACAACGCTAATTCGGATTAAAATTGGGCCAAAATGGCAAATTCACAACTGAATTGGCGAAAAGATTTGCTAATTCGCTGCAAAATTATCAGAAAACGCTATTTAACAGCTGATATGGAGAAAAATTACTAATTTGCGGATAAAGTTGAGGAAAAACGCTATTTCGCAGATACGAAAATGAAGAATATCACTAATTCCCGGCTGAAAATGAGAAAAACGCAAATCCGTATAGCTTCTGAAAGATTCGAGGCTCAAACTGAGAACCAGCGCTAAACCATAGCAGAAAGTAGAAAAAAAATTGCTTATGCAGAGCTAAAATCTAAAAAACAAACGGCTAAAATTAAAAAAAAAATATTAATTAGGGCGGCTAACATTGAGAAAAACACTAATTTTCAACTCAAACTGAGAAAAAGTGCTAATTCGCTACTAAAAATGAAATATGTAGCTGAAAATGAGGAAAACGATAATTCCTGGCTAAAATTGAGGAAAAGCGCTAACCCGTGCCCAAAATTGGGGAAAATCACTCAAAGTTCGAGGCTAAAACTAAACAATAAACGCTAATCCATAGCAAAAATTGAAGGAAAAAAATGCCAATGTGGGACTGAAATGTGAAAAAAAAAAAAAAAAAAAAAAAAAAAAAAAAAAAAAAAAAACCAGCTAATATTGAAAACATTCACTAATTAGCCCGGCATAAATAAAATAAAAACTCTAGTTTTCAGCTCAAATAGGGAAAAAGTGCTCTTCCAGGCTAAAAATTGAAAAAAAAACGCCAAGTCGTGTCTAAAGTTGAGAAAATTCGTGAATTCACAGGCTAAAAACGCTTCTACGCGCAGCTAAAAGTGAAAAAAAGCGCTAATTCGCGGCTAAAATTGAGGAAACAATTTAAGGATAAAGTGTTTAAGAATTTCTAATTCCACCATCTCGCCTTCTGAGAGCAACTTTGTGACTGAAATTGAGAAAAACGGCAAATTCATGGCTATAAGTAAAAAAATAACACACAAAAAAGACACTAATTCACGGCTAGAACTGAGAAGAAGCGCTAATCCATAGTTAAAATTTAAAAAATGCTGATGCGGTGCTAAAATGGAGAAGAACCCGCTAATTTGCAGCTAATATTGAGAAAATCAGTGATTATTCTGGCTAAAATTAAGAAAAAATAATTTTCAGCCTGAATTGAAAAAAGTGCTAATTCGCTGCCAAAAATGGAAAAATTGCCAATTTGCACTTAGAATATCGGAAAACGCCAATTTGTGGTTAAAATGAGCAGACGGGTTAGAAACGCTACTACGCTGCTAAAATTACGAAAAAGCGCTAATTCGCGGCTGAAATATATAGGGGAATCACTAATTCACGGCTAAAATTGAGAAAATTCGCGGCTTCCTCGGTCAACTTTGAGGCTAAAATTGAGAAAAAGCGACAATTTATGGCTAGGGGGGGGGGAAACCCCGCAAATTCGCGGATAAAACTGAGGAAAAAACGCTGATCCGTAGCGTATGGTTATGGTGAACAAGAAAATGCTAATTTGTTGTAAAAATTTAGGAAAAACCGCTATTTTGCGGCTAATATTGAGTAAAAAGCTAATTTTCAGCTCAAACCGAGTAAAGTGCTAATTCTCTGGTCCCTTCTAGAAAAAATCGCTAATTTTTGAAAATTGTGAAAATCGCCAACTCGAGAAAAAGTTAAGAAACATCGCTGATTCACAGGATAAAAAAACTACTTTGCTGCTAAAGTTGAGAAAAAGCGCGTCCTATAAGGTGGGGAGGGGTTGGAATACCCCACTAATACGCGACTAATTTGCACTAAATTGCGGCGAAAAGCGCTAATTTGCTGGTAAATTTGACAAAAAGCACTCATTCGCGCCTAAATTGGAGAAATTCGTGGTTTAAACTTGGAATAAGCGCTGTTTGGCGGATAGGTTGGGGAAATAGCGGTCGTGATTTGCCTAAAACAAGGAAAAGGCCTTGGATACAATTAGGAAAAGGCCTTAGCGGTTACCAATAGAGGTTTGTTATAGGTATGTATAATTAGAGAATTTCAGGGGCCTCTTGAAGGTTTCCGCCCCGGGCCCCGATACGTGTAGGTCCGCCAGTGGCCCACCCATCAACCGATGTTGCGTGTTGGATCGGTGGGGAGCTTAGCTGCTTACTGCTTGGGTTTCCTAAGAAGGCGCAAGGCGTGCCGTAATGTTGCGGCCGTCGGCCGATGTCTTCGCTAAAAACGTTCCCTTACAAATTCACGTTCTTTTTTCCTATTCCTAGGTAGCGGTGATCGCATAACAAAACAGCGGGTTTGATTCCCCCAGGGTAGTGATGCCCGGTGCGGACCGCACACGCCGCACGCCACTTGCTACGCCTGTGGGATTTATAGGGATTTGTTCTAGAAACTAAAGCAGATCATCCTGCATCACCATAAAACCTCATGCATGAATTCATTTCATTTTCCTGGATATTATATGCGCATTATTTAGGCCAGGGTCTATGGGTGCTTGGTCGCACGGTCTTATGGACGGGCTTGGAAGCATGGAAGCGTTTGTTACCGGACGGTAATTATCTTACCTACTCAAAATTATGAACGTTCTAAATCTTTTTTCTTTCTTTCTAAATCTTTATCCTTTTACTTCACTTACTGACTTCTCTCGCTCTCTAGCGGCTTTCTTTCAGACGACGGAAGGGCGCGGCCCTCCTAACCCCTCAGCTCCTGTTTCTACTTCCAAAAATCTTGCTGACTCGACAAAACATCTTTTTTAACTTTTCACTATGCGAGCCTATCAGATCTCTCCAATTTTTCTGTTTCCATTTCAAGAACCAATCACAAAGGATCTCCAAAATATAAATACGGCTCTCAGTCAAATCAAAATTTCAACACACTCTGCTTCGTGCTTCCTGCTCTCGATGCGAATTGATGTCTTTTCATACCGTCTGCGTTAACCGACACTAGCTTTTGAAACCTTGAGAAGTTTGGAATAATTCGTCTTGAAGTCATCACCGTCTGCGATCCCGAAGTTGGAGGTACGAGGTACAACGGCACGGATAAGACCTTGGCTGAAGGCCCCCCAACTGAGACCGAGAGTGAGCATTCGTTCGACGACTCCTGAACCGTCGCTTGGTTTTCTTTCGATCTCGTCCTCGTCTCTCCGCTTCATTCTTTTTTTTAACTCTTCGTTCTTCTCATACCCTTGCCGGGGTGCTTTCCAAAAGGCTTGTCTCTTTATTTTTCCTCTCCACAGGAAAAACTTGCTCGCTCCTATTAAATTATAGTCGAGCCTACGAGCTTTATTCAAAAACCTTCTTCACTGGCTTTTCTCAAAGTCGTGTTGGTGAAGAACGGTGTACCTCCCCCTTCGATTGGCTCAGCCAACAAAAGGTCTCCCCTTCCTTAATACCTGTTCTGCCCTGCGTTCAGGTATCCTCCCGTCAACGTCTCGATGAGGATTACTGGCCCAGCCAGCCTCCGGAAGAACGTTTTTTTCACCGGCCTAAGACAGTCCGTCTTGGCTCGTACGTTTTCCTTTCCTAAAGCGTCTTCTCTTCACACTCCTTCTCCGGGAGTCGACTGCTTTATCTTACTGTCTTTTCTACCACCTTTTCCCGTAGAGTATTTTGGCTCAGCCAAACTCTTCTGGTTAATTTTCTTTTTTCACCACGGATCGACCACGCAAGTCTATAAGCGCTATAGCGCTTCTTCGGCTCGTTCGTTCCAAGCGCTCTTCCCCGAGCGTCGTGCGAAACCTCTCTGATTGGCTCAGCCACCAGAGGTTCCTACCCCCGAAGTTTGTTCGGCCTCTCGATCAACTTCTCCTTCCCGGGAACTTCCTTCGTCGCACGTTTCTTCTCCTCAGCCGATTCAGATCCTCCCTCGGCTGTTGTCCCTTCTTCTCTCTCTTCAGCTCGGCCTAAACTTGCCCGTCTGAAAATCTGTCGAAATTGTAAAACGGTGACCCGTTCTACGTGTGGCTGCCCGATTCCCGTGTTGGTCCGATACGACCATAATCGTCGACTTCTTCAACCTACGAGTCCCTTTCCCGGCGAATATCGAGCCGTCGCTATTTCTTTACCGTCATCGCAACCTGAACCTCCGCGGCGACTGATCAAACCCCAAACGACTCGTTGGCCTTAACATCGACGTCGGATGACGAGTTCCTCACGTGCGAGAGATCTACCGATTTCATCGATTTACACAGTCACGACGATTTTCTTGCGGCTTACGAGGCTGAGACCGAGTAAACCCCTTTAACTCTTTCCATCTTTCGTCTTTTTTCCTTCCGTGGTTATTGGCTCAGCCAAAGTCGCACACCCTTCCTACTTTCTCCTTCCGTGATTATTGGCACAGCCAAAATCACCCCCCCCCCCCAACTAAAGTACAAAAAATTATGGCTGGCAATGGTTCTTATTTTTCCCCTCGAGGGATCGGGGCTCGGCCCAATCTTTCTACCCCCGTAACACGTTCCATCAACAAATATCGGTGAATGAAATTCGTTGGCCCGGAATTTACTGTAGCAATCGGTTGTGGGAAAGGTGCCGTATTCCTCAAGACTGTTCAAAACATAAATATTTCTTTCTATAATTATTTCTACTAAGATATAAGAACACTTTCAAAAATCGGAAACCTCTCAGGATTTTACCTGAAATTACTGAATTAATGGAGAAGATATTCCCTCCCATTCCCATATTCCATTGTCCCATATAAATTATAAATCTAGTACATCGTACAAAAATTTAAATTATTACTTCATTCGACCAATTAGTATCTTACTCCGACTCCCCCCCCCCCCCGAAGAAAAATTATTGTACAGCCAGGGTAGTGATGACCCTTCATCAGCTAAAACGCGATGGCTCGAGCCACTGTAAAGGATTTAATTTTTTTCACTCTTTCTTGCCGAAATCCGGGCATGCAGGAAGGTTGGGCTGGGAATAAATACACCCTCCCCCCCTCTCAAAGATGATCCTGAAGATGTTCAGCTACGCGGACAGTGAACCAATTGGGCCGGGAATATTCACGCGTTTCCGAAAAACGTTGACTCTCAAAGTGGCTAAAAATGAGTGATTTGTGCAATTTTTTCGAGTGTTTCGATATGCGCCAAACATGGTTTGTGAATCTCACAAGCCGTGCTTATTTGAGAAATGCAGCCAGCCTCGGCCAAAATGCCCTTAAGGGGCTCTTTGTCTTGGTCTCTGCGCGACGTCCTCGGTGCAAATATATATATATTATTTTATCGAAGTCTAGGTCAGACACGTGAGTTCAGATTATATTATAGGGGTATTCATGAAAAATGTTAAACCTTGTATTTGTTATTTGCTAAATTCCGAACAGATGGGTAAGGCCATAGAAACGGAGAAGCTGAATACAAAAAATACGAAATAACAGGGTTTACGTCGATAACATATGCTAAACTCCAGAGCATGAATACCCCTTATATCTATAAAAATACAGAAGCAAGTTTATATCAACCTACTGCCTTCTCCACCTTTCCAAGTGCTTCGGCACTTTTTGATTGTGACCCCCTCACATGTCGATATAGTCTGAAAATCATTTCTCGTGGCTGCCTTTCACCATGCCAGTTTTCATTGTTTCGAATGGTTTGTCTTTGCACTGAAATGCCGATCACACTCGGTTATCATTCTAGTTCTCTAATTCGATTAAGCAATTTGTAATTTGATCCTCAAAGTCGGTTTACTGGGATGAATATAAAAGCTTACCCTTCCCTGTGGTCCGGTGACATTAATTTTAATAATATATAATTAATTAATTTTAGATGATATTTTACCCCAAATTGACTATTATTAGGCTCCAAATACTGATCATTTGTAACTGTAAATAACTGGCCACGGTACGTAAACGGCCATTTTTCTCCAGAAACTTAAAATTAGCTTGGAAATTGTCATGTGGTTTCTGAAAATCTCAATTTACGGGGTCATAAATAGCCTATTTTATTTATTCCGGTAGCAGAGCGGAAACTTGGACTTGATTTTAATTTTACTTTTTTAAAAATAAGCGTCGATTTCTTAATTCAAAAATAAGTTTTCAAGGGTTTCCAAATTAGCATATAACAAATACAAGGTTTAACATTTTTCATGAATACCCCTAATATTGCAAATAAATAGCTTAATTTTGTATAATCAATAACCCATATTGTGAATATCGTGAATTTTAAATACCAACATTATGTCAATATTAATATATTTTAACCATTTCAATTTTTTTATGCTTATTTTAAAATAATAAATAATTGTCATTTTGCTGGAAATGGCAAGTAGAGAACTGAAACTACTCCTGACCCACCTCACCACCGACAACGCACGGAGTGGCAACAGGGCATGGGAGGGCCGATGAGTCACACCCGCCTTATTTGCTTATTTCGTGTCGCGTACTTTTAGAAGAACGCTTCTCCTCACAACATCTTTTTCCAATGCCGGAAGATTACTGATTAATGGTAGACATCGAAGCTCTACGATAACTACTCCTCGGAGAAGGTATTTTTTCTCCGCCGGCATGGGACTTTTTCTCGACGCAACGCTGGACGGATCTGGATAAAATTAAAACAAATCTCTTTTAAACTACATCATCTATAAGAAAACTTCTTATTGTTTTACGGACCTCAAACTGACATGACAAATTGATGCCGTTAGTTCTTGGCATTTGTTGAAATTGAGACTTTCCCTGAAGTCCGGATCCTTCATTTTTTTAACGAAATCGAGTACATGCAGAATAATTTCCCTACTTTGCGACGACAAATCGCCTTTTGGCAAGTCACGTAGCCGTTTTCTTCCTTCCGAAGACATATTGGTTGTCCTTGGTGGGTTTATCCGAGCAATCTGCAGAAGAATCCTTCATTAGAGCTTCCGATCATGCATGGAGGGATGATTAAAAAACATTTCACTTACTTTAACGGAGGGATGAGCTGGTTTTCTTCTTTACCCAATACCCAGTAAAACTAAAAAAATGTTATGGCGTGCAGGTAAATTTCACGAAAAACTAAAAAACGGGTAAAAACCGAAAAATGCACGGAGAATCAAAATACAAAAATGAAGGGAACGGATGACAACGAAACGGAACGCTTGAAATCTGATAGAGAATTGAAGATGAGTCGCCGGTGTTTTATATTTTTATAGCCCCCCTTTCACGCTCACCATAAAGCCCACACCAATAAGGGATTAAGGAAATTCCAACGACCCTTGCCCTTATTTTAAAATTGTCCCAAAACACGGCCCAAATTTGTATAGATACCAAGTTGCTTCACTCTTCTCTTATCATTGTACAAAACTGCGGTTTCAAGGAAAGTTTCGCGTTTTGCTCGCACCAGAGGTCGCAAAGTTTAAAATGAGAGCGCTCTAGGTTTCAAACTGTGCGTTTCTTGTTCCGACTTTCTCTTCACTTTTCATGGTATTCTACGTGAAAATTGTAATTGTCGGTAATGCCAGTTTAAGCTTGATTCACGCTAAATAGTGACGAACAGTGAAAATAGAGACGTGACAATTTTGTTCGGCAAAAATAAAAATATTATTCTCACAATTTCTAGGGACCAATTTATACTAGACCGGCACGTGACAGTGACACGCACTAAAATCCCTGTGATTTTTTAAATGTCAAGGCAATTTGACATGATTGTGTGAATTATAAATCACTGTGAGCTCATTTTCTGAAATACCACTTTCTAAGCAAGGCCTGTCACATCACTGTTAGACCGAGAGGAGAGTGCCTAATTTACTGACCCAGAGTTATCTCTATTGACCGGGTACTTACAACGCTCGGTACGAGCTGAAATTTCGCAAACAACTAACGCGTGGGTCAATACGACTTGCACTGAAATCTCAATCGGTTGCGGCAAACTCGGGAAAATCCGGGAGTGTCTAATTTACTGACCAGGGTTTTATCTACTGACCGGGCACTTGAAATGCTCGGATCAAGCTGAAATTTGGCATACGATTTACTCTTTGGCCAAAACGGCGATTGTAAGTACCTGGTCAGTAGGATTTCCCGAGTTTCCCTCAACCGAACGGGATTAAATTTCATGGCAAGTCGTATTGACCCACGCGTAAATCGTATGCAAAAGTTTAGGTTGATTCGAAGTCGAACCATTACCAGTAACCTGGTCAGTAGAGAAAACACTCTGAGGAAAACCCGTCTGGTTTGTTGTAGGCAAAATGTAACCTCGATCTGA
This sequence comes from Corythucha ciliata, assembly GCA_038030265.1. Taxonomy (NCBI): domain Eukaryota; kingdom Metazoa; phylum Arthropoda; class Insecta; order Hemiptera; family Tingidae; genus Corythucha; species Corythucha ciliata. The sequence continues at coordinate 35,779,534 of CM075937.1, read as the reverse complement.
GCATTTTAAATACCTGATCAGTGAAGATCACTGCGTATGCGGAATTTCCTGAAGATTAAAACGAGTCCTTAAAAACCAAGATTGGTACAGAAATAAGGCCAGAAAATGTATGCCGAGTAGTAGACGAGGGTTGATTGGAGAAGGGGGGGGGGTCGAGGAATCACCCGTGCAACTCCCCCTTAATAATACAATCAAATACATGCTTAAACACCAAAATTTTTATACATTCAATTATTGAAATAAACACACAGAACATTTCAGGCAAGTTTTAAAATTAGACATCGTCCCATTATGACCAATTAAGATGTAATCACACGTACGTTGCACTGGAGTTCAAAGGCGTTGTAAGAAAAAAGGTAATCACACATTTCCAATGTTCATGCAAAATTAACAATCACGTTCTGTTTTTAGTTCAAAATCAACATTTTTGGACTAATAAACACCGTAAAATCATGGGGGTTCAAAACGATGAACTTCATAAAAGCACGACTGGGGGGGGGGGATTTCGGAATTCCCGGAACAGACGCTTAATTTTAGGAAGTAACCCCCCTTAAAGGGCTGAATCGACGACTTTTGAAGGCCATTTTATTTACTTGGGGTTTCTTTCTTATTGCTTAGGGGCCAGATTCGGGATGTCGTCGATATCACCAGTTATGAACGGAGTTGAGCGGCGAGCGGAGGTGTGGGACACACAAACACCAAGACAGGCCTATTCGGAAAGAGGGATAAAGACCGGCGTGACAAGGCGCGTATGCTCGACAACAGGAGTTCCCCCAGAGGAGATTACACTAGTACAGGGGAAAATGTTCTTTCACGCCCTGCCTTATAAACACAAAACGGCGTACGTGCGACGTTTTCATAAATGATAAAGTAACATGAACCAACTAATAGTTTAACTAATACATAACCTTTAAAAACAGTAAATTCCAATTAAAAATAATTAATTAATAAAATTAGATAAAAATAATTCTTAAAAATCCACTAGCCAATAACAGTCAATCAAATATTACTTAACGAAAATAAAGCTTTACAAACCCAATAAAATCGGAGTCTCATAAAATCTGTCCCTGGGTGATTCAGTAACTCAAATCGAGTAGAATCGAGATCGAAAGAAGTATGAGGCCAAATTTTTAGCTTCTTCGAGTTTCCTATTGAATTTCAACGCGTTATCCTGCAGTTAACGATCTGAAGTAAACTATTGTTATCCTTTGACTTTTGTTTATTTTAATTATTATTAGAGACTCAAGTGGTATAGCAATCCGCTAGGTGCAACTTCAATTGTGTCGTCTATTATGGAATCGGATTATGGAACGCGATACTACGTCGCTAACTCGAGATCGAGTTTACTCGATAGGAGTTATTGGTTGCGGGGCACAGGAAAACGGGTGCAACCGTTTCGGAGCGTTATAAACAGACGATTTACGATCATTTCCAAAACATTTCAGGTTGGTAAGGTAAATACTTATTCATGTATCGGATTTACAGTAGTAAGTCACTTATACAAATAAATCAGGTGACCACGAGGTTACAGAATCATCCCTTTGTCACATCCTTAAATCCAAAATCTTTCAAAGCTTTGATTTAACCTAACTTCCTACGTTTATTATAACCTAAGGCGAGAGCAAGCAGAATATGTTATAAAAAGACTGTTCCAGCAAGGTGTGGAACCAGCCAATAAAATTTAAGTTGATTACATTTTATTGGCTGGTCCCATGGCAATTCTGCTCCGAACATATTCCCAACACCTTGCTGCAACAGTCCTAATAATACGAACGTATCATTTTCATGCTATTCCGAAAACAATTCGAGTCGTTCCATCGTGCGCTGAAAGCTAGGAACTAAATAAAAATAGTACAAAAAATGTGCATGGTCAACGATTTCCGACCACTCGAGTGGAGAATTTGGTAACGCCTTAAGACCTGCTTATGAAATCAACGATAGAAATTCCACAGAATCTATTTCGTGACTGTCCAAATTTATAAGAGCACAAGCTATTACTAACAAAGATTCTAATTGAGAAATAAAGTGCCACCTGATTCGGCCCTTGAGAAGTTCGAAGCTCAATAATCGGCGAGCGATTGCTTGATGGTCCACTTTTGACTTGGTATTTTGAGCCATTCGTTGAAGCTTGGAAAGCTGCTGTCTCTGATTGAAGCATGACGACTGATTTGACAACATATTCCGCTGATGACACGAAACACAGACAGCGTTAATTACTATAGTAATAATACCTAGATAGCTTCCCTATCCACACCCTCTGTGTCCAAGAACACTGCCGAGTATTCACCAACTTTCCACCACCCAATCGTACTATGTATAATTGGCGTAGTTTAAGGTTTCCTGATTACGGGGTGGTACGTAATCTCACCCCCCACCACCCATACAAAAATATTTTATTTTGCACTATTAGGAGGGATGAATGGGCAGAATATGAAAATGAATGAGGGGAGGGGGTCATCTTGACGAGAGTTCTCCCCTTAATTTAGGCGTTCAAGGCCACCCTGAAGTCCAAGGGTCCATTGACGTCCAACCTAGATGCGTTTTAACTAGGGCCATCTGCTTTTCTCCTTGATGAACTCATAAACCTTAAATCTCGAGTCAAAAAAAAAATCGTCCATTTCAAAATGGACGAAACTGCGTATTTTGGGGGTTCACGGCGTGCGGAGAATCTAAAAATTCAAACGGATTTACGGTTTTCACCATGATGACGGTGTTTTTGGCCGCTTCGGCTCGTTTTCAGCACGAATTTCCCCACACGCGATGACCGCGCAATCGATCGGCGTGAAGTACAAGGAACGAGGCTGCTCTGGATTTGAAAAAATTGGCAGGGACCAACGACGCTCATTTTTGGATATTTCAAGGGGGCACTTCGGTAGCCACTCGGGTCGCATTTTGGGCTTGCACGATTCGAATTAACCAGTTGAAGAAACGATCTTAGGGACTCGTGAAAAGGGTCAGGCCTATCGATAGGGAGGGGACACTGGGCCCGTTACCCCCGGGCCCGGCCTACTTTGGGGGCCCTTCAGCAAAAAGAAGGAAGAAAAATAAATGAAAATAAAAAAGTTTGACGGTGGTTGATGCTCTCCTGTGCCTGGGACTTTTCGATCGGAGGTTTTTGATGTTGTGGGGTTGGGGTTGGGGTTTGCAACTTGGCCGTGATTTGGACTTTTTCCGTGGTTTGAGTCTTTACTAACTGTGGATGGTACTTTGCTGTGGTTTGGAGCTTTGCCGTGGTTTGGTGCATTGCAGTGGTTTGGAAATGTTTTGTGGTCTGAACCATTCCTGGAGTGGTTGATGATCTACAGTGGCTGAAACTTTGTTGTGATTTGGAGTTTTTTGTTGTGGTTTGGAGCTTTCCTGTGTTTCGGCATTCTTTGTTATTATAGTTTTACTGAGATTAGGTGCTTTGCTGTGGGTACAAGCTTTGCTGCGGCTTGGACCATTTGCTCGGGTTGGAACTTTACTGAGGTACTTTGTGTGGTTTTGAGCTTTGCAGTGGTGGGAGAGGAGCCTTCTTCGTGAAAACCAGAGGCTTGCTATGTGGGTACGAGCTTTGTTTTGGTCCTTGTTGGGGCTCAGAGCTTCGCTGTGATTGTAGAGATACTGTGGTTAGAGCTCATAGTGGTTATAGGGGGAGATTTCCTGGGGTTAGAGCTTTGCTGTGGTCCCTTTTTTGTGGTTTAAAATATTTGGAGTTGTAGCATATAATAATGCAGTTAGGGGGGGGGGAGTATCTTTGATTGGACCCCATTGAGTTCCATCCCCCGGCCGGAATCTTTTCTCGACAGCCCTGAATATGGGGATGAGACGTGAAAATGGTTTTAGAGAATACCTTGCAGCTGCAGGAAAAAGTAGGGCGCCTATTTGATTTTCGAACAAGCAAAATCTGCGAAACTGACTCTAATAGCGTTTTCCATTTACATAAAATTCTGCTCTAGAGCAATTCATTTTCATTCATCTTCTCCATCATCATATACATGTATTTTAATTCAGAGAGGACCAATGGAAACGAATTTCTCTAGAGCATAAATTTATTAGAATTTTAGCAATTTAGAATAGAATTTTTGAAATAGCAAAATTCCAAGAAATTGGGTCTTGAAGGATCGAAATCCGCAACATTTGTTCATGGACGAGCGAAAACCACGGCAAAATTTGTTTTTCGAATTGGCCAAACATATGTAACTGATTTCAGAAATAGCCAAATCCACGAAATTTTGTTTCTCAATAGCAAACATCCGAGGAATTGGGGTTTGCAGAAACCAAATCCTCAAAATTTGGTTTTGAAAGTGGAATCCGCAAAACTGGGGAGTTGTCAGAGGAAGGGCATAATTTCGGGGCAACTCCAGGAATTTGGTTTTTTGAATAAACCAAACCTGCGATGCTGATTTCATTGAGAGGCAAAAATTGCTGAAATTGGTTTTTAAAGGAGCTAAGTTCACAAATTTGGGGTTTGAAAAAGCGAAAGTTCAAAAAATTGGTTATTGAAAGAACAAAACCCAAGCAATTTGGTTTTTGAAAGAACAAAACCTGCGAAGTTTGGTTCTTAAAATGCAAAACCCACAAACCCTGGATTTTATCAAGACGAATCCGCAAAATTTAGTTTCGAAAGAACGAAAATCCGCATGCAAGTGAACCTGACCTAACCCATAACGAATATAACCACGAAAACAGCCTTTTTAGTCAAAACTTTCGTTTCTTCAGCATTTCGAAGCACGATTTTTTAAAACAAAATAGATGGGTGCTGCCAACTTCACGTAACCCGACCCAAGAAAGGAATCGTTTGTTTTGCGGCATATCTGGATGTAAAATCGCTGTTTACGTTCGTTCAGTCATATTGTTCGTTTGTTTACGTTAGTCTAGCAATATTTTTCGTTTTGCGGTAGTTTTTTTTAAAAATAATGTTTCAAAATGCTGGAAAATGTTTTTTTTTTTTTTTTTTAAATAATGTATCGAAACGAAAAATGTGGCTGAACAAACGCCCAGATATGCCGCTAAACAAACCATTTCGTTCATGAGTCGTGGAGCGTGAAGCTAGCCGCACAAAAGTTTATTTGCTGTTTAAATTCCTTGAGAGAATGAAAAAACGAAAATTTCGGCTAAACAAACGTAAACAAAGGATATTATTACTATAAATGGCACTAAACAAACGATTCCGTTCATGGGTCAAGTTACGTGAAGTTGGCCGTACCCGTCTATTTTGTTAAAAATCGTGTTTCGAAATGTTAATCAAACGTAAATGTTGGCTAAACAAACGAAGAGCCGTTCTCGTGGTTTTATGCGTTATGGATCGTTTCAGGTTCACGTGCGTAAAATCTAGTGAAACTGGGGTTCGGGGTTAGACTCACCAGTACAAATTTGGACTGAAATGTAGGACACAAATGAGGAGAGTTGTTGACCTCTCCCGGACACATGAAAAATGAGCCAGGTACTTATCTAAAAAGTAGGACATGTCCGGGGGAAGTAGGACGTCTGGTCACCCTACTAATGGAACCACGTACGGCTCGAACCGGTCCTTATTGAGGAAATTACCATAAAATTCGAGCACCTCTCAATGGGGTCAGGGAGAATGTTTCGACGATGCTCTAGACAAACTAATAGCGAGGAGCATGCCGGCCGCATGTGGCTCCTCGCCTGGACGAAATTACCAGGATCGATATTATAACAGGAGGGGGGGGGGCTGATAGCAGATATTGCTAGTTACCAAGCATTTCAACTGAAGTTGCATTACTATTTTCCGGGGTAAAATTGGCAGTTTATAGACAGAAAATCCAGGATAGAAGGGCTACAAAGACAGTTTTCCAGTAGTGGTGCCAGGTTTTGTACAGGTCGGAAAGAGCATAGAGGGGAAAAAAGGCGTTGTGTGCAAAGAGCTTTAGTGATGAAATGACGTTTATAAGAAAGCTTCAACGTACCTTCAGATTTTCTTTTTCCACATAGAAGCCGTTGTCCACCATTACTTGATCCTCGACACCAGTTTTTTTAGTTTCAAGAGCCTCTAGAATACGAGGCGTCATGACAGAATAATTTCTACTAACACTCGAAATGAGTCCCGATGATGCCACCCCGACTGTCAAGTTGAAATGGCCAATACCCCTCGAATATATTCTATAAATAGAACTGAGACAATCTTTGCACTTTGACCTTTCAATAGGAGCGTCCGCACAGTCAAGAATCGTGGTGGATTTTGCAAAGCGCATCACTTTAAGAGTCAAGTCAACTTTGACGTCTTCAGGACTGGGGCAGGGCAGTGCCAGTTCAACGGCTGCAGCCAAAAGTGGAACCGTTTCGTTGAAACTCGAACGAAGAACGGAACACTTGATATTTAATAGATCTCGGATCTCATTAAATTCCACATTTTTCTTCAATTTGATGAGTGCCGCTACAATTCTCGAGCGCACTGGTAAATGTCTCCTGTTCGGAGCGGCTCTGTCCAAAGGCTCCACACGTTTTACGATCCAGTCAAGTTGCTTCGAGGACAGAAGCCCGGTGTAACTATGGAATAAAGGGTTGTCTTCGAATTCGAGTCGATCGAAGGGTGAATGGGGATGGGCGTCTCCTAGTTGAGGAGAGGGACCAAAATCATCGTCACTTTCTGTAGCGATCCTGTTCAGAAAAAAAAATCACGATGGTGTTAAAAGGTCAATATCACAAAAATAGAACAAACATGAACCTGCAGTCACTCTCTTCTTCTAAAGAATGGCCTTCATTTTCCGTTTTCCGTTTCTTCTTGCAGGGCGATTCTTCCGTATCATCCTCGGAGCTGATGACTTCAAACGACTGTATTGTTGAGTTGTTTTCCAAGCCACATTCTTTTCCTAAAAATAAACGACATTCGCCTTGACTAGTGATCTCCATGATCGATCAATCTCTTTTTTGGTGCGATTTGGAATATTTGTATGTGTGTTGGTAATATGAAATTAATTTTTCCGAGAGGTAGTTTCCTTTAGGCACATTTTCATTTCAAATGGACGAATGGATTTTTATGGATGGACCGTCGTCGCGAACCAAATAGTTATGTTAAAGCTTAATTTCTATTATTTTCAGGCCGAAACATCAGGTTGTTCCACATAAATTTCACTTTTATGCTTTCCGATTCAGCCCTGAAAATGTCTCTGAACCATCACAACTCCATCATATTAATCCCTGAAACTCAACACTAGCAACGGTCCAACTTAGTACAAGCTTTATTGTTTCATGAGGTGGCCCACTTTACCCAGAATGGACCTTCTTATGGTTCTGATAGCGGGAGGAATGCTTTTGAAAATGGATCCTTTCTGGGTGATTTTCCTGGGACTTTTCTTCAAACGACGTAATGTGTCCTTCAACGGTCACTGTGACTGTTCCTTATCAAAATGGGTGCCCACACAATTTAAGCTGAATTCCAGTCAAAAAGGCGGAAACAAGAAGTCTAATTTTGAAGGTCAGCTTTCTAGGGTTAACATTCACCGTTCCCTGTAAAACCTCCCAGGTGTCCAAAACGAGGGTGTTCCTTAGTTATGACATCAAAGTAACTGTCTTATTCATAGTGACACTCCATTTTCGCAGGAATTAAGACCCGAAAGTCGCATCGCCACCCGCCTAGTCGGAACTGGCTTGCCTAGGGTTGGCACCCAAACAAAAGGCCCTGAGATTTTTCAGTTTCGCTTAAACAAGGACGTGAAACTCGCAATATCGTAAACATCCAGCCTGGAAAATTCCAATTTCGCGGATATTTGCTTCCGAAATGGTGAAATTTCGTGGATATTCGTGAGATGACTTAGGCACTGTCACGGACGGCTAGCGGTCCCTATGAAAGATCCTCAAAACTCCAAATTTCGCGGGAATAAATACCTGAAACTAACAATCCCGCAGATAGATAGATCCGAAACTGGACATTTTGCAGATTTTCAGCTCCGAGTGATGTAATTTCTTGGCTATATATTTGTCAGGCTTTGGGTGCTGTTGCAGCTAGCTAGGCCTAGATCGACGGCCTCTATATAAACAAAAAAACAACCAAAAACCCTAACTTGTAATTTCGTGAACGTTAAGACCATAAATTTGCAATTTGCCGAATATTTAGACCCAAAACTTACAATCTCGTAGACAGTTAGTTACGAATGATGTAATGATGTTTCCTCAATATTACCTGCGAGTTGCAGGCAAAATTGAATTTTTTTCACAATTTTAGCTTCTAATTGGTGATTTTTCCTCTTATATAAGGAATTTATATATAAGGATATATAAGGAAGTTTTTTATTTTTTCGTTTTTATTGAGAAATGAGGGATTTTTTTCTTAATGCTTCTTGCGGCGCGAACCAAAAACAGCACATTACAGCTCTTTTCACAATTTCAGTCACGAATTAGCAATTTTTGTCTACTTTTATTCGTGAATTAGCGCATTTTCTCTACGGTAGCCACGAAGTTGGCTCCGAAATCGCAAATTAGTTAAGCGAAATATCTCAATTTCAACAGTGACTGAGCGATTTCCCTCGATTTTAACCGTGAAGCGACTTTGCGAAAAATGACCATTTTTTCCGTTGGAAATCAGTTTTTCAGGCGAAATGTCACGCATATTTCGTTTTTGAAAGGGGAAAACGTTCAGCTTTAATGCTAATCAGCCTGTTTGAAGGAGCAAATTGACGGTTTCCTATTGTAGCTGGTTTCGTACAAAGACGAGTAGAAAACGCTGCGCATTATCGAACAATGCCTTATTATTTCGACTGTGGGTTTATTATTCATGGATGTAGTCAAATCCGGCTTGAAATTACATGAAAATCGACACCCCACACCCCTATGACCCCAAATCCTTTGAAAATCCCCATTTTGGACCCGCTTTTGGCCCATAAAACCCAAGGAGGTTATTTGATCAAACTGATCAGATGTTAGGACCAACTAGACCCCAAATGCGAAAGAACGAGTTTTTTCGAGCAATCCTAGGGCAAGATATGGCCCGGACGGCGGACGGACATTTTTTTTTTTTATTGCAGATTTGGATTCTACGCACTTTGAAACGTAAAACTACAAATTTTGAGGGGGGGTCAAAAACATTTTTTTGCGATACGATTACAAAGACTTATTATTGAGAAATAATAAGCCAAAAGGGTGGGCAGCAGGCAGCTGCTCACCCTTGCCCCCCCCCCTTCATGGCTAAGCCCTTGTTCCCGTTCATCTTGAGCCAATCAGCCAAAAGAGGCTTTCTGAGGTTGACATGCAAGTTTTTTGGCTGTGTAACGGTCCAGCTAATCCTAAACCCTCAATTCGCCAAAAATATCAAAATTAATAAATTAGTAAACCTCCCCTTCGTCCCATCCTAAATTCCCAATACAAAGAAACCCCCCAATTCCCCGCCATCTCCAACTGTGCGAAATGAGGGCAAAGGAAATTCGGCGGCGTGAGAACCTGCAGCGGTCAGCAGACCCAAAAATATATAAGCGGGTGCAGCTCTGGACTCGCTCTCGTTTCGCTCGCTTCGGTCGGGCTCGTCAACTTGTCACCACACACTCGTCGCTCGGTCCAAGTCTCCCACGCTGCTTCCCCCCCCCCCAGTCGTCATCCAAGTCACCCCATCCCAGGCCTAATCTCCCGCGGTACAGGAATTGTGAACAAATGTACAGATATTAAGTATAGTCGTGTCGTAAAATAAACCTAGTTAAGTCTCCGCGTCCGTCATTCAAATCGTGTCCCTTCCCAGTCACCCTTTTTCCCCGATTTCCTTTCCTGTGCGGGCCTAACGAGCCACCCTCGTTTCAACCCGTCACAGCTGATGAATTCGATTGAGGTGGAACGTTTCGAGGTAGAATGACCGGGCTTCGTGGGCAAACGCAGTTTTGGCTTACATACGTGACAATTTTCAACCAAAAATTGCCGACCCCCCTCCCCTTACTGTAAATCTGACCTCTTCGGAAAGTCATTTCACGGTTAAAGTTGAGAATAACGCTAATTCACGGGTGAAACTGAGAAACCACCAGTCCGTGGTTAACATTGAGAAACCGCTAATTCGCGATTATTGGAGCCAACTTCGGGGCTAACATAGCACAGATTCATCAATTCGCAGCTAAAATTGTGAAAATCGCTAATTCGCTGGTAAAATAGAGAAAAAACGTTAATTCACAGCTAAAATTGAGGGAAAACTTTACCTGCTATTCCCAGGTAAATTGAGAGAAATAGCCGAGGAATTACATCATTCAGATCTAAATATCTGCGAATTGGCTCTGTTTCGGTACGTCACACAGGGCTAAGAATCTGACAAATTGCACGTTTCGGCTTTAATTATATCGGTGACATCAGTTTCCGGTATTTATTCCCGCGAAATGACCAGTTCCTGGGCTTTATTTTGGATTCATCTTAGCGGAACCCGGGCTAGCCGGCCACGACAATCCCCAGACTTCAAATTTTGAAAGTAAATATGTACAGAATTGACATTTTTCTTGCTGATTATTCGGGATATTGCTAGTTTTACGTATCAATGTCGCGAAATTATAAGTCTCAAGTAGGCATTTATTTCCATGAAATTGCCAGTTTCGGGTGGCTATAATATTTATTTGATTTATTAAAGTGGTACAGGAAGCCGAGCTTGCCGCAAAGTTGCAACTGCAAGTTTCAGGGACTTTTGTTTTCTAGTGGGTGCGAACCCTGGGCAAGCCGTCAATTTATTTGCAATAGAAATTGAACGAGTTTGTAAGATGAGGTCCTAATTTTAGCGAAGGCAATTTTCAGGGCCAATTTTTTTTTACTACACTTTTTTGACTACACTTATACCCTGATGAATAGCAGTGTAATCGGGTGAGGTGGTGGGGGCGAAATTGAAGTTCCAAGTAAACATGGCCAATACATTGGAAGTTCTGGTCTTTAACTGCCATTAAATTGCAATTTTCAATGGGTTGTCAATTGTTTCTGGTCAGCAGATTTCGAATACTTAGGACTCGAAAGTATCAGTAGTTTTGGTGCTAGTGCAATGAGACTTGGTGTGGTTTTAGCTGTTGGTATATAAAGTATTCGTTCCTAGTTTTGGGTCGATTAGATCATTTCAATTACCCAGCCCGCACGCTTATTTTGGTCTGCAAATTAGGGAGACCCCTTACGCTCTGCTGGGATAAGTAGGTTCCAAGTCAAGTTGGCGACGAGGCTACTCTGTAGCTCCTCATAGTTTCTAACAAATCTAGTCGCCGATCTAGAGCATAACTTCCAGTCTATCCTGACTATTCGCTAATTTCCATACCGTCCAACTAAGACTGGAACACACGTGGTCGATCACAACCACATCAGACGATCCCCTGAGGGTCACTTAAATTTATTGGGGGAAAGAAAACGAAGATTTGCTTTCCAATCCCCACGACATACCTTCGGGAAGCGCGTTGACTTTTCTCGTTGGCACAACTCCGGGCCGCAGTCGGGCTACTTGCGGCCTGTCCTGTACAAGCTTCAAGTAAGCTATGTTTTCAAAATCACGCTCAGCCTGAAAAGGAAGGGAAAAACAATTTTAGCCTTTTTTTTTCGCAAAGCCGGAACCACTCTGGCACTCTAAATGAAAGTTTGAAAAACGTACATCAAAGTGGTCTTCGCAGCAGTACAAGCAGCGAATAGTCAAATTAGGATCTTTATCATAGCCCACTAGCTCGAACCATTTTCTTCTACTTCCGCGTTTTCTGGGGACGTTTGTGAATAATTTGTTGGGATTCGTGCTTGTTGAATTGTTGCAGGAGGGCACAAAACACTTTTTGTATCCGACTTTCATCCTCTCCAAGAACCATAAATCAGTCAGGAATACATGGAAGCCACGGACACAGGTGAATCAATTCGTAAAATCAACGACTCACAGACTCAAACACTATTATTTTACACATTTTGTTAGTAAAGTTGGGTTTTTTAAAAGCCTTGCTGCCGGGATTGCTTGTAGTTGTTATCAAAGGGCCTGGCGTGACTGACGCCACTCGCGGCTGGGCTGTTAATTTGCCGGTTCACCGCGCATTCAAAAAATTGAAGAATACGTTTTTTTTCCCCCTTATTCTCTTGATTTAGAATTTTCCTCGTGAGTTTTATAGCGTTTTCCATTTGCATAAAATGGTAACGAAAAGACGGGTGGAAATGCTCGGCTCCAGAGCGGAATTTTATGTAAATGGAAAACGCCATTAATAAATTAAGCGAACGCGTCTCCTTTTCCCCAGTTTTCAACGTTTCAATGGAGAAATTTGAGGAATTTTCATTCGTCAGGAATCCTATCATTTCAATATATTTTCATGCGTTTTTAGTCAGAGGCAGCGCTCCCCCAATCCGATATGTTTGAGGAATCGAGAAAAAATGGCTTCGTGTTGAATTTTCCTCCTAAGAATTATCGTTCGCACCTTCTACAAGTCTACAACATGATTCGGGTTAAACGAGATTGGTTTCTAACGAGCCAGATCTGCAAGCTTCGCAGGGCTTCGAAAGAGCCAAGCCACCGGAATTGCTTGTTTTTATGGAGCCAAACGTGTAATTGGTTCTCAAATTTGCCAAAACAGCAAAAGTGGGTTCCTTTAGTGCCGAATCCGCGAAATTGCTCTATGAAGGCCACAAACGTGTGAAATTGCTTTCTTGAACCCCGTGAAACATGACTTTTTAATGAGTCAGGATTTTGCGGGTATCAATACTTCATAATTAATTTTTCCAAGGGCCAAATCCCTGAAATTTCGGCTTATAAGGGTGAAAGCTGTCAATTCTAGCCATCTAACCAAGACTATTCCAGTCAAGACCTTATTGAAGAGAAATTTGACTCTGGAATTAACTGTTTCGTCCTCCTGGTTGACCTTTTTGGGGTGATTAAAACCCGAGAATTTGGTTATTTGGGATCCAAAACAACGAAATTTGAGCTTTGAAAGGGCTAACCCCACGAAAATTATAATTTATTGTGCTCCCCAGCAAACATTAAGAAATTTTAGACGTCCTGTAGACGTCTATTTTACGTATATTTGAGGTATAACGTCTATTTAACGTCTATATCATCTTTTAGTCTAGCATTAACGTCTTTTACACATCTATTTTACGTCCATTTCCAACGTCTGTTAGACGCCTACGATTAGAATTAAAGTTGCAGGGAAAACTAGAGAAACGCGCGAAAAATGAAGGGAACTTTTCTATCGTGTCAGTTACTAAGAGTATAAGTCAAAAATTGGCCATTTTCCGTTCTTGCACTCAGCTTGACGGCCTGCCTCTACTCTTCTGTTCTCAAGAGTATAAGTCACGAAAAAAACCGAATTCCTATTCCTAAGGGGACTTGTATTTAACAGTATTGTTTGGGTTTTATTTAAATTGAAAAGTTTGGAACGCTCTCTTGAAAAATTCAATTTTTTGACTTATACTCTTAGTAACTGACACGTTAGTTTTATTAGACGAAAATAAACTTTTTTTTTTTTTTAAACTTGGTAACAACCAAACAACAATTCTCATGGTGAAGCTCATATGGCTCCCGCTAACTTTCTTCAAAACATGTAACTCTCCAACACTCCCTCAGTTCATGTTTTGAAACAACACACGTTCATGTTGTCCAGAAGTTCCCAGAATCTAGGACCGGGTAGTCCTTTCGTCAGAATGTCAGCGAGTTGTTTTTCACCAGCGATGTGATTCACCTTCTCTTTCTCTCGAACAAAATGATACGTCACATCAATATGCTTGCTTTTAAAGTGGAACTCGGGATTCTTGATTAAACGTACATCAAAGTGGTCTTCGCAGCAGTACAAGCAGCGAATAGTCAAATTAGGATCTTTATCATAGCCCACTAGCTCGAACCATTTTCTTCTACTTCCGCGTTTTCTGGGGACGTTTGTGAATAATTTGTTGGGATTCGTGCTTGTTGAATTGTTGCAGGAGGGCACAAAACACTTTTTGTATCCGACTTTCATCCTCTCCAAGAACCATAAATCAGTCAGGAATACATGGAAGCCACGGACACAGGTGAATCAATTCGTAAAATCAACGACTCACAGACTCAAACACTATTATTTTACACATTTTGTTAGTAAAGTTGGGTTTTTTAAAAGCCTTGCTGCCGGGATTGCTTGTAGTTGTTATCAAAGGGCCTGGCGTGACTGACGCCACTCGCGGCTGGGCTGTTAATTTGCCGGTTCACCGCGCATTCAAAAAATTGAAGAATACGTTTTTTTTCCCCCTTATTCTCTTGATTTAGAATTTTCCTCGTGAGTTTTATAGCGTTTTCCATTTGCATAAAATGGTAACGAAAAAGACGGGTGGAAATGCTCGGCTCCAGAGCGGAATTTTATGTAAATGGAAAACGCCATTAATAAATTAAGCGAACGCGTCGCTCCTTTTCCCCAGTTTTCAACGTTTCAATGGAGAAATTTGAGGAATTTTCATTCGTCAGGAATCCTATCATTTCAATATATTTTCATGCGTTTTTAGTCAGAGGCAGCGCTCCCCCAATCCGATATGTTTGAGGAATCGAGAAAAAATGGCTTCGTGTTGAATTTTCCTCCTAAGAATTATCGTTCGCACCTTCTACAAGTCTACAACATGATTCGGGTTAAACGAGATTGGTTTCTAACGAGCCAGATCTGCAAGCTTCGCAGGGCTTCGAAAGAGCCAAGCCACCGGAATTGCTTGTTTTTATGGAGCCAAACGTGTAATTGGTTCTCAAATTTGCCAAAACAGCAAAAGTGGGTTCCTTTAGTGCCGAATCCGCGAAATTGCTCTATGAAAGCCACAAACGTGTGAAATTGCTTTCTTGAACCCCGTGAAACATGACTTTTTAATGAGTCAGGATTTTGCGGGTATCAATACTTCATAATTAATTTTTCCAAGGGCCAAATCCCTGAAATTTCGGCTTATAAGGGTGAAAGCTGTCAATTCTAGCCATCTAACCAAGACTATTCCAGTCAAGACCTTATTGAAGAGAAATTTGACTCTGGAATTAACTGTTTCGTCCTCCTGGTTGACCTTTTTGGGGTGATTAAAACCCGAGAATTTGGTTATTTGGGATCCAAAACAACGAAATTTGAGCTTTGAAAGGGCTAACCCCACGAAAATTATAATTTATTGTGCTCCCCAGCAAACATTAAGAAATTTTAGACGTCCTGTAGACGTCTATTTTACGTATATTTGAGGTATAACGTCTATTTAACGTCTATATCATCTTTTAGTCTAGCATTAACGTCTTTTACACATCTATTTTACGTCCATTTCCAACGTCTGTTAGACGCCTACGATTAGAATTAAAGTTGCAGGGAAAACTAGAGAAACGCGCGAAAAATGAAGGGAACTTTTCTATCGTGTCAGTTACTAAGAGTATAAGTCAAAAATTGGCCATTTTCCGTTCTTGCACTCAGCTTGACGGCCTGCCTCTACTCTTCTGTTCTCAAGAGTATAAGTCACGAAAAAAACCGAATTCCTATTCCTAAGGGGACTTGTATTTAACAGTATTGTTTGGGTTTTATTTAAATTGAAAAGTTTGGAACGCTCTCTTGAAAAATTCAATTTTTTGACTTATACTCTTAGTAACTGACACGTTAGTTTTATTAGACGAAAATAAACTTTTTTTTTTTTTTAAACTTGGTAACAACCAAACAACAATTCTCATGGTGAAGCTCATATGGCTCCCGCTAACTTTCTTCAAAACATGTAACTCTCCAACACTCCCTCAGTTCATGTTTTGAAACAACACACGTTCATGTTGTCCAGAAGTTCCCAGAATCTAGGACCGGGTAGTCCTTTCGTCAGAATGTCAGCGAGTTGTTTTTCACCAGCGATGTGATTCACCTTCTCTTTCTCTCGAACAAAATGATACGTCACATCAATATGCTTGCTTTTAAAGTGGAACTCGGGATTCTTGATTAAACGAACAGCACTCAGATTGTCCACATTTAAGCGCGGCTGTTGAATATCAGTCGTTATTTCCCTGAGTTGACGTGATAACCAAATGATTTGCCTGGCTGCTTCACTAGCTGATATATATTCAGCTTCCATCGTTGAGACTGAGATGCTCTTTTGTTTTTGACTTGTCCATGTCAGTATAATGAGCCGGCGTATATGCAAAGCATGCCACTGCGCGCAGATTTGTCAGCTGCGTAGTCAGCATCACTGTACGCAATCAGCTGTTTTGGCCTCCCACGTTCGTATGTGAGACAGAAGTCCAACGTGCCTTTTAAATATCTGAAGATACGTTTTACCTTCCCCCAAGAAATATCAGTTGGGCTCTCAACATCTTGCGCTATACGGTGCTCACTGCATAAGCCAAGTCGGGTCTTGTCCCGGAAACGAGAAAAATGAGGCTGCCAACAGCTTCTCGGTAGGGTGTCGTCCGGTCTAAGGGGTTTCCTTCTCTTTTAACCGTTTGCCCGCCTGTTTCTGCTGGTTTCCTCACAGGATTACAGTCGGTCATACCGAACTTATCCAGCAATTTTTCTGCGTAGGCCTTTTCAAGAGTGATTTTTCCGTCATCACTTCGTTTGATGGCTATTCCGAGATAACAATCAGGAGTCTAAACTTTGATTTCAAATTCGGCTTTTAAACATTCAATAAATCGTTCTACGTCGGTCCTGTCCGTGCCGGCTATGAGGCCATCATCAACATAACAGGCAACGACGATCTTATTTCCATTTTTAAGGTGATTGGAAAACAGACAAGGATCCGATTCCGACTGGACGAATTGCTGTTTTTCCATAAACTGCAGGAATCGGTGGTTCCAACACCTTGGACTTTGTTTAAGACCATATAGGCTTCTTTTAAGCTTCCACACCCTCCCAGAGCCATCGTCGTATCCTTCCGGCTGACTCACGAACACCTTTTCCTTGAGAAAGCCATATAAAAATGCTGTATTCACATCAAATTGGCGCATGTGCAAGTCTTCATTAGCAGCAACGTTGATGACTGTCCTCACAGTTTCAAGTCTCGCCACAGGACTAAACTGTTCATCATAGTCGATTCCCTTCTGCTGAGAAAATCCTCTTGCTACGAGACGAACTTTAAGGCGCTGGACTGTCCCATCTGAGTTTAATTTTTCACGCAGAACCCATCGGCTTCCGATTATTTTGGCTCCCGCAGGCGGCTTTACAAGCTCGAAGACTTCGTTTTTCACTAGGGATTCCATTTCTTCATCCATAGCTTCACGCCAGGGGGCTGATGACAGGGCTTCTTGATGGACACTCATCGATTCTTCAGCGACACAGACAAATTCTTTTAGGTGGTCTGGTGGCTTTACTTGCCTTCCAGAACGCAGTCACAACCCTGTTCTCGCTTGGGCTTTCAGATTCCATTCCACCGGATGCAAAAGTTAAGTTATGCTCAACATCGAGGCTGCACGAAGCTTTTTCTGAGTGAGCTGATTCCATTTCGGTCGCATCGGTGGGCTCATTCTCCACTGTTTCCTCTGGTGCTGTCCCAATATCGATTTCTCCCTCTGAATCGTTGAGGGTGTCGTCCCCGTTGAATGCTAGAGGTATCTGAGCGTATTCCGAGTTTTCCGAAGGTTTCGAATAGCATTTTTGTGTAGCGTCATTTTCAGTTGAAAAAAACAGTCGTTTCATTGCCAGGTTCAAAAAATCACGTCCGCTGACGAGATAAAGTGTCCATCGACGTATACCCGAAAACCATCTCGTTCTCCGCAGTACCCAACTAGAATGTCTTTCTGAGCTTTTGCTGACCACTTGGTTCTTCTTGGCTTGGGTTCGTGGACGTAGCAGGTTGTGCCGAATGCCCTGAAATGTTGGATGGGCAATTGACATTTTCCTGACCACAACTGTATGGGCGCTTTGCCAGGAACTGACGTCGGTCCAGTTCGGTTGATTATGTGGCAAGCTGTGCTCATGGCTTCGGCCCATAATCGCTTCGGCAAATTCTTTGCGTGAATCGTAGTAAGGGGCTCTTTCGACGAGAGTTCTCATCCCTCTTTCGATCCCACCAACTTGTTCTGGCGTGTACGGCAGCACTGTTCTCATTGTGATTCCGGATTCGCTCAAAATGCTTTTTACGGTATGATTGAAAAATTCCGCACCCCCGTCTCTCATGAATTTTTCCACGGTGATACCTGCATTTCTAGCTTCGGAAAGAAAAATGCGAATGCATTCAGGCACTTCGATTTTCTGCTTGATGAAGAATACTCGCCGGAACCGCGAATAGTCGTCTTTGACTACAAGGCAATACTTCGAACCACCGACGGATGCCTCTTCCGCATTGGTCCACACAGGTCGGCTAAGACTATTTCACCTGGGGATGTTGCTCTCTCTGTCCTCGGCTTGTAGGTCTTCCGGTGTTGTTGTTGCCCACTTCGTCGCAAATAAAAAATTGTATTTGATTTGTCTTCCCGACTTTTCCGTTTTTCTTTCCGGCAGCTGGGGTGTCGGACTGTCGGATAGAGTACATTTCACGAAATACGAATTTCGTTAATTTAACTTAATTTGCGATTATTCAGCAAGAATGGCTATACAAATTTAGATTAACAACGTGAAATGTTAATTAATGCCGAATAATAGCTAAATAACTAAAAACGTCGAAACTTGTAGTATAGTGTAATGCACTTAACCCGACAGCCAGCGGCCGGAGCGACATTTTTTGTTACTTTGGTAGACGGGCATAATCAGTTTGATTCAACGTATAGCTTTGGATTAGGTATTAGTGCTTTTTATCGCGTTAAAATCACAAAACTTGTTCAAATTTTTCAAGTCATAACAAGCGATTTTGAAGAGAAAAATAATTATTTTTTCTAAGAAATCGTCATTTCTGACGAAAAATCACCAAACAACTAAGAAAACGCTTATGACTATTTTTGTAAAGGACACTTTGAAGATGTTTTTCTGAATCACGGGTTGTCCGTTCACTCAGATTTAGTGTGGACAAACGGGGACTGACTTTTTTTTGAAAAAAATTAATTCCCCGATTTGCACGACCTTGAGCCGCATTTAAGGGCACATAAAATAGTTAACGTCTATCGAAAATGACTAATCCTGACAGAACATAGTGTGCTCTTTCCGAATCCATCAC
Organism: Corythucha ciliata; assembly: GCA_038030265.1. Taxonomy (NCBI): domain Eukaryota; kingdom Metazoa; phylum Arthropoda; class Insecta; order Hemiptera; family Tingidae; genus Corythucha; species Corythucha ciliata. The sequence continues at coordinate 35,760,592 of CM075937.1, read as the reverse complement.
CCAAAGTTTCAAAAATTCAAATTAAATGCGAGTTTTTTCGCCGTTAGTTAAAAAAAATGTTGCAAGCCTTAAAAATCGTTAGAAAAATCATATCTCGAAGGGTTTTGATTTTCGGACCATGGTGTATATGGTAATTTCGGTCGCAAATGAGGCCTACTATCACCCAAAAATTTTTGTCACACTTATCCCCTTCCACCCTGTATTTCAGACGTCTACTACATATATTATGTAGATTTTCACTGGCAGACCTCTTGTATGAAGATTTTGGTTCAGAGGGGAAATTACATTTCATGGCACACTCTTGCTCTTCCCCCTCCAAGTTTCTGCTCTGATGTGTCTTTTTACACGTTAATCTTGAAACCGAGCTTAGAAACTTCTTTTATGTATTTCGAATATTTTGATAACTCATTCATAATGAACGTATGAAAAATAAAAACATGACAATCTCCCCCACTTTTTGTTTTTCTGATTAACGACGTATAAGGTGGTTAATTAGGTATGTTTCTTATAATTATAATATTTACCGTGCGCCTGTGCAGATTGTACCAACCACGTACGTATCAACCAATGAGGAAGTAACACATTTTCCAAAACCATGCCGTCATAATAGCTTGGTTACCAACACTCATGAAAACACGATCCGTTCACATAAAATCAGGCCCTATATTTTTTTATTAATTTTTAAAACTATTGGGTTGCGGGACCCATTTGAAATAAGCTAGATAGACTGATGACGCAATAACAGCCTTCGCATAACCTTCACAATGGCTTCCCACAAATCAAACAATAGGATTTTGGTGAAAGGGGATGGTCAAGAAGGGGGAACACATGATAACAGCCATGAAGCGGAGGGTTGGGAGGGGTCACGACGCTTTAGTTACGTCACGAGTCACAGACCGGCCGTTCAAGGTAACAAAAAAAATTGGCAAGTTTTATTATTTCGCTATAAATCAAAATCAATCATTTACGCACTAATATTCAATTCCTGGTCATATTTAGTCATTTTCTTTAGAAAAAAAATGTCTCCAGCGATTTTTATTTTTTATGTTACTTCCTCATTGACGAACCGTTCACTACAAAAAGTCATTTACTCCTTTAAACCGACAATTTTGCTTTATAACGTCACTTGGTCCCCTGAAACTTACCACATGGACCTTGAAAATATAAACTCTCCTGAAACTATAAACTCTCCTGGAACTTGCTCAACTGGAACTTACTTAAGCTTACGAACCAAAAAAAGTTACCTATACGTGTGACGTGTTACATCATCGTTAGTTTTTTTTTTAATTAACGAAATATTTAATCCGTTACTAACAATTATAGCGCAGTTATAGTATAACCACTATAACGAGTAACGCATTATTGCCCAACTATTGCATAATAGTTTCTTAACAAATCCCTGTATCATCCATTGTAGGGGCTATTTCAGAAAAATCACTAGATCTGGCACTGTAGAGCATGCTTCACACGCTAATTCACCATCCTTGGACACTTGGTGGACACCCATCGTACACCAGGTTCCACAGTTAGCGAGCTGCTAACAATTAGAGCTAGACACTGACAACGCTGTCAGTGTCTGACTCGTGTAGTCAAGAGGAGGAAATTTCCATTCCAATTTCCAGTTACATTGAGTGTAAGACTATTATTATTGGAAATTAGGTTATTAGGGGGAGGACCCCCTTTCATAGAAGGCGATAAAAAAAAACAGTTTCACATCATGTGAAGAGAATTTTATTACAGTTGAAAGACGAATAAAACGATCATGAGCACATCGAACATCAATGAATACATTGATACAGCTCAGCAATCATCACAAGTTTTATAGCGTCGCATTAGATTACCAGTACGCTTTAAGACCGAAAATTCTTACAATGAAATCCAATCCGTGGCCCCTTTGACTTTTTAGATGAATTCTGACGTTATTTCTTCCGATACCACCGTCCGCAAGATACCCGCATCCTCCTTTGCCGTTCGTGTATTGATCAATAAGTTCGATGTACGTTATGTTTACCCTCTCCCAAGTTGTAGGGTATACGACGTCTGTGCTTACTACCCTGAGAAAATGGCTTTCCAGCTTCGGATGATCGATGTACAAAAATCTATAAAAGAAAAACAACAAATTATTGAATAGACAAAAATATTATTTCCAAAAACTGGTTGAAAATTGAAAAATAAAATCTTAAAAAACGTACACATCGTTAGGCCGGCGCACACCGAAAAATGAGTTATGACTCGCGTTCCTTCCACAGTCAATAGAACTGGCCTGGTCTATCTGGGAGACTAATGCCACGATCATAACAGCTATTGAAATTTGAGAAAATCGAACCATTTTGGATGAAGAGAAATACTTGCTTTAACCACACACTGTCGTCAACCACTAACTATAGTACACTTTAATAATATCCGAGATCGCATTTATTTAACCACTGTGAGATTATGTTTGCATTCAGGGAGGGTAGGTATGGTTGGACAGACGCAGGAAATGAGTAGTTTTATAGAATAACCAAAATTGTTCATAAGAAATTATAAAAGAAGTATTTGCTAACCACGTTTTATCAATCCTTTTTAAATGATTCACAGGAAGGGAGAACAAGATAAAGAGAACTAGTACTAGGACATATTTACCTACTTGAGAGTAAAAATATTCATAATGCGGAAAATTCCCGTTATACAATATCTTTGGGGAAATATTTACGTAGGTAGTTGCAATGAAAACATAAAATTCATATATAATATGCGCAGTATAAAATTTGACGTTTTCCTCTGTTCTTCGAGTGCACAGGGTTGGGGCTCGGTCGGCTGCTGGCGGAATGCTGACGTGCTGCCGGTGCGGTTTAAGCGATTGTGGAACAGTGCACACGGGCAGCGTTTCCTATTAGGACAAATGAAATACTCCAAAATAGTTACATAATTCATGTATAAACGTTAAACGTCGTTCTCGTATTAAGTAAAGTTTCGGAGTGGAAGCGTTTCAGCTACTATTGCCCGATTTTCTTTTACACGCCCGCTTGCAATGTTCCTGGAAAGATGACTCCTTGCGATTACGGGGAAGCAAGGTATTCAGCCTAAGCATGGTTTAAGGAAAGGAATTAACAATAAGGGAGGACATTAGCGTTGTTTTCTCAATTGTAGCCGCGAATGAGCGCCTTTTCTATTCCATTCGCGGACTTGCCCATAAGAATGCACATCTTACGATTTTTCTCAATTTTAGCAGACCACGTACTATTATATCCTTCTCTGTCTTGCAATTTCACGTATTTTGGTCCTTCAAAAAAGCCTTTCTACGAGTTAGCCTCTTTCGAAGTCCAATTTTCGTGGACTTGACGAAACCCAATTTCGACGAACCCAATGTCAAGAACTATTTCCGTTATTTGCTCATTAAAAAACACAATACCGCCGGTTTGAATCTTTCAAAATTCAAACACAAAATTTCATAAATCTATAGCACGTTAGAAAAACCAATGTCGCAGGGTTTGGCTCGCCCTATAAAAAGAACAACTTTACTGTTGACTCAATTTAAAAATCAATTTCTTGATCCCAATACTTTCAAAAAGAAATTTGAGCTTTGCAGTAGGGCATGCCTGCACGCATCCTGCACGCCATGGTTGGTGAGGGGTTCCTTGGCTTGGACACTATAAGATGAGCTTGCCAAAGCTAAATCGCAGCTAAATCGAGAAAAACGCCAATTCGTGGACAAAATTGAGAACATGCGCTAATAGCAGCTAAAATATAGAGAAAAATCGTGAAGTTGTCCTTAGATGAGATTATGCTTTTTACAAGTGAGGTGCAACTAGGGGTCCAGTCGCTAACTCGGTATAAAATTAAGAAAACTCAAAATTAGGGCTGAGATTGAGAACAAATCCAATTAGCAACAAAAATTGAGAACAAGCACTCATTAATTCGCGGTTATAGTTGAGAAAAAGTACATAAAACCACTAATTGACGGATAACATTGATAAAAATCGCTAATTACAACTGGTTTTGAGTCTGTAAGGTTGAGAAAAGCACTAATTTATTGCCAAAATTGAGAAAAAAAGGTAATTCACGGATAAAATGGGAAAAAATGGTTAAGACGTCGCGGCCTCACATAATTAAGAACAAAGCGTAATTTGCGGATAAAGTTGAAAAAATTCGTTAAAGCGCCTAAAATTGAGAAAAATGGATGATTCGTTGATGAAATTCGGGAAAGTCGCTAATTCGTGAGAAAAACTCTAATTCACGTCTAAAATCGAGAAAAGTCGCTAAAGTTCCCAGCTAAAATTGAGAAAACGCTAATTCGTTGTTTTTGAATGGCTAAAATTAAGAAAAATCCATAATTTAACCTTTAACGCTTAAATTATATTCCCAGTTTATTTAGAGACTCCCGAGCCTCGATCAGAGAAATTTCTGCCTCGGGCCTCGATCAGAGAAATTTCTGCCTCGGGCCCCGATAAAAGTGCGGGCGCGTCACTGCATATACCTATACCAGTTTCCAGAGATATTATAGGCACTTATATAGTTTTTTTTTTTTTTTTTTTTTTTTTTTTTTTTTTTTTTTTTTTTATAAATCAGGTTTGGAAAGAAAAACGTTAATTCCAAAAGTTTAGAACACGATGGAAACTCAATTTGCCGTTAAATTCCGATTGTTTGGGTCCAAATATAAGATTCTGTGGCAAATTCTATATGGTTTTAACTAATCAAATTTTATTATAGGCACATGATTCTTGTTTTATGACGGAACGCACCGTTTTTGGCCCAATTAATTTCAAATTTAGAGGTCGACTTAGCAGGACTAATGAAAATTACTACTAGTGGTACCTAATTTGAATTTTCGGGGCTCATTTTTTAGGTGTCCGCGGGGAAAGATCAAAATGATCCACGTTTTTGTCCTACATTTCGGTCCCCTTTACAAACCCACTACCACAAATGTTACAGGTTTTCGCATTTTCAAACTCAAATTTTGCGGATTAGCCTCGTTCAAGTCCCGATTTTGTGGGTTTTGCTCTTTAAAAACCCAAATTGCTTGGATTTCATTCTTTCAGACTCAATTTGTTGATGTTAATGGAGAGATCTATTTAAATGAAATTCATGAAAATTACCAAGTAATTAAGTTAACAGAAAATGACAAAAAAAATGTCCCACTTTCGATCCGCGAGGATCTGAAAAACTCCAAACAGTACCCACCCACCCATGCCTTTTCAAACTTACAAAAATTATACAGAAAACAGTCCCAAACTGTCGACATCGACACCTAGCTGGCAATATCGAATAGCAAGTAGGTAAATTTGGTTTCCGAGGACGCCTGGTACGAAAAGTAGGTCAATAGTAGGACGCTTTCGACGGAAAGTAGGGTGCCTAAAAACAAGTTAACAACGACTATTCGTTGATCAGTTTTATGTTGAAAGAGGTCCGCCCACTCGACCACTTTAACGTTTCAGTTAGGAAAAGAGGTTTTGAAAGAATGAAAACCACGAAACTGGCGTTTGAATAGAGCCAAACTATGAAATTATGGGGTTTTAATGAGCCATATCCGCGAATTAAGTTTTGCAAGGGCAAAATTTCGCAAAACTTGCGTTTGTGAGAACCAAAATGACAAAATTTTGTTTTTAATCGAGCCAAATCCATGAATTTGTTTTTTGAAAGAGCTATATACATTTGTTTTTCGAACTCGAACTATAATAGCTAAATCTGCAAAACTGATTCCACAAGGAGCTATGGCCATCATGGAATTTGATTTTTGTAAGAATGAAAGTACGCGAAATGAGGGTTTATTATAGCGAACATTTCGTGAAATTGGGTTTTGAAGAAGCCAAATTCGGGAATTTAGTATTTTAAGAGCCAAATTCACTTTATAATTATCTTATCCTTTACGAAACTGATTTCAGTAAGATCAAAAACCACGAAATTTTGGTTTTAAAATGATGAAAATCAGTGAAATTTAGGTACTAAATAACTTGAACTGATAACAAGAATTCGTGTGGTTTTGAAGATGCCTAATTGAAACATTTAATGTTGAAACATAGCACGGGAAATAAAGCCAGAATAGCGGCAAAATTCGGCCCAATTTCGAATGTGGCTCAAAAAATTCCTTTTGATTTAGGCAGGACTGACCATTTTCTCTCATCGTACGCAGTTTTTTGAGCTGAATTGAATGAGCTGTAGTCGAGATCGCTAGTAACAATACTTTTTGAGTTACGGACAAACATCTCCAGCATTTTTAAAGGATTTGTTCTTATATTTGTGGGCGTATCTCAGAAAGTATTGACCCCAGAGATCCCTGCAAACGCTCATTCGATTCAGCACAAAAAACTACGTAATATCAGAGAACACGGTTAGTCCTGCCCAAAATCTTGATACACATTTTCATGGCACATCAAATTATCGGGGAAAACTCGTTTTTTCAGGTATTTTGGTTAATGACTCAAAGAATATTAATCGTAGAGAAACGAGCCACCATGCATACGATTCAGCGCCAAAAACTACTTCAGAAATCACATCTACGTCAATTGAATTACTAAACGTTCGGACGTGAGGATTTTTTGGGAATATTCAAGCCAAAAACCAAGTTTTGTGGTACAATTTATGTCGTAACTCAAAAAATAACTGTTGCACGGACTTGTGGTTAATTTTTATCGACTTGGCACACAAAACTACGTAGGATTAGACACTCTGTTCGGGCAAATTGCTTCGCCCCTTATAGCGATGAGTTGGCCAACGTCTTCTCCCCGTTAAAAGGATGTTTGCCGCCCTGTACCGTTGTGGACTCTTGAATCCTGGAAGTATGCATCAAAAGGAATTTTTAAAGCCACGTTTGAAGTTGGGCCGAATTTTTCCGCTATTCTGCCGTTTTTTAGCTTTATTTCTTGTACCTACTAACATTTGGTTGTGTGAATCGTCAGGGAAATTGTGAATTGAAAAAGCCTAAAGCCGCCTTCACATGCGAGCTGTGGCAGCTTAAGCTTTGAGCTGTAGCCAATCAAAGAGCAGCCCGCCTTTGAATTAATTCTATTTCATTGGATACAGCTCAAAGCTGAGCTTTTTTCAGATCACATGTGAAGCCGGCTTAAATCATGAATTTTGTTTTTTCGTCGTTAGTTTTTCACTCATTTAGGTTCAATTTAGGTTCACCAGGACGCTGTGAGCGTGGCGGCTATATAAAGCGCCGCAGTTTTGTTTTTAAAGATGAACTTGAAAATTGGAAGATTTTGACGTTATATCAAGTAGAGCTCGAAAAATTAGGACAAAATCAAAACATTTTTGACCTCTCCCTGGTCATTTAAAAATGAGCCCGATCGCTCTAAAAAGTATGAAATGTCCGGGGAAAGCTTAGGACGTCTGGTCACCCTATCTTAAGCCAAATAGTCGGTCTCCGATATCAAAATAAGAATTCTCCTTGTTGCAAGGATAATTCCCATCTTAGTGGGGCCTAAGGCCTAACACGTGAATAATTTTTTGGGCCAAAAGGCCAGTTCTTGTGACTGAGTAAGTGAGTGTGATTTGTGATAATATATCTGTCACGGAGTCTCTCATGGGTTTCGACGTCGAAACGACGAAATATTGAAGAGCGTGGATAATCATTTTTTTTTTTATAGTTAGCTGATTTCAAACAGCTCTTGTGAACTCATTAATACCTAAAAGGTCATCCCAGAATTTCTACGGACCCCCTGCTGTTGAGGCTCCATGAGCTGGCGAGAGCCAAATGTCACAGAGGAAAGAGACAGCCTGGTGAACCTGTATCTTTAGTTGGACGATCGAATCAATAAAGTGGAGTTGTTTGTTCAAAAATTTGCTGATTTCTTTTTATATAATTTTACCAGAGAATTGTAAGAACTTCCAAGTTCAAGAGGCGTCTGAAATAGCTGCAGAGATCTCGCGACCCCACCCCAGCACAATGGTGACGAAGGAAGTTCTCCGGAGGTGGGCAGAAGTACATTGTCTATATCTTTCTTTTTTGCATAACTATTTCATTTTCCAGAATTTTCCGGGGGTGCGGGTTAACAGCTATCCTCCTAGTAGTAATTTCCCTTGGTAATTTCCAACGGCATTCCAACGGCCGCAGTGGTTTGACGTCTGCGTCAATGAATCAGTTTCTATATCAACGTTATCGCCGCATGCTCTTTATTAATCAACAAAATCATTTTCGCTGAAATTTCTTTCTCGCTCTTGCATCATTTCATGTTCATACGAAATCTTTGTAGACCGTTTGTGACTCGTAAGTATACGCCTGTTTCATCCCCTGACCTTGTAAAATCATTTCGTAAATTCGTCTTTGCTTAAGCGTGACTTTAGTGAAACTCAGAATGCCGACGAAATGGGATGACTTAAGTCAATCGGATAAAAAGGAGTTTTGGTCTTCAATTGACACGGTCATCACCGACTGCGATGGTAAATTTCATTTTCGTACTTTACGGATATCATACCATTAAATCTTCCCCTTGTGTGTCAATTAGGAGTTCTTTGGCTGGGCAACAAAGTCATGCCGGGAGCCGTTGATGTTATGAATACCCTCAAAGACAAAGGAAAGTCTATTTTCTTCCTGACGAACAACAGTACGAAGACGTCGAAAAGTCTAACTGAGAAAAGCGTCAAAATGGGTTTCAACACTTGCGAAGTGAGATTTGTTAGCTCTTACGTAATTAGTGGTTCTAATTGATATGTTTTTAGGACGAGTCAATTGGAACTGCTTGTTTGACAGCATTGTACTTAAAGTCGATTGGCTTCAATAAAAGAGTTTATACAGTTGCTGGAAAGGCTGTGGAAACTGAACTAAAAGAAGCAGGCATTGATTGTTTTGGCGTGGGAGTGAGTGAATTTTTGGGTCGATTTGTTTTAGGTTTAATTATTGAACTTAGGTACGCATGACTTTCTATACAGCCCGATAATTTCGACCCTTCTTCGAGTCATGAAATTGGTGATGTGAGTCGTATCGAAGTCAAGGGTGATGTTGGTGCCGTGATAATTGGCTACGACCATTACTTCAGTTATAACAAATTGTTGAAAGCCTGCCTTTATTTGGGCAACCCCGACTGTTTTTTCATAGCCACCAATATGGACTCGAAATTTCCCATGCCCAATGGAGCCTTCATGCCCGGTTAGTGTCTAGGAGGTAAATCCTTAAATTTACCGTCAAATTATTACTTAATTCTGGTGTAGGTTGTGGTGCGTTCGTCCAGGCTGTCATCACGGCTACCGGGCGCCAACCGATTGTGATTGGCAAACCGTCGAACGACGCCACTAATTTATTATTTAAATCCCGTAAACTCGACCCAGCGCGTACTCTCATGATCGGCGACAGGTAACCTAATTACTAGAAAGACGGGCGATTTTTCGTATCATTTACAACTTGAACAGAAGTTTGCCCCTACTAACAGGTGTGACACTGACATTCACTTTGGGAATGCCGGAGGGATGAAAACTTTGCTCGTTTTGACGGGGGTCACCAGCGAAGATGACGTTTTAGGACTCGAAAATAAGGACGCCTTGTTAATTCCTCATTACTATGCCAACTGTATCAAGGACCTGTTGGAGTCCGTAGAAAGTCTGTGATGATCATTTAGATATTGATGAGTTCACGAGAACAGTTTGAAATCAGCAAACTATAAACAAATTGAATATCCACACCCTTCAATATTACGTCTAAACCCATAGACCCCGTGACAGATATATATCTCACCCGCCTACCCCTTCACAATCACAAGTATCAGGCCTTTTGGAGTTCTGGCACAAAAAATGTCAATTCTTAGGGTTAAAATTACAGTTTCCCGTAAAATTAATTTGTTAGTTTGAAAAGGCTCGGGTACAGTTTGCAGATCCTAGCAATACTCGGATCGAAAGTGGGGCATTTTTGTACCTATAGGCGATTTCTCTAGTAACATTTTCATTTAAGTAGATTGCTGTTTAGGAATGAAACAACCGCGGGCAAACAGTAGTTTTTATAGGCTGGATGTCCGTTTGAGAAATCGGGAATTTAGTGAAATTGACGGTTTCCAGTTGATAATTTCTTATGAAAAAAAGTAAAATTATTAACGTGGACTCTTCATTCGCCTATTTTTTATTCGTGGATAGTGAGTTCATCGACGCTTTATTCGTGGGCGTTGTATTCAATGACGAGCAAACAAACCGAATTAATTGGCTATGTTGGCCCATTCAAGGAAACTTCAATTTGGACAGCGTTTATGATAGTAATGTAACGGCTGCCAGTGGCGTAACAAAGTGAGTGCTGGCCCGGAGCGCACCTGGAATTTCAACCGCCCCTCTCCACGTCATAATAAACTATTCAAACCTTTCAGGTATGGAGTTCACCGATTATTTGGACAGTAGCAGACCATCTCCATTGCCTGAAGTTGGGATTTGAAGGAGCAAAATCTGCGAAATTCGGTTTCGGAAGAAGGAAAATCCGCAAAATAGGAGGTTTTAAAGAGCCAAAATGACGAAATTGGGTTTTTGGGTGGGCCAATTCCGCGAACTAGGTTTTTTAAAGATCGAAATTAGTTCTTAGTAAAACGCTCAAGATTTTAGAAAGAGCTAAATCAACCAAATTGCAAAAATCCGTGACATTTGTTCGTGAAATAGTGACTAAATTGTGCAGCGATTTTATAGCCTTGAATTAGTGTTTGTTAAGCTTTTTTTTGTATTTATTGCCTTTTTGGGCTTGCAAAAAAATAAAAACCGGGCCACGTTTCACTTTTACCAAGGAACAGCAAATTAGCAATCTTTCTTCATTTTAGCCATAAAGTGGCGTCTGTACCCTGCGAACCAGCAATGTTATGAACGCTGTTTCACAGGACCTATAACATATAACATGGACATATAACAATTGGGGATCAGCGTATTTTATCTAATTTAGGGCTATTACAATATCTTCAAGGGCTATCAATTTGGCTATTACAAACTCCAGTTAGAACGATTTCCAAACGACAAACCTCCGCATTCGTCTCCTTCAAATCCCAATTTCCGTCGATTTTTCTCTTTTTATTCCGAAAGCTGTGCTTTTTCAAGAGCCAAATTTCGTGGATTTGGCTCTTTCAAAACCACAGTTTTGCATTCTTTCACTCTTTCAAAGCCAAATTTTAGGATTAGACTCCTTCGAAGTAGGGATTCATGTTTAAAACAAGTTTCATGGTTTCAGCCTTCTGTATAATTTTGGCGAGTTAAAAAACTAATTAGGCTCATTATAAACCAAATGCCGTGACTTTGGCTCTTTCATACCACATTTTCTCCCGATTTTCGCTCTTCCATAACCAAATGTCTCGGATTTCACTAACTTTTCCGCAAATTGTGTCCTACCAATCAATACTAAAATAAGTAATTTTCTTACTTCCTAGTTCTATAGGATCTATATATATGATTTCCTTTCCCTCACATTTGTTTCTTTTTTTTCCACTTTCCCTTCCTTTTTTATTGCCCCCCCCCCCGCGCCCGTTTCACTGAGATGGCTGAGCTGACGGGCCCCTATCGCCCCCTCCATAAAACCGTCCCTGGGCCCCGGGCGAATCTTTCATCAACGCCTCCATGAAGTGGCCCTCAGGAGCCGCGAATCCCACACACACACACAAACACACCATTTTCATCGGTGAATTAGCGATTTTTCTCCATTTTAGACGTGAATTAGCGATTTATCTTTCAATGAATTTTTGTTTTTCCTGATTTCAGCCGTTAATGAGCGATTTTACCCGCGAATTAGCGCAATATTTTCTAACTTTAGCCACGAAGTTGTCTCCGGAAACCGCTACTTCCTATTTACTCGATTCATTTCTATGAAATGAGTGAACACATAACCCTATAAATAGTCATTTTTCTTTATTTCAGCCGTGAATTAGCGTTTCACCTAATTTTAGCCTCCTAGTGAGCCCTCTATGAAAGCTTTGTTTCCCAATTTTCGCTGCAAATTAACACTTTATCTGAATTTTATCCGCAAATTAGCGCATTATCCTAATTTAGCCGCGGATTGGCGATTTTTCACCATTTTAGCCGTGAATTAGCGATTTATCTGAATTCGTGTTCGTCCTGATTTCTCAATTTTTTGTTAATTAGCAAATTTTCTCAAAATTAATTATCGTTTTTCCTCATTTTAGACGCTAGTTACGGATTTTTCTACGTTTCATCAACGAATTAAACCCCCAATGTTCGCCGAGAATTACGTAACGCTTTTTTCTGAAATTTGGCCGCGGATTAGCGATTTTTTTCACTTTCTGGCACGAAGTTACCTTCTAGAAGCCGCGAATTGACGTTTTCTCTACATGTTTAATTCGCGAATTAGCGTTTTCCTTACTTCAGCGCTTCTTATGAATTTCATGGATGAATTAGCAATTTTTCTCCATTTTAGCCGCGAATGAACGATTTTTTGTCATTTTTGCGATTTTTACCATTTTAGCCGTGAATTAGCGTGTTTCGTAATTTTCAACGCGATTACTGTTTTTTACACTCTATATCCGCGATTTTAGAGCTTTTTCTTCATTTTAGCCGTGAAGTAACGTTTTACGTCGCGAATTTTATCCGTGATTTAGCACTTTATCCCTATCCCCCCCCCTTATTTCTGTCCAAAAAATCAGTTATTTTTCTCAATAATTTCAGCCGTGAATTAGCCATTTATCTCAATTTCAGCCCCAAATTAGAGTTATTTTCCATTTTGGTCTGGATTTAGTGGGTACTTAGCGGAGGATTTGTCGCACACGAGGAGGCGCGGTAGCGTTTTCAATTTCCACAAAAATTATTTTGGGCGCCAAAATCCAATATTAAAAATGATAATTTATCACTGTAGGCGACTGAGCGGGCCATTGTGAATAGCTGAACGGGCCACTTCTTGGCCCGCGGGCCCTGGGTTGGCCACCCCTGTCTTAGATAATAAGAAACATCCTATGCCAGACACGATCAAATGATCCTGATTTTTCATGCGGTGGGCTCCCGACTTTAAAGTATTTTTCGGACGAATCCTATTACTATATCCGGATATTTGGTTGGTTCCAGTTAGTCTGGAGAACCTGAGTCTTTCGCTTTCTGCAGTCGGGTTCAAATTGATTCCCGGCGAATCCTAACACCTGAGCGCGTCTGTGAGCCATTTCTGCTTGTATTGATCGCATTGTGTTCTCCGAACATAATTTCCCGCGAAATGTAGAAGTAAATCTACCACTTACCAAAGGAGGTAGAAATTTAGCACTTGGTGTGTACACATTCGCTAAAACTTGCAAGACCTATGGCCGTATTCAGAGACCTTCCTTAACTTAAGGGTGCTGTAACGTTACTTTAAACGTTAGGGGGAGGGGGGACGTTTCCCTCTCCCTTCCCCTATTCTTTTCTTTAGCTTCGACCCTTTAATTGCGAGGGCCCTTGCTCATTGGTGTGTAGGAGGAGGATAGGACTGATTTAGTTACTCGAAATATCATAAAACGATGTTTATTATGTACAATGATTTTCATAAAGTACGACGAACAAAACTAATATTGAACTTGATTGCTACTCCCAATTCGAGAGAGAGAGAACGGGCCAATGCCCGAAAGCTTCCCGAGGGCTAGGGAGCCAGACGCATGCAACCACCAGGCAATGCCAGGGAAAGAGAATAGTTTGACTCACCGACGGACGGTCACGGAACCGGGTTGTCTCCAGTGAGACAGCACGACGATGACAACTGGCCTCGGATGAGGCACCACAACGACGGGGGCTGAAAACGACTGGCCTCGGATGAGGCACCACGACGACGGGGACTGAAGACGACTGATGGCCTCGGATGAGGCACCACAACGACGGGGACTGAAGACGACTGGCCTCGGATGAGGCACCACAACGACGGGGACTGAAGACGACTGGCCTCGGATGAGGCACCACAACGACGGGGACTGACTTGTCTCAGGGGAGACCCTGGACAACCAACTCGGAACACTTCGCAACAGAGTCACGAACCGGTCTACTGTCTGCCTGACTGAGACACTGACTCACAACCGCGGACTTCTACCGCTTGACTCACTTAAGGCCCTTTCGCTCTGACTTTACTTTTGAACCGATTTAACTGAGGCACTGACTCACTTTGAAACTAACTCTCTCGAACAAATCGTACTTGTAATTTCCAGAACCTTCGTGGCGACTCTCCGATTCCGACGGATCGAGTCTGACTTCTATACTGACTTATCCTTTCGCGTTTCCGGTTTCCGATCTGACTCTCCGATGCTGCGGACCGAGTCTCTGAGCGTGACACTTGCGTGGGCCAACCTTGCCTGCTGCTGCCGGTTCTTCCCTATTTAAGGGCTACTCCCCACCTCCGACATGCCAGGCGGGCCTGCGCCGTACTCCCCAGTCTCCGAGTCTCATATGAGTCCTTTCCCCTCACCGTTCTCTCTCTCTCTTTTGTCCCACTAATATACGTCACAGTGCGTTCATAGTGAATCACATTCACTGCGATGCCTCGATGAGCGATGCCCCGATGAAACATCGATGAAGAACAAACATCAATAATTGTATGGGACTGTTCATAGTGAAGCACCCTCACTGCGATGTGATCTTCGATGTGTACCGAGGTATGAGAGGGGGGGGGGTTCCGCCCCGGACCATCTATCAGACAAAAATCGGTAATATTCGTGGCTATAGCTGCTAAAATGCGCTGATTCGTGGTCTCGCGATGCAACTTCCAGACTAAATTAAAGAAAAAAGTCGCTGATTCGCGTTACATGGAGGCCATTCTACGAATAAATTGTGGAAATCAACGCAAAAGTGTTGTATTTCGGCAAACCCCGCGGTTAAAGTTGAGAAAACACGCTATAATGTTGACAAAAAAAAAGATGCTTTCAGGTTAAAATTGGACAAAAATAGCAAATTCACAACTGAAATGGCGTAAAATCGCCCATTCGCGTATAAAAAAGGGAATAGGATGCTGAATGGCCGCAAAATTAGCACAAAACGCTATTTCACAGCTGAAATTGGGAAAAATCGCTAATTTGCAGATACATATAAAGTTATGGAAAAACGTCAATTCGCGAATACAAAATATGAAGAAAATCACTAATTCGCGGCAAAAATTGAAAAAATCACCAATTAGCGCAGCCAAAATTAAGAAAAACGTTAATTTTCAGTTCAAATTGGGGAAAAGTGCTAATTCTCAGTTAAAAATGGAAAAAATTGCTAATTTGCAGCATAAATTGAGTCAAACGCCAATTCTTTGCAAAAATTGACAAAACTCGGTAGATAATGCATGGGTTGGAGACGCTACCACGCTGCTAAAATTTAGAAAAAGCGAAAATTCGCAGCTAAAATTGAGAAACATCACTAGTTCTCGAATTAAGTGTCGTGAAATTCAAACTTTAAAAATGATGATTTTTTGGCAGAAATGGATGGATAGATGTAAATGTTTTGTTTTGAAAAAAAAAAAAAAAATACATTTATAATTTAAATTCGCACCTTCCGAAGGCATTTTTGTGGCTAAAATTCCGAAAAATGGCAAATTCATGCATGGCTATTGTACAATGTTAAAAAATACGCTAATTCACGGCTAGAACTGAAAAGATCAATAATCTATACCTATAAAAGTTATACAAAATTGCTAATGCGGTGGTAAAATGTGAAAAACCGCTAATTTGCGGGTAATATTTAGAAAATAAAATAATCAGCCTGGTCAAAATTAAGAGAGAGGTTAATTTTAAGCCTAAAAATTGAGAAAATTGCTAATGGAAAAACGTTAATTTCCAGCTAAAACTGAGAAAAAGTGCTAATCCCTGGTAAAAAAATTAAAAAATTGGTAATAACGCTGAAATTGAGGAAAACGCCAAAACTCGTGGATAATTAAGAAACATCGCTCATGGGATAAAAACGATAATTTGCTGCTAAAGTTGAGAAAATGCGCAAATTCATGGCTATGGGAGGGGGTGGGGCAAAACCGCTAATCTGCGGCTGAAATTGGGAAGAACGATACACTCGGCCAAAATTGAGAAAAGCGCTAATTTGCGGGTAGATGCCAAAAATTGCCCTTAACTGAGAGATTGAGGCTATGATGAGGCCAGGAAGATGTCCTGATTCAAGAGTGTGCTGGCAGGGTGGAATTATGAATAAAATGTGAAATTACCCCCTCCCCTCACCCTTACGAGATTTCAATCTGATCCCCCCCCCAGGACAAATTCCTACCTACGCCACTGACGGCCCATAATGTTTTCAAAAAGGGATTTTACCACCCGAAAGTACAATTCAGAGCGAGTTTTACCACCTGAGAAATCATTCACCAAATTTTTGGGTGTGACACCCCTCAATTTACGCCCCTGCTTCGTTGCAGAAAGTGAAAAAACCGCTAATTCGCGGCTAAAAAATGGAGAAAAACTTTAAATTCGCGGCTAAAATTGCTACAAAATTGCTTATTATTATTCAGTTCATTGCTGAGTCAGGATCTGAGAAAATTTGGGCAAGCACTACTTGTCCACCGTCTGCTTATACTCGGGCAATTCAAAATTCAGATTCAAGCCGCGAGCGAACAGGAATCGCGGTTAGGAAAGTTCCGAGGTTATCGATTCCCCCCGTGCGGAACTCCTGCTCGATAGCAACGTCGAGAAACAAGTTTTTCCACTCCCACCCAACTCGGCCTATCTCGCTCGCTCACTGTCGGAGCCTCCTCCTGGTACCCCGTCGGTCGTGTCTCGATTTATTTTAATGTGATCGTGACTCGTCCTCGGCCATATTTAGGTGGGCTTTTGATGATTTGTGAAATTAATTCTCTTTGTCACTTCCTTATCTCGTTAGATTTTGTGTTTTTCTATTTTGAAACGGAACTACGGTGTAATTATTGTGCGTGGCGTGCTCTACTTAATTGAAAACATAAACTCATTTTCAAACAATTAAATCTTGTTGCAATCTAGAAAGGTTTGATCTGTTTATTTTTCTTTATTTCTATTTAAAATTTCGTAAATTGGTTTTTGGTCCAAAAGTGCATACTTTTGCATGGAACGTGATAGCTTCCGCCAAATCAAAGTTAAAGTTGCTTGCGTGCAGTGTTTTTAGAAACTTCTGACAAGTCAGATCTCAACATCAGGAAGTGGTTGTTTGGCTTCGAAATTCTTTGATTTTATTTCTTTATTTTGTAGAATAAGAGCTCGAGTTAGTCAAAATTTACTCGCTTAATCGTGCGTATATTGCTTTTTCGTAGCGAACTCTCTGTGTTTCCTGCTCGTCGTTCCACCCTCACAATGGTTAGTACATGAAGTTTTGGATTATTATTACTATTAAGTCGTTGTAATGAAAGAGCAGATCACCTCATTTCCCTGAGGGGTGTGGTGTATTTTATTCATAAATTTTAATTATTCTTACGAAAACACCATGTATGCCTGATGTGAATAAGTTGGGAGCTGTCAAGTTGATAGTAATTTTTCTCTTGTTTTGCAATTATTTCACAGACGTTAATGTATTAGACCCGTGTATTCTATCACATACATAACGGTGTGCAAATGTATTCGCCTTTTTGCCCTTGACCATAATTATGAAGAATATATTGTGGTAGTGGGTTACCTTGTTGCCTTATCGTTGATGCTTATTCCCCTTTTGAAACAAATAGGCAAACGCCTGAAGAATACATTTTCAGTTTCACTCTTCGCTGTAAGCGTTGAAATAGTGTAAGGTAAGGTTGATATGATTGTGTTACTTTCTTAAATCCTAGTCTGCCCTTCTAGTGGAGGCATTGATTATTGGAGGTGGACTCAACCTGACCTCGCCAAGGCCAATATTGGTTTATACGGCCATGTACTAGTTTAGGGTCGGACTCAAAACACCCACAGCGGTCACGAACTGGAGTTCCCAGTCCTCCCTCGGACCCTCGAGAACGTGGAGATCTGCACCCATCACTCCTGGACGTGTGGAAACGAGCAGTAGTGAATTTTTCACAACTGTCAACAAAGTTTGCCGCGAACTCACAACCCCTGCATGTTACTATAGGATGACCAGACATATCCTCCTTTTTAGAAGGTCCGGGCTCATTTTTTAGGTGTCACGTGAGGGTCAGAATTGTCCTGCTTTTCACCCCCTACTTGCAGCGGCTGATACATGAAGGGGCAATCGCCCCTCCTCTTCTTCAAGCTCAAGTCATCCTTTTCACTAAATCCAAGGGCGTAGCCAACTCGGGACACACATTTTTTTTAAATTCCCCAGCAATCACCCTTCAGCCTCATCAATTACAATAAAAATACGGCCCCCCCTCCGCTAAAAGATTCAGCATATTTGATCCAGAAACAGTGGTAGATTCAAGGGAGGGGCCATTTGGAGTCGCGAAGTCACTTGCCACAAACTTCATCAAAACCACCTACCAAATCCTAACGACGAGAGGTTATCACTTTCTTAAATTGTAGGGTCATTTTCTCAAAGGTTCTGGTCTGAGGCAGACGTGATTTAAAAGTTTCCCGAACCATGTTCAACCCCTTGAACCAGGCCGATCAACTCTCCAATTGCCGTGCCGGCCTTGGACATTTGGCGCCCCCAGGACAAATTTTCACCGAAGCCCCCGTGACGTTGCTTTCAGGAGCCGCGAAACAGAGTTTTTTTCCACGCTTCATCACTTCTTCTCAATTTCATTGGTGAATTAGCGATTTGTCTCCGTGAATTAGCGATTTTTCAATGAATTTGTGGTTTTCCTGATTTTAGCCGCTAATGAGTGATTTTACCTGTGAATTACCGCTATATTCTCTAATTTTATCCACGAAGTTGCCTCCGAAAACCGCGACTTGCCACTTACTCAATTTTTACTTCCATGTTCCCGTTGGAAAGGAAGTTTGTTGATGGCAAAAAAAAAAAAAATCGCTCCGGCAGCTGGCGGTCGGAAAGAGTGCATTTCATTCCGTATACGAATAGACGAATACCCTAAGCCGTCCCAGAAGTAATAATTTTGATACCATAATTTGTTTCATCAAGCCGAACTTCTTCCTCTATTTTCACCACCCTTTCTTCAAAATGTCGAAAAGTTTCAGTAGTTTTCCAAGGGCTTTGTTATATTAAATTTTTGTGCCGTATTTTATAACAAAGTGTGAATTTAAGCGATTTTTTTGAAATTTCATCCCCCCTCCCATCAAAGTTTTCGATAAATCTCAATGGAACCCAGGGCTTTTGTTACATTAAATTATTGAGTCGAATTTTAGAGCGCTAAGATGAGCTAGTG
The DNA here is from genome assembly GCA_038030265.1 of Corythucha ciliata. Classification (NCBI taxonomy): domain Eukaryota; kingdom Metazoa; phylum Arthropoda; class Insecta; order Hemiptera; family Tingidae; genus Corythucha; species Corythucha ciliata. The sequence goes on along the minus strand of CM075937.1, from coordinate 35,741,505 downwards.
AAGTTCAACGCTATTTTTACACTTCCACACCGGGAGGACCACCCCCACGACCTTGACTTTTTCGAAAAATTAAAATGGGAATCAAAGGCTACTCTAACATGCAGTATACATACCGAATATGATGCTTCTAGAATCAACTGGTGATTTATAGTGATTTTTTGACCATTTCAACCCCTATTTTCCCCCCTCCACCTTGACCGATTTGGCCCAAATGCAATACCGACCGGGGTCTTATGACTACTGATTTTTGTGCCAAAGCGCGTTCCGCTAAATTGATTTCTTCCCCATCGATGAACTGGCCATTTTTTCGAAATTCAATTTGGTTATTTTTAAATTAATTTTTTTAACAAATTGACGAGGATGAATTCGAAGATTCGTTTTTCTTCGATTATTTTGAGTTTTAGCGAGTGTCTTACTGATCAAATTTTGTCCATTATTTCATTCATTGATCCCGTTGAATATTTCAAATTGATAGTTACCGTTAAAGAGAACTATATTAGGCTACAAAATTCTTTATTCGTCACGTCGTTAGAATTTGTGTGTTCATATTTTAATTTGTGTGTTCATATAATTTGTGTGAATATTGAGAGAAATAGAGCTCTTTCCAGCAAATTTTAGGACTTTGGCATTTTTATGAGAACAAAACAAAGGGGCAAATTAATTAATTTTGATGGGTAAGTTTTGATAATTAATCACTCGTGTCGGAATTGTTTCGTGTGAAAGGCATGATGTAAGCGAACGGCGGGAACATGGAAGTATCGTGGGGTCCTCCACACAAATGTTTTCCTGTAAATTTCAATTTAACCCCATAAACAGCCATTTTTCTTGGTTTTAGCCGTGAATTAGCGTTTTACCTAATTTTAGACTTCTAGCGAGCTGTGAATGAGAGTTTATTTCCCAAATTTTCCCAGTTTTTTTTCTGAATTTTATCCTCGAATTAGCGCCTTTTTCTCATTTAGCCGCGGATTATCGATTTTGTTCACATTTCAGGCACGAAGTTGCCACGAAGCCGCGAATTTGCATTTTCTTCATTTTTAACAGCGAATTAGCGTTTTTCCCCGCATGTCAGCGCTTCTTCTCAATTTTATCGGTTCCCATTTTATGGGAATTAGCGATTTTCTCCACTCGAGTCGTGAATTCGTGATTTTAGCTGCTAATGAGCGATTTTCCCCAATTTTATCCGTGAATTAGCGTTTTTGATTAGTTATCCCTGCGAATTAGCGTTTTTTTCAACTTTTAGCCATGAATTAGCGCTTTTTTAAGATTGAGCCACGAACTTGCGTTCTGAATAATCCGAGAATTTATGTTTTTCGTAATTTTAGGCGCAAATTAGCGCTTTTTCTTGGTGAATTATCGATGTTTTACTATTTTATCTCTGAATTAGCATGTTTCGTAATTTTAAACGCGAATTACTGTTTTTTTTTTTTTGAGATGGATAGATTTTAGAGCTTTTTCTCAATTTTAGCCGTTTTCTCAGTTTTCGCGGTCGGTAAAAAATAAAAAAAAACAAATTCTCGTGGTTTTAGCTCTTCAATGAAATCAGTTTTGCAGGTTTGACTAATTTAGAGAACTAATTCGGCTTTCTGTGCACATTCAGTTTCTGAGGATGTATTAACGATTTCCTTGCGAGTTTCTAGTTGATGAATTACTGTTTCTTAGGCATAAAAAAACCAGCTTTATCAACAAAATCCAAATTTTAAGGTTAAAATGACAAATTCTGTCTAATCAAATTCGCCTCTTCCCGTTAAAATGCAGTTTCTGGCCTGTGTACTCGTTTTCAGGAGTGGAATCGTCAGTTTTATAGTCGAATTATCAGTTTTTGGGGAAAATGGCACTTTCAGACCGATATACTTAGTTACTTTTAGGGCTTGGAACCTTTTAGAGCTTCTTTGGAAAAATGATTTTGCTTGTTTTGAAAAGTAAGGGTTAGGGGTACAGGAGGAGGGATATACGTTGTTGGTCCAATTTTTAATTTTTCGCTATTTTTGCCCAAAGTGGGAGCAAAAATAGTCAATTTTTATTGGTCAACTCCAGAGTAGCCTCTAGCCTATCGAGGTTCACTTGCGCTGTTCTTACGGACATTTCGTTGCTGAAATTTAGAAAAATGATGCTTCGTGGCGAGAATTGTGGAAAACGCTTATTCGTGACTTGAATTTAAAAAACTGCTTCCTTGTTTAGCTCCGAACTTTAAATTCGTTCGAAAAACCAACATTTAGCTTCATGCATCTACGAGAGTTTGAACATCTACGGGGTTTGAGTAGGTAGCTGAAACTCCAAAGGAGTATAAAAGTTTGAACATAGAAATGTTATTTTTTCCCATTATGATCGAATCTGCATTGACAATTAGGGGCTTCATTTGTCGCTTTTAGCTCCCATAACTGACCATTTTTACCGCAATGAAAATTTGCTCTTTGCCCATTGGATTGGACTACCCGGCGAAGAAACTGAAAAGTTTCGAAATCTTATATGAGGGGGGGGGGAAGGAATTTTCCCCTGAGTCCCTTTGTTAGCAAACAAGATAATTATTTCGTCTTAGAAATTGACTATTTGTCAATAAACCGCACTTTAGTATCAAAAATTCATACTAATGGAAACTTTCCCGCACGAAATAAAAAGCATATTAAATCAAGGGCACATGGCTATCTAAGACCTCGATCCCGCCCTAAAAAATGACTTACAATGTATTTTACCCCTCATTTGGCCAAGAAATGTTGCCCCCTCCCGCTCCCCAGTAATATTTTTAGCCCCAAAATTCGAAATAAGATTTTGAACTGACCACGAAGCGGTTACGGATATGATTATGGATAGAACTGATTTCTCTGCCAAAAAAAAAACTCGCGTGCGAGTTTGATCGACGAGGCTAAAAAGTCCCGTCAATCGAATAATCTTCTACTCGCTGACAGTAAAAAGTGCGCGGAATACGCGACTTTTTTTTAGTCTTGGATCTGGCTGCATGGTGCGAAAAGAGCCTTGTCTAGAAATTACCAATCTCCTGGATTGGAACCTGGAAATTTCAATTTTGATCTGAAAAATTGACAATGGGGAACTTACACATTTTCCAAGCACTGGTTTCTTGAAGAGGGCTCTTCCACAATGCTATTGCTCACATTAAACATTGAAATCAATCAAGGATTTTTTTAGAGCAAATTTTTAACAATTTTGAGTGGGGATTTGACAACGTCAAAGGTTATTTAATGAAATGGATGGCGTGAGGAAGAGACATTTTCAGGGGGACAATTTTTCTTGTTATTTGTAAACAACAAATGTTAATGATTGGGCGGGGGAGTTCCCTTATCCGATGCTTCAAAAGTGACCATTGGCGTCATTTCTCCTCGGACCATCTATCCCCTCTTGAAGAACTTTGAAATCTATTTAAAAATCACTAAATGCACCAATCGGGCTGCAACTACCGTTGATTGGTGGCGAGCAGCGCCGCCAGCGCTGTGTCAATGGCAAGAAGATGAATTAATACAGTCCAGATGAAATGTAAACAAACCTCTTGATTACAAGGGAGCTTGAGTTCAGTTTTGTTATTTTAGTGCGTTTTTGCTTATTTATTTTTACTTTTTTTTCGCAAAAATGCTGAGAATTGACGAAATTTGTGAAGTGAGCGTTTGCACTTATAAATCTAGAAATTTCAAGGAGGCCGAAGAACTTATAGCGGCCGGTCTCGTTGTCCTCACAGGGAAATTGCCTTCAGATGGTGAAGGCGTTCATCCCGCGTGCATCGTTAGGAGCTCTTCGTCGCCTGACAAGACTTACCAGGCTGAAGGAGTTCTAGCGAGCCAGGTCAGTTGCTTGAAATTTACTAAAGTCAAGTGTAGTAATTGTAAGGCAGGTAGCTCAGGCTCTTGCAAGCACGTTGTTGCCTCTTTGGTGTCCGTCAACCGGTATGTTGTAGTTCTTGAATTTTTTTTGCTGTGTTTGAAGGGGAACATACATTTAAAATTTGTTTAAACACCCTGTTGTCTCACACGTTGTGTGGCTTGGTGAGTGTGAGAGAAAAAAGAGGATATCTGGTGCGTGTAGCACTGTCACGTAGCCGTAGCACTTCGGTCCATGATATTCTTCTAATGTAGGAACTTTTTCCACTGCTATTTCCGGGAAAGAATGAACCGGCACGGTTTTATAATTTTTCTTTGTTGCCGTAAGCCAAGAGCAGGCCAAGCCAGAGGCCGAAATTTCTTTGGTTTTGTCTGCAACCCAGGGTGTATACTTGTGTAGGATTTGTTGTAGAAGTAGGTGCCTTCAAGCAAAGCAAAAAATGTGAGAACTACCACATACCGGCTGACGGACATCAAGGAGGCAACAACGTGTTTGGAAGAGCCTGAGCTACATGACTCCTGCCTTACAATTAGTACACTTGACTTTAGTAACACTCAAACAATTGGCCTGGCTCGCTAGAACTCCTTCAACCTGGTAAGTCTTGTCAGGCGACGAAGAGCTCTTAGCGATGCACGCGAGATGAATGCCTTCACCATCTAAAGGCAATTTCCCTGTGAGGACAACGAGACCAGCAGCTATAAGTTCTACGGCCTACATGAAATTTCTAGATTTATGGGTGCAATCGCACACTTCACAAATTTCGTCAATTCTCAGCATTTTCGCGAAAAAAAAAGTAAAAATAAATAAGCAAAAACGCACTAAAATAACAAAACTGAACTCAAGCTCCCTTGTAATCAAGAGGTTTGTTTACATTATTTTGATCTGGACTGTATTAATTCATCTTCTTGCCATTGACACAGCGCTAGCGGCGCTGCTCGCCTCCATCCGGTATACTAGTTCATCATAGCTCGGCAAGAGCGCTGCTGTATTTATGAAAGATGTCAATAATCAACCAAAGTAACAGGTCTCTGCCATAATGGCCACTGAATGGCTGGCAGCACCCCTGAATTGACCAAAAATGAACGTTGAGCATTTTTAGCGATTGGTTCGATTTTCTCGTGGCCCAAGGCGTGGAATTCAAAGTCGGGTCTGCGGCCTCCTCTTCTCCTTAATTCTTGAGCCTTGTAGCTTTGCTACAGATATTAATAGGCTACGGTTGTGCGATTGGTATATTGTAAGGGTGCGCCCCCCCCCCGCTCAAAAATGACTGCTAAATCCCCGCATGGGTGAATTATTGGTCTTCTCAGGGGGAATACGAATAGTTAATTCCTGCATTCCTGCGGCAAACTGACAGATTGCGAATCTAAACTCATGAATTTCCCTTTCGTGGGAGTGAATGAGCCTGCTCGTGTCTGGCCGGTGATCTGTCTGTGCCCGATGGGTCTTGCAAGTGCCTGTGCGTGTTATTTGGAATTTCATGGTGCTTTTAGCTTCTTTTTTTTTCATTTCATTATTTATTTTCTGAAAAGTGGTCAAACGTTGTGTTTCGGTTTAACAGCCCTCTCACCACGACAGTTACTCGGGAATGATCTTCTATAGCCCTTCAAGTTAAACGTGGACCTCGCCCTCCTGTCATCAGCCCCTCTTGCTATTTTTCCTTACTCCCTCATGAAACTTCGGCTTGATAATAACACTTATCTTTGGTAAACAGTGGGACAACCAATTCGATAACGAAAGTAGAGGTAAGAGAAGTTGCAACTAATGGAATGAGAGAGCGCTTGCCGTGGGTTCATGTTTTTCTTGACGGGCTTGTAGTAGGTGTTCCTCTTGTTCTATCGAGCAGTAGCGTACCGAGGTAGTGGCGAGGGGAGCGGGCGGGCCCCGAAGAGCTTAAACATTGGAAAAATGAGGATTTTTAGGTTCTATGTTCATGGCTGCATGAGAAGGAGTTTTGGTGTACGGTTTTACAGCGATTTGGCTCCTTTCGACGATTTTCAGTCCATTCGCGACCTTGACTGGTGATCATCAAATAGTGTGGCTAAATATTCCATTGATCCCACGAAAGTGCTATTCCGATGGCTCAAATTGAGAAAATTCGCGACTAAAGTAGAGAAAACACGCTGATCCCGAAGTTTATTTAGGTCCTTTAACAAATAAAATTGAGAAGGCTCTCTAATGTGCCGATGTTGGGGCAAGTAGGTGGCAAAAAGTTTGGAAAAAACGCTAATATTCATGGCAAAAGCGCTCATTCGTGGTTTCTTGATGCAACTTTCAGACCATAATTTGGAAAAATCGCTGATTCGCGGTGTATAGAGGCAATTTAACGGCTAAAATGTACCAAAAAACCTCTAATGTGCTAATTTTAACCCCTTTAAAATTAGGAAAATGAGCTGTATCAAGGTGGTGGCTAAAATTGAGAAAAATCGCATAATCCGTCGATGAATTTATGAAAGAACGCTGATTCGCGAATACCCTGAAGGAAAAACGTTAAATTGTGGATACGAACAAAAAATTATTCGAGGCTAAACTGTTGAGAAAAAGTGCTAATCCATTAATAAAATGGGGGGGGGGATGCCATTTAGGGCTAAAACGTGAAAAAAAGAGCTTAAATTGAGGAAAACTCCAATTTGTTGCAAAAATTGAGAAAAATCACTAATTCATGTTTTTTTTATCAGCTCAACATAGTTTCATGTTATACAGTGATAGTGATGCTTTTGAAGTTTTGAACAGTCTCATTTTTTACTGTCGGCAAGACAGAAAATACTTTATAAAGTATTTGACTACATACATAATAAGGATAATAATTATTGTTCATTTACATCGTTAAATAGAGCGTATTACGTTTTGACTAGAACTAGATCACATCATGTTTATCACAGTCCCAGTTTATCCTGCAAAGTACGAAGTTGTAGTCTTACAGCTACCTGTTTTCCGAGGGATAAGTGAACGGCCCCTTCCACGAGTGCCAGGTTGCTATGGAAATACCGGAATATCGCTTCCATTTGCTCCATTATTGTGGAGACACCGAGCTCTCGGTGCATGGGGTTCACGCAGATGCCCTGGATTTTATTTTGAAAGGATTGTATCCTCACTGGATGAAAACCATAATTTTCAGTTTAAATAGAGAAAAGTGCTAATTCCCTGCTAAAATGGAGAAAAAGACCTAGTTCGCGGCTAAAATGGGGGAAAATTTCAGTAAGTGTTTCAACTTGAAAATACACCAATTCTCGGCTTCTAAATACAACTTATTTGTGGCTAAAAGTGAGAATAAGTGGTCGTCCAAACGCACACACACAAAATACACACACACACACAAATTGTTAGTGCGGAGCTAAAATGTAAAAACCCAGGCTAATTTGCTGATAATAATAAAAAATCGCTAATTAGTGCGTCAAAAATGTCTAATTACCCAGAAATCCACTGATTACCCTGGCTAAAATTATGAAAAACGCTAATGGCGCGTTCACAAGTTCTGTGCAATGCGTCTAGGGAGTCCGTGTAACCTATCAAAATGCTTCATTTTTCGAGGGAATAAATTTGTTTGGTTGCATAGACTCCACAGAACGTAAACATAGAGCTTGTGAACGGGCCTTAATGTTTTAGCTCAAATTGAGAAAAAGTGCTAGTTCACTGCTAAAAATTGAGGGAAACGCCAATTTGCGACATAAATTGAGGAACATCGCTACTTTGCTGATAAAATTGAGATACAACACTAATTTGCGTCTAAGCTGGAGATAGAAATACATTTGAATTAGTGTCCAAAATTGGAACTACGCCAATTCGTGACTTTTGAAGGGTATTTATTTGTGGAAAAATTGAAGAAAAGCGCCAATCCATGGCTAAAAGTGAAAAGAAGTTGTTAATGCAGGGCAAAAATGTAAAAAAAAAACAGCAAATTACCGGCTAATTTTTGGAAAATCACTTATTTCCGCGGCTTAAATAAAGAAAAATTCTAATTTTTTTTAGCTCAATTTGAAAAAGTGCTAATACACTGCTAAAAATTGAGAAAATCCGCTAATTCATGAGATAAAAATTCTACTTCGCTGCTAAACATAAGAAAAAGAGCTAAATCGCGGCTAAAATAGAAACAAATTCCAATTTGTGTCTAAAATTGAAAATACCTCAATTTTTGGCTTCTGAAGTCAACTTATTTGTGGCTCACAATTGAGGAAAAGAGCAAATTCATGGCTATAGGTGAAAAACCTACTAATACGCATCTAAAACTGAGGATAAGCGCCGATCCATGTTTTAAAGCGGAAAGAAATTGTTATTGCGGGGCTAAAATGTAAAAAAGAACCGGCTTATTAGCGGCTAATTTTAGAAAAATCACTAATTAGCGCGGCTAATATTAAGAAAATCACTAATTTTGAGCTCAGATTGAGAAAAGATGCTAATTCGCTGCTAAAACACTGTAATGAACGCTCTCTCTCTCTCTCTCTCTCTCTCTAAAACGCCAATTCGTTTCTAAAATTGAGAAAATTGCGTAATCACGGGATAAAAACACTACTTTGAGGCTGAAATTGAGAAAAAGCGTTCATTCGCGGCTATTAAATACAGAAGAGTTGCAATTTGCGTCTAAAATCGCAGCTTCTGAAGGCAACTTTGGGGCTGTAAACAGGGCCGTCTTTATTAAAGTTGGAGCCCCTCTTTTACCGAATTTCGCTCACTAAAATAAATGTTGTGTCTGATATAGTAATTTCACGGGTTTTGCGCACTGAAACCCCATTTTTGCAGATCTAACTCACTAAAAAAACTTGTTCGCTGATTTCGCACTTTAAAAACCATTTCGCGGGGTTTTCTCGCTAAAACCCAATTTTCGCGGTTCTGACTCACAGAAAACCCAATCGTGGTTGTTGTACTGCTGATAAACCAATTTTGCGGCTGTTTGTTGCAGAAAAACCATTCGCCTCTACGACGGAGGAGTCCAGTTTGGGGGACTATAGTATACCGCAGTTACCATTCCACAGGGGCTTCCCCCCGGCCGAAAATTCCATGTTCAATTCAAAAAATATCACCCTCTGGGGGAAAAAACGTCAGTTATTCGACCAAAATTCCGAAATAGAATGGAAAAAATACAGTTTTACAGCAGAGATGTTAGGTTTTGACAGTTCACGACCTTTTAACTATGCTAATTCAGTTTCTGGGGTCGAATTGACGATTTCTCGCTTCGATTTACCGACCAAAGGCTGGCTATACGCCCCTGCTGTGAACTAGCGATTTCTCCTCTTATAGGCAAGAATTGGCGTTTTTTCTCATTTATATCCGCGATTAGTGTTTTCTTAACTTGAGCTGTGAATAAGCGCTTTTCCTCAATTAGCGCTTTTCACACATTTTAGTCGACAATATGAGTTTTTCTTGATTTTAGCCACGAATTAGCAATTTATTTTGCTTCTGCCATGACTTAGCACTTTATCGCAGCAATGAAGTGGCAGTTAAAACCGCGAATTTCCTCAGTTTTGGCTTTAAGTAAGGATGCCCCGCAAAGTATCGCCTCTTTTCAATTTCAGCTTTAAAAGTGCCCTTGTTCTCATTTCTAGCGGCAGTTATCTCTTGTTCTTAATTTTGGCCATGAATGTGCGATTTTTTCACATTTAGGTATGCGAGTTAGCGCTTTTTCCCCATTTTAGCAGTGAGTTAGCGATTTTTATAAATTTTAGGGTGCCGGGTTGATTTTCGCGTGCATCAGTAAATTAGGATGCCCCGCAAATCGTAGCTTTTTTCAAATTTAGCGCGGTGGATTTCACCACCGAGAGTTAAGGTTTGAGTTACGTTATCTCAGAATTAAGGAAAAAAAGCGTCACAATTTAAGTAAACAATGTTAGAGTTCGGTAACTCTAACCTAACTCCCGGTGGTGACATTCATCATTAGTCATGACTCATGAGTTAGCACTTTTTCTCATTTTTAGCCGTGAATTAGCACTTCTCAATTTTGACCACGAATATACGATTCTATCACATTTAGCCATGCTGCCGCATAGCGCATTGTATTTCTTCCATATTCGAAAAAAGATCTGAAGAATCCGGGGCCCCCCTTGACATGGGGCCCAGGTCTGTGGGCCCCCGCCTAAAGACGGCTCTGGCTATAAAATATTGAGAAACAGCGCAAATTCTCGGCTTTATAGGTTAAAAAAAAAACTCTTATTCCGGCTGATATTGAGAAAAACGTTGCAAGCGGCCAAAATTGGGAAAAGTGCAAAGTGTAAAATTGACTAAAGACACTCATTCGCGGCTAACAATAGAGAAATTCGTCAATATAAATAACTGTATTAATTGTTTATCCTAGAGACTAGGGGGCCTCGTAGAGTTATCCGCCCCGGGCCCAGATAGGTGTGGGTCCACCAGTGACCGATGTCGTTCAAAGGCTTACAGATCACTTGCCGGTTGTCTTTTCTTCTTCTTTTGGTTCATTATTCATTCTGAATAATACACCTATGTTTTCGGTCAGGAAAAAATTTCTACAACCCACCCTCAAACATTTTTTCTGTGCAAGTTTTAACATGTCTAGATTCCATTTCTGGAATGGCCGTACGCCGTCCGGGCCATGTCTTGCCCTGGGATGCTCGAAAAAAATCGTTCTTTCGCACATAAACTCCATTTCTGATCTAGTTGATCCTAACAACTGATCAGTTTGATCAAATAATTCGGTCGTACGGTCCAAAATGGAGGTTTTTAAAGGTTTTGAGATCATAGGGGTGTGGGGTGTCGATTTTCATGTAATTTCAAGCCGGATTTGGCTATACTGCACATGAACCCAAGTGTAAAATTTGCAGTGTTTTTTTTTAAATGACAACAAATTATTAAGCGTTTCTCTCTGCGATGGATATGAATCACTGAATCCCGCTATATTTATTACGTGTTTTTGGTTCCCCCAACGTCATTAGCGCTGTTTTGATAGAACCGAAAGAGAAAACATTGTTAACTGAGTTTCTTATTAGATGGCGATCGAAGGTGCCACAAATCTCGCTCTGTAATGTCCTAACAACTTAACAAGCATTCATGATTAGTTCTACATTCTGGCATCATCGTGGGAAAATGAATGGTTGATGACAGGCCACCAAAGTCCGTCGAGCTGCAACACTAATCATTACGAGTAGGCGGAGAGGATAGAAGAGATTCGTTAACTCATCATCATAAATTATTGACTCTTAGGCTTAATTGTTGTTCTCAGGGAAAATGATTGGTCTGAGTGATTAATGTTTAATTATTTAATCATTTTCCGTCAGCTTTGGAATCTTTCCTTCTTCTACCTCCTTCAATCTCTATGAAAATATATATTCTTTCCTATCGTGTTTTTCTAATTTATTTTTTGGTATATTTCTACTCATTTTTGTTTGTGGCAAACATGTGAATACAATTAAGTGTGATGTGACGCCTGAGTGAATGATATCCGCCTGTTCATGTTAGTAATTTGATCTATAAACTAGAATGGTCGCATGCTCGCATGCAAGGTGCCCCTGCTTATACCTTCCAGTGAACCACTCCCGCTATAATTTTTTATGTCATTCAATGAGGTCGAAGAGGGAGAAAAAAAATTGATTCCGATAGAAAAAAAACTTCTTTGGTTGGCTTCTTTTTTTCCTTCCCTGCCATTCAAATTGGATTGAACTTCCTATACTCTTCTGTGAAACTCTTTAAAAGTCTGGCTTCATTTCAATTTTAATAGCCATCCATGGTTTCGAAAGAGAACGTTTAACGATAATGTGAATTTAAATTGATTAAAGAATCGAATTTAGTGCTAGAACTGTACATTTCATCATCGGAGATATGTGAAATCCTTTACTCATCTCTCATCTGTAAAAAATTGTCATTTCATGCTCATTGTGTTTCTTTTTTTCTTTTTTTTCGAGTTCACTTACCTTGAAACCGACCCGCGAGAATCTCCCAATATTTCCTCGTTTGCTTGTGTGGAAATTCTTTTGTTTATTTACCCGTTAATAATTTTTCCTAAAATTTTAGAGTGTTTATGAATTATTAAGCCTCATTATTAGCTCCGTAATTAAATGCTCAGAATTCCTAATTTTTAACGCGAAGATTACATCATAGGCACTCCTTATCAAGGTACACAAATCGTCGCCCATGCCCCCAGTCATGTTTGTTCACTGTCCACCCCCCTCATTAAACACGTTTTTACCTGTGTCAATGTCTACTTTTTTATTTACTCTGTTAATAGATGCGACGAAGGGAAGAAATGCAAGTTAATGTAGCTGGACTACGAAGAAACATTAAGAATATTGCTCACAATTACTCCGACGCCCAGGTAAATGTTTGAATTTGCGATATAGACACTAAATTCGTTCACTTACATAACCACTGGAAAAAAAAGACAATGAACTCGGGCGTTCGAAATGTATAGGGGGGGAAACAAATTAAAAATGCAAATTATTTTCCTACAGATAAAGGTGCGAGAAGCGACGTGCAATGACCCGTGGGGTCCCAGTAGTACGCTCATGTCGGAAATCGCTGATTTGACTTACAATGTCGTCGCCTTTACAGAAATCATGCAAATGATTTGGAAGCGTTTGAATGACCACGGTCGAAACTGGAGGCATGTTTACAAGGCTCTCGTTCTTCTCGAGTATTTGATTAAAACTGGGTCTGAAAAGGTGAAAGACACTTCAAAGCGTCAGACACACTGTTTAAGTTTATTTATTTATTTAAAGGTCGGGCAACAGTGTAAAGAAAATATTTTCGCCATTCAAACTCTGAGAGACTTTCAATATTTGGACGAGGGCAAGGACCAGGGAATTAATGTTAGGGAAAAGGCGAAACAGCTTGTACTGTTACTTCGGGACGACGAGCGATTGAAAAATGAAAGAGCACGCGCGTTGAAAGCCAAGGAGAGGTTCTCTCAAACGGGTGCCGGTTTTGGAAGCGATACAACGCTTGTATGTTTAACATTTTCACTATTTTACATTTTTTTTTTTTTTTTTTCACGCCTCGAACTTTGGCTTTTGTTGTACATTTTTGTGCACTCTGTTGGCTCATGTTTAATTCAGCGGTGGTGGTGGGTTTTGCCCCCATTCACTCCAAATATTGCCGCTCCTAACGGGTTTTTCCCTTTAAATCTTCACCCTGTCTTCTATCTCTTCTCACTCTTAAACCGCAGTATATTTCCACAGGATGCCACATCGCCCTCTAGCCCTTCATTTAACAGCGTGAGTATTTAATTGATGCGTGCTTTCGTGTTCTAATCACAATATTTAAACATCGTTCCTTATTAATGCTTAAATGAATGTAGCACCTTGCACGATGATTTTTTTTTTCTTTGCCTGGCGTCGATCTTCGGTTCAAAGTGTAGGTATGCCTTAAACTGGGATTACGGGCCCAATCCAAAAAAACAATATCGCTCAAATCATTTGGCAAAGCTTGAACTTGAAATCGACGACCCGGCTCTCAATAAAACAAATTCTGTTTACTTTTAATTCACCCAATTATTATTCATTACAGTCCAGAACATGGGGCTCAGGAGAAGTGGAACCAACAACCAAAGGTTAGTATCATACTTACATCAATTTTTCAATTGTTGTCGTTGTGGCAAATAATTTTTACAAGCCCCCCTTCCATTCCCATTGCAGTTGACATTATGTGTGCACGGCCATCAACGGCCGGTGAAGAGGAACTTCAACTTCAATTGGCTTTAGCAATGTCACGTGAAGAAGCCGAACAAGAGGAACAGAAAAGAAAAAGTGATGACGTTCGCCTTCAGCTTGCGATTTCTCAAAGTCAGAATGAGTTCAGGTGAAACCGCACGTTCCTTTACCTTTTTTTTATTATTCTCTCTTAAATTATATTGCATAATTTATCCCCTTTGCAGGCATAATAAGGATGAGAAACCAAAATCCTTTAGGTAATTAAATAATTTTTTGAGTATAACATTCTTTTTTCATTTAACTATGCCGACTAGTTTCGGGGTAATGCACCCCATTCTCAAGGCATCCGCAACAACTAAACAACCTAAAGCAACCGCAGGCCGAAAGGATACATTACAACAATTAAGAATTAAGTTCTTAAAAACAAACATAAACGACAGCAAAATACTCACATCTCATCGTCACATGTCAATCGCACAAAAATTCCCAACAATCCTGATTACAGACGGTACTAACTGTCAAGGGGTAGAACCGTATAGTAATGTTTTGGCAATGTATAAGAGAAGCAGTGGGAAAAGCAGATACGAGAGTGGGTTGAGGGGGAGTGGCTCCCAGTCTTAAATGATTATCGCTGTATTTAAAGCGTTCGGTGGAGAAACAAGTTTCCTTAGTACCTGTCTGTCAGCAGTATTGTCGGGGATTTTTGTGCGATTGACATGTGACGAAGAGACGTGAGTATTTTGCTGTCGTTTGTGTTTGTTTTTGAGAACTAAAACTAATTGTTGTAATGCCTCCTTTAAGTTGTTTCGGTTGCGGTTGCTTTAGGTTGTTTAGTTGTTGCGGATGCCTTGAGAATGGGGTGCATTACCCCGAAACTAGTCGGCATAATTAAATAAAAAAAGAATGTTTTACTCAAAAAATTAATAAATCACGTAAAGTTATTCAAAATTCACGTAATAATAAAAATTAAACCAAAATCCAGTCACATGTTGGATCTCTTGGACGTTAATTTGTCGCAACGCGAAGCAGCACCAGTGGCTGGACCTCCTCCATTGATGGACCCTTGGGGTGTTCCGATACCTCCGCCGCGTCCACAGGTGAGCTTTAAAAAATCTTGTGAGTTTGTAGGTTATTTTCCTTCATAGATAGCCCGGACCCGGAATCTAACAACCGGTCCTTTTCGAGATTGCATGGAATGTTATAGGATTAGTGAAGGGCAGGGTTTTTTTTACGATTATAGACAGATCCTTGAGAGGTTGACCTTGGGTTGCCAACTCGAAATTTGAAACAAAATCGGGACAAAAGTTCAAAGACCCAAATATGCTGGGACAAAAAAGAATAAAACGGGACACGTCTAAGTAAAATTTGCTTGCTAACCCAGAAATTGGGGTTTTCAGTGAAAAAATCGCCCGATGCTGGCTGTTGCTTTTGGTAAGAGCAAAACCTGCAACGTTGGTTTTTCAGAGACCCAATTTCCAAGTTTGGTTTCAATAAGAGCCAAACAGGCCACCATATTCAGGCGGGAAAATTCCACTTTCGTCGGTATTTGTCTCGTAAGGCTTTTGGGCGCTTTTAGGGACCCGCTATCCTGATAGTTCCTCCTCAACAAATAAGGCCCTGAAATTTGGGATTTTGCTTGAATTAATTCCCGAAACCGCCAATTTCCTGCCGGAACGGAAAATTGTAATTTGGCCCAGAATTAGGCCCGAACTTGCTAAGTCACACTTTGGTCCGCTCCCTCTTTAAAAATTCTTACTAAAAAACTTTAAAATTCAGGAATATTCAGCGGAAGCCTCCAATTTCGTTGATATTCAGCTCCAAAAGCTTTGGATCCTGTCGTGGCCGATTAGACTGGGTTCCACGACGGTCACTAAAAAGAAACCCTAGCAATTTCGCGTAAATGAGTACCAGAAACTAGCTATTTCGCGAATAATTATACCCTAGGCTTGCAATTTTTGAAGATCTTTTGCTGAGTGCGACGTTATTTCGTGCCAGGCTTTGGGCACTGTCGGGTCGGTTAGCCTGGGCTCTACGGCCACCAGAAAAAGGCCCCGAAACTTGCAATTTCGCAAAAATAAAAACCGTAATGAATGTTCAGTTACAAAATTCGAAGACTTTGAGCTCCAATGTGATCTTATTTGGGGGGCAGACTTTGGGCGCCTTTTGTGGCCGCCTAGTCCGGGCTCCATGGTAACTAAAGCAAAAAAGGTTGGAAACTAGTAATTTTGGGTAAATTAAGACCGTGAAAGTGCGAGTTTTAGAACATTCAGACCCAAAACTTGAAATTTCCTAGCGATGAATGCCTCCGATGATGACATTTTGCGCTTATTCATCAAGCTTTGGGAGCTTTCTGGACCACCTAGACTAGACGCCGCTCACATCATTAATAAAAGGCCCGGGAACTTCCCGCCATTTCGCGAAAGTAAAAACCAGAAACGTAATATTTCGCTGGCATTTAGACCCAAAAATTACAATTTTGCAGAATGTCGTTTCTAAAAGAAGTAATTTTTGCGCTGACTTGGCTCTCATATTGCAATTCAGTGGCTTTTCGGCCATACAATTTGTTTATCTGCTAAGTCATTTTGTGACACGTAGAATCAAGAGCAAATGATAGCTTTACAATTTCGCTGGGTTTTACCCGAAAAATAGTGATTTGGCGGCTGCTTATAGTTGCAAACATGCAAGTGACGACTGCATGTCTAGGCCACATTGTCAGTTTCCTCGTAACTCAGTCTGTTTCCAGACCCTGTGCCAATTTCCAAGCGACTTCGTCCTTATACAGGCCAATTTGTCTGTTTCCAACGCAGTTTACAGGCTACTTTTTCTGTTTCCAAGTCACTTTTTTAGGGTGCTTTTTATTTGACCTTTTGGGCATGTTTTACCATTGGGCAAGCAAGTCGGCGTAGGCCGCTATGGTTTATTCTCAGTTTTATCTCGGGTTTGTCCCCAAATTTTAGCGAAAATTTTAGCCTTTTAAGGACCTACAGAATCTAAGATATACGAATAGTGATTTTTCTCGATTTAGCGTTTTTCGCAATTTAAGCAGCGAATTTGCATCAAAAAACTACGAATGGGCGTTTCCCCCCAATTTTTCCGCACATGAGTGTCTTATTTATCAATTTCATAGCCGCAAAGAGCAACTTTTTATATATAATCACGATTTGTACGCCTTTTCTAAATTTAACACAACCAATTCAGCAGGCTTTGCTCTTACAAAAACGAACGGCCAACACTAAGGGATTGTCTCACCCAAAAAAACAATTTCGTTTTATTTTTTTTTTCATACCAAAAGCAAATTCCATGAGTTTGGCAATTTGATAATTACAATTACTGATTTTTGGCTCTTTGAAAAACACAATTTCGCGCGTTTGGCTCTTTCAAAAGGAAAATTTCGTGACTTCAGATCTTTCAAAGTCAAATTTCACGACTTTGGCGTCTTAGCGTGACTTTTTCTTAGAAGGTTGGTTAGTTTAGCACATTAGCGTTTTTCCCCGTGAAGGAACCTCAACTAGTGGTTTTTGTCAATTTTAGCTACAAAGTAGCCTCCAGGGATCGCGTTATTAGCTTTTTTCTTAATTCAAGCTGCGAATGCCTTCAGAAACCGCGAATTAGAGATTTGTTTTTTCAATTTCAGCCGCGAATTTGGTTATTTAATCACAAAGCAGGCATGAATTGCCAACTTTATAGTCATGAAATTCTAGTAGGGGACTGGCCCACCTGGCACCAACACCTTCAGGGCTTATTTTTTGGGGCCAAATCGAACTATTCGGCTCCAAAAGTAGACGTATAGAGTGCGCACGAGCCGATAAAAATTATTCAGTTATCCCCTTACACCCACTGGTTCCGGTACTTCAGGTCGGATTTCTGTGGTGGTAGTAGTCCCCTGTTTCTGGGTCTCCGTAGTTGTCCTCGTGGAACGACGCGGTGCTCTGGTGATTGATCGGGGTGAGTCCACCTTAGGGCTGACGAGCTGAAGAGAGCCGAAACACCAAGCTCCACCACCTCAATTCTGGTCGCTCAATAATGGCGCTCTACATGACAGGCGTGGGATCCAAGGATGTCACAAGGGGCCATGGAATCGAGGTCACTTCCGCAAAAACATCATGTATAAGCTCGCAGTTCATCTAGGGCCCCTTTTACTGCTCAAATTTAGAAAAACCGCTAATGTGCTGTTCTTGGGGCAAGTCTGCAGCTAAAATTGAGAAAAATTGCTAACTCACGGCAAAAATTGGGAAGAAAAGCTCATTTTATTTATTTATTCAAATCAAAACAATCAAAATAACAAACTACCTAAATAAAATTGTTATAGTCCGGGAGCCTACCATATGAAAAATCCTCTAGGCCAGCTTCCTTGAGAAAATACTTGAGGATGGAGCTCATTCGCAACTGAAATTGAGAAGAATCGCTAATTCGCGGCTAAAAGAGTGAAAAATAGTCAATTCGCGGCTAAAATGAAGAAAACGCTGGAGGCGACTTCGTGACGGAAGTAAAGTAAAAAAAAACCTGCAATAATTAATGGTCTAAAAGTGAAAAAATCGCCAATTTGAGGCTTAAGTGGAGAAATGTTTTTCCACTTTTAGTGCGCAAGTAGCCAGCCAAGCAATTTTTAGGTAGTGAGCAGTCATTTGGTCAATTTGATCAGCACGGGTAATTTTTTTCCCCTTACGTTACAGTTGGAAAGGTGGAAATGACTCTGATCGGGGCGGGAAAGATTGGCCCAGTAAATTAATCCGTTAAGCGCACGATTAGCCATTTTGTTCATTTTATGGGCGCTGATAGTCAGTTTAGCCATTTTAAATGCGAGAATCAAAAGTTACTCCATCAGTAGGGCGCGAGTCAGTAAGTTTGGCAATTTTCAAGGAGCGTAAATGGTTGGTATGGCCATTGTCAGGGCCTGAATATCGGCAGTTAACGCATTTTCAAAAGCGCAAATCGTCAACTCGGGAATTTTTAGGTTGGATTGAACGTCAATTTAAATTCTGACATTTTTATGGCGGTTTTTTTCTAATTTTAGGACACGAATGGCCGGTTTGACCATTTTCAGAACACGGGATATCGGCAGTTAACGCATCAAAGCGCGAACGTGAATTGAAAGTCTGACAGTTTTATGTCGTTTTGGCTATTTTTAGCACACGAATCGTCAGTTGAGCCACTTTCAAAGAGCCAATGGTCAAGCGCAATGTTCCGTTTGGCCATTTTTGGAGCGCAAATGTTCCGTTTGGCCATTTTTCAGGGCACGGCTCAGATCGTCAGATTAAGCATTTTCATGGCGCGAGTCGTCATTTCAGCTATTATTCGGGCGAATTGTGTCAGATTTGCCAATTTTAGGGCGTGAGTATTCAGTATGGCTTTTTTAAGGCCACGAATGGTCATTATAGTTTATTTTAGGGTGCGAGGGGATTCAGGTTAAGATGGCATTGCCGTACCTGTGCTTTAAAGATTCTCTGCCTGTGTTAGCTCCTATACCGTGTTTAAGAGCGAACTTTCCCCGAGAACCCTACAATTTTCCCTAGCGGGAGAATCTTGGCTGATTCATGGTCTATGTGAGTAGCCCAATACTCGCGTTTTTAGTCGATTTAAATGACTACCCAAATCACTGTTTAGTGCTTTTCCTCAATTTTAACTGTAGAGTCTCCTCCAGGAATATCTCAAATCGCGGTTTCTAGTCCAATTTGGCAACTCTGCAACTCGTTTCAAACCCACTCTCCTACTTATCGTTAGAATAAGCCAAATGCTGAGAAGGGGGAAGGGGCAACCACCGTGGCCTCGAGCATCAAAATATTACGCTAAACTGCTGGTCTCGTCGTTTAAGAGTAGACTTGGATGTAGGTAATATCAAATATAGGGCGGCTCTCTGTTAGTATGAATGTGGGTGACTGAACATTCTGGTTCCAGTCTCTGGCTGTTGGCTGATGTACCCACTATCCATGTCGTCATGTCGCCGTATGCACATTCATTTCGGTAGCGGTAGAGGTGAAAGGATTCATTCAAAATAGTGTGTTCCGAAACCAGGGTTCTCTTTGTTTTTTAGAGCTTTTCATGTATAGCCCATATTTTTTAAAATTATTTCAAGTAGTTTATTTGTGTCAACAGAGTTTGCATCTCAACTTATCCAACTGGATGATGGTAAGCTGAGTGGAATTTAAATTTATAAGGACTCGAAAGCCCAAGAAGCAGGTGCAAGAAAATTGGTGAATCGTGCAATTTTGAGTAGGGTTAAAAAAAAAAAAACTTTGTGCGCGTGTATTTGGACATGAAAGTCAATTTCATGATTTCGATCAAAAAATCCAATATGGCGGCTGTTCAAGACAGCTATTCGTGTTGCGCGCGCTATTTTACTTAACGGCCGCCGTATTGAAATATTAAATTATAGTCCTTGTGATCTATGTGAAATAGCCTCCCAGCCGCCTCAAAACATGCGTGCAAAGTTTTAACCCTCACGCAAAAATACACGCTTCTCGAACCTGCTCATGGACTATGTAGAGAAAAATCCGTTGTAGTTTTTCCTAGTTCTAGTTTCCAGAAGTTATTTCAAAAGGAATTAAATGATTAGGAAGTGGCTTTGAGATTAATTTGACTAATCTTAGGACGTTGTAATAATTTTAGGTTCTAGTGGTAACAATAACGTATTTTTTGTCTAAAACTCGTACGTTGAGAAGAAGATTGCACAAAGTAGTGGTCTAAATTTGAAATAACACATTATTTTGCTATTTTCTTGTTGAATAATGAATCACAGAATTTGCATTGGGTGTATGTTCAATGCTTGTGTTTTTTTTTTCTTCCAGAACGACCCTTGGAGTTCGTCGTTACCTTCGACCGGTAACTCAGTATCACCCGACCCCTGGTCACCAGTATCAGCTCCACCTCCACCAAAACCAGGCATGTATATCAAAGCATCACAATTGGGGATTTGACGGAACCTGTCATTTTTATTTCCGTGTTTCAGCGCCTGCGGCACAAAACGACCCGTGGAAAGCTTCTGCATCGAGCATGTCGCCACCTCCTATAAGGCAAAACGATCCTTGGTCGCCGGCTACAGTCAATAGTCCTGCCTCCCTGTCCTCCCCTAGTAATAATGACTTGGACGAGTTTGATGTTATCACGAATCGGGATCGATATAATATAAATAATAACACAACAGGGGGTGAGTAATAATGAAAAAGTTTTTTTTTTAAGGACGAGGGTAAAGTTTTATTGTTTTCTAGGAGCGACGAGTCCCAATCCTTTTAACATGTCGGCGCTAGGTGATACACTGAACGACGCCTCGACGTTAAACTCAAAACGGCGTTCACCTCATTCGTTTCTCGGCGAAAATTCGGCTTTGGTGAATCTTGACAATTTAGTAACCAAACCTGTTTTACCGCCGGCGGTGAATCAACCCCCTCAGGTTGCTCGAAGCGGTGAGTCCTTTGAATTTTTCATCTTACATCGACATGCCACTTGATTTTTTTTTTTTTTTTTTTCATCCTACTTTTAACGCTCAGTCGCCGCCAATCCATTCTCGCCTTTAACGCCACTACAGCCCACACGGCCGGCCTATTCATCCACAGCTTCATCACAACCGTTAACTTCTTCTCCGAATCCGTTCCTTTCATAGGATCATCGTCAGAGACGCAGGTAAATAATTAGGATTATATAATTTCTCGTTAAAAAAGGGTATTCTCCGCCGTACTATGCAATTACAAATTTTTACATTAATTTTAGGACTCAATAAACAATTCTAAATTGAATGTGCCTATTTTTTGCACGAAAAGAATGTTTTAATTCAGTATTAAAACTGGTAAACTGGGTTTTTATCATTTTAACGTTCACGCGCTAAGCAAATTTGACACCAAAACTATTGAAAAATTAATTTTCTATTGAGAAATCGTCCAATTTCTGAGCTTATTTTTCACGTTAGGCCCTATTCCTACTCCTCGACCATCTCGTCTTACCTGAACGGAAAGAGCTTTAAGGTTATTAGGTGTAAAAAAAAGAATAAGAAAAAATTGTATGGTTGTCCTCATGGTTGCGTATTTCCTCCTTTAATTTTGAATACTAACCAAGTTCCGAGCACTAACCCTTATGTTTATTTTTGTTTGGAAAACAAAATATATATATTTCTTTGTTAATTTATTTGTTGAAAATAATTTATCCGATGATATTTAGTTGTTTATATTTTATGTATTTACTTATTATGAGCTATGAGTTTATTATTATCGCTATAACATATGATTACGTTATACGTATACAAAATTGTTGAAACAAATAAAATCTGGCCCCAACAACTACATATTGGGAATGGATGTGTTCACAGAATAAAATTTATTGTTGCACCTGTTGGTTCCGCTGGCTATGTTGTAAAAAATTAGGACGAAGTGTGCCTTTTTGACTTCCCTGGGTGGCATTACATCTACTTTTAATAAAGTAGGTGCGTACGATATTAATTGGTTGTCGATAGAAATTCCCGGATTTATGTAGACTGCCGTTTTACCACCATGTGAAGTCAACAGGCTTGGTACTGTTTAAAAGTTGTATTTCCTTTATGTGTGCTCAAGAAGGAAATTTTAATCGTAATTATTTAGAGAGAAAGTGATGACTAATGAAATATTGGATATATTTTTTCATGAGATAACTTTTTTTAATCCGTCGATTTAAATAATAATATGTGAGCTGTAGTTGAAGGGATGGTGTAAAATGTAAATCGCGTCAATGTCCTATTCAAGTATTAATCCGTACTTCAATTTTAAAAACATAATGTACGTGTATAAATATATGAATTTTATTACCAGAAGTGCCGGACGTTTCGTTCATACGACCATCCTGCCGCTAACCATCTTCAAAATAGTGACGCAGGCCGTAAACCTATAACTTCTTGAACGGTCGAGGTCACTTTTTAGGCCCATAAAACTCGGTCATTTAAATCAAAGGTGGTAATTTTGATCGCCGGGGTTGAATACTTTGCTGAAAACTGACCAAACCCGGTTGAAGCGAGAAAAGATGTATTTTTCATAATATACCGAGTTTTGGTTATTATTTTGAGGCAACTGCGTTGCCGAATTGACGATTGACGTCCGTAGAAAGCGCGGCTATTGAGTTCCACTGGGTGCCCTTTCCCGCGGTTTCTTTCTGACGACGGTTTTTCCTGCAGCCCCGCCGCACCTGCGTCTTGAAAGTGTGGAGCCCACCGTTCCACCGTGATGTAGCTGGGATCCAACTTGATTGGCTAAGATCCGGCTCTTTCGTTCGAACAAAACTAAACGTCACTGAAGCTCAGGAATGACTCCCACGAGGAAGGACATCAGGGTTCCCCCCTCCCCCCTACAACAAAACTGTACGGAAAATTATATGGAAATACGGGAATTAGCAGTATTTCTACATTTAGCAATGAATTAGCACCTTTTCTAGATTTTGGCCGAATTTGTCTCCATAAATCCGCGAATTGGTGCCTTTAACTTTTTTATTGGTGTTATTTCAACTCGGATTATCTCTTTTTCTCAATTTTGGCCGCAAATTACAAAAATTGCCTCCAGACCCCAAGAAAAAGCGTTTGTAAATGTTAGCCGAGAGTTACCGTTTTTCTCAGTTTTAGCAGGAATTAGCAATTTTTTCCCCTTCTATTTATTAATTAGAGCTTTTTCTCAATTTTAGACAAGTTGTGTGCGAATTGGGGTTTTTTCTAATTGACTTTTTTCTTAATTTAAGCCGAGAATTATCGATTTCTCTCTATCTTAATCGCAAATTCGCTTTTTCTCAATTATAGCCGCAAATAGCAAATTTTCTCAATTAGTAGCCTCGACTTTCCGTTTATCCACCTGCTGTGAATGGGCCATTTTTTTCACTTTCAGCCATTAATTATCTATTTTTCCTGTTAGCCGAATGTGTCCCCACGAACCGTGAATTAGCGCTTTTGCTCAATTTCTGCCCCGAATTACCGTTTTTATCTATTTTAGCGGGGATTTGACGATTTTTTCTCCATTTATTCATAAATTGTTTTTTTCCCTCAATTTTAGGCAAAATTGCTTTCAGAAACGTCGAATTGGCGGTTCTTCACTTGGGATCACTTTTAGCAGGGAATGAGCGGCTCGCCTCAATTTTTGCGCTGCGTGTTCGAGCATTTGTTGTTATGAGATATTTGTTAGCAGGGAATTCGCGTTCTTCCCGATTTTAGCGTTTCTTTTAGCTATGAATTAAGCGATTTTTCTATATTTAAGCCGAATGTGCCTTCAGATACCGCTAGTTATCACTTTTTCTCCATTTAAGCCACAAATTATCGCTATTACTCATTTGAGGCCGTGAATTTCGTTTTATATTTTATTTTTATTTGATTTTTCAATTTCAGAGGCGGATTAACTCTTTGACTCATTTTAAGTCGCAACTTTGCATGTTTCCAATTTTAAACATTAGCGCTTTTTCTCGAATTTAGGCGAGATTTTTTTCACTTTTATTCAGGAATTAACCATGCCATTCATTAATTAACCATAAATCCGTATTTAAGAGAACCATGCCGCGAGTGAGCACGTCTTTCTCCCTTTTAGCCGCGAATTAGACCTTTTTCTCAATTTCTGTTTTACATTAGGTACGAATTAGCGTGCTACCTCAATACATAAGTACTATAGCCGCGATTGTACAATTTTTCTCCATTTTAGTCGCGAATGAACGCTTTTTCTTTAATTTTAACCTGGAATTGGCATTTTTACCAATTTTATCTGCGAATGAGCGCTTTTTCTCGCTTTTAGCTACAAATTATCGCTTTTTCTCACATTTTTGTTTCTAGATTCGGGACATTTCCTCAATTTCAACCACCAATTACCTCTTTTTTTCAACTTTAGCCCGAGCGAACTATAATCTTCTAGCTACGAATTAAAGTCACGATGTTGCATCTGAAAACTGAAAATTCTTGGTGTTTTCTCGATATTAGCCGCGAACTAGCAGTCTTCCCATTTTGGCCGTGAATTAGCGCTTTTTACAAATTATACTGATTTGTTGTTTAATTACTCGAGTCAAATCTGTGAAAGTGCTTTTTGGAAAAGCCACATTTGTTTTTATAACTAGCGAACTTTTGAAAACCGATTCAAGAAAGAGCCAAGGCCACGAAATCTGGTCTTTGAAAGAATGCAAATACGCGAATGTAGGATTTGAAATAGCAAAAATCCGTGAAATTTAGTTTTGAAAGAGCAAAATCCGTGACATTCAGTTATGGAAGAGCAAAATCCGCGACAAAATTGGGATTGAAAGAGCCAAAATCATTAAATTTGTATTTGACAAACTAATGTTTGGAATTGCCAAAACCTGTGGAATCGATTTCAGAAAGATCCAAATCAAAGAAATTTGGTTTTTGACAGCAAAAGTGTGTGAAATCGGGGTTTGAAAGAGCCAAATTCGCCGGTTTTTAAACAGTGAATATCCGCAGAAATTAGGGGTTTGTAGTTATAAGAGCCAAAATGACGAAATTTCGGGTTTGAATGAAGCAAATCCATGTTTTTAGCCGAATCAGCAAATCCAGGTTTTTAGCTGAATTAGCCAAACCTGCATTACCGAACCTAAGATGGCGATGTAAGGGCGAGGGGGCGGACCAACCTGGGCCCCCGAAAAGCTTAAAGATGGAAATATTAAATTGTTTCTGAACTTCTGAAATTCTTTTAATGTTTCTGAAAATCCATGAAATTGACAATTTACTCATAAAATTTCATCGACAATTTCATACTAAAAATGTCAAGTTTACAGACAACGATCGCCAATTTACCTAATGTATTAGTAAAAATCACCAAAAGGGTAATTGACGATCGACTCATGGGCAAAATTAATAAGTTCCATGGGCCAACAATAAAACTATTAAGGACAAGTTACAATTTCCTCGTTAAATGTACCATTTAAGCATCAAATTGACAATTTCTAGTTCAAATTGACAATTTCTGCTTCAAATTGACAATTTCTGCTTCAAATTGACAATATCTGCTTCAAATTGACAAATTCCACTCCAAAGTGACAAGTTTTTAATTAAATTAACAATGCGCTAGTAAAAATGTCAATTTAGTAATAACAAAATTTCCTAGTAAAACTGACAATTTCGTCCTAAAATTAACAATTCCTAGAAAATTTACGATTTCCTGTTGAAATTCACAATTCCCTATTCGAATTAATTAACAATTTCCTTACAAAATTGAAGATTCATTCAAAAAGGTCAATTCCCTCATAAAATTGGTCATTTTTGTCATTAATTTGACTTCCTTATGGTATTTGGTTCCTTACTGGTGATTTACTCATTAAATCAACACCTTTTAAACTGAAAATTTCCTCATAAAATCAACCAATACGCTCATAAGATTTCTTGTGAAGTGAAAGTTTGCTCATTGAAAGTTTCCACTGGTTTCCACAGACAATTTCCTTATTAAATTGACAATTTTTTCGTGAAACTGACGAGTTTTTTCATGAAATGGACAATGTCACCGAAACATTGCTCCTATGAAGAGTTTCGCATATTATTCGTTGCAGGGGCGTAGCCAACCCTTGATCCAGGGGTGGGCAGATGATGTCGGTTGTTCTAAAGAGAGGCAACACCCATTACTGAAGACTTCACTGCAAAACTGGTGATTTTACCCAAAACCCCAAAATTGGTTATTTTATCACAAAACTGACGATACTCCAAACCTGAAGTGTTCCCATGAATATTTCTCTAAAATTTTACCCCCAAATTGACTGTTTAATCCAAAAACATACGATTTCCCATTAACGATCCCATAAACTTCCCTAAACTGATGATTTTACCCTAAAACTATAGTGGTTCCCCCAAAAAAGATCATTTTACCTCAAAAGTGGATATTTTACTTCAAAACTGACAATATCCCAGCAAAACTGGCGTTTTCGATAAACAAATGGTTTTACGCCAAACCTAAAGACTCTGTCTTGAAAACGATTTCAATAGAAAACTGACGATTTCAAGCCAAAACTGAAGATTTCACTACAATGCTGGTGATCTTACCGTGAAACTAATTTCGTCAGTTTTCCCTCAATCAGAAACTGTTACCCTGAAACTTGAGGTTTTGACTCAAA
This sequence comes from Corythucha ciliata, assembly GCA_038030265.1. Taxonomy (NCBI): domain Eukaryota; kingdom Metazoa; phylum Arthropoda; class Insecta; order Hemiptera; family Tingidae; genus Corythucha; species Corythucha ciliata. Next base: position 35,715,058 of record CM075937.1, on the reverse strand, counting down.
ACCGGCAATTGTTCTGATTAAAACTTACGAGTTTTAACCTAATAGTGAATTTTTTACCCTAAAACTGTCAACTGAAACTGATTTTTTCACTGCAAAACTGGCGATTTCTCCTTAAAATCCTCGAATCTGGCGATTTTAACTCAAAATGGCTATTTTGGCCCGGGTTGACCACATTATATATGGGTTCAAAGTTCCGTTTTTCCTTAAGCTGAGCTTATACCCTAATCATAAATTTAACATTTTGCATAGTGTTGTCAGATCTGCTAAAACGGTGTTTTAGGGCGCAGAAACCGTAAAATTGGTCTTTGAATTATGTCACCCTTGCAAAATTCGTTTTGTGAGCAACAAAAATCCTCGAAATTCATTTTTTTATCTGAGTGACGACGAAACAAAATGTGATCATCCAGAAGGATTTTTCACTGCTAGGGGAGGGCAGCTGCCTACCTCTGCCCCCCTCTGGCTACGCTCATGATTCGTTGCCCTTGACGTGGCGTTTCGCGTAAACTTTGCATCGAAATTGGCGGTTTTACGTGAGTTTTTTTCCCGAATGTTGCGTTTTGTCCACCGTGGGGCATTTTGTGTAGTTTACTGCGTGTGCCGCGGCCTTTCGAAAGAGCGTTTTTCTCACAGTGTCACGCCAGGAACGTCTTGATATTCCTAATAATTTCCAACTTACGTGACACGGAAATATTGGAAAATTGTGTAAAAATATATGTATCTTTTGCCGACTGCGTGATGCGATTTAATCAACGAATGAAGCATCTTGAGCGGAAAACATTGGCAAATAAGCTTATATGAACGATTGTCTTATAGAAAAAATCAATTTCATGCCCAGAATAAAATTTTAAAAATCTAACTCGAGAGCGTGCGGGGCACCTCACAGGTGAAATCCTCGATAAATACGGAAAAACCATCGAAAGCCCTTAGTTCACGCCACTGACACAAGAATAACCATGAAATAGGAAGGTAGAAAAATTCCCAGTTCTCTGACACCCCTCCTGTGAACACGTCACACTTTCAAAGGCGCACAAAGCATCTCTCAGGTGCCGCGCGCGCTGGAAGGTTGAGTTGAGGCTCGTTCACACCTATCCGGCGCGTGTCAGGGACGTGACTCTTCAATTTCCATTGAGAATAATATTTAACTTGCCGGACGGTGCACGTCCCGTTCACGGCACTGGTGTGCTAGGATAGACCTTAAATCCGTTGATTCCTATTTCAAGTTTCAATGTTTTTCAATGTATGATGCTGTCCTTCAAGCGGGTAAATGTGTCGGGTATCGGAAACTACGTCTTGCAGCGAAAATCCAACAAACATGATAGGGAATAGACGTAAACTGGTAAACTTGAGGTGGAACATGTAGTTGCATGAACACGCTCAATAAAGCTGAACTGGGTGAATAATTATTAAAGGTAAGGTACACGGCGTTTAAAGTATAAAAACAGAATAAAATTATATCCTCCCACACAGGTGCGAGTGAATAACACGTTAAGAAAAGTGATTTGTAATAAAGGCTGCTTTGATTGCTCGGCCATCAGATCGGTCCGGAACAGTTTCTACATTCGGTGAATCCTCTTCATCGTCGCATTCAACCAATTCCTCGTCATAGAAATCACGGGTTTTTCTCACAGTGTCACGCCAGGAACGTCTTGATATTCCTAATAATTTCCAACTTACGTGACACGGAAATATTGGAAAATTGTGTAAAAAGCCGCCATTTTCAGCAGTTTTTGTATCTTTTAGTTGTAACGACTTCATTTTCAGTTTCTCGTGAAATTTCACAGAAAATTAGTTGAAGAGCATTACATTTCCTTTGTAATGAGTCCTTTTCGAACACTTTAGGCCAACGTGGCCATAAGTTACAGCCGTACGAACCGACCAAGTTTTTAATTTTTAAAAATCCAACTGTGTAAATGGCACAAATACCGGAATTTTAAGCACTATAAGACTTGCACTTCGTATGGGTGTAGAAATATCCACTAAGGACCGGCGACTTGCGTTCTACCATAAGGCTCAGGCACGATCAATTTTTCCTTACAATACAAGCTCGACGCGGGTTGAACATGTAAAATTGAACGTTACGCCGGGCAAAATGAAGCGTGATCAAGCTTGAACATGTAGCTGGGTTTCATACTGCTCAATTACCCGTTTTGTAGTTGGATTTTTTTAACATGAAAAAACTTGGTCAGTTCAAACGGCTGTAACTTGTGGTTATACTTTGATTTAAAATGCTCGAGAAGAGATAATTTCCAAGGAAATGTAATGCTTTTCAACTTATTTTCTGAGAACTATCGTGAGATACTGAAAGTAGAGTCGTTACAAGCAAAAGAGTCGTCAAAAACAGCGAAAATGGCGGTTTTAACATAATTGTCCAATATTTCCGAGTCTTGTAAGTTGAAAACTATTAGGAATAGAAAGAAGTTCTTCGGGTAAAAGTTGTGGCAAATTTTGTCAGCTATTCATTCGAAGAGAAAGTCGTTGGCGCTACCCACACCCACACCATACAATCATGAAAATTGCCACTGCACTACAAACTCGGGCCCGGGCCCCAGGTCTCGACTCTCGATCTCGACCCAACTTGGCAAAACTGAATGAGCCGTGTTGATGTTTGAACTGGGCAGCGACACGGCGGCGTCCAGCCGCAACGCCCTCAGTCCCCGTTTTGCCCTCAGGGCGCGGCGCGGCGGTTCTCTTCAGTCCTGGTGAGCCTCCCTGACATAGGGGCTGGGTTTCAATCCCGCTCAGTAGTATCCCGAGGCTGCGGCGAGGGGGACAGACTCGACCGGACCTCCGAAGATTGAGAATAACGCTAATTTGGGGCTGAAATTGAGATAAATGGATGGCTAATTCACGGCTGAAGTGAGAAGAAGCGCTCAATCACGGATAAAATTTATTTAAAAAAAATTGTTCATTCCATGGTGAAACGCATCACTTTGCGGCTAAAATTGAGAAAAAGTGCTAAAATCGTGGATGAAGTGTAGAAAAAGCAGTAATTAGCGCAGTTAAAATTACGAAACTTGCTAATTCACGTCTAAAATGTTGAAAGTGCTAATTCACGGTTAAAATTGTGGAAAATCGCTCATTAGCAGCTAAAATTGAGAGAAATCGCTAGTTCATCGATGAAATTGAGAAGAAGCGCTAAGTTTGGAAAAACCGCTAATTCGCCGTTGAAATGGAGAAAACGCCAATTCGCTTCTGAAGGGAACTCCATGGCTGAAAGTAAACTAAATCGCTAATCCGCGGTCAAATGAGGAAAAAGCGCTAATTTGCGGATTAAATTCAGAAACAGTGTTATTTCGATGCGAAAATTGGGGAAAAACTCTCGTTCACGGTCCAAATGTAGAAAATCACGGATAAAATCAAGAAAAATGGCTAATTAGGGATTAAACTGGAAACGTTTGCTAGTTCACAGAAATAAATTGGGTTTTAAGCAAGTCGCGATTTTCGGGGGTAACTTCGTGGCTAAAATTAGGAAGAAGCGCCTATTAGTGGCTAAATGCGAAAAAACACAAATTCACGGCAAAAATGGTGAAAAATCGCTAATTCGCGACTTAAATGGAGACCACTCGTTAATTCACCGATGAAATTGAGAAGAAGCGCTGAAGTGAGGAAAAACCGCTAATTCGCGGTTAAAATGGAGAAAACACCAAATCGCGGCTACTGAAGGCTGGTGAAAGATTCGCCCGGGGGCACCAATGCCCAAAGCCGGCATTGTCTGTACGTCCTCAGCCGGCTAAAATTGAGAAGGCAAGCTAATTTGCTGTTCTTGGGCAGTTATGCGGCTAAAAGCTCTAAACAAAAACGGTAATATCCTAATACCGCTAATATTCTTGGATAAAATTGCAAAACAAAAAAAGCAGTCATTCGTGGCTAACATTAAGAAAATGTGTCAATTCGTGATTTTGTGAAACAACTTCCATGCCAAAATAACCGCTAATACCAAAACTCTCGAATTTGGTGAGTTGGACAAGCAAGAGATGAGAAGGCATCTAGTAGAGATTTCCGCCCCGGGGTCCGGATAGGCGTAGGACCACCACTGATCCGGCGATTGGCCAATTCGCTAGAATGCGGCGGCGAGCTGTGGCACAGTGCTCTCGGCTTCGTGAGGGCGTTCAACAAATCACGCACCGTCTTAGGAGCCCGCTTATTACAGGAACAAAGTGCATGGCTCAATCAGGGTGTGTCGTGCAAAAAAAAAAGTCTTCCCTCTTCACCGTCCCCTTCTCCTTCTTCTGGTTCAATTTGTCTTATCGCCCTCCCCCACCTCATACAATATCTCAAATTTTACCGGCCCTCAAAATCTACCCTCCCCCTCCCCCCAAGATCCGACACTGTCTCCCAGCTACCTCAAACACAGCGGGAAAATGAAAATTCACTAAACTGGCCATGTCGTCTATATTATCTTAATGACTGGACTATAGGCCAAGAATCTGCTTGCTGTTGAATACCCCCTCCCCCTTCATCGCCACAAGGAGCACAAATCACGAAACTTACTCATGAGCGTGAATATATCAGTTTGGCCATTTTGAACCCGCGAATGGTTGGTTTTTGCCATTTTCAGGGCAGGAATAATCTGTTAGGCTTTTTCGAAGCGCTAATCGTCAGGTTGATCATTCATAAGCTAAATATACAGTCAGTTTTGCCAATTTTAGAGCGTGAATAGCTATATAGGCCAATTTCACGGCGTAATCTGTCAATATGGTCATAGTCAGGGAGTGAATAGCTAGTGTGATATTCTCAGGGCACGAATCGTCAGTTTTAGCCATTTTCCCGCTATTTGGTTAGTTTTGCTAATTTTAGGTTGCTAATATTCTGTCAAACTAAGGCGCCCGAATGATCAATTTAGCGGAAATCACCTTTTAAGGCATTTCTAGGGCGTAAGTTTAGCCATTTTCAGGCGCTAATAGTCAGTTTGACAGTTTTTAAGAGGGGAATAATCCGTCGAGTCAAAGGTGTTAGTATTAATAAGGGCGTGAATGGTTAGTTTGGTCATTTTTGTCACGTGAGTGGTCGATTTAGCAATTCTCACAGCGGGAGTCATGCGATCTCTTCAGGGATTTTCATGGCTTTAAAAATCACCAGTTTAGCTATTTTTAAGGCGCGAGCAGTAATTTGGCTATTTCTTGATAGTTTGGCAATATATAGGTCACGAATGGTCGGTTTAGCCATTTTATAGGCCCGAATCGTCAGTTTTGCCGTTTTCGTAGTGGGAATGGCTAGTTTAGCTATTTTGAGACAGCAATAAGAACTGTCAAGCTATTTTTAGTATAGCGAAGCATACAATTCTCCAAGTCAGAGTTCAAAATTAACCGTATCATGAACGACTTCAATCATGAGGCTGCACAGCCAGTTTGTAGCGAGAAATTACCAGTTTTTAGGAACCGGATACATTATTTTTGGGATTTTAATAATTTTTGGCAACTCTAGAGCCAACGTTCCCTGTCCTTGCTAGATCCGAGATGTTTTGGGGTATATATCGATTGTTTTCTGGTCCACGTTCAGGGAATCTGTGTATGCAGTTCGAATTGATGAAAATTGACCCCTGTGATCAGATGATTACAAGCTTATAAAAATGAAGTAATATGCATCTACACAAACCACAGAGAACAACCATATTTCTTTAGCAATGCATAACGGCGGAATTAAGTGCAAAATCGAGAGCAAGACTTAGGACAACCCACTCAAGCAATGTTTTCCCGGTTCTTTAACGCGGCAAGAAAGAAATTGCCGGCGATCACTAATCAAATTCGAAATGAATCCACAGTCAACGTAAGTCAACATTTGAGACTTTGCAAGACTTGCGTTACCCAGAAAAATCCCTCTGCTTCTGTAACCCACAAATGACACTTGCTAGCGCTGATTACTTGTTAGCCTATAACGGCAACGTCTTACAAAATCTCATTTATTTGTACGTAAAAGAATGGTGTATTCGTGACAAAAAGAGTTCTTGTTCGGGATCGCGGTTTAGTGGCACAAATACCATTTTATCAAACCCGAAGATATCTCCGTTGTACAAAGCACGTGGAAGAAGATGAATACAGACACGAATAAAACGTGCCGACTTATCTTCAAAATGTAGAACAATCCTCCTACCCACTATACCAACAATGAAATAATTGAGCAAAATATTTCTCTTTTGAAGAATGTTCACGAAAATGCCCGATACGGAGAAACTGTTCGAGAGATACAAAGACTCGCCGACGACACCAGTCGTAGACAGCAAGCAATTTGAGCCTCGTTGCACCAGTTTCGTCGTCAACATGACGGAAATTATTACAAATCTCAACGACGAAGAGGCCACCTTGAGAATATTGAAGAAAATGGCCGATGGTCACAAAGGAGTTGTTCCGTCAGAATATTTTATAGTAAATATTATCCATATTTTCCGTTTACAAATCAATGTTTCCCCCTCTTAAAAATGTCCGTATCAGTCTAACCACTGTTCTTTGAAGACATTAATTGATGTTATGATCGAAGCACTGAGGAAGCTAGGAGGCAATGAATTCACAGCACCCGTTGAAAAAAAATGGAGAAAAATATTGTTCGCAACAATGACAACAGTTAACGATTTCCTTGAATAAACGCTTATTCCGCCAACGGGGTTTTTTTTTTTTTAGTACAAAAATAATTATCACAGAGCTTATTGAACGAGTAGTGTTTTCTACATAAAAGGTAAGTGATTCTTTTCGAGATTCCCAGAACCTCCAACAACGAAATAATATCAAAAAACGTCAGTTAACGTCGAGTATATTCTAGGGCAAAACTTGGATGCGAAATAAACGTACGGTTGATTGCTGCCGACTGTGGCATTGACGGAGGAGCTGTGATGATTCCAAACGTGAATAGCTAAGCTGCGCGACAGTTTTCTTAGTACGTCATCGGCTTTTTGGGCGTCGTCGATGAAATACTCCTTCCATTTTTGCCAAGGAATGGGGTAAATCGCTTCGGGAGGCATGACTTGAAACCCCTTGCATTTGCCTTTGTTCATTTCAGAAATCTTGAAATAGAAATAATAACAAATTTGTCGTGTATTCATCAATGAATGAGCGATAAAGTTAGGCGCTCAGGTGTGGCAAGTGATCGTTTCGGGACGCGCACATTTTGTCTCGACAAATAATTTTAAAATGCCTCGCCTTCACGAGTGCTGTCCCATAGCTTGTGTGATAACCTTGCCACTCGTGAGAGCGCCGCACCTATCAACTAAGGGAAAAGCGTCAAATACCTGGCGAACGCCGCAGTATTTTTTCAAAATCCTCGTTATGACGCCAGGGCCGTTGTTTCCCCAGTCATAGCCACGGAAATTATAGAACAGATCTTCCAGAGCCAGATCGTTCAAAGGATGACCGTAGGAGGTGGACATTAGCCCAGCGGCAACATTGTTCCAAGATTCAGCTCCCGTAAAATTTGTAAGCCCGTTGAAAGGCCTGAACAAAAGAAAAAATTAAATCGTTAGGTTAGGAAATCTACGCCCCTACAATAATAAGTTTGAAAAAAGAACCAACTTAGAGAACTTTTTCAACCGATGACACTTTTTTGGTTAAATATTGGGCTAAACTTAATTTTTCTTATTAAATAGCTTTTTTGTTTCGAGCGAAAAAGATGAGGAACAGGCCAAATACAGATATACACCATTTCCCAAGCTTTCGACATCAATTCGCTGCCTTCTTCAGGGGCTAATTAGTAGAAAACGCAACAATATAACAATTAATTTACAAAGAACCAGAGTATCAGGGCCATATAATGCTACAAGCAGGGCCGCTTTGAGCGGTAGCTTTGGAATAAAAATCATTACAAAATAAACTTTCAGGAGTTTCACTCAGTTTTTACAATTATGAGACACTTTTGTTAAAACATATAACCATATTCAAAAACTACAAAGTAATGGTTTTCAAAGGAGAGAAAATTCGCAAAATTGGGGTTTTAAAGAACTAAAATCCGAATAACTTGGTTTTCCGAGAGTTCAGCCCCACATTGGATTTTCGAATAACGAAAATCCGCTAAATCGTCTAAATCCGCGAAATCGTCTTTTCGAGTGGACCAAACCAGCGAAATTCGTTTGATTTCAATTTAACACGCCTTTCCGACTTTCTCTTCAACTCTGAACAACGCATGCGTCAAAGCAATGCACGCAATTACTGATATCCTTCCAGCTTCTTGAGGCATGCAATAGCGCATTCTGTTCAACATACCGTGCGCTATGACGCATGCCTCTGACGCACGCAAAAAGGCACAAGTGAAGACATAGCTTTTGAACAGCACACATCGACCTCGGAGGAGGTCAACCATGCCAGCTCTTGGTTAGAGTCGACAATAATCGTCCAAAACCACAACAAAGCAAAACGTGCTTACTAGCTCGCCAGACCCGTTTCACCTGTGCTGACGTGAACAGAAAACGATGTACGTGAACCTGGCAGAACACATATCACGAAACATTATGAAATAGCGACATAGTCAGACACAACATCGTTTGATCATCCCAAATTTCCGTTCGTTTAGGCCTGCAAAATATTTATTTTTTAACAATCAAAAATGTGGGCCGCCAACTTTACGCAACGGTACACATGAACCAAATCGTTTGTTTAGCGGTATATTCAGACAAAACATTAGGGGTATTTACGTCAACTTTCGTACTGTTTGTAGTTTCGTCATTGCGCTGTTGCCACGGTCTGTTGTTAGGGAAATAGAAATTGGAACCATTTTGTCATTCATTTCGTTCGGGTTTGATTTCCCTGGTAACAAACATCTGACTATGCAATTACGAAACTACGAAGAGTACGAAAGTTGACGTGAATACCCCTATTGTTTGTTTACGCTTATTTAGCCCAAATTACCGTTTGTTTAGCCCTGCAATATATTCATTTATTAGAAATACGAATACGCACGAAAAGACGAGTACGAAAATGCCGCCAAAGGAACGATTCGTGTGTGCGTAGTTACGTGTAGTTGGCGGCACACATTTCGTATTTTCTTATAAATAGAGACTTTTAGCAACCTAACGCTAACGCAAACGATAAATCATTCGTTGCTTGGTTACGAAACATCTGATAGGTTGAAATTTGAAATTAAGTTTCCGGAGGATTTAACGGGAGAGTGCTAAAACTCACTATTAAATAATTTTCAGGGCTAAACAAACGGAAATTTGGGATAAACAAACCACGTTGTGTCCGAATATGCCGCTAAACAAACTACTCGGGTCATGTGTGCCGTTGCATGAAGTTGGCAGCACACATTTTTTTCTCGTCAAATTGTATATTGCAGGGCTTCTCAACCGAAAATTTGGTCTAAACAAACGATGTTGTGTCTGATTATTGTCGCTAAACAAACGATCCGGGTGCCGGGTCATGTGTGTCAGAATCACGAAATTTGTTTTTTTGTCGTTCGTTTTTTGTCTACTAAGATTGTGAGTGGCGGATCCAAGGGAGGGGCCACAGGGGCCATGGCCCCTCCCTTGAAGTCGTTAGGTCACTTTTGCCTCATCAAAAGCATCTTCCAAAATCTAACGAGGGATTGTCACATTCTCAAAATTTAGGGTGAAAGGTTCTAGTCTGAGGCAGACGTGATTTATAAGTCCCTCTCGAAGCTTTTTTAACAGAAAAATACTGTCCCTTAAACGGTCCAGAAATGAATATTTCATGTCATGGTCGTCGGCATCATCCGATTCTATTGACTGCAGAGTCACTAGTACGAGCGGACGGAGACAAAACGAAAGTTTTGTATCAATTTTCGGTTTCCCTGTGTAGAGAAAGCCCAATAGCTTGACAGCCATTAACTGCTTTAAAATAGCCAAACTATGGCTATTTCCACATTAAAAACAGCTAAACTGACTGCAATCGCACCCCAAAGTGGTTAAACTAACGATTAGCGCCTAGCAAATGACTGAACTGACTATATTCGCACCCTAAAAATTGCCTAACCGGAAATTCCCGCTCTACAAAAAAAAAAGCCAAACGGGCTTGAAGCGCCCTAAAAATGGCTAAGCTGACGCTGAAAATGGCTAAATCAACCATTTGCGCGCCAAAAATGGCAAAACTGGCAACTCGCGAGCCAAAAATGGCCAATACTGATCATTCGCGTCTCTGGCTTGACGGACCATATTCGCGTTCCAAAAACGGCTGAACTGACTGTTCGCACCAACAAAAGGCCTAAACACATTATTCCAGCCCTGAAAAGTGCAAAATCGACCATTCGCGAGCAACGAATGGCCAAACTGACCATTCTTTGCTTTTGCCTTGACGTGGCTATTTTTATGGCCTGAAAAATGGCAAAAATGACGATTCGCGCATTGAAAATGGCTAAAGACTGGCGATTCATGCTCTAAAAATTACGAAACTGACTTTACGAGCTCCGAATTTGCGCCCTGAAACGCCTGAACTGGTGATTCCAGCCACAAATACTGGCAAAACTAACCATTCGTGCGTGTAAAATGGCTAAACATGCAATGCCTGCTGGAAAAAAAAAAGCAAAACTGACGCAGCACTGGCTAATATTCACTTGTAATATAAATGACCAGACAATTTACACCTTGGAAATGGCAAACATGACCATTCGCAACCCAAAAATTTTACGACGGACTATTTGCACTACACAAATGGCAAAACTGACTGTTTGCGTCCGAAAGTCGTCAATGCCGCATTTGCGCCATGTATGTATATGTATACGGCTTAAATGACGCTACTCATGGCACGCCTGATGTGACTTGCTGTGAGGCTATTCGCACCCTTACAAGATTAATTGACTCAATCGGTGAACCATTCGACCCCCACCGAATAGCACCGTCTTAACTCTTCACATTACCAACTGAAGTGAAGGAGAGGGCTCAACCCTCCTGAGCCTGGGATCCGCGACTGCTAAGGTTGAACCTTTGCAGTGTACTGTGGTTTGGAGCCTGGTATCCCAGTGAAAACCACTTCAACCGCTCGTTAAAATACGCGGTTTTGCCAATGTTTTTTAAATTGTTGGTTGTTTTTGGCAGAAATTGCCCAGGGACGGTTTTTAGGCTGAACGTTTATGTTTTCAAAGTGTTTCTATTTGAACTGGATGGCTTGGGCATTTACCAAAACAATTTACCACTAAAAAACGTGCCAAAGAGGTCAAAAGATAAGGGCGGGAGCAAGGTTGAACGCGCAGATTTTCGGGTTCATCGAGTCCAAAACTTCGGTGGTACAGGATGGGGGTCATGGCCTCCTCCTTGAGCAAACTCTGGATCCGCGCCTGGGTTGTGCCTACTAAGGGCCAAGAGTTGTGTCATTTGCAGTGCACAGAGTCAATTGCTGAGGAGGGGTCACTGTTTGTTCCCGAAATGCATTCGACCAGTAAAGAAGACCGCAAAATGGTTGTAACCACTATGGTTTTTGAATTAACCGAACTCACGAAACGTATTTAATTAAAAGATAAAACGACGAAATTTGGCTTGTCATCAGGCGAAAATCTCCGAAATTGGGTTTTAGAGGAGCAAAGCCCACGAAATTGGGTTCTGAAACAGCAAAAGTCCGTAAAATTGGTTTTGGAAAAGCTAACCCCACGAAATTTGGGTTTTAAAAGCGTGAAAATTAATAAAATTGTGGTACGAAATAATAAATCCGTGAATTTTGGTTTTTAAGGTGCCAAATTTGAAACGTATGGTAATGGAAGAGTAAAAATGTCCGAGGATTTCAAAAACCAAAATCACGAAATTTGTATTTTTGTCGTTCTTTTTTCGCCAAATTAGTTTTTGCAACGAACTTGCGAAACTGATTTTACAAAGAGCTACAGCTAGGAAAGTCGAAAATCCCCGAAACTCAGTTTTAAAGGAGCCAAGTCAACGACATCGGGTTCTGAAAGAGCAAATCCCCAAAAATTAGGATTTGAACGAGACTAATTTACCAAATTTAGTTTTAAAAGAGCGAAAATCGGCGATACTGGTGTTTTTCTAGGAGTAAAAAAAATAAGAAAATTTGTTTTAGAAAGTGCCAAACGCACGTTATTGGTTTTTAATCAGACTATAAGCCTAATTGTCTGGTTTGTCGGTCCAATACGGTTGGTGGATTGAGGGGGAATTTCAGATTTTTAGTGAAATGAAGCCATGACTGTCTGTGCGAGTGATTCAGTGTGTGCAATAGCTGTATTGTTCTTCGAGTGGGATTTACGCTACCATCCCGTGGTTGGGACGTTACTGTGGTTGGAGGTTTTAACTGTGGTTAGAGCTTTGCTATGGTTAGACCTTTGCTGTGGTTAAACTTCTGCTGCGGCCGGAGCTTTTTGTGGTTGGAGCTATGCTGCCCCTGCTGTGGTTGGAAGTCTACTGTGGTTGGAAGTTATAACTTATAACTGTTTTTGTAGCTTATAACTGTGGTTGGAGGTTATATATATAACTGTGGTTAGACCTTTGCTGAGGTCGGTGCTTTTTGTCGTTGGAGCTTCACTGTGGTTGGGTCTACTATGGGGCCGGACTTAGCTGTTACTGCTTTGGTAGGGACTTTGTTGTGGTTAAAGTTTTGTTGTGGTTGGAGCTTTGTTGTGGTTGGAGCTTTGTTGTGGTTGGAGCTTTGTTGTGGTTGGAGCTTTGCAGTGGTTAAGAGGTTTTGTGTGGTTGGACCTTTACTGTGGTTAGGCTTTATTTGGTGGTTGGAGCCTTACTGTAGATTGGAGCTTTACAGTGTTGATAATCCGGTCTTGCACGTCGATTCTCGCCTTCTCACATTGAAAAAGGGTCAATTAATTGAACTAACCCATTAGTCCCTCGCAGGCACAACACAAAACCCGGATTTTGTAGTAGTTTGACCGCGGTTGGAGCTGTACTTGAGGTTGGATGTAGGCCTGTCGAGAAAGATCGGGGCAGGCCCTCGGTTTTCTACTCGCCTGGGTGTCCTTCTTTGGGGTAATGAATCAAGAATAAAGCCCAGTTCACACCTATCATGCACGCTTCCGATCCGACACCGATCATGCATTTATGCCCTCTCAGATTGCCTTTCCAACCCAAATATAGTCTAACCGTTACGAGGGTTTCCACAGTCTCCGATCCGACATGCATGATCGGTGTAGGATCGGAAGCGTGCATGATAGGTGTGAACCTGCCTTAAGGGAGGATAATAAAAAGAGGAATAGCTATGAAAAATAATAACAACAAATTAAATCAGAGATTTAGATTCTCAGCAACAAATTAAATAAGAGTTTCAGTGTCTTTTGATCGAAAAAGAGGAAAATCAAGTTTCATAAACGGTTTAGAAAATATCTGACACTATAGCCAAGATACTAAATCAATGTTTTTGACTGGGGGGGGGGGGTGTCTGTGAAAGGTTCCAGTCAGTTCCATCCGGGCCTGAATATTCTCTCCACGGCCCTGACAATAAGTAGACACCGGCGAGGTTGACAAAAAAGAGGACAATTTCGACCGATCCCCTGGACACCTGAAAAATGAGCCCGGGCGCTAAAAAAAAGTAGGAAATGTTCAAGGGAAGTAGGATGTCTGGTCATCCTATAATAATGCCCTCGTGTGTACGGGGCTTAACACACTAAAGTAACGGAAGTTACTTCAACATAACTTTTTTTTTTTTGTCTCAAAATAATGAAAACACAGATCGGCCAGTGCCCGGACCAAATTGATTTGATCGCTAATTAAGCTATGTTGCGCTGCATCGATCGATCTATTGTGAGTGGGCGTCGAATTTTCTTCGAAAAGGCGCGTGCAAGGAAGAAAGAGTAGTGGGACATTGTAATGGTGCGTTAATAGGGCAAATCTAAGACTGATGTTCATGGAACCAACAGGCAACACCTTACTTGAGAAGGACGACATCCAGATCGACGTAGGTGCCTCCGAATTTCCAAAGTGTCACGTAGCGGAGCAAATCACTCGCATGCGACTGTGGCCAGCGGCTCGATTTTAAGCGACCCCACTTGTACCATCCGGACAGCGGAGTGTTTTCCAGGTACCTCTCCATGTTAATGTGACGTATGAACACATTTGGATACGACAGAAGAGTCATAAGACGCGTGGACGAACTCAAACGACGAATTGGCGAGGGCACTAACACGTAGACATAGGAATTTGGATTCAGCAAAGCAGCAGACTCGATTGCGCACGACTGTCGAGCGTTAAGATCGAAAAGGTCGTCGTGACAGTAAGTTTCGAGGAAGAAAATTGACTCCGTTTTGGGAACGAGACTTTCGTTGAGAACGTCGAGCGTATTGAATGAATCATTGTCGTAGCAGGCGATCAGCCTCGATTCATTGCTCATAGACAGTGGCAGTAGCCAAAGCAGATAAAACCCACCGTGAACCGAAGTAAAGTACAATAGGATGACGAGGATGATAGCTATGAATAGAGCACGGCGCCTATTCATCTTCCCCATGGCAAAGAAATGTCATGAAAAACTCCTGTCATTTTCTTGGTCACTCCCAAAAGCTGGAATACCAGCACACACCCGCAGATCTACTCCAAGTAGAAATATAAACAGTTTTAGGCAAAATAAAATAATGAAAATTCAAGCACAACTCAAGTTTGCATTAGGCGGGTCATAGGCGGGTCAACTGAGGTTATATTAGTATAACCTGCCCCGACCCTTCCCCTTTGACAGTTTCCATGGGTGACAAAAAATTAAAAATATTTTTGCTTGATTTTAACGTTTTTTGAGCCCTATGCCGATTAATACTCACTCGACTTATTCGACTAGTTGCGATGAATTTGTTTAAAACGGCATTTCAATCTAAATAAAATGTTTCTGTCACAGTCCAGTAGGCGTGACTCGAACCTGACCGAGAAGGAGATGTCTGTTCTGTTGTCAAAGTGTTCTAAGATGGCAGCTATCGTTCAGTTTCTTGTGTTTTATTTTGGAAAATGATTTGTTTTCAGTGGTATCTCAACGTTTTCCTCAGTTTAAATCCATATTTTAGTGTTTATCAAGTGTCATAAACAATTCAATTCACCGGTTCGTAATGAAAATGAACAATCCACATAGTGCGGAAGGGTTCAATATCAATGGTAAGAAATTCCCTTAAACGTCGAGGGTTTCTTGCAGTGAACCTGTTATTTTAATTAAAAATAGTCTAGCTAGAACAACAGATTGTTTTCGATGATGTCCAATTATTTATTTAGTTCTCTAAGGTGGAGAATTTACCGTAGAGGTCAAATTAATTGGCACCGTTTTTATTCACTCCCACTGTCTGGTGTTTCAGACTTGTCTCCCGAACAGCAGAAAATGCTTATGGAGATTCGACGGAGGAAAACAGAACTCCTTTTAGAAATTCAGGTGAGTGCTTTCCAAATTTTGTTTCTAAATTGAAGAAAATAATTAAATTTGCCGTTGCTGCCGCCTCAAGTAGGTCAGTCTGTTATAATTACAACTTCGGGCATACTTTCTATTTTCCCACATTCGTGCGTTATTTCAAGTTTCGGAATTCAACTGTGTATCTTTCCGATTTGACTTATAATCTGTGGTGGGAACAGACATTGTCTTCGATTTGGGAAGCTTTCCCTTGGTTTCTGGCGGGGTTTTGTACATAAGTGTTGAGTTCGCCACTGTGCCTGAGGTCTCATGGGCTATTCAGTTAAGTTGTGTGCATTATGGCCTTTCATATGTTTGTAACTTTCCGGGCGAGTAATAGGTGGTAATTTTTACTGTTCCATTTGAAATACTCTTGATCTCGAAAGCAAAGTTGAGTGGAAGTACGTGTCTCTGAATTCTGCGGCCTGAAAACGAGCCCATGGTCATATTTGAGTGCGGTTGCTACGGCAGAACAATTATATACTTATTAAATGTTATTTATTATTCGGCATCCTTAGGCGGCGTTCACACAATGGCGATACTGTATCGTTTCTACATCACTCTGACTCATTTCGAGTTGTTTCTATCTGTCCTTGACGCTGTTAATAAGCGTCGGCGATATCGAAACGATATCGTGTTGCTCTAGCGTGTTCGCCACCTTAGATCTTGCCCGTGGTTTTTTTCTCACTAGAATTTGTTCGGAACTCGGTTTCCAATTGTACGAAAGGTCGTATGCAGAGTTGGGCAAATACTTTGATGGATTCGCCCTCAATTTTCTCTCCCCCCCCCTCTCCAATTGCAATTTACTGAACCCCTACCCACCTGAAAGATGTTCTCTGCTTCCTCACGCCTAATATTAATCTATTAAATCTAAACTCTGAGATAAATAACTTTGTCGGACTCTGGGACTGAGCCGAGGCGCGGATCAAGAGTTGTTTTAAGAGGGTGCCACGGATCCCATTCTTGCTCCCTGTATGTCCTTCAGTCCGTCGACTTACAGTAACGACGGGGTTTTCGGCATAAAGAATCCTAGAATCAAGACGACGTTTTCGAGGGGCCCTGCCCGTTACCCTCCCTTCTGACTTTATTAGTACATTTTCCGGGGTGTTTTCACGAATTCTGGTAAAAATGGGGTGGAGCGCACCTGACAGCCAAGTTGGAGGGAATAAATAGCCGCATTGCAAGGTTCTACGAACGCCTAGCCGTCTAATTCGAAGTTTCGGGGACTTCACTATTTCATCATTGACGGTCTTCTAGTGCCCTTCCATCGTCGTCCGGAAAGAGATCACTTTTATTTAATTAAATACCGGCGACAACAACTTTCTCAATTTATCGAATTTCATCTAAGATAATTATGATAACATTGGCGTGGTTTACCTTCGTGATAAGCAGAAATGCCTAAAGTTTCGAGAAAGAATGGCCCTGGGTGGGGTTCGGCTTAGCTGATCCCTCGCAGTACGGCATCCAAAGGCGTCACCGTGGCGCAATTGGTAGCGTGCTGGACTAGTAATCCAGAGGTTGCGGGTTCAAATCCCGCCGAGGAGCCCATTTTTCCTCGAAACTCGAATCGTGTTGGGCTATGCCCTTCCATCGTAGTCCGGAAAGATATCAGTTTCATTTAATTTATTTAGTATAGTACGTTACGGTTATTGCCAACTTGAAATTTGGAAAAATCTTGACAAAAAGTTTAAAGACCCAAAAAAGCGGGACAAAAAGTATACAACTCAATGAAGTTGTTTTTTTGAGCGATGAAATCCCCCGTTGTTGCCTGTTGCTAAATTGGGTTTTCTGAGCCCAAATTTCGTGAAATTCACTTGTGAATTTCACTGAATTTATGAAATAAAATAATTATTTCACATAAGATTCAATCTCTTTAAATTGGTTTTTCAGAGCACCAATTCCGTCAAAGTTTGTTTTAATACAGGGTTGCCCCAGACCGGGGAAATCGGGAGTAGTCAAGGAGTTTCTTCTTGATTTCGACTCCAAAGCCAAGGAAAAATGAGCGAATGGCTACTTTGTCCTTGACTTTATAGTATTTGGTGGTTAAGCGAAAAACAAATTGTACTAATGCGAGCTCTTCTACCCGTCATCACCCTTTGACGGTCTCTTTCGTTCTCGATTTTTTGAGTTATACGTTATTGATAACATGCTTTTTGTGAAGAAATTGTGCGATTTGCTCTACTAAAAATTGCTTGAGAGTTGGCAGCTAGTCTCTACCTACTCGCACCCCAAAATAGCAAAGCTGACGATCCGCACCTTGAAAATGGCTAAACTGACCATTTGCTTGCTAAAAATAGCCAACCTGGCAATTCCCTCTTTAGAAATGACTTCAAACGCCCTTAAAATGGCTAATCTGACGATTCGCGCAGCCCTGAAAATCCTTGAACAGATCATGATCCCCGCCCTGAAAATGGCTTATTCGACCATTCGCTCGCCCAAAAATGGCCAAACTGACCATTCAGGCGCTATAAATGGCCACTAATTCACGCCATTAGCTTGACAGATCACGATTTCATCCCTACTCCCGGAGCCAACGTGAGACCTGGGACTCGAACCAGCATCAGAGCTTTGCCTCGAAGGAAGGGGCTCGAGCCCCAATTCACTACAAATTAACTCTCTTCTCATACAGAATTAGGTACACAAAACTGGTTTGGGAAAACCGGGAAAAGTCAGGGAATTCCGTGCGATCCGTTCTGTGGCAACCCTGTAATTATAAGGTCAAACCCATAAAACGCAAGTAACTCTTTAGAAAAACAATTTTGTGATTCAGGCTCTTCAAAAACACAACTTCACGGATTTGTGTCACAGAAAAAAGAGTTGCGTGGATTCGACTTTTGATTGACTATCTCAGCGGCCAATTGGGGGGGGGGGGTGTCTCACTCGCACAAAAACCCAAATTTAACTATGCTGGCTTCTTGAAAAGCTTAATATCTCTGGGTTTGCTCTTTTCTCGGAATTTTTCTCAGAAAGCCCAATTTCACCGGCTTGGTTCTTATTAAAACCAAATTTCACGGAATTGGTTCTCAGAAACACCAATTTAACAGGTTTTTCTCTATCCAAAACCAACGGCCAACATCGGGGGATTTTCTAACCCTATTATACCAATTTTGGGGTAGAAAAACTAAATTTCACGTGTTTGGCTGCTTCAAAAACGGATTGATTTGCTCTGAGAAGAACTAACTTCAAGGGTTTGGCTCTTTCAAAAGCCAAATTTCGCGACTTCGGTTATCTCAAAGTGTTTCACGATTCTGGTTCTTTCAAACGTAATTTCACGGGTGTGGCTCTTTCATGATCGATTTCGCTCGTTCATTTTGGCGTTTTCGTTAACCGAATTTCTTAGGTTCGACTCTTTCTCAAAAGGTTTGGCTCTTATTCAAAAAAATAGATCGGCACATTTAAAATGTAATTTCACGGAATTGGTTCCTACAAAACGTTGATTTTCGTTATTTTGTATCTTTCATCCCCAAATTTAGCAGATTTTCGATTATTCAACTACAAATTTCGTGAAATTGGCTCTTTCAAACCCTAATTTAAATAGACAGGTTTCATCCCATGTGGAAATCAGCTTCTCGGTATAAAATTCGCGCGTGCGAGTTGGTGGAAACTTGCTAAAATTATATTTCTGGAGTGTGTGAATTTACCCTCCCCTCTGGCGGACCAGTATACGAGCGGGTTTTATCATTTTAATGCCCATATTCAGAGACCTTCCTTAACTTAAGGCCACCTTAAAGTGCTTCAAAAACAGGTGATACATTTTAATAAACCGTACGATCTTTGCACAACTAAAATTAAGGCTCCGATAAGGAAGGTCTCTGAATACGGCCATAAGTCTGGCGCAATCCTGTCAGAAATAAAATTGCCATAACTTGAATCCAGCCGATGTTTTGTTTTCAGTTTTCATTCTCTTTGTATGTATTGGGGTCGAGACCCCTGATTCTGAATTTGTAGGGAAATTGCGCTCACTTCGCCACCATTATTGAACTAAAAAATGTACTTCTCTCCGACTAATCCCCGGTCAATTCATGGCGTCTTTCGATTTGTCCTCTGAACTTTTCAGCGATTAGGAAGGCGTGTTAATGAAACCTATTTACTTACAAAGTCTCTGAATTTAAAAAAAAAATAGTTGTCAATTCTAAATAATGTACATACATCAGCAGAGTGTCTAATCCTTTTACTCATTGCATTACAATAGCATTAGTGCTGTCATAGCGATGGAAGAAACGCCTCGGGCTATTTTGAAGGGCTCTTTGTTTTTCAAAGCAGATATAGATCATGGTCAGGGTCGAGGCTTTAAATTTCCATTTGAACGAGCTTTTGTTCGTGCTTGAGAATCAAAACAGCAAGTTTTCGTTAAATCTTTCGGCAAAATAAGTTGCATCCTTGCTTCTTACGTCTTAAAGGCCCGTTCACAAGCCCTATGTTTGTGTTGTGTTGTGTCATTTTTCGCGGGAATAAATTTGTTTGGCTGAAAAGACTCCACAGAACGTAAACATAGAGCTTGTGAACGGGTCTTAAGAGTCAAATATTATTATGTAATTTATTCGTTGTTTGAGATTTGACTATTTTCACTGCACTTACTGCTGGCGCCGCGCGGGGTAATTTTTGCTTGGATGGTAAACATTTTTGAGTTTTCTTCAATGGTAATTGAATGGATTTTCAGCGTCAAAGTCCATTCTTCCAGCTTGCGAGTAGGCTTGTGAAAGTGCGTACATTGATATAAATACGCCATTCTCATGCGGAAAAGATGAACGAGGTGAATAGGTAAATGTGGGAATGTGTTGACATTGTAATGAAATTGGAACGTAATTGTCTATGACCGCTCCCAGGAAGTACCCTACCTTCCAACTTCTGTGCTACAAACTCGTAAAATCCCTTTTGTATTTTGCGATTGAACGGGCCTGCAGTTTTGCGTGTTAGACTTTGTTTTTAGTGCATTTCATTCTGAAAATGCACTATTGGTCTCGTCGTGATGGTGGCAAACATGGGTCACGTCATTTTTTTTTTCATGTTTCAGAACCTCTAGAACATGAATTCAGTGGTCTCCGGAATTCATATAGTATACAGGGTGTTTCAGGACGAATGCCGTATATTTTAATATGTTGTAGTACTAAGTAATTGCGACCAAAATCACCCTATTGACATAGGGTCGCAAATGATTTCTCTTGAAGTTATAGGCACATTTGTGTATTTTTAGCCATTCGCTGTTTTTCCGCTAAAAAGACCTTACACCTTCTAAACCTTTTTTTGTACCCTTAAACTGCCGGCGTTTTTGAAAAGACCACACAATTTTACTTCAGAAAATGTAGATCAACATCGTTTTAGTTGCCTCCAAAAATTTCAGTAATTCGTTAAAAATGAAGAAAGCGGCGTTTTCCAAATTTCCTCTGTACGTCAGCGCCAGTTTCTGACCAAGTGATCATAGTGAAAATTTTTCGCCAATTTCAGTAAAACATGTCCGTTTTGAGAGCTTTCAAATGATTTTTGAAAAATTGAAATCGGTCCATTTTTCCATGAGATATTGTTCCTAACGTGTGAAAAAACACGGAGTAAGTCATCAATTAGGCATAGGTGAACCTTCCTTAAACGCCTTTGATAACAGAGTAAATTTGTTGGCCTTTGCTAATTAATCGGTTTAGTGAGGTCCAATAAGATCCCTCCCTATCATACCACACATTCATAAAAATCGGCGCTGAATTGCTTTCGATCGCGGCGTTGAGGTTTTCTTCCTCCCACTGGCGCCAGTTCGACTGTTGTTCATACCGTCTCGGGTAAACGTGGCTTCGTCCGAAAAAAGAGTAAGAGGAACGGAATACTGATTCTCGAACACCCAGTGATAAAAAATAATGCGATTAATTTCGTCTCCATCGTGCAGATTTTGCACTTCCTGAAATTGGTGCAGATAGTGTGTGAGAAATAGTCACTCTGGAAAAAACGCATCACAAGAAAACGAAGAACAAAAGAGCAGCTGTTGGACATGATTGGAAATTATTAAAATACGAAGGTGTTCTTTAGAACACATTTTAGGTTGATTTATTCAATGTACATACCAAGTTTTCCCCCAATAGTATCTTAAAAATTGACAGTCAGGGGGGGGGGTACATTTTTTGGGAGTTTTGTCCTTTGTCACTTATAGTGCATTTCATTTTGAAATTTTAAGACAGGTTATTCAACTGAATAATCAGCAAAACCCAACTTTACTTTGTAATAACGCGTTTAAGGAAGTTTCACCTATGCCTTAATTGATTACTTATTCCGTGTTTTTTCACACGTTAGGAACAATACCTCATAGAAAAATGAACCGATTTCAATTTTTCAAAAATCACTTGAAAGCTCACAACATGGAGATGTTTTACTGAAATTGGCGAAAAATTTTCACTATGATCACTTGGTCAGAAACTGGCGCTGACGTACACAGGAAATTTGGAAAACGCCGCTTTCTTCATTTTTAACGAATTACTGAAATTTTTGGAGGCAACTAAAATGATGTTGATCTACATTTTCTGAAGTAAAATTGTGTGGTCTTTTCAAAAACGTCGGCAGTTTAAGGGTACAAAAAAAGGTTTAGTAGGTGTAAGGTCTTTTTAGAGGAAAAACAGCGAATGGCTAAAAATACACAAATGTGCCTGTTACTTCAAGAGAAATCATTTGCGACCCTATGTTAATAGGGTGATTTTGGTCGCAATTACTTAGTGTACAACATATTAAAATATACGGCATTCGTCCTGAAACACCCTGTACTGTATATATCTTTATGGCCGTTTTCTTGTTAGCACGATAACTCTCGTAGAAGTTAATTTAGCGGAACGCGGTTTGACACAAAAATCAGTAGTCATAAGACCCCGGTCGGTATTGCATTTGGGCCAAATCGGTCAAGGTGGAGGGGGGAAATAGGGGTTGAAATGGTCAAAAAATCACTATAAATCGCCAGTTGATTCTAGAAGCATCATATTCGGTACGTATACTCCATGTTAGAGTAGCCATTGATTCCCATTTTAATTTTTTGAAAAAGTCAAGGGGGAGTTGGTGGTGCCCCCGAGGTGGAAGTAAGTGTGTGGTCTTGTTGGCACGATAACTCTCGCAGAAATTAATTTAGCGGAACTCGCTTTGGCACAAAAATCACTAGTCTAAAGAGCCCGATCGGTATTGCATTTGGGCCAAATCGGTCAAGGTGGGGGGGGGGAATAGGGCGTGAAATGGTCAAAAAATCACTACAAATCACCAGTTGATTATAGATGCGTCATATTCGGTACGAATACTTCATATTATACTGGCCTTTGATTCCCATTTTAATTTTTTGAAAAAGTCAAGGGGGAGGGGTGGTGCCCCCGGAGTGGAAGTAAGTCTGTGGTCTTGTTAGCACGATAACTCTCGAAGAAATCAATTTAGCGGAACGCGCTTTGGCACAAAAATCAGAAGTCATAAGACCCCGGTCGGTATTGCATTTGGGCCAAATCGGTCAAGGTGTAGGGGGGGAATAGGGGTTGAAATGGTCAAAAAATCACTATAAACCACCAGTTGATTCTATCAACAGTTGGTTCTATCATATTCAGTACGAATACTCCATGTTGTAGTAGCCTTTGATTTATATTTTAATTTTTCGAAAAAGTCAAGGTGGTGGGGGTGGTTTTTCCGGTGTGGAAGTGTAAAAATAGCGTTGAACTTCACTAGTTCATCTTAGCGCTCTAAAATTCGACTCAATAATTTAATGTAACGAAAGCCCTGGGTTCCATTGAGAACTTTGGGGTTTATCAAAAACTTTGATTGGTGGGGGGGGGGTTGAAATTCCAAAAAAATCGCTAAAGTTCACACGTTTATTATACGGCACAAAAATTTAACATAACAAAGCCCTTGGAAAACTACCGAAACTTGTCGACATTTTTGAAGAGATGGGGGTGAAAATAGAGGAAGAAGCTCGGCTTAATGAAACAAATTATGGTATCAAAATTATTACTTCTGGGACGGCTTAGGGTATCCGCATACGGAATGAAATGAACTCTTTCCGACCGCCAGCTGCCGGAGCGAAATTTTTTTGTTTGTGCCTTTACAATGATCAATTCTAAAGCTTTTTATTACTTTTAGATATATGCCTCGTGTTCGCACACGTTAGCTTGTTGTTATTCGAAGTGTTTTTGTTGTATTATTCCGGATTTTATGTAAGCGAATCCTTGAATTTGTTAAATCTTATTAGTGTGAAAGAACCCCTTTGACCGAATCTCAGGCCCCCCTCCCACATTCAATCTTTGCATCCAGAATCAATCTTCTTACCCGTATGTCATTACCATGATATTTCAACTGTGTCCCCGGACTCTTAATCGGTCTTTTTAACCTAGCCCCCCTTGAATCATAATGAATTTCAAAGCCAGCTTCAGGAATACATATATACTCGTTCCCTTTACTGTCAGAGACAAAATTGACAGTAGTTGAAGAGGTCTTGTTTACTCCGTAGTTTTCCTCCCTTTAGTGCCACATGGTAAAGGTCAAATGTCTTTTAATGGTTTGTTATTTTAGTTTCGTGCCCTTCCCTCAAGCCGTGAAGACTAGACCGTTTTTCTAAAATTAATAAGACGATATTCGGTTCGATGACCGACCTTTAAAAACGCGCATAACAATTTCTTTGATTCAAGAATTACTTACTTCCGTCTTTTGAGAGGGAAAAATACTGTGTGCTTCTCTCTCATAGTTATGTACACATGGAAACAATGCTTGGAGTTTGTCTACGTACCTCTCTCTCGTTTTCTTGGGTTACACCCCCTCCATTGTTGTAAAAAGATGAATAAATCTCTCTTCATCTCTCGCCCTTTATTCATTTCTTTTATCGTGGAACCATTGTTTATGTCTTGTGTATGTCTCAGATTGAAACTCATCTTTTTCAAGGTCCGTTTTGTGACTCAATAGTCCTTTACAGGATTAATTATGTCAAAATCGCGGGACGGCTTTGTTTTCAAATAGTTAGTTTTATGAAAGAAAAGCGGTTTGTCTCATTCAGTTTCGAACTAGGAAACAGAAATTAAATATTTTTATTGTACTTTGGCTATGAACGAAACGAGTTTGGTGCTTCATTTTTTAAAAACATCGTTCCTTGATAGCCATACTTTTTAGTGTTCGTCTGTTGGCGATAGGTACACTTTGGAAAGGGGAGAGATATCGTCAATGGGTGACGTGAGTAAAAGAGAAGGCGGGTGCTCCAGGTGTTTTTAGTCGAAGGTGGTAAGGGAACGAGGGGTAGGTATTTCTTTAAAAGCAAATATTTGCTTGCCAAGGAGGCAAAAAGGGAATTTCTGACTCATGCATGGAATTACACTCGTGGGTTGCTGTGTGAGTTACCCGGAGAGTTTGGGGTGCGGCGCTATAGGCTCTTAACAGTTTTTACGTACTTTTCAAGATGAACTATTCTATAAGTGCTTGTGTAAGTACTTACTTTATGCCAATTCCATAAATGGGCTTTGAGCTATGAAAGTACATGTTTTTGTTTTTTGATTTTTTGTGGTAGGAAACCCCACTTCGTGTTTCATATTACGAGGTATTTTTTGTAGGTTTACTTTTGGTGGTGGTGTGGTGAGGGAGGGAGGAAGGTATTTGTTAGATACTCCCTTGCCTCCTTGGACTCAGAAAAGGTAGTGCGGATCCGCAAACGTCCCCACTGCGTTTTC
Organism: Corythucha ciliata; assembly: GCA_038030265.1. Classification (NCBI taxonomy): domain Eukaryota; kingdom Metazoa; phylum Arthropoda; class Insecta; order Hemiptera; family Tingidae; genus Corythucha; species Corythucha ciliata. The sequence continues at coordinate 35,690,172 of CM075937.1, read as the reverse complement.
GCATCCTCTCAGTCCTCGAGAACGTGAATTTTGGCAGCCTATCAACCTCGAATATACCTATACGGAAACAAACGGCTACGATCCTATTGCAACTCCCCACAAAGGAACCTGCCAATTTGTAGTCCCTTCGTATCGGATCTGATATCTATATACCGCCCTTACGCATACTCCAAATCTATGGGAGCGCGTAGTGGCCCTTGAACATCTCGATCACTCCCCGCAGGCTTGTCGTCCGAGTGGCAGCAGCCAACACCCAAGATGTGTAGAATTTCTATGCCACATCCAAATAAAATTTTTTGCCGGTCAACTAGCACTATTAGCAGACACCCACAACTGGTTTCACGGTCGGCCCATTCCGTGATTTCAGTTGTCCTACCGTTTGGAGACAGTAATGACTGGCTCGGGGCCCTTGATTTCCTGAGCTTCGTGTGACTCCCTCGCGTTATAACACTCCTCTATTACGCGGACTTTGACCTCCAATTGGGGAGGTCTCAGCCGAAGCAATATCTCCATTGCTGCAGTCGGAGTTGTCCTGCTGGAGAAACCAAGGAAAGCAGATATCAGCTTAAAATAGTTGAACGCGTTGGTTTAAATAGGGAGTTCTGCCTCTGATATTTTTTCTAATTTGTGTAATTGCCAAAGGATTTGTGTGCGTAAATGCGAAATGATTTTTAGGGAGAGTTTTATCTGTTGGTCCCCTTCCTATTATAATAAATCCTACATCTGCTCTCCCCTAGCTCAATGGCTGGCTTGCATCAACTTAATATAGCGAGATACCCGGAAGTACCGCTTCGTGCAAAAGCGTCGCGAAACCCGGGTAGCGGCGGGGCAGAGGTCTCTGCCAATGCGTTCGTGTAACCAACCACTAACCATTGAGGCAGCCATCTCACGAGTTCGTGCTCGTTGCTGTGGTTCATTTTGTTAACCTAGGAGTTTGGGGTAGGTCCAAGGAACAGTGGTACACCACCGATCCGATTATTCGACCAGTGGCAGACCATGTCCAACTCTAAATGCCCCCAGACGACCACTTTAGCGTTCCTGATGGGGCTCGGAAACGAGAGGGAGAGACCACCCCGGCAACGTTCAAAAGAGGCCCCAAAAAACTTAAATATTGAAAAATGCCCAATTGGTGCATTTCATTCTGAAAATGCACTATTGGTCTCGTCGTGATGGTGGCAAACATGGGTCATGAAATGTTTTTTTCACGTTTCAGAACCTCTAGAACACGAATTCAGTGGTCTCCAGGATTTATATATATATACCCAGAAATCTGGCATTTTTTCCATAAATTTACGTGTTCTCTAAAATTTGTCCGTTTTACGAAAAGTCACTGTACCCAAACAGCTTTCTCAACAGATTTTCGGTGTATCACAAAAACTTCCCCGTCTTCTAAGCTTCCTTTGGCGTGTTCACATTTCATGTTACCACTGACGTTTCTCACAAAAACGTCACGAGAATGCACAAAAACCGTGTTTTTACGAAACATGGGCCATTGGCTACGTTATTCGTGAAGGGTGCGGAGAGACCGGCAGTAAGTGAGAACAGGATATCTTACCTCTGCCACCTCGCGTCTCATCCAACGAATTCCTCAACTTCCTGGAAAACGAAATCCAAATCCTTCTGGAAGAAGTTCCTTTGGAAGCGCGAGCATACATGTTCTTCCAATTAGACGGTTGCCCGGCACACAGTGCTCGCCGTGTTCGTGAGTGGCTGAATTCAAATTATCCAAATAAATGGATTGGTCGTTGGGGACCTGTAGAGTGGCCAGCGAGATCCCCTGACCTGACCCCTCTTGACTTTTACTTGTGGGGCAAAGCTAAGGATATTGTCTACTCAGAAAATATTGAAACGCGAGAACAGTTGATAGAAAGAATTGAAATGACCTTCAACAGAATGAAAACAGACGAAGATGAAATACGCCGCGCTACAAATTCTGTAGTTCAACGGTGCCGTAAGTCTATCCAGGCAAGAGGCAGTTATTTCGAACCATGATTTTATTTTTTTAACCTTTTTGTTTCGAGTACATTAAAATTAGTCGTAAACATTTTTATTTTTGATAAAATAAACGACAAAAAACATGATTTTTGCAGTTTTATCCAACTCGTTAAGAAAAAAAGTCTTTGTCCGCCTTTATTGGGGGACCTTTTTTGACCAAAATTTAGTGACAAATCTACTTTATTTAAATACATTTTTGGATAGAAACAGCCGTTTCCAAGTTTTTCGAGTAAACGTGTAAAAAAATAGGGTTTTTGACTGTTTTTCCGTAATAACTCGTAAACGAAGCTTTTGCGACCCTATGTATACTGGAAGTTTTTTGATCAGCGTCAAATTTCCCATAAGATCACGAGCTATGGCCATTAAAAGTGGCGCCACCCTGTATAGGTTTATTTATAAGCTTATGGCCGTTTTCTTGTTAGCACGATAACTCTCGAAGAAATTAATTTAGCGGAACGCGCTTTGGCACAAAAATCAGAAGTCATAAGGCCCCGGTCGGTATTGCATTTGGGCCAAATCGGTCGAGGTGGAGGGGGAGAAAATAGGGGTTGAAATGGTCAAAAAATCACTATGAATCACCAGTTGATTCTAGAAGCGTCATACTCAGTACGTATACTCCATGTTAGAGTAGCCTTTGATTCCAATTTTATTTTTTTGGAAAATTCCATGGGGAGGGGGTGTTGCCCCCGGAGTGGAAGTAATTGTGTGGTCTTATTAGCACGATAACTCTCGAAGAAATCAATTTAGCGGAACGCGCTTTGGCACAAAAATCAGTAGTCATAAGACCCCGGTCGGTATTGCGTTTGGGCCAAATCAGTCAAGGTGGAGGGGGAGAAGCAGGGGTTAAATGGTCAAAAAATCACTATAAATCACCAGTTGATTCTAGAAGCACTATATTCGGTACGTATACTCCATGTTGTAGTAGCCTTTGATTCATATTTTAATTTTTCGAAAAAGTCAAGATGGTGGGGGTGGTCCTTCCGGTGTGGAATTGTAAAAATGGCGTTGAACTTCGCTAGTTCATCTTAGCGCTCTAAAATTCGACTCAATAATTTAATGTAACGAAAGCCCTGGGTTCCATTGAGATTTATCGAAAACTTTGATGGGGGAGGGTGAAATGGGGGATGAAATTTTAAAAAATCGCTTAAATTCACATTCGTTTAGGTATTATAAAATACGGCACAAAAATTTAATATAACAAAGCCCTTGGAAAACTACCGAAACTTTTCGACATTTTTGAAGAGAGGGTGGTGAAAATAGAGGAAGAAGTTCGGCTTAATGAAACAAATTATGGTATCAAAATTATTACTTCTGGGACGGCTTAGGGTATCCGTGTACGGAATGAAATGCACTCTTTCCGACCGCCAGCTGCCGGAGCGAAATTTTTCAAATTGTTACCACAACCACCGAAAGTGTCATTTTTTTTTGGTCCCGGCCAAAACGCCTCTATAGGAGAGGTCTGTCTACAGCGCTACAATTAAAACTTTGTGCTTTGTCTTTCGTTTTGGACGATTTTTCTTGGCTCCAGACCTTTGAGATCCGAGTGCGCTGAAACCCTATTCGTGTTATTTGAAGGTAATTTCCCGGGTATGATTGAGAAAGCGCGGGAACGGCTGTATCTGCCGTTTTGGGGGCAAGTACGCGCCTAAGTTTCAAAAAAGCGATACTTCCTGGCTAGAATTGAGAAAAAAAGCTAGTTCGTGGATAAAATTATTGGGGAACAGTCCTAATTCACGGATAAAGTTGAAAAAATCGCTAATTCGTGGCTAAAATTTAAAAAAAGCTCATTCGCAGATTCTGTAGGTGACTTCGTGGCTAAAAACCATAATTTAATGCTGCGTTAAAAATATAACTTCCTTGTGTATTTAGAGACTTAGAGGCTTATGGACAAAAAAAAAATCATGGCCGTATTCAGAGACCTTCCTTAACTTTAAGGCCGCCTCAAAGTGCTTCAAAACGGGTGATGCATTTTAATAAACCGTATGATTTTTGCACAACTTAAGTTAAGGCTCCGACAAGGAAAGACTCTGAATACGGTCATAAGGGATCTCTCGGAATGTGTTCTCACCCTCCCCTCTCCCCACACTTATCCTATTCACCTAATTTCTTAATTTTCTTATTAAAAAAATTGCCTGAAAGTCCACTGTCTCTGTTTCCCAAAAACTGGATTTTGTATTGCAGTGTCTGATATCTGCTCAAGAACATGGGTGACTTTGGTGTTAGCGATTTGATTAAAACAAAAAAAAAAAAAAATAGGGAATTCGGCCCCAGAATCCAGAACATTCTACCTAAAACCAGGCGCTTAAAACCTGGGTGATCGCCCCTATCGCCTTAGGTTTAAAGACGAGACAATTCCGTGTCCACGAAACTGGGAGTTTTAAGATAAAAAAGTATGACATTTCAGTTTTTGATTCAGCAAAATCCGTTGATTTGGTATTGAAAGGGTCACGTTAGTTTTTCGAACGAGTCAAGTCTGCGAAACTGATCCTAGAAATAGTTAATCCACGAAATTCATGTTGTGAGAGCAAAAATACCCGAAATTATGGTTAGTAATCGTTAAAATCTGTGAAATTGTGTTTTAATGAAACCAAATCGATGACAATGAGTCATGGAAGAGGAAACATCCGCGGATAGACAAGAGTTTGAAAGAGTCAAAATCGCAAATTTTATGGTTTTGAAGGTGCCAAATTAGTTTTTCCTACTGATGAAACCAGCGACATTGATTTTGGAAGGAGCTATAAAGCCGTTAAATCTGGTTTTTGATAAAGCGTAAAAATCCCCCAATTTGAGGTTTTTCGGTCGAATGCTCTGAATTGGGGTCCGAATTTCCAGTTTTTTTTTCTTGGTGTATTATTCATTCTGAATAATAGACCTATGTTTTCGGGCAGGAAAAAATGTTTACAACCACCCTAAAAATTTTTCTGTGTACGTTTTAACACGTCTAGATTCGATTTCTGAAATGTCTGTCCGCCGTACGCTGTCCGGGTCATATCTTGCCCTAGGATTGATCGAAAAAACACGTTCTTTCGCCGTTCGGTCCTAACATCTGATCAGTTTGATCAACTAACTCCCTGGGATTTTATGGGCCAAAAGCGTGTCCAAAATGGGAATTTTCAAAGGTTTTGAGGTCATAGGGGGTGTGGGGTGTCGATTTTCATGTAATTGCAAGCTACATTTATAAATAATAAACCCCTGTGTAAAATTTGCTCCGCTTTTTTTTTCTTCTTCTTCTTCTTCTTCTTTTTTTTTTTTTTTTTTTTTTTTTTTTTTTTTTTTTTTTTTTTTTTTTTTTATTTCTTCAGGGAAATGGAGGCAAAAACGATGTGTGAAATTGCTGTCAGTAGGTATATGGGTACATGTTTTTCGTTCAAGGCTTGTAAAGTTGTATTCACCCTCCGAGCGTCCCTCTCAGATCTCGTTCTTGACCAAACCCAGCTCAGTTAACCCTTTGAGGACGATTGGACGTATATGTCCCATGAACATTGCCTTTCGAAAATATATTTTTATCACTTAAAGTCAAAGTTTTACTAATTAATTAGCGCTAACTTTGAGTTAAGGGATGTAAATATCCTCCAAATGTGACAAATCGGCATATACTGTCGATCCCTAACATGGAAAACATGTTATTTTTCACTGCCTGTATTTTTTCCGAAACCGCGCTACCAATCCGAATCCGCAATTATTGATCGAAATACCATCAAATCTTAAAATTTCTAAGCCAGAGCCTTTGTGCAGCGGGAAAGCACTGGTAATAAAAATAATAAAACAAATTATGGTTGTTTCCCACGACCTTCAATCTCATGGGACACCCGTGTCCCAATTGACCTCAAAGGTAAATGTTGTACCAGTCTTGGATACCCACATTTCACCCAAAAATAAAGGTCCTGGCTTCAAGGAAATATGCTAGTACCTCAACAACTCAACAGGGCCCGAAATTGATAGCCCTCTCACGGTCGACACGTACAACACAATATCGTCTTTCTCTTCAGTAACATGGAAGCAAAAATATGGACAATGTCGTTCATGGGAACCAATTTTGGCATAAATCGAAAAGTATCAATGATAGCGACCAGGATTATGTTCCATTTAATTCACTAGTTATATACATGGCCGTTTCGCTTACCTCTCCTAAGAATTTATTAAGTTTTTGGGACGCCAGAAGGTACATAGAAATTGCGATTTCTGTCCCAAAAAAACATGTTTTTCAGGTACAAATTCGGTCATAACTCAGAAACTATTGGTGCTAGCGACCTGGCTTTAGTCTCATTCGACGCAGTGTTAAAATCTAGGCCATGAAACACCATTGTGTCAATGTATTTCAAAAATCTCAAATTTAGGCATTTTTTCAAACTTCCCACCACTTTGCAATCACGCCCCTCCCCTCCCGAAGATTAGGAAATTTTGAATTTCATAGGAAATTTTGAGTCAAGTTTCAATGCTGGACAAAAATTTCTCGCTAGAAGACTCTATTACGAGTTTTTTAGGTGTATAACAACCATTTGTTTCATAAATTTCATGATTTTATGTAAAACGTTACTTTTACCTTTAAGGTCGATTGGGACACATTTGTCCCGTGCTTTTCCCGGAAAACTAATCACGGGAATTTTTTCATGATTGGGTAGAACATCTTTTAGGAGGTCCTTTATCATGAAAATAAAACAGTCGGAGTGAAAAAGTCACCCAAAAAAGTACGGCCCACAAAGGGTTAAAAAAAATAATAATAACTGCAACAATAGGAAGAGAAAAATCTTATAATAAGGAATTAAAATTAGGCATTCTACACATTATTAATACATAGATTTATAGTAGGACTATACGAATAGTATGCACTTAATTACGATTATCCGCTCATCAGATTAATGCACCCTGAAGTCCATTCTCCGTTTCGGCCTCGCAGGCTTTCCTGGCCCTGGCCCCTGTCTCTCACCAATCTCTCCACCAGGCAATTGAGCCGTGAACGGAACTAGTGAACTGTTGGCTTATTTATTTATAGCCCTGTTTTATTATTTCAAACGTGACCGACATCGATAGCTACGCATGGTATAAAATATATTTGATAGATTAATTATTGTTCGAACAGAGTAACAGACACCTTTCTTTGGAAATTGTATGTAATATGTGTGTAGTAAATGTATGTAGTCTTGGTTGTACGTAGGATAGGTACGTGACTATTTTCTTCTTCCTTTCTGGGCAGGAGTTGCATGCTAAAGATGTTGTGTCAAGTAGGTACCAAGTGTAGGAGAAATGGAAGAGGTCAAGTGCAAGCTGGTAGACTTATCGCTGCATCTTACATCTGTTCGTCAACGTAATAACCTCTTTTCCAACTCTCATCCGTCTTAATCTTCTTTTCCTTTTTGTTGACGATTGAAAGGGCGGAGAGGGGTGTCATCAATTCTGCATTAATGGTGTACTGAGAGCTATGAACGAAATATATTAGATCGTGTTGGAAAATAGGAGTCATGAATAAAGTTTTTGGGGGCAAACTAATTAAATTGTTTCACCCCATTGTTCAAAGTTCAACGCCTGCGGCAGACTAATTTTTAATAACTTCTGTCTATGGGAAGGAGCCGGTGAAAATGTGAAATAATGGTCGGATCGAATCGTCCGGTTGAGGCTTGACTTTTTCGTCATTCTCGATTATAGGTGCGTTTACTTGTTTTGAGATTATGGAAACTTCAAACCCCGATAAACACACTTATCGGTTTGAATATTTTGGGTCATAATTTATAGAACGTTCTATACAACTACATATAGACTTCCATAAGAATTTATCCAAACTCTGAAGCGTTTTATAAATCGTAAATTATAATTTAAGTCAATCTGTGTTTTCTTTGTTTCGGTGACTTAGGCAAGTAGCAATTCGAAACGGGTGAGGCCCCCTGGCCCCGGTACATACATTTTTTTAGTGCATTTCATTTTCGATTGATATCAGAAGAATGATGTATAAGGAAATAATTAGTAACCCCACCCTCCGACCCATCCATGCTACAAGCTTTGAGAAGGAGAGCCCCTCCTTTTGGTTTTGTTTGGTTCGCGCTTCCCGTCTTCGACATCCGCACTCCGCAGTCGAGTGCCACACTCTCGTTAGTGTACAGTTGGTGTTGTGGATTATGTTTTGGAGTGTCGTGTAGTTTTTTCGTAAGTTGGCGTATTCGCGAGATGTTTATTTCATCCAAGGGATCAAATATTTGAAAAATAAAGACGCTTATTAGAATGCCTCCCCCTAGTCTTTCGAGGCGTGCGTTATCCACTGGATGGTTCGCTTCGTTAAGTCGACCTATCAAGAAAAAATTTGCATCGAACCCTCAGACAGTTCCTCGACGAACGAAGAGTGCTTGGGATATCGCTCCAGAGACAGTCAGTACATCGAAAGTAAGAATAAAAATTCACTAATTGGGTTCTTTTTGGCTTAATTGATTTCATCTTTCTTTACTGAAATTATTACTTTTCCCAGGACTCTCAATTAATTAATTTATAATGCATCTCATTAGGAAATAATTTTTTCTCGCTTTCCAAAATATTGACGGTTAATTACACGAGTTTCGTATTTTCCAAAGCAGGCTCGCTAATCCTCGCATACTTGTTAAAAACAAAACTTTCCACGAGGTTACCCTGCATACCCCTGAAATTGCTCATCCTTATTTTCGAGCCCCTCTGTCACAAATTTCGTCCGTTTATCGCGTAACAAGCGTCTACAAGGTTTTCTTTTGAAGTAGAATCATAAAAGTTCAACGCACCGTGTGACGCAGATTTCTGTCAACGTTGTGCCGCAAAATTCCATATTATCACTCTCTTGAATGCATAACTCGATAATTGTCTGAAGGACCTATGAAGTTGAAACGTCCAACTGCTGGGTGCTAAGTGGGAAATTGATTTAATTAGATACTTTTACGTACAGGAAAAGCGTATTGCATTTAGCTAGGGTTCTATCATGAGCACAATACTTTAAACGAGAAAATTACTTAACCGTTAACCGTTAAATCTGGTATAAAAGAAGGCGACTCCTTCATTCGAAAAAATCGACGTTATGAAAAGTCAATTTTGTAAGGATTTTCTCTCTTACTTTTTACACTGAAACGCACAAACGGCAAAATGTGATGCAATAATTTGGAGCCAGGCGATTAAAAAGATTGAAGAGAAAGCGATAATAATGGGTGAACAGATTGTATGAAATGGAAGGACAGGGGATAATATTCATATTGCGGTGTCAATAGGGTTTGAAGATTTCTTCACAGTTGATCCTAGTTACCGTTCCCTTCATTTCTAATTTGATATTTTTCTTCTTATTTTATCATTTTATTCATTCATTTTTTTCCGTTACGTGCCCGCGGGTTGCTACTGCTAAGTACCTCTTTATTGTTTGAACCCGTTCATTGAGGTATGTTTGCGGTTTAGTTTTTCATCTTTCACGGGATCGAAGTTCTTTTATTTTATTTTTATGAAATTGATTTCACTTGGGAGAATCCTCTATAGTAGAGATCGTCTTTTGGTGCCCGTGTAGCACGCAGGGGTAATTTCGTTGGGAAGAAATTTTCTGATATTAAGGAGAGCGTTGGTAGTATAGGACATGATACTGCATCGTGTTGAAGAGAGCAGTACCTTGGTTCCCCATTCCACATCCACTTGATTTATTACTTCGATTTTATTCATTTCCTTCTCCGCCAACACCGTCCAAAATTACTAGATTACTTTGAAATCACTTCGCATAGCACTGACTTAATCTAATAATTGATTATTTCAGTTATTGAAAAATCCTTTTATATTGTTATTGTTTTGTTTTGAGGGTCGTCAGCCTATAGTTATCCTTATCAATATCTTGATACTAAAAGGAACAACGTCTGAAAAGTGTTTTTTAGTGCCACAAAAAAAACCCTTGTATTGAAGGAAGTTTAATGTGGTGACGGTCTCATCGAATTTTAATTGACAATCCCTGAATACGCGGGGTGTTTCGCGCTTACGAAACACGGGTACATCTTTGCGGGAGCCTTATACCTTTAGAAATGCATCACAAGTGTTTCGTACAACCAACTTGCTGTATTTCTCTTCAAACGGGCAGTACATGATGCCAATGTGTTTTGGGGAGAGTGATAACAGGAATGTGATCTGTTGTATAGCCCGTCAAGTTAAACGTGGACCTCGCCCTCCTGTGATCAGCCCCTCTAGCTATTATTCCTTACCCCCTCCATGGAACTTCAGCTTGATAATAACGCTTATCTTTGGTGAACAGTGGGACAACCAATTCGGCAATGAAAGTAGAGAGAAGATAAGTTGCAAGTAATCGAATGAGAGAGGGCTGGCCGCGGGTTCATGTTCTTCTTGACGGGCTATAATGTACTGGTTAGGGCAAGAGAGAATATGACGGTACGCTGTGAAGAGTTAAGTTTCCGGTATTCTTACTTTTTATTAGTCAATCCGAAAAGCGTATTAACGGCTGAGGAGCCAGAGGCTTACGATGGCATTTCTGGAAAGACGTACAAGCGAGGACCGAGAGTCGCTTTAAATGGGAGTGGTGCACTCCCATTTATTCTGCCGTAAAGTAGGTACCAAATTCTCGAACACTGAATGATAAACGATAGACGAAATTAAACAAAACCCGAACGCAGGAAAAGTGAAAAAACAACAGAACATTGAGTCTCTATTTGATGTGAACTAACTTGGTGGCAAATATTCCACGTCTCGAATAAGTACGGTGGCCAGACGTATACGCGTGTACTCTCGTGTATGTAGGACTCAATGTCCTTCGTACACTTTTGAGAACCTGAAAGGACATCAAAAAGTACTACTTTTCAATCTAACCGGAAGTAACCGTGTAAAATTTAATAAAATTAATAATAAGTCGGTATAAAGATTGTCCGTACATGTATACCATGTGAGATTGAACGAGAGGTTGCCACCATGTTCTTATCTCGCCGGTCTCCACACGGTTTCATCACCAAATGACTGAAGTTCGCACTGATCGGCAAATTGAGCACGAATGACGGACAAAATGAGCAAACGGTCTAGAACACCACTTTCAAAGGAAACAAGTTCATTTGCACGTGGTGTTCTAGACCGTTTGCTCATTTTGTCCGTCATTCGTGCTCAATTCCAAGAATGGTCCTCACGTTGTGGCCTTTATATCAAACACTGGGTGTACACTGTACACTACTTAAAACCCGGTCCGGAGGTTCGGTCGCAGTGCGGTTTCACTCAGTTCTTGAACGTCCCGCGCATGTGGGGGATGAGATTTGAGCTTTATAAAATCCCATCCGTGCATGCACGGGATATTTAAGAACTGTACGGTGCTGCACTGTGAATTGTAGAAACTGAAGCCTTGTATTTGTTGCCGGCCTGAGATTTGGCGCCCCGAGTGAATCTTTCACCAGCGCACCCACCCTTGGAGTTACCTATTCAGAAGCCGCGATTTGGCGTTGTCTCCATTTTAACCGTGAATTGGCGTTTTTCCCATGCTTCAGCGCTTCTTCTCAATTTTAGCCGCAAATTAGCTAATGTACTCCATTTTAGCCGTGAATCAGCGATTTTTCTGAATTCCTGGCGCGAAAAATCGTCATTTTTACGTTTTTTTCATACTTTTCTGGGCCCCTCTGATACAGCCATATCAGATCCCGTCTCAGGATGGTCCGCCTTCCTATCCCCTATCTCGCACGCCACTGACAGTGAAAGAGTGACAAGGACGGTGATGACGCCCGCGACGTAGGCAATATGGCGTACATGCCAAAGTTGTAGCCGTATAGGAGCCTATTCATTGTCGGTCTTTCCTCTTTGAGGTGCGTCAAGAACGAATCTTGCCCGTCAGAAGAAAACCCAATTTCGTGGGGTTGCTCAAAAGGCCAACTTCACGGATTTCTCCCGTTAAAAACTCAAAGTTCCTGGGTGTTGGCTCATTTTAAAGAGTAATTTTGTGGGGTTCGCTCTTTTCAAAAATCCCTTAAATGGGGTTGACCATTTCAACGCCTAAATCTTGCGGATTATGGGCTCTCACAGAACCACGCGGGTTTTACTCATTCAAAAAACCAATTTCTCAGGATTGACTCCCTAAAAACCAATTTTGCGAGGTTGACGCACCAAGTACATGCGTAAAATCAGAATTTCCTGGGCGTTGGCTCATAAAATAAAGATTTCGAGGCCCTGCCTATTAAAAACAAAATTTCGCTAGTTTGGGCCACTCAAAAAAAAAAAAAATGAAATTTCACGGAGTTTGCTTATGAAAAACCAATATCGCGGGGAGTGCTCCCCAAAAAAAACAATTCCGCGGGTCTGGCTCCTTTAAAATATGCAAAGTCGCAAGGTCAGCCCTCTAAATTCCAATTTCATGGTGTTGCAGTGTAGGAAAATGATGAAAATGATGTTGGGTCGATTCATTCAAATACTTAACCAATTAGACTTTGAAGAAAAAACTCGTTGAGGTTTGACTCGCTGAATTTATTGGACTAATCCGATATTTCGCGGATCTGTCTCTTTCGGAAACCAATTTCGCGGGTTTAGCTCCTTCTGTATAGAAATTTTTCAAGGTTCACTTATTAGAGGCGCATTTTGCTGTTATCCAAGAGAGACAGAGAAACACTGAATGAGTGGAAGGCTATGAGACGTACACCCCACTCTCAATATTACTAAGATGCAGCGTAATTGAGTCTTGCCCTCCTCAAGAAGAATGTTCATATCCGTCACTGCGCCCCCAGGTGTTCCATGGGGCGCATACATTTCCAATGTTCCTATCTTAAGAATATTGTTTGGTACGTTTTTTTTGTACCGCGGTGCGTACGGAAAATTCTGCACGGGATGGGACTTGAGTGTGCGGAAAGGGACGCGAGACGTTAACTCAGCCAAATTGGTGATTTTCGTTCCTTCGTGTTTCCAAAATTTCCAAGACAAAATCAGAATGGTCGAAAGAAACCGTGGGTGTGGAGTTCTTGGAAACATCAAGTATTTCAGATTACCCCCCCCCCCCACCCACGATAAATGCAGAATTTTGCGCAAATGGAAAACGCTATAAGTGAAGGTGTAGTGTGGTATGGTGGAACATTGGGTATGATTCCCCCAGCTCCCTCTTGAAGGTGGCCGCGATTGTACTGAAGCGAATTGATAAGAGCGCTCGTTGGTGAAACTACGAGCCAGAGTGTGTGATCCTTTTAAGGACTGGCCACCTGGGGTCAACTCTGGCGTCGAACTTCGAACGCGTTACGTTAAAGAAAGGAAAAAATGCCAGAGGAAGTTGAGAGAGAGAGTTAGGCATGAGCACTTGTGAATATAAAACTCGAACTGGACTGGCAACTTGAAAAGGCAGACTTTATTTGTTGAGAATATTTCTTTTTCATTATGACTCGATAGTATCAACAGGTGTCCCACTACTGAGCACCTTGAGTGTCAATGGCGTTTGATGTCTGTTTTCTTCGGAATGCTATCCAGACTTGACAATGGTGCCAATCGGGGTAATTATTTTTCAAGGCAAACCAACATTATTTTCTCAAAGGAGAATCTCAATAAAACTAAAGGTTACCCCAAAATGTATTCACTTTAAAGCTGGATAAGCTACGCATTGGTGAACTCAATAACTTTTCACGCTAATCCACAAACCCCACCCCTCCTCCTCAAACATGAATTGCGGCGTGTGGCATTAGATTACAGTAGGTATGTACAGAATCTGTAACGATGCGCTTGTAGACTCAATATTCATGTTTGAGGAGGAAGGGGTGGGGTTTGTGGATTAGCGTGAAAAGTTATTGAGTTCACCAATGCGTAGCTTATCCAGCTTTAAAGTGAATACATTTTGGAGTAACCTTCAGTTTTATTGAGATTCTCCTTTGAGAAAATAATTCTGCCAGTGAATAGTGAGTTCTAAGAATACCCACATCCACTGCTTAAGTTCAAGATGGCGTTGTTTCATGTTCAGCGAAGTTTTTGAGACAATCAACTAGGACTATTCGTCTCTCGCCCTAATGGCTTAAGCATTTTCTATTGTGTGTTAATCATTTTGAAATAAGTGTAACGATTGTGACCCCACTTATGAGACGCAAAACGCTTAGTACATGAAACGTTTGTCATTACTTTGTCTGGATAAACCTTGAGTATGAACACCGCTACGACATTAGGGCATATTTAACAATTTCTATTGTAAACCACATTCAAAAACTATTTTATTTATAGTTTTTATTATTCTTGACGCAAGCATTATTCGGCACGATTCATCTTCTTGGAATTTTTTTATTTTTATCTCTTTGGATCATTCTAAAATGACTCACTTGTTGATTAGGATTCAACGACCGTCAAGGCCGTTCATTTAAAAGTTTTTGAAGAGTTTCAGAGGAAGGGGGAAGAACCTAATTTCACCTATTCCCGATTCGTATGAAATGTCAAGCGGGATCTTCCGGTTTTCCACGACCCCGTGCCTACTCCGCCTCTTTAAATGACAAAAGATTTGTTTTACGTTCTACTTTGCACAGCATACTTTATGCCGGGGATTTGCTTGTTCTTGCGTGTGTTTTAGAAATTTTCCGTTTGGAAGCTCTACAAAATTATTGGACATACTGTTACTCACGTAATTTTTGTTTTTTTCGCGCTACTTCTTTCTTCTTCGTCAATGATTTTACTAGAAAACTTCGAGCTTGGTGTTTATTTTTCGAGTGTAAATAACATGTTCGATAAAGGAGTTGGTCATATCCTAGTTTTCCGTTTAGTGTTTGCCAATTGCGTCACCAGAGTTTTTAAAAAAAGTTGAATGTGAGTTAGTCGTACAATTTTAGAGGTTTGAAATAGTTAATAATTAAAATAACTCCATTGACCTTCATTTTATTTCTAATTTTCTTCTTAAAGAGACTAGACTTGTTTCGGGAGAAAAATAAAATAATCTTGGCACGGCGGGGCCAATCCTCCCTGGCCGTAGCAAGCGAAGAGTGGGTTAGTGGAGAATTTGTTTAGTAAATGGCATTCACTTCGAAACAGCATCTACTGAACTCATTATTACTACGTAGACCAGGAAAAAAAACCGAAGATGCGATTCGAACCTGAAGGTTCATTGTGCGTCACAACAATATTGGAATGTGGTCGCATGTTCACAGCAAAAAAGGCATTGAAATATTAAATTCTCGAAGGAGAGGAATAACGGTCTTAAAGAAGAAAAAACTTGTCTCGGAGAATCCCCTCTTTGGAGGCTCGTTACGCAATTATATACGTTTTCTTGATACTCTTTAAAGAGCAAAATTCCGATTAGTTCGAAGGAAAGCGAGTTAGGACTTCTATAAGGAACCGAGTAAAAACTATAGACGCTCTCTCAGTCGTTAACCAATGGAACTAGTCATTCAATGAATTAAAAAAAGGAGAAAATAATTGAATGGCTACAAATCAAAGAAAGCGTTTAAAATGAATTTCTGAAGCTGTTGTTGAGATCTTCGTGGAATTATGCATGTCAGAGGTGACGGGATGTCCCTGATATCCGAGAGTAACACTGAACCAGCTGTCCACCAGCAACATTTTGAACGCCCCCGAGCAGGTTTAGTAGGAGCATCCTTTCGGTCCAACGTCTACTATTGTCCCCTAGGGGTTCTCTTGATTTCAGCACAAGAGCATGCCTGAATCAAAAGACGCGGAAGAAATCCCCTACTTAATTGGTAAGGCTAGAGCAAAACAACGGGGTTAGTAAGTATAAAACCTTCATAAAATTGTAGCCATGGACGCCTATTTTATAATTCTTCCCTCATTGTGGCGTGTCAGTAACGTACCGTTTTCGGCTGTTCGCCATCTTCTGTTTTTGGAGTCACAACTGAAACTCAGAGCAGAACAGTTTCAGCTGTGATTCCCAATGCTGAAGATGGCGAGCAGCCGAAACCGGGACGTTATACTGGCGCACCTCAATAACGAGGGAAGACTGACGAAGTAGGCTCCTACTGCTACCACTTTATGAATGATTTGTCATACGTATTCGTAAAATTAAAACGAAAGGTTCAACTTGGACCTCTGAAGTGAGGCTTTTCTTCGTTTTTACAGCTGATTTATCTGGGAATTTTCTTCGCTTAGGTATTTTCCATTTGTTCGGGTATGTAGAAAAAGTGCTACGCCAACACGCTTTTTCATTGAAGATCTCAGAAGTACCTAATTCATGAAAACACGTGTTGGTGACTTGGTGTAGCACTTTTTCTTAGCTCTAGTCTAGAACAAAGTAGAATACCTATTCTTTATTTCATTTTCATTCAGTCTTTGTACGCAAAAACATGGCCTAAATATAGTTTATAAGATTTCTCGCTTCTTTTGCTTTAAGTCACATTTTTGTGCACTACTTTTTATGGCTATCTTTATAGCTAAGAACGTGAAACAGATATAATGCAGTGAGCTTTGTCAAGAATTGTAAAGAATCAGTGAAAACATTGTAAGACTTATTGCGGAACTAACATGACCAGTAGGGGCCCTTCAGCGATTGCGCTAAAATGACACGATGATATGATATGTGCTCACTGCCCTATTGACACAAAACCGGAAAAACGAGTGAGTCATTACGTTATCAAACTTCAAACATGACCACAGATTATAACTGGCGCCGTCAACTATAAAATGATTCTTAACTTATTAGGAAACGTTAATTTGTTTGCATTCGCGAACCAAAACGTCGGCCTGTGATCGAAAATAGTAGGTGTATTCATGATCAGATGCTTAACATTATGTTATCGACGTAAACACTGTTATTTCGAATTTTTTTTGTCCAGTTCGGTCCAGTTTCTCCGTTTCTATGGACTACACCCATCATTCGGAATTAACAAATAAGCACAAAACAAATACAAGGTTTGACATCAGTTTAACATTTTTCATGAATACCCCTAGTAAGGAAAAACAAAAAAATGTTAAATGTCATTAGAACATGTTCCAGCAGTACATAAATTGCCTGTCGAACAAACAATAATTATATTTTAAAATATGAAATGATTGTTGCCGAACGTGTGTGGTCGTGTTTTCGCAGTGTAGGACTTTTCCCGCCGTTTAAATTTAGAACACAGAAGAAACTGACGCATTAATTTATCCTTCAAATCATTTGCATTTGTAATGCTATGACCAAGCACGTAGCGCGATAACCATTTCGCTTAAAACGCCTACAATTACTGTCGTTTTCTCTGCTTCTGTAAATAAAGTGTTTGCAAAATCTGGAAAAATCGATAAATCAACTTATTTCCGATTGATTTTTCTCCCTTGTGCGTTTTCGTACATCTGTCTTTGGCTTACCCAGGTTTAATGTTTAATGGGGGAGGCCGGCTTGTTTCCCGACGCGTTGAATGATTACTGTAAATGTTTATCTTGAAACCAACCTTTATAATGCAAAATACCTAATATAGCTCTCCAAAATATTCTTATGACGGTTTGAGAACTATTTAACTTTTTAATTACTTCTGAAAATCATGAGTTTTGCAGTCCTTGGTCGTAAAAGGGGAGCGTCTTCGTCAAAAAAGTACGTGGTTGCAGTGAGAGGAGGGAGCCATGTTACATTGTTCAGAATATTTTTCTTTCCCTTCCTGCCAAAGCTCTTCCATTTCTATTGTCTGGACGTTAGGAAAAGTACATGAGACGAAGGGAAGTGAAAGAGCAGGGGACCGTGAACTCCCTTGAGTACACCTGGAGCTTATCCCCCCCTCATCCACACCCCACGGGTGGTATAATAGTAAAACAGCCGGCCCCGCATTTTACTTGTTTCTTATTAGGAGTCTTGTGTTTTTTAATCATTGCCTTGGAATTTCTGTTTTGCACCGAGAAAAAAAAGGCTGGGGGTCATGCTTAAAAGTGCGTAAGCTACCGGCTGGCATTTTAAAAGGGAGAGCTAGGCTGTTTAATTAAATCATGATTTTTACGACGCCTAAGGTAAAGAGTGCTTCTTTTAAAAACATTCACCTCGAGATAAGATATTTATAGAGGTTTATTCCACCCTGGAGGATATACATAAAATAAGATACGGGGAGAGGGACCTCGGTTTTCTCTGTCTTGCCAAGGCCCTCGACCCTCCAACATCCTTGTGACAGTAAAATGCAAGGAGGAAAGATTTCTTAAGTGATCTCAAGTAGATAGACCAAGAGGGCAAATGTAGAAAACTTCCAGCTTTGTTTTTGTTTTCAAACTCTCCAAATTGATTGTGTGAGGGTTGAGTGAAGTGGAGCCCTCGGTAATACATTTAATGAAAAATAATATAAAGAACCGCGTGACCACAACATATAAGAGGGGAACATTGGTGACACGTGATTCGCGAGGGTTTGTCGACCCTTTGTTGTTTTTGTGAGTGGATCAGGAAAGCAAAGGTACGCTCAATGGGCATTTTATGCCGGAGAAAATCCATAAAATGTGTTGCCATCATTCTCTTTACTAATATGCGGTTTGGCTTGAAAATTTTCTCCTTGATGGATTTTTGTATAGGTAGAAAGCATTTCAATTCTTCGGTTGCCACACGAGCTTTAATTTGAGCTTGTTTTTTCCACCTTCCGGTTTACTTTCTTGTTCAAGGGCATCAGATGGATAGCTTGGTGTCTATAGTTGTTTTGAAGGGTGGCCGAAGGGAGCAACTGAGATTACGCCTTGAATGGGTTGTTGTTGAGTGCGTAATAAATTATGAAGATACACGACATATTGGGGTCTATTTCGGAGATTCAATCACACCCGGCAATTTGGGACTGGTGACGCAAATAAAAACAAGAAAAATGAGGGTTGTTGGAAATTAACCCGAGCAACGGATCAATGAGAGCGAGTTCATAAGTTTGGTATTTTCACATTGAGACCAGCTCCCGTGAGCGCGCTCACTTGAGATTGAGACCATAAACGTGATGATTGATGCTGTAATTAGACGAGGATTTAAGTGCTAAACAATATGTGAGGCTTGCTACTTGCTAAATTTCACTATACATATAAGTGTTTCATTTTACTGGATTGCATTATTATTGTGTCGCTTGCGCACGGAGGTTCCGTTCAATGATGCATCGCCCACTCATTTCCCATTCAGTGTTGCTCCCTCAATGGTTTCTTTGTTAATTCTTAACTCTTATAGTATTTTACCCGCATGACAGCCAATTAGGTCTAGCAATTTCTCTTTCGGTGGTCATTATGTACATTTTAAACTATGCTTATTTATTTTTTTATTTAGGGGAGGGATGCCTAATACTTATTACTTCAGATTATTCGTGATGGTTTGATCACTAATTTTCTTCCTGTTTTTCATTCGAGTCTCAACCAGGATATATATAGGATAATAAGCATCAATAGCCTTCTTGGTAAAATTGTGACAAAAAAAAACAAAAAAAAAACGCTGAATATGGCGCAGAAATATTAAAAATTTTCCTTGACCTGTATAACTGTTATAGTGGCCGAGCATTTGGTCTTGAACTTTGGTTCCTCTTAACTCTTTAAATCTAGGATCCCGTAAAAATCGCAATTCACGTATTATGTAAATTTTGAGTCCGAAATATTTGATTCGCCGTGGCCAACGCGTCTTAAGGCGGGGTTTCAGGCGGGTCTCCTCGACCCCTTCCCAGTCACCCCTCGCCTAAACTTCGCACATAAATTTTGTCTCCATTTCTGCATCAATATTCGATTTCAACGTCTCATTTTAATCTTCAGGAAGTTCTACAGTGACGTTAGATCTTGCTTTTCCAGATTTCGTCCCTAAAATTACCTTAAAACACATTCAAGTTGTAAAGTGATTTGGGGTTATTTTAGGGATAAAATTTGAAAAAGCAAGATCTAACGTCACTGTAGAACTTCCTGAAGATTAAAATGAGACGTTGAAATCGAATATTGACGCAGAAATGGAGCCAAAATTTATGTGCGAAGTTTAGGCGAGGGTGACTGGGAAGGGGTTGAGGAAACCCGCCTGAAACCCCCCCTTAAGGGGGAGTTGCACGGGTGATTCCTCGACCCCCCTCCAATCACCCCTCGTCAACTACTCGCCATACACTTTCTCGCCTTATTTTTGCACCAATCCTGGTTTTTAAGGACTCGTTTTTAATCTTCAGGAAATTCCGCATATGCAGTAGTTTTCCTTTTTTTTCAAATTTTATCCCAGAAGTTATTTTAAATTAGCCCTGAACTTTTACCTTGTAATTTCACGCTCTTTTTTCGATTTATTTGAAAAAAGGAAAACTAGGTACTGTATATACGCGGAATTTCCTGAAGATTAAAACGAGTCCTTAAAAACCAGGATTGGTGCAGAAATAAGGCGTGAAAGTGAATGCCTAGTAGTAGACGAGGGGTGATAAGATGGGGGTCGAGGAATCATCACTGCAGTTAATACAGACTATACTCTGACGTGACGTGGGACCACGCAGTCCCACTTGTATAGGCTTTGGTTTGTTTACGTTCACATTACTCTGACACTCATCATCCCACGTGTTCCCACGTAACGTCAGAGAAATGTAAACGCAAATTAAACAAAAGCCTACGCTGATATCACACGTGGGACTGTTTTTTCTCATCGTCACGTCCGTGCAGTCCAGGAAAAGGACTCATGCCAAGAACGATTGAAAAGTTTCAGAAGTAACCCGAAGTGTCATTAAACTCACGTTGAAGGCACCTGGCGTTTTAGCGTTATCACAAGCGGTTTCCAAGGATGCCACATCGCAGTAATAACATTATTGTTCCCTTCGTACTGAGTAACTGCCCTTCGACTACCGGAGTAAAATTAATTTAATTTAATTGATTTAATTATAAACTGAGATAGCATCTTCCTTCCATCAATAATAAAATAACATTGCTTCTATACTTTGGATCCCGCAAGCGGGTTTCTGTTCCGAAGACGGGGGCCCTGGTCGCGTTTTGCAGCCGGTCTACAATTACTGTTATCTGTTTAATGATATTTCATTGTTTCAGTCGTATCGGGTTCAGGTATCCGCTTGAAAAACAAAAAGAATCTGAAAAAAAATTTCGCTCCGGCAGCTGGCGGTCGGAAAGAGTGCATTTCATTTTGTATTTCATTTCATTCATTTCATTTTCATTCATTTCATTTTGCATTTCATTTTGGGACGGCATACCCTAAGCCGTCCCAGAAGTAGTAATGTTGAGACCATGATTTGTTTCGTTTATGTTTGACCCTCCTCGTACTGTTTGCTGCCGGGTTTGTTTAAGCTGAACTTAATGGGAATCAAAGGCTATTTCAAAATGGAATCATCATACCGAATATAATGCTTCTGGAATCAACTGGTGATTTGTTGTGATTTTTTTACCATTTCAACCCCTATTTTCCCCCCTCCACCTTGACCGATTTGGCCCAAATGCAATACCGACCGGGGCCTTACGACTAATGATTTTTGTGCCAAAGCGCGTTCCGCTAAATTAATTTCTACGAGAGTTATCGTGCTAACAAGGCCTCACACTTACTTCCACCCCAGGGACATCACCCCCTCCCCCTCGACTTTTTCAAAAAATTAAAATTGGAATCAAAGGCTACTTTAACATGGAGTATACGTACTGAATATGATGCTTCTAGAATCAACTGGTGATTTTTAGTGATTTTTTTACCATTTCAAGCCCTATTTTCCCCCCCCACCAACTGATTTTTTTACCATTTCAACCCCTATTTTCCCCCCTCCACCTTGACCGATTTGGCCCAAATGCAATACCGACCGGGGCCTTATGACTACTGATTTTTGTGCCAAAGCGCGTTCCGCTAAATTAATTTTTACGAGAGTTATCGTGCTAACAAGGCCTCACACTTACTTCCACCCCAGGGACATCACCCCCTCCCCCTCGACTTTTTCAAAAAATTAAAATTGGAATCAAAGGCTACTTCAACATGGAGTATACGTACTGAATATGATGCTTCTAGAATCAACTGGTGACTTGTAGTGATTTTTTGATCATTTCAAGCCGTATTTTCCCCCCCACCTCCTTTACCGATATGGCCCAAATGCAATACCGACCGGTGTCTTATGACTACTGATTTTTTTAGATAAAGCGTGTTCCGCTAAATTAATTTCTACGAGAGTTATCGTGCTAACAAGACCACACACTAACTTCCACCACGGGAGCACCACCCCCTCCCCCTTGACTTTTTCAAAAAATTAAAATGGGAATCAAAGGCTAGTCTAACATGGAGTATACGTACCGAATATGATGCTTCTAGAATAAACTGGTGATTTTTAGTGATTTTTTTACCATTTCAACCCCTATTTTCCCCCCCTCCACCTTGACCGATTTGGCCCAAATGCAATACCGACCGGGGCCTTATGACTACTGATTTTTGTGCCAAAGCGCGTTCCGCTAAATTAATTTTTACGAGAGTTATCGTGCTAACAAGGCCTCACACTTACTTCCACCCCAGGGACATCACCCCCTCCCCCTCGACTTTTTCAAAAAATTAAAATTGGAATCAAAGGCTACTTCAACATGGAGTATACGTACTGAATATGATGCTTCTAGAATCAACTGGTGACTTGTAGTGATTTTTTGATCATTTCAAGCCGTATTTTCCCCCCCACCTCCTTTACCGATATGGCCCAAATGCAATACCGACCGGTGTCTTATGACTACTGATTTTTTTAGATAAAGCGTGTTCCGCTAAATTAATTTCTACGAGAGTTATCGTGCTAACAAGACCACACACTTACTTCCACCCCGGGAGCACCACCCCCTCCCCCTCGACTTTTTCAAAAAATTAAAATGGGAATCAAAGGCTAGTCTAACATGGAGTATACGTACCGAATATGATGCTTCTAGAATCAACTGGTGATTTTTAGTGATTTTTTTAACATTTCAAGCCCTATTTTCCCCCCCCACCACCTTGATCGATTTGGCCCAAATGCAATACCGACCGGGGTCTTATGACTACTGATTT
This sequence comes from Corythucha ciliata, assembly GCA_038030265.1. Taxonomy (NCBI): domain Eukaryota; kingdom Metazoa; phylum Arthropoda; class Insecta; order Hemiptera; family Tingidae; genus Corythucha; species Corythucha ciliata. The sequence goes on along the minus strand of CM075937.1, from coordinate 35,667,392 downwards.
TTTTGCCAAAGCGCGTTCCGCTAAATTAATTTCTACGAGAGTTATCGTGCTAACAAGACCACACACTTACTTCCACCCCGGGGGCACCACCCCCTCCCCCTTGACTTTTTCAAAAAATTAAAATGGGAATCAAAGGCTAGTCTAACATGGAGTATACGTACCGAATATGATGCTTCTAGAATCAACTGGTGATTTTTAGTGATTTTTTGACGACTTTAAGCGGTGTCTTATGACTACTGATTTTTGTGCCAAAGCGCGTTCCGCTAAATTAATTTCTACGAGAGTTATCGTGCTAACAAGGAAACGGCCATAAAGATATATATACACACACAAAGAAATATATATATATGAATTCCGGAGACCACTGAATTCGTGTTCTAGAGGTTCTGAAACGTGAAAAAGACATGACATGACCCATGTTTGCCACCATCACGACGAGACCAATAGTGCATTTTTCAGAATGAAATGCACTAAAATGCTGCTTCATACATAGCCCGGGGTAAAATTGACAAGCAGGTGGCAAGGCGGTCGGTTAGTTAATAAGATAAGAGCGCATGGGGTTACACATTAACTTTCCTAGCACCACTGCACCACAAAATATGCGCCTAGAGTGGTGGAGGAGACTGTTTTGCTGCTGTTGAATTATTTCATTTATAAACCTGCTGTTCTGCTTCCTTGATCCTCCTTTCCTCGAGCTCCTTCCACAATTAAGTATTTTGATCAATGCAGCCATTTATAAAAATTGTTTAGCGGTTCCCGCAGTCGAAAATCGCTGTGTGCGATCGCATTGAACATATTTTCGTGCCAAAAACTTGGCGTGTTAGCGAGGCCTTGCAAAACAGTCCCTATTGTGTGGATGTACCATGTACATTACATATCGTATCGCACGTTGAAATTCGCGGCAACAAAGGAAACGATAACGCGGATCGCTATAACCAATTTTTAGAACTGCTCCTAAGGGCTTGTGTTTCATTAATTTCTCTTTCGAAAAAATTGGGTCTTTTCCCAATTAATTGATGGCATTAGTCCATATTACACAAAACGTGGTTAAGACCCGTCCACAAGCTGCTAGGCGTCTGTGGAGACTATATGCAACCAATAAAAATGCTTCATATTTCGAGGGAATAAATTTGTTTGGTTGCATAGGCTCCACAAACACATAGCACAGAGCTTGTGAACAGGCCTTAAACAAAAATGTCTACCCAAAAACCCCTGTAGCCTGTGTAGGGGACCTGTTCTATATATGTATGTTAAGCCGCATGCCTGCGATTGTAGGATAACGAAATTGTTAATTTCTTAGGTCAAGAATCTGTTTACTGTAGAATACCCCCTCCCATCACACCACTAGGAGCACAAATCACGAAACTTACCTGTGAGCGTTTGGTCATTTTGAACGCACGATTGGTTGGCTCAGATTGCAATTTTCAGGGCAGGAATAATCTGCTTAGGCATTTTAAAAACGCTAATCGACAGGTATACCATTTATAAGCTACATATACAATGAGTTTTTGCCAATTTTAGAGCTTGAATAGCTAGTATTGGCTGTTATCATGGCGTTATCTGTCAATATGGTCATTTCTTGGGCATCAATAGTCAGTGTGATATTTTCAGAGCATAAACCCGTCATAACTCATAAATAACGCAGTCTAGCCATTTTAAATGCGCGAATCGTTTTAGTTTAACCAATTTGTGGACGCAAATAGTCAGTTTTTACATTTTTATGAGCTATGGTGGTCAAGCAATTAGTGGGGTGCGAATTGTCAGTTTGCCATTTCAAGGGCGCAGGTTGTTAGTAGTATACAGGATGTTCAAAAAATAGAGGGCAATATTTCGCCCGGTGATTCTGCACCTCAAATGGGTTAAAACGACCCCTATTGACCATAGTCCGATTCTCATTATTTTCCGAGATATTCAGGATTTAAGTACTTTTTGATTTTGCCTTGTTTTTTTTTTGGAAAACTGGCCATTGCATAGTAACCGGAGGCGCTAAGGTCAAATCTGACGGTACCATTGGAAAGAGCGGACTTTTTTCTATTAGAATTGAGGCATTCCATTCGATTTCGCTCCATACGTGCTCAGATATCCTGCAACAAAGTCAAACTTGTTCAAAATTCAACCCATGTCCACGACACTTTGAAGCTGGATTTCTCCTCAACAGGTGCTTTCGGAGATGACATTTTTTCAGAAAAGTTGGCGCATAGTATCACCAAGAAAATTGTATTTTTAGATCGCCCTCTTATAGGGACTTTTTTCTAGAAATTTCATATTCGTTCTTGAAAAACACAAGACACCTATTCATTTCTGACGTAGTTTTCTTGCCATAAATCTCAAAATTGGTGACAGAGAAATGGAAAAAATAGTAATAATAATAAAATAAATAAGTAAAACAGGAAAATGAGCAAGAAATCAAACGATTTCAATGATATTTTTCTTTGAAATTATTGTTATTTATTATTTATTTAATATTTTTTAAATATTTTGTCTTAATAATGTTATTATAATTTTTATTTAATTTTGATAATAATTATTAAAAATGAATATCAATAATTAATAATATGAAAATTAAGAGTTTCTCCTATGAAAATTTCTCCTTTTTTTCTTTTGTACATTTATCCCTTTTTTGTGTGCGTTATTGTTTTTTTCCCTTTTTCCTTTTTTTTTTTTTTTTTTTTTTCACTTTTCCGTCACCAATTTTGAGGTTTATTTCAAGAAAACTACGTCAGAAATGAATAGGTGTCTCGTGTTTTTTCAAGTATGAATATGAAATTTCTAGAAAAAAGTCCCTATGAATCGTCAGTTAAGCCATAACTTGGGCGTGTAGAGTCGCAGTTTCGCCATTTTTGGAGCTGTAATCGCCATTTTGTGTATTTTTAGCGCACAAATTATTAGTTTAGCCCACGTCTAGCCTTTAGCCGATACGTAAAAGTTATATGTATAATCGGGTCATGTTCATCGCAATGTTCCCCGTCTACAACACAACACAATCAATCCGATAACTTTGGATTTCATACTATTCAAATGAACGTAAACGTGAACAGTGCAGCTATTTGTTTATTTAACGCAGCGTTCCCTCCATCCTTAGAAAAGCCTTGCCCATGAAAACGCTTTCCCTTTTTAATAAGAACGAAAGGCGGCTTTCCCTTCTGCCCTCTCAGTCGTGTTCTTTCGATGAAATAGCCGCCTAGTATCGACCCGGCGGAACACACCGAAAGTCTTCAACTACATTACGCTAAAGCTATGGGTTTCCACGCCCCAAGCTCTTCAATCTAATTCACCCATGTCTTTCTGTCTAACCCTCCTCTTTCCGCTATAAATTTCCCGTGCCTCTGAAAACATTTAGACTAGGCCACCTGTCTAATTGTCTATGCCTGATGAAAGACGTTTCAGATCTATGAAACAGGAGATCAGTAATTTTGACTTCTCTCGTCTCGTTTAATTTCTAAGCCCCCCCCCTCCCCCCGTTTCACCAGGGGTGTTACATTCAAGTGACCAACTATTTATAGAGGTGCTACGTTTACGGCTGATAAACCCCGCCGAGAGGCTCTTGGTGGGGCGGGCATTTACCTAGTTTATTTTTGAAATTCGTCTCTCTTCAAACGTGACCTGTCGCCGTGTGGACATTGTCTGGCTTATCGACTCAAAAGACGCTTTTTTGTTCTTTCGAGAAAAAAAAAACTAGCGGCTGCCTGTTTTCTTGTCCACCTTGCAAATAAGTACATTAACTTTTTTTCCTTCAAGGATTTTGTGTATTCCATCATTTTCAGCGTTAGTTAAACCATTTTATGTTTAGCCTATCTCTATCCATCCCTCTCACCCCTCTGAATTTTAATAATTCAATTCTTGAATTGCTGTGATGATGGCATGAATAATTACAATTGGGGGCTCGGAGAGGGAGAGGCCTGAATATTCAAGTGCTATGTTGAATCATCTCCTCATCAGCCGAGCTTATCGAATTGCCTGTCGCAAGACACCGTATTTCGCCAATTTTCGCTAGAAAAAAAAAGAAGAAGGAATAAATTAGTCGTACTTGGGATTTGGTAGCGTGACGTTACAAAAAATTCCTTCTCACCCAATAGGTTTAATTTACCGAAATTAGTTCATTTGTTTAGTGACGAAGTAATGTTTTTAGGAGTGTAGCATGTCTTGGGTAATTTATCCCATCCCATTGATTCACCGATAGCAGGCTAACGTTAGACTTTCTACCCATCGTGATGGTGTACTCGAAATTCTAAAACCTAAAGACCAATCAGGACGACGACGCTTTCCAGTTTTCTTAATTACTTTTTCTCTCTTTTTGTGTTTTACTGAGCCGCTTTTAAGAATACCGCAGCCTCAAAATTCCTTCGTACGGATTTTCAGACGTTCAAGGATTTGTATAGATATTAAGATTGCCAAACGTTTCCGGGTCATCGGTATGCTCTAGAATAATATAGAAAAATCTTTCTTTTCCCCGTCGCTACTGCTACGCCAAGTGTACGCCCATCCCCCCACGACCATAATTGCTGGGTTGTTGCGAGTAGTGTGTAAGGACATCTCTATTTTTCCCCTTCCGCCACTTCGAGATTAGCACGCGAAAAAACCCTGCCGGTTTTTGTAATCAAACTCTTGTCACTTTTGAAATTGTTGATTTTGCACTTAAATCATTTATTAGTACCAATGGCGCGGGGAGTATCGACAAGGCCACCATTTTAACGGGTAAAAATGTCTTATTACGTGGTTACTACGGATGGTTTACAATTTCCTTTCCCCATTGCCCATTACACTATTCATATTATTGCTTATTACAGCAATTTAATATCTAAGGGAAAAACGCGAATTCTGAATAGAAATTTCAATCCGTCTTAGACTGAGTGATGTTGCAATGGGCTAAACGCCCCTTTCCGATCCAACTCCAATGTACACTTCATACGATACATCCATATGGTCATGAATCGGAGTATTTTCCTATTTTTTGAGATTATCCAATAATTAGTTTGTCGTTGTAGACTACTCTGTGCTCTCTCTTCGAAATTACAAGGGGTTTCCTTCAATGTTTTAAATCTTTTAATGATTCGTGCAAACTGTACTGTACTTTCCTATAGTGATTTACTGATATCTCATAAAATTGTAAATCATTCACTACTAATGTAACTATGCAGTGGATTCTTGGAACGAAAAATGTTCCTTCGTAATCCTTCGTTCTATTTTCCCTTTGAATTGTATTCTAACTGGCCGTCTCAAACAAGTTGGCGTCGTTCAATAAATTCTTACGGTTAACGGCCACATAATGAACTTCCAGTTCTCCTGGTCGATGCAGAGCAGAAGTCACTGGTGACAAATTAACCCGGGAAAGGAGGGGTCAACTAAAGCAATCAAGTAGTTTTCACAACCTGTCTTTTTCGGTCGTAAACAGTTCGTGAAACGACATTAAATTGCTACAACAATCTATTGAAAAAAAGGTTGGTTAAACTGTACCTCTTATAGTTTCCCCTTGTTTTTCAATGTTAAACTCAGCCCTTTAACTTTCCATTTTTAATGAAAGTTTTTTTTTAATGGCTCCTTTACTCCTTGAAAACCATCATTTCGCTTCTAGGCGAAATGAAAAAGAGTTTAGCGAAGAATCTTCACCGTTATTACTCTCAGAAAGTGAATAGGCACAAACGTTTTTCTCTTTGTAATAATGCCTCTTTCTTCTTATTATTCAATAATTTGATATAGGAGTGGTGGAGGAGAGGAGGGCTATGGAACCTTCCCTCGAAAACTCGTGGACCTTGTTTTCCATCCATATTCCCCGATAAACCTTGGTATCGTCTTCCTGTCCTTATCTCTGAGTCTGTGGGTCCCCATCGAAAGCTTGTATAAAATAGACGTTGAAAAAAGAGGTTCTACCACTGTCTCACAACATTCGACACTGCTCCACGCATTGGAAAAATACTCTAATATGTATTCGTTGTTTAGATTTTCCTGTCACACTTTTAAGCTTGGGCAGGGGGGTGATTCTGTAACTTAGGAAGGCGTTCACACTAGAGACAAGAGCAGGGGTTCTCAACCTTTTCGGCGTCACGCCCCCCTTGGACCATGAAAATTTGTTGCCCCCTTCCCCCAATTACAGACATGTTAAAGTCCCGAAACCACGAAAAGCTTTGATTTTGGTACAACCACCCAAAGAGACGCCCCCATTTTTAACCACATGCACACTTTTCAGAACGTATAAAAACGTCGAAAACTCGTAAGATCAATGAAGAGCCCCCACGCCCCCGGACCACGGTTGACCGCCTTGGAATCGAGAAAATTGACCGAAATGGCAAGGCCAAACGCTCATTTATGACCACTTTTAAGGGCACTGACAGCCCACTTAGGTGCATTTTGATCGGGCGACCTAACTACCAGGACCGTGAAGAGAATATTCGAGCCCAGCACGAAACTCAATGAAAGCTACCCTCGCTTCTTTCTCGAAAGGGCTACATACGACCACAGTAAAGCTCCAATCGAAGCCAAACTACAAAACCCCGAAGGCCCTAACACAGTACGATGACCCCATAAAGCCATGGTTCAACCAGTCCGAAGCTGTTATTAGGTACTGTAGGTCCTCCAACAACAGCAACGTCTCAAGCACAATGGGCCCAGCCACAGCCAAGGTCCAACCACAGCAAAGGTCCAACCCCATTAAAGGTCCAACCACAGCAAAGGTCCAACCACAGCAAAAGTACAACCACAGCGAAGGTCCAACCTCTGCAAAGGACCAACCACAGCAAAGGTCCAACCACTGCAAAGGTTCAACCACAGCCAAGCTCAAACCACAGCAAAGGTCCAACCACAGCAAAGGTCCAATTCCTGCAGGGGGTTTTCTCGTTGCCGCGCAACGCACCTCTCCTCCCTCCTCCACACCGACCGACGTCGTTGCCGAGGCGTTGTCGTTTGTCTAGATGCAAACGCTTATGACTATTTTTGTAAAGGACACTTCGAAGATGTTTTTCTGAATCACGGGTTGTCCGTTCACTCAGATTTAGTGTGGACAAACGGAGACTTGACTTTTTTTGAAAAAAAATTAATTCCTCGATTTGCACGACTTTGAGCCGCATTTAAGGGCACATAAAATAGTTAACGTCTATCGAAAATGGCTAATCCTGACAGAACATAGTGTGCTCTTTCCGAATCCATCACCAAAAGTTGCACAAATTCAAATTAAATGCGAGTTTCTCGCCGTTAGTTTAAAATATGATGTAAGCCTTAAAAATCGTTAGAAAAATCATATCTCGAAGGGTTTTGATTTTCGGACCATGGTGTACATATATGGTAATTTCGGTCGCAAATGAGGCCTACTATCACCCAAAAATTTTTGTCCCACTTATCCCCTTCCACCCTGTATAATTATGTATGTGCTATGTCTCCCAACCAACAATATATTCATAATAATGTGGAGTTCTGTTTAAACACTCACCCCTGGGATTCACATCCCCCCCCCCCAGCAGATATAAACCAGATCGCCCCAATCTCTTGAGTGAGATATAGGGCTCATTTTGACTAAATCCAGAGATCCTTAGAAAAGGGAGACACTATTGCCTTTAACTACTTCACCTCATGGTTGGTAAACTTATCTCCTAACGTGTTTCAAGATCGGAAGGGGGGGGGATTCTTCTCTTCAATTCTAAAACAAATTCCCTGCTGTCATGTAATCTGAAAATTTCTGAGCATCACATGAGCGAGGTATGACGTTGGGAGAAAAAACAAGATTAGGCGCTTTTAATCTGGGAGCGATAAAATGCGATTAATAGACCGAGAAAATGAATAATACATTATTGATTTGAAATTTGACCGTAGCATGTGGAAATTTTCTGATGTTGCAAAAATCAACTAGCGTGAAAAAGGTCGTGATCTCGAGATTCGGCCTGACCAAACTTCTTGGCGATTTTATTTTTCATTTGTTTAAAAATACGTATGCAGATAAGTGATTCATTCTATTATTTTAAACTCGCCGAGACTTGAAAAACACGCAGTGATTAAATAAATAACAAAAAATTAAAGTACGGCTCACTCAAAACGAACCATCTTATTTTTAGACCAATTCTCTGTTAAAATGACGTTCAAGGTCTTTGAAACGCCCAGAAAAAAGTGAAGATGTTTGGATAATGTTTAGACTGTTATTGTGTGTGTGTGTGATCTGCAACCCTCTAGCTCACACCTTTCCCACCACATAAACATTCCAGAACTGTTTACTAGCCTTCACTCGTTTCTATTACGTAGAACGAATTATGAATAACCTGCCATGGAATTCGCTGGTCTACAGCCATTTTCGTATAATTACTTAAGAGCGTTTTTGTGTTCCAAAGAGGAAATGAAACTTTGTTTTAAATAATAGCATACTAACCTTGATTTGCTTACCTGTCGGCCTTAAAAACACATTATAAATTTGTTTTAACAAATCTTTTGTTTCAGCAAATCAAAGATGAATTGGGAGAAGTGGTGGCCGAAATGGAGAACATGGACGCTGCTGATGACAGGTACCTAACTTTCTCTTCATTTATTAATTTATTATATTTTTGATAGAATGTCTCAAAAGTGTGGGGAGAGGAGGGTATGGATCCAACTTACAGAAGGTTGTAGGGGAGGGGGGTAAAACCAATTAAAAATATTTATTGTTTGAGTCATTCTAGATAACAGTTGTGTCGTCATTGATGAACCAGGTTTTCTGTTGTTTCTCTCCCCTGTTATTACGTATATGTATTGTGAAGGATGAGAGTTCTTTTTGACCGAATTAATCATTCGGAGCAAAAAGATTTAATTGAACGATAGTCGTAAAATGTTTCGTTTAAGCAATGATTGACTCACAGACATCGCTGAAACGTAATACGGTTAATTTGAAGTGGGAGTCGATTGTGTGCATGTTTATGATTCACTGGGGAACGTGGTGTCATTTCCTCTGCACGGTGTCACCTTTCTTCCTTGCCTTAATTCATTTCTAATGTTCAATGGTGGTAGAAGAGGTTTTCCCTCGCTCGAGTTTTTTCACGTTCAAAAAAGAACAATGATTTGTATTTATGAATATTATTTAGCTAGGGACCCAGCCGCCTCCATCGGAACTCCGTTGTTCTCAAGCTTTCTTGATAGCCCCGGGAGGTTTTTCGCTACGAGCACAATTTTTGAACAATATACAACAATATAATAACAATATACAAAATTTACGATAAACGATAAATTTGGTTGGATGTCCTTAATTTAAGGGTGATATCCATGTCAGACATATCCGGAGTCGCTAACAGTTGTCAGTCCGATTTATTTTTCCGCGCAGTGTCGAACACATACCGATTTCGGCAGGTTGCATCTTCAGCTTTGGAATGTTTCCTGAAATCGTGGATTTTTCAGGATGTCTTACTGAAAAGTTGGGAACCCTAAGAAATCTTTCAAGTTTTTGGTATGCATTCCTGCACTGAGTGAGGACGATGTGAGCTGCCCGCTACGTTAGCAACGCAACACGTGTTTATTCAATATTAATTCAGTCGATGTTTCAGTTCGAAATAAAAAAAGAGTAAAATCCAAGCTCGAAATGATCGTAATGAACGCTCGCATCGAAAAATGAAAGGAGGGCCCGGGGGCGCACTTTTGCATGTACAACTGGCATCCTTTTGTTTTCAACTTTTCAGAATGAGTTATTTTTTTCTTGGCGCAATAAATTTGTTCCCCCTTGTTCTGTAGAAATATGAAAGGATTAAGTTGCAGGCTCGAGGTTGGGGTTTCCCCTTGAATTTGACCTTGGATAATTGATGACACGTTTTAATCTTAACGTTTCATTCGTAGTAAGGATTACCTGTACTTGTTGGTTCGTTTTTGTATTATGTTATAAGAGAAGCCGACGAAACTGTTCGTGTTTTGTTGTCGAAATTAATAGTTAGATAGTTAACATTACCTTGCCTTTTCGCTGACCCCCAGTACGGCTCATCCAAATTCAAACGAATTAAAAACAAAAACATACTAGCCAACGCCATCGTAGCACGAACTGTTACACTCTTAATTCGAGTATGTACTTTCGGACCATTTCAAGAGGGGAGACGTGAATGTACAAGGTGGATGTACACTTGTACAGGAAGTAACCGTACAGAGGAAATATGTTGGTAGAACGCCCATTAGTGATCGAAACGACTAATTGGTGTTTTTTGAAATTCCTCGTTTTCTCACAATCGGAGATTGTCTTGAATTTATTTGTGTGCTATTCGCAAACCTCTGTTTTTTTGCTATAATGGTGACAGGGTTTCTTTCATACAAATTCGCCTTAGAAATTGGAGTAGAAATGCGAGCAATAAGGTTCCACCGGGGATCTTGAAAGTAAAAAATTCAAGATGAGATGGACCACAAAAATTATTTCACTCGAAAATCGATCAATTGGGACGGTTTAAAATGGTGACGGGGTCAAAGCAAAAGAACCGCCACCTCCACCCACCACTGTTTCAGTATCTCGTTATTGTGCCAAATATTTTAAACCGCAAAAAACTCTCAACCACAGCAAATTTCCATACCACAGCAAATTCTCAACTCTGCCCCCTCATTACTGGCCCTTTTATTATCGAATATTTGCTCTCTCCATGGTACAGGCGCGGATCTAGAGATCTCGCAGGGACCACGGGGCCCCCGTTAATCGACTTCTGCAAAAACATATTCTAATTTGTGGTTACTTTTAAAGCTTTTTTGTATCGAAATTAAGGTTATTTCGGAATTATAGTTTTATAAACAACAGTGACATGGCGCTTTATGTGTCGTGAGAAAAAGAAACCGCCACGGAGCGAGAATCGAACCCGCACACCGTATCTCCGGTACGGCTCTTAGACCACCAAGACACCGCGGCGACCAGGAACTATTGAACTCCGGGCCATCTCTTTCCCCCACGACAACACCATGTTTTGTTTGCTCGGTCCCGATTTCCTGATTATTAAGTTACTGATTAAGGCTCTTTTACATCTTAAATTTAGAAAAAATGCAAATTTTATCTTTTTGGGGACAAGTCCGCGGCTTACTTGCGAAAATGCGCTAATTCGCGATAGAAATTAATGAAAAATCGCAAATATTCTTGGCTTATAATTTGTGTTGAGAAAAAGCCCTAATGTGCGGCTAAAATTTAAAGAGAAAAATCACTAAATAGCACCTAAAATTGTGTGAAAGCGCTGAGTCGCTGCTAAAATGGAACAAATTAGCTAATTCGTAGCTAAAATTAACAAAACGCCTGTTTGGGAAATCGCTGTAATTCTATGTGCCTAGCTAGAAACGCTGCACAGTGGCCGCCAGCATTGCTTGTACTTTAGGCGGGTCGATTGCTTGGCCATCGTGTCCTCGAGTTTAAGGGTCGTCACACTTGAAGCCACTAAAGTGGCGCGACCCGGTCGTTAATAGAATTTGAACTAGCCTGAGACACGGGGTGGCGCGAAATCAAGGGGAAATATGAGACGTCCCACCCCTGTCGCACCACGCAGGGGGCTGTCAGGGGGCTAATTCAGTGTGCACTGCAAAGTGTAATTTATGGTAAGCTCTTTGCATGAAGAACAGGGAAAATGACGTCAAATAAAGAACGCTTGTCAAGTTGACTAAGGAATCTAGAAAATACGAACACCCCACTCCTCATGTTCGATATAATAATATGCCTCCCTTTCCTTCCTAATAAGTAGTGCACAAGAACCCTCCTTCTCCCTTCTTCCTGAAAACAGTATTTCGATCCCAACCACCCAACCGGCCTGGCTCCAATCACAGCATAGCTCTAAACTATAGCAAAGTCCCGAACCACAACGGAGCTGCAATCCACAGCAAGGCTCCAACCACAAAAAGGTCTAACCACAGTAACTCCCCAACCACAGCAAAGTTCCAAACCACAGCAAAATTCCAAATCAGAGCGAAGCTCCAAACCACTGCAAACCCGGGGGAACGGACCCAGGACCCCTCCCTCTCGACAGGAAAAGAACTGTGCACATGGGCCTTATGGGGGCATTCTAGGCCGGGGATGGTGAAAATGGACCTGAAAATCATCCCATTAAGCCCTCGGCGGGTTAGGAAAAAATGGCCAAAATTTAAAATTGGACGGAATCGCGGACCTCTGGGGTGTTTTCGACCCGGGAAATCCAACAATCGAATAAACGTTTAATCGGTTCCACCTCCGATGCCGCCGTTTTTGGCAGAATGGCTCCTGGCGATGACCTTGACACAACCAATGACTCAAAAGTAGCACTGAGGTTCATTATATTTGAACCTTGGTCACCTGGTCGATATACACTTCAGCTAACCACACGACACGGATTTTTCCCAGAAATCGAATCCGAATTGAGGGCAGAATCGAATATTGAGTCACTAAAACTATTGGGCACCTAATTTGTTCTATCCTCCTAGGTTAGGCGGATGGAATGAAAATTGTCAGATAGGGCCAAAGCGTTGTCCATGCGGAGAGGCGACTGTCCTTGGCGACCGTCCGGCCAAAATCGACGGGCAACATTCACTGTCAGTCAACGATCTCACGTCCGATCCTAGCCGGTCCTACGGCCACACACCTTCAGTTTTCACGGACTGCAGGTGGACTGCAGTCCATGGCCTTCAGATTAACTGAAAATGTGTGGGTAACCCCGATCGACGGCCTCACGATTGCCTTCAGTTAAACTGACAGTGTATGGGGCGCTTTAGGCCCGTATTCATAGTCGTCACTTGAGCTGAGAATTTAAAACAGATGACTCACTAATTAGAGCGACCGATTTGAAGCCACAAACACTCAGCTTGAACGACAACTATGAATACGACTCTTTTTCTCAATAAAGCCGCCTTCACATGCAAGCTTTAAAAAGCTGAGCTGTGGGCTTCAACCAATCAGAGTGCTCCGCGCTGTGTACTCGGAGCGCTCTGATTGGTTGAGGCCCACAGCTCAGCTTTTTAAAGCTTGCATGTAAAGGCCCCTTAAGTGTTAATTCAATAAATGATGATATTTCAGCCGCGAATTATCGCTTTTTCTTAATTTCAGTTTTACCATGAATTAGCGATTGTGTTACTTTCAGCCGCGCGTATTGGCTTTCCCGCGAATTATCGCTATATTACTCATTTTTAGCCGGGATTGAGAGCTTTTGCTCAGTTTGAGGCTGGAATGTTGCTGCTTTTCTGCACTTTTACCCGCAAAATAGCATTTTTCCTCAATTTCAGGTGTGAAATAGCGATTGGTTTCCCTTTCAACCATGAACTAAAATTTTTTAAATTTTCCTTACCACGAATTAGCGTTTTACTCAATTTTATCCGTGAATTAGCCTTTCTTAATTTGGTAGGTACAGAAGCAGTAAACGAAGTAAATGCAACGTTTATTCTTGTTCAGATATTGATGGTAACTGATGTAACCCCAACCGTCCGTCGCATCGTTTCATAACGATTTTTTCGAGCAAAATAATCTAAACTTAAGAGTGCTAACTTTGAATTCCAATAGGCTCTTCATCGGTTTTATGACGGCGATTCGGGACTTTGTTGTAATTTCTTTCCCTCTTTGAAAAATTAATGTTTCGGCCAAATAGTCCCATATACTTGTTCTGAAACCGCTACTTAAAGAACTCTGCCTTGCGTGAAGGCGGAAAACACATTTTATCTTCTAGTGTCATAACAATTTATTATTGTTTGGAATTACTGTTTTTCAAAAGTGACGTAAAAGTTGTGAAATCACTGAATTCCTAGGAGTCGTAAGAAAATCCACCCTTCAGTTTACCTTTTTAATACGAGGAATATTTTAATTAGTAAGAATCGCGTTGTTTTATAGTTTTTTCTTAGCTGATCGATAGCCCTGTCAATAACGTTTTGTTTGTTTGTTTTTTTTTCAGCAAGAATCACACGCGAGCCAAACAAATGTCTATCGGCAGGAAAAAATTCAATATGGATCCAAAGAAGGGCATCGAGTATCTGGTGGAGCACGGCCTTCTTCAAGCCACTGAAGAGGACGTGGCCGCATTTCTCTACAAAGGCGAAGGTCTTAATAAAACGGCCATCGGCGATTATTTGGGCGAAAGAAATGAATTCAACGAGAAAGTTTTAAAAGCTTTCGTTGACCTTCACGACTTCACTGATCTCATCCTAGTGCAGGCTTTAAGGTATTTTCTTTATAGAGCACAATCAATTTTTTTTAGCGCCATGAATTGACCGCGAGTTTTTTGTTTTTTTTCACTTGAAGGCAATTTTTGTGGAGTTTTCGACTTCCTGGCGAAGCTCAAAAAATCGATAGGATGATGGAATGTTTCGCCCAAAGATATTGTCAACTCAATCCTAATATTTTCACAAATACCGGTAAGGAACGGAAGTGCAACTTTTGGTTGTTTTATCTCGTCGCTCTCATTATTCACGTTTCCGTTTTTGACAGACACATGCTACGTACTATCATTCGCCATTATCATGCTGAATACGAGTCTTCACAATCCGAGCGTGAAAGAAAAACCGCCCGTTGAGCAATTTATCAACATGAACCGAGGGATAAACAATGGAGGGGATCTCCCTCGTGAATTGCTAGTCGTGAGTAAATGAATTTGTCCTATCTCTTATTCGTTGCTATGGTCTAATGAGTTGTTCGCCTCGCGAGTGAAGACGAACGTAGACTTTCATAAATTTTAATTAATTTATGAAATACAATAAAAATACACGGTGATGATACGCGATATTTTGAAAACAACTTAGGCCTTCTGTCCTTGAAGAGTTGAGTCAAGATTGTTTGACTCCTCTTGAAATGTAGAAGGTTTATTGGTGTTTTTTGATTGTTGACACTTTGATCGCTGACGTTAACTATTTTCCTCATTTTAATTTAAATATTCATCCAAAGACTTAACAACTAATATATTTTTCGAATGTTTTGTACAGAGTCTATACGAAAGTATAAAAACAGAACCTTTTAAAATCCCCGAGGATGATGGAAATGATCTTATGCACACCTTCTTCAATCCCGACAAAGAAGGATGGCTGTGGAAGCAAGGTAAGACGAACTTCATTGTCGACATAACTTCTTTATTTAAAAACTTGTCTTCCTCTCCTGTTTGTAGGTGGCAGGTACAAAAGTTGGAAAAGACGATGGTTCATATTGAACGACAATTGTCTGTATTATTTCGAGTACACGACGGACAAAGAGCCTCGCGGTATAATTCCACTCGAAAATATTCGAGTTCGTGAAGTGGCTGACAGGCACAAGCCCCACTGTTTTGAACTGTACGCGGAAGCGTCGGAATTTATTAAGGCTTGTAAAACTGACAGCGAAGGAAAAGTGGTTGAAGGTGTGTTTTTTAAAGTTTTTTAATGTTTAAAAAGATCAGTTTGATTAATTGTTTTTTGTGTTGTAGGAAAACACACGGTGTACAGGATGTCAGCGGCAACCAGCGAAGAAAAAGATGAATGGATGAAGTGCCTTAGGTGAGTATTTTTCATTTTTGTTTGTTCCATCACCTACCCATTCTTGAGGTAACCAAGGGACGGCAAATTATGGCAAACTAGGACCTGTTTTCATAGTCCCGTCTAGCTGAGTATTTCCTTATTTCGATTCAACACAGACGATTCGCACAATGTAATGATTTGAAGTAGTTCAAGCCAAGATGCACAGAACTTGAGTGTCAACTATAAATATGAGCCTTAAGGCTCGCATTCATTCCTCACTTGGCTTCAGTCTCAGACACCTTCAAATCGATCGTTCCTGCCATGAATTGAAATGAGGAAATACTCAATGCGAAAGTAACCAAATCAAAAATATTTCGCGGAATACGTTTCGCGCGCATTTTCCCTCGCATTTCATTAATTTGCTTTTGAATCACCAACTCGACAATTTCGGGCTGCAAAAACTTGCATTTGCTATTCAGCCTCTACGGGATCTTCCACGCACCATTTTGCGCTCCCCCAGCGCATCATCACTTGTCGACTTCGGTAGCGTTAAGTCGAAAATCCCTAAATTCAATATTTTAGGCTATCAAAATAAAAACAATTGTAAGGATCGCAATCGCAATGATAAATTTTCGGAGTATTTATTATAATTCGTTTTGGACCAAACGTTTGATCAATTTTGGAGTGTTTGTACTTAATGAGTTTCGTTTTGGAAAGGAGCGTTGAAAGTTACTAAAAATAAACGCGAGGTCACCGCGAAATGTCTTCGTGTGTATTGGAGGGGGACCTGATTGTACCCTTCCACCCCTCTTCAATTCTCCCTTCAGAGAAGCCAGCCATGGCTTCCGATTGCTAAAGTTTGATGAGCGTTCGAGGCTTAAATTTTAGTTGTAGTTCCGTCCTCCAGATCCTGATCCTTACTGAAAAATTACCCAAACGAATTATATAATTTTCAAAATTGTAGGCAGAGCATAAGTCACAACCCCTTCTACGACATGTTGGCCGCTCGTAAGAAAAAGGCCCAAAAAACCAACGCCCACCACCATCACCACCATCATCATCACCACCACCACCACGGCAATAAAAGTTAATTCAAACGAGGTCGGAAAAAAAAAAAAAAAGGAAAATTATGTGCCTTACTAAGTCCCTTACATCGTCCTGAAAATGGGAATGAACCCGTCGAATTCTTTCAACCTTATTATAGGAAAGAAAGAAAATGGGCGACTGATTTCGTTTTGATAGTTCTCTGATAATAACATAGTCCCTGATTGGCACGAGTGGGACTTCTGTGATAATTATTAATTGGTGGGGTGTAGTTACTGTTACACATTACGGTCATAGACACCTCTCGTTGTTGAAAAAAAAAAAATCCCTTCTTCGATTTATAAGTGAACGTATGGTAAATCATAAGACTGCCCCTACGTGCTTTACATCGTCTAGATTTATCGAAAATCACGAAGAAATGAAGTGAAACTTCTGCTTGAAAGTACTTAAGAACCTCATCCCGTGTAGTTTATTTTATTTTAATTTAAGTACCTGATACGATTTATATGTTTAACAAATAGTCCTTTTTCTTTTAATATTATTTAAGAAATTATTTATGACTGATTTTTTGATTATTTTGTCTTCCGGTTTTTTTTTTGCCCGCACTTTGAACAAATGAGAAAAAACTTGGTTCCTCATAAGACCTGAGATCTCCTAACCAAAGTGATAAGAAAAAGTGCACTTTTTCCATTTTAAAATATTAATAATAATTTTTATAAAACAACTTAATTGAAATGGTATGGAAACGGACAAAATTTGTGCATGAAAAATGGGAGCAATAGTCTTACCCGCATTTTCTTTATTTATTTTTAATCGTGTACAAACGAATCATAGTCATTAGGTGTGTTTATGTTGTTGAAATTTTGTGATAAGCTTGTATAAAACATGTAGGACTTTCGTAAATAGCGAAAAAGCGGAAAAAAAGTTGCTTATTGTTGATGTGAATATACCAAAGTATAGAAATACGAGAACATATATTTATGAGATTTCTGTACAGAAAAAAAACTTTACTACAAAATTAATAAAATAAATAACAAGAAAACGTAACTAAAAATAAATATTCATTCAGAACACAATCTAGCAGTCAAGACACAGGTTGTTAGCCAAGCCAAAAGTCAAGGGAAATCTGGTGGGTAACAAAAATTGATGACATTTTATAACCGTGCCCTCTGACTCTGACGTGTGCTCGGTGACTGTGTCTTGCACTCCCCCCCCCCCACTCGGTAAAAATGGGCAGGTAAGCCCAAAAGAAACTATCTTCTACGAACTCAACCTATAAGATCTATTGTGGTGTCCTGTGCACTGACACTGGTGCACAGGACTGTGGTGTCCTATAAGATTTATTCCACTTTCCTGGGTTGATCGGAAATGACAACACGATCACATTCACTGAATTGTTTGAATTTAAAATGTCAGAACTCTGTATGTGATTTGCATGGGTTACGTCTAGGATTGTTATAAGTATAGTTCTCACAATTTTAATCAATCTCGATCGTTGTCGTTTTTTCTTACAGAAGTTAACACGCAAACAGTTGTTACGTAAGGGCCTCAGCTCTCAAGACCACTTTGACGCGCCACTAAGTGGACGAGTTTGTTTCATCTATTCGAATGAAATTGGTGATGGGCTGGAGGGTCAAGGGTAACTCTCAAGGAAGGACCAAGCCCGCTAATTTATGTTGCCTTAAATTATTGCCGAATTTACCCCCAGAAACCGAGAATTTTACATTTTCATTAGTAATTATCTATTTTTATCCATTTTAGCCGCATGTTACCGTTCCTTATTTTTGCTGCTAATTAGCGATTTTTCTCAATTGCTGTCGTGAATTAGCCTCTTTTATATTTTTTTTCTGTTTCTAGCGTGCCTGCTTCCCGCATTTATCCGTGAATTGGCACTTTTTTAAAATGTTAGCCATAAATAATTACATAGGTAGTGAATTTTCTCAATTTTATCCGTGAATAATTGATTTTTCTCAAATTTGCACCCGTAAGAGCATGATTCAACAATTTTAGCAGCGGCTATTCCCCACGAACAGCACTTGAGCGGTTTTTTTCAGACAACCCCCTCCCCCAAGTCAATAGGGAGGAACATTTCAATTAAAATTGCCCTCGCGAGAAAAAATTATAATATTCTTTGTCTTCCTCCATTTGCACACGAGCAACTGAGCACAGAAGCAAAAACTCCCGCTCAGATATAACTAGCTACTAGTAGCGCCGAGTTGAGCATGCTCGACTTTCAGTCGCTGCCAGTAAATTTAGTACCAAACAGAAATTACAAGAAATATAAAAAGTTGTCGCTTCGATATTTCAATCTTACGGAGTAGCTCACTAGCAGTAGCGCATTAGCTTACCTTTAGGACCATTTTCACCAACAAAATTGATCTCGTTTAAAGTTGATCGTGATTAGTTGTCAAGAACGACCCATAATATGTATAGACCTCGAAAAAGCCTTTGATAAGGTTTGGCATGTCGGGCTGAAATACAAACTGAAAAAAGCAGGGCTCCCCAAATACTTGTACGAACTATTGTGCTCCTTCCTTGACCAAAGGTCCTTCTATATCAGGATAAACGACAGCATTTCTAGAACAAAACCTATTCGAGCAGGAACCCCTCAAGGTACGGTACTGTCCCCAACGCTCTTCATCGTAAATATACGACTGACTTCCCACGTCCGCAAAACGCTGACGTCGCATCATTTGCAGATGACACTATTATCTATTCGATGAAATCGAATATAATGGATGCTCGCGACGATGTACAGAATGCCCTGGTTGAGACTGAAAATTACATGAAAAACGGTCCGCGTTTAACTTGACGGGCTATAGCTTGCTACTGGTAGAGAACCTATAGTAACACACAGGTACTGACAATATCCGCCATATGTGGTCCTTTAGAAAGGGGAGGGCTTGTGATTGGCTGGTGAGCGTACCCTAACCTACATGACCGGAGCAGCGAATGAGAGATATCAAATTTGTTTGATCCCTATGTGGAGGGGCGGACCAAACATGGTGGACTGTCAGTACTCATAAGAACGTACATAGAGCCTTACTACTGGTTGCGCATTATTAGTAGCCTAATGTAAACGGGGCCTTTATAAAACCGACTGCTCTCACTGAACGGTACAAGAATTACAACTGAAAATTGTGCGTAACTTTGTTTTGATTTTACTTCTTTGTTGGCGATTCATAGCTCCGTTGATGTTGGTTGCACAAAAAAAGACCCAAAGGGTGAATAATTTAGAGTATTTTGTAATCTACTAATATGAACATAGCTATCGTTCAGCTAGGATGCATAGGAAAGAAGTTATTCGCCTAAAACCCAAAAAATGAACGGTTTTTCGCCTATCCCGAAGTTAACACAGGGGTTAGGACGACGAAAACTCAGATTCCTTATCTTCTAGTGGTGTAGGAACGTCTTGAAATTCGGAGGGGGGGTGAAGAATACCTTTGGAGATTAGCGAGGGGGTGAAAAAAGAAGGGTTGAGAAATGGAAAGTCACAAATTGCGTTGGTACGACTAACATGCAATGAATTTGGTTGAGAGAACGTTTCAATTAGGACTTATGCTAGCTATTGAGGACCAATTGGTCAATTTAAATTGAATATTCCATGTTTTTTGAACAAAAAATACGGTCCGGGTGGGGGCTAGTTATAATTATTCGTCAACCAGATTCAGCGGACAAATTCCCGATTTATTGCCCGCGAAGCCTGTTCAAGGGGGCCGAATAGCACAATATCGCTTTTTTGAATGGCATTTCCTGCAAGATGGTTTAGATTGGGAGGTCTAAATGTAATTTTTACTTTCGAACAACCGTATTTATATTGACCATTTATAGTCGCGAGGGTAAAGTGAATGCAGTTCACCTAGCAAAGGGTGAATTCCGCTACGCTGATGAGTGATGACTCATACGGAATGAGCGTTTCCCGCCCATAAACCGGCAAATACCTAACGTTAGAAAATCTCAATTCAGCCAGTGAGCCATAGTGTTTAAAGCCGCAGTAACGGTTAAATAAAATAATTTGTGTGCACATAAAATAGTTAACGTCTATCGAAAATGGCTAATCCTGACAGGAAATAGTGTGCTCTTTCCGAATCCATCACCAAAAGTTGCAAAAATTCAAATTGAATGCGAGTTTCTCGCAGTTGGTTTAAAAAAATTATGTAAGCCTTAAAAATCGTTAAAAAAAATAATATCTCAAAGGTTTTTGCCTTTCGGACCATGGTGTATAATGGTGATTTCGGTTGCAAATTAGGTCTACTTTCACCCAAAAATTTTTGTCACACTGTATTTGGAGCTTGCTTGAAAATAGTTCTGCGGACAGCATTTACTCCCAGCAAGCTGTGCAATGAGTGCTAGAAAAATTGAACACCACCTACCTTTCCCTTAACGCGTAAAATTAAATTCAATCTGAGTTTCTGAGGGGATATTTTGCAGTGGAAAAGTGTTCAAATCAGCGGTAATCTGTCTGTGCAACAATATTGCTTTTCCCAGACTAATAAGTACAAGATTATTCCATTTTGTGATAAGAGTTGTGTAAAGATACAGTTGTGTTTAAAATAGTTGTGTATGAAACAGTTGTGCAATGACAGAGTTTTGTAGTGAAACCACCCGCCTCTGAGTCATTTTCGATTGTTCGTCAAGTTGTCGTCCTCAACTTCCTCCGCTTCAGTAGACTGTAGACTTTGCACAGACAGTTTCTGGATGGAAGTTTTTTGCCCGAGTATGCCCGATAATGCAAATGTTCAACTGTGCTTATACTGCCAGTACTACAGCCCAAATAGGAGAAATCTTGTCAGACATCTTCGAAAACACACGGGCGAGAAACGCTTTCAATGCTCGTATTGTAAGTATGTGGCCGTAGAGAAGAGCGGCCTTGTTAAGCATCTTCGAACGCACACAGGAGAGAAACCATTCAATTGCTCACACTGGAACTTCCAAGGCAGTCATAAGTCCTCTCTTGTTCCACATCTGCGAACAGATACTGACGAGAAACCATGCGCTTATCCACACCACTGTGGGTACAACTCCGCCACAAAGTCGACCCTTACCTATTGTACATATTCGAACGCATACTGGCGAGAAACAGTACGCTTGTCCACATCACTGTGGGTACAAGTGCGCCCGAAACCGGGACCTTATTGGATATTTATTCGAACGTACAAAGGCAAGAAACTTGGCCTCGTTCATGCTCCGCGCCAAACTTTTCAGAACTAAGTACAACCAAATTACTTTGCAGTCTCCTCTTTAATACGTCGAATGCATTTCGGGCACAACTGTGACCCCTCATCAGTAACTGACACCTTCTACTGCAAGTAACACAACCAAGTATGGGTGAGTTGTGTTACTTGTGGTTGTGTTACAACCAAGTATGGTGAGTTGTGTTACTTGCAGTAGAAGGTGTCAGTTGCTGATGAGGGGTCACAGTTGTGCCCGAAATGCATTCGACGTATTAAAGAGGAGACTGCAAAGTAATTTGGTTGTACTTAGTTCTGAAAGTTTGGCGCGGAGCATTCACAGAGGGACAACCGGTATAAGGAGATGGATTCCATTATAATTAGCCTCGTTCAACATCATCGGACGCACACTGACAACACACTTGTCGATATAGATTCGCCGCGCAGGATCAGATCCAGAGGGGGGCCTTATATTGTTCCAAACTTCATCGCTCGTGTAAATGGCTTGGTGTTCAGATTGTAAGAGCATTACTCAACATACCATAACTCACTCTGAGTAATAGCCGTTACTCTTAGCATGTATATTATATTTTATATGGACGTTGGATCAACGTCCGCGAGGAGTTACCTCTCTTCACATTCATGAATTGCTTTATATAGTTGTACCAGTCTCTCACGAACTTGTACTGTGATGAATGGGCTTTGTTGTTTAATCGAAAAATTTATATCACTGTGGTCAATATTGTGTTTTATTATTTTGCATGTCTCGTTAAGAACGCATCGCATCCAGGGCTGTAGCGAAGGCTACTTCTTGGGGAGGGGGGAATTAATTTTGGCGCCCCCCCTTCCCCCCCTGTGGAATTAATATCGAGGTATTCTTTATAAGGGAAACATCACGCATGGTTGGAAGGGAAAACCATATAATGCTGTCTGCACCAGAACTTTCGGCAAGGCTCGCCCATACACTCTGCTTTCTATATCATGGTGTTTGGCTGGCATGGCTTGAGGCCCTTAAAGCGCAACTCAGGGTAGCTTGTCAAGCTGACGAAAGTCGACCGGAACCAAGGCCCTCTATGTATAATCACTTCGTTCAGGCCTGACCCAAGAAAACAAGATGGTGGCGCAAGTAGTCCGACTCTCTACCTTACTCTCGCGCTTTTATTCATAGCTCTTTCTTCCTTTTAGTGCATTTCATTCAAAAAATGCACTATTGGTCTCGCCCTGATGGTCGCACTTATGGGTTGTGATACTTTTTTTTCACGTTTCAGAACCCCTAGAACACGAATCCGAGGTCGGCTCGATTTGCTATATATATATATATGGCCCCTCGCTTGTTAGCACGATCACGGTCGCAATTTTTTACTTAGGGCAACCAAATTTGGTCTAAAAATCAATAGCGTGAATATCTCGGACGAGTTCGTGATCCAGATGAATCGGTCCACGGGAACGGTGTGAAAGAGGGGTTTGAATTAGTTGAAAATTCGCTACCGCACGGCTGTTGCTGCAATTGCCCCCAAAATTGACACGAGTAATGAAAAATGAACGCGCTTTCGTATGAGACCCTTGTGAACCAAATCCGTTGATATGGCAGGGGAGTTCTCGGCGGAGGGGAGCTATTAAATTAACGCTATGCCTTACTGGACCACCCAATTACCAAAAAATTTCATTGACACTGAATTTTGAGCCGTCTCTTTTATTTGATTTGCCTACAGCCTAATAAATATTGAGTAAAAAATCCTGAGGTGGGCCAAAAAGGGAGGAACAAAAAAAAATTAAAAAAAAATTGTTTCGGATTCGAACCCAGGCACTCCGCATTGCGCAATGGTGAAATTGTGACATGCCATTTAACCTAATTTAACTGATCTGAAAATTAACGTAACCTGAAAAAAGTTTTGTTCCGACAGCAGCCTGTCGGGAAAAGTGCATTTCATTCATGCGACAATCGAGTCAAACCTCATAAGTTAGAACGATATCAATCAATTATGAATGAAATTTAGGCCGGGATAAAGATTTTAATTGCAAATAACTCCTCTAACAAGAGTCCACCTTCCCATATCGTATAGGCAACCAAACCGACTGTGTTTCATTTTCATCATTTTGTTCCCCCTCAGTTGGTGCCAAAAAAAGGGGCCTGCGGTAAAAAGAAACACGATTTTATGATTTTGACTTTCTATACCACGGCCTAAATGTCATTCATAGTTGATTGATATCGTTCTAACTTATGAGGTTTGACTCGATTGTCGCATGAATGAAATGCACTTTTCCCGACAGGCTGCTGTCGGAACATTTACATTTTATTTTTTTCAACTTTTGAGTCATCTGGGGGTTGTAATAGAAAAGTGAAACACGTGTGAGACGTGGTGAGAATGAATTCGACAGCCATTTGTTCATACATTTTATCTGTCAAAGTCAATCTCGTCTCACATCAGGCGCGTAGCCAGGGGGGGGGGGTCCACCGGGTCCGAACCCCCCCCCCCCAGAAATTTCAGATTTATTTCCCATGTTCTGAAGGAGACTTTTTATTTTCAATTTCTCCGCTCACGCGTTGGAATAATATCGCACAATAATGATAATAATAATAATAATATGTAGTTAAAAACTGAAAAGAGTAGGCATCGAGTGGAAATACTCCCCCCCGCCGCACAGGACCTACATCGGACCCCCCCCCCCTCCAGAAATCCTGGCTACGCGCCTGTCTCACATGTGTTTCATTTGTCTATTATAACCCCCTGATCGCAATACTGCATCGAAATTAATTGAAAATGTTGGCATAGTGTGTTTCTAAAACTCTTCCCTAGCACCTTTATGCATTATCGGCAAATATAAATGAGGGTTTACAGTGGTGGAATAGGAATCGTACGCATACAGTTTTTAGCAAGTTTAATTAAGATGTCTTATACATACTTACTCTCATAACTAAACCAGTACCCAGGACTTATCACTTGGCGGTAACTGTTTCAAGCCCCTCCAGTCCCTACCCCAACCACCCAGCCAAAAAATAGTGAACGAGAAAAACAAAATTGAGGGGGAAAAATAAGGGTCTTGTGACGCGTATACCCGATAAACGTATAACTAAACGAGTGTGTATAGGTAGTAGTGCATCGACAAAAGGGCTTGGGGGGCAGTCCGAGCCAAGGCCACCATTCAAGGGGGGAGGGGACCGAAAAGCTTAAATATGGAAAATATGGATTTGTATAGGTTTTAAAGCGTTGATTAGCGTCGCATATTGAGAAAAAGAGAAATTAAGAAAAAAATACCAATCTGAAGGCAACTTCGCGGCAAAACAGAAAAACTACGCTAACCCCAAGTTTCTATAGGTCCATGACGGCAGGGACAGTCAGACAAAATTGAGAAGGCGTTCTCAATCATTGGGGCAAATTCGCATCAAAAAACACTATTCTATTAGTTTGGGAAAAGCTCTATTATTCGCGCTTGAAATTGCGAAAAAGCGCTGATTCATAGGAAAAAAAATCACTAATTTGTGCCTAAAAATGCATAAAAACACTGATATGCGACGATAATTGAGGAAAAATGCTGATTTGCTGCTATGAAATTAAGAAAAAGCTGCAGCCCATCGCTCAGCAGGCTCAACTATCATGTTTAAAAACGCCAATTCGTAGTTTCTCGAGGCAACAACGGACTGACATTGAGAAAAAGCTCTTATTCACGTGGATGAAAGTGAAAAAATCTTCCAAGTCCCGCCTAAAATTGAAGTAAAACGCTCACTCGCAACTAAAATGGAAAAAGACGTTTATATAGGTATTCGCCGATAAATATTAGAAAATGTGCTAATTCGGGGCTAAAATTAAAACACAATCCATCGCTAAAATTAATAAAATAATTTACGGCTAAAACTGAGAAATGGTGCTAATTCACGTCAAAAGTAGAGAAAAAGTGCTAATGTGATGCTAAAATTGAGAAAACCGCTAATTCATGGATCATACATGTGATTAAACCATAAAACTAACTTTTATTCTGAGGGGAGGGGGCTAACTGAGACAATCGGCTAATTCCCGTCTAAATTTAATGGAAAACGCTCACTTCGCAGCTGAAATGAAGACAAATTTTTGAAAAGTGGCAAATAATGAAAAAAAAATGCTTATTAGCAGCTAAAATGGAGAAAGACGCTACTTCACGGATTTTATGGAATTCCTCTAATTTGGAGCTGTGACCGTTATAAACGCACACATTTAAAATTCGCGGTGATAGTTTCACCCCTCACCGCATCACCCAATTCTTTATTAGAATTATAAATAATTAGAAAAATAACGAAGGCTGTGAAGAAGGAGGGGGAGAAAGAAAAAAGCCCCGCGGATCGCCACACACTCCCGCGGCAGGTCTCCGCCAAGAAGAAAGGGGCCAAGCCGAAGAAAAGAGCCCGCGTCCCTGGAAGAAAAAAGGAAATCAATCTGTTCCCAAATTTAATATTTTCCCCAAAATACCAAATACAAACATGGTTGTGGCATTTCCCCCCTTTTCCCTTCACCAGAGAACCTCGGACGACATCTACACGTAATCAATCGCCGGTTGGCCAACCTAAAGACAAATAGTGAGTGATTGTGTAGAATAAGTTATATTTTAGGACTTACCTTAGTCATAAGCCGTTCGTAGTAAATAATTTTTATGTCATAAGTCCCTTGTAAAATATTTCGACCACTTAATATAATTGTGTCCACCCAACTCTCTTTATTATTATTTTAAATCCGAACCAATTTTCTCCCCTTCATCCAAGATTCGTCGTTGATTGAGCCCTAGTGCTAGGCGACGGACTCCCTTAAATTGTTGGCCCTACGAACCCCTAGGCCACAGAGCTAAAATTGAGTGAAAGCGGTGAATAATTTGCGGCTAAAATTCAGGAATAATCTGCAGCTAAAATTAAATGAAAAAAAACGCTAAATTCACGAATCAAATTAAGAAAAGCCACTAATTCGTGAATAAAAATTGAGGAAACGTGGTAATACTCACAGTTAAAGCTGAGAAACCCGCTAATTCCCGTCTAAAATGTAGGTAGATAAAGAACTCATTCGCTGCTAAAATTGATAAAATTCGTGGCTAAAAAGGACAAGAAGCTGCAGCAATGGCCGCTGGCAATTCGCTGCTGAAATGGCCGATTTCAACGATAAATAGGTGATCATTTTGAGAAAATCCGGCGCTAATTCAGGGCTAAAGCTGAGGCAACGCGGTAAACTCGCGATTAAAATTGAGTAAAAGCACTTTTAGAACGCGGCAAAAATTTGGAAAAATCGCTAATTCATGGCTAAAATTGAGAAAATGCCAATTTGCGGTTCCTGTGTAGAAGCAATTCTGTGGCTAAAACACAGACAAATCCTGTGGCTGGGTTAATCAGATTTATAGTAGAACCCCTCCCAAGATAAAATCGTAGATCCGCCACTGGCGCTATAAATAACCAAACTAGCGATTCCCGCTTCAAAATTGTCCAAGCTGATTT
This sequence comes from Corythucha ciliata, assembly GCA_038030265.1. Classification (NCBI taxonomy): domain Eukaryota; kingdom Metazoa; phylum Arthropoda; class Insecta; order Hemiptera; family Tingidae; genus Corythucha; species Corythucha ciliata. The sequence continues at coordinate 35,640,404 of CM075937.1, read as the reverse complement.
TAGGGGCCGTAATCAGAAACCCGCCTTTACAAAGCCTTAACTCAATATAAGGGGTTGACAAATTTGATGGTTTTAAGTTTCATCTGTTTTGAAGCGCTTAAAGGAAACAAAAAGGTTAAGGTTGGTTTCTAAACACGGGCCTAAGGCCCGCCGCTAACTGAGCCCACGCGTGGGTTACCCAAGCTCAAAAAACAATTGAAAGACTATCCATTTTCAATTGTTATTTGAGCTTGTGTGACCCACGCGTGGGCTCGATTTGCGGCGGGCCTAAGAGTCCTAAAAATGGATCAACTGACAATATTTGTGCACTGAAAATACCTGAACAGATGATTCCTGTTCCAAAAATGGCAAAATCAACCAATTGGCCAAACTGACGGTTTTCGCGCCTTCACTTGACGTACTTTTCACGCCCTATAAATGGGAAAACTGACTCTATAATCCCTAAAAATGGCCAGACTGGGCATTCAAGCCACATAACCGACAACACTGATTCTATGTGCCCCAAAAAAAGCCGAACTGACAATTCGCGCCTAAAAAATTCCCTAACGCCCTACAATTGACAAAAATGACTTTATGTGTGGCCTATTTGTAAATATAGTTAAACTGACGATTCGCGCCTTGAAAAGGCCTAAACAGATTATTCCTGTCCTGAGAATGGCAAAAACGACCATTCGCGCGTCAAAAATAGCAAAACTGAACCTTTTCACGCTTTAATTTTACCATTCGTGCCCTAAAAAAAAGCAAAACTGGCTATTCACGCCCTAAAAATGGCATACTGCTCCTTCTCAGACGCGGGTGGTTCCAGGATTTGCTTGGGCTTGGGAAATTACGTGCTTCACTCGACTGACTAAAAATGGCTTGACACTGTAATTCACTACCTAAAAACTGCTTGACTGATTATAATCGCGCCCCAAAATGGCAAAACTGACGATTCTTGCATTGAAATGGCCAAAATGACTTTAGGCGGCCTGGAAATGCCTTAACAGATTATTCATGTCCTGAAAGCTGCAAAATAGACCATTTGCGCGCCAAGAATGGTCAAAATAACCATTCGTGTCTAATGGGCAAGAAGGGACTAATTGCACCCTTCTACTACTAAACGTAGCATAACTGACGATTCGCGCCCTGAAAAGGCAAAATCGACCAGTCGCGCGCCACAAATTTCCTAACTGACCATTATTGCATTGCGGTTTGACGTCCCAGTCGCGCCCTATAAATGTCAAACCTCATATGCGCCCTAAAATTGGCCAAACTGGCTATTCAAGTCATGAAATCGGCAAAACTGACTGTACTCCCCAAAAAATATCTTTACTGACGGGGTTCGCTCCTTGAAAATGCCTAAACAGACGATTTCTGTCCTTGATATTGGCCAAACTGACCATTAGCGCTTAGAAAAATTGAAATTTCTCGCTCACAAAATAGCAAAACGACTATTTCGACAGGTAAAACTGATAATTTCGAGCACTGACAATATCAAACTGACTACTCATACCTTAGAAATGACCATACTGGCAGTTTGCGCCGTAAAATTGCCAAACTGGATATTCGCGTCCTGAAATTAGTAATACCAACTCCATAGCGGCCCATTAATAGTCGAACTGACGATTCGCGCTTTGAAAGGCTCTAAACGGATAATTCATGTCCTGAAAATGGCAAAATCGACCATTATCCCGCGTCAAAAATGGCCAAGAACCTTCGTGCCCTGAAAATGTCTAAACGGACGATTCGTTCCCTAAAAATAGCACAGCTGGCTACTTTAGCCCTAAAAATGGCATACTACTCGTACCAGTAATTCACGGTTCAAAAATTAGCCAAACTCATTATTGGCGCCCTACATAGGCTACAGACGATTCGCGTCTTCAAAGTGGCTATCGGAACCCAAAAAAACTGATCCTCCGCGCCTTGAAAACGGCAAAATTGCGGACAATTCGTGCCTTAGAAATACCCGAACTGATGTTATTTGCGCCTTGCTGATGACTTAAATGACGATTCGTGCCATGCTGCGCTGGAAAAATGGCCAAACTGGCTATTCGCGCCCTAAAATCGATGAAATTACCTTTCGTCCCCCTCTCCCGAATAGGACCGTGTCCATCTTACAATCTGATTGACTTCCCCCTCCCCATCCATTGATGGTTACATTACACTCGCTGGTGCTATTAAGTGGCTTGACTGACTATTCACGAGGCAGTTTTTTTGGCGTCAAGTCCGAATGTTTGGAATTTTTTGCTGACCCATTGAGCATCCCGGGCATGGCTGGGCGGTACGCGTACGCCAGTGACAATGCGTGGGTCCCCACCAGTGCCTCAGTGACACACGAATCCCTTGAATATTTGCGTATCTTGACAGAAATTGCCCCTTTCTATTTTTTAAAATTATTGAATGCACGCCACTGACCACTTCTCTTGCTTGGGGTCTTTGACATCTTCTGCCGTGGGCTGGCTACGCCCCTGGTATCAGACTACTCCCCCTGAGACTCATTTCAAGCAGTCAGACTTCCACTCTATTGTGTCATAGATGACATCACTCAAATGAGAGTTGAACGATTTTAATTGTTTCACACTTTTTGCCAAAAGAGGCTAAAAATGACCATTTAAAAAATTTGATACCGGTGAAACGGCTGGGTCAATTGTGACAAAGGAAAAAAATGATTCGACGCAGAACAAGATGCTCTTCAAAAAAGAACAGGGTACAATTTTCTGTAGAATTGTAAGCGGAAAACGGGAAAAAAGTGCCAAAATTTAGCAGTTTTTCGCGATTTTCTCGAAAGGCATAAGGCAATTTCGTTGGATCTGTTCAGATTCGTGTTCCTCACCCCAAAAAACATAGGTTAAAGTGAAAAAATAGAATACGAGATTTTTTTCCACGTAAGTTTTTTTTAAAAATAAGTATATTAAGTAGTTTATAAGTAAAGTAAATACAATGTGTAACTACAGGACGATCAGTGTTTCGTTCCAAATGGCGCTCGAAGTTCGAGGCCTCACACTGGCAAAGCGACCGAAAATCTTCTGCACGTCCAAAGTTCTGGCGGGGGGTTGGAAGACGGTTCTTATTTTTCTCAAGGCGACTTCACAATCGATTTGCTGAGCGAGAGTAGCTACTTGGAACCGGTGAGATTCGGCTGCACGTAATTATAGACGGCGTTGAATTACACAATTATTACAAGAGTACGAAAAACTTGGAAAAAAAACAAAAAACATTACGTTCAGCCCATCTGGCGACTTTTTTGGTGACACTCTCACTAGACTGATCTGAAGAGTTTAAACAGACTAGACCTATATCGTCACAATCGTTCTAGAAAGAAAAAGACAGAAAATGCTGTCGTAATTAATCTATTGGGACTGATTCTCGGTGACGGAGAGGAAATAGGCGGCTGGGTACACACACAGTTAGTCACACACAGATTTTTGTCTCAATATATCCTTTTCTGATGCCATTTCTATGTAAATTAGGCGCATAAAGTTAGGAGAAATGGGTAGCAAGAAAGTGTATCATTCCAGTGAGTAGCTGTTTAATCTATGAAAGAGTATCACCTCATTTTTCCTCACTGCAGGTTTGCTAGCGGATTTGATCTCAGTCTTGGCACTGTAAAATTACATTGCATTTATAAGTTTCCCAAAAACGACAAAAAACGAAACTGAATATTTCAAACCTTGGGTTTTTCTCTTGTTCCAATTTCTTCCTTAGTTGTTGCATTTTCATGGCCTCCCCCATTTCTTTGTGCCTCATTTCATCGGCTTTTCGTATTTCCTCCTTCTTTACCACAAAACGAAAGTTGTACATTTACTATACACCAACTTTACGAGGTTAGAAAACATACCTGTTGCTCAATTCGAGCATTTCGAGCTTTTTCTTGCGCGACTCGCCGCTCTTCCGCTTTGCGCGCCTTCAATTCGTTCAATTGTTTCTTTTCTAACTGTTCACGTCTCACGCGTTCCAATTTTTCCTTTCTCTTTAGTTCAGCTATTCGCTTCGCGTCATCAATTCTTTTTTTCCGTTCCCTGGAACAATAATAACAATATAATAATCTCGGATCGCGCAGCCTGAAGCGTCAAATCTTCAAATATTAACATGGCTTCCTTGGTGGCGGAGATTGATTTCTGAGGGATGCCTTTAACTGTCGTCTCCGTTCTGTTAAACGGTTTGGGTACAGTCTTGAAAGCAATTAAACTGATTAATATTTATGGCATCGATACAGAAAATAATCAAAAGCACATACCTGGGCAGAAGGTATAATTCTTGGTTTATTGACGTTCTTCAAAGGTTGTTTGCAAGACCTTTTTCCAGAGGAAAGAATTCTCGGAAAATTCTATATTCATACAATTAAAAATCAAAAATAATTAAAGTAAACACAAACTTTACGCCTTGAGGTATCAACCTCTTTATCTTTGATGGCGCCTCCTGTTGTACGGGCGGTTCCAATTGCAAACTTCAAGTTGTTGGGAGTTTTAAATGTATTTAATTTAACCTAAATCAATTTTAACGACGTTAGAAGTAATTTAGACTTGGTCAAGAAAGCTAGGTATTCACATGGGTCGTAGAGCCTGGTGCTTCGTTCATTTGAACACAGGTCACCGACGGTGCGTTAGGACTTGAGAATGCAACAAGTTTCAATTATTGGAATAATTCTACAGGTGATTTTCGATAGACTCACGGATTTTCAGATTTTTCTGCAGCGTCAATTCTCAGCTCCGGTATTTCAAGTAATTCCGCTCCAGGTGGGGGCGGTTTGTTTAATACTTTTGTTCGAGATCTCGTAGCTCGACGTTCGTCGGGCTGACGCAAATCTCGTAGTTCGTTGCCGTCTCGACTCGCTTCCTCGGCGAGTCTAAATGTTTTTCTATGGGGCGAGTCAAACTCCACCGTCGAAGCCGGCCTTTTCACACTTGTTCGCACAGCGACACTGTCTGCAACCCTATCCGGGACGGTCACCCGTCCAGCGTCGGGGAACCCGTTAAAAGATGGTTCGTGTGACTGAACAAACCGTAACACATCTTCATGAGAAAGCCTATCCAACACGACAACGGGTTGAATTGCGGGTTGTTCATCGGGTTCTGAAATATAAAAACTTTACAATCACATCGACGTTTCCGCGAAATAACTCAAATAACCTACGGTTTGGAGACCCTACAATTACAGGCAATGCAGATGGCAAATGAGGATGGGTAATGAGAATGATTGAAGAGCCGGAGGAAGACGACGTTGCCGAATCCATCTCAGGATCAGGCCTTCTCAATTTCTTGCAATGTTCGAATTCATATTGCTTTTTGACTGAGGCTTGGCACTTCTGTTTGAATTATAAGAATATTAGATCAATCAAAAATTGGAATCATTGAAAATAAAACGTCTGTGCACTGAACGCGATCTGCTACCGACGACCCCGGTCCACGACAATTGATTACGAATACTATATGGCAAGCCTTGAAAAAACCTCGAATCCTCGCGTGATTTACAGTTTTCAAGCATGTTGAACGAAACTTTCCACAAATAACAAGAAACAGCGCTGTCGAAGTGACAGGTTTTACGTTTTGCTCGCTAGCCCAACCATCTTTTTTTCCATCAGAAGTTCTATTCACGAAAATGTTTGTCTTCCAGGGAACATGCTCTACCACCCGTTCATTCCTATTTACGTGGGGTGACGGGTGGAAAACAACAAGGACAGTGTCAGTGAAAAATTACATAACAGTTAAGGGGGGGGGGGGTCAAAGAAGAATGTTTCAAAGTCTTGCCAGACTATACTTGAAGCGCAAGTGTTCAATATAAATGGCTGTAGATCGCGGAATATCACGTTCAGTGTGGCAAACCCTTGAAGGACTCACTTTTGCAGCTCGTCTCTTCGGTCTTGCATTGAGTGTTGATTGTGTATCCTGTCCTAAAAAAAAAAAAAAAAAAAATTGTTAATAACTCGCAATTGAATCTCAGGCCCTCCGAAATCACAATATCACGCGACGGTTCAGGTGCGGAACGCGGATCCAGCCCCCCCCCCCCGGAGTCGAGGTCACTTTTGCAAAATCGTCGTCGCCAACTCAAACCCCGTCGTCAGGTGGCCACCTTTCGGCGATTTTCAGCCCATCCGACAAGTGCCAGCTTTAAGGGGGGGGCGACCTCCCGGGGGCGCAGTGACCTAAGGGGCGGGTCCAGTGCAAAAAGGCCAAGGGGAAAAAATGACGTAAGAAGCGCATTTGATTCATGAATATTTCAAACTATAAAATTCTAAATAAATTCAAAAAGGAGCGTTGGGATTGTTTTTCGCCGCAAATTACCACATTCTCTCTTTCTCTTAATTTTAGAAGCGTAGCATATAGCGTTTTTATCATAATGTTAGCGATTTTCCTCAATTTTTACTACGAATTACAGTTTACATCAATTTTACTTTTTGATGCAAATTAGTGATTTTTTACATTTTCGGCTACAAATTAGCACTTACTCTCATTTTAAGCTGGAAATTACGTTTACCTTAATCTCAGTCGCGATAATTAGTGATTTCTCTCAATTTGGCCAATATTTAAACTATCACTTTTAGCCATGGATTAGCGCTCTTTCTCAGTTCTTTGGTCTGAAGTTGCCCTCAGAAGCTACGGATTTTTTTCCATATATTTTAACCGCGAATCAGCGTTTTACTAAATTTTTGCCGTGAATAAGCGTTTTTCTCAATTTTAGCAGTCACTTGGCCGATTTTTCCATTTGTATCCGAGAATTAACGTTTTTCCCCAATTTCATTCGTAAATTAGCGATTTTCTTAATTTTAGCCACGAATTGATTTAGCGATACTTTTCAGTTTTGTTTGCGAATTAGCGCTCTTTGTCAATTTCATTAGTGAATTAGCGATTTTCCTTTGTTTTATAGCAGTTATTTGATTAGCGATTTTCTCAATTTGTACCGTCCCAATTTTATAGCTGCTAATTAGCCATTCTTCTAAATTTCAGTTGTGGATTAGAGTTTTTGCAAATTTAGCTGCGAATTAGCGGTTTTCCCGCGATGAATGGGCAGTGAATAGGCAGGGGAATTTAGCGGTGAATGGGCGATTTTTTGCAATTTCTGTTGCGAATTGTTATTTTTATCAATTTTAGCCGCTATTTTGTTCTCACTTTCTTATCCTTGAACTAGCGTTTTTTCTTGCCTTGTTTTTGCTTTTGCAAAATAGCAAAAAACGGGGTACGAATCAATTTTACTAAAGAACAGCAAATTAGCGTTTTTCCCCTTTATTTTACCCATTAAAGTGGCATACCTATACACCGCGAATCAGCAATTTTTTTCTCAATATTTTGGACTTGAAGTTTCATCGAGGTACTGCTGATGACGTTTTTTCACAGTTTTGGCCCCGAATATTAGCACTTTTTCCAAACTTTTTGCTGCTTACTTACCCCAAGAACAGCATATGAATGAGCCTTCTCATGTTTATGGGCCAAAAAAGCTGGGGATCAGCGTATTTTCTCTAATTTAGAAAAATGCTTAGCTAGGTACTTCGCGGCTAATGTTTCCGCGAAGCCTCCGCATAAATTGCAGGATTAGAGGCTAGAAGTATGAAAACGACAATTTTTGGCTTAGAGGAAAGCACGTGGCTCAAATTGAGAGAAAGCGCAATAATTCATAGCTAAAAATGAAAAAAATCCTCAATTCGCAGAATTAAGAAAACGGCTAATTCATGGATGAAAATGAAAAAAAAACCACTCATTAACGGCTGAAATCAGGAGAAACACGAATTCACTGCAACGATTCAGAAAAATTGGTAATTCGCTAATTTAGGACTAAAGTGGAGAAGAATCTAAATTTCGTGATTAGCTAATTCACCGGTGAAATTGGGAAGAAGCGCTGAAGTGTAGAAAAAACGCTAATATGCGGTGAAAATGGAGAAAACGCACAAAATCGCGGCTTATTCTGAACGGTGACTTCATGGTGGCGCAGGTGAAAGATTCGCCCGAGGGCGCCAAATGCCTAAGGCCGGCACTGCATCCGACCCAGGTCGGAATGGAAGGTTCCAGGTGATTGGCAAAGAGTGTAGCTGAATATTCGATTTAGCCCACAGAAGCGCTATTCTGAAGGCTCAAATTGAGAGAAATCAAGGCTGTCAGAGGAAAGGGGTAACTTTGAGGATAAAATACGCTACTCCCCAGTTTTTATAGGTCTTTAGGCGAATAAAGGTGAGAAGGCGCACTAATATGCTGTTCTTGCGGGCAAGTACACAGCAAAAAGTTGTGCAAACTGTGAAAAAGCGTTCATTCGTGGTATCGCTCGATGAAACATACAGACTGATGAGAAAAACAGAAAAAAATCGCTGATTCGCGGTGTATAGGTGCCACTTTATGGCAAAAATGAATGAAAAAAAAAAAAAAATTGCAGATCTTTGGTAAAATTGAGACGTGGCCCAGTCTTCTGCATGTGCTAAAAGGTGAAAAAGGCAAGAAAAACCACTAAGGCTATACAATTGAGGGGGCGGGGGATGGCAAATTCGCAAACGAAATTGCAAAAAAAAACCATTCGCGGATAAAAAAGAGAAAAGCCACTAATTCGTAGCTAATTTTTCGAAAAACGCCAATCGACGGCAAAATTTGGAGACAAATAGCTACTTAACTCTCTAATGAAATTGACAAAAAGCGCTAATTAGCGGCTAACCTTGGAACAATCCTATTTCGCGGACACAACTGAAAAGAATCACTAATCAATTCCGGTAAAATTGTGAAAAATCCGCTAATATGAGGATAAAGTCTTGAAAAACGTTAATTCACGGATACAAATGAAAAAAATCGGCTGATTCATGGAAATTCTGTAGATCTAGACAATCCCAGCGCTCCTTTATAACTAATTAATTTCAAATTTTATAGTTTTGAAATATTCATAAATCAAATGTGCTTTTTAGGCCATTTTTTCTCGTCCACCTACCCCCCCCCCCTCTTTCATCAGATTAATGGCCTCACAGAGATACAGAAACCGACTCTTCTCCTCAAAACTCACTTTAGGACATACAACGCCCACAAGGTGTACAAGGTCCTGGGCCATAGGCGCCTTACTCATGGCAATTGTGTAAGGGGGGGGGGTACACAACGAATCAGGGTGACAGCTCAATCGTCTTCCCACCTAATTAAGGGTCGAAGCCCCTCCCAGCACTTGCATCAAAAATGGAACCTCTGAAACTAACCTTTTTCATCTGCAGCCCTGTTGACATCATCATCATCATCATCATCATCATGTCGTTCTTTGCATTCAATTTCATTTTTATCTTCTGATTTTTTCAGGAAAGGCTTAAAGTCTTTGGTGAATTTGTAGGGTTTAACTTTCCCTTTCTTATTCCGTATCGCTTTCTTGTATGCGTCGTAATTCTTGAAAACACAAAAAACAAAAATGAAATATATGCATGTAAAAAAAATATGCAAAAACAAAAAGATAAAATAGTAGCAGTATAGATAAAAAGTATATAAATAAACAAGAACAGAAACAACTTACTTTTACTTCTTTCTTGAAGGCAGCTGTGAATCTCAAGCGCTCCTCAACGAATGAGTTTACGGATGTCACAAAATCCTTGATCCCAGTTCCTTGGGAAGTCATCTGGATGTAATCAAAATAAAACATTGTGCCTTATTGAAAAATAAGTAAAAATGAATCATCATGAATGATATGGTGAAAGCTATAATAGCAATTTTGGCAGTACTATCAAGAACAACAACAATTGTAAAAGGGCTAATAACCTGACCACCGATGCCCTAAAACAATGAATAAAAAAAAATATAAGAATAAAACCAAACAACCGAAAAAAATAAAATAAATAAAATGCGTGGAAAATGAGCTATTAGGATGAAATGATCACGATAAAATACTTTAAAACTTTTTTGCCCCACTCCCATGCAGAAAAATTAAAAAATAAAGAAAGAGGGATGTGACGTCACAACATTGTAAATAGAGGCTAAAGTATTAAACTCTTATTACAATTTTGTGGCGCCACTTTCAAGTGGGAAAGTTCAAAATCCTGCCAGTTTTAATCTTTGATTTCAAGATTGATGTTGCTAATTCAAGGAAAACGTTTGCCTTTAAAACATTAATATGCCACCTTAATATACCACCATTATTAATATACCACCTAGGTTTCATAGCCAAAATAGCGGTTTTTTCATGTTGGAAAATGGTCCATTGTAATATACATAATGTATATCTGAAGCATTTTGCTATAGTCCATCCATTCAGTGAAGAACACTCGCCCGGCCTTGAGTTTTGTGGAATGAGCTTCCCCTTTGACCCTCCTACGAAAAGTAACGTTTCTTACAACATTTAGTCTGCACAGTTCAACACGTTGCAGGTAATACGATGCGTGTGAACTGGAAAACTGCGCAGTTTCAGAGACCCCTAGACTGCGATTAACGATTTCGTTACTTAATGCCACGATTTCGACAATTCGATAGTAAAACTCACGCGGAACGGTAAAAGTAACGAGTAAAGACTTATTCTGCTACTGCACGGGAAGGGGACAAATCTGAGTACTATCGCCACGACCGTCCGAAAAATGGACATTATGGATCGATTGGCGACGTAACTCGCTGTTTATGGTTCACAACTGAGATTATCATAATAAACTGGCCAACATGGGTCAACTGGCACCGTAAATCACTTTTTAGTCCATCAATATGAGTACTACTGTCCCAAAACCACAACGCCATTGAGAGGCAATCAGCGCGCCTTAAATTGGCCTAATATGAACGTTTTGCTTCGTCAACTATTTGATAAATTTTATTAGCCCCAGTGCGGCCTATTGAGGCTCTTTCTCACGAACTTCAGCCCTTTTTCCAGGGGTGGGCAGAAGATGTCGGATGTTCTAGAGACCCCAGCAAAAGAACGTGTAGCTCATTAAATCGTCAAATTCTTTCCCGGAAACTGAGTTTTCACAAAAAGGGCCGTAATCCATCGAAAACTAACATCTCCGTTGGGAAACTATCGGTTTTAGCCTTCTATTCCATTCTATTGTTTTTCTGTCCGAAAATTGGCAATGTTTTCCTCGGAAATCGATATTTTGTAGGAAAGGCTAGGCACTCAAATACTGAGTGGGGACTCTTCATCAACGTCTTGTCTGAGAGACGTAAAAAATTTAACATTTTCCAACTGAAAACTGGCGTTTTTTAACCCAAAACTGAAGATTTCTCTCTATAACTCAATATATTACTCAAAACTGACGATTTTAAAACCAAAGGCTTTACCCCAAAATGGATGATTTCACCCTAAAACTGGCGGCGGGTTTAACCCAAACTGATGAAAAACGAATGATCTTACCAAAACATACCACTCGGCGTTAACAACTGCCGATTTTATCCCTCAAGTCAAGTGGCAATTATACTCAAAAAACGTACGATTTCTCGCCGAAGCTGACGTGTTACCCCCCCCCCCCCAACAACTGAAATATCACTTTAAAAAACTAGAGATTTAACCTAAAACTTTTCTGTTTCATTTAAAAAATGAATATATCACACCAGAAACGACAATTTTCCCCAAAGTATGATACATTTTGCCCCAAAACTGAGAATGTCACACTGTGAAAGAATAATTTCCTCAAAAAACGGATGATTTTAGGCGAAAAAGGACGACTCTGCCTTGAAAACCGGCGATTTCACCACAAAACTGACGAATTCATCCCAAAAGTGACGATTTTGTACAAAAACAGACCTTTGCCCACCCAGTAGGAATATTAGATGGGAAGATGGGCGATAGCCCCCAACACACTGCGCCTCTGGCTGACGCCCTCTCAGGGGCCATCAACCACCAGCAGTTCTCAATTCAACACGGTCAGAGGAACTCATAAGCAGCGTACAGCTCAAATCTACGAATTTTTTTAAAAAGTCGAAAACGCACATAAAGCCACTTTGAGGGGGGCTGACGCCCCCTTAAGGACGTCATCGCCGTAACCGCGGGCATTTGTCATTTCAGCATTGCCCTAGAGGAGAACATTGGGAAAATTGGTCAACAATTCCGCCCACATAACCATGGGGCATTTTGGCGAAAATGGCCACAATACATATAGAAATGGCCAAAATCTCGTATATCAGGGTTTCTCATCAAGGGGAATTGGAAAATCGAAACTCGGACCTGGCTGCCCCACGGTGAAGCGGAGAAATAACGAAGGACAACGTGAAACAGTCAGTTTTGGTCACATTGAGGGGGGCGGACCCCCTTGAGCGGCTACTTAGCCTTCACCGCCTGCATCAGCATGGTCGGAGGGACTCATAACCAGCATACAGCTCAAATCGAACCATTTTTAAAAATTGTCGAAAGCCGGCGGTCACCGTTTGATAGAAGAAATTGTTGAAAATCAGGTGAATGTATGGGGGGGGGGGCGAAAAGTTACCTTTGCCCAGCCATTAGGAATATTGGGTTGGCGACGGCCTACCTAGCCCCCCACCCCATAACTCTACGCCTCTGAAAAACAGCAATTTTACCACAAAACTGACGAGTTTTAACCTTACTGTTGGATTTGTCAAACACTCTTTATTCAAATATAATACGAGAAGGAATCATATGAATAATCAAAACATAATAAGATGGGAGGGGGCTGTGTAGTGTATACTACACAACATTTCCTCCCCGCAGTGGGAGTTTACCAATCATCTGGTCTATGTACGAGTATGTTGGGTGGTCGTCGAATTCGAGTTGAACGCCTTAGGAGGTTCGGTAGACCAAAACTTGGTGGAGTATTAGGAGTAACTGGTGCTGGATATGTGCTGTTCTGGCTACGTGAGGCATGATCAGAAGGTTGGTGAGCCGGTGGTGATGAAGGTTGGTGAGTTGGCGAAGGTTTTTGATGGTCTACTGTTGGTAGCTGAAGCTGGCGTCCATAATAGTGTATTCGTCTTTCACTTCGCCTCTTCTCCGGTACAGCAGCAGTTTCTGAAATGTCTTCCCTTCAGGGCTTTATTTGATCGATGTGGCGCCGGAAGCGTCGATGTTTAAATTCAATCTCATAATGAACGTCTCCTAGGCGCCGAGATATTCTTCCCTTGATCCACTTATCCATGCGAGGGGTTTCAGACGTGACATACACCATAGCATTATCTTCAAATTCTCGAAACGAAGGTACAAAATTTGACTGCTGTTTTTCTTGAATTTTGGATCCAACATTTTGTGGCCGGGCGAGGTCCAGTTTTGTGCGGATATTTCGTCCTAAGAAGAATAGAGCGGGTGGTTCGTTCGTTGTCGAATGAGGAGCTTTTCTGTACTGTTGCAGAAATTCATTGAGGTTTCTCCTAAGACTACCTGTTTTACGAAACACGATTTTATAGCTAATTAAAGTCCTTAATTTGAGGCATGAATTTAACCGGAAGAACATGATCCTGAAATTGGTCTCATTCGAAAGGTTTTATGGAGCTGATTACGAATATGATCGTCTGCCGCCGTCTGACTGGGGCATTTGCCCGCCGTGACCAGTCAAACTGCGCAAAGAGAAAACCGGAAGAACATAGTCCTGAAACAGGTCTTATTCAACAGGTTTCATGGACTTCAGTACGACTATGATCATCTGCGGCGTCTGCTTGAGGCATTTTCCCTTGATGGGAAGGAATTTCCCTTCGAGCTGTTTGATTGTTCACTGAGGGGCAAATGCCCCTGGGCGACGCCGGCAGACGACCATTTTTGCATTCAGCTACATGAAAACCTTAGACTTCGTTCTTCGTGAGCGATGTTTCGTAATTATCCACGAGTTTTGGCGTTTTCCTCATTTTTTAGCAGCATATTACCGATTTTTATAAATTTTTTAACCGGGGGGTTAGCACTTTTCTCAGTTTTAGCTGGAAATTAACGTTTTTCTTAAGTGTTTTCCTCAATATTAGCCGCAAAATAGAGGGACTTTTCACGAATTAGGATTTTTTTGGTTCACCATACGCAATGCATGAGCGATTTTTCTCAGTTTACCCACGAATTAGCGGTTTTTTTTACCGCCATAAATTGGCGCTTTTTTTCAATTTCAGCCTGAAAAGTTACCTTCAGAATCCGCAAATTGGCGTATATTCAGTTTTTGGCGCAAATTAGAATTTTTCTTAATTTCAACCGCAAATTAGGGTTTTTTTCTAAATTGTAGCGGCGACGCGTCGTAGCGTTTCAAACCTGTGAATTAGCGAATTTTCTCAATTTCAGTCACAAATTGGCGTTTGGCGCAATTTTAGCTGTAAATTGGCGAGGTTTTCCATGTTTAGCCGCGAATTAGCAATTTTCTCAATTTTAGTGCATTTCATTCAAAAAATGCACTATTGGTCTCGCCCTGATGGTCGCACACATGGGTTGCGATACTTTTTTTTCACGTTTCAGAACCCCTAGAACACGAATCCGAGGTCGGTTCAATTTGCTATATATATTTATATTTATGGCCCTTTCTTGTTAGCACGATCACGGTCGCAATTTTCTACTTAGGGCAACCATATTTGGTCTAAAAATCAATAGCGTGAATATCTCGGACGAGTTCATGATCCAGATGAATCGGTCCACGGGAACGGTGTGAAAGAGGGGTTTGAATTAGTTGAAAATTCGCTACCGCACGGCTGTTGCTGCAATTGCCCCCAAAATTGACTCGAGTAATGAGAAATGAACGCGCTTTCGTATGAGACCCTAGTGAACCAAATCCGTTGATATGGCAGGGGAGTTCTCGGCGGAGGGGAGCTATTAAATTAACGCTATGCCTTACTGGACCAACCAATTACCAAAAAATGTCACTGACATTGTATTTTGAGCCGTCTCTTTTATTTGAATTGCCTACAGCCTAATAAATCTTGAGTAAAAAATCCTGAGGTGGGCCAAAAAGGGAGGAACAAAAAAAAATTAAAAAAAATTGTTTCGGATTCGAATCCAGGCACTCCGCATTGCGCAAAGGTGAAATTGTGACATGCCATTTAACGTAATTTAACTGATCTGAAAATTAACGTAACCTGAAAAAAGTTTTGTTCCGACAGCAGCCTGTCGGGGAAAGTGCATTTCATTCATGCGACAATCGAGTCAAACCTCATAAGTTAGAACGATATCAATCAATTATGAATGAAATTTAGGCCGGGATAAATATTTTAATTGCAAATAACTCCTCTAACAAGAGTCCGCCTTCCCATATCGTATAGGAAACCAAACCGACTCTGTTTCATTTTTCATTTTCATCATTTTGTTCCCCCTCAGTTGGTGCCAAAAAAGAGGCCTGCGGTAAAAAGAAACGCGATTTTATGATTTTGACTTTCTATATACCACGGCCTAAATGTCATTCATAATTGATTGATATCGTTCTAACTTATGAGGTTTGACTCGATTGTCGCATGAATGAAATGCACTTTCCCCGACAGGCTGCTGTCGGAACAAAACTTTAGGCTTAAAATTAACCTTTCTCTTAATTTTGACCAGGCTGATTATTTTATTTTCTGAATATTACCCGCAAATTAGCGGTTTTTCTCATTGTACCACCGCATTAGCAATTTTATATAACTTTTATAAGTATAGATTATTGCTTCACGGCAGTTCTAGCCGTGAATTAACGTATTTTTTAACATTATACTATAGCCATGCATGAATTTGCCATTTTTCTGAATTTTAGTCACACAAATGCCTTCAGAAGGTGCGAATTTAAATTATAAATGTAAATTTGTTTGTTCAAACCTTTTTCAAACCAAAAAATTTTTCATCTATCCATCCATTTCTGTCAAAAAATCATCATTTTTAAATTTTAAATTTCACGACATTCGAGAATTAGTGATGTTTCTCAATTTTAGCAGCGAATTTTCGCTTTTTCTACATTTTAGCAGTGTGGTAGCGTTTAACCCGTGCATTACCAATAATTCCATTAATTAATACCATTAATTTTCGTCAGAAATCGCATGCATAGTAACGAAAGGTAACTATACAACCGAGTGAGCCCATCCGGCATTTTGGGGTAGATAAAGTTAAAATTTAGTGGGTAGGAGGGGTGCATGGAAGTGGAAGTACTATGGAGTGTCCCACGAGGCTTTTGAGGCGAGCCCAAAATATTACCTAGAATTTACACCACTACTGAATGGGGAACTTGCACGAATCTCAGATTGGGTAGAAAAGCATACCGGTGATTTGACCCATGACCTGAAAAATAACATCGGTAGTTGCAACCCGATTGGTGCGTTTTAAGATTTTTAAAAAAGGTTCAAAGTTCTTCAGAAGGGGATTGATGGTGTGAGGGGAAATGACGTAAATACCTACTTGTGAAGCATCCGAGGGAACTCAAAAATTGTTTGTTTACAAATAACATGAAAAATTCCCCCCTTCCCCCCAAGGTGACTAAACTTTACTATAGGTGCCGCAGATTTCCCCCTGCCCATCAGACGGGAGGGGTGGAGACTGACGTCAACAGCAGTCCTTTGCTCCCGATTGCTTACCCCAGAGCAGCAGAGCAAGTTAATTTTGAAGTTGAAGTTTATGAATTCTCAAAAATCACAGCCCAATAACAATTAATAATGTACTGGGTCCAGCGCAATGGCGGTTGGGACTGCTCGTGACGTAGGTGAAGGACAGTAATCTGCGGCACCTATAGAAAATTTAGTCACCTTGCCTTCCCCCCATTAAACGCGTCTAAGCCCCTCTCCCCCGCATCATCAATTTCAATAAGTAAGTTTTGATGCAATCAAACCCCCACTCAAAATTTTTAAAAACTCACTAAAAAAGCATCCTTGACTGATTTCAAAGTTCAATGTGAGCAATAGACTTATGGAAGAGTCCTCTTTAAGCAACACCAACTTTTGAAAAATGTGCAAGTTCCTCATTGGTGATTTTTTCAATTTTTTGCCGCGAATTATGGATTTTCTTCATTTTGTATCCGCGAATTAACGTTTTTCCACAACTTTATATCTGCAAATTGCAAATCAGCCATTTTTCCCCATTTCAGCGGTGAAATAGCGTTTTGTGCTAATTTTGCGGCCATTCAGCATCCTATTCCCTTTTTCATACGCGAATGGGCGATTTTACGCCATTTCTATTAAGTTTTAGAGTGAAAAATAAAGAAACGGGCTTTTCAGTTTTATTTTAACACAACTACCTATATCAAGTTTGAAAAGTAGGTGGGATAAACACAATAAACAAACGGGTGAAGTCCGTTTGGTTAATTAAGACGATACATCTTTTGATGTTCAACTTCAACACTCTCCCTCATCGAAGAGATGTTCGTCATTCCGATTTTGCTTGACAAGGCCATCAACCTAGGCTTTGTTAATGGCTTCGTTAGAACGTCAGCGAGTTGGAGACTTGAGCTGACAGGTTTCACGTTTAAAATTCCTTCTTGAACCAGCTCTCTCACATAGAAATGTCTAATTCTTATATGTTTTGTTCGCTTGTGAAACTCTGGATTTTTAGACAGTTTGAGAGCAGCTTCGTTGTCGATAAAATTGTTGGAGTCTTTCGATTCTGTTCCAATTCCTCTGAGTCCGCTTGCCCAAACGACTTCTCGAGTAGCCTCACTCGCAGCTACTAGCTCGGCTTCTATAGTTGAAAGAGCAACACTTGATTGTCTCTGGCTCATCCATGGTATAGGTCAATTTGCATGAATGCACAGAACTCCTGTGGTTGAACGTCCTGTCTCGACATCTCCAGCGAGATCTGCGTCACTGAATCCTTCGAGAGTAGATTCTCCTGGTCTGAATACAATTCCGGCGTCCTCAGTACCTTTGAGATACCTGAAAATTCGTTTTAATTTTATAATGTCTTCCGATATTGGATTTTCTAACTTCCGAGACATCACGCCAACCGCGTAGGCTATATCTCGTCTGGTTGAAACCATTAAGTACATAAGTCCACCGACGGCTTGGCGGAAAGGAAAATTCGTGGTTTTTTCTCTCCCTAGTTCAGTAGTTTCTTGTCCACTGATTATTGGAGTTGAAATCGGTTTGCATGAGGCCATGCCAAACCTCTCTAGTAGACGCCTAGTGTAATTCTTTTGATGAGTTTTTATGATACTATCTGAATCCTGCTGAAATTCTAGTCCGAGAAAGTAATTCAATGGTTTGAAAGTTATCTTGAACTCCGTCTGCATCGCTCTCAAAAAATCATCTAGGAGAGTTTGGCTAGTCGAAGCTACAAGACCGTCGTCTACATAAAGTGCAACAACTATTTGATCGTTGTCCGCCGTTTTAACCCATTAATTACCAACTTAATTTTTTTCTAAATTTGATTTTTTTTTTGCTTATACGTGTTGTATGGTATCGTAGTAATGCTACCAGACAGTTTTTATATTTTTATTACTTATTGTAAGGAGAGAGGGGGGGTGTCCTCAAACGAGGACAGTGGTAAATGATGGGGTATCAAGCCTCCGGGCAAGTGGGGTATCTGTGACTTCTCTCAGGGGGGTGATCGAAACTCCTCCCCCTCAATACTCCAAACCAACTGCCTACCCCTCCCATCCACGATGTTAAGAGCGATTTGACCAGCTCCGGGGGGGGGGGATTCCGCTGCCCCCCTCCTATCTGTGATCGGCCCATAATGACTCCGGGATCATTCATGATTGAAATTTTGCAAGACACTAGGTATCTATTCCAGCAAAAAAGAGAATACGGCAAATAAACAAGTATTTTCAGTGTAATCGTTGTTTCGCATGGTACGAAGCGAAGCGCTTTTTACATAGCGTAATGTTGCATTTTTTGCAATAACGTTCTTCGCTTTGAGTTACGAATTCGCGTTGTTTCTATTTTGGCAATAAAGGGGCTGATGCCATCGGTTCTGAAGCTGTCCTAAGGTTGGGACAATCGGCTTCTTGACAGTGTACGTTCCAAGGTGCTCTTGTCCGAGCGAAGTTTTATTTTAAGTCAAAGAAACTTCACACACGAAACCGAGCAATTCCTGTTTTTCGTCATGGGCGGGACTCATTGTGTACTACATGAGCGTTTACCATTCGTCATTTCTTAGATGTAGAACCCTGGTAAAAAGGTACCAGTAGTCCAGTACCACTTTTGTCACTTTTGACCGTTATGCGATAATATATTTTGAGGCCAAACAACTGTGATCATTGAAGCTGACCATAATGAAACTGTAGAATTTGAAGACATTTGGCTGGGCCACAAGCATGTTGTTCCCTTGGCGGTTGTCTCAATCATGTCAATCTTTATGGCTATTACTTATTGATACATTTTTGTCCATGTACCACTAGAAAATCAAGGCAAATTGTGGCCTGTATAATACATGATTCCCCAATGTCTTCACATGCCGACCCAGCTCGCTTCCGGGATCGGATAAAGATCATGAAAGATATTGGGGGGGGGGGATTCTTTTTTTATAATGCTCTTTGCAACAATTTCTCTCTTCCAAGTTCTCACAACAAATCAAATTATTACTTCAGTATATGGCGAGGAGGGGGAACCTGTTTACCCCGGTATTTACCACTGTCCTATTTTGAGGACACTAATTAAAAAATCGTTAATTTCTCAGTTGTGTGAGTCAATGAGAGAACCACATTTTTATGGCGTTCTGGGCACTCTATTTCATTAGAAAAGTAGGCGTATATAAGTATAAAAATTGCGAGGTGGCTTTGAGCGAATTTTAAAATTCGCCAAAAATGTTTTCACTTTTTGCAAATGAAAATTTTAATTTTGGCTAAACCACTTTTGATAAAATTCCACAAAAAAAAAAGAGGGGCCAATGGGCTAAACTAAATTTCAATGCATGAAGTCTTGAAAAAAAAATCAAATGCGTTGGCGTAGAAAGCCTGAAATTCGAGTGTCCTCAAAATGGGACAGTGGTAATTAATGGGTGAAAACACAGGGATCTGCAGAGCTCTTTTTAAATCCCAGTTTTTCGAAAACTTGAGTAATTCGCTTGTGCCAACATCTAGCAGCTTGTTTTAGCCCATATAAGCTTCTCTTAAGCCTGCATACTCTTCTTGACCCATCATCGAATCCTTCCGGTTGTTCTATAAAAACTTCTTCGCCCTCGACAAGCTTTCCGTCAAGAAACACTGTAGAAACGTCAAAGTGGGAAAGAATCATATTTTTCTTTGCTGCGACACTTAGAATGGTTCGGATGGTGCTCATTTTCGTAACAGGACTAAATGTTCCTTGGTAATCAACTCCTTTCTTTTGTGAAAAACCTTTCACAACTAGCCTAGCCTTGTATCTTTCAACTGTGCCATCTGGATTCTCTTTGGCTTTGAAAATCCACTTGCAAGACAAGGTTTTCTTATTTGTAGGTAGTTTAACGAGCTCCAAAGTTTCGTTCTCTTTAAGAGACCTGATTTCGTCTGACATCGCTTGTCTCCATTTCTCTGCCTCTTCAGAACGAATCGCTTCTTCATAGGTTTCTGGAATTTGAGTTTCAGTTGCCAAGAGATTGACGTAACCGTATCTGTCTGGAGGTTGAATACGGCTTCGATCTCGAAGTTTCACGGTCTGGTTTTCTTCTTCAAATTCCTCGTCCGAGAACCCATGAAAGTCTTCATTCTTATCATCGTCCATTATTTCTTGACAGTTTTCTTCTCAATTTTATTTTCTTCTATTTCTTTTCCATGTGTAATTTCTTTGTCGTGATTTTCGTCTGTTGGGATGGATATTACGGTCTGTGTGATTAATGGCTTTACGTTGAATATAACATCCCTAGATCTGATTATTATTATTATTATTTTGATATATTTATCCAGCTCTCAAGAAGCTTGAAGAACCCTTGAAATTATTCAGAACAGATGATTTTATTGTGATAAAAACTGATCTCAATGGTTCCTTGACTCAAGGAAGCTTCAAGTAACGTTCATAAATACGGGCCTACGTCTTACGAATAATTATTTTCCCTCTGTGCGGTTTGACTGGTCACAGAGGGCAAATACCCCACGCAGACGCCGGCAGACGATCACTTTCGTATACAGCTACATAAAACCTGTTGCATAAGATCATTTTCCGGACTTCGTTCTTCCAGTTAATTATTATGCCTAATTTAGTCAGTTTGATTGGTCAGTGAGAGTGGCAGACGATCATTTTCGTATTAAGCAACATAAAACCTGTTGCATAAGACCATTTCCCGGACTTCGTTCTTCCGGTTAATTAGAATTCCCCAAATTTCGTGAGCTTGACGAGGCACAGAGGGCAAACGCCCCAGGCAGACACCAGCAGATGATCGTATTTGTAATCATCTTCACAAAAACCTATCGAATATGACCAGTTTCAGGACTATGTTCTTCCGGTTATTGAAAATTTCCCAAATTTAGTGATTTTGACGAGCGACAAAGGGTAAATGCCCCAGGCAGACGGCGGCAGACATTATATTCCATGCGCTCCATAAAACGTTTAGAATGAGACCAGTTTCAGGACTATGTTCTTCCAGGTAAATGGGACTGTCGCCAGCTCTCGAACTATTAGTGGTTTGTGATGCTTTTGAAGACTGTAATGACAATCATTGCACAGGAAATCTTCCGTAGTTTCCGAAAATGTGGTCACTTTTGAGGAAGTCGTAACAGCAGTCGAGCAATCTTCATTTTTCTGGAGCATATTTAGTTAGGAAATAAAATCACTAAAAAACTTATAACTCCTAGGAAAATGAAGATGGGACATACGCGAAGGTCGCATTCTACTCCACTTTTGACGTAGTTTTACCCAAAAATTTGTGTTTTACTTATCCCGAACCACCCAGTGTAAATCAAACGTACCTTTTCGGGTGACAGCAGCAATGCGACACTTCCCAACTTCAAAATAATGTTTAATTTAGACTTAACGAACGCAACCACTGACCACTGAACATTGAACCTTGATCAAACGATATCACTATCCCCTCGCCGTTCAGGCCGATACCCGGACAAACGGCGGGAACTGTTGTGACTGGACAGCTCAAGTTATTTCACTAATTTTACTGGAGAGCGCGATGATCTTGAAGAGAGTCCACCATATTCGTCCGTTAAAAAGTTGTTTATCTGATGATAAGAATTAAATGTTCGTTGATGCGTTGTGACTTGTGAATGGTTGTGAACTGTGGAACCGACCGGTCCTTTCTTTTAGCAGAACAAAGTATACTTCCTCATTATTTATTTTTCCGAGTTTAGCTGGTTTCAATGAGCCTCAACCGAGTTGTTCCACCCAATGTCTGCGGTAAAGTCCAAGGAATTATCAAAATTAAAGTTGACGAAGTCTATTGGTCTCACAAACTCTACGAGCAAGTGTTGGTCCATTTCAAATGGTGGGGAAGTTCGGAGGTTTTCACATTTTTCCCAGTTGACATCACGCGGAAGGATTTTTCAAACGACGACAATGATGCTCGACACAGACATGACGAAGAAGACTCGGCTAATTGCCTACAGTTCAACGTCTGTACCTCACTTGCTCTGTTCGAAACGTATCTGAAGAACAGCAAAGTATTTCTATTCAGCGTCGTAAGTGCGTCCGATGACACGCTCTTGGGAGAAGTTCGAGTGTCGCCAATGGATTTTATTTTGACGCAACGACCTTTCAGTTCGTATTTTCAAATAGTGAATGAAAAGGGACTTCATTTAGGTGACTTGCACGTGTGTTTCCATTTGACTATGAATAATAATGAGAAAAAGTCAAAAAAGCGAGTCAAACTCAAGTCCGACCTTCGGATTCGAGGGACTGAGCCGACGGATGATTGGGCTCGCGTCACGGCCCGCGGCTTGGAATTACGGCAGGCTATGGTCGATTCAGTGTTGAGTTCAGGAGACCATGCGATGGCATCGATTCATATACCGGCAGAAAACGTCGCGCCTGAGGCCAAATTAGTCGACTATTTAATGGGTAAGCTCGAGCCCAGCGCTACGGGAATAACTTTCATGTAACGACTTCCATGTTGGGGGGTTTTCAGGAAAGGAACTGTCGAAACCTGAAGAAGAATTAGCCATAAAAACTCTCCAGTGCTATTCACCAGCTCAAAGCCTCGTTGAAGTGACCACCTGCGCCGTCAATCCTCGATTCGTTCCTAAAACGGAGGCCCGAGTCGTTAAGGTACCCTCTAAGTTACTTTCCAGCGTTCATGCGCCTAAATTATTCTCTTCATTTTCATTTTCAAGTCCGAAGTCCTAGAATTAGGGCATGTTCCTAAAACGAATGAAAGAAGAAAAGTTAAAAACGTACGCGTCCAAGAGAGCGATTCTTCCTGTGTTGAACTCAAAGAGGCTGACTCTGAGGAGGCACATTCAAAAACCCAAGGTATCACATCCGTATTTCTACTAGTTTTACTGTCGTTCATTCTGTTCGTCTCAAACTGTTTGCAGGAGACGTCGAACGAATCATTCCATTTCTGGCGCAAGTCTCAAAAACTGAAACCATCGCAAATTCCAAGGAGTCACTTAATTCATCCGTCAATTCGTTCAGACTAAGTGTCAAGACGATGCATTTCAGTGTAGACGGTCGTAAGAAAATAAATTACCATCCTGCAATAAAACCTCAAGACAATAAAAGTAATTTATTTGGATGTGTTTTTAATTTTGACCGACTGCATGTTGTGTGAAACGATTGTAATTGTTTCAGTTCGTACAGCCAATCCTCCAGGGGTGTTGTTCAGCATTGAAGTTGTAATTCCATTCCTCCCCAAAGGAAAATCAAGGTACATTAAGCCCTTCGAAGTTTCTTCAAGGAATTTCACCGGCGAAGGTTAGTCAATTCTCGATGTCTGGGTTTTTGTGCATTGGAACGAGGGGGAGGGGGCTGGATTTTAAATTAGGTACCAAGAGGCTCATCGTCGACGGTTCCAGTGGAGTAACAATGCGATCGGACCACCCAGGGCACGGTTAAAATTTTCACCAATATCGATCACCCTTTAGAGGCGTCCACAATGATAGACATTCCAATGTTTGGAAGGGCAGAAGCATGCCCTGAAATGCACTTCACTCCTTTAAACTCAAATTCCTCGGATTAGCCCCGTCCGTGACACGCCCGGCAAGTAAAATATTATTCTCATAATAATATGGCAATTGAAGGGGCTCGTTCACACCTATCCGGCTGTCAGGGACGTGACACGTGCCGGATATGTGTGAACGAGCCCCTTCAATTCCCATAATATGAGAATAATATTTTACTTCCCGAGTTCCCGGTCGGAGCGCGACCTTTGAAAATAAAAATTTCGTGGGTTTGTCCTTTTAAACCCAAATTTCGCAGATTTGAATACCATAGGTATAAATCAAATTTCGCGGGGTTTCCTCACTCGAGAAACCATCTGGGTGGGGGGTGACGAAACAGCTAAGTCCCGTTTCGAGTCGCCTTCCTCTTTCTTTGCGATCTTAGTTACATCGGTGGCTAGAATTTACCGTTTTCCCCCCTTTAAACCAAAATTTTGCTGATTCGGCACGTTGAAAAGTCAATTTCGCGGGCTGAGCCCTTCGAAAGCCGAAATTATGTGGATTGACGTCGTAAGAATTCAATTTTTACGGGGTTCGATAAAGCATTTTACGCATTTATTTGGGGCTTTTACAATTCCGTGGTTTGGGCTCTTTTCAAGTTCAAACATGGATTCAGAACCTAATTTTACAGTTTTTGCTGATTCAAAAACCAATTCCTTTATGGCTCCTTTAAAAACAAGCTATCTTGGTGGATTGGCTCTTTCAAGAACTAGGGCGACCAGACGTTCCACTTTCTCCCGACATGTTAGGTGGCGAACATACTAGAGCGATAATTATGATGTCGTTTCGGCGTCGCCGACGCTAATTAACAGCGTTTGGGGCAGATAAAAATAACTGGAAATGTGTCAGAGTGATGTAGAAACGATATCGTATCGCCACAGTGAACGCCGCCTAAAAGTGACTAATTTACGTTCTTTATTTTCCTAGCACATAGTATTTCATCACTAGGGACACATCAATAAACATTTACACTACAGTTTCTCCCCCACTATTTAAAAAGTTCATAATCGCGAAGGTCCACGATTCCTTTGAGGATATCTTGTCGATGTAGCGGTAGTACCATTGGAAGTCGTGTCTTCAACGCGGAGATTTTCCGGAATTCCTATGAATCGATTGATTTATATTTTCTGCCGATTCTATGGGAAGGTTTGTATTGCTCCCGCTCTCTGAAAGCACAATTTGGAGTTGTAATGGTGTAGAGACAAGGGGTCTTGAAGGATCAATTTTAATCCTGTTTTCTTCACATTTGTTATGACTATTGGTGGATTTTTGGGGTACAACTTCTTAGAGCTTCAGTTGATCGATATGTCGTTTTGTTACGTAGACATCGACCATTGCCACTACGTAACGCAGCTTGCCCAATTTTTGTTTGATAAAGCCAAATTTCCATATTGGTTTGTTCTTGAAGTACATCTTGACCTGAACTCGTTAAGGGGCCCATGCACGATCAACATGGTTGTCAACTTAGTTAACCACATTACGTGTTGACTGCATGTGGGGAAGTTGGTGGTTGAAATTCTGGGTGAATTACATGTTGTAGTTGAATTAAGACACACATGATCAACATGGTTCTCCACTAAGTTTACAACGTAGGTCCGCCGCAAATTGAGCCCACGCGTGGGTCACCCAAGCTCAAAAAACAGTTGAAAATGGATAGGCTTTTAATTGTTTTTTGAACTTAGGTGATCCACGCGTTGGCTCAATTTGCGGCGGGCCTAAGTGTTGACGACCAAGTTGAATGTCTGTGGGGAAGTTGGAGGTTGAAGTAAATGTTGAGGTTCGATCAAAACATTTTAAAAACTTTTGCGTGTAAAAAAATGGTCTCAGGCATTTTAGGGCGCAAATACAGGGCTCGTAAAGTCTGTTTCGTCATTTTTAGAGCGTGAATTTTTTTTTTTTTAAACGGGGAGGGAAGCCCAGAAGAAACTATCTCCTACCAAACTCGACCTATAAGATCTATTGTGGTGTCCCCTCAGGTTGCCCTGCCAAGAAAGACGCTAGCTTTCAAGCGTCCTCCACCACCACTCCTTAACGAAGTTGAGGATATTTCCCGTAGCCATCCTGGAGATGTCCTCCGGTTGAAGCACATCATTTCCAAGATGTAGAAAGCGTAACCGCCCCAGAGCCTAGCACTCACACAGTACGTGCTCTGCTGTTTCCACGGCCAGGTCGCAAATCATCAAGGCGCGAATCGTCATTTTTGCCATTTTTCAGGCCATAAAAATAGTCACGTCAAGCCAAAAGCAAAGAATAATCAGTTTGGCGAAAACATGTTTGGCTCGCAAATGGTCGATTTTGCACTTTTCAGGGCTGGAATCATGTGTTTAGGCCTTTTGTTGGTGCGAACAGTCAGTTTAGCTGTTTTTGGAACGCGAATATGGTCCGTCAAGCCAGAGAAGCGAATGAGCGTATTGGCCATTATGGCGCGCGAATTGCCAGTTTTGCCATTTTATGCAATGATTGATGCGCAAATGATTGATTTTGCAATTTTTGGCGCGCAAATGGTTGATTTAGCCATTTTAAGCGTCAGCTCAGCCATTTTTAGGGCGCTTTGCCATGTTCGCTCATACCAATTATCAGTCATTTAAAATCCACCTTTTATTGATGTCAACAAACCACCCCCCGCCCAACCAATCTTTTTTAACTGATAAGAACGAACATGGCGCCGTATGCGTCTACTCGTCTTTAAAGGTTCCTTACTTTGGGGTGCGATTACAGTCAGTTTAGCTGTTTTTATGGTGGGAATAGCCATAGTTTGGCTATTTTAAAGCAGTCAATGGCTGTCAAGCCGTTTCTAGTAGAGCGAAACACACAATTTTCCAAGTCCCTCCTATATCAGCTAATCTGATCGGCGGCTGAATCTTTCTATTTTGGGGTTTCTCTACACAGGGAAACCCCAAAATTGAGACAAAATTTTCGTTTTGTCACCGTCCGCTCGTACTGGTGACCCTGGAGTCAATAGAATCGGCTGATACTGGCGACCATGACGAAATATTTATTTCTGGACCGTTTAAGGCACAGTATTTTTCTGTTAAAAACGCTTGGGGTGGGGGCTAATAAATCTCGTCGAGCCTTTCACCCTAAAATTTGAGATGTGAAAATCCCTCTTTAGATTTTGGGAGGTGCTTTTGATTATGTTTATGCGAAAGTGACCTCGCGACTTCATGGAGGGGCCATGGCCCCTATGGCCCTCCCTTGGATCCCCCCCTCATCGCCCAGAATACGCCTTTCTGCCGAGGCGAACACATGATTTTTTATCCTGCGCAAGAAGGGGGAAAAATTAATAAATTAGTACTTCACAAGTGTGGTGCAGCGTCCTCTCCATAAACATATGTTTCAATTCAGAGTGGACGAGTGGAAAAACCAAAGATGTATAAAAGAACTGGATTGCTCATCACTGCTGATAAAGTCTGCCATCAAATAAGCTCCAAGTGGAGCTTAAAGTGGATGAGAGGGGTGGAGTTTCAAAGTAAATACGGGGAGAGAGTTGTGTTGCCATAACTACACAAGGAGAGGGACAGAGGACAGGGTAATTGTTTATCAGGGGACGACCTGCCCCCTCCACGCCCCTCCAGTCCGCTGTGAGCAATCCAGGTTTATAGTATATCGTTGGGAAAAACTTACACAACACGAGTGTATTGCCGGATAAAAAATCATGTGTGCACGGCAGAAAGGCGTATTCTGGGCCTCGATAAATGGTCAGCCTCGACAGTATCGGCTTAATTATTGGCTTCATTAAGTCAAGAGTTGTGCGAATTTGCCGTCCTATATAGAGTTCAGCTGGGGAAGCGAATTAAATTTTTTTGCGATTAAAGCTAGTCTAAAATCATTCAAAGCCGTTGGGTGACGAAAATTTGAGAATAAGTCAGCTTTTCAAATTGATAAGTGTCCTCATTCTGCTAAAATTAAGGTTTCCGACCATCGACAATGAGCGTGAGCGAAGGAAAGAAAGATTACGAGGGACGAAAGGAATTCAACAAGGCCTGGGGAGCCATGGCGAGGAAAATTCACACGTTCAACTTGGCAAAACCTTCTCCCCGGCGCCTTAAACCCTATCCAGATCCGACGTATTTTGTTGAAATTTCCCGGGAAGTTCCGAAAGGGGCATTGCAATACGTTCCCACGGAAAGGATTAATCTCATGTCCAAGCAAAAAGAAACTAAAAAGAGGACGAAATGGACTAAGCCGCAAGAAGAGGAGACTTACGTGGAAAAAGCCGCGCTCTTACACAATCCGAGTCCTCGCCTCGTCGAATTGGCTAAACTCCCTGAAAGGAAAGAGAAAAAGGTGGCCGAACCTGAGGAAATTGTGAAATGTCGTAAGGAAAAACTGAAGAAGTCCCTCAAACTTAGGGATGCTTGGCTGGCTAAACGAGCCGCCCCTAAGAAATATCCAACCAATAAACATTAACACTACACATGTTCTGCTTTTTAGAGCGTCCTGGCTTATTTTTCAGGTATCTGTGGGGCAATAGATGTCAAAATCGTCCTCTTTTTTGCCCAACTTTTCGGTCCCAACTCGTAACGTCTGGTGGGTCTGACCTGACCTCCCTCCCCTCGTCAACCACCATTTCGCGGATTCGGCAAGTTCAAATCCCGTTTTTCACGGACATTTGCTCTTCCAAAGCCATTTTTTTTTTGGATTTGGCACCTTCAAAACCCAATTTCGGGAATTAACGATTTATCAAAACCTAAAATAATGGGTTTGGCTGTTCCTAAAATCAGTTCGACAGGGCGTCTTGGGTTATGTAGTCGAGAACACTAATTCGGCTCTTTCAGAAAACAAATGTCGTGAGTTTGACCTTTTCAAACCACAATTGCGTCGCTTTTCATGAATAAATATTACGGATTTGGCTTTTTCATAGCCAAAGTTCACATATTTAAGGCCCGGTGCACACCTGCGTTTTTTTAAGCTGCGGTGCCGCGGCGGCGGCGGTTGATTTGCGGCACATTTTGCCTAGCAACATCAATATATAGCATTGAAAAATGCAACAGAGGCCTCTTTTAACACACGAAGTGTAAAGCTCTGATGAAGCTTTGTACCTTTTAAACCACTTTTGACCCGAACAAAGGTCCTAATCACTTAATAATTGACAATATTATAAGGACTAATATATCCCAAGATATATAGCTTTGGCTATACCAACGCCAATTCATTTCTAAAAAGTGTAAAGAGCTTCAATCGAATGGATATACATTTTTTTTAATACAAATTCGAGTTCCCTTCAACTACTTATTTGAAAGCGGTGCCGCGACTAGAAAAACCGCATGTGTGCATTGCTTCATAGCAACTAATGTATTTTAAGACAATACAGACCGCCAGAGCGGCGGCGCCGCAGCTTGGAAAAACGCAAGTGTGCACTGAGCCTAAGATACTCCGTAGCCCCATTTTTCTTTCACTCTCTCCCAAACCAAATTTCGTAGCTTAAGCTCTTTCTAAAATCTTAGGCATGTTCGAAAAAGTAAATTTGTTCCGAGGATTTCACTCAGAAATCAAATTTCTCGTTCAGATACCAAATTTCGCGATACTGGCTCTTTTAAACACCAGTTTCGATTATTTTCATTATTAACTTCGCGGATTTCGTGCTTTTCTACCCCAAATTTCACCCTATGGCTGTCCGTCCAGCGCAGGCGATGAAAAGGCGCGATTTCACACGAACAATTCACTTTGGTTCAAAAACTCGCAGATTTTCATAGCTGTCTGTCCACTGGAAGTGACAGTAGAAGCATACTTCCAGTGAATTTCTCGATTTTTCCAAAGCCCCATGGCCGCAGTTTCCTGAAAGGGGCAAACCGTGAAATGATTGATCCTCAAAATTGGGTTTTCAACGGGTTAAATCCTCAAAAATTGGGCATAGGAGGAACAAAACTCCGAAATTTGGCTTTTCAAAAGACCCAAGCCCTCGAAATAGGTTTTTTGAATTGCCAAACCCAAGAAATTTGATTTTTGTTCTGCCTTATCCGTGGACTACGATTTCTGGAAGATCAAGTTCCGCGAAAGGATTTAAAAATAAATCAAATCCAACAAATTGGGTTTTGAATGAGCTGTTTCTGGAAACGGCAGTTTTCTGCCTCGAAATTAGCAAATCTGAATCTCTGTGATTGTGTGTGGGGGGGGGGGGCTGATGTGTATTCAATTATGAGGGGGATTGGTGGGGAATTTCTGATACCAGTTCATCCTTTTGTCCCGAGCTGGCTACTCTCTTGTTGTTGTTGAGGTGTGTGTCGAGAAAAAATGAGGAGAAACTTATTTGTTCCCCCCAGACCCTTGAAAAAAAAAAAAAAACTTCTAGGAACACTTTCCCCTGTTGAATTGTGTTAAAAAATGATGAAAATAAAAATATAAATAATTTAGGGATGGCGAAATTCCGCTTTAAAAAAAATCTGACATCCGTTAAACGGGTTTTTCCCCGTGAACCACGATTTACAAATCTGTCAGATCTGACGGGAAATCCTACAAATTGGCAACGCTGCCTCCCTCCCACGGGTCCATTGGGGGCAAAAATGGAATGTTCAGCCAGTAAACGGTGGGCCCAAAACGGGTAATTTCACTGTAGAATATATACTTCCGTTGTCTTGAAATGACTTATTACAGGCTTCCCACACGGAGTGCATGTGAGTCTTGGCCTTGAACTAGGCCTTGTAGGCTTTTTCTCAATTCTAGCCGTTCATGAGGCCATTTACTCAATTTTGACCGCGAATTGTAGGTTTTTCTCAATTTTAGCCGTTAATTGGTGCTTTTACTACTCAAATTTCGACGAATTAGCGATTTTTTAAAATTTTAGCCACGAAAGAACATTTTTTCCAATTTTTTTAGGCCGTGAATTGGAGATTTATGTACATTTATCCGCCGAAAACCGCACATTTCTCGATTTTAGCCGCGAATAAGCTTTTTTTTTCGATAAATGAGAGAATATGTTTTCACCGGTATTAAATCAAATGAATTAAATGGAATTGGTATGTTCGGCTCGGCGTTGGAAGGGCACAACCCAACACGGTTCGCGTTTTGAGAAAAAATGGGCTCCCCGGCGAGATTTGAACCCGCAACCTCTGATTTACAAGACGAGCACGCTGCAATTTGCGCCTCGGTGACGCCTTTGGCAGCCGTACTGCGAGAGATCAGCTAAGCCGAACCTAACCCAGGGTAGCTGTTTCTCAAAACTAGAATCGTGTTTGGGCTATGCCCTTCCATCGTCGTCCAGAAGACATTAATTTCATTTAAGCATTGTTTTCTTCAATTTTTGCTGCGTATCTGCGTTTTTGATAAATTTTAGCCATGATTTATGGATTTTTCTCAATTCCATCCGCGATCGAGGGCATTTTTTCAACTTTAACTGCGAATTGGCGATTTTCTCAATTTAACCGAGGAAAATGACTCCCAGTCACTGATCAATTTTAGCCGTTGCGCTTAACTTGATTTTATCCTTGAAACATCGATTATTCTTTACTAAAGTCGTGAAAGTGCTCACAGTCGTGAGCACATTTTCTCAATTTTAGCCAGGAATGAGTATTTTTCTAAATTTTAGTGGAGAATTTTTTAAATTTTAACCACGAGCGTTTTTTTTTTTACTTATAGCCTTGAATAAGCGATGTTTCTCAATATTCCGCAAATTTGACTCAGGAAAAGGCGAATTATTGTTTTTTTCTCTCAAATTTTAGCCTTAAAATTAAGGGCCAATTTCTCAATTTCAGCGGCGAATTAACGTTTTCCTCAAACTCATTCGCGAATTATCGCTTTTTCTCGATTATAGCCTTGAATGAGGGCATTTTGTTAATATCTGCTGCGAATTAGCGCTTTTTCTCAATTTTAGCCACAAATCAGAGCTTTTTTCAATGTTAGCCACTAAGTTACCTCTGCAAGCCGGAAAATTTGCGTTTTCTCAATTTTAGTGTCGAATGAGCCTTATTTCTTGATTTTAAAAGGGCACATCAGCCCTTTTCTCAATTCAAGCTACGAATTTTGTGTTTCTCAATTTTACTCGAATTTGACTCCTGAAACAGTGAATTGGTGTTATCTCGATTTTGGCCGCGAGATAGCGGGTTTTCTCAATTTCACTAGCGACTTAGCGCTTTCAATTTGTGCCGTGATCAGCGATTTTTTCATTGTTAGTTGTCAATTAACGTTTTTACCAATTTTTTTATAGCAGCGATTGAGCGAATTTTATCAGTTTTAGCTGTGGTTTACGCGAAATTTTGATTTGAAGGAGCAAAAATCACGTAATTGGGGTTTTTAACGAGCCACATTGGTTTTTAGAATTTACCAAACCTGTCAGACGTCGGAAACCGATTGGTTATCGCAATCATTTCCTACAGCTCAAAAAAATCCCAGGCGCTTAGGCTTCTTAAATCTCAAGCTTCCCGTTGAAATTGTTTTTTATGATATTCTCAACCGGAGTAGCCATCGAAGCTTTTATTCCAGTGGGATTTTGAGGACGTCGCAAAACGAATTTTTGCTGTCTACTATTTATAATGAGATCTTGCCTTGCCGTGCAAAGATTAAAACCTTTAAGAAAAATGCATTGAATTAAAAAAAAAAGAGTCCTCGACAGAAAGTTTTGAAAGAAAAAAAAAGCATTTCGTGGGAGGTGAACGCGAGAAACACATGTCATAAATTATTGTGAGAGCGACCGTTGCATAGACATGCAACCGTTGCCGAGTTGACGACGCCAGTTATCGTTATTTCCTCGACATTACAATGATTTACAATGGGTAAAATGTAATTTTCTCATCACAGAGGTAATCTTTGACGGGGCTGTCGTTCAAAAAACGCTGAAAGGTTCGGAAAATCCGTGGAAAAAGGTGTCAAACGCTATCGGAGGGTGTCAGGTAAACCAATGGTATACGATATAATGCGGTGAATATTAAAAAAAAAAAACTTTTTTGAACTGATTTTTGCAAAGGTTAAAGCACTTTGGAGGCACTTAAATCAGCGGATTCCGTCTGTTTTGGGCACTGGGCTTCTTCCCGATGAAATTTATTCTGATGATTTCGAAACAACTCTTGTACTTCAAATATACACTCAACACGGTCTTCCCGCGGCAAAAATAGAATTCAAAATTGAACTGGGCCTAGCAAATTGCTTCGGTAACGAGCTTCTAGGTAATGTATTTTTATTAATTATAGTATTTTCTTCGAATTTTGTCAGTAAATTAATTTGAATAAATGACTTTGGACTATTTTTAGAGATTTTTCTTGAAAATAGAAATTTGATTGCTTGGGTGTATTGCGACTTCCTTGACTTTGAATCGAAAACCAGTTATATCAAATATCTTTTCAAGGAAGCTATCAGAAATCATGTCGCGAAAATTAAATAACAATAATAAAGCCGCTTGTCAAAAAGTGTTCGACTTGTGTGTTTGTAGGTGGGGCTGGTAAAAATAAAAAGACAGGTTCAGCTCATGAAAACCCAAGAAAGCTGAACGAAGCCGAGCGAGGTGTCACACCGGCCCCTATCTCGAGCGTCAACACCCCCGTTGATCATTCGAAAGTGGGTGCTATTTTGGAACCCACTTCTGAAGAAACAAAGTTTGATGATTATGGAAGAAAAGAGCCCTCTACAGATTCAGGTATTGTATTTTATTATCAACTATGTAATTCTATTTTATTTTATTTTGTGAATTGTGTGTAGTTGAAGTCTTGGAAGAAGTGGTCACTTTGGACAATCAACTATTACACGCCATTGATTCCCTTCAAGAAAAATTAAATAAAAAAACGACAGTTGTAGAAGAGACAGTTACGGATGCAGTTGTGCCCACTGAAACTCTCCAAGGTATTTTTCCATTTGACTTGTTATCTCGTCGGTTACATTCTTCGTTTTCAGGCAATAGTGAAAAAAAGACGTGCCCTACCACGTGTTGTTGCTGCTGTAAATGCTGTCACGGGAGCGACTTTCATGGGAAAAATCCGTCTAGCACTCGCGTAGGAACAACTCAAATACCAAGCTCTTCATCTTCCGAGCGAGTCTCAACTAGAAGGTTGATTTATAAGGTTTGATTACTTGACTCATTTCGCGTTTATTCGAGTCGGCCGTGTTTCGAACAGGAATAGAAGACGTAGAAGACATCGCGCACGTCCGGCTGAAAATTCAGACAATTATGACACAATGTCTCTAGACTTCCAAGACAGGCATCCCGAGATTGGGCAGAATTACGTAAGTTCTCTTATGTACCCTTTGCGGTGGACGGGAAGCTGACATTTTTATTTGCACCCATGCCGTGCTGGATTTTTTGTCGGGTGCCTGTATTCATTATGAAGACAAGAGGGGCAAAAATACCAACATTTTAAAAGTAAAATGAACAAAACCACGTATTTGGAGGGTTTCCCAACACTGGGAATCCGAAAATCGAGGCGGATTTTTGATCAGACGCCGTTGAAGGGGTTATCACTGAGTTGCCGGTTCTGGCTACTTAATGCTCACGGCGGCTACACGACCGACAGACCTTAGTACGAACACGTGTGAAAATGCCACGAGATGCGGTTGCTATGGCGGGATAATGTTGTTTCTTATTCGGCATCCTTGGATCCGCTAGCGGCATTTTCCCCCGAACGTTCGTACTAAGGGGTGGGTAGCTCAGGGGCCTTAGTACGAGCGGTCTCGAAAAAGTGCCGCAGGTAGGATCCATGGACGCCGTTTAAGACGCCGCACCGCCGGCGCCGTGGCAACCGCACACTTTCAAGATTATCCCCCCCCCCCCCCCCGAGTGATCATACTTCGACCAAGACGCGCAACCTTTATTTATGGACAGTTCATTTATGGACAAGGGGCGCTGGCGGCCACTCTGTTGCGAGTCAAGCAGGAACCGGCTATATCTCTCGGTTTTCATAAATCACATCCGTCTCGAACCTTCGAGAAAATAACCCTAAAAGTTGAGAAGGTGACCATCCCTCGATGATGTCTGAAAGGTGTTTTTTAGATAATGTTTTTGCGCAAATGACCGCAGAACCAAGATAAGCGTAGTTGCGTTTCTAGCTACCCTTTCAATTATCCTTTTGAAAAATCCGAACTCGCGAAATTAGGATTTTTACGCAGAAAAAAATGAGTATTTTATTGAGCCAATTTTGTGAAACGGATCATTTCAATGGCGACCCCGCGAAATTGGATTTTCAGCAAACCATAACCCAACGAAATTTGGTAAAATGGTTCTGTGCCGAATGAAACCCGCGAAATTGCCATTTTAGCAAGCCAGGATGCCAAAAATAGTTTTTAAGTGTGCAAAATTAGCGAAATTGGGTTTTTAGTGAGCCCAAGCCGCGAAAATGTGTTCTTTAGTGAGCCAACCCCGCGATGTTAATGTTTTAATAAGGCAGAAGTAAGTATATAAGACTCGGGAAATTAATTTATTTACGAGCTAGACCCGCCTAAATGGCGTTTTAGCGTGCATATAATCCGCGAAAATGGGATTAGAATGAGGCAACCCCGCAAATTTAGCTTTTTGGCTTGGAAAATCCGCGGAATCAATTATTTTTTAATTCACAGAAATTCTTTTTTAGAAGTTTTTATTTTTCATGTTTTGCCGTAATTTGTCATTGCTGCGATGAAAAATCATTCTGACAATGATGTTTTATAGTGACCTGGATCCGCGAAAATGGGGTTTTAGCGAGTAAAATCCACAAAATTGATTTTTTTTTTTTTTTTTTTTTTTTTTTTTAGAGAGAGAAAAATCCAATAAATTGGTTTTTCTGGACAGGTCCACTCACGGCAAAAACTATTGTAACGGGATGTACCTCGCCCGAGATTCTATCTACTATGCGCTGACTCGCCCGCATTTGAAAAAAAACAAAAAACATGGCAACAGGGTGTACGGTTCGCTCGTGTGCAGAGGGCCAACAGTGGCGAGTCTAGGTCCCGTATGCTATGTCGTATGCTATGCTAAGTCGTTCCTCGAAGTTTCCTCGACTCCAACCTACCTCAAAAACTGTAGAATCACATCTTATTTTAGAATTTTTCCCGTTTGGGAGGGAGCTTTGGGGTTGAGGAAAATTCCAGGACCGACTTGGCACACGGGCCTAAAGCTGCGTATACACTTGCGAGCCGAGCCTGATCAGAGCGGCTCGCGAGCCGCTCGTTGGAGGATCCGAGCGTGCTCTGAGCATGTTCGGAGCACGCTCGCTGAAATGTTGTTTCTCTCGAGCCGGGGGAAAAATGTGATCATGGGACGAGCTGAGAGTGTATAAAGTGTATTTATTATTTCTCAGTGGTAGTTCTGACAGAGTTTGAAAAAAGCGCTAATATTCGTGGCTGAAACTGCGAAAAAGCGTTCATTTGTGGTTTCTCGATGCCACTTCCAGATCAAAATCGAGAAAAACTCAGTAATTCGCAGTGTACTCGGGCCACTTAATGGCTAAAATAGAAAAACAATTATAA
Source organism: Corythucha ciliata (assembly GCA_038030265.1). Lineage (NCBI taxonomy): Eukaryota > Metazoa > Arthropoda > Insecta > Hemiptera > Tingidae > Corythucha > Corythucha ciliata. The sequence goes on along the minus strand of CM075937.1, from coordinate 35,604,265 downwards.
CGTGCAGTTTTTTGGCCAAACCCGCGGCCTAAATGGTGAAAAGGCGTTAATTCAAAGCTATAAAAGTGAATTGCGGCTGTAATTGAAAACTAAAAACAAGAAAAACGACAATTCACGATATTAAGAACAATTGCTAATCATCAGCTAAAATCAGGTGAATGAGAAAAATCACTAATTGAATCGCCACTAAAATTGAGAAAATCACGAAAAGCGTTACTTAGCGTCTAAAATTCGGACAAAGACTAATTTGCAGCAGAAATTGAAAAGAATCGCTAATTTATTTGCAACTAAAAGTGATAAAATCGCTAATTCGCAGATAAAATCTCGAAAAAACATTAATTTGATGATACGAATGAAAAAATCGCTAATTAGTGGCTAAAATTGAAAGAAACCCTAATTCGCGGCTAAAATTTGGGGAAATGCTGATTCGCGGGTAAAATTAAGGAAAATGTGAATCTGTGGCCTCTGAAGGCAACTCCGGGCTAAAGTGCTAAAAGCTAATAGTGAAGAAAGTGATATTGCAGAGCAAAAATGTTTAAAAAACTGCTAAATGCGGCCAGTATTGAAAAAAATCAGTAACTATACTCGGATCAGCGAAAGAATGTGCATGAGTGGTGGGAGGCCATAAGCCCGATTTTTCCCTCTCTTAACGTGGTTCTCTACTTCTCCACTTTTATCAAACAACTGCAACCAATAACAGAGAGTTTTACCGATAAAATAGGAGAGGCTCCTCTCAGGTGATGGCGTGGTAGCGGTAAGTCATGTGGGTTTAGGGAAAAGAGAGAGGGTAATTTCATGCACATTCTTTCACCGATCCGACTATAGTTAGTGTGGCTAAAATTAAGAAAAACGCCAGTTTCAGCTCAAATTGAGAAAAATTACTAATTATCTGCTAACAAAAGGCAAAACATCGGTTTAATTTGGAGAAAAGATTGAGGAAAACACCAATTCAAGGATAAAATTGAGAAAAAATCGCTTTCACTGAATTAAAATGCTATTTCGCTGCAACAATTAAAGAACTTCACTAATTTGCAGATAAAGTGCAGAAAAAATTGTAAAGCATGGCTAAAATTGAAAAAAATCGAGAAAACCCTAATTCGCTGCTAAAATGTTGAAACGCGCTGATTCGCGGCTAAAATTTAAGAAAACGCGAATCTGTAGCTTTTGAATTTAACTTTGGATTTGAAACCCGGAAAAAGCGCTAATCTGGAGCACCAATAATAAATTTAAAAAATGGGAATGCGGAGCAAAAACGTTTTAAAAACCGCTAATTTGCCGCCGTTGTTGGGAAAAATCGCCAACTAGCGCGGCTAATTTAGGGAAAAACGCCAGTTTGCAGTTCAAATTGAGAAAAGTGCTAATTCACTGCTAAAAAGGTAAAACATCTTTAAATTGCATCGCGAACTGAGAAAAACGCCAATTCATAGCTAAGACGAAAAAAAAAAAAAAAAAAAAAAACGCTTTTGGGAATATAAACGCTACCTCGCAGCTAAAATCAAGGAAATTTACTAATTCGCAGAAAAATACCCAATCCACTGTTAAAATTGAAAGATTTCTAATTTTCGGCTGTAATTGAGCCGACTTAAACTTTGGGGCAAAACTGAGAAAAACGCTTCCGCTGATGAAAGTGGGGAAAAAATGGTAATGCGGGGCAAAAGTGTTCAAAATCTGCTAATTTTCGGCTAATATCAGAATTAGAGAAAAATCACTAATTAGCCCGCCTAAAATTTAGAAAAACGATCATTTGCAGCTCAAATTGAGGTGCAGTAGGGTGCTAATTCCCAGTAATAAGGTAAAAAATCGCTAATCTGCCGCTTAAATTGAGAGCAAGTGCTAATTCGCTGCTAAAAGGTTAAAACATCGCTAATTTGCATCAAAATTTGAGGAAAACTTCAATTCGCGGCTAAAATTGAGGAAACTCACTAATACGTGGGTATAAAGTGTAAAAAAAGCTCTAATTCATGGGTAAAATTGAAAGTATTAAACTTTTAGGGTGTTATTGAAAATAAGCCATTTAGCGGATTCTGAAGGCAACTTTGTGACTAATATTGAGACGCAAAATCATGGCAATAGGTATGAAAATATCCGCCGCTTCCAGGCTAAAATTGAGAAAAACGTTACTTGCAGCCAACATTTAGATAAGCCCTAACTCACGGCTAAAATTAAGAAAATATCCAATTTGAGCATAATCGCTAATTAGCGGATAGGATGTATAAATAACGGTAATTCGTGGATAAATTAAGGGAAAATCCATAATTTGAAGCTACGTAAAAATTATATTTTCTTGTTCATTAAGTGACTAAGGGGCCTCGTGGAGATTTCAGCCCCGATAGGTTTCGGTCCGCCAGTGTTTAGCGCTGGATTATTTTTAAATTTTAGCCGCGAATTAGCGCATTTTCTCAAATTGATCCGCGAATGAGCGTCTTACTTCAATTTTAGTCGGGGCTTAGCAGACTTTTTCAGTTTTAGCTGCAAATTAGGTGGTTTTATGAATTTTAGCCGTGAATTAGCGATTTTTTCACTTTTACAATCTTTTACAATTACTCAATTTCTGTCCTGTTGTTGCCTCGAGGAACAGGAATTGGCGTTTTTAAAAATAATAGTTGAGCCTGCTGAGCGATGGGCTGCAGCTTTTTCTCAATTTTATAGCTGCGAATTAGCGCTTTTTCTCAATTACCGTTGCATATTAGTCATTTTTTAGCCTCAAATTAGTGATTTTGTCGTTTTTTTTACTATGAATCTGCGATTTTGCGCTATTTCAGGCTCGAATATTAACGCTTTGTCCCAACGTTTGGCGCGTACCTGCCCCAAGATTAGCACATTAGAACGCCTCTCCATTTTGTTCGCAGAGAAACGCGACAAGAAACTCAAGGTTAGCGTAGTTTCTCTGTTTTGTTCGCGAAGTTGCCTTCAGATTCCTCGAATTGGTCTATTTTTCCTAATTTGAGTGGCATAAAAATGTGTTCTTGTTCTTAATATTTGCCGCTCATCAACGCTTTAAAATTTTCAAATCAATATTTTACATCTTTAAGCTTTTCGCGCCCTCCTGCCCCCCGCCCATTCGTCGGTGCACTACTGGCTGCATTTTAGACAAGGGATGAATAGAGGGGGTCGAGGAATCATCTGCAATCGTCAAGCAGCTCTCCCTTCGTAAAAGGTAAAATATATCTCTCGAATGATTATCAACAAATTATAGTATACGCCATCTTCTTAGTGATGGGGAAGGGGTTCAAACTCCCAAAACCCATCCTGTAAATCTGGCACTGTGTGCCAAAATACGCGAAATTAAGGTTGAAAGGTGCGAAATCTGCGGATTCTAGCCATCGACGTGGGTCCAACGCCCATGCATGGGACTCAAGTCATCGTGATGCAGCTAGGATGCTTCTCTATAATTGGTGTTGAAAACGACTGGAAAACAATAATCTTTGTATCCTAAGAGCCTGATTTTTCGGATTTTAAAATACTTATGTCCTGCGCATGCATTCGAAAATGGATGTTTGAATTCAAACTCGTAATTTTGACCTCGGACGTGATGTGTAAGGAACTTAAGTCTCGATCTTTCAGGTGACGAAAACGAAGGAAAAGATTTACCACGAGCGAAGGCACTATGAAAATGTCGATGAGTTGGTTACCATTGAAAACGAGAGGAAAACTCAACCTTCCACGCCTGGAATTGACCCGCCTCCTCCAACACCACCGTCATTTGGCATTCCCCTGGAGCCACCAACTTCGGAGGGCACTGTTATTCATCGCTACAAAATTGACGTGTACTCGTGTGACGCTCAAGTTTTCTACAAGCAAGGCATATTGGAGTTTTATTTGTCGTATAGATTCCCACACGTAAATCCAATTTATGAAAAAGGTTCGTCTCCAAGGTCACTGTCAATGTGCTAAAAACTAAGCTCTTTTTTTCTCTCTCTGCGTCTTCTTTCAAGTGGAACTCTCTCAAACACCGACTGTGATCGAACTCTCCGGTGAGCCGTCATTTCAGAGTCACATCCTCAAACTCAATCGCAAACTGTCTGACGCTCTGCGCTCACTGTCGGGGCGGGCTATCACTTTTGAAATTTGGGCTCGTTCTTTTATGTACGACAAACGAAATTTCCTTCTTGGACAGGTAACACAATTTTTGACCTTAGTTCATTTCATGATTTGTAACTCACAATGATTAGTTTTGGGTTGGTAATAGTTACTTTCGTTCCGAAAAAAAAAATCTGGACGAAATTTCGTGTTTCTTGACCCAATAGATGACCGCACAGCTATTTGTTTTATCATACAAACAGAAAATTATTGATGATGCTTGTGTATGATTAACATTAATAGTAGCATGAATGAAGAAAAATCAGTGTATTTCTCAATTAATATTGGTAAGTGTCCGACTAGAATTGTCAGTTTTGTTTCTTTCTTAATGTTTAAAGGCGGAAATACCTACTGAACGCCTTCTGGAATGGGAAGCGTCTTACGATTATTCTGAAAAGAGGCGCGTGGCCGGTAACTTCTATCCTCCCGACAAACATTTTGTAAATTTACGCATAAAGAGTGTTCGTGGGGAGTTCCCACAAGGTATGCACGAGAATAAGACACTTTAGAACAGAAAATTTATTAATTCATTCGTCTAGGTTTAGATGGTGACATGATTTCACAGCTAGGCTTGGAAGTCGAGTATGAAAAAGTTGGAGGAGTCAATCGCGCTGGCCAAGATGTGCCAGAAGATAAATTAGCTCTCGGACGACTTCCTGATGAAAGAATTATACCTGAACTTGACAGTATGGGCTTTAACGGATAAAACTATTGTGGTTATTAATATTTTGAAATTATTAGTAGAACCGTCAGATATGTGGAATAGAGAGCAAGAAGAGTGTTTAAGACTGAAAAAAAATAAGGGCGCCAGTTCGTGGACCGTGAAATTGGCGAATAAACCTGAAACATGTTCTTCGACAGCGAGGAAAGGTAAGTTGAAGCTGAATCAATTGATTTCCCACAAAATAGAAAGTGAAAAAAATTGATCTTGAAGCAGAACCGTACAATTGGCGTCCGATGAATGAGTCCCCACGTCAAGAAAGCGAGTGGGGGGCTCACGAGCTCCAGGAAATGCACCCTTTCCCAGAGCCCGACCTCGACAGCCCTCTCAGTTTCACGCCCTACCAGGGCGTCCCAAGTTTTATCGAAAGAGACTTGAGTCCGCGACGCGAGCGAGACTTCCCAGAGGGCACTCACTTTGTCGACTTGACGAAGGAGACCAATACAACTGTTAACAGCATCACGACACGTAGGAGCTTCGAAGAGCGAAGGAATTTCCTCACTGACGAGAATTTCGACAGGTTTGAAACCGTACGAAATTTCTAGGACCAAGTCAATGCCAAAAATTTCGTTTTCTAGCCACCACCAAACAAATGAAGAGCCTGCAAGATTTATGCCGAGATTAGATGACTCTATAGACATTGGGTCTGACTCAAAAGCGACGCAAACATCGCAGGAGTTGGCATCGGCGATGGACTCTCGTGTTTCAACGCAACAATCAGTCGAACTGTTTTCAGCGCGCGTCGAAATTGAAATGGCATTAAATCTGTCTCCAGTTTTGAACCGCCAAGGTTCGATCGTTGTGGTGAAACCTACGACTCATGTTGAATTCCAAGCTTGGATGAAGAATTTAGAAGTTACCCTCAGTACTCCGCCAATAAAAGAAGAAAGTAATCCAGAGTACAACTGCTCGTGGAACATTCATCTTCCGGTTCATTACCTGTGCAAGGTGAAATTTCAGTTGGCGTCTCAAAGTGGAGACCGCTCTTCACGTCCAACTTGGCTAATCGTTCTTATGGTTTTATTTAGAACGATTCAGAGATGGAATTCCGATTGATTTACGATAATGATCCATCGACTATTTTGAAAGCCTACGTCGATCTGACAACGCTGTCTGCCGGTCTCTCTTCTGTCAATGGATGGTATTCCCTGGGAAACAATGGACACAAATCAGCCGGTCAAATTAAGGTAGGCAACAAAAATAAATCAACGTTTATTTTTTCGGTCAGAAAAAATAGGTCATCGGTTGCACAAAATTGTCCGTATTGCTGTTGTAAATCTGCTTGTTGCCATACTTAAAATCCGCGTTTTGGGGTTCCAGAAGGCGGGCCAAACTATTCGACCCAAAAAGCTGATAATCAGCGCTGTTGCTGATTGGAAAAATTATGGGCCCGACTACTCGCCTCAAATAGCGTGTTTTTCATTAAAAGCTAAAAAACCCCTTGGCGGCCATTTGCTGCCATTTTATGGGGACATTCGCATTTAATCGAAAACTGAAAATTTAGCTAAACCTTGGAATTCTCCAACCGAAAACTTACCTTTACTATGCTCCCCCCCCCCCAGACCGTCTGACGATTAATTTAAATCCCGCTTGTTTGCTTACAAGCCCTAAAGGCGCCTTCAGGGCCATATCTAGGGGAAGTTGCCCCCAGCAATCGCGAATTGACGATTTCTCAACTTGAGCTTTAAATGAGCGCTTTTCTCTTCTCCAAATGAGCTCTTTTCAGTTCTAACCAAAAAACATTCAAACCAGAAAAAGCTCCGAATACCAAACGCTCGATCCACAAAAACTCTAACCAGGCGCCGATTCTGAGTTCAGACCAAGAAAGGGCGCATAAAAAGCCCCCTCCCCGCCTCAATCAACCATGGAAAACTAATCAATTTGCCTGGATTTCATGTTTTCCCAGGAATTTAACGTTCTTTAGTGGACAGTGGCGTAACTAAAGGGATAAAAAAGTGGGCACACGCCACCGGCGGCCACCACACAGTTGCTGCGTTTTCCTAACTTCCTAAGGCAGCTTTTTTCTTTCTCACTCACTCCCTCTTGGACAGTAGCAGATATCGGTCTCAAATCAAAACACGTTTTTGAAGGTGCTGAGTCCGTAAAATTGGTTTCTGAAAGGGCAAAATCCACAAAATTCAGGGTTTGAATGGGCTAAATTCGTGAAAGTGATTATTTAAATGAGAAATTCCCTCGAAATTACTTTTTGAACAGCACAAAATTTCGTGCAGCAAAGCCCGTGACATTGCTCGCTTTTTTGGGTGGGTCAACCCTGTCAAATTGGTTTCTAATAAGCCAACACTGCGAAATTTCATTTTTGAAAAAGCCAGGCCCTACGAATTGGCTTTTTGAGAGGGCTAAACCCGAAATTATTTCTTTTTGGCAAGCGAATCCCACGAAATTAGTTTTGATTATGGGCCAACCCTCCGAAATTTTGTTGTTGAAAGGAGCCAGACCCACGAAACTGCTATTTAAAACGAGCGAACGACCGGAAATTTTGATTTCAAATGTCTGAAATCCGTGAAGTTGACTTTTTTAAAGAAGCCAACCGCTCGAAATTGGTTTCTTATGTGCCTATCCGCGCGAAATCGGCTTTTTGAGTGAGCAAACCCCGAGAAATTTGGTTGCGTGAGTACCAATAACGAGCGAAATTTGGGCTCGGAAAGGTTAAATTCACGAAATTCGAGTTCAATGGTGTGAAATTAGAGGATTACAGCCGTTTAGTGGGTCAAAGTGTTTTTTTGGGCCAGAGTGTTAAATTTCAGAGCTGGCTTTTCAAATTGTATCCCTAAAATAACCCCAAAACACTTTGGAATTCGAATGTGTTTTAAGGTAATTTCAGGGATGAAATTTGGAAAAAGCAAGATCTAACGTCACTGTAGAACTTCTTGAAGATTAAAATAAGACTTTGAAATCGAATATTGGTGCAGAAATGTAGCCAAAATTTATTTGCGAAGTTTAGGCGAGGGTTGACTGGGAAGGGGTCGAGGAAACCCGCCTGAAACCCCCCGTTAAAGCCGGATACTCACATGCGGTGCTTGCCAAATAACTTGCAAAATATTCAATTAATTTCTAGCAATTGCCTAGAAACCAACCAGCTGAGAATTTCAAAAATGTGTTGCTCGTTACTTGGCAAGTACTGCATGTGTGTATCCGGCTTAACAGCACGCTGTCAACTTTTATTTGCCGTGAAATTTCGATTGTTTTGAGCCAATAAATCAAACTTTGAATACATAATTCTGTTTGAAGGCCGAACAACCCATTTTTGGATCGCCAGAACGCCAGATCGCAGGCGACTTAATACGAAATTCAATCAGCCCTCCCTGAAAAGTTTTAAAAAAAGTTTCGACTCGTCATGCCTTCTTCCCTGGCAATCAGCGTTGCCAACTGACATTTTATTTTTCACGTCAAGTCAAGCTCAAAATGCTGGCAGAAATCCGTCAAAATGTATTCCATCCCGTTAAAAAAAATCCGTCAAATAAAATGGTACCGAACAAATACAACAACAATTCCTAATAATTGTGTGGTTACCTTTCGTACAATTATATTTCTATCCTGTTGGACGGCGAATACTCTCTCACTCACACATTCTCTTGGCTGGATTAACGCCGATCCCCAGTTTCTGCAGATTCGTGGCTAAAATAGCGTAAAAGTCCTCGTTCGTTGCTAAAATTGAGTAAATGCTCTATAATTCGCGTATTTTCGATGCAAATTTAAGACCCAAATTGAGAAAAAATCACAGATTCGCGGTGTATGAACCGTGATGAAATTGACAAAAAACGATAATGTGCCGCTTTCAGAGCTAGTCCATCACGGCTAAACTGGAAAAAAGCGCTAAATCACGGCCAAAAGTGAAAAAATTGCAAATTCGCAGCTAAAACTGAGAAATAGTGCAAATTCACAGCTAAAAATTAGTTTAAAGCGATAATTTGCGTCTGACATTGAGAAAAAGTGTAATTCGGCTAAAATCGAGAAAAAGGCTAATTCATGATTAAAAGTGAAAAAACTGCTAATTTGACGCTGAAATAGGTACATAGAGAAAAAGTAGATTATCAGCTAAAAAAGATAAAAAACCTCAAATAAATTAGGTCTCATCTGGTTATTAGCGCAAAAGGGCGATGATTCCCTGCTAAAATTGAAAGAACGCTAAATCGTGGATAAAATTAAGAAAAAGATCTGGTTCGCGGATGAAGTTGAGAATAAGGGCCGTATTCAGAAACCCACCTTAACCTTTACATCTCCTTTATGCGCTTCAAAACAGAAGACACATTTTTATAAACCATCACATTTTTAAACTCCTGTAGTAAAGGCTTCGTAAAGGTGGGTTTCTGAATACGGCCCTAAATCGCAGATTCCGGGCTTTAGAGGCAAATTTGTGATGAAATTGAGAAAAAAAGTATAATGCGCTGCTCTTGGGCCAAATGCCCGCCTAACAGAGAAAAGGCGTTAGTTCATGGCGTCTGAAATCGATAAAAACGCTAATTTAGAAAAATGGTTAAATCACGGCTATAATTAAGAAAAATCGCCAATTCGCAAATAGAAGGGAGTAAAGATAAGTTGCGACTAAAAATTGGGGAAAAATCATAATTATCACACCTAAAATTAGGTAAAAACGCTAATTAGCGGCTTAAATAGAGAAAAGCGAATAGAGAAAAGCATCTTTTCCGAATGAGGAAAAGATGCTAATTCACAAATGAAATATAGAAAACGTTAATTCGCGACTAAAATTGGAAAAAAGCCAATTCGCCGTTTCCTGAGGAAATCGAGGCAAAAATTGAGAGAGAAAAATTCGCGGTTTCTGCGAATAAATTCGGTCAAAATAAAGAAAATGCGCTAATTCGTGGCTAAAAGTGAAAAAACTGCTAATTTGAAGCTGAAATCGAGAAAATAGAAAATTCGCGGCTAAAAAAGAAAGAAAAGGCTCCAATATGTGGCAACAACTTGGTCAAACCGCTAATTCGCGGCCAAAATTTGAAAAAAGCCAGTTCGCCGTCACTGGAGGCAATTTTGTCCAAAATTGGGGGCAAAAACTAATTCATGAATAAAAGGGGAAATATTGCTAATTCACTACTAAAGTTGAGAAAAACGGTCGTTCACATCCGAAATTGAGAAAATGCTTTAATTCGTGACTAAAAGTGAAAAGAACCCGCTTATTCGCGGCTACCTGAACTGGAAAACGCTAATCCTCGGTTTCGGGAGGCAACTTTGACTTGAAAATAATCAAATCCATCAATAGAAGCGGAAAAACTTGCTAATTCATTGCTAAAATGGAGTGAAAAGGTGATTCGCGCGTCTAAATTGTTTTGAAAAAAAGTGCTACTTCGTGGCTAAAATTGATAAATAGGGAGGGCTTAGTCGCGGCTGAAATTGAGAAAAAGCACCAATTTGTTGTTTATGAAGACAAATTCGGCCAAAATCGAGAAAAGGTGCACATTCGTGCCCGGAAGTGAAGAAAACAGTTAATTGTGGCTAACACACCGGTTAAAATGTGCTGTTTTACCGGTTAATGTGTAAATTTGCCTACGAATGCTCTCAACCGAAACAAATACATTTTTTGGCTGTCTGTTTGACTTTCATCAAGTGGAAAAGCGCCAAATGACAGGAAGCACCCGGAAGTCAAAATAATAAAAAAAAAATAAATAAAAAGAAACGGAGAGGGGTAACGGAGAAGGGTAATGGAGAGTGAGCGTTTTCCCCCTTCTTCACACACTTTTCCCCGTTCAATTGTGTTTACAAATTATAAAGATGAATAAAATATTAATAAAAATCATTGAGTGATTTCGAAATCCCGCTAAAAAAAAAAATCCGTCATCCGTTAGACGATATTTTTTCCCGTGGGCCACTTTCAAAATCCGTTAGATCTGACCGGAAATCCGTCAAATTGGCAACACTCCTGGCAACCGACCTTTTGATCGACCAATTGGCGCACACAGTACGCCAACATGACCACCCATGGCCCATGTTTCGAAAAATGTTATAGTTTGTGGGTGGGTGGGGGTCATCCCTGGAAAATGCCGCCCGGTGCACGTATACCAGTGGCGGATCGAAAGGAAAAGGACCACAGGAGTAATGGCCTCTCCCTTGGAGTCGAGGTCATTAGCGTAAAAACATCAGTGTTAAAAACGGTGGCTTCGAAGTAAGAACCAGGGGTGGGGGCAATCGTGGGCAGCTGTCCCCCTTTGTTCAAAATGGAATTTTATTTTTATTAAAAAATATCAACATCCTTGAAAATCTCATTGATAACTAAATTTTTGGTGATTATGTGATTCTAATGGTGGACAAATTGGATCTTACCGTCAAAAGGAGCTCCAGAAATTAGCCGAGTGGCCAAAAAACTGGACATAGCTACTCTCGAGATCGAATTTTACACGAAACGGACTTCAATTATGTTCCAGGAACCCGATTTTTCGACCAAAAAAAACGTCAGCAACTGACAGTTGGGCCAAGATGCCAAACTCTCAAAGTTGGCCTTTTAAGAGTGCCAACCTGCGATTTTTTTTTTTTTTTTTTTTTTTTTTTTTTTACGAGCAAGTAAGGGCAATCCTCCAAATTAACGGGTCGAATCCTCAAGACATTTTTAGGCTTAGGACGTGTCAATAACTCCGAAAGTTGGCCTTTTAAAGGAGCTAAAGCCCAAGATTGTTTTCCTTTAAATCTTTCAAATTGAGGTTTAAGTGACCCTTACCCGTGAAATTTTGCTTTTGGGCGAGAGAATCTTCAAACTTGGCTTTTTGAAAGATTCAAGCCCTCGAAATTGGTTTCCTGAAAGAGGTAAACCTTGAAATGATTGACTCTCTAAATTGAGGATTGAACGGGCCAAACCCACAATAGTTGGCTATTTAAAAGAGACAAGTTCGCGAAATTGGTTTTTCGAAGAGCCAAACCAACGAAATTTGATTTTTATTCGAGCGAAACCTCGCGAACTTTGATTTCTGGGAGGTCCCATTCCATGAAAGGATTTTTGAAGGAACGAAATTCACCAAATTGGGATTTTTGCTGCAGTCTTCTGCGGCGAAACTAGCAGTTTTCGGATCAAATTAATTCAAATAATTCGAATCTGAAGGTGGAGGGTCTGTATTCTCATAGTAATGATGAGGGTGATTGGTGAGGAATTTCTAAACTGGCCAACCCTTGTGTCCTGACTCCCGAGCTGGCTACGCCCTAGGTAAGAGCCCCTTGGTTGACTCTTCCGATATAGAATTCGTCTCAATTTTCGGATTCCCCTTGTGGTGAAACCCAAAAATAGTGAGGTTGTAGCTTTACAGTGGTAAGAGCTTTGCTTTGGTTGGGCCCTTACTGTATTTTCTTGTCGTTGACCGTTGATTCCTTCAGAAAGTGTTACTTTTGTAGCTAAACTTGAAAATTTGGTTCCGAAAACGGATTGTTCGGCCGTGACTAGAAAGTGTGGAATTGTTCATTTACTTTGTTTTAGTTAATTTACTACGCTTTACTCTATTTTTAACTCAATAGTCTTACTTAAAAGGTTTCAGTGACTCCACTTGACGACATAAGAAAATACAAACACATCTGGATGAATGAATACAGAAGGAAGTCGAACGAAATGAAAAAATATGGGGCAAGCTCAAAGTGTGAAGCTGCACAAAAGATGAAAATGATCGACTCTCAGCGAACAGAATCCCTCAGGTATATTGCGCTTGAAAGGGATGATCGGCTGACGGTGTGATTTAACATGGTAACCCTCCCCCCCACCTGCCCATATTTTTTTCAGACAGAAAATCAAAGAGCTTGAGCTTCTGACTAAAAAGATGAAGGATAAAATGGCGAACATGGAGAGCTGGGGGAAAAGCCCACCGGATCGGTTAATGCGACAGGTCGATGAATTTTCTCGTCGACTCGACAGAGAAGAAGGACCGTTAAATGGTTATTAAAGAAAGACAAAACTCAACATAGCTTTGTTTTGTTCGTTTGCTTTTTACTTAGAAAAAAAAAATCTGTGTGCTCAGTTAGTGAAGAATCAATGGCCGAGTCACCCCTCGAAGAGGAGGAGATCGACGAACAGCAATATTTCAGGAGCGTTCCCCCTCAGATCATTTCCTCATCAAGCAGCGACGGTCAAAATAGTCCTGTTCGTGATTTTAATTTTGAAAAAACCACTCCAGTCTCAGATAAGCAATCGAACGAGTCGTCCTCAATTGCCAATTTCAGACGATTAAGTTTGGATTCAAATTCTGCTAGTTTACCCGTTCCATTTCTAAGTCAAGTACGATTTTATCATGCCCCCCCCCCCATCATCTATTGAGTGTTAACTTAACATCAGGTGTGATTCAGTGTCTTTCAGAATTAGACGCATTACCCAAAGATAGTTTGGATGCAGCATCAGAAGCCATTGAAAGAATAATAAGTGATTTGAAAAAACAAAAAATGGATGAGTGAGTTCATTGGGGCCCGGGCGGTGTGATGGTAAGAGTGTTTTTGTATCGCAATATCATAAACTAATTTAAAATGGCTAATGACCCCAATAAAATGTTTGATTTTTGTAGCCCGTATTTTGCTAAGGAGCATAAGGATTTATTGAAATAGGCAATTTTAGCATTTTTTCGCCGTATTTTTCAAAATATACATACAATGTTTAAAAATAGATCATTAGTCTATCAGATAGCCGTATTGCTGTTAACATTTTGTATTTGTTGACGTCAATATGTGTGTGTGTGGGAGGGGGGATTTTATCGATTTTTTCGGGCCCAGAGTGTCCTATCGAGGCTTTTTCTCCAAATACATCAAGGCTGTCGGGGATGGGCAACCGTCCATTAGCGATAATTCTTGGGCTCCTGGAAAACGTGCCGAAGAGGTAATCAAGTGACGGGGGGGGGGGGACGCCGGTAGTGCTAGCCGCGGACACCATTAGCGTACCGACATGGGGGCGGACCGCCTTGGTTCAGGGCCCCCCCGAAAAGCTTATAGACGAAAACATTGAGATTTATAGGCTTGAGAACGCTAGTTCGCGGCTAGTATTGAGAACAAGCGCTCATCTGCCTTTAGAATGAAAAAAAAAATTATAAAAAAATCATCAATTCGAGGTACACTGAAGGCAACTTTGCGTCCCCAAACCCCAAATTTCTATAGGCCCTTATAATACGCGGCTAGAATTGAGAAAGCGCGCAATTCTTGGGGCAACTACGGGGCAAAAAGTTGAGAAAAATCCAAGGATTCCAAGAATAAGGTCGAAACGATCTACTTAAAATGGCTTAAACCAACTATTTTAGGGCAGAAAATAGCTAAACTGGCTGTATAATTTTTACCACAATAATAGCATATTGAGGAAGTTTCACATTTTCCAAAAATATTTGTTTTCGATTAGGCACATCAATCCTTCCACGTAAATAAATAAATAAAAATTTTAAAGGCCCGTTCACAAGCTCTATGCTTGTGTTGTGTGGTGTCTATGCAACCTATGAAAATGCTTCATTTTTCGAGGGAATTAATTTGATTGGTTGCGTATACTCTACAGACGCATAGCATAGAGCTTGTGAACGGGCCTTAAACCCTTCAGAAGTATTTTTTATTTCTCAACAAAAGTTGGCATATTTGAAATCCCGCCAAAACGAACATTTTCCGCAACGTAATCGTCGTTATATTCTCTGTCCTTTTCATAACTCATCTGTTTATCCTCCACTATTTTATTATTGGAGAGCTCTAGTAAAAATAAGGCAAAGAAACACAACAAACCGCTCCTCGACAGCTACATTACAGGTGATTTTTTTTTTTGGAAAGCGCCTATGACGCAAACATGCTAGCCGGCGTGTTTGAAATTACCTAAAACTTCAAAAATCTCGTATTTATTAACTTTTGGATTATTTTACGAACGGATCACGATTTATGCTCTATTTTAACATAAATAAACCTTAAAAAATAAATTTATGAATAAGTTCTGACCCATGAAACTTCCTCATTGACTATTTGCAAAAAGAGACGAAGAAACATATTGAAAAAAGAGACGAGAATCTCGCCTTCAAAATGGCTCAACTGACTCTTTGCAGTCTAAAAGTAGATAAACCGGCTATTCCTACCAAAAAAGAACCCGCTGAAGTGACCATTATATCGGGCTTTAAAATAACTGACCTAAAATTTGCGCTCTAAAAATAGTCAAACTGGAAATTCACGCCCTAAACATGGCAAACTGACCATTTGTGCCCTATAAAAGGTTTGACGGACTAATCACGCCTTCAAACTCACAATTCTCGCGTCAAAAACAGCCAAAATATAAGTCCGCACCGTTAACTTTGCTAAACTGGTGATTCGTCCGCTGAGAAAAGTCAAACTGACTATTCATGTCCTAAAAATGGCCGTGTATTGAAAATTTGTATTTTTACCCTAAAACTAGCCAAACTGGCAATTCCCCCACACTAAACATCGCTAAACTAACAATTCGCGCATCAGAAATGGCTTGACGGACTATTCTCACCTTAAAAATGGCTGAATAACTGCCTTAAAAACTGTTTAAAGAGGCGATTAGTGTCCGAAAGCTAACCAATCTGACAATCTCTGCACACACAAAATGACCAGATTCGTTTCCACACAAAACATGGCCGTTTCCTTCATCCTCGACCTTCAATTGGTTACACGCACCCCGAGAATGGATGAAAGCTGACAACTCTCACGTCATAAAATGGCTTGACTGGCTAATAATCACGTCCTAAAATTGGCCAAAACCCATTCGCAAACTGAGAAGACGCCAATTCGCGGATTCTTGAGTAGGGTTGGCGTGACGTCCTACTTTCCCTTGAAATTTCCTACTTTTCTGAGCGTCCCTGCTTATTTTTAGTTGCCCGTGGAGAGGTCAAAATTGACGCGAGCCGGGTCTCCTTCCAGACTAGATTTTGCCTTGTCAGGTCTAGCGCCAGGGGTGGGGATCATCGTACCGCACAGCCCACTCGGATACACGACAAGACAGCGATTTCACGCACTGAATCACTCCCACACCGTCATGCCTCCGTTTTACCAAAAACTCTGAAATTCACCCATGAATCCCACATTTCGACCGACAAACGAAACAATTGGCTCACAGTCCGATTCAAAATCAATTATGCGCGGAGCTTGGCCCTGTCAAAATCCAAATTTCGTCATGTTGACTCCTACTAACGCTAGTTTCGCGGATTCGTCTAGTTCAAATCACAATTTCGTGGGTTTTGCTCTTTAAAAAACTAATGACTAGTACCACGGTTTTGGCCAATTCGGAAAACTACCGAAGAAACAAATTTCGTGATTTTGGCGGTTTTAGCTCCAGTTTTACCGGGAACTTTTGCTTTTCCATAACCAATATTATGGCGGATTTTGCTTCTCTAAAACCCAAATTTCTGCTAACTATTTCAAACCCTAATATCGCGTATTTTCATTCTCTCAAATTTCATTCTGTCGCCTTAGCTCTTTCCAGAATATTTTTCACAGATTTCGCTTGTTTGAAAAACAAATGCTCATAAATCCAATTCTTGGATTTAGCTCGTTGAAAAACTAATTGTCGTCGTTTTGCGCTCCCACAAACCCAAGTTCAGCCGATTCTCGCTCTTTTAAACCCTGCAGATTTAATTAATAAATTAATTAAACTGATGTTATCCGGTTGGTAGGGCATAGCCCAACACGATTCGAGTTTCGAGCAAAAATGGCTCCCTGGCGGGATTTGAACCCGCAACCTATGGATTACTAGTCCAGCACGATGCCAATTGCGCCACGGTGACGCCTTTGGGAGTCGTACTCCGAGGGATAAACCAAACCGAACCCCATCCAGGGCCATTGTTTCTCGAAACTCTAGGCGTTTCTCCTGATCGGTAAACCACTGAGGTTGTAGGGAGGGTGTTGGGCTATGCCCTTCCATCGTCGTCCGGATAACATCAGTTTAATTAATTTATCAGTTAAAAAATACCGGCGACAGAATTATTCATCATATCTACCTGCAGATTTAGTTTTTGACGGACAGTGACCGTTTCTGTGCCAATTCAGTTTCTGATGACCTTGACTTGAGGATTTCCAGCTCCAGATCCCCGGATATAAGCTTGGGAAAATGCATGGTATATCTGACATTTTCGCCAGTGAAGGTGCCCACATTGAGGACTGGCTACGCCCCTGGTCACAGAATTGACTCCCTAAAAACCCAATCGCACCGGGGTTGACTCATTCAAAATAGAATTCCGCTGGTTAGACACTTAGACACCGATTTTTCGCTCACAGAACCCATTTTCGGAGTCGTTTATAAGATGGCATTGATAGCAATGGCGTAACAAGTGAGCGAGCACCCGGGGTGCAGCTAAAAATTGCAAGCTCCCTCCCCTCATGTAACATAAACCAGCGTACTTTTCTCGTGAATAATGTCCCCAGTTTGGTAATCCAACGGGGCTTTATATCCAACTACCATAAGGTGTCGTGGACGAGGGCGAGAATACACACTTTACTTTTTTACACGTCAGTTATCATTTTTGACAAATAATCCAGCCTGCAGTGGGAATCGAACCAACTCAGCAGACGATACCTGGACATGAGAGTCGACGCCCTAGCGACCTCGGCCACTCTGCATGGCTTATGTCCCCAGTTTGAACAGGGGCTATTCTGAACCATTGCCTAAAGCAGTCGGGAATTCACAGAAAAGCAGCAAAAAGGACGAGGTCCACTTACACGACCAATTTAGCGTTTCTGTAAGGGGCCCCGCAGGATTCCGGTTAGTGAATTCGTAAAAATTTATTTTTCAGATCAATAAAATTCGGGAAAATTGGCGACTAGTGATTGAAACATGAGAAATCGGGTTTTAGTGAGCGAGAGCAGCAAAAATAGTTTTTAGAGGGCAAAACCAACGAAAGTTCTTTTTGAATTAAACCACTCCTTGGGGGGGGGGGGGGGTTAGCACAAAAATAGCCGCGAAGTTAGTGTTTTAGTGAGCGAAATCCGCGTAATTGGTCAATTGCTGAGCCTACGAAAATGTTGACGAAATAAAATGTGGCGGCCCTGGTTGGATTTTAACTTTTTTATGGCTTCGCAGGGGGGGGGGGCAGCTGCACAACCAGGTCTACGCTTTCGAGCCTAGGGGAAAGCAACTGATGCCCTCTTCTGGCTACGCCCATGCCTGTGACATTGGCTTTTTGAGTGAGGAAAACTAACGAAATTTCGTTCTGCGAGCAATAATTAACAAAATTTTGAATTTGATTTTGCGAGAGGGGTTGGAATCTTGAGTTCAGGGCTAACCCCCCTAAACATTTTACCCCAAATCCGTCCCTGCATATCGGCCATTACCATCCAATATAAATCAATTTCTAGCATTGTGTAGAAACGAACCAGCTAGACATTGAAAGTTATTTGGTAAATATTGACACACATGTGTGGCCGAACCATAAGGTGGGGCCACGTGTGTCAATATTTGGTAATACTAGAAATTCATCAATATTGGAAGGTAGTTGGCCAATACCTTCCAAGGTACTTGGACACATGTGTGGCCAAGCCATCAAGTTATGGCAAATTAACTTTGACACATTGAAGACAGCGCTGAGAGCCAATGTGAACCGACTGTAACCTTCCTTTGAATAACCTGATTTTTTCCCAAAAAACAACAAACATATTCTCGCATGTCATAAAACATTAACTATCCTTTTGTACCCGAATGTCTTCATGACTGATCACTACGAGACATTGGGATGTGATCGGGATGCTACTACGCAACGACTCAAAGAGGCTTACTTCAGAAAGGCTCGAATCACTCACCCTGACAAAACTGACGATTCTTCTCAACATTTTCTGCAGGTAAATTGCTAGCATTACACCTTCAAGAACATTCGTTCAATCACTCACTTCAATGGACAGGTCGCAGAGGCTTGGAATACTCTGAAAGACGTGGAATCGCGAAAAGCCTACGACCTTCAGTTGAAACAGAGGGAACTTTACAGGGAAAGTTGCGTGGAAACTTACAGACTCGACCAACTGTGTTTCGATGATACGAATGACCTGTTCTTTGTTCTGTGCCGATGTGGCGGTCGTTATGAGCTGACGAAAGGCGAAATAGAGGATCTGGGAAATTTATCCGTTCAAATTGACTGTGAAAATTGTTCAATGAGTGTTATATTCGACTGTGCTGAAGGCGGTTCTGTTAAATAAAAAGGTTTTTTTTTAAAAAAATGATACGGAATTAAATATACGTTCGACAGAAGTCAGCAAGCCAGGAAACAGGCGTTTTCTAAATATAATACGGCGGTTTCTTTGCCACAATGCCATGTTCAGCCAGAGCGGGGATCAGATCTTCCATGGTCAGCGTATAGCTTCGGTCTTTCGTTTTCGACTTATTTGACGGTTGATTGGAAGTTCGCACTTTGCAATGTTGAAGGGCGTCGATAGCAACATCGGAGAGAAATTTCTGAGCCGCAAGCGATATAAGTCTGACTCTGGAAGTGCGAAAATTCAGTGAGCACAAATACAATCAATCAAGTTTTTAAAAAAATACTCACATTCTAGCGTCGTTAGTCGAAAATCCAGACAAGTTGACAAAATTGCAGATAACCGAGTCTGGGAACTTCAGTTGTGAAATGACCGTCAGTTTTACATTAATTGCTTTGTCACTTGAATACTCACCACGGTAGTGTAGTCTTCGAGCAAATTTAACAAGTCGGAAACTTGCAGACCAGCTGTAGGCGGTAAACTGGGAGTTGAATCGCTTTTAGTGCTGACGCCGTTCGTTTTGTCAGAGGAGACACCGTTTTGGCCCTGATTAGGAGTTGCTCTGACAAGACATTTTTGGAACAAAATATACCAATTTTGAAGGGTCGAGGAATAAACCGAATGATGGTCACTTACGCCATTGTCATTAGTGAAGTCTGATTTTGTAAAACGGACGATTGCTTTGAGATATTTTGAAATGTTATGGTTTTTCTTTACTTTCATGAACTTTAATAAAACAACTTTTTTTTTTATTACCTGTCGAATATAACCTTACCATTTTGGTACGGGAAGGTAGAAGGACTGTTATCAAGAGCTGAAGCACAACGGGCGTCTTCCCAAACTCATCGTAAATCGTACACCCTAGTCCAGTTCCAGTCTCCAGTGCAGTGGCAGATCCAAGGGAGGGGCCGTGGCCCTCCTTTGGTATCGCGAGGTCATTGGCGCAAAAAAACATTATCAAACCCACCTCCCAAACTCTAACGAGGGATTGTCACCTTCTCAAATTTTAGGGTCAAATGTTCTGGTCTGAGGCTGGCGTGATTTATAAGTCCCCCGAACTGACAGATACAGCCCCTTAAACGGCCCAGAAATGAATTTTTCACGTCATGGTCGTAGTGGCGGAGGGGGTCATGACCCCTCCCTTGGAGTCGAGGTCACTTGCGCAAAAAATCATCGAAATCCTATCGAGGAGCGGTGATCACCTCTAATTTTAGTTACTTGAAAATTAGAATGACCCTTGTCTTAGGACTTTTCAAAGGATTACTCCCCCCTCACCGCACCACACTAGTCACGTCTAACTATGTATTCGCCCTATTCGCGCGAAACTAGGAGGTCGTGGGTTCGAATCCCACCCTGGGAGCAATTTTTTCTCGGAACTCAGAACAAGTAAAAATGGTGTAAGTATTTAGCTTCAATAAAGTTTAATTCTTTATTTTCAGCCTCCCCACCCCACTCCCTCGAATTCACAAGCGTGACTAGGGTGGTGCGGTGAGGGGGGAGTAATCCCTTGAAAAGTCCTAAGACAAGGGTCGTCTAATTTTCAAGTAATTAATTAATTGCTGGGACATATAAAGAAAAAAAGAATTCTAATTTTAGGGTAATTTTCTCATATGCCCGAGGGTCAAAAGTTCTCGAGATACGGGAAATGCCAATTTTAAGGAAAAAAATCTCGCGAATGGCCTCACTGAGGGGAAAATTGACGTTTAACACCGCCACGTCTAGGCGGGCTACATTTATGCGCAATGTCACGCCCGGGGAGCGGTTTAATACTCTATAGAGAAGAATCTGAATAGGGAAAAAGTAGTGAGGCCGATTTCGACAGACGTTGGCGATCCAAGTGAATTGCGACCGAACCTTCGATTGACCATGCGACGTACGGGGGGAACTTCTGAACCCCCTTCCCCTCCACCAGTCTCCATTTCCGTCTCCCTTTATTTTTCACTTTCGTAATCAAGTTCAAATTGAACTGTCCAATTTTTTTCTGAAAAACGCCTAATAAATTATGAAATGCACTAATAAAATGGCTGGCCACCAGTCGCGGCTAACGGGTCGAGCTGAGTGATGGGATGGGATAGACTTTGCTGGCTAGTCCGGGTCAAAGTTGGGTTACAGGCCAGGTAAGGGCCGGCAACGGCCTAGGTACTGGCCACATCTCGCAGCAGGGTACAGGACTGTGTTTGCTGACATGACAGGTAAGGCCAGGGCCGAAACTAGAGATTTTCTGAGGGGGGCAAGCTCTAGTTTGCCGCCTTTACCCCCCCCCCCTCACCAAAGAGTTCCCAAATCCTGCAATAGTCACCTTCAATCACTTTCGAATCGGTGGTAAGGTCAATACAAGTTAGGTGTAATCCCTCCTTAGGATCTTGGTCTCTAAATAGTTTTCTTTTGACACGTTCGTTTTAGACCGCTATTGAATCAAAGAGGCAAAATCTAGGAAGCGTGGAAACCAGCCAACTTCAGTTTTAAAAGAAAGCTAAACCACGAAATATATGTATTACTGAACGAACGAAAATGCGTGAAATTTGTTTTTGGAGGAGCCAATTTAACGACATTTTCATTTTAATGATCGGAAATCTGCCTTTGGGACGAATGAAACAAAATCAGTGAATTCAGTTTTTGAATGTGCCAAACGGGGAACTTGCATGAATGCTCGATTGGGGAGAAAATTATACCAGTGAATTGGCACATGCGGAC
Source organism: Corythucha ciliata (assembly GCA_038030265.1). NCBI lineage: Eukaryota > Metazoa > Arthropoda > Insecta > Hemiptera > Tingidae > Corythucha > Corythucha ciliata. Next base: position 35,582,622 of record CM075937.1, on the reverse strand, counting down.
AACGATATCAACGGTAGTTGCAGCCCGATTGGTGCGTGTGGTGATTTCTAAATAAATTTCAAAGTTCTTCAGGAGAGGATGGATGGGGGGGGGGGGGTAGTGCGAGGGAAAAATTACGTCAAAGAGCAGTTTTGAAGTATTTGAGGAGACTCTAAAATGTTTTGTTTACAAATAACAATAAAAATTAATCCCCAGAAAACGCGTCTTCCCCCCCTCTTCATCACACCATCCATTTGAGTGACTGCCATTAGACGTAATCAAACCCTCACTCAACTTTTTTAAAAATTCGCCTAAAAAAAACCCTTGATTGATTTCAATGTTTAATGTGGACAATTTTCTTGTTGAAGAGCCCTCTTCAAGAAACACCAGTGATTGAAAAATGTGCAAGTTCCCCATTAGTTTTTCGAATTATCGAATTTGAGCTAAAATTTTATCAGCGGAATTGCAAGCCACGGGTCTAAATTTTTGCGAGATTGTTAGTTTCCTGCCTTTATTTAATCAAAATTGCAAGTTCCTGTTATGTATAGTTTACTTTTGACTTTTGATCCTGATGAATTTCTTTTGGCAAAAGAAATCTTTTTCTACGAGCTTAATAAATTAGTATAAATTAACGTGTAATATTAACGTTTTTCTCTCGATTTCATCCGTGAATCTGCGCTTTTGCACAGTTTTAGATGTGAGGGAGCCATTCTTTCTCAATTTTAGCTGCGAATTACCGCTTTTCATTTGCAATTTTTCTCTATTCTAACCGTGAAGTAAAGCGTTAATATCTCAATTTTATCTGCGAACTAGCAATTTTTCTCAATTTCAAGCGCGAATTAGCGCTGTTTCTAAATTTAATCCACGAATCACCGCTTTTTCACAATTTTGGTCGTAAAAATGGGCGTTTTTTCTTAATTTAAGCCACGAGTTATCGTTTTACTTCCATGTTCCCGTAGCCTGTATTACTGTGGTTACTAATACAGTAATTCAAATGTTGAACCGTTGGCAACTAAGCAAAAAAAAATTGCCGCCCCCAAAGTTGCCGCCGGGAGCACGTGCCCCCTTGGCCCCCCCCCCTAGTTTCGGCCCTGGGTAAGGCCTGCGCCATCTGATGGCCACAAGCTTGAGGGTCAGGACTTCTGGACCCTCAACTGGATCAGTCGTTGAAAGAGTCTTCATTGTTCAGTAATTAATATATTGAACTAAACCCAATAAACACTACGTGCAAAGAAGCTGATGTTCTGCAGAATGAGCTCGAACTCGTGACTCGAGGACTGAATCTCTCCTTCATGCCCAGTGCCCTCCAAGATTCCTTTGATAAATGGTACGAATACTCAAAGAAATTTTCAACATTGTCGGTCTGAGGATCCGGTCGATTCTTCATCCGCTGAGTGATGCGAGGCAGCGAGGCTCTTTGGTTTCAATAGATTGTGAGTTCAACAATACCTCGTTCCTTCAAACATTGTTTTTAACTCTCGATTTGAGTTTCTTTTGACGGATTCAAAAAAAATAATGCTTCCCCGGCTCTTTTTCCAGTTTCTCACATTCAATTCAAGGCTTTGCAATGTACGCTCGTTGTAGCGCGTTATTGTACCGCCGCTCGAAGACGCTTCGAGTGGACGACCGGACCGACCCAAGGGAAATGGTTACAAATAAAAAACGCTTGCTGCGGCGATGACACTCTATACTCCTCCATGATCAGGATTTGTGCTCGATATTATCCTAGCTCCGGTGTAAAAGTGCTTAAAAATCTTCAAGTCCGTCCCTGTTACCGTATGTACACTATTCCGACAGAAATTGTTTATTTTCAAGCCCCAAAAGTTACTCCCATTTTAGTGCATTTCATTCAAAAAATGCACTATTGGTCTCGCCCTGATGGTCGCACATATGGGTTGCGATACTTTTTTTTCACGTTTCAGAACCCCTAGAACACGAATCCGAGGTCGGTTCAATTTGCTATATATATAATATATATATATGGCCCTTTTTTGTTAGCACGATCACGGTCGCAATTTTCTACTTAGGGCAACCATATTTGGTCTAAAAATCAATAGCGTGAATATCTCGGACGAGTTCGTGATCCAGATGAATCGGTCGACGGGAACGGTGTGAAAGAGGGGTTTGAATTAGTTGAAGATTCGCTACCGCACGGCTGTTGCTGCGATTGCCCCCAAAATTGACTCAAGAAATGAGAAATGAACGCGCTTTCGTATGAGACCCTAGTGAGCCAAATCCGTTGATATGGCAGGGGAGTTCTCGGCGGAGGGGAGCTATTAAATTAACGCTATGCCTTACTGGACCAACCAATTACCAAAAAATGTCACTGACATTGTATTTTGAGCCGTCTCTTTTATTTGAATTGCCTACAGCCTAATAAATCTTGAGTAAAAAATCCTGAGGTGGGCCAAAAAGGGAGGAACAAAAAAAAATTGTTTCGGATTCGAACCAGGCACTCCGCAAATAGTGACATACCATTTAACCTAATTTAACTGATCTGAAAATTAACGTAATCTGAAAAAAGTTTTGTTCCGACAGCAGCCTGTCGGGGAAAATGCATTTCATTCATGCGACAATCGAGTCAAACCTCATAAGTTAGAACGATATAAATCAATTATGAATGAAATTTAGGCCGGGATAAATATTTTAATTGCAAATAACTCCTCTAACAAGAGTCCGCCTTCCCATATCGTATAGGAAACCAAACCGACTCTGTTTCATTTTTCATTTTCATCATTTTGTTCCCCCTCAGTTGGTGCCAAAAAAGGGGCCTGCGGTAAAAAGAAACGCGATTTTATGATTTTGACTTTCTATATACCACGGCCTAAATGTCATTCATAATTGATTGATATCGTTCTAACTTATGAGGTTTGACTCGATTGTCGCATGAATGAAATGCACTTTCCCCGACAGGCTGCTGTCGGAACAAAACTTTTCATGTCCAGTCCTCCTTTGTTCACAGGGCTGATGTAGACGCGGTATTTCTAAGCTGGGTTTCCGTGGAAGGGAGAAAGGAGAGATTTTTCCAAAATGTCTCCGTTTTTTCATAGAAATATATTATTCCAGTCAAATCGTATAAAAAAAAATACCACGCGTGGACAAAAATCTCGTCTTTGATTTCTTCACTTAATTCTATGTTTTTTGGGGTGAGGAACACGAAGCTGAAGAGATCCAACAAAATGTCCTTGTGAGTTTTGAGAAAATCGCGAAAAACTGATAATTTTTGGCCCTTTTTTTAGTTTTTCGCTTGCAACTGCTCAATGACGCATTCTACGGAAAATTGTACCCTGTTATTTTTTGAAGAGCATCATTGTCTGCGTCGAATCATTTTTTCTTTTGTCACAATTAACCCAGCCGTTCCACCGGTATTGATTTTTTTAAAATGGCCATTTTTAGTCGCTTTTGGCAAAATTGTGTGAAAAAATAAAAGTAGTTCAAATCTCAGTTGAGTGATGTACTCTCTGACGCTACCTAAAATACTGGTGATTTGTTGAGTTTTAACATTTGTAGACAAAGTTGGTGTGCGTAGCTACTTTTTTTAAACAAAACCTATTTTCATCGCCCTGTACAGAATATTTTCCGGGCCTTGAAAAATTTGGCAAATATGGCTTCTGACTGTACATTTCACCAGTTTTCACCGAAAAATAGTGCAATTTTCATCGAAGCTTTCTTTCGATAGTTATAGGCAAAAACTTTCGGCTGAAGAAAGGAGTTATTGGAAAATTACTCATTTCTCGGATTTCTCACTGCGTTTTATTGCCACTTATCGGGTCTTTATAAAAACGCCACACATGACTCCTTATAGGGAATTTAACGAGCTTTCAGATGAGTTTTTTTTTTTAAAGTTTAATCGGATGGATAGGTTTTGAGTTATAGGCCGGAATGTGACAAAAACGTATTTTTTGCAGCAAATTTCAAATCGTTTGACGTTATGGCCCTGTCTTATGTTGATCTTCGAATGAAATTTCATAAATTTCAGAAAATTCAATCAGCTTTCAGATCGTTTTTCATAGAAAAAAATTGGACTACTAGTTTCCGAGCTACTGGCAAAAATGTGCAGAAAAACGTGGTTTTTGGTCCGCCTTTTTGTCGCATAACTGGTACCACTGATTTTTCCTGTAGGTTTTAAGGCTTTTCACTTATGTAAAATTCAATTATGAACCACTTTTGTTTCATGACATTTTTCGATTGGAATAGCCGTTTTTAAGTTGCTGCTGCCTTAGTAATATTTATTAATTTTACCAAAAGTGGCTAAAAATGACTATTTAAAAAAAATCAATACCGGTGAAACGGTTGGGTCAATTGTGACAAAAGAAAGAACGATTCGACACAGAATTCAATGCTTTTCAAAAAATGAGAGGGTAAAATTTTCTGTATAATGCGTCATTAAGAAGTTATAAGCAAAAAACTGAAAAAAGTGCCAAAAATGAGCAGTTTTTCGCGATTTTCTCAAAACGCACTAGGAAATTTTGTTGGATCTCTTCAGATTCGTGTTACTAACCCAAAAAAAGCTTAGAATTAAGTGAAAAAATCGTAGCCGAGATTTTTGTCCACGTGGAACTACCGTTTGACTGGACTATATGGTTTTTACACTTTTTGACATCACGACAAACGAACATTCCTAAAAATCTTGAAAATTTCATGACAGGATAGAAAAGTCTCCGTGTGTACAGGGCATAAGGGAAAACTTTAAGCGAAAACCTCTTTCAAAAGACCACGGCACACCGAGTTACGTGAAATTCCCCACGGTGGGCAAATCGCAACATTCGGAAAAACACTCACGTGAATCGCCACTTTCAAGGCAAAGTTTACGCGAAATAGCCACTTCAAGGGTAACAAATATGCGAAACGCTTCACCAAGAGCAATATGTTATGATGACATATTGTCCATTTTATGAAAAAACTCGTCAGTTTCACAAAGAAACTTCTGAGGAAATTGTCAATTTTGGGAAATTTATTTGCCAGTAAACCAATTCCGCTGTGTGGCCTATTCCAGAGACCGATTACGCCGATTTTTCGCACTAAGAACCGTTTTTAGCTGGTTTCAATCAATAAAAAAGTAATACAAAAAGTAGCCGTATTTGCCTACGTTGTCAGTCATACCTTTTTGAGGTGTGTCCAAGATACTTATCTAATTTGTATTATTGTACACCTTGTATATGTCGTATCCATGTCAAGTAATTGTCCATTTCACGAAGTGGTTCCACTTGCCGTAACTTCAAAAAATTACGACATCTGGACAAAAAATTGTCCATTTCTTGAAAAGGAAATCGTGTTTGTCCAGTTGCTGAAATCAAGCTTCCATACTACACAAGTGGATGCAACAACATTATCCATTTCGTGAAATGGATGAGTGACGAATCTCAGGTGCTGAAACATTTTTTTTTATTTATTTAAAAAGGTTATTTTACTGAGCACTCAAAAACCCGCTAAAAAATGACGTTGTGCATCCACTTGCAGTAAGAAAGCTTAATTTCAACAACTGGACAAACGCGATTTCCTTTTCAAGAAATGGACTTTTTTTTTGTCCAGATGACGGAATTTTTTGAAATTATGGAAAGTGGAGCCACTTCGTGAAACGAACATCCATTTCATGAAGTGGACAATTTCGCCAAGTGGATGCGACATATATATAACGATGTTAATAACCCTAATAAAAAAGCAATTTCCCGGATTCGCTCACTAAAAAACCTTAATTTTGAGGGTTCCAATCGCAGTGCTAGACTGTCGGACATAAGAGCTTCCCCTCCAACACTGCGCTGAGATCACGCGTACTTTATTCATATTTTGGCATATTTCCGCCAAAAAGTTAGTTCACATTACATAATATGTAAAGGTCATTGTTATAGATCGACAAGTTTCTTATGGACCGAAAGAATTGGTAAATTCAGTCAACTTTCTATAACTTGACAAGTTTCTAATGGATCCTGAGGGCCCGCATTTCCAGATGGTTCTACGAACATGTGTTTAGAAAGTTAACTGAATTTACCACTTCTTTCGGTCCATAAGAAACTTGTCAAGTTATAGTACGACGTTGCGTTGGCAATAAATTTGAATGTTGTTGTTTTTTTACTTTTCCAGTCATTGGGTTTCCTTAATTTTCCTCCCATATTTCAATAATTATCCGAGATTGAGAGCTATTACTTTGCCACATCTAGCGCTATGTGACGGGGATTACATTACTGCATTGAAAGGTGCGGGGGCGGATGGGGTCAAAATATAATATGGCCCCCTCCTTAAGACGACTTTGGATCTGCGCCTGTCCAGGATAGTCTCTCAAGAGATTTCTTTGATCTTTGACCAAAGGCAGGGATGGATCGAGCATTTTATCGAATAGGGTGGGTGGGTGGGGGTTTCAAAGCAAAATACATTGCCACTTTTCCTGATACTTCGGGTTTCTTTTCCCGGAAGCAGGAAATCAAAATCCTTGGGGGGGGGGACGATTAAACTATGTTGATTACTTCGTATCTGGATCGTCTGGAATACAGAGTGGGCCTACGATTAATGCTAATCAAAAAATGTCTTAAAGGCCCGTTCACAAGCTCTATGTTTGCGTTGTGCGGAGTCTATGCAACCAAAAAAATTTATTCCCCCGAGAAATGAAGCATTTTGATAGGTTGCATAGACACCACACAACGAAAACATATAGAGCTTGAGAACAGGCCCTTAAATATTCTTTTACACGAGTGTTTTGTTTAAAAAGTATGTTCAACCTGATCGAAAACAGACAATTTCAGGCTTGGATCATCAGAATAGTAATACTAGTAATACTAAGGCACTATAAAACACGAGTACTGCAACACAAAAATCGACGCCATACTTGGTCCCCCATATGATTATAATTGTCACCTGATCTAATTGACAAGTAGGATATTTTTATTTATTTCGACCGCATTCCGCGTTTGTTTGCTGTTACGATGACAATTTTTTCATTCATTATATTGTGTTTACCCTAACGACTGAGGGACCAAATATGGCCCTGAAATCCGTGTTGCAGTACCTGTGTTTTAAAGGTTCTCTAGAAATACTAGAGATTGCAAACAGACACATCAATTTATTTATGTGTAGTTTTAAAGCCGAACATTTTCAATTTTCAGCGCATGCTCGGATTCACATGCCGGTAACTCAGATTTTGCTGTCATACAAATGCATTATAGACTGAATTACAATATTTTCTTGGTTTATTAAAGTCAACAAAGTTCTTTTGGGGAATATTAAGACATTCTGTGTTATGGATTGTAAGGCTTTTGGAAAAAAATAACAGACTCTTGGGTCGGGCGTTTTATTTGAGGAGTAGCTATGCAGGATAACGAAAGTAACCCAATGCTCACGGCTTGATCGTTGTTGAAGAAAAGCATTGAATTTTATTGAACTAAAATTCGGTTTATAAAATAACCGAAATGAAAAAATCATCATGAGTTAAAAATCGAAAAAGGAAATATCAATCGCGTGAACGTTTTGAGCGGGGTTCAAAGGTTTTTAGTTTCAATTTTGTAACGGCTGTTTTCCCCAGAAGGGGAGTACTATGCTGGTCGGCAAGTACGAGCAAATCGATCGCGTTGTTAACGTTTAGTGAGCCGCAAAGAAAGTCTTCTGCGGCAGATTTCAAATCATCGATTAGGAACATGTCCCCGGCTTTGAGCATAGATTTACCCATTTCAACGGACTCGAAATTCACCTGAAAAGAAGGTGTGAAAAGACGCGTTGAATAATGAAATGACATCAGAAATAAATTAGTCTGCGTATATACTTGGCCGGTATAGATGAACGCCAAAAATGTCGTCAATGTTTGAAAGTTCATGTCCATTTTGATTTGATTGGTTTTGCTTTCTTTGTAGCCGTGGTTACGTATGGACGAAAAAAACGAAGATCGAGCAGTGAGGACCTCCCAGTGAGCCGACGTAGATTTACCGTCGTTTGCAATTAGTTCGACGTCGGTTAAGAACCCTTTGGAGAACTGGGCTTTAATTATTTGTTCAAAACATGACTTTCTTCGTTTTTCTACGCGAACGATGTTCTCCTTGCCCAAACTAACACGAATGGTGATGTCGACAGGTTGGTTCTGATAGTCGCCAAAGCTTTCAGGCGAACTGGTTATGCGTGAGTTTCCCAAATCAAGCACAAGCGTCATTCCACCCATCTCCACCCAAAATCGTGCCTTATTGGGGTTCTTAAGTGCTCCATCATGTACACTCAAAATCCATAAACCTGATACCTGACTGAAAGACAGGTACCACTTGTGTTCCCAGCCGTCAGGAAAAGGTGACGATATGCGTGAGCGTTTATAATTCTTCCATAGGAGGATCGTCCGTGAGTGGATCAACACTTCTTCTGGTTCATCTGAAAATTTCGCGGTCGGCTTATATATGCGGGACATCGTCATTTGCTGGTCAGCATAGATGGACCTGGAAATACATAAGAGACGCGTGAGTGTTATTCGAGTGCAAAGGGCGATACCAATTGCGCGATTCGTCTCATGTCGGAGGACTCCGCAAGTTTTTTTTTTTTTTTTTTCGTCCAGAAATAATCTGTTGGGATACCTATCGGAATCGAACGAACTTTTGAATTTCATCGAAATTCATCATTCAACTTGAAAACTCAGATATGTAGGGTTAATCTGAAGATCTGCGTTTTCAATAAACACCCGAAAGGGAAATGCCGTAGGCATTTGATTGGTTGGTTGTCTTGCAATTGCTGTAGAGCATTTGATTCAAGAATGGAGACTGGACGATTTATCACTCTCAAAATAAAAGCACAGCCAATTTCACTTCATCAGTGCTAATATCGAACGAATTTTGGAATTCCAAGTACCACTTGTATTTCCAGACACTAGGAAAATATGGCGATTTGGTTGCTTGACCAATGACGATTGTATTCAGCGTGACTATAGTACTTGATTGAACAAAATGAGAGGGGCGATTCTACACCCAAAATTCAACGAAAAATGCCCTAATGCCCTGGGTCCGATTTCCATTTAGCCCAGTTATCTTGTGTCAAAAAAGTGCATTTGATGGGACGTTTTGGTTTAGTTTTTATTTTTGGAGATAATAAGTATATGTATACATGTAAGATTAAAGGCCTTGCCCTACTGAACGCGAACTGCCGCGCGGGCTGGTCCGCTGGCAAACCCCTGATCTGTGTTCTGCAGCCCAAAATATTATACAGTACCAAAAATCAAAACTACACCAAAACTTTCCGTCTGAAAACACAAGGCGCCTGGTAGTTCCCCAGGGGGGGGGGGGTCTGGTTTGCCCTGAAACAGGCTTTCAAGAGCCTCAATTGACTAATTGACTAATTGAGGCTCTGGAAAGCTTTAAGTTTTTGGGGGTGCTGAATCCGAACCTGAACTTTACCAACAAAAAATCGGTCGGCTTCATGCCGAAAGTCGCAAAAACTGTAAATTTTCTGACTTTGTCTACTCAATTGATTATATCTCTGGAACCATGTACTTTTCGATGATGGCACTCCTTTGCATTTTTGAAATAGACTAAATTTGTGACAATTTAAACCCAATTGTATCTCCGTACGACCGTGAGATATGACCCCTCAAAAATTGACGAGTGCGTGGGAAACCCAGTTTCTCGTCCGAAGTATCGTGAGAGTCATTTTAAGACTCCCAGATTTCAAGCAATAAGTGTCGAGGTGTCCCGATCAGTGTAAACGCATCAAGAAATCGTCAATTCTGACAAAAAATCACCTAACTACTAAGAAAACCCTTATGACTTTTTTTTTGAAGAGGACACTTGGATGTTTTTCTGTTTTTGGCCGTCCCCCGAGGCTTAGGCCGCCCGAGAAGCTCCCGAGAAGCTTAGGGATGGAAAAATCGACCCCAGAAAACCGAGGCCCATGTGAGCTGTTCTTAGGGAAAGTATAGAGGTAAATCCTCAGCTAAAATTGGGAAAAGCGTTATTGCCCAGTTTCTTTATAGGCCCATAGTGAGCGGCTAAAATTGAAAAAGCGCGCTGATATGCTACTCTTGCATCAAGTCCGCAGCTACAATCTACAATTGTGAAAAAGCGCTCATTTGCCACTAAATTAAGCAAAAACACCAATTCGTGGTATCTGGAGGCAAATTAACGCCTAAAATAGGTAAACACTCTAATCCCCAATTTGTCAGCTTACACGCTTCAAAAATCCAGACATACCTAGCGCTCGTTCACAAAGAGAAAAATCCCTCCTTAGCGGCTAAAAAAAAAAAAAAAACACAAACGCACACACAAATTTGCGGCTAAAATTGACAAAAAGCGGATGTGGCCATACACATCTAAATCTAAGCTTCCATGCTGAACAAGCCAATTCCCAATTTCCCATCTTAGCAAACTTGGTCATGAAGTTTTATTTCTACCCATTTTCGTAGTATGAGTGAAGTGAGTTCACCTTTTGAAGCTGTTACATTACCATCACATAAGCGAGTACCACACCCTAGTAGAGTAAACAACAATTTTAGCATCAATCTGATCAACGATTAGTCATTGTAAACTTGATTTTAGGCGTCCTACTGTTTTGCCCGTCGCAAGAGTCCTACTTTTACCGTGCCAGGCGCCCTCGGAAACCACTGGTCATCCTATCCTTCGGCATTGCCTATCTTTCTTGGAAAATAAAACTATTGCGAGTATTGACTTAAACACACGGAGAAGCTAATTCAGCACCCAACCACCTCACCTGGTACAGCAAGGAGCAAGCGCGTGGTAAAATAAAATTTGAATGAACTAAACTAAAATTTGGAATTAAGATAAACCCCGTCTGTGCTATGCGTCTGTGGTGTCGATATACAGGGTGTTCATGAATTAGCTGGACAGAATAAAACCAGTTATGGGGCACATCATTTGTCGTCGAAATGACTATTTGGAGTTTTTGGAAATTCCGCTTTGTTTCCAATCCAATTGGAGTCAAATGACTCCATGGCCCCAAAATGATGAACATTTAAAAATGGACGAAACCGCGTATTTTGAGGTTTAACGACACACGAAATTAACAATGTCACACTCAAAAATGACAATTTCCTCATAAAATTGACTATTCCCTTATGAAACAGGCAATGTACTCAATTGACACCTTTAAAACTAAAAATTTCCTCATAAAATCAACCATTAGTTCATAATCTTAAGAATTCCCGTAAAATTGCAAGTTTTCTTATAAAACAAACAATTCCTCCTGAAATTGGCACTTTCTTTGTGAAACTGACAAGTTTTTTCACGAAATCGACAATTTCACTGCACATAAAATTTCCCTTGGTGAGGCGTTTCGTATAAATTTTCCCCAAAATTCCCCTTCATTGTTGCGTTTTACGTGAATTTTGTACGACAATTTTTTATGAAAGTGACAATTCCTCAAACAATTTGCGAGTTGCGTGTGAGTGTTTCCCCTAATGTTCTTGCGTTTTGTCCACAAAATGGAGCGTTTTGCGTAAATTTTTCCCCTGGGTGTGCCGCGGCCGTTTCAAAACAGTTTTACTCTCACCGATGTGACGTTTCACATAAATTTTGACCTTGGCGTGACATTTCGCGCATCAATTTTTCGGATTTTCTCACTAAAAAAGCATTTTAGGGGACTTTCGTTGCCGGATAACCACTTATTTCGCTGGGATGGCCCAATTCAGAGACCGATCTGCATTGGGCCACCCGGTGAAATTTGTTTTGTGAAAACAAATTTCACCGGGTGTTTGAGGTTACAGGGAGGGAAATACCACTTTTTTCACTGGCAACGCGAAATAGTACAAGCATACTTTTCTCCCAAATCGGGCATTCATGCAAGTTCCCAATTGAAGCTGCCCTCCGAAATTTGTCTGTCGGCGACAACTAATTAAGTGATATTTATTTTTCAGTGAACTCGACACACAAAAATATCCACGAAATCGATATTTAGAGAGCGAAATCTGAGGAATTTGTTTTTTAGTGAGCCAGATCCTGGAAAATTTGTTTTTTTTTCCTAGAAAAAACCGGAAAATTGTTGTTTTAGGGAGTGAACTCCGAAAAAATGTTCTTTTAGTGTAGGTACCAACCCAACCCAGCTAATATGAAATTGTAGTGCGTAAAATCTTCGAAAACCGTCCCTGCATTCGGGCACTTGGACACACTATTAAATTTGTTTGATAGTAACAAAAATCCGATTGTTTTTAGTGTTTGTCACTTAAACATTTCTTTGTTGGCGAGAAAAAACCGGCATATTGGTTTTTAGGGAGCGAAATCCGAGAAATTCGTTTTGCCAGTGAGCAAGATCAAGGAAAATTACTATTTTTCGACAAGAAAAATCAGGAAAATTGGTGTCTTAGTGATCAAAATGTGAGAGAATGATTTTTTAGCGATGGAGAGCCGCAGAAACGTTTAGAGTACAAAAACCACGAAAGTGGCTTTTGAATTAAGCCACTCCGCGTTTGGTTTTCAGCACGAAAGAAACACGAAATTGGTATTTTATTGGATGAATAATCCGAAAAGGTGAAAATTGGTGTATTGCTGAGAGACCTGGGGGCCTATTTTCTAAGGCCCGTTTCACATATACGCGGTTTCCCGAGGCGCGGTTGCTACGCGGCGCGAACCTCGCATGTGTGAACCGAGAAACCTCTTACAAACCGCTGCCGCGTAGAAACCGAATTTCGGTTCACACTTGCGATGCGAGGCACCCACCGCGTTCGCGCCGCGTAGCAACCGCGCGTGTTTTTCAAAGCAATATGCCTATTTCATTCATTTTATTCATACAAGTGACTGAAATAGAAACATTGCTACGAAAAACATATTGCTTTTTTGGTAGAGAATAGCCCCCAGTGAACATTTTCACTAGAGCAAGATGTGGCGATTCTTATGGATTTTAACTTCATTGGTTGATACCTGGCTGCCCCACTAAGTCTGCGCTTAAAAGTCTGGGTAAGGGCAACTGACCACCCGTGCCAACGCGAAGCTAGAACCACCAGAAATCTCAAGCCACTGTGAGCCTCCAACCTTATCCATATTTTGGGGTTTCTCCACACGGGGAATCTGAAAATTGAGACGATTTTTCGATAATAAGATTCAATGAAAGGGCTCTCACTGTGATGATCACCGTTTTTAACCACTAGGGCACGAACTTTCCCGCGGACAGCCGTGAAGTCCAAGGAAAAGTCCCGATGCACATCGACCTCGCCGGGCCTCCCTACGCTCAAAACGTAGGGTAGTTAAGGGACAATTTTGACAATAATGGCGTAGCCTACGAAAAAATGAAGTATTTCATGGCATAACTGTTAAAAGCTCCAACACTTCGACAAATGGAGCCGATGCCATAGGGAAGAAGAAATTTGAAATTAGTGGAAAAACTTCCTTATTTTGTAAACTTTCCAACGATGTGCGAAGGTTTACACTTACAGTATTTTTCCGTTGAAAACTTGAAAAATCCCAGTCAGAAAACGTGTAATTCAAGCATTTTTTCTGTATCATTATAACCGAAGGAACTATTGTTCTCTTATTTTATTTTATTTTTTATTTCATTATTTATCTTTCATCTTCTTAGTCAATAATTTAAGCTCCCCTTCCGTCCGAAAGAGACCCCTACCACCACTCATGAGTGCCTATGTAATTATTCTAGTGGAGGGGGGGAGTCACGAATCGAGCTTAAATTATTGACTAAGGCCCATATTCATAGTCACTACTTAAGTTAAAACTCTCCTAAGTAAAAATCAAATCAGTTTTTCTTGGAAGAAAATCATCTGTTTGGACGCCCACCCACTTAGGGAAATTTAAGTTTAAGAAATGTCTATGAATACGGGCCTAAGAAGATGAAAGATAAGTAAATAATGAAATCAAAAAAATAAATGAAATAAGAAAACAATAGTTCCTTTGGTTATAATAGTACAGAAAAATGCTGATTGAAAAAATTGAAATGAAATTGAAGTGATTGAAAAAATCTCAATGGAAAAATACCGTAGGTAAGTGTAAACCTTTACACACATCATTGGGAAGCTTAGAAAATAAGGACGTTTTTCCACTGATTTCAAATTTTTTCTTCCCTATGGCGAATAGGTGAAAATCGCGTCGGAAAACTGTATGGAAATGTGTCACCAGTTTCTTTCGTAAATCGGCTGCTCAAAAGTATGGTACGGAGGTAATTTTCACCCGAACGTGGACACATTTTAAAGGAAATTTTGTGCTCTTTCCAGTGAGCTGATTAGTTTTAGGATAGTAATATTTTAGGTGCGTACTATGGCAAGCATTTCAATGGAAAAAAAAATTCGCTCCGGCAGCTAGCGGTCGGAAAGAGTGCATTTCATTACGTATACGGATACCCTAAGCCGTCCCACAAGTAATAATGTTGAGTCCATGATTTGTTTCGTCATGTTTGACCCTTCCTCGTACTGTTTGCCGCCAGGTTTGTTTAAGCTGAACTTGATGGGAATCAAAGGCTACTTCAAAAGTAAATCATCGTACCGAACATAATGCATCTGGTATCAAGTCTGGTGATTTGTAGTGATTTTTTTACCAGTTCAAACCATATTACCCCACCCCCCACCATCCAAGTCGACCGATTTGGCCCAAATGCAATACCAACCGAGGTCGTATGACTACCACCCCCTCCACCGTGACTTTTTAAAAAAATTAAAATGGGAATCAAAGGCTAGTCTAGCATGGAGAATACGTACCGTATATGATGCTTCTAGATTCAACTGATGATTTGTAGTGATTTTTTGACCATTTCAAGCCCTATTTCCCCCCTCCCTCCACCACGACCGATTGGGCCCAAATGCAATACGGACCGGGGTCTTATGACTACTGACTTTTGTTCCAAAGCGCGTTCCGCTAAATTAATTTCTTCGATAGTTATCGTGCTAACAAGAAAACGGCCATAAGCTTATAAATAAATAAACCTATAGGTATGTATATAAATTCTGGAGACCACTGAATTCGTGTTCTAGAGGTTCTGAAACATGAAAAAAACATGCATGACCCATCTTTGCCACCATCACGACGAGACCAGTAGTGCATTTTCAGAATGAAATGCACTAAAAGGGAATTCATCAAAAAATCATAAAATGTCTGATATCTCGGAAACAAAGCGGAATTTACAAAAACTCCAAATACTCTATTTGTTGACAAATGTGCCCCATAACTGGTTTTCTTCTGTCCAGCTAATTCATTAACACCCTGTATAAAACCAAACAAATGTATTCCGCCGTCGGGAAATGAAGGATTTCAATAACTTTAAGAATTTTAATAACGCATAGACAGACCTTTGTAAACGGGGCCTAGCTATAATTAGA
Organism: Corythucha ciliata; assembly: GCA_038030265.1. Lineage (NCBI taxonomy): Eukaryota > Metazoa > Arthropoda > Insecta > Hemiptera > Tingidae > Corythucha > Corythucha ciliata. Next base: position 35,567,420 of record CM075937.1, on the reverse strand, counting down.
GAGGACGTGGAAATTGCTTAAGATTCAGACTTCATAATGACTTCATTATAAGTACGTTTTAGAACATACCAGCAACCTGATGGCCATTCATAAAAATACATAATATATAATTATGTATCGCACAACGACATCCCCCAACAAAGAATATGATTAAATCAAATACAACTTACAACTTTCCGTCTCTTCTTGATTGGAACTCTCAACAACTTAACAAAAACGAAATGAATGGCGAATTCCCTCAACTAGGGCACACGTCGAAGAGATGACAATATCGAAAAGCGAATACGAATTACGAACGTACGAAGTATTGTATTCGAACTCTCGAACTTATAACATAACAATCCACGGTGAATGAAAGAAAAAGCGTGTGCCATGTGGTGACTTTTTGGAATAGTCAGGAGGGGATGATTTGGCAAAGGGAACGGTAGTCGAAGCTGCTTAGGTGGCTTGTTTGTGTTTTAACTTTCGGACCGACAGGCGACGAGGGACGACGGACGAGGGGAAGTTCTTCACTCTTCACCTCTTCAGTCGCTTGAGCTTGAGCTGGCAATTTTTAACGTGGATAACGTTTTTTCTCTAACCGGCTGTCTCACCCCGAAAAAAAAGAAGCAGAATCGGTAATTTAGTCGCATCACTATCAGCCAAAGAATGAGCGTCGTAAACATTACTTGACCAATATATAAATTAATTAAATTATAATTTATTGTTATCCCTTAGGTATAACGGCCAGCTTGAGTCCGAGAAACTAGCACTAGAAGCAATAAACGGCCTCATTGAAATCACCAGGGTGTTGTATTAAATAAATAAAATATGTACCTGTACGCCCCTGGAAATTGATTTATTTTTTTTTTCACGGAGATCGTCTCTCTCTCTCTTACCAGAAGAGAACTTATTCATTGCCACGAGCCATGACCGTCACCAATATATGACCAATATCTCGTTACGAATATGAACCCCCCCCCCCCACAGTAGTATTGGAACGGAGGGTACAGTGCCACCCCCACCCCCCGACCATTGAACCGGGAGGGCATTAGGGCACAAAAGCATAAGCTTTAGGGTAGGTTTATCAATCACTGGATATCTCGTGGAATAGCTTTCCCTCGAATAACTTACATTACTGTTTACAAAAAAACCCGTAGCAACCAGACTTAGCCCAGCTTTGTATAATAAGTGCATTGATAAACGCACCCCTATTATAGTCCAGTCAAACGGTAGTGAAACAGGTGATGGTCTCAACATTACTACCTCTGGGACGGCTTAGGGTATCCGAATACAAAATGAAATGCACTCTTTCCGACCGCCAGCTGCCGGAGCGAAATTTTTTTCACTTTATTCTATGTTTTTTGGGGTGAGGAACACGAATCTGAAGAGATCCAACAAAATTTCCTTGTGCGTTTTGAGAAAATCGCGATAAACTGCTCATTTTTGGTACTTTTTTCAGTTTTTGCTTGTAACTCTTTAGTGACGCATTCTACGGAAAATGTTACCCTCTCATTTTTTGAAAAGCCTGCGTCGAATCGTTCTTTCTTTTGGCACAATTGACCCAGCCGTTTCACCGGTATTGATTTTTTTAAAATGGTCAAAAATTATCAGTTTTTCGCGATTTTCTCAAGACGCACAAGGAAATTTTGTTGGATCTCTTCAGCTTCGGGTTCCTTACCCCAAAAAACATAGAATAAAGTGAAAGACGAGATTTTTGTCCACGTATGGTATTTTATTTTTACGACTTGACTGGATTATTACCTAAATCCATAAATTTGGTTTTTGAAAAAGATAAATTAGCTTTCGAATAAAATTCAAAGCTGTGAAACCGATTTTAGAAAGAGCTAAAGCCACGATATTTTGTTTTGTTTTGCATAAATTCTGTTTTGAAGAAGCCGCATCACGACATTTGGTTATGGAAGAGCGAATTTCCTTGGTGACATTGTCGTCTGAAAAGGCAAGCCATGACATTTGATTCTCGAATGAGCCAAATTAGTTTTCGCTTTAACCAAATTTATAGGAAGAGCTTATGCCATGACATTTATTGGTTCATCATAAATCTTAAATCGCCGAAATCTGGTTTTGAAAGAGTCAATTCCAAGAGATTTAGTTCTGAAAGAGCGAATGACCGCGAAATTGGGGTTTGAAAGAGCCAAACCAACGGAACTATTTTTTTTTTTTTTGAGAGATCAAAAATTTGGATATGAGAGAGCTAAATGCGTAAAATTTGGTTATGATAGGTCGAAACTTGGGTTTAAAATAGATTCAATGGCGATATTTGGTTTTAGAAAGAGCCAAACGCGCAGGATTTGTTTTGGATCAGATATTGAGCCAAAATTCCACGTTTTTTGGTAAAATGTTCTGGATTCTGGGGCCGTATTCCAAGATTTTTGTTTCAATCAAATCTCTAACACCAAATTCACCCAGAATACTTGCAATCTGACACTGCAATACAAATCCAGGCTTTGGGAAACACAGACAGAAGGCTATCGGGCTATTGTTTTTTTATAAGAAAATAAAGAAATTAGGCGGATAGTATAAGTGTGGCTGGAGGGGAGGGTGAGAATATTTTACCGCCACCCCCGTCACAGAGGCCTAAAACCGCCCCTGATTTGAGCAGCACGTTTTGATCTAGGGGAAAAGAGCTCTGACTAAAGATTTTCTGTGAAGACTAAGGCCCGATTTCTAAATTCTTAAACCATGATCAACAACTAATCACGATTGCATTGTAAACACTTATATCAGAATTCATATGGGTCATTACTGGCTACTCATCACGATCAACTTTAAACGAGATTAATTTTGTTGGTGAAAGTGGGGCTTTAGTCCTAGTCCAGTCAAGGAATGAAAAAAAGGGGGTCTAGACTGCAATAATTCATAAATAATTTTTCTCTTCGGGAATGTGTTCGGAGGTGTCCAGGGGTCACCTCACCAAAAGTCCCCGAGTTTTCGAGTAGAGCGTGACTCTGGAGAGGGCGAAATGTGCAACCATTTTCAGGTTTTAACCAATATCTAGGAAAATACTAGCGTTAGCGCCTAGACGCCGAAATGCAAAAATAACGTTCGCATAATTTCCGATGAATTCGCCTCTATTCATTTTTTTTCATTTGCGTAGCGGTTACCGATATGTGCTCCGTGGAATTTGGGGGAAAAACTGTTGCATGACAAAAGTATGAAAACAGGTGGGACTATAGGGGGAAAAGATTACATTCGATTTTGGCAATATCATCGGTATCACCCTTGAACTGTACCGTCTGTCGCCTTTCAAACATGTAAAAATGGTATGCATTTTTCAAACGCCGTACCTTCCGGTTGACTGGGTCTAAAAAGTTCGCCAGACATTGTGATTACTCGTCAAGGTGTCTACTTAATAATCTATGCTCAAAATTTGGGGTAGCTGAGGGAAAATTTTGAGGAAAGTTGCGTAGACTACGAAAAAACGAAGCATTTGGATTTTATTTTTCGGTATTTCTGGGCGTAACTGTTTATAGCTACAATTTTTCGACAAAGTGAATGATATGAAGCAATTGAGCTGTAAAATGGGCTTTCACTTGAGCTGCTTTTTATACTTCTTTTCCCCCTCTATTCGGCAGGAAGAGTCTTGAAGATGAAGTTAGCCAAGGTGTGGAAGCACATTTTAACATTTTATGGGTGGTTTCGCGATCCCAAGGTTGCTCGTGCATAATACAGGGTGGATCCGTATAAGTGTGACAAATTTTTTTTTGGTAAAACTACGTTAAAAGTGGAGTAAAATGGTACCTTCGGAAGTGTCCTACGTCGATCCGCTCCGGAGTTATGATTTTTTTGTGTTTAAAAAATCCGCAATTTCTCGGCTTATATCGCACGAAATCCAAAAAGTGATGCCATTTTCAGAAACTAAGGAACATTTCCTTTAGGATAGAGGCCATTTTATTGCTTGAAATAATCGTCAACACCCAGAAATCTGGCATTTTTTCCATAAATTTACGTGTCCTCTAAAATTTGTCCGTTTTACGAAAAGTCGCTGTACCCAAACAGCTTTCTCAACAGATTTTCGGTGTATCACAAATACTTCCCCGTCTTCTAAGCTTCCTTTTGGCGTGTTCACATTTCATGTTACCACTGACGTTTCTCACAAAAACGTCACGAGAATGCACAAAACCCGTGTTTTTACGAAACATGGGCCATTGTCTACGGTACTCGTGAAGGGTGCGGAGAGATCGGCAGTAACTGAGAACAGGATATCTTACCATGGAGAAGATACCGCAGGCAAGAGACATTCAATTTGACCCCCCCCCCCCATCCATTTCTGCCGATCTCTGAGCCCCCTTCACGAATATTGTTGGCACCTGGCACATAGGCAATTGCCTATATTTTTCTGTCAAAATACTGTTTTAGAAAGGGAGGACAAAATATTTTAGGAAGGAGAAGATATCGTAGGCAAACGGCATTCAATTATACCCCCCCCCCCTGAATGGCGACAATTTAATGAATCACTGGCGGGGGAAGGGGTCAAATCGAATGCCTCTTGCCTTCTCCATGGTAAGATATACTGTTCTCACTTACCGCCGATCTCCCTGCACCCTTTACGAATACCGTGGACAATGGTCCATGTTTCGTAAAAACACGGTTTTTGTGCATTCTCGTGACGTTTTTGTGAGAAACGTCGGTGGTAACATGAAATGTGAACACGCCATCACGGCTGTTCTCCATTATTATTATTAATTTATTTACTTCATTTGTTTTATTTTTGTCGATCCAGGGTTGCAAAAATAGATGTATATGGAAGAATAAGAACGTCGATATCCTTCATGATGGTTTTAAAAGACAACAGAAAGCCGATTTGGACAGAAAAGCCAAACGTAAACAGTGAGCAGATACATTTAACTCCGTAATGTATTTATTACTTGTAACTTGAAACTTTATTTTGTATGAATTATAAAGTCATATTTTTAATAAAACTTGTTATCAATTTCGATTGCTTTGTTTATCTTATGCGTTGAACCTCAAAATTATGATCTGCCACCAACGCGTTATTTACAGCGTCCACCTTACATTTTACTGTGGCCTATTTCTCCGCTCTGTACGTGGTACAAGGTACAAACATTCAAACATTCATTTTACTGTGGTATGCTACGAACTGATACTTCGTTACTAAAGTCAGATTTACCGTGGCAACCATCACATTCTATCGTCGGCTCTGCTTGGGCCCAATGAAAATTTACCGTAGGGAATAAGGAAAGATTTTTGACGTTGAACACAGTATTGTTTACTTAAAAAATCTTACGTCCCTGGCGTACTGTGTCCCCACAGTAAATTTTATCTGAAAAAGTTTTTCAGTGTAGATAAGATAAAATTCGGCGTGGTTTACCGATCAGGAGAAGCGCCTAGAGTTTCGAGAAACAATGGACCTGGGTGGGGTTCGGCTTACCTTATCCCTCGGAGCATGGCTCCCATAGGCGTTTCCGTGGCGCAAATGGCAGCGTGCTGGACTGGTAATCCAGAGGTTGCGGGTTCAAATCCCACCGGGGAGCCATTTTTACTCGAAACTCGAATCGTGTTGGGCTATGCCCTTCCATCGTCGTCCGGATAATATCAGTCTAATTAATTTATTAATTAGAATACCGGCGACAGATTTATTCATTATATCCATCTAACTACCAACTGTCTTCTCGTAATCGCACTCATTCCGTGAGATAAAGGCTGTTTTCTCTTTTTTCCTTAATCTTTTGTGTTATTTATGCTAAAGTGTTTTTATGCGAAAAAGGTAAAAATTACTTGACGGCACATATGACGTAAAAATTCAGGGCTGGCAATCACAACGTGTTTGAAACGACCAAAAAATTCTAAATTAGTTTATTAATTAACTATTGAGTTTTTATACGACTTGACTATGATTTGCGCTCTATTTTAGTATGAATGAACAGTACAAAATAAATTAGTGCTAAGTTCTAGCCCATGAAACTTCCTCAAGTAGTTTTTTGGAGAAAAAACATACTTCCGTTGAAAATGTTTGTTACCAAACCTCATATCGTGTTCAGCACCCCAAAATACCTAGTAGTATCAAATTTCAAAACTACTCCAAAACTTTCCCCTATTTTTCATAATTTTACTGGACTATACAGTCAAGGCGCACCTTCACACTTGGATTCTGGAATAGCATACTTTTAGTATCCGATTCCGGAATCTTAAGTGTGAATGAGCGCGTTTGACGTATTGAATTTTTAGTATCGTCGATACGGAAATCAGATACCGGAATCTTAAGTGTCAAAGCGCCCTTATGGTGCTCTAACTCCATAGCCACTGTCGCGTGCGTTTGACGCTTCATAGGAATCAAATTTATTTAGAATAGATAGACATCGTATATTAAAACATAAAGTAGTTATTACAAAGAAATTCTAATGAAGTTAGAACCCAAAATAAGTCTTGTCCTTGCCTGTACACGCATCAGCATTTCTTCTTTGCTTCAGGTTTAGCAATAAAACCATAGTATGTTATTCCCAACCTGAGAAAGACACGCTTTTGAAACGTCAATTAATTATTTATTTTTTCTTTGACGACAAAAATTTGTGTTGTAAAATCTGTAAATTAACTCAATAAGAAGGACGCCATAATATCGTTTTTGTTACACCTTACCAACAATCAAATTGGGCAGCCTAGACGTCTTGAACCCGGTTGAACCATAATTTCGTTCTTTAGCGTCAGTCATCATCATGTGTCTCCAACAAGACGAGGTAGATTAGACGGCTGATGCTTTCAAATTCCACAGCGTGAGGGCTTGGGACTAAACATTCATGGGAATTCGAACCGATTTGAACTCTTTTTAACTTTCAGGAAAAAATAAAATGCGCTAAAACAACATAATTATGTACGTTCCTCACTATGGTAACCGGATTTATAATAATTTATTTGAGATTTGAGTGAGCTAGTAAACTCGATCTGACAAGCGAAGCAGAAGCTCTTCATGTTGAAAATATGTCATTACATAATAATATGTTAAACAAGTGTCGGAAAGCTTTCCGGAACACTGTAAAATCCATGAAACCGCATTCTATATAACACCTCATCTGTCACGTACATGAAATATTCATAATGACACTTTTTTATTTCTCCAAAATATGTTCAGCTTAACGAGTTTGACATGTGTTTGAAACGATACAGCCGCAACGAGAGTTTCATTGTGTTCAAAACACAAATTTCCACGCGTTCAATACGTTTTGGACAATAATTTTTGAAATATGTTGGTCAGTTGTGTTGGAAATGTGTCAGATAGATAATTTCTGAAATATTTCAAATTATTGGTGTTTGAAATACTTCAGACAACTTTCACTTGCGATGATTGCATTAGACACGTTGTTATGTTTCCAACATATTTCAGAAATATGGGCTTGCTACTAGGGACATGGTGTACTACTAAGTAGGGCGAACCAAAATTACTAAGTGGACATAGGGTCGCTAACGCTTCGTTTAAGAGAATTTTGAGTTTTGTAAACCAAACCACCTCTTTCCCAAAAAAAGTTTTCTTAACTGTCGAACCGTTCAGGTAGAACAAAATGAATTACATTCCTGAAAAGAGCGCAAAATTTCACATCAGAAAGCCCAAGACTAACACGCTATAATGAGGAACTATCGGGTATTCGAATTAGAAGTTTCTATCACTTCCATAGCATCGTAATAGGCTTATTTCACTCAGAAATACCTATGAAAAAATTAACAGAGCTGTATTTAATTTAAAAACTCAGTTTTAAATTGCTGATAAGAAACGGGTTACTTTTAAAGCGCATACGGTTATTCCTATCATAATCTTCTCGTGCAACGTAACTATATCTACACTAAACACTCCGACACTCGTTTCGGAACTCAAACGTTCTGTGATTTCGGTAGTAAAAAAGGGGTAATAAAGAATTTGTCGTTTGCTTTAAACTAGTTCGGCGTTCAGATCGAAACATTTCGACTAGGTGGTAGTTTTCAAAGTCTGTTTCCTTCTGCGCGAAGTACATGAATAACTGAGTCTGAACGCAAGACGTCTGTAGCAACCGGTAGCAACAAGGAAGGCAAAGTTTGATTACTTGAGCATTTTGACACTTTTATTTCAGTTTAACGTCTACTTCAATCATGTAATAATCACGCATTCGTGAGACATTTGATGAATTAATTGTGAAAAATAACTCAAGAATAATACTTGGGCGCGTTTACGCAGTTCAATCTCATTGCTCCAAGCAATAACAGGTATATTATTGATTGGGTCGGGGATCACATTTAATCGGAAATTTAATGGAGCAAGTCCACGGAAGATATATGAATACGTTTCAATTTCATCGAATCTATGATAGCATTATACCAATGAGATTGAAACATGTAAACACGTGCCTTTACGTCAAAATGATCATATCAACAGTAATACCTATGGGGTTTTCGGAAGTGGCAGATGGAATACCCTCCTTGCCGCATGAAACATTTTTGCCTAACTTTCTCACCTATAGCTATAGAGGTACTGACAAACATCTTTTCAGGTGTTTTTCACCGTTGTGCTCTTGCACATTGGCACAAAGTACTTTTTGTAATTCCCTTTGTAGTCGCTCATTTCACAGTGATTAATTGATTCGTAAATTCGCATCAACATTCAGTTGTTGTAACATTTTCACATTAATGCATGTTGAAATGAGGAGTCATCAGTTCGTGCAGAGAAAATCACGGCAAGCAAAAACCATAACAAAACCAACGAGAACTATTCTATCTATTACCCACCAATACAGTACCGGGGAAAAGTCGTCTACGTGCCTCTTTTATTCCTCAACCACTTTCAGTAAAACAAAAAATTCACGAGAAAAACAAATGTGTACCACAAAGGTACAAAAAATATAAACCATACATAGGCATCTAGCCCCGACACCGGAGAGTTGTTTGGTAGCGAGTTACGTCACAAACATGGCTCCACCCCCCGCACTATATTGCCCCCTATTTTATCAGAACCCCAAAATTGGAACTTTTTAAAAAATCATTAAAAATCCTGCGTTTATCGCAAAAATAAACGAAGCACACCGTTTTTCCTAATTTTGTCCCCTCTTTCCATTAGGCCAATAAAAAAAAGTTATGAATCAAATTTAGGCCGTGGTATAGAAAGTCAAAATCATAAAATCGTGTTTCTTTTTACCGCAGGCCCCTTTTTTTGGCACCAACTGAGGGGGAACAAAATGATGAAAATGAAACACAGTCGGTTTGGTTGCCTATACGATATGGGAAGGTGGACTCTTGTTAGAGGAGTTATTTGCAATTAAAATCTTTATCCCGGCCTAAATTTCATTCATAATTGATTGATATCGTTCTAACTTATGAGGTTTGACTCGATTGTCGCATGAATGAAATGCACTTTTCCCGACAGGCTGTTGTCGGAACAAAACTTTTTTCAGGTTACGTTAATTTTCAGATCAGTTAAATTAGGTTAAATGGCATGTCACAATTTCACCATTGCGCAATGCGGAGTGCCTGGGTTCGAATCCGAAACAATTTTTTTAAAATTTTTTTTTGTTCTTCCCTTTTTGACCCACCTCAGGATTTTTTACTCAATATTTATTAGGCTGTAGGCAAATCAAATAAAAGAGACGGCTCAAAATTCAGTGTCAATGAAATTTTTTGGTAATTGGGTGGTCCAGTAAGGCATAGCGTTAATTTAATAGCTCCCCTCCGCCGAGAACTCCCCTGCCATATCAACGGATTTGGTTCACAAGGGTCTCATACGAAAGCGCGTTCATTTCTCATTACTCGTGTCAATTTTGGGGGCAATTGCAGCAACAGCCGTGCGGTAGCGAATTTTCAACTAATTCAAACCCCTCTTTCACACCGTTCCCGTGGACCGATTCATCTGGATCACGAACTCGTCCGAGGTATTCACGCTATTGATTTTTAGACCAAATTTGGTTGCCCTAAGTCAAAAATTGCGACCGTGATCGTGCTAACAAGCGAGGGGCCATATATATATATATAGCAAATCGAACCGACCTCGGATTCGTGTTCTAGGGGTTCTGAAACGTGAAAAAAAAGTATCACAACCCATATGTGCGACCATCAGGGCGAGACCAATAGTGCATTTTTTGAATGAAATGCACTAAAAGTGTAATAGTTCCTCATTGTTTTTATGTACGTCTAGTTATTTTTTGAAAAAACGAAAAAGTGTGACATTGAATTTTTGTGTTTCATTCAGAGGTGAATTACGCTCAATCCATAGTGGGTCGGATATTGTTACGGTATTGTAAAAACATGCCCATTTTTAGTGCATTTCATTCTGAAAATGCACTATTGGTCTCGTCGTGATGGTGGCAAACATTTAATCTTTCAAATGACGTAAGAAAATTTGAAATTTGTTGGATTTTTACTGAGATTTCACACGAAAGGATCGGGAAATCAGCGAAAATTGTCAAAATAAGCCACATTGCACCCACTAGGAAAACATTGGGGAACATTTTTTTCAGACGTCACAATAACTGTTCATTACTTTGAAACATGGGGTTATTGTGACGTCTGAAAAAAATGTTCCCCGATGTTTTCCTAGTGGGTGCAATGTGGCTTATTTTGACAATTTTCGCTGATTTCCCGAACCTTTAGTGTGATATCTCAGTAAAAATCCAACCAATTTCAATTTTTTTTACGTCATTTGAAAGCTTACAAAATGGGCATGTTTTTACAGAAGCGTAACAATATCCGACCCACTATGGATTGAGTAAAATTCTCCTCTGAAAGAAACACGAAAATTCAAGTCACACTTTTTCGTTTTTTCAAAGAATAACTAGACGTACTTAAAGACAATCATGGCGTGTTGTTCTTAGGTTTTCTAATGTGAAATTTTGCGCTCTTTTTAGAAATGTAATTCATCTTGATCTATCTTGAACGGTTTGTCCGTTAAAACCACTTTTTGTGGGAAAGAGGTGGTTTGGCTTAAAAACCACAAAATTCTCTGTAACTCAGAAACGAAGCGTTTGCGACCCTATGCCCATACTGTAATTTTGGTTCGCCCTACTTAGTAGTACAACATGTGCAAGTATTGCCGAATCCTCCTGAAACACCCTGTATAACCAGAAAAAAGACTTTAATTTAGAATCGGGACTTCGACTGTTACTGTTGGTTTTGGTTGGTATAAAACACGTGCTAAAGTGGTCTCGCTTTTTATGGGAAAGTTCACCCGGGATCGGTAATTAATAAATCGTTTTTTGTTTGTTTTTTTTTCTTTCGACTTTATCGTTGGACATCGTCGGATTAACCGCGCTACATGAGATCGCTCCTCGTGATCGTGATATTCAAGGTGCGTTCCCCTTCCTTCCTCCTCCTTTTACTCCCTGTTCCTTTTTTTGTTTCTTGTTTTGATTTTTTATACAGTCCACTAAGTATCTGGCGCTAACAGACACTGACGGTTCTCTTGGAGCAGTGACCATCAGTGACGCGTGCGATACACGGATATAGACGCGGGTAATCGAAACCCTTCCCCCTCACACAGAATATCCCCAACCAACACTTCTCAACCACACCTCTCCCTTATGATCAGAGCGATTTGACCAGCACCATGGGGGAGGGGGGATTAATTCTATGTGTAAAACACAGAGACATTATGGAATGGGGATATCTCGGGACTTGTGGACGAGCTGCTTAGTTTCTACTCTCTTCGTACATTACATCGGTGATATTGGCTGTGGTACTAAAAAGAATCGTATTTTTCCTGTCGCGTCGTATTTTCCTGTTACACCCTTGGCCCATGCTCGCGCGCAATAATATTTTGACGTTTACCCTTCGCGTTCAATTCATTGCGCAATATTCAGGTTTTTACTTCATTTTTTTGATGTTTACAAATTAAAAGTTTTGCACAATACAATTGTGAAACCCATCACTACTACTCACACACGTTTAATTTCATAGTGCAACCCCTATTTTGCGCAATATTTATTGTGAGTGTATACGGACCACTTTATACTGAACAGTCATTGCTAACAAAATATTTGCTTTCCAACTTCACAAAATCCATTGAGCATTGAGTTTTATTGAACAGATATTACAATGACAAAATAATCGAAATGAAAAAGTGACGACTGATCTATGAAATAATCAAAATGCAAAAGTCATAACAGAGTTATAAAAGCCTCGCCACACAGAACGCGGAATGAGGACAATGTGGAGTAACTTTCACGCACGAACCAGTCCACGTTTTGTGTGGCGAGGCCTCAAAACCGAAGAATATTATGTTTAATCAATCGATTGAAGGTTCCGAGCGGGGTTCAAAGGATTTTAGATTTAACATTGCTAAGGCTCGTTTCCCCAAAATGCGAGTACTATATTTTTCTGCAGTCGCGAGTAAATCGACCACGTTGTCCGTGCTTAGGGAATTGCAGAGAAAGTCTTCTGCGGCAGACTTCAGTTGTTCAATCCGGAAAATGTCACCGACTTTGAGCAGAGACTCAGCGATTTCAATGGACTCGAAAACCACCTGAAAAATGGACGATGAAAAGGGGCATTGAATAATAAAAAGAAGTGATGGTCCAAGGTCTGTATTTTATGTATAGACCTTGGTGGTCATAATAATGCTTACTTGGCCTGAATAAATGAACGCTAAAAATGTCGTCAAGGTTTCGAAGTCCAAATCGATTTTGATTTCATTGGTTGTAGATTTCTTGGACGCCTCATACATGTCAGAAAAAACTGAAGAATGAGCAGCGAGGGCCTCCCAGTGGGCCGACGTAGATCGACCGTCGTTTGCAATTACTTTTACGTCTGTTGAGAATCCTTTAGAGAACTGCTTTTTAAGAATTTGCCTAGAGGATAAATTTCGTCGACTTTTTAGGAAGTCATAGTTTTCGTTTGAGTGAAGATGAATATGAATGGTAATGTCGATGGGTTTTTCCAGAAAGTCCTTCAAAGGTCCAAGGAATTTCACTTCGCGAGGACTATCAACCTTATCAAACGCTAGCGAACTTCCGAATATCTTCACCCAGAAACGAGCATAAAATATGTTGTTCTTAGGTGCTTCGCGGACCATCACATTCCTATATGAAGTCTGATTTTTAATAGTTAGGTACCACATGTGATCCCAGCCAAGAGGAAAAAATGATGAATTGAGTCCTTTACACGGGTTGTGGCACGGCTCCCAGGAGAGGAGCACCTTTAAGTTGACCATAATATCTTGTGGTGTTTCAAAAATGTACGACATCGAAATTGTACGGGGCATCAATTGCTCAACAGCGTTATTGGACCTGGAAATAAATAAAATACGTCAGTGTTAGTCAATCGGGGATCCGCTTGAAGGAAAGGGGTTCGGGGGGATCATGATACCCAAATCGTCATAAGGATATCTTGTGTATAACCGGTCACCCCCCCCCCCAAACGCCAGGAAACAAATAAATACATATAATTGTTGCGACCTCCACTCCTCGTCCACAAACCATTCTTCCTGCCTCTGTATATTTTTATCCACCTTGTCTGCCACTCACCTTCCAATTCCCCACCTTTAAAATGTAAAAGGTCATGACTAAAACTACTTTTTGTCCCGGATTCCACAGCTCTTGGGTAAATTTGTGGTATTATTCTACGGTTCTTTCGCAATTTCAAAACTCCGATGATCACCCCATCCCACCCTTCGACTATTTCAGATTGAAATGTGGATAGAACACGCGATTGCAACATTACTTCTCCCCCCCTCCTCCTCAAATCTGAATACGCTAGGATAAACGAGTGAAATTTGGCGATTTTTTCAAATTTTTCCCCTTGTCACCGTCAAATTTACTGGAGTGACCCCCCCTCCCAGACAAATTTTAGTACAGAAGGCCTAGATAGAGTGTTGTCATTCAACTCTGTAAAAAACCAATTTGTCAAATTACGCTCTCCTAGGAACCAAATTTTCGCATTTTTTTCTTAAAAAAAAAAAATATCACAACCCATATGTGCGACCATCAGGGCGAGACCAATAGTGCATTTTTTGAATGAAATGCACTAAAATCGGTTCTAGAATCACCAAAAATAAATAAATGAAAAATCGCGGATTTTTGTGGCTTTAAATAAAGTTTTGTCTCATTAAAAAAAAAATTGGCGGATTTTGCACACCAAAACGCCGAATTTAGAGGTTTCGCACGCTAAAAAAAACATTTTCGCGAGCTTGCCATAAATCCAATTTTGGGGAATTAGGATTGCAGAAAAACTCGATTTTTACTATGGGATGCCCCTTTCAAAAATGATACAATTACATGGATTTTACACACTTATAATTATTCCTTCGACGGCATTTTCTATGTTTAGTGATTCGCAAAGAAAGTCCCTTGCGGCTAACCTCTTCGATGTTCTGCCTCACTAATACACCATTTTCCCGAGTTTGTCTCCATATAGAGAACCGGTTTTCGCGGGCATTTGCTCATTTAAACCCGCAATTTCGTGGGTTTTGGCGTGCTCCAACCCCAATTTCGCGGGGCTGACGCATTGAAATGATCTGTTTCCTATAGATTTCAGTCACTGAAAAACTTGTTAAAAACAAATTTGGCACCGTGAAAATCCCAATTTTTCGTGTTTTAGCTATTTAAGAAAGATGATTTACGAGGTTTCACTCGCTACAAATCGAAGTTTGCACCCAAGAAATGCAAAGTCTGAACTTGAAGCGCAAGGCGTCCTGAGGCGCACTGCTATTATAAACGGCACCTTTATTCTATTGCGTATGACTTCAAGATTTTAGAATTGAACCGAGCAAAGCAGACCAACTCTGGGTACAAGGCTGTCCCATTTTCAAGCTAGGAGGATTAAGAAAATAGCACTAGATCATGGTTTGATAGTTGAAGAACGGGCATTGTATTTTATTGAACAGATAATGTAGTCCAAAAATCAAAAACTGAGTTATGAATCAAATAGAAGCTGATAAGTCACATCAAGGTTTGAAGGTTTTTAGCCTCAAGGTAGCTAGGGCTTGTTCCCCCAGAAGAGGTGTACTGTGCTTGTTAGAGAATACGAGTAAATCGACGGCATTTTCCATGTTTAGTGATTCGCAAAGAAAGTCCCTTGCGGCTAACTTCAGTTTTTCAATCCGAAACATGTCCCCGATTTTGAACATCGATTTCGCTATTTCAACGGACTCGAAATCCATCTAAAAAACAAGCATTAATAAAATATCATCAGAAATGGTGGTCATGTTGCTTACTTGGCCTGTATAAATGCATGCTAAAAATGTCGTCAAGGCTTCAAAGTCTAATGCCAGTTTGATTTCATTGTTGTTACTTTCTTTGAACGACTGATCACGCATGGCCGAAAATACTGGAGATCGAGCAGCGAGGACCTCCCAATGAGCCGACGTAGATTGACCGTCGTTTGCGATTAATTTTACGTCCGTTGAGAACCCTTTGGAGAACAGCTCTTTGAACATTTGCCTTGAGGGTAAATTTCTTCGACTTTCTAGGTAGGCGAAGTCCTCGTCAAGACGAACACGAATGACAAGGCGGACGGGTTTGTCCATGAAGTCGCTCCACCCAGGCCAGTTCAATTCTCCATAAGAACCGCTATGAATGGCTTCCAACCGACCGTCTACATCCACCCAAATACTAGCTTCTTTGTTGTTCCCCTCTTGTCCAACTACCGATATCTTTACAAAGTTGCTATACTTTTCAAATTCATAAATGTGTAATAGCCACTTGTGTTTCCACTCATTTGGAAATGGTGGCGACGTGAAGCTGCCACATTGGCACTTCCTCGAGGACACAGTCACACTCAAGCAAGCCCATACTTCTCCTGGTATGTCAAAAAAGCACGCAGTCGCATTGGTACCCGGCGTCAATTTCCGGCGAGCGATATTGGCCCTGGAAATAAATGAAATACGTGTGAAAATACTCAGTCCGAAGGCAAAGACCGTTCATCTCTGATGGGGAACTATAGAGAGAAAATACTGAGACGATTGTTTTGCCTCGCGAGGCAAAAAGACACGTTCACACACAGCGAAACACACTTTGATGCGCTCTATAGGAGATCGACAGCCGGCGGCTCATCATGGCGAGGCAGCCTCGCGAGGCGTGTTTTACCTCTAAAGACACGTTCACATTAGGCGAAACTGCCTAGCGAAGATATTTTCCTCCGTGTAAGCCCACCTTAATATGTACAAAACCGGTTTGTGGAACTGAATCAACATTTTCCAGGCTCATCATCGTATGGCACCGCAAAATTACCAGTTTTTGGCTAATTGTAAGACCAACTGGAATTAACCTTTACCGTTCTAAAAATCGCCTGGGGATACCCTGTTCTAATGGCTAAATTCTAGTTATTTGTTCAAATAATCAGTATATCTGGCGTGAACTGTCGGTTTCTAGAAAACAGTTGACCGTTGAATGTAGAATATTGCTATGCCGAGGATCCCCAGAAAATTCAGCCAGTAGCCCGGAATATGCCAGACCGACCCAGATCCTATTCATCCCCCCCTCCTGATTGATCCCTCCCTGTTTGTAATTCGATTCATCGCAGCTTTGTCGTTTCCAAGCGAACTTTTGGCGACTTCTGACGCCGGATTCGAAAATATATATATTAATGTTAGGAACGGCAGTTTCCGAGGGAAATAATTTTTTTTTGTCACCACGAAAATGGCTCAAACCTGGGCCAACCGAAGATTTTAAATGTTGTCGTGAAAGTCAATTCCGCTTGTCAACACTAAATCACGCCGCAGGACAAGCTTAACAGGAAAACTTCTTTACGTACCCTCAGTGGCGGCGGAAGTAATTTGATTCAGGGGGGGGGGGGCAAAATTAAGGCTCTCCCCCCCAACCTTCCCCACCATATCCTTCACTACCATTCCGTCCTTAGTTTTCATCAATAGAAAGGTGAAGTGTAGTGTACTTCTCAATTTCAAGTAAATAGAGAGGCAACGTATGAGGGTGCACAGTAGTCTTGAATTTTCAGCATTTTGGGAATGATTTGAATGTGATTCACAACGGCCTGATTCTTGATAGGTTTTTGACTAATATTTTTTTTTTATCCTACATGATACTAAAACCGAATTTTATAGCCGTGAATGAGTCCCAAAAGTGTTTCTTTTCATGCCTAGGAGCTATGGTATATTGTACGCCTAGGTGGTAAAGTGGGTGTTTCCAAGACGAGAGGAGATGTGGGTAGACGCTTGACTGCCTCTTCTCGAGGCTTGGAAACCACTTTCATCTCCGTGGCGTACACACAATTTTTTATTTTACACATAGAAATTAAAATAGTGGAGCCAGTGGCGTAGGAACGTCCCAGGTTCTCTCAGTGTCATCCCTGAATCATAAATCAAGCAGTCTTCATTCCTCAAACACCAAAATTTCCATAACCCTAAATCCACAATTCTGCATCGCACATAATCAATGATCAACCCTCAGTCCACATCGACTATAATCTTCAATTACCGACCCTTATCCATCAACGACTATAACTATCAATCGTCACTCAATTTTCAATGCTCCTTCAATCATTCGTCTTCGTTCCCAAAAAAATGTTACAAAATAGTCCAAAGTAAAGCACAATGAGTATACTTGGGTCGAAAAAAGGCGATTTTAGGACCTTCGACCATTTTAGATCAACAATTTCGAAAGGCTGTAGCCCGGTCCACATTCGTCGTGAAAAACTACTTTACATACAAAAGTTGTAGGAAATTTAATGCTCAACAATTTTTGTGAGTGAAGATTTTCCTCGAAAGTAACTCTAAAGTAATATTTAGAAGAAACTATTTTTTCTAGCGTGCTGAAAGATCAATTACACCCCCAAAATGTTGGATTCTAGTCAAAATTTACTATTTTGGAGAAATAAAGCACTTTTTTTCCAAGAAAAATGGTCATTTTTTCAAAATAAACGAAACATATCGCAGTTTGAAGAGGCTTCATCAAAGAAGTTTTCATGAAATTTGAATTGCCCTGCGATGTGCGAACTTTTCACAAAAAATTGAAAATCCTCAAGAGTTCCCAGCTTAGGGTCGCTACCGAAGGAACAAAAAATGAAAAATTCTCTCAAAAAATGTCATTCCTGACAAAAAAAAAAGTGCTCTTTAAGAAAACGGCATCAGAAGTCACCAAAATTGGGCTTGGAAACTTTCAAAGTCACATTTTGCAGGAATACTACTAAAGCCGAGGTGCCCTACAGTAGGGGGCCGGGTGGTAGCGCGAGCACTGTACTATGAACTTTTATGAAAAAAGTCAGAGGAAAATGAAAATGGCAAAGTCTCCTCAATCGTTCGTAGCAATGTGTGCTGCCGAGGCATATTTGTATACTAATTTTTTAGGCACTAAGTACTTTTCCACATTTAAAGCGTATTCACATAATACGCCAAATTTTAGAGAAAATTAAGAAGAAACGCCTTAGGCTAGAGAACCTATAATACCAGGTGAGCTCACGGCCATATTGGGGTAGATAAAATTATCATAAATTTCATGTTTACAAATAACTTCCAAGGAAACCCAGCTGACTCGCTTGCTCAGCGACTGCCTTCCGACCAATCGAATGGGCAACTTACACATTTTTCAAAAGTTGGTGTTTCTTAAAGAGGGCTCTTCCACAAGGCTATTGCTCACATTAAAATTTGAAATCAATCAAGGATGCTTTTGTAGCGAATTTTTAAAAATTTTGAGTGGGAGTTCCATTACGTCAAACCTTATTTATTGAAATGGACGATGCGTGGAAGAGGAGGTTAGACGCGTTTACTGGAGGGAAATTTTTCATGTTATTTGTAAACAAACAATTTTAGAGTTCCCTCAAATGCTTCACAAGTAAGGTTTTACGTCATTTCCCCTCGCACCATCCATCCCCTCATGAGGAACTTTGAACCTTTTTTAAAAATCTTAAAACGCACCAATCGGGTTGCAACTTCCGTTGTTATCCTTCAGTTCACGGGTCAAATCACCGGTATGCTTTTCTTCCCAATCTGAGATTCGTGCAAGTTCCCCATTCAGTAGAGGTGTAAATTCTAGATAATATTTTGGGCTCGCCTCAAAATCTTCGTGGGACACTCCATAGTACTTCCACTTCCATGCACCCCTCCTACCCACTAATTTCAACTTTATCTACCCCAAAATGCCGGATGGGCTCACTCGGTTGTATAGTTACCTTAGGCTTTCGTTACTATGCATGCGATTTCTGACGAAAATGTGTTCTGACGAGATTATCCCCCGTACGTATTCTGACGAGGATTTCTCTCCCGTAGTAACCACTTTCATTAAAAAGCAGAAGTTCGTTTGTTTAAGCAAATTCGTGAGAGCTCGCCAGAACACATTTTCGTCAGAAATCGCATGAACTGAATTTATAATTTATTAAGGACAAAATTTATGCGAAAACTACGACGCATTTTTGGCTCAGGTTCGCGATTAGGGGAACGCCTTTTTCCCAACCAGACCATTGAGGAAGGCATTCGCTTGCTCGCTCCCCCTGAAGCCACTTCCACGGCCACTGATCTGATCAAAACTCTAAAATTGCTAAATTGGTGAGGGGGTAAGCGGATATAAGGGGGGGGGGTCGAAAAATAGTGGAGGTGAAGGGAGTGCTATATGTGGGTGAGCCCCACCCCCCACAATAGACCCCAGATATTGCAAAGAGGAGTAATTATTATTATTCTCTCATAATATGTCTCATTTCATGCATGATACCAAAACTTCTTCAAAGAGCCAGAAACAAAACGCTATGAATAAAATCACGTGACTTCCAATAAGAAATTCGATGTCTTAAAAGTTACAGAATCACCCCCCCCCCCCCCCCCCGGGGGTGACTTCGAAAATGAGGCGGATCTCCCAAAAACGCGTACTTATGAATTAAATGAAACTGAAAATTTTTATTTAATTTTTTTACGTCCGTTTTTCTCTGTCCGTGTGCTGGGGCCATGTGACAAAGACAGAAAATCAATTAAAAAAAAAAAAATTTCGCTCCGGCAGCTGGCGGTCGGAAAGAGTGCATTTCATTTTGTATTCGGATACCCTAAGCCGTCCCAGAAGTAGTAATGTTGAGACCATCATTTGTTTCGTTAATGTTTGACCCTCCCTCATAATGTTTGCTGCCGGGTTTGTTTAAGCTGAACTTAATGGGAATCAAAGGCTAATTCAAAATGGAGTCATCATACCGAATATAATGCTTCTGGAATCAACTGGTGATTTGTAGTGATTTTTTTACCATTTCAACCCCTATTTTCCCCCCTCCACCTTGACCGATTTGGCCGAAATGCAATACCGACCGGGGCCTTATGACTACTGATTTTTGTGCCAAAGCGCGTTCCGCTACATTAATTTCTACGAGAGTTATCGTGCTAACAAGGCCTCACACTTACTTCCACCCCGGGGACATCACCCCCTCCCTCTCGACTTTTTCAAAAAATTAAAATTGGAATCAAAGGCTACTTTAACATGGAGTATACGTACTGAATATGATGCTTCTAGAATCAACTGGTGACTTGTAGTGATTTTTTGATCATTTCAAGCCGTATTTTTCCCCCCACCACCTTGACCGATTTGGCCCAAATGCAATACCGACCGGTGTCTTATGACTACTGATTTTTTTAGATAAAGCGCGTTCCGCTGAATTAATTTGTACGAAAGTTATCGTGCTAACGTGACCACACACTTATTTCCACCCCGGGGGCACAACCCCCTCCCCCTTGACTTTTTCAAAAAATTAAAATGGGAATCAAAGGCTAGTCTAATATGGAGTATACGTACCGAATATGTTGCTTCTAGAATCAACAGGTGATTTTTAGTGATTTTTTGACGATTTCAAGCTCGATTTTCCCCCCCTCCACCTTGACCGATTTGGCCCAAATGCAATACCGACCGGTGTCTTATGACTACTGATTTTTGTGCCAAAGCGCGTTCCGCTAAATCAACTTCTACGAGTGTTATCGTGCTAACAAGCAAACGGCCATAAGCTTATAAATAAATAACAATAAATAAACCAATATATATATATATGAATTCCGGAGACCACTGAATTCGTGTTCTAGAGGTTCTGAAACATGAAAAAAACATGCCATGACCCATGTTTGCCACCATCACGACGAGACCAATAGTGCATTTTCAGAATGAAAAGCACTAAAACCCCTCAGCCAGATGTTGAAAATAACTTCAACGAAACTTCGCGAGAAACACGCCCCAGCACACGGACAGAAAAAACGGTCGTTAAAAAATAGAAAATAAAAATAAATCTGTCCAAAAAAAGAAAGAAAGAAATACTTTTAAATTATTTTTTTTAGGGGTTTGGCTTATTTTTGTTTCTTCCTCTTCTACTTCTATTCCTGAGCTTTCGCCGTCCTGGGCTATATAGGCATCGTCAGAGAAATTTTATTTTTCGTTGTTCTTATTTTGATTCAGAATATTTGACTCCAAATAAGAAAAACGAAAAATCAAAATTCTCTGACGATGCTAAACCTCTCGGTGGTGAAATCCACCATAATTCATTTCAACTATTTTCAAGTATGCCTTAAAACTATGATATTAAATGAAACTTACATGTTTTTATTCTTCCTGAATGATGAAACTTGAACGTTCCAAAACTACAGAGAAATGAAAATTTGGTCAGCGTGAATTCTAAACTGCAGTCGACAAATTAGCGCTAGGCAAGAGATGAAAATAATCAGTCGCTTACAACGAGAAAATGAGAAATTCTAACACTATGTGATTGTGAAGAGTAGAAATTAGAAATAATCCATATAGAGAGTAGGGACTTAGTGAAAGAGAAAAAGAGATGAGTGGGGGAATTGGTGCTGATGATGGTTTTGGTTAGAGACCAGTGGGGGTGAGAAAAGTTGCTTACGGCTTACGCTTACGCTGCACTCTTCTCTTAGTCGACGGCGTAGTGGAATAGGTACAGAGGGGAAGTTCTTAGGGGGGGAATAAAGGCATTATTCATTCGAATTTAAATCAGTCAAGGTGGCCGTCAATTGAACCAGAAAAACATAATTAAGTAACCCTTTTTGAACAGAGATGGAGCCGTGTCCTATGTCGCAGGATTTTTGTAAAATCAGTATTTTTTGTAAAAAGCATAGCATTTTTGTGGAATGCCGCCTTTTTGTAGAAAACTAGTTTTTTGTTTATCAATCACCCAGGATCATTGAGGCATTAGGCCCGTATTCATGGTAGCTACTTAAGGCTGTTGACGGTGCTTCCTCAACTTCGGTACACGATTTCTTTGTGGTGAAACCAAGATATTTCATGAAAATTGGCACATAGCTATTTCTAACCAATTAAATTGTCAGTGTGGATTCACTTTTTGGAAAAAAAATTCTGAGGGGGGTTCCCCCCGCAACGAAAGCTTCGGTACACGTTTTCTTGGACAAAAATGCAATATATTTTTTTCGCGAATCTTTGAGGTTGCAAAATTGTCACTAAGGATTCAATTTTTTCAAATTTCAATCTTTTTTTAAATTTTCATTTTTTTAAATCTTAGCCTCGATAAAAATATTTATTCTCACCGTAATTTGAGGAAATAGGTTGAGAATACAGTCAAAATTTTTTAAAACGTATTCATCAACACTTTCGTATTGTTTTAAGAACTTATTCCTAATTTATAGCAATTTTATTTTCGTTGAAATGAGGATTCCACCTCGTAGCGCTGTGCTGCGGCTAGTTTGAAAAGGTGGATTCTATTCAATTATTCGTTGGACTCGAGATGCTTACCAACCCCCCTCTAACCTCACTATCATAGCTACCCTACTTGTCCCACAACTCCCTCAAGGTTACAGAAAGTATGTTTCCCCCTCCCCCTTTCATGTCTTATGAGTTTTGTGGGCTAAAAAATACGTGAGGATCGTTTTCCGGGCTAGGCCGGCGAAACAATCTACTGTCTTCGGGAGTTGTTTCATTTTTTTGTTTTTTGCCTAAAAAACAGAACTCGCAGAATGAGAATAAAATAAGTTCAATACTGATTAACCCCCGCACGAACCAATTGATTTTTAGCGTTCGAAGAACTCGTCGCTGGGGCTGATCCACTAGTGGGGGGGGGAGGGTTATGGGGGAAACTACCCCCTCCTTCAGAATTTCAGGAAAGTTGATTTTTAAAGAAAGATAAAGAGAATATCACGACGATTAGCTGAGGACAAGCGGTGGTTAAGAAGCTTATTTGTCGATTCTCTCATAAAAGTAAGGCTACCCCTTCACTGCAATGCCAATTTTCTAGCCTCACCTTGTCATAAAGTCGTCAAACAATAACATACCCTCAAACCTGACGCTTTTCTGACTTCTGGGATTTTCACATCAGGCAGAATCACAGAGCGCCGTTTCTGCTTCCAAATATTAAACTCTGGGATTTCGAGGGATGTTTTTAAAGCAAGTTGTAGTCAAGGAAGCAGGTTACCAAACGGGGTAGTTACAGGGAAAAACTCCGGGACTATGACTGATTTTAATGTTTTCAGGTGTGCTGAGTCTGATTTTTAACTTTGCCCAACGTTACAACCTCGGCAACACGGCGAAATTTGAGTGGACTTTAAACTATCGTGTTTTTGGGGCGTTTTCATCACGCCATCGCTTGTAATAGGTTTTAAAACATGGTTTCCGCTCATTTATTATGTTTTTAGAAGTCCATAATCGGAATTTCAAACCCCCAAACCCTAACAAGAGACGCTGCAGCCTATAAATAGAAAAAACTGCAAAAACCTCCGATTTCAAGCTTTTTTTCAGTGTGGTATGCATCTAAAGTCGAAATTGATGTAGTTCACATTAGTTTTCCATTTCATTTTCAAGCGAGATTGTATACCTGTATTTCTGTCCGTTTCTATCCGTGTTAACTGTGTGCTGAATCCGAATTTTATCTAAAAACTCTAACTACTGCCAATTAACACCATGCTAGTGATGTAGAGTAGATTCTTAACCAAAGAAAGCAGTAGCAATAGTGAAAATAAACGACATAGTAGCTCTCATGAAGTATAGCACTTGGGACCTGCAAGGTGCGTAACAAGTGTTGATGGGCAGCAGCTTCTAGGGGGAAAAGAGGCCATGTTGCTGCTCTCTTTGAAGGCCGATTTACCCAATTCACATAGTCACCTCCATTCAGGGAGCAATTAGGAACGTCTCCTCTACTTCAGTAGGCATTTTTATTATTATTATTACAATTACTTTCGTCACAATTTTAGGGTAATTTAGGTGACAAACCCTAAAAGAGCACACTTTTTTTATTTTATTATGAAACGCTCGCGTCCAACGGAAGAAATTTTCATAAGCCTTATCATTGGAAGTTGCGTGAAATATTGTACTTTATATATTCGCTAAACAATCCATAGACAATTTTGTAAGATAAGTTCATAATGCAAGGTGCCCAGTTTGGCTAAACGTTCTTCAGATGGGTGCGTTTATAATCCCCCTCTGCCGTTTTTCAATATGTATCCTTGATTTCGATAAAACTGGTTCGTCATCGAAAAAGTTAGGCATACCTATTAAATTTGGCATAGTTGTTCACGTGGCTTCCGCTACTATTCCATGCGGTCGAAGAAAAACGCGAATGGGAACTTGTGACTTTTTTCGTGGTCATCAAACTAAGCCTAAAAGAACAAAAGAATGATTAGTTAGTCTACACCGATGGTATCAGAGATATTTCACCAAATCGAACAAAAGGGCCCTCAAATCCACCTAGTGCCAACACCCGACGTGGAATCTTCAGGATTTTTTTAGGAAATGGAAGGACGTGTATCTGAAAGAGGTTGCACCAAGACAAAAAACAATAACGTGAAAACTAAAGAGAAACCAAAGGCTTCTCAGTGTCGAGAAGCCTTCCTTTTCCATGTTTGGATATGTATTGACCGTTGATGAAATGGGTACGAAGCAACTTAAACTTAACTCTATTGTTTCATTATTTGCAGACTGCTAATGATCTGGGAAGTATCGTTAAAAACCAGCAGGAAGGACTCAGAAATGAAAAATTAAATTTACAACCTACGCCGGTCATGTAACCAACCCTACAGCATTATACGTTTTCAAGTACGCTGCCCCATTGAAGCAATTCACCAAAAATGATCTGCAGTTTCAGACTCGTAAATAAAATTTACCTAATAAATGAAATAAAAAGGTTGAAGCGTTTACCCTCAAATTTCACTGCGTTCATTTTCTGGTCCTAGTACGTGGTGCTCTCGCCCCTTGTTATATTAACTGTTACGAGTTGGAAATAATCGCTGGCCCCCAACGCAAATTTTACTGCGTCCAATTTCTGGTCAGTGTAAGTGGTTCACTCGCCCTTTGTGAGATTAACTGTTACGTCGTAGAGAAAAATCGTTGGCCACCAACGCAAAGTTTACTACGTCCACTATCAAATTTTACTGTGTCCAATATTTGGTCCTACTAGTGTTTACTGAAAACGGTAATTGAACGATTGCTTGGACGAAAAACGTGAATTTTAATGAAAAATTCTCTCGTCCACGGAGTACCACGTCCTCGCAGTGAATATCGCCAGAAAAAGTTTTTCAGTGTACCAATCGGTCAGGAACTACTGTTAATATCCTTGTCCGCATGTGTCAATTCACCGGTATACTTTTCCCCCAAATCGGGCATTCATGCAAGTTTTCCATACACAGTCGAGAAATAATGAATCGTAATCGTAGTTTCAAGGGATAGTTTTGATCAATAGTCATTTTTACAGTCATTATCCAAAGCACTAACAGCGCTAGCTAATTCGACGTACACTGCCCAAATTTCGAATTTATCGGTAGAAACAGTACAATTGTCGAATAGGCAATAATTATTATCTACCGTAAAAATTATCAGGTTTGGTATGACAGTCTAATTTTCCGACGAGTACTCAGTCAAAGAAAACTAAATGGGAAAATGACTGACACAATAATATGTCATCTTATTTATTGCACTCCTATTTCGTATACACTACAACTTGAAGAGAAATTGGTACGTTTCTGATTTCATTTAGAGCATCACTAGACACTGGCTGAGGCATTATCATTATCAGATCACACTTCACTTGTAGCCTGTTAACACGACAGATGATGACTAGAAGTCCATTACATTGCCAATCTACGCCTATTAAGGCACAATCTACCAACGTAGTTGGTATTCACCTGTCGAGAAGGGTTCCCAAGAAGATTGGGCTTGAGGTGGAGGCGTCAACATTACAATAGGCTCAGTGGTGGGGCTAGTTACGCCACCGCCATCGACCTCATCCTGCTCCTCAACTGGCACCAAATCTGCACCTGAATCTATTGAATACGAAGGACCTGGCATAATAATCGTGTCACTGTCGACAGCTCCGGGCAGTTCGATGTTCACGCCCATGCTATCAAGCTCTGGGTCTTCAGACACAGTGGAAACGAATGACCCTCCACCGGTCTCGAGTCGCCCTCTTTTCTCTACGGAGAGCTCATTGTTTCTTCTTAATTTTATGTTTTCCCAGCATTTTTTTAATTGGGCGACTGTTCTCTGAAATAAAAAGAGGGGATGCCATCAGAGCAATGACCCACGTCGTCCAAACACGCACATCCACGTTGGAAAGACAATCTGAGAGGTCTGAGAAGGGTAAATGCCGTCAATGAGGAAGTTTCATGGGTCAGAACTTATTCATAAATCTATTTTTTAAGGTTTATTTACACTAAAATAGAGCATAAATCGTAATCCGTTCGTAAAATAATCCAATAGTTATAGACCAGTCAATATAGACAGAAAAATCAGGGTAAATCGCAAACACGCATGTAATTGATTTTTTTGTTGCGTGTTGTTAGGACCAATGAGAGCAGTTATTACTCAAGTTTGCAACCCTCAAAACCTTGTGCTTAACTCATGGCACACGGAAAACTAAGAAATGTCATTACTTTTTCTGGTTTTTTAAACAAAAATACCAGAGGAAAGAGTTTTTCGAGCATGACCACAGCATACATTGTTAAAGCCAACTAAATTTGCTACAATTTAAGCCATGCCCGAGCATCCTGGGTCTGTTAGTTCAGGAAATACAGGCAATCAACAAAATACCTAATCTCGCCAAAAAGCGAGATTTTATTGGTAGGGTAATTTTTCAAGAAACGTAGCACTCAAATACACAGTGATTGGTACTTGGTTGAACAAAATGAGAGGGATGATTGTACACCCAAAATGCAACAAAAAATTTCCTATGACCTAAGGTCAGATTTCCATTCCTAGTCCAGATAATCAATTTGTTGTTTTTTAGCACATCACGGGTTTTCGCAACAAAACCATATATGTAACATGGGAAGTAAGCGTCCTAGGTTAAATCCAACGACACCAATGAAAAGAGCACTCTTTTTTTTGTGTGAGTAAAGACATTTTGTCTAATGATAGCGAAAGATTCTTTGAGTAAACTGGGAAAATATCAGGATGTTTTTAAAAATGTCAATTTTTGACAACTGTTCAAAGCTAGACTACACTAGCCATGGTGCTCCCAGCACCTGGAAAGTTCCTCTAAAACTGTATGAAGTAACTCATTTTAATACTTCATGCTTAATTTACTCCTGTCCTTTGCAATTTCTTTATAAAAATCCATTGTTATACCAAAAAATGAGGCAATTAGGCCCATTTTGAGTGCCTACAAGAAGATCAAGAGCCATTCCCAAAACTTTTTTTTTCAGCTTAATTCACTTTCCCAATGCTAATCTATGAGGAAAGACAATACAATGACTTAAATTGTAGCAAATTTAGTTGGCTTTAACAATGTATGCTGTGGTCATGCTCGAAAAACTCTTTCTTCTGGTATTTTTGTTAAAAAAACCAGAAAAAGTGATGAAATTTCTTAGTTTTTCGAGTGCCATGAGTTAAGCACAAGGTTTTGAGGGTTGCAAACTTGAGTAATAACTGCTCTCATTGGTCCTAACAACACGCAACAAAAAATCAATTACATGCATGTTTGCGACTTACCTATGTTTTACCTATTGACTGGTCTACTATGAGGACAGACAAATAAAAGTGGAATAAGCTGCAAAAAAATCTTGGAATAGCTTTCGTATCTTCTTTTAGGCACTCAAAATGGGCCTAATTGCCTCATTTTTTGGTATAACAATGGATTTTTCTCAAAACATTGCGAAAGACAGGAGTAAAATAAGCATGAAGTATTAAACCAAGTTACTTCGTACAGCTTTAGAGGAATTTTCCGGGCGCTGGGAGCACCATGGCTAGTGTAGTCTAGCTTTGAACAGTTGTCAAGAACTGACATTTTTTAAAATATCCTGATATTTTCCCAGTTTACTCAAAGAATCTTTCGCTAACTTTGGACAAAATGTCCTTACTCACACAGAAAAAAGTGTGCTCTTTTCATTGGTGTCGTTGGATTTAACCTAGGACGCATGCTTCCCAAGTTACAGCTGTTTTTCTTGCGAAAATCAGTGATGTGCTGAAAACGTGAAAAAATCTATTATCTCGACTAGGAAAGGAATTCGGACCCTAGGTCATAAGACAATTTTTGTTGCATTTTGGATGTTTAATCACCCCTATTATTTTGCTCAACCAAGTACCAGTCACCCTGTCCTATAGAATATCCACGCGAAAATAAATTTTAGGCAATAGCGTCAGATTCAAACTGAGCTACTGCCTAAGAATTATTCTCGCGTGGATATTCTGTAGGACCATTATGTTTGAGTGCTACGGGTCTTGAAAAATCTCGCTATCAATAAAATCTCGCTTTTTGGCCATATTACACATTTCTTGATTGGCCGTATCTCCGAAAATTACAAACGTAGAACGCTCGGACTAGGCTTAAATTGTAGAAAATTTAGTTGGCTTCAACAATGTGTACTGTGGTCATGCTCGAAAAACGCTTTCTTCTGGTATTTTTGTTTAACAACCTAAAAAATTGATGGAATTTGGTGGTTTTTCGAGTGCCACGAGTTGAGCACAAGGTTTTGAAGGTTGCAAACTTGAGTATAAGGTAATTGATTAATTAATTGAGTAAAACATTCTTTAATTATATTCAAACATGCCGACCAGTTCGACTAGTAGTTAAAAACATAAATTTAGCTTTTAAATTGAATAATTCACTTAAGAATATTTTTCCTGCTGTTAAAGATAAAGACAATATTACTCAAAAGAATAACGTAGAATATAAAATTGATTGTGGGGGGTGTGAAAATTACTACATAGGGATGACTACGCAAAAGTTGAAAAATAGAATAGCACAACACATTTGTGATACTAAAAATGGAAAAAATAATACTGGGCTTAGTGAACATCATAAAAAAACGGGGCATATTTTTAACTTTAAAGACGTAAGTGTATTGGGTCGGGAGAATAATTGTGAAAAATTGAGAGTTGTAGAAAAATTGCACATAAATATGTGGGGGAAAACTGTCAATTTCCAGTTGGATAGTGCGGGGGTAGAACCGTATTGTAATGTTTTAGCAATGTATAAGAGAAGCGGTGGGAAAAGCAAATACGAGAATGGGTTGAGGGGGAGTGGCTCCCAATCTTGAATGATTATCGCTGTGTTTAAAGGGTTCAGTGAAGAGACAAGTTTCCTGGATTACCTGTCTATCAACAGGATTGTTGGATGTGTGGGTTTTTGACATGTGGTGGGAGATGTGAGTATTTTGCTGGTTGTTTGTTGTTTTTGAGAGCTGGGACTAATTGTTGTTATGTCTCCTTTAAGTTGTTTTTTTTTAGACCTACGGATGCCTTGAAAATGGGGTGCATTTAACCCCGGAACTAATCGGCATGATTGAATATAATTAAAGAATGTTTTACTCAATTAATTAATCAATTACCTAAATCTTTTAACATTCACGATACAATCAAAAACTTGAGTATAAACTGCTCTCATTGGCCCTAAAAATGTGCAAAAGAAAAAACAATTACGTGCATATTTGCGATGTTTGATGTTTATATTGACTGGCCTAATAAAACTGGAAGGCGGAATCGAAAGCAAACGTTTGCCCATCCGTACTTGACAAAATACAAATAAAAGTGATTCTAGACAAATGACAACGCCTCTTTGAGTGGGAACGACATCGGTCGGTGTGGAGGAGTGCAAGGTGACTGAATTTTCTATAGGTGCCGCAGATCTTCGGCCATTAATGTCCTTCATCTACGTCACGAGCACTCCCAACCGCCTTTGCGCTTCCGCGCCTTGCGCGACAGTCCCGATCTCTCCCGCCTAATGGGCAGGAGTGGAGACTGACGTCACCAGCAGTCCTTTGCTCCCGATTGCTTACCCTAGAGCTATGATCTGAACTTCATGAATAAATAATAATTCCATATCTACTTCTAATTCTTCACTCATATTTTTCACTACTTGAAAGCAATGAAAATGTTTTAAAAAATGAATAAAGAATAGACGATTTCCACACATGCGCTCTCCAGTCCTCCTTCAACAGGGTTTTGCAACCAGCTTAGGCCAGGTTATGGGTAACTCATGCCTTGAGCTGTGTAAAGTGAACTTATTTCATTCCCGTAAAAACTAAAACCACTTTTGCAGTTATTCATTTCTGATGTTATTCTTCAGCCTCCGTGTCACGAAACGTACTGATGAAAACTCGTCGTTCCGGCGGCACCTTAAGGCTGTTGACGGTGAAGCTTTGAAAATCACCCTGAGACAAGAGATGGCGCTGTACATCGCGGGGAAAAAATTAAAATGGGAAATTTTAGTACGAAAACTATACACTAGAATTCGTTTTCCTAACTTCTTACTTGAAGCCTGATATTTGAACATTTTCGCATCTAGGTATCTTTTTGAGTCAGAAGTCAGAACTGTCAGAAGAAGTGCCCTTGACCCCGCGAGTTTATTACAAGTGAATTGTGATCTCATAACGATAGTGCCTCAGCCAGTGTCTAGTGATGCTCTAATTGAAATCAGAAACGTACCAATTTCTCTTCAAGTTGTAGTGTATACGAAATAGGAGTGCAATAAATAAGATGACATTATTATTGTGTCAGTCATTTTCCCAAGTTATAGATTTTAGGCGAAAGAATAACGCCTGGAAAACAAGCCCAAGGAAACGATCAAGTTGCCGTCAGAAAGAATTATTTTTCTTTGACTGAGTACACGTCGGAAAATTAGACTGTCATACCAAACCTGATAATTTTTACGGTAGATAATAATTATTGAGTATTCGAAAATTGTACTGTTTCTACCGATAAATTCGAAATTAGGGCAGTATACGTCGAATTAGCTAGCGCTGTTAGTGCTTTGGATAATGACTGTAAAAATGACTATTGATCAAAACTATCCCTTGAAACTACGATTACGATTCATTATTTCTCGACTGTGAATGGAAAACTTGCATGAATGCCCGATTTGGGGGAAAAGTATACCGGTGAATTGACACATGCGGACAAGGATATTAACAGTAGTTCCTGACCGATTGGTGCTTCTGGTGATTTTTAAATAAATTTCAAAGTTCTTCACGAGGGGATGGATGGTACGAGGGAAAAATGACGTCAATGTGCAGTTTTGAAGCATTTGAGGAAACTCTAAAATGTTTTGTTTACAAATAACAAGAAAAATTAAACCCCAGAAAACGCGTATTCCCCCTCTTCCCAACCCCATCCATTTCATTAACTGCTCTTTGACGCAATCAAACCCCGACTCAAAATTTTTAAAAATTCGCCTAAAAAACCCTTGATTGATTTCAATGTCTAATATGGGCAATTGTCTTGTTGAAGCACCCTCTTCAAGAAACACCAGTGATTGAAAGTTCCCCATTGGTGATTTATCGGCAGAAGAATATGTATGCGCAGAAAACTACGACTTTCACGCCAAGTCTTGAGAAAAGAGGTCTGTCTCTTTGCTGCACTCTGGAAAAACACATGATTTGATTGATGTGAGACCTATACGCGCTGAAATCCGTGTTGCAGTACCTGTGTTTTAAACGTTCTCTAGCGACACTTGAACAAGATTGAATCGAATCTGGACGAGCCATTGAACGAAGCGGAGTTCGTTGTGTGACTCATTCTTTGTATCATCTTTAGATGAGAAGAGTATTAAAATGACAAGATTTAGTCCAGTCAAATGGGGAATTGGCCGGGACAAACGCATAGCAGTAGTTTTGTCAACGGATCGTATGTTTCTTGGGGTGCTGAATCCGAATCTGAACTTTGCCAACAAAAAATCGGTCGGCTGCACGTCGAAAATCGCAAAAAAACTGGAAATTTTCTTACTTTTTATACTCAATCGGTTGTATCTCTGGAACTAAGTACTTTTCGATGATTGCGCTCCTTTGCATTTTTGAAATAGACTAAGTTTACGACTATTTAAGCCCAATTGTATCTCCGTACGACTAATGGTTCCTGAGATATGGCCCGTCAAAAATTGACCATTTTCTGCCGCTGACGGAAAATTAGCTGGAGCCTGAAGCTGGAAAAACTGATAAACGCTTGGCAATCTCTTTCAGATACACATCCTTCCATTTCCTAAAAAAATCCTGAAGATTCCACGTCGGGTGTTGGCACTGCACGATCTCAAATTTGGATTTGAGGGCCCTTTTGTTCGATTTGGTGAAATATCTCTGAGACCATCGGTGTAGACTAATCATGGGCGTAGCCAGCGGTGGGCAGGGGTGGGCAGTTGCCCTCCACTAGAATCAAAAGCGCAGATTTCGTGGGGCAGGTGCCCACTGCCAAATTCCATCAAAAAGTTAAAATTCAACACTTTTTTAATGATTAAAACTTTCGCAGGAATTGCTCAGCATCAGAACCAATTACTCGAATTTCGCCTACTAATACATACACCAATTTCGCCGTTTTTTTTTTGTTTTTTGTGATGAAAACCAAATTTCGCACATTACAATCTCTGCCTCACTAAGCAACCAGCATCACTGATTTCGACCACTAAGACATCACTTTTACTGACATTTCTTCCTCAAATGTCTTGTATTTCGATCCATAAAACCAATTTTGCGGTTTTTTCTCACTAAAAAAAAAACAACACATTTTCGCTTATCTTGATTAATGCTTTTTGAAAAAAAAAAAAGTTCTCTGACGATGCCTTCAGCAAAAGAAGGCGAAAGCTCAGGAAACGAAGAAGTAGAAGAAGAAAAAAGCCAAAACCCTAAAAACATAACAATAATCAAGTTTTATGGCTTAAAAACTGGTAATATTAATAACCCATTTTCTTCATTTTAGCCGTTAAAATGTCTCAAAAAACAGTGAAATTACGCATTTTTATTTATTATTTCAATTGCGGCCATCACTGGGCATAGCCTAACCGCGAATTGGTGCGTTCGATCTGTCAACTTCAGCCGCAAAAGAACAGTTTTTCCTCAATTTAACC
Organism: Corythucha ciliata; assembly: GCA_038030265.1. Lineage (NCBI taxonomy): Eukaryota > Metazoa > Arthropoda > Insecta > Hemiptera > Tingidae > Corythucha > Corythucha ciliata. Next base: position 35,534,324 of record CM075937.1, on the reverse strand, counting down.
TGTGGATGAACGCTATTTCTCAATTTTAGCCACGACAATTCCATCAATCAACAACAAACAGTGACAATTTTGCCAATTCGTTTGAGCAATTTTTTCCCCCTTCAAATTGTAGCAGTGAAAAGGTCCACATAACCCGCATGTGAGCGAATTTCATTAATTTTGACTTGGACGTTGCATCGCGAAACCAATTTCACCTGCGAACGAACAATTTTCCTTAATTTTAGCCGTGAATATAAGCACTTTTTCAAAAATGTACGCGCTCTTTCTCAATTGTACCCGCAAACTTGCCATATACTATATGTATAAAATCGGTAAATTAGCACTTTTTCGCAATGTTTACCGAGATGTTTGTTTGAGAAACCACGATCTGGCGCCTTCTCTCAATTTTATCTGCGTGAATAAGCACCATTTCTCAATTTTAGCCGTAAATCGGCGTTTTTCCCCAATTTTAGCCGCAAGTGAGTGATTTTTCTCAATTCTACATTGAACGGGCAATTTATTTCGTCAATTTTAGCTGTGTAAAGAGCTCTATAACCCGTGAATTAGCGCATTTTCTTAATTTCGTCGCGGACTTTGCATCGTGGAAACTGCAAATTGGTATGTTTTCTCAATTTCAACCGCGAATAACACATTTATGTCGTGATATTCTCTTTATCTTTCTTTAAAAATCAACTTTCCTGAAATCCTGGAGGAGGGGGTAGTTTCCCCCATTACCCCCCCCCCCCCCCAATATTGGATCAGCCTCAGCGACGAGTTCTTCGAACGCTAAAAATCAATTGGTTCGTGCGGGGGTTAATCAGTATTAAACTTATTTTATTCTTATTCTGCGAGTTCTGTTTTTTAGGCAAAAAACAAAAAATGAAACAACTCCCGAGGACGGTAGATTGTTTCGTCGGCCTAGCCCGGAAAACGATCCTCACGTATTTTTCAGCCCACAAAACTCAAAAGACATGAGATGAGAGGAAAAAAAACAAAAAAAAACATACTTTCTGTAACCTTGAGGGAGTTGTTGGACAAGTACGGTAGCTACGATAGTGAAGTTAGAGGGGGGTTGGTAGCATCTCGAGTCCAACGAATAATTGTATAGAATCCACCTTTTCAAACTAGCCGCAGCACAGCGCCACGAGGTGGAATCCTCATTTCAACGAAAATAAAATTGCTATTAATTAGGAATAAGTTCTTAAAACAATACGAAAGTGTTGATGAATACGTTTTAAAAAATTGTGACTGTATTCTCAACCTATTTCCTCAAATATTTACGGTGAGAATAAGCATTTTTATCGAGGCCACGATTTTTAAAAAATGAAAATTTAAAAAAAAATTGAAATTTGAAAAAAGTGAATCCATAGTGACAATTTGGCAACCTCAAAGATTCGCGAAAAAATAATAAAAAAAAGTATATTGCATTTTTGTCCAAGAAAACGTGTACCGAAGCTTTCGTTGCGGGGGGAACCCCCCCTCAGAATTTTTTTTCCCAAAAAGTGAATCCATACTGACAATTTAATTGGTTAGAAATAGCTATGTGCCAATTTTCATGAAATATCTCGGTTTCACCACAAAGAAATCGTGTACCGAAGTTGAGGAAGCACCGTCAACAGCCTTAACATGAAGTCCCATCATGTTGCGCATTTATTACACTCCTTCACATGTACTTTCTCTTCCCTTTTTCCTCAATTTAAGGCGTTTTCAATCAAGTGCTGGCAAGGTAGAGGGAAAGGGATACATTTAGTAACTGGGTCAAAATCCAGAAGAACTTGTACAATCATCGAAGCAGCAATAGTATCGCATTTTTCTGACTTTAGATGAGAAGCACGCGAAGGAAGTATAATTGTAGACTCAAAATAAACGAAAAACTAAAAAAAAAAAACATGTAGTATTTTTGAAACCAGATGTAGTAATGCTAGCAATATAAGAGAACCTTTAAAACACAGGTACTGCAACACGGATTTCGGCGCCATATTTGGTCCCTCAGTCGTTAGGGTAAACACAATATCATGAATGAAAAAATTGTTATCGTAACAGCGAACAAATGCGGAACGCGGTCGAAATAAATAAAAATATCCTACTTGTCAATGAGATCAGGTGATAATTATAATCATATGAGGGACCAAGTATGGCGCTGATTTGCGTGTTGCAGTACTCGTGTTTTATAGTGCCTTAGCAATATGAAAAAAAATAATGTCAAAGAGGCTCTAGGCAACTAGAAATAAACCCATAGCCTGCAGTCGTAAACCATTAAACCTTCGCTTTTTCCACGGCGGCAGTTTGAGTTTGTTACAAGTGTGGACGCGGCTTTAACGATTGATTTGAAGTAATTTTGTTTTAGTGAGATGTTTAGTCGTGTTAAGACCTAAGAGTGTGCTGAGTGAGTCTCTTTTAACACTCCTTTTCTTAGAAACGCAAGCTCTTCAGATAAGTAGCCAGCCTCTCCGTTTTCAACTGTACTCTTTGTGACTAATATGCGTTTTGAATGTTTTAGGTAACGACGATAAAACTATGAAATGGAATGTGAGCACACCGTTCGCCACCGGGTGTCTTCATCTATGATTTTCTTCCCTATTGCTAAAATTTACTGTTAAATTCTTGTTCCATTTAAGGGTTCTTAATTCAATTCATTCAATTTGATCTGCAATACCGCCTCGTCGCGCATGTAAGGATTTGATTATGATTTTAAACTATTAGCTCAGCTCACAGGCGTGTATTCTTGGTTTTAGCATCATATGTCTTGCGGGTTTTTCGTACTTTGACTTTGTTAGGACTAGCCCTACAAAAGGCAGGCCACAACATTGAAATCCACCTGCTATTTTAGGAATTTTAGTTGAAAATTACTCTGAGGACTCATAGTAACGCCTAAAGATACAACTGGTACGTTCCGTGTACAGTATGGCAAAGTATTGCACTTTCCTTCTGAAACACCCTGTGTACTGAATGAGAAAGTGTCACATTTTCCAAAATTTTTTTTTTTCGATGAGGCATATCAATCCTTACCCGTAAATAAATAAATAAAAATTTAAAACCCTTCAGAAATATTTTTTATCTACAAACAAAAGTTGGCATATTTGAAATCCCGCCAAAACGAACATTTTCCGCAACGTAATATCCCATGTATTCTCTGTACTTTTCATGCCTCTAAATAGCTCATCTGTTTATCCCTTATTATTTTATTATTGGAGAGCTCTTGTAGAAAGTAAGGCAAAGAAACAACAAACCGCTCTCCGACAGCTACGTTACAGGTGAATTTTTTTTCGGAAGGCGCATGTGACACAAACATGCTAGCTGGCGTGTTTGAAATAACCTAAAACTTCAAAAATCGCGTATCGCGTATTTATTAACTGTTGGATTATTTTACGAACGGATCGCGATTTATACTCTATTTTAGCTTAAACAAACCTTTAAAAATAGATTTATGAATAAGTTCTGACCCATGAAACTTCCTCATTAATCTCTGATGTCAACAAATATACAATTTCTTGGCCACAATTTTTTTTTTTTTTTTTTTTTTTTTTTTTTTTTTTTTTTTAAATATTTTGAAGAGACAAACCATTCTTTTTTCAAGAAAAATGGTCAGATTTGGAATGGTGGGAGTGACTTAAGGGAGATGTTTAACCCCAGTATAGGGTTCAACCCGATAAATTTTCCTGAAATTCGGGTTGCCCTGAGACGTGATTCAGCATTGTCAACGTGGGGTTGACTTTCATAGAAAAATCTCAAATGCGTTCAACTTTGAGGGGGTGTCGGGACCACACAAAAGGGATAATTTGTTTAAAAACTGTTAATCCTGATAGAAAAATAAGTGTTTTTTTGGAATCGGGTGCCAAAATTTTCGCTGGAAGCGAAAAAGTCACACTTAGATGACAAAAGTGAGACATGGCTGAAAAAGCACATCCCATTCAAATAGTTTTGATTTTTGGACCATGGTGTATTTAATTTATGGCTTCACTTAATGGAGAAGATGTCAGATGAGCAGTTGGCCATTGCAAGGTTATATATTCGACGTTGAATCACCAGCAAGAGAACTGGTATAGTTCATCAACTCAGAACGCAGTGCTGGCAGGGCCGGATCTATCTAAGAGGGGCTAGGTGGGGCATTTTTGCCCTTGGCGGCACTCTTCCGTGTCAGCACTTCAGCTCTATGATTAAGAAGAAAATTGAGATGAACCAAAATTTACTCTTGCGCTACACTATCTCCCTCTCCCCCCAAACACTCGCCCGGGATAACATTGGGCGGACGCGGTAGTGGGGGCTCACTTTCTTTCTCACGTGGGGTTTACGTGCATTTCAGGCACGCCCCCATTCCATCCTCACCAACCATCTGCCCAACCTCTTCACCCTCATACAGTAACACTGCAACCGTCATAGAACCTTACTATTTACAACAACTTGCACGTTCATTGCTTCGCTGTTTTGCCTTGGTGTGCTGCGTTCCTATTTAATGTCCTATTCGTCAGAAAAATTAAATGCACCAAAATGTTGTTTTCCTTGTTGCATCCAAATATATGTACTCAGTTGAAGAGCACTGAAACCAGCGTTCAGGTTCGGTTGCTTGTGATAAGCCTGTCAAATGTCAAAACACGCTAGCGGTATTCACGTTACAAGGTCAGCACTTCTGTCAAAACCCCCTCCATCGCGAAAATCATTACTTTAAAAATTAATTACAAATATTTCCCGCCCGTTTTTTTGTACTTTTTCCTACTCTTTCCTCAATAGCTTCTATCAAAGAACGCCATGACCGAAAAAAAACAACAAAACATTTCGCTCCGGCAGCTGGCGGTCGGAAAGAGTGCATTTCATTTTGTATACGGATACCCTAAGCCGTCCCAGAAGTAGTAATGTTGAGACCATGATTTGTTTCGTTTATGTTTGACCCTCCCTCGTACTGCTTGCTGCCGGGTTTGTTTAAGCTGAACTTAATGGGAATCAAAGGCTATTTAAAAATGGAATCATCATACCGAATATAATGCTTCTGGAATCAACTGGTGATTTGTAGTGATTTTTTTACCATTTTAACCCCTATTTTCCCCCCTCCACCTTGACCGATTTGGCCCAAATGCAATACCGACCGGGGCCTTATGACTACTGATTTTTGTGCCAAAGCGCGTTCCGCTAAATTAATTTCTACGAGAGTTATCGTGCTAACAAGGCCTCACACTTACTTCCACCCCGGGGACATCGCCCCCTCCCCCTCGACTTTTTCAAAAAATTAAAATGGGAATCAAAGGCTAGTCTAACATGGAGTATACGTACCGAATATGATGCTTCTAGAATCAACTGATGATTTTTAGTGATTTTTTGACGACTTCAAGCCCGATTTCCCCCCCCCCCCCTCCACCTTGACCGATTTGGCCCAAATGCAATACCGACCGGTCTCTTATGACTACTGATTTTTGTGCCAAAGCGCGTTCCGCTAAATTAATTTCTACGAGAGTTATCGTGCTAACAAGAAAACGGCCATATATATATATATATGAATTCCGGAGACCACTGAATTCTTCTTCTAGAGGTTCTGAAACGTGAAAAAAACATGACATGACCCATGTCTGCCACCATCACGACGAGACCAATAGTGCATTTTCAGAATGAAATGCACTAAAACGGATACCCTAAGCCGTCCCAGAAGTAATAATTTTGATACCATAATTTGTTTCATTAAGCCGAACTTCTTCCTCTATTTTCTTCAAAATGTCGAAAAGTTTCGGTAGTTTTCCAAGGGCTATGTTATATTAAATTTTTGTGCCGTATTTGATAATAAACGTGCGAATTTAAGCGACTTTTTTGAAATTTCATCCCCCCCCTCCGGTGTGACAAGCGCGGGTATTCCCCCTGGGAAGTTTTTCAAGACTAATTCCGAACATTTTTTTTTTTTTACTCGTCAAGTCAAAACTCGGATGCCGTTAATTGTTGTTGTTGCATTAATTTTTCTCACATTTAATTTTTATCACATGCACACATCACGATTTTTGTTTAGCTGCTAGAGAACAAGGTAAGAAATATAATGAGGTAGAGAAAAATAGTATTACAAATTCAACTTCACCTGGAAAATGTGGCAGTACAAACACTCCATTCACGTAGGACGCACTTCTTTTGAACTGAACTCCGTAATTCACAGCCACTTCGAGAAGAACCAAGTCGTTCACTGTCTGTTTGAATCTTTCATTGTTACAACGAATCCTCATCAAACATTATTTTGCGTTAATGAACTGTTCGTACTTTTCAAAGGACGTGTTCATATAGTTATGAATGCAAGTAATAATTTATGAACTGAGTTCATTGATTAGATGGGCCAAGGCATAAAACTCCGCACTGCTTTTTCGCTTCAAAAGTGGGGTTATGAACTTTTCATTGACGCTGTGAGCACGTCATAATAAATCTTCATGTTTCGTGGGTTACATGAAATAGATCATTCAAGCCATGATCAACATTTTCATTGAATTCTATTATCCCAAATTCATAACAACGATGAATATGATTTCTGTTCATGTAGATCCATGCAAAAGCCGGTTCATAAAATTAACGAATCGTACGCTGTGACAATGCAAAATTGGTCAAGTATCGCCGTTCATTAATGTTTTCATAATATTTTTTTTCTGTGTACCTCCTGCTGCACGGGAAAGTAAGTTTTGGCCATCTCATTTTATTGATAATGATAAAAGAGGCTCTTGGCCGTTTATTCCATTGATTGTTTTACTGATTGATGGAGGTGATTGACCAGCATTCAACTTTTTGTTCCAAAAGTGAGAGTATCCAACCTTGGACAGTCAGAAGTGTTCCTACCTTGGACAGTGTAAGAAGGCTTGTACTTTTTGCATGCTTAAGGCCCATGATGTATTTGATTGGATTGATTTTGGATGCCGAAGAGCAAAGAATGCCACGAAAAGAGCTCGTTCACCACCAGACGCCAGCGAACCAAAAAGAAACGTGTGCATCAACCAGAAATTTTTTTCTGAGGAGGAGTTCTAGACAGCTTGGTTCATGGCCTTTCAACCTTATAAGCTTTCGATACCAAGTCATGTTACCAACTCATTTTCAGTGAAAATTTAGTTAAGTTTTGTTCTTGAGATTTTATTTCTATGGTCTTCGTGATTTTTCCCTGAAATATAATAATATTATATATTTGTAACGTTCTATTAAACTCGTTAGAGTTTGAAATAATACTTTTCCTTTTAATCCTAGTGGAGACGAACCTTGAACAGTAGGTGTCCAACGTTGGGGACCTACACGTCCAAGGTAAGTCACCGGGTTCGAACCTTGGACAGAATGACACTTTTCACTAAGAAATGTTTCACGCATGGGTAGGTCGTCCAAAAATCTTGTATTCACAGAAATAAGTAGTTGGCAAGTGGGGCAACCAGAATGTATAAACAAAATGAAAAAAATTTGCCACTAAGCCATGGTTTCAGTGGATTGAAAAAAAAGTGTCCAAGGTAGGGACCCTTCCCCTACCACGCCGAGTACATTACGAAAATCATCAGCCTTGCCTCTATCGTCAGGAATAGGTACAATTACGTTATCTCCCACACCCACAGGACGATGGAGAGCATCTGACATGGTTTTCATTCTCTTTGCTTGCGTTGCCAAATTTTTGTGGGCGTCGTTCCTGGCGGATGAAATTTCTGCATTCATAACTGGAAGTGTCTGTAGTTCGAACTGGAACTGCAATTCATCCATGTCTTCGTCATCTTCTCCGAAGTTGTTTAACGCGCTAACATCATTTATTTGTTCCATGACTTCAACCAATTCTTCTTCATCGTGTACGTTTTCGGCGATATCGGATCGTAGCGACGAGGCGAGACCAACTCTGGGATCAATTCCGTACATGGCTCGGTAGGGAGACTGCTTTATCCCCGCGTGGTAAGCTCCATTCTTCATGAACTGGACGTATTTTAGCCCTGAAAAAAAGTACATCATCAATAAATAACTTTCATACACACTCTTTTATCACTTCTTAAGCAAACCTTCAGCCCAGTTTGAACAGTTATTGTCTTTCATACATCCTGCCAACATATTTTCAACGTCCTGGTTCGCACGCTCAACTGATCCTTGACTTTGGCTATGCCTTGGTTTTCCGTGGACCAGCTTCAGCTCCGGCCACGATGCCGCAAGTTCAAAAATCACTGAATTCACTGAACTCCCGACCATTATCCGAATGTAAAATGCATGGGGCACCGAATGTGAGAAAAATTTCGTTTATTTGTTGAACGACCTCTTCCGCCCGCTTCGTTTTCAAAGGCCTCAACAAAACAAATTTGGTTAAATGATCTTGATAGACCATTATAAATCTGTGCCCATTTTGCTCTTGCGATTGCATGTCAATAAGATCTACTTGACATCGGCTATTAAATTGCGAATGGAGAATGGTCTGCGAAACTAATCCCTTCCGTACCTTCTTTTTCTTAAGGTGGCATACCTCGCAAGACGAAAGAAAGACGTTTATCATTTCCGTCGTAATGTTAGCGTACTTTCGAGATGTTTCTACTTTGAGACGATCTCGCCCACTATGCCCCACAGCCACGTGGGCCTCGTGGATTACGTCGAAAATGTCTTCAATAGCAGATAGAACTTCACCAGGGGCCCACTCGTTACAAGACGTTTTTTGTCCCCGACGCATATGACATCGAATCGCTTCAGTCTCCTATATTGAGCCGCAGTCATTGAAACAGCTTCCTTCGCTTCCTCTACTTCAGCCACGAGACCGTCATACTGCTCACGAGAGACCCCATAAACACGCTTCCATCGAATCGACATGGAATCAACGTCATTCATCGAGTCAATGATCGATCAAAAATCGAGTCGACATCGCGTCAAAAATGTCCCGCGATTCTACGTTGATTCAACGTCGATGGGTCGAAAAGTGAACGAATTAAATAAAATGAATACAAACGTATTCGGGATTCGAACCCAGACACTTTGCGTTGGTATATATTATGTGCTATACCACTAACACTTTGAGCTATTGTAACCGATCTGGCAATTTACGTAATCTAAAAAAACATTAGTTTTAGGAAGCTCAATATAGTACAGGGAACTTGCACATTATTTTTCAAAATTTGGATTTACTTGAAGAGGGTTCTTCTACAAGATTATTGCTCGCATAAAACATTAAAATCAATCAAGGATCTATTTTTAGCAATGTTTTTAAGAAATGTCGAGTAGCTGGTGCAATTCACGATTTGTTTAACGGAACCCAGGGGTGTGGGGTTTTTACCACGGCCTAAATTGTATTTAAAATTTATTGATTCCATTCAAAATTATGTTCAAGTTTGGGTGGATGCGGTGCATAAATGAATTGTACTTTTTCTGACAGGCTACAGCTGTCGGAACAATAGTTAGTGACTTCAACGTAGATTCTATGTCGATTCTACGTAGAATAAAACACGCCTACAGCTCAACGTCACATCGATGTCGCATCTTGATCGATGAAACAACGTATTTGCATCGAGTTGATTTCAACGAATATTTTACGTCGAATTAAGCACATCGATTGCTCATCGTTGCACCGATATCGTATCATGGCTGATATATCAACATTACGGTGCCGAGGCAAAATCGACGTTGATTCTACGATGAACTATCCTCATCAACGAAAAAACGTCTATCGACGTTGATTCGTTGTCGATTCGATGGAAGTGTGTTTATGGGGGAGCACGTTGTAATGTGTCTCTTTTGCGCTGTGGAGCCGTAAAATATCCTTTTTAAAAGAGTCCCTTCTGGCTTCCATGCCTTCTTCGTGAGATCACTAGGTAACCCCGATCAAATCAAACGGAAACACACAACACAACATAAACCGAGTCCACAATCTCACTATAATCTCACTTTCTCCCTATCATTATGCATTATACCAGCGGGAAGTCTGAGAGGCAACAGGTTATCAGTTTCTAACTTAGGTGAAACTTGTTTTGAGTATGGCGTATCTGTCAAAACTGGTTTTGACTATAGTTAAAACTAGTTTTCACATTGGGGTCCCGTTGAAACTAGTTTTGACTAGTTAAAACTAGTTTTGACATGGGAGTCTCGATGGAACTATAGTATTAACTAGTCAAAACTAGTTTTAACGGAATTCGGGTTTTGACTGTAACATATATAAACTATATAGATATATATGAATCCTGGAGACCACTGAATTCGTGTTCTAGAGGTTCTGAAACGTGAAAAAAACATGACATGACCCGTGTTTGCCACCATCACGACGAGACCGATAGTGCATTTTCAGAATGAAATGCACTAAAAATAGGCAAGTTCTCCATTACCGCAGTTACTGCCAGGAAACGAAAATTTCAAGTTTTGTTCCAAAAATATCATTTTCTGTGGAAATCGGTAGCTAACTAAGTTAAGTTTTCCAGCTGAGATGTTAGGTATACCTATAATTGATGGTTAACGACCCTTCATCTGTGCTAATTCAGTTTCTGCGGGGTCGAATTGATACGATTTCCCGCTCCCAAGTTCTGAGTTAATGAACTACCGACACCGAATTCTCTTGATGGGGGGAGTCAAACTGCGGAATATAAGCCTGCAATAGGCATTGGGATGCATTTGACTTGTTCTCACTCGAAGCTGCCCACCAGATCAAATGCTGGCAACGCCCCTGCCTCGAAACTAGTGAGTTTTCCACTTTTAACCGAGAATTAGGGGGTTTTCTCAATTTTAGTCATGATTCATTCCGTTCATTGAAGACATTCTAGAATTTTCTTTGCGATAAATACTCCCCCGTTGTGGAATGAGTAGAGCCAAGCCAAGTCCGCTAGTCTCAAGTAGCCCTCCTAGATGCAGATCAACAAAAATCGATGATATCGTATATGAGAAACGCTCACTTTTAACCAATTTAAGGGACGCCGCCGGCGGCCACCCCGTGGAGGATAGAGGAGAAAACCGGCTGAATTGGTCAATTTGAATCGAATTCAAATCGAAATACGCGAGAAAATGTCCCTAAAAATCACTCAGTTAGGCCCGGCGCTCACTAGGAGAAAAAAGAATCCGACGCGCGCGTCAGCATCCGACTCGTGCAGTAAAAACACATAGAACTCTATGGGGCCTTTCACATTGGACGCGTACGCGAGAGTCGTCTCTTCCCCGCGTCGGCGTCTTTTTTCTCTTATAGTGTGCGCCGGGCCTTAAGGATAATTTAGGAGAAAATGAAATTGAAATTTTGGACGAAACCACAGCGCGTGGTTTCTTGGCACGCCGATTCCGAAAATTCAGATGTATTTTCAATCAGGAAAGAAAATAGGAAGAAAAAATGTATCCTTTGCTTTATGAAGGGGCTGAATTAATTAATATTATGTATAATTATAAGATCGGTGATTTAACTGTAGAGGTGTCGTTAAACACTGTTGTACACTATTATTCCAATAACTAATATTGTATAAAGAAGGGTAGTGAACTCCCATAATCACTTGGCCGAGATCTAATTATTGGAATTCACATTGATTCGACGGCATATTTTATCAAATACAGTGCAGGTTTTTTTTTTGTAATGGCGACGGCGAGGAGACTTCAATGCTCGGATAGGAGCGGAACGGGACAGGGCAAGTAAAATGAGAGCACTGATGAGGTGGTTCCGGTTAGAAGATTGGCAGGACCCTCCTTCCCTTAACTCCTCCTTTCGAAAAATCAGATCTCTCCACTACTCCACTTTTCTTGTGCTAAAGCTTTCAGACGGGAATTCCCTCTGGGAATCAGCACTCCCACCACATTCATGTCATAGAAATCCCACAAATACGTCCTCTACCGCGAGTGTGAGTGTATGAATGGTGGGGGAGAAAGGCGTGTTCCGGTTCTCATCCACTTGGACCTCTGTTTCTTCTTCCCTCCCCGATATATGGCTCGATCTGGTGGTTACTCGGCAGCTCGTCCTCTTGAAATCTGTGCGAGAGCAAGAAAGAGGGTACGACGAAAGAGAGTGCGAGCGAAAAAAAAAAAAAATGCCCCAGCGCAGCTTCGACTTTGTATCTGGGGGCCCGTCCTGCCCCCGTTATCCCACTCCCTTATGTTTACGCAGTAAAGCCCCGGGTTGTGGAACCCCCTCGGTGAAAAAGGGACTTGAAAAAACCCCCCCAGTCTTTAGCCAGGGACCGCCGGTGTGACAAGCGCGGGTATTCCCCCTGGGAAGTTTTTCAAGACTAATTCCGAACATTTTTTTTTTTTTACTCGTCAAGTCAAAACTCGGATGCCGTTAATTGTTGTTGTTGCATTAATTTTTCGATTGTTTGGAAGTTTTTTTTTTGTTTTCATTATTGACGGGAGAAGCCACCGTGAAGGATTGATAAAATTCCCTCCCCGTCGGTGGTAGGGGGAGGAGTGGAATTCCGGAAGTAAAATATTTATTTGAAGGGTCTTCCGGTGGCCCATTCGCGGGGACTTTTAAGTTTGAATGATGGCAATTTTTTCATTATTTCTCAAAATTTGCCCTCAATAAATTTCGAAAGAGGTCGACGAACGAACAAAACGAAACTGAATATCATCGAACAAAGGCTTTTTATGGATACGAATGTCGTAAGTTGAATTTTATTTATTGTTGCTTCCGAGCTACGGAAGCATTGTTTTCACTTTTAGGAAATATTTTTTTTTTCTTCTTTAAAATCGAAATTTCCACTTGCATTTCACGTTTTATACCTTCCTGAACAATTTCGGTTTCGTGTCTGTCTGTCTGTCCGCAAATCCTTGTAACAAGCATATCTTCCATAGTTTTTATCCGAATTTGATGAAATTTTCAGGGAATATATGTGTTGGCTAGCAGAGGGTCCCCTATCAATTTCGTCAAAATCGTACAAGGGGGAGGGGGTGAAAATAGGGGTTGAATTCTCAAACAAATCGGCGGTTAAATATTTCCAATATTTCCTACCTCATTTGACCCATTGTTGAAAGATGCTTATGTTTTGTTTTTTAAAATGAGAAAACAGTAAAATATGTAAACAAAAAAAGCGAGGAAGCACTGTGCTATAATCATTAGCAGACTTTTTTTTTTAAATGGAAAATTCATGCTTCAATGTGTTCGATTACATGTTTTATTCTTTGCTCTTGCTTTGTGCGCATTCTATTGCATCTTATTATACAGTTTTGGTGCAAGAAAAATATTATTTTCAAACTCTGACCAGTGCAAATAATTTGACAACGAGTGATTTTGAACAATCGCTCCAGCTTTTATAGTCGTTTACCGTTCAATGTTTAGAAAATAAGGAGTCGTATTTCAGTGGATGTTTCCGAATCAAAAGCGCCTTCACCAATCTTGAATTATGCCTCAATTCCATTCGAAGATTCCTAATTTTTTAAAATTTATTTTGTAACAAATTGGTGTATTTATTATGACGAAATGCTTTCGTTTAATTTTTTTTTGAACTTTGAAAACAACTACAAATTGACTTAATAATGTAATCTCGGCTTGAAGGTATGCACTATGCACTTATCTAACACAATTATGAAAGGGGAAATTCCATTGGATGGGAAGCAGATGAAAAAATGGAACCGAATGCAATCTTGGAGGAGTTCGCTAATTACTTATTTTCTTCTAAGGTACTGAAATCTATCTGAAAGATAAAAGTGTTCCAGCATGATACGTTGCTGGGGTGGGAGCAGAGAGAATTTTTATTTTTACAGGATACTCAATTAAAAATATTTATGCTGGTTGTTTATTCTTATTTACGAGTATTTTTCATTGGGTTTAAGTGTAACTGAGCTCACAATATTTTTTGGTTTGTTTACTTATTGCCAGTACTATAAATACATTTTAGCTCAACGCGATTTTCTTTTTTATATCTGACCGACATCGACGTGCAGGATTCAGTTTCCACTTGGTAATAAATTGAATTCCGTTTTGTAGTATTTTGATATTCCCCATAAAACTTCCTCTTTCGACCTGAATTTTTAAACAATTTCCTAATTAAAATTTGGATTTCTTGATTCGAATCGCAACGTTTTCATATAGAAGCAACGAAGTAGAATGACTCTAATCAAACACTGAACAAGCTCGAGAGTTTTTTATCGTCCGAGTCCTCAAAAAAAAAAAAAAAAAAAAAAAAGACAGGGAACATAGCGTTCTGCGTCGTCAACTTCATCATTAAGGCCTATTTGCTGGCTCTATCGCATCATTTATTGGAGGTTGAAGGAATTAATGTTCGGAAAGCGTGATTGTTAAGAAAACGCATACTGATAACGTGCACGCATTCCTATAGGCCGCAGGAACATCGGCTTGTATATGCAGCCGAAGGTTTCGTTTTTATTCTCATAGTCGATTCCTGAAAGTGTACATTTAATATTTTTCGATGTAATTGCTTTTTGTCATTAAATACAATAATAATTCCACAGGCTGTCTTTACTAGCAAAACGGTAGTTTTAAAAATAAATAAATATAATGATAATAAAAAGCAGTATACAGCAACTACTAATTGCTGTTAACCATTTAGTTATTTTAATAATTTATTTAATGATTTCCTACTTACAGCCAAGTAGAAACGTGCTAATTCATTGGTAGAGCCCGGGAAGATGAACCCAACTTGGCGAGGACGACTTTTGCAAGTCAGTGGAGTATTGGGCCGCTTCTCTAGTGCCATGCGAGAAGATTCGCGTCCTAGGGTAACTATATTTTATTTTCAAGTGAAAAGTAGGAATTATATATGAAATTGATGATTTCTTTTTTCAAAGGGGCATTAAACTCTCAAACTCATGGACGAAATATTTGTGGTGGTAGGAAAATATTTTGATTTTGGCACTGCTGGGCTACATAATTGGAAAGTGTGAAGCTGTGCCGGCTTTAACAGTGGGAAGAAGGGGGGAGGGCGTGTCGGGCGGGCACCCGGGGGCGCCGTGTCATAAGGGGGCGCGTTTATAGCAGTATACGAGGTGGGAATGCTCTTTAAGATGCGCATTTTGTTTAAGAAAATGTCAAAACTATAAAAATGTAAATAAATTAGTTAAAAAGGAGCGTTGGCGCATTGTCTAGAAATCTACAGAAGACAGGGCGGGCTGAAATATTTGGCTGGTTTTTATTTTATTTTTTAAATTATTTTAATTTCAACTCCCGTTCAAACGCATGGACGCCACATTGCACACGTCACATGAACCATCACTTTTCTTGTTACTCTCTTAGTGACGTACCGTGGTGACGGGGTTGGGTAAGGGTGTCAGAGGAGGCTTGAAAACATGAGGATTTTTAGGTTTTATTTAGGTTTTTAGGGTTTATGGAGCAAGTTACGTGAAAAGGAGTCCGGTTGAACAACGTTTTGGCTCTTTTCTTTTCAGTCCATCGGACTAAATCCGTCAAATTACGAAACACGGCTAAAATGGTGGAAATTCGATATAATTCACCAATGAATTTAAGAAACGCGCTAATTCCGCAGATTAAGCGTATAGAAAAACCGTTAATTCAAGGCTAAAATTCGTAAACGCCAATTCTCGGCTTCTTAAGGCTAGTTCTTGGCTCAAGCTGAGAAAAATCGCTCATTCTATGGCTAAGAGTGGAAAAAAACGCTAGTTCGCGGAAAAATTCTAAAAAACCTCTCATTAGCGTCTAAAGTCAAGAAAAAGACAAATCCATGAAGAAAATTGAGAATAATCACTAATTCGCATTTAAAATGGTGAAAAATGGGTAAGATTGAGAAGAAGTGCTAAGGCGTGAAGGAAAAAACGCCAATTCGCAGCTTCTGATCGTGGCTGAAATTGAATAAAATCGGTAATCCGCAGCTAAATGAATTCAGGAAAAGCGACGAAAATTAGGAAAAAATTCCAATTCGCGGCTGAAATGTAGAGAAATTGCTCATTACTCATTAGCGACTAATGTCAGGACAAACACGATTTCACTACAAAAATTAAGAAAAATTGTTAATTCGCGTCAAAAATGGAGACGTACTGCTAAATGCATCGATGACATTCAGGAGAAGCGCTAAAGTGTGGAATGAATGCTAATTCGCGATTGAAATGGAGAAAACGCCAAATCGTGGCGTCTGAAGGCAGCAGCTTCGTGGACGAAAGTGAACAAAATCGCTGCTCCACGGCAAAATGAGGAAAATCTCTGATTGCTGTGTAAGCTCTTAAGCTGAGCTTAGTGTTAAACAGAACTTTAAACCCATGTGGTCGACCCGGGTCTAAATTAAGAATTTTAATTGTTAATTCAAAGAAAAAAGTGAGAAAATGTGGCGAATCGCATTCTGGAGACAACTACGCGGCTAAAATTGAGAAAAAGCGCTAATTCATGGCTAAAAGTGCTAAAATTCGCGGCTAAATGAAGTAAGTAAAATGCCAATTCAGCGCCAAAATGGAGACAAATCTCTCATTCGCGGCTAAAATAGGAAAAATCGCTAATTCTTTGCTTAAATTGAGAAAAAATAGTAATTTGCGGACTGAATTTTAAGGAAAAGCTATAATTTAACGCTGCACACAAATCGTATTTTCTGTTTATTTAGGGACCTCATAGAGATTTCCGCCCCGGCTCCGATATGCGTAAGTCTGTCATGCTTACCGTCTTTATTTCTTGCTCGGTCTTCCTTATTCCGCCGGATTACTGACCCAGTAGGTGATGACAGAGCCGATTATGGGCTTGTATAAAACGCCGTTCCCTGATCTTGCACAGCTGCGGGAGTTCGAATCCACACTACGCGGGTGTTCGAGTCGGTGCGTGGTTTGACATACGCACATCGCCGAGAACTCCCACACGGAACTGATCAAAATGCACCGCCACCATGTCACATAGCTCACTTAATGGGCAATAGTGGGATTCGAACCCAGGCCCATTGGGTGGCGAAGGGCGCATTGCATCTACTATCGAGGCGCACTCGCACTATAACCGTTCAGACGGCCACGGTGTCAAAGGCTGTGACAATCTCATGACCCCATGCTTGAAATGACCCGAAACTTATGATTTTGTTTTGTAAATCAACCAACTACGATTTTGACGTACCGATCTAGTTTTCTGTCGTTTTATACCTCGACTAATACGCAAAAAGTATTGCGATAAACGATTCCTCACGAGTAGATAAGCCTCCTCAGTCATTCCAATACAAATTTGTCTCCATTTTAGCTACGAATTTATTTACTAGTTCTCTATCCAAGGACGGAGTAAAAAGCATATGTAGGCTGAGAACTAATCATGGTCTTTGTCAGCATTATTTATTTAAATTGAATTTAACAACAGCTTCTGAATGTCCGACATGTCAGGAACCGGGGACGCTGGAGCACGCAGTGATGGTCTGCAGACAGTACGAAGGATCTCGAAATATGTTTTTCAGCAGACTTCCAAGTCTCCTCTGCTGTCCATTTAATTATTTAACTATTTTAGAATCAAGTTGCCCATCAGTCTACAAACTCCTGTATGATTTTTTAAAAGACAGTCACCTTGTAGTTTAAACCCATAAAACACCTCTGGCTATGGTTTCCTAACTAATGCCAAATTTAAAAAAAAAAAAAAAAAAAAAAAAAAAAAAAAAAAAAAAAGCTACGAATTTGCGTTTTTCTCAATTTTGGCCCCAAATTACCGCATCTAGTAGTTTTAGTGGCTTCTATACTTGGAGTTGGTGATTGATGTTGACCCATCCCCTTTCACACATAAGCGGTTACGCTCGTCCTCTTGGACAGAGTAAGACTGTTCGCTGCTGTCGGCGTGGCAAATTCATAAGAAAAAAAACCAAAAAAACAACAAAAACAATTCTATTCTATTACAATATTATATTATTATTTAGCTCAGCTGAATATTCGATTCAGGCCACAAAAGCCCTCCTCCGAACAGGCGCGGATCCAGGGGTGGGGCGCCCCCCCCCCTGGGCCAAAGGATTTTAGTTTTGATTTTTGGTTATTATACCTTCGCATGACCTGAGTGAAACGATGCCTACGATTTTTTTATAGCTTGTAATGATGAAACTGTGCATCCAAAGAGCATTATAAACTTATAACAGTATAATAATGTTAATGATATAATGATAATGGTTCTATGAGGGTACTTCACTGGAAATCTATGTAGGCTACCTGTCTTTACTTGTTCCGATTGGACAGGTTTTCTCACCCCATTATTTGGACCACTAGAGAGAGGGAAGTGGGCCAATTTTTTCGTTTACGCTCCCTCTATTATTTATCTGTACTCAACGGTTCAATCACTGGGCAGGCCTAATCTGTTCTGAGCTATCATTTAAGCTTGGACTAGTAAACTTTAATTAGGCCCGGGTCGACCACATGGGTTTAAAGCTCCGTTTAACATCTACGTCGAACCAGAAACAGTTATAACGCGCTTTGCCAAGTCAAAGAAGAAAAAAGTAGAATTTGTTTTGGACTGACCAATAATGTAGTCTCACTTTTTCATTTTATTATGCTATTATAGCAAATGTTCAGTTCATTACAATACATTAATTTGAATGCGTTTATCAAAATTAATTTTCATTTCCAAGTTTTCTTCTTCAAAATTAGTTTTCTTTTCCAAACCGCCACCAGTAAAAATCGTGATGTTTGATTTCAAACTTGAGCAGCTGAGTAGGCTTAACTGTGAGTGTGCATTTAGGCCTTATTTATAGCTCCATCCACAGCAACTATGTTGAAACAGAGTTAAACTCGGACGATTCAACTTTCCTGCCCACTCTACAAGACCACATTAATTCAATCATACGTTCAGTGGTTCAACTTGAGTTGCTCAAACGTCAAACCATTCAATTTCGATTCAACAGTGCGGAAGCGCGTTGGGTCCATTCGTTCATCGTCCGGAGCTGCACAATAGCACTAAAAGTACTAACCTTCCATTATTTTTTCGCGTTATTCCACATGTTAACCCGCGAGGTTACAAAATTTCGTGCTGCTCGAAGTAGTCCGGGACGACAAATTAATAGACCTATTTAGATGATACCGGAGAAGCCTCCCCTCCTCCCACATAGTCAAATAGCTTGAGAAGTGCGCCCCTCCCCCCTTGGACACATTCCTGGATCCGCGCCTGCCTCCGAAGGATCTAATTGAGAAAATTCGCGCCTTTTGGAGGTAACTTCGCGGCCGATATAGAGAAAATATGCTAATCCCCAAATCATTTAGGTCCTTAAGCAGGTAAAATAGAAAAGGCTCACTATTGTTGATGTTCCATCTCCCACCCTAATCCTATTGAGAGGGCAAATGTACCTTTTCGCCCCCCCCCCAATATTTTAACCGGATTTTCAACAATTTCGTACATCAAAGGGTGACCGCCGGCTTATTCATTATCATTACAATAGGAAAATGATTTACATGAAAAAAAATCCATCATTGGGCAATGGTTAGTGTTGTAGCTTGTTGAAAAGCCCCCCCCCCCCCCGAAAACCAGCAGAGTAGACGCTCCTTCTCACTGTTCGATTTCCAGTTCAATTATTGATGTTTGTTCTTACGTTTTGTGATTAATTATACTCTTTTTATCTCAGATTGAGATAAAAAATTGTTAATTTGCAGCTAAAATTGAGGAAAATGCCAATGCGAAGAGAAATCGCTAATTCACGGGATAAAAAAGCTATTTCGCTGCTAAAACTGGGAACAAGTGGTAACTCGCGCTAATAAGCGGGTAAAATAAAGAAAATCTCTAATTTGAGGTTAAATAAATTGCGCAAAACTGTATACCAATCCGCAGACGAAGTGCAGAAAATGCGTTAATTCGCGCCTCTAATTGAGAAAAATTTCTAATTCGCAGACGAAATTGAGGAAAGCGCTTATTCACGGATAAAGTGTAGAAAAAACGATAATTCACGGTAATCAAGAAAAGCGATAATTCACGGCTGAAATTAAGAAAAACGCCAATTCACTGTTGAAATTGAGAAAAAGTGCTTATTCGCTGCTAAAAAGTGAAAAAATTGCTAACTTGCGACTAAAATTGAGAAAAACGCCATAGGTGTAGGTCCGCCAGTGCACTAGCAATGCTTCTGGCCTGGTAGGCCACGCTGCGTGTGCCACTTAAAAATTGTAAACTCAAGTCATTGGTTAATTTACTCGTTCAAAACAAGAGTGACGGATCAACTCGTTGCATGCTCTTCGAAATTACGCTGAACTTCAACGACTGTTGGTGGCTAGCGCGCGATTTTGGTATAAGTTTGGCACTCTCCTCTGCAAAAATCCTCTGAAGCAACCGCGTTAGATTTCCCTCCTCTGAACAACTTCCTCCGATCCCCTAAAAATTAGAGTGGATGAGTGAAAATTATAAAAAACATTATGGACGGTACGCGGTGATGGATGTTTCTTTATACGTAATTTAACTTATACTTAACTTATAATAATACTAAAAATTAAATATGTTATTTAATTGACAGCCTATTAATAAGTTCGTGCGCCGGGGAGAATGTGTATAATGACAACTTTATCCGCTTACATTTAACAGTGTGAGAAACCAAAAAAAAAAAAAAAAAAAAAAAAAAAAAAAAAAAAAAAAAAAGGTGTAAGAAAGGGAAGTAGAGGAATAGCCTTAACGGACTAACGGACAGAACAATCTCCAAACAAGACGATATGTGTGTTGATAGAAAATAATTTGATGGGACATCAGCCTGATATAAACAAGAGTAGCTCGGGGGTCAAAGGGAATTACAATTTTTTGTTTTTACTATCTTAGCCCTCCTCCCCGCCGTTTTTTTTAGTTTCCTGATGGACGTTGGAATTATCTCTCTCACCATCTCACCTTCTTTCCATCGGACGGTTCGGACGTTTTCATTCGAAGTTCAACTTTACGTGAAGCTTTCACCCCCCCTCCCTCCCCTCACTCGCCATGTTATAGTTCGACTTCGGGAATTACGGCGCATCACACGTCATCACTGCCTCAGGCTCGTAGGTACCTACTGCTCCTCTGTTGCCAAAAAATAAGGAATGATTTCAGATGTGGGTTCTTACTATTACTATGATTATTGTCCATTCCTTGCAAAAGAATATACTCATGCGTGCGTATTCCTTAACTATACCCTGTTCAAAATAAGAATAACCCCGATCCGTATGGTTTTTAATGTTTTATTAACGTGAAAGGCGAAAACAAACAGATGGATCGGGGTTTTCTTATCTTGAACAGGTATTGGCGATTGTAGCTATCACTAGCTGCGCTAGTGTCGTGTGTTAATGAAACCGGTACTCCCTACATATGTTAAATGATAACAAGTTTTGTGTTTTTTAAAATTGTTTTTTCGTGGTCAACGTCCGTAACACAATGGGAAAAAAGTAGTCAGTTGGCCTAAAGTGACGAGAACAGAAGAACGTGGTTTCTAATACATTTATACTCAAACGTCAAGCAAGCTCTCAAGCCTTTCGGCGGTCGACTTTCTCCCAACACTGGGCTAATTGATAGCTGACACCGTTGAACCCTCAATTTTTGGAAAACAATGAAATGACAATGTGGTGTCTCGGTTACGACGGGAAGAGCAACCGAAGGCACAGCAGTTTTCTCTGGATTCACCCTTGAGAGATATCCGACGAGCGCCTTATCATTTCTTTGTTGGTACTCGCCAGCTCACCGTTTCGTTTTAGTGCTCAGAGAACGGCACGGGTTCAGCAAAATGGTCGAAAACGTTTTTGAATCTGTATTTTCGAGTTTTCTTGCTCCAACAAATAGCCGACAGTGAAAGTTTCTGTACGGGTGTACTGCGCACCCGCATAACCGTCTTGTTTTCTTGATTCGGTGATGCCAACGGTACAATATCGAGGCCTCCTCGTCACCGTCGGACAATTTAGTCGTAGTTCACAGTAAAAAAGTGTCACTGACCAACATTTTTGATACGTGAACTTCCTCATTGTAGAAATCCTTTGTTGTAGTTTGTTGTCAAACGACAACAACAAATCACATGGAGTACCGGACTCAATGTTTCTCTGACACGCCGCCAGATATCGTATCCCTTAGCTACAATCGCCAATAAAAGAATTCAACTGTGTTGTATGGAGTGATGGAGGATGGACAGTCTATAAATTGACATTTTAATGAAAAATAACCAGTTCATGCCGTAAAAATAGTATTTTTCCGGTTTAATAAAGATTCGGGGAAAACGCAATTCTCCCCCCAAACGGAAGTAATAAAACCACTAGGCAAATTTTCCAACTTTTGGATAGTATGGCCCATTTTGGAGGCCGAATTTTCATTCCCCCTCTACGGAACAGCCTCGAACTTGAACGGATCAGTTTTTGGGTGATAACGGTCAGTTCAGGTACTAGAGTCACTTAGTTGCATGTCAATCAGGGAAAAGGTTCGATTATTTTGGCTGCAGGTTGTGACTTTTGGGCAGAGTGCCAGAGTTTTTTTTGGGCCTGCATCCGGCTGTACGATGATACTTTTTGATCAGTGAAGCGGACGCTGCGAGTAGTCCGCGTTCATCAGTATTTTGACCGCATTCTTAATTTTTGTGTCTTGTTGGCCATAAATTTGTATTTTTTGGACACATTCGATGTTGACGGAGCAGAATTGCACTTTTTTTTTTTTAAAGGAAAGATCAGCTTTCTAGCAAAATATCTGATTTTCTGTCTAAGAAACTAAGGGCAAGGATTGGCAGCTGCCCACCCTTCTTCAACTCGTCATGCATTGTTCGAAACCAAATACACTCAATTTTCCCCCTTCAAAACGGCTGATTAGCCTTAAAAGGCTGAACATTTTGCCATTAAAGAAATAATGAAATTTCGTCCAAGATTTCCCACGACATGCAAAATGACAATTTTTAACAGAGTCGCTTCCCGTCTAAAAATCGCTCATTCACAGCTAAAATTGAGATAAAGCGCTAATTCGCGGCTAAAATTGTGAAAAAGTGCTCATTAACGTCTAAAATTGATAAAACGCCAATTCGCAATTATAATATTGAGAAAACGCTGACTCACGGTTTCTGGAGGCAACTTCAAGCCTGGCGTAGGTGTATAGAGAAGAAGCACTAATTCATGGCTAAAATTGGATCAAAACCGCATAGTTCGCGGTCATAATGGGCCGTTCTTGGGTCAAGTCCGCGGCTCAAATAAAGAAACACCGCTAAATCGTGGCTAAAATTGAGAAAAAACTCTAACGGGTAAAATTAAGGAAAAACGCTCATTCGCGAACCTAAAGTTGAGAAAAATAGTTGCAAAAATTATATAATTCGGAAGTAAATATATCTACCGCCCAAACGCGCAAAAAAAAAAAAAATAAAAAAATAAAAAAAATAAAATAAACTTACTGCTTTGCTATAATTAGGATCTGAAACTTGCAATTTCCCGGATATTTGTCTATAAAATTGACAATTTTGCAGCTATTCTTCTTACTCTGGACGCTGTGTGTGCTTCGCGATTAAAAAAAAGGCCCTAAACTTACAATTTCATGAAAATAAAACCAAGATCTTGGGATTTGTGAAAATAAAGATAGAAAACTAGTAGGTGATTTCCCAAATACTTTAGACCCCAAAGTTTCTATTCCACAGATTTTTAGCTCATAGTGATGTAATTTTATGGTTATATTTGTCAGGCTTTGAGTGCTATCGGGGCTGGCTTTCCCGGTATCCATGGCCGCTTTTTTTTTTTTTTCTTAAATAAGGGCCCGAAACTGGTAATTTCGCTTGAATTTAGAATGTAACTTGCAATATCGCACGGGAAATTCTAATCCTAGAGATCCTCGAAAATCATTGCAATTTTGCGGCTATTCGTCAGACTTTGAGCGGCTGTCGTTCGTGACTGGCTAGTCCGGGTTCCGCGATCACTAAAAAAAAAAAAAAACATAAACAAAAATAAAACTTACACGATTACGCGAAAATAAAGACGGGGAAAGTAGCAATTTCACGGATATTTGAAATGTTTTGTAAGTTTGCAATTTTGAGTCTTAATTTGAGCGAAATTACGAGCTTCCTAGCTGAATATCCGCGAAATTGCCGATTGTTCAGGGCCTTATTGTTAGTTGTCGGCGGCGGAACCCAGGCGGAACAGGTCCACACAGAGCCCAGAGCCCGAAGAATGATCAGGAAATTGAAATATCTCTGGTCGTATTTTGGGATTTAATTTCTGCATAAATGCGTGTTTCGCGTCTTCATTCCTGTGAAAATGCAAGTTTCGGGACTTATTTTCTACGAAATTATAACTTTTGGGTCTTAATTTCAGCGAAATTACAAGTTTCAGCTCTTAATTTCAGTGATATTGCAGTTTCGAGGCCCCCCTTTTTCTAGTGGCTGCACGATCCCTGGTCCAGCCGACCCCGTGAGCGCCGAAAGCTTGATGAATATAGCTGCAAAATTACTTCATTCTGAGCCAAACATCCAGTGACTTCCTACGGCTGAATATCCGTGAAACTGAAAGTTTCAGTGAAATTACAAGTTTTTAGGGTTATAATTTAGGAGAAATTGCAAAAGTTGGGAACTTTTTTTCAATGTCCGCCGACCTCGAGAGCGTCCTAATGTTGATGAAACTCCCTTGACCGGCTCCGCCCGACCAATATCCGACGCGTTCAATGTTGAGACGAGCTTGAAGGCTCAGAAGAGAACGCGAAAAGCTGCCCACCCTTCTTTCTATTCAGTATACATCTTAGCTACGCCCATAGTTTGTGAGAGAAAGAACCTCGATCCGAGAAAATCGATGACGATGCAAAACGCGCGCTTTTGGCAACTCTGAGAGTGCTGGCGGCCATTCAGTGGCGTTATATCGGAAACCGGCTGTACGTCGTTTAATTGAACAAAGTCCAAGGGAATCGTAAGCTGTGGTTCAAATTGAAACACTTTGAAAAAATGACTCTAAAAGGTCAAGACCAAACCGAGTATCTTGGAGTTTCTCCAAAAATTGGGAAATCCGAAAAGTGAGACGGATTTTCGACCATCAGACAGTCGTTCAGGGGCGTATTCAACCCTTGATTGGTCGGTAGCCCCGCTGTGGGGAAAAGACATGTTTTCGTGGGCCAGATTCGTGAAAATGGTTTATAAGTGGGCAACGAGGAAACTCCGTGGGATTGGGTTTTGCAGCGAGCCAAAACCTACAAAATTGGATCAATGATGACCTCTCGAAAATGGGTTTTTAGTGAGCAAAACCCGCAAACTTGGCGTTTTGGTGTGTAAAATCTGCAAAATTTGTGTTTTGAGCGGGCATTGCCCGCAAAAATAATTTGTTGGTGTGCAAAATCTGCGAAACTAACTTTTTGCAGATATAAATCCGCAAAATAAGTTTTTTAGTGAGCAAAATCCGGGAAATTTGTTTGTTAGTGAGACAGACCCGCGAAGATGGGGTTTTGACCGAGTGTAACGTAACCTTTGAAAATGGTTATTTATTGAGCCGTACTCGCAAAAATAGTTTCATGGTGAGCAAAATCTGCGAAATAGGTTTTTTAGAGACCAGAATCCGATAAATAGGGGTTTAAGTGAGTCAAACCATCTAATATCGGGTTTTAGTGCGCAGCCCCGCAAAATTGGTGTGCAAGCAACAAAACCCCGAAAATTTAGATTTTTAGTGAGGAAAATCCGAAATTTTGTTGTTTTTGTTGCTTCAGAGAGCCAAATCCAGGATTTGTTTTTGAGATGGAAGGTTAGTGAATCCAACACGCAAACGTGTTCTTTTTGGTGAGAAAAATCCGCAAAATTGTTTCGTTTTTTAGGGAGCGAAATCTGAGAAATTGGTTGTTTAGTTAGTGAAACCGCAAACCGGCTAAAATGTGGTTTTAGTGCGCAAAATATGAGAAAACGGTCTCTGAATTTGGGCACCCAGCGTTTGTTTGATATCCCAGCCAGCCAGAGACGTAAATAGTTTTTTTGTGGAAATAAAAATCAGCAAAATTGTTTTTTTAAAGAGTGTGGAAATCCGAGACATTTGTTTTTCAGTGAGTTCAATGGCTAATTGTTTGGCAAGATAAATCAAGAAAATTGGGTTCTTATAGGCCCGGGTCGACCACGTTGGTTCAAAGTTGCGTTTTACAATAAGCTGAGCTTAATAGCTTAGTCCCCAATCATAATTTAGAATATTGAATACAAAAGCGTTTAAACCCCTAGCAACGCTTAAACGGAAATTGCCGACCTAACCCTTAGGCCCATTTTCACCAACAATATTGATCTTGTTTAAAGTTGATCGTGATTAGTTGCCAATAGCGACCCATATGAATTCTGATATAAGTGTTTACATTGTAATCGCGATTAGTTGTTGATCTTGGTTTAAGAAGTTGGTGAAATCGGGCCTTAGTGATCAAAATCTGAGAAATATATTTTTTAGGGTGGGTTTAAAAAACACCGAATTTCTCATGGAATAGCAATCCCTCGGATAACTTTGCATTACTGTTTACAAAAAGGCCCATAGCAACCATATTTTTATATTTTTATTCTGATGGTGTTAGCCCCTCCACTCACGGGTCATCTCGTTGTCGGCTCGAACTCGACGCGGAGTCGAAATGCTCGACGAGATTTACTTTTTAACATTGTTTTCAGTGCAAATGAATTTGTTCCACACACGGGTCGTTTTCCTCGTCTCGAACTCGATGCGATTTCGCCTCCGCAGTGTTATAGCATTTTCCATTTCCATTAAATTTCGCTCTGAAGCCGAGCATTTCCACCCGTCTTCTCTGAATTATATCGTATGGTAACAGAGAAGACGGATGGAAATGCTCGACTCCAGAGCGGAATTTTATGTAAATAGAAAACGCCATTAAATCAATACATAGTAAATAGATGGATATAATGAATAAATCTGTCGCCGGTATTTTAATTAATAAATTAATTAGACTGATATTATCCGGACGACGATGGAAGGGCATAGCCCAACACGATTCGAGTTTCGAGAAAAAATGGCTCCCCGGCGGGATTTGAACCCGCAACCTCTGGATTACCAGTCCAGTACGCTGCCATTTGCGCCACGGAGACGCCTATGGGAGTCGTACTCCGAGGGGTAAGCTAAGCCGAACCCCACCCAGGTCCATTGTTTCTCGAAACTGAGTGGGGTTCGGCTTAGCTTACCCCTCGGAGTACGACTCCCATAGACGTCTCCGTGGCGCAATTGACCCCGTTAAATCATTCGTATTTATTAATTCGTGGATATTGTGGATGTGACATAAAATATATAACATGCAGGAACAGTATCTTTCATCTTGGATTACTGCAACTTAGCAAAACGAAGCTTGAAGACTCATGAAGGATTTAAAAACATGTTTAATTGTCTAAACACCCTAATTTCACAGATGCAAAAATCACATAGTTCGAGCAAGACGAGCACTTCGGTACCGCATCAAGTTCAAGCCGAAAACGAGACGACCCGTGTGTGGAGGGCCTTTGAGGAGTTGAGGGGGGAAAGACCCAGGCGGAGGCTTTCGCCATAATGCCTGGCGCCTTTCCATCCCCGAAGGGTAGACCCTCAAAAACCCAGAGGGTGGCAGTTGACCAGCGCGGGAATCGAACCCGCGACCGCAGTGCCCGTAGGTGCCGGCCCACTGGAACGCAATGCCCTCGGCCGCGGACACACCACCCACACCGGCCCTCGGCAACCAGACCTATCCCGGCTTTATCCGAAGAATAAGTTCATGGATAAACGCACCCTTAGTGAGGCAGAGCTGTGAAAATGTTACCTTTGAGAAAATGGCCGCTTTGCGCAAATTGCGCTCACAAATTTAGGTTGTGAAAACGGATGAATCCATTTATTGAAAGCGATAATGGGGAACTTGCACATTTTTCAAAAGTTGGTGTTGCTTAAAGAGGGCTCTTCCACAAGTCTATTGCTCACATTAAACTTTGAAATCAGTCAAGGATGCTTTTTTAGGGAATTTTTAAAAATTTTGAGTGGGGGTTCGATTACGTAAAAACTTACTTATTGAAATGGATGATGCGGGGAAGAGAGGGTTAGACGAGTTTAATGGGGGGGACATTTTTCATGTTATTTGTAAACAAACAATTTTAGAGTTCCCTCAAATGCTTCACAAGTAAGTATTTACGTCATTTCCCCTCGCACCATCCATCCTCTTCTGAAGAACTTTGAACCTTTTTTAAAAATCTTAAAACGCACCAATCGGGTTGCAACTTCCGTTGTTATCCTTCAGTTAACGGGTCAAATCACCGGTATGCTTTTCTACCCAATCTGAGATTCGTGCAAGTTCCCCATTTGAAATTTCCACCCGTTTGGGCGATGTTTTTTGCTCGATTGTTCAGTTTAAGTCGATTATTTGAATCGGTAGTTAAAAATTAGAGGGTTTGTTTGATTGACTTAAGTTTGAACGCATGCATTTTTCATGCTAGGTTAGGTTACATATTCTGAAAATTTGGACGTTTTTTAGTGGTTGGTGCGAAAATAAATGCTGAAAAATTAACATACACAAAAAAAAATGTATTGTGGTCCGTAATCGAATGGTGGGTATCATCAGTTCTATTTCGGACCTGAAACGGACAAGTTTATAGTTAGGAAATTTCTAATAATCTAGAAATCCAAGAAACTCGTCAGAACGGAAATTACGGCTTAAATGTACATTTCAATCAGGAATCCCAACTTAAGGTTTGCCTCACAGCGCTCATGCGAGAAATGAAAAACTGTTAACACCACCCGAGGTCCCATTTCACCCCGCATCAATAACTCTTTCACCCCCTTCAGAGGCCACCGCCGATGATTCAATTTCCTTCTTCTGCACCACGCTAAATAATTAATTCCCAATCGTCACGCTTATTTTCGTGAGAGCATTGTACCTTCGCCAGCATCCACTGACGATCGCTTTTTTCTTTTTTTTTTATTCTTTCTCCTGAATCTTTTATAATTACTCCTTGAAAGGCGAATGTCAGTAATGACAATAATCTCACGGTGGATTACTATTTACGAGCGGCAACGGTAGCGTGAGAATGTCCATGGGGGTTGCAGCGAGGGCGAGGGACTGATGGTGGAGGGGTTTGAAGGCGATGTTTTTGCCAAGTCTTCAATCTTTCTCCTCCTTATATTTCTTCGCTACCGTGTCCGATATGACGGACAAGAGGGGTGGGTGGTGGTTGAGCGGATGGTATAAGGGTTTATTGCTTCTCTTTCTAAATGGCTCGGACAATTATTATTACTCCGCATAGCCTTGGAAGTCCCGGGGTTATCAGTAGCCCTCTGAGGATGCTTTTCAAGAAGCATAGCGCACGGTAGTGTGGTAGTGTACAATATCCACTCGTTTGACGGTGGGGAAGGGTGGCGTTGTGGTTAGTAGAACTCCCTTATATCGTTAACAACGCCAGTGTCTTAAAGGGGCGGGGGTGGGGAAATGTTGGAATTAAACCGATTTAATAGCCGGGCAATAAAAAAGCTTCGAGGCTCCTTAAAGAGTAGTTGGCAATATCCACTTTAGATCAATGTTGAAGAGCGCGCCAATAATAGAGACTTAACTGGATTCGAAAGAACTATCTCTGTGCTAAACTCTTTTTTTTTGTTGTTGTTTTAGCCTTCGTTAGATGATGATGATGGATGGATGGAATGATTGCATCGTTGAAAAGCTATTTTGTTTTTGTTTTTTATTTAAAAAAAAAACTTATTTTATTTTCTTCCTTAGAAATTCGCATGCCTTTGGTTATTCACCGAGGTTAAACTAGCGGGTGTGTCGAACTGCGTCAACTGACAACCCCTCTCTCTCACCACCACCCTACCCATCGCGTTATTTCAGTATTTTCTGTTTTAAAATGTAAAAGGCGGGACATAACTAACTAGACTTTATGACCATGATCACTTCAGCGGAGTCGAGCAAAGGAACTCTCCCCGACTAACAATTCATAGACCTTCAGGGTGAAAAAAAAGACTTCTCTTCGGCTCATCTTCTAAACTTTCGACCTCAAACATCTCGCACTATCCCTCTCATTCTCTTGACCCACCCTACCCCTCCCACCCAATTAGCATAAAGCCCTCTCGTTCGCTTCAGGCATCTAGCAATCCAGTACGTGCTTTTTAGCAAGTTCACGGTGTTTTCCTATAATAGGAGCACGCCTTTTGACTCAGGGGTGTGGGGGGTGGGGGCTTCGGCATGAAAAACGGTTTAGAAAGCACCCTTCTCCTCATCCTTTAATCCGGAGATGTGAAAATATGGTGAGGCACCCCCACCTCCATGTATAGTATGAAGGAAAACAAAGAAGAGTTGCTACGAGAGTGAATAAAAGGGTCGAGCACGCCTTTTTAAGAGGGTTGGAGAACGCGAGTTTGGCTCCTGACAACCACTTTCAAACTTATAATACAATGTCGAAAATAAGTATAAATCTTGAAAAAAGAATTAGCCTTCCCATCGGGGAGGAGACGCGGAGATTTTCCTTTTT
Source organism: Corythucha ciliata (assembly GCA_038030265.1). NCBI lineage: Eukaryota > Metazoa > Arthropoda > Insecta > Hemiptera > Tingidae > Corythucha > Corythucha ciliata. Next base: position 35,504,220 of record CM075937.1, on the reverse strand, counting down.
GTAAGTGAAAACAAAATCCGATTTAACGTCCCATCCTTTTAAAAATGATTTTGTATGAAACATTTTTTGTTGTCTTACCGTTTAGCCGGGAAGTTCTGTCAAAACATAACTGAACTCTAGAGCGAAGGAGTACTTCATTGGAATACAATTTATGCTTCCCCGTACTGACGATTTTTCGTGGAGATACTGTCAATTATTGCTCAGGAACTGGGAAATTCGTTTGGAAACTGACAATTTGCCCCCCCCCCCCACATCCCACCACTCCCGGGACAGACCATTCAAGCAGAAACCCGAGAGAGAGAGAAAAAAAATTATAACAGAACCTGATTGGTCGGACTATACTAAAGACCGTAGAAAAAGCAAATCAACAGTCGATTTTTGGAGGTTTATTTCATATAGGCCGTCAAGTTCGCCTTCGTAAAGAACCACCACGACTTGACCATCAAACTGACTTGAGCCAGAGTTGATCTCATGGGTTTAAAGTCCCGTTTAACACTAAGCTGAGCTTAAGAGGTTACACCCCAATCGGAATTTAGTAAGTATATAAGATACAAAAACGTTTATAAACCTAGCAACGCTTAAACATACGGATTGTCGATTAACAGAATTAATAAGTCATTCAATAAACCAATAAAAAGCTGCTGAATTGTAACAGTGGAGCCAAGTCACCGTGTAATTGCTGTATTGGAGCTAAGTCGCTACAGAATTGCTACATTAGGAGATGTAGATCTGCAAAATTGTAAGTTTTGGGACCTTTTAGTGCATTTCATTCAAAAAATGCACTATTTGGTCTTTTTTTCTTTACTTCATCGAATTGGCCAGCTCCTGGGCTTTTTTCTCTGTTTTTTGCGTACTGCTCCTGGAGTCCAGTTCAGCTGGTCCCGAGAGCTCTTAAAGCTTAGTGAATAGCCGTAAAATGTCATCGTTCCGAGCACAATATCTGTGAAATTTTAAGTATCGGGGGGGGGGGGGCGGATATTTAGAGTCCGTGGATGAACCCAATACCCGACCCATAACGCTGAAAACCGCGTCCGTCGTTCGTTTTTTCACCGTTTGTTTAGTTGAAATCACGTTTTTTTTTGTTTAGCGGCATATCTGGAGGTAAGTGGATATCAGTGGCGTAGGTAGGAATTTGTCCTAGGGGGGGATCAGATTGAAATCTCGTTAGGGTGAGGGGAGGGGGTAATTTCACATTTTAGCCATCATTCCACCCAGCCTGCACTCTCTTAAATCTATCAGACATCTTTCTGGCCCCATCATAGCCTTGCCCGAGAACAAAATTACTATTAATCCCTGATTCATCCAGACATTCAGAATTTTCTTTTCGATAAATCGTTCCGTTATGGAATAAGTAGAGTACAGGCTAGTCTGCTAGTCTCGTTCGATGATACGAGTGCAAATGCAAACGCACACTTTTACCCAATTTAAGGGACAGTGGTGGCCACTCAATGATGTTGGGAAGGAAACCGCGTGCATTGGTCAATTGAGCATATCTCCGCGGGACTCATACTTTCGGCTCAAATCGAAATACTCAGAAAAAATGACCCTAAAAATCTCTCAGTTGGGCGATTTTTAGAGGAAACGGCTAAAATTCAGAAATGGATGAAACCGCGTATCGTGGGGTCGCTGGCGGATGAAAGCTCAGGGCGATCGGCGCCCAATCGCGGAAATCTCCAAGAGGCCCCTAAGTCTCTGTATGAACAAGACATATAATTTTAACTTAGCCTTTTCCTTATTTTAGCCACGAATTACCGCTATTTCACCTTTTCTATCCGCCAATTAGCGCTTTATATGACAAGTTTAAGGCGAGAATTTATCAATTTTAGCCATGAATGAGTGCTTTTTGTAAACTTTACCCGCAAATCAGCGCTTATTTTCTCAATTTTGGCCGCGTTTATCGTTCTTCTCAATTTCAGCCGCGAATTAGCAGTTTTGTCCCCCCTCCCATAACCATGAATTTGCGCATTTTGTCAACTTTAGTAGAAGTAGCGTTTTTATCCCGTCAGCGAGTTTCTTAATTTTCCACGAGTTTTGGGGCTTTCCTCAATTTTACCAGCAAATTAGCGATTTTTTCACTTTTCTTAGCAGGAGATTAGCACTTTTCTTAGTTTTAGCTAAAAATTAGAGATTTTCTCAAGTGTTTTCCTCAATATTAGCCGCGAAATAGAGGGCTTTTCACAAATTAGGAATTTTCTGGTTCACCATATGCTATGCACGAGCGATTTTTCTTAGTTTTACCCGCGCATTAGCAGTTTTTTCACCCATTGCCATGAATTCGCGCTTTTTCTCAATATCTGCCTCAAAAGTTGCATTCAGAATCCGCGAACTGAAAATGAGCGTTTTTATCAAATTTAGCTGCGCTAAGATTAGTGATTTTTTTCAATTTTAGCTGCGAATCAGTGATTTTCTTCATTTGCATCCGCCAATTGCAAATTAGCGATTTTTCCCAATTTCAGCTGTGGAACAGCGTTTTACGCTAATTTCGTGACGATTTAGCATCTATTTCCTTTTTTATACGCGAAAGGGCGATTTTTCGCAATTTCAGTTGTGAATTTGCATTTTTGTCCAATTTTAACCTGAAAGCGTATTTTTTTTTTCAATATTATAGCATGTTTTCTCAATTTTAACCGCGGGGTTGGCCCAAAAACAACACTTTTGCGTTGATTTCCACAATTTATTCGTAGAATGGCCTCCATCCACAGCGAATCAGCGATTTTTCCTCTAATTTAGTCTGGAAGTTGCATCGCGAGACCACGAATAAGCGCTTTTTCGCAGGTATAGACACGAATATTAGCGATTTTTTCAATTTTTGCCGCGTCAGCAAGTTGCAAATTGCCGATTAGCACTTTACTGGGCTTTAAGGACCTAATGAAACTGGGGACACGGTGTATTTTCTCTTATTAGCCGCGAATTTTCCTCAAGATATCGTGAATTTTCTCAATTTGAGCCACGAGAATAGCGATTTCGGGGGCACAATCGAATATTCGGCCCACAGTCTTTGCTGATATCATTTGCAACGTTATATTCTCCAGGTCGGATAAACAGGACTTTGTGAAAAGTAGCCAAATCGCTGTCCTACCGTCCGACCTCTTCATATACCTACATCCATGGATAACCTAAAAATCCTCATTTTTCCGTATCTAAGCTTCTCGGGCGCCCCCCCCTGGCCCCTACCTCGGTACGCTACTTCGTGGGGTCTGAAGTCCAAGGAAGCATGGACGCACGCGGACCTTTTAGGGCTGCTTGAAGTCGAGAAAATCTGCTAAACTCAACTTTAACGAGAAACGCTCATTTTTGGATATTTTATGAGGCTCTTTAGAGAGCTTTGGTACTAGTGCCCCTTCGCGATTTAGCGAAACTCCAGTCCCAAAACTTGAAATTTCGCATAGTTTTAGCTCGGGTGTTATTTCGTAGCAGATTTTGGGCGGTGATGCAGGTGTACCCGACCCGACCTATAGCGCAGAAAACCACGAAAACAGTCAATAGTTTTTTACCATTTGTTTTCGTTTGTTCACGTAATTTCCGTTTGTTACGCCTTTCAAGTCCTTTAAACAACAAACTTGCGAGCGGCTATATTCACGCCCTCCGACCCATGAACGAAATCGTTGATTTAGCGCCATTTCCCGTCTTAATATTGTTTTTTTTAACGTTTGTTTAGCCAAAAGATTAGTTTTTTAAAGCTTGGGTGCGGCTGCGTTCACACTCCCCGACCCAAAAAAGAAATCGTTTGTTTAGCAGCATATGTTGCTAAAAATCGTTTGTTTAGCCTTTCAATGCCTTTAAATAACAAACAAACTTAGGTGCTGCTAAGTTCACATTCCCCGACCCATGAAAAAAATCGTTTTTTTTTTTTTTCGCGTTTAGCGGTACATGAGGACGTAAAATCGTTTGTTTACGTTGTTCAGCCATATTTTCCGGTTTTTACCACTACCTACGCTACATTTTTTTTCTAAAATTGAAGTTAGCCGCACCTCACACAAGTTTGCTTGTTTCTTAAAGGGCTTGAAAGGCTAAATTTAAATAAAATCGAAAGTTTCTGCTAATCCAACGTAGACAAACTACATAAAGACTAGAAATGGCGCGAACTAACGATTTGGAACGTCCATGGGCCGGGTTACGTGAAGTTGGTCGCACCCAAGTTTATTTGTTATTCAAAGGGCGTGAAAGGCTATTCACGCCCATCCCTTGTTTTTTTTTTTTTTTTTTTTTCGAAATGCTAAATAAACTAAAAATATGGCTATACAAACGTAAACAAACGATCCTGATATCCACCAGGGGTAAAGGTACGGGGGGGGGGATAAACCCCCCCCCCCGTATGTATGTGAACGAAGGGGCACTAGTACCGAAGCTCTAAAGAGCCTCATAAAATATCCAAAAATGAGCGTTTCTCGTTAAAGTTAAGTTTAGCCGATTTTCTCGACTTCAAGCAGCCCTAAAAGGTCCGCGTGCGTCCATGCTTCCTTGGACTTCAGTAATCTGACCTTAGGTCATAGGAAATTTTTTGTTGCATTTTTGGTGTACAATCACCCCTCTCATTTTGTTCACCCAAGTACCAATCATCGAGTATTTGAGTGCTACGGGTCTTGAAAAATTACCCTACCAATAAAATCTCGCTTTTTGGCGAGATCAGGTATTTTATTTGTTGATTGACTGTATTCCCTGAACTAACAGACCCAGGATGCTCGGGCATGACTTAAATTGTAGCAAATTTAGTTGGCTTTAACAATGTATACTGTGGTCATGCTCAAAAAACTCTTTCTTCTGGTATCTTTGTTTAAAAAACCAGAAAAAGTGATGAAATTTCTTAGTTTTTCGAGTGCTATGAGTTAAGCACAAGGTTTTGAGGGTTGCAAACTTGAGTAATTAATAAATTAATTAGACTGATATAATTTGGGCGACGATGGAAGGGCATAGCCCAACACAATTCGAGTTTCGAGAAAAAATAGCTCCCCGGCGGGATTTGAACCCGCAACCTCTGGATTACCAGTCCAGCTCGCTGCCATTTGCGCCACGGAGACGCCTATGGGAGTCGTACTCCGAGGGATAAGCTAAGCCGAACCCCACCCAGGTCCATTGTTTCTCGAAACTCTAGGCGCTTCTCCTGATCGGTAAGCCACGCCGAATTTTATCTTATCTAGATGTTGTTAGATGGATATAATGATTAAATCTGTCGCCGGTATTTTAATTTATGTAATGAATAAATCTGTCACCGGTATTTTAATTAATAAATTAATTAGACTGATATTATCCGGACGACGATGGAAGGGCATAGCCCAATTAAAATACCGGCGACAGATTTATTCATTACATATTGCGTGCTGGACTGGTAATCCAGAGGTTGCGGGTTCAAATCCCGCCGGGGAGCCATTTTTTCTCGAAACTCGAATTGTGTTGGGCTATGCCCTTCCATCGTCGTCCGGATAATATCAGTCTAATTAATTTATTAATTAAAATACCGGCGACAGATTTAATCATTATATCCATCTAACTTGAGTAATAACTGCTCTCATTGGTCCTAACAACACGCAACAAAAAAATCAATTACATGCATGTTTGCGATTTACCCCGATTTTTGTGTCTATATTGACTGGTCTAGTACTACACTTTCAGATCTTACCTTGGTTGGAAAAGACTTATAGCGTTCCCCATTTGCAAAAAATTCCGCAACGGGGCTATTCATTTCCACCGGTCTTCTCCACTAACATATGATTTAATTCAGTGAAGACGGGTGGAAATGAACTGCCCAAATCAGCCCAAATGCAGAATTTTGTGCAAATGGGGAACGCTATTAAATTCATTTCGTGAAATAATTGATTGAAAATAGTAATGGAGTAGGGAATCTCGTTATTCGTCGTGCATTTAGTCATACAGTGACTGCTTCAAGTTCCGCGTCGGTTCGAGATAAAGTTTGGAAGTATTCTGGTGGCAATAATGCGATTCCACTTTCGGCAAATCCGTGAAAAAACGCCTCAAAAATGAATGGCTCTTCTTTTCTTCTTCATTCTTCGCTCTAGATATTGATTTAGAACCCAGAGATCTGGGGTTCTCAGCACTCTTTGTCGTGGATGGGTTCTCGTCTTGAACATTATCCGATCTGCTATAACATGCTGCGTTTTCTTCTCGTGTGATCGAGACCCAATTTCGGACGGACCACTCCGCCAAATCGAGAGTATTAAAAAAAAAATGTTTTGCAGACCCAAACAGGCACCGAGTGCAAAAACAGCCGAAATATTAGAGTGAAATTTCTTTTCGATGTTTCATCAGTTGTTCTCTTTTTAACCTGTAAATACCACGAGTTTTGCAATACCCCAGAGAAAATTAAAAATGTTAGCTATCTTACCGGTTCAAACCTGACGAGATTTCTAATGAATCTTTTTCTTTCTCCCCAAGAGTCCGCTTCCCAGAATGTTTTGAATAGTTGCCTTCGATCCTCTTCCGTGAATTCATGGCAATGAACAACCATATTTTTTGCACTCCATTTACATGCACATGACGGTCTTAATTTGCGCGGGTTTCGAACACTTTCAAGCTTGTATCGCTTTGTCTCTTCACATTTTTTGTAGCCCAAGTATTCCTTTCCTTCCAGCCTAAGCCTTTTGTTTTTGGGCTTCAGCCATGAATTCGCATCTACTTGGTGTCGCTTGTTCCTCTTTTTGGATCCGTTCTGGTTGCTTCTTCCAGTCGTTTCCGAAGAATAGTTGTCTTCTTCAGCGTCAAGTTCGGGGTATTCACATGTCCGTACGTTGTCTCCTACACAAAATTCTTCTATTCCAGAGTTGTTCAGATGTTCCTGGAAGTTGTCTCCATCGATGTTTTCAGTTGACCAAAGGGAGTCTGCTCTGTCTTTCTCAGGTCTCCGGAGGTTACTACCACGGACGTTTTTCTTCGAATGGTCATCTTCTACAGCATTTTCTGGATATGCAAAGTGGTCGGATGATGGTGGATGGATGAAGTTATTGACATTTTTTCCATGTTCCTCTGCTTCTAGGAACTTATCCAAAGCTATCTCACAATCGATTTCACTACCATCATCTCCCAGACAAATTAGGGGAGCGTTAATAGCTTCAAGTATGCAGTTAGCATTGTTATTAACGTCTTCTTCGCCACGAAATTCACGTTGGACCTGCGGTAACTTAGTCAGAGCTAAAGAAACCAGTTTTCTTGATCTTGAGGATATAATTTTTTCCCCTGAAAATAATTAACACAATTAGGCTGGCTTTTGATGTAGGCGCCTTTGGGGTGGAGGTTAGTGGGTAGACCTACGTCTTGGGGAGTCCCACACCTAGTGCGTAACCATCATTTCTTCTTCTCCCCCCCCCCCCCCAAATACGCTGAAGAATCAGTTCTGCCGCCACGATCTTGCTCAAAATTCATTTAGCCGAATTAAAATTGCATTTTAAATTAACTAAGCTCCCCGAGATTCAAAACCTCGTAACTTGATGTTATGAGTTGTCGACGTTTTTTAGAATCATAACTAACGAACAACTTTTTTAATTGTCACCTTAGCGTAGTAAGAATACAAAGAAAACTTTCAAAACAGAATAATAATGAAAATTAAATGACTTACCATGCACTGCGATCCACCACTGTTGATAAACCCGGGACAAGACCCGGGAGAACTGGTCAAGTTGAGAGGTTTTGCCGTTGTCATATCGAAGTGAGAGATACGAGGTAAACTGATAATGGATTTTTAAGCACTTTACGGTAGGAATAATCGATTTATAATATCTCAAAATCGATAGAACTTCATTCATTCAACAGTTTACCATCAAAAACGAAAAATGGCGCAATTTTGAGTTACGAGGTTTTGGACTTTAGGCATCGTTATGCATTAATGGTTCTCTGTGGATGAATAAAAATAGCCAGATCCTGCGGCTAACACCCAGTTGTAAAGCTAAACTTATGAACTATATATAAGTTCTAGTATATACGCCAGCTTTGCCTGGAGTAAAAACAAAAAACCCCTTACCCAATAGGACACGTTACAAAATTTACCATCATTTGGATACTCGTAAAATGAATACACTTTTAATTTTTAGTTGAATTTGATGAAGTAAAAGGTACCCTATAGCAATTAATAACAAGAGCGAACTGTAGGCGTTCAAATTAGCTCGCCCACGCCTTGGGTGAAAAGGAGCGTTTTATAAACACGTTCTTTCTCACGATCACCGTTGCCAGCACCTCTCTTCACTGTCCATAGAGACCAGACTCATTTTCTTATTCTTCGGAACTGTCAAACAATATCCCACGTTTTTTTTTTCTTTCTTTGATTTTTTTTCTTTTTCCTATAATGTTTATTCTTTCTATTATTTGTTTTTGTTTATTGTTCCAGATGAACCAGATCTGCCGGGTTTGTGGCGAACCAGCGGCTGGGTTCCATTTTGGGGCTTTTACGTGTGAAGGATGCAAGGTAAAGATGAGAAAAACGAAAAAATTCTTTCATATTGTGTAGTATGTTGCTTTGAAATAAATGGGGGAGGGGGTAGCTGGCAGAGAAATGCTATTAAAACCGATCGAATAAGATTTCACGACTCCACTTCTTAGCGTCATTTCTTTCTACTAACTGCACTAATAACAACATATTATCTGGGAGTGCAGGGCAATTTTATACTGTCGATCTCTTTTTTATCACATAATGCGACCATTTTTTCTCCCCTTTTACAGGCCAACTTCTTTTCCTTCAGATGGTCGTATTCCAACCGCATTCCAAATGACATTTGGTTTCAAGAATTCACTTCAGTTTCAGTTATTCTGCGCTCGATAGAAGAAGAGGTCTTAACGTGGTTTACCTCTTCCTTTTTATTCCGTATTCCCTCGGGCATCCTGCCGTACCTCGCGTGGCTCCTGCAAAGGAATTGAGCGGGGATTGGCGATTAATATCTAATGATTTGACGAGTGATTGAAGAAAATGGTACAACACGCTGCGTGATAATACCCGCCGATTATTTACTTCACTAATTTTTTTTTAGACCCTTTGTTACAAAAAGGTTTGAAAAAGAAAAAATTGGAAGGAGGGTGTTATAAGTCGTAAAATTAATTGCATTACCAATTGAGCGATTTTCAAGAATTGTTGATAAAACATGGTCGAATAAATAAATAAATCGACAAACGAGGGGGAGACCTTCTAATGGCGCAGAATAAAAAGAAGTCTAAGAAACATTTGCATTGATAGGTGGGCAGAAATAGGTAATAACACTTTTATTTTCATTGCTACTTGCAAATAGTAAGAATAAGAAGAAGAGACGGAACATTTTTTCTGAGAAATAAAAAAAA